>VHKM01000423.1:0-1319697 GCA_007210695.1 Neogobius melanostomus
TTGATTTTAACCCCAAGGATGCACTGGACATTGCCTCCTTGCCCCAAATTTAACCAAAAAAATGTATTAGGGCTGCCAACTAACTATCATTTGTATGATAATCTATCACATTAAAGCTAAAAGTGTGATTGAACTTAAGTAAATGTTTGTTAGAGGCTCTTAGCGCTAATTCTGCTTTCTGATTGGATTGGAACATGGACAGATATGTGTTTTCATAAAAATATAAATGTTCATCCTTTGCTTATTTGAAGTCTGTGTGAAACCAGAAAACGATAATCGATTACTAAAAAATAGTTGTTGGACTATTTCAATAATCGATTAGTCGTCGATAAATCGATTAGTTGTTTCACCCTAAAATGTATTTAAATATGCATTAATACATAGTTGCGATGCAACATGGTTAAAAATCCTGGAGGACTGTAAAATTAACGACAGGCCCAAGAACCTCATTCTCATTTCCAATACATGATAGTTCATTTTGCGCGAGCAAGCCTCAAACAAGTGTGACGGCTGGAAGTTGTGACATATTTGGGACAGGGTGGGCCATATCGTATGCATATCTTATCGCAATATAATTTTTTATATTGTTGTAATTATTTTTATACTATTGCTGTGGACACGATATAATTATGTACGTCAGCTCCATCAGAGCAGCATAAACACTGCTGTGAAGGACACAGGGGGCAGTGCTTAAAATAAAATGAGATGAAGGCATGTAAACTGCTTGAGTAGATCAGTATTTATGAGGAAATTAGTATGGCGCAAAAAAATCAATATAAATTAAAATTAAATGAAATGCATTTATCTTCCCAATAGGCATAAAAGCTGAATTTGAAATAATTTGCCGTTTTCAAATTATATCCGTCAATTATATGTTATCGTGAATATTCTTTTATATCTGTGATAGAGATTTTTCATGCACTATCTCCCTGCCCTAGCCAGAACTGTAAAATATTTGCTCGTAGAGGGCTGATCCCAATATGAACATGAGATGCTTTTAGACTGTTGATTCCCTCAGAAGGCAATATTTACAGTTCTGGCTCACTACACCTTCCCCACACAACTTGTTGAGGACTGCTGCGCGGAATGCGCCAAAGTGACCTGACACATATGTACCAGCTTATTAAATATTAAAAAGGTCAATTTCATCCTTTATCAATGGGACCAAGGGACTTTCTGAACTGGGTTGTTGAATGGTGGTTTAAGAAAAAGGGGCAGGGCTGGGATGTGTAAAAGTCTTATGAGATGAAGTCCTTGTGTGTTTTCAAAACAATTCCAAGTGTTCATACCAATGTAGGCTGGATTGCCCACTGCAATCCACTGACAGAAGAACCCAGAGGTGACTGGACAGCTCAAGCTTCTTCAATGTCCTGCTGCAAAAACAATGTCAACTCGTTAATCTCCAGCACATTTATTTAAGAAAAGTTGCAAATAATGAAAACATCTTAATCATCTCTCGGCCACTTAATGTCAGTATTATCTCTATGTTCAAATAAACTTTATTCAATTTTTATCCCCCTCAAAAAGTCAACTTATTCTTCAGCTGTAAAGCACCACCCAAATATGAGAGTCAAGAGGTTTCCTGTAGGATCTTTTCTGTTGCTTGGACTTAGAGCCTTGTACACGCTTTATCCCCTGCCGCAAAGGAGCATCCAGTGCATCGTCGAGAGCAGCGGAGGAAGATCTGGCGGAGCCCCTCTCCCCTCTATTAAGGACATATGTACTCCACCCGTCTCACCCGCAAAGCCGTCAGAATCACCAGTGGACCCTTACGCACCCATCACAGTCTCTTCAAGGTAATGCCTTCATGGGAGGAGACTGCGGAATCTACGGACCAGGTCCAGTCGACTGTAAGAACAAAGTACACAACCAGCCATCGGAAGCTGAACTCCCTGCCCCTCCCTCCACCCCCCACTCCCCACAATCAAGCGAGAGAAATATTAATTTTCAAATCATTACATGGTTGACAAATAAAAATCTTGAATCTTAAAACAAACATATCGCATAGCAACCAGACACTCTCAGCCTCCCATATTGGAAGATAACAGTTTCCATAGACTTAAAGTTAGGCAGGAAAATGATCAGTATCTATCTTCCAAAAGTGTGAAATTAATAATTAAACCAACATGCCTGTTAGGTCCACTTCCCAAACACACTGAAAGACTGCAAAAAAGACTTTTTATATTGTTTATTATGTAGCCCTAAGCTAATCACAGTTGCTTATAATTTGTTAGCTTTCAGGCAAAATACTGTACGATGTCGCTGCATTTTGTGTGGTTCCCTGTTCCAGCGCCTCTTCTGTACAGTAGAAAACTAGAGTATTAAGACTTGTTCCTTTTTATACCATATTGCTCAGTGAGAATCTGTACGCTTAACTGGCATGCATTTTATTTTTTCGTATTAACCGCCACAGTAGTCTGGCATGTGAAATCACGGTTTATCACTTTGCTGACGGGTGTCACCATAAGCAACGCTAACACAGTTAAAACAGGATCATTTACGGGACGACTGATTGGCAGGGTGCATGAGTTGCCGTTGTGTACGAAATGCGCGGTATGAATAAAGTTGCCTTGCCTTGGCCAGGTGCCAAGTGAATGAGTGCTTTATGTCAAGTGGTATATTGCACAGGGCTTTTCGTCTAAGATTTTGAAGTCACATTGCAAGATGTGTGGAATGTTAAAATCGTGAGCCTACACTCGTCTTTCCTTGTGCGATGCGTTCCAAAGAGAACGACCAACCAAAAATTTTTGTCTGCAAGATAGCGTGGGTTTAGCTGAGGTGGGTGCGGCTCGCTAGACGTGTCATATCCACGGAAAACGTGCACAGATAGTAAATGTCCATGTCTGTATTCTGTTGCTTGTGATTCTGGCGATGCAGCGTTGCTGGACTGTGACAGTATTTGTTTGTTGCGGCCTTAGACAGAGATCATTCATTGTAGGGAGAAGAGCTCACTCTGCGAACTAGTGTTCATATCGGCTAAAGACCTACATAAAAATAGTCTGTGTAGTTTTAGTAAATTAAACAAATATCTGTTTATAAAAATGTTAAAGTTGTGAGACCATGGTATAAGCAAAGTTGTTTAAGCCTTACATATTACTATTTTTTTATTGAGAGTAATAGTCAATACTTACAGAAAGTTTGTATTTCTCAAGCATAAGGAGGACCAGACCTCCAGGACATTGATGCATAGGAGCAGGAGTTGAGTAGCCCAGCTATGAATGTTCTGCAATTATTGGGAGAATATCATATCATGAACGTGTATTTACCAAGATAAGAGCGATGTCAAGTTCAACACATGACCAAAGACCAAAAGGTTATTTAAGACTAAGAGACATTTTTAAACTTGCCTGTTCTGTCTTGGTACCAAACAGTGACAGTTCTGTCTGGCAGATCCACAAGTCCATTGATTCTTCCACTCAGCTGGCATCTCCCTCAGAAAATATGATAAAAAATCAGTTTAATAAATTAATAAATAATATTAAAATAGCAAAGATTAAAGAGGTTGGAAATAAATCATTGGAATGATTACTATATTCGCACATTTGAAGAAATAAAAGTAAATTTAGTCAGATTTCCTTGACCACATACATTAAAAAAAGGGGATTACCAGTAGCGCATGCCTCCTGTGTAAAAGAATTAACATATAATTACTACACTGTCAATAAACATTACACACTAAACACTAAAACATTGAAAAACACAAATCCTGTACAAAGCAGAAACATAATCAGATATTCAAATATGCTTGCTTGACATAAACATGTCCAAAAAGTGCATTAGTAATATTTGTCATGTTATTGGGATAAAATACAGGTCAAAGTGACAGAACAATGTTTTGGCACTAGCTTTGTAAATATAAAAAGTTAGTTAAATCATTAACTTAATTGTTACCTTGATACGTTGATAACTCAACGGTCCTCACGTTTCTCCTCCTCAGTCCTACATTGTAGAATCAAAATAGCAGAAGCACATAAAGAGAATAAAGATTTGCAACCCCACAAGCCCAGATAAAGCCAAACTAAATCACTCGCACCGTCCAACACCGTTAGTCCACCGTCCAGCTTTAATGCCAGTGTACGACAGTATCCGTCAACGTACGTCATCTGCGTAATCAAAAAAGAGCGGGAGGACCCCGCCGCACCGAAACGGAGCGAAACGGACTGCATTTTTGAGACACAACACTGTCTTGGACTTAAGGGTTTAGATGCTGCCAAACGTTCCGCTGCATTAGTTTTGAAAAATCTCTCACTTAGATGCCCGGGGTAGACGGCCGTCCTTTCATGCTATTAAGATAAATCACGCTAAGGCTAACTTAGCATACTCGGAGCGCGATGACGTCATGACGCAACAGATCCATCCGCCGCCGTGAGCTTTGTTCAGGCTTTTGAGTGGATGTTTGAGAATTTGTTCAGGCGAGGGGAGACAAAAGGGAAACTGTAGATTTATAAATTTGCTTAGAAAAAACTACTAAAATATAGGCTACTTACCTCTGGTCAAGTTGAAAAGCACAAATGCAATAACAGAATAGTAAGCCTATACTTTGGTTCAGAAATTAATTTGTAATATAGATATGATAAATCTAAAAGATGCAAAGCAAAAAAAAATAATGTAAATTGATTACATTATTTAAATTACACCACACACAAAAATGATAAGTTGCATCACTTTCATGAAAGTGATACAGGCACTTTTATTTTTACCCACAATATCTAGTTTACAGTAGGTCGGTGACAGTGCGCAGAATGGTCGAGCGGGTTGTCTTCATGATCGGGAAGTTAGGGGTTCGAATCCCGGGTCCTGCAGGTGCAGACTGGTCTTTATCCTTGGGCAAGACAACTTCACCCAATGTTGTGAGTGGTTGGTTGTGGGTGGAGGGACACCACCAACCAACATATTAACACACTGATTGATTCTCATTCAAGGCATTAAACTATGAAATGAACACCATGGGATTATGAAGGGAAACAAAACAGGTGAAATAACTCCAAATATGTTTATTATTCTAAATTCCTTCAAATGACCGCCTTTTATTTTTGGCATTTTCTCCATGAGCTTCATAAGGGTCGTCTTTTTGAAATAAGTTTTCAAATGTTTGAGAAAGTCAAAACCATTCTGGGACAACATTGTGAGGCTCAGTGAGGAAAATGTCAAAGGATGTTAAAGCAGAATCAAAGCGAGAGGCGGCCATTTGAAGATTTATGTCAAACGTTTTTTTGTTAAAACACAATTCTGTATGGGTCATTGAACGGATTTTGGTGAGAATCTACCATGGAAAAGTTTTAAATGAAAGGAAAACACATTTAAAAAAAGTTCCAAACTTTTGGCCTGTAGTACTTTCACTACCAAATTAATCAGTCTATAGGGTATAACTTATATACTGTTGGGGTCTCAAAGCGGTCCATTCATGGGAGTGGATCTCTCCTTCTGTGGGTTCTCCCTAGAGTTTCTTTTTTCTCCACTGGTTTTTGAGTTTCTCTCCTTCGCCGTGTCCGGAGAGTCAAAAACAGGGACACCCACATGGTCTTTCACCACCTTGCCCGACGTTGTTGGGCATTATGTTTGCCTCGTTCTGTTCCTTTATTTAATATTTGCATTCTGGGAGCAATTCCCTCTGATATTGGCGTTTACTTGTAGATTTCCTACATTGTTGTAAAGTTGTTGTTTAAAGTGCATTAAATAAGCTGAATAAACCTTGGTGTTTAGTGTACATTACATTAATATTATATTAGTATCTTATGTTTGACATTGGCCAATACTCTCTAAATATGGGAAAAGACAGTGGAGATGGTTCTGGATGGACCGGTCTACAGCATTTCCTCTGGAAAATTTCAATGGTGCTGCTGTGGAAAGGGTGACCAGCACCACGTTCTGTGTGTGCCACATTACAGGTCCACAAAACTTTATCACTGGTTAAAAAAAAGGAAGAAAGCGTCATCTACTTTTATCCACAAACTGAGAGGCGCCAGATACACTTTACAGATCAAAAACAGGAGCCATTATAGCCTTCACCAGTGAAAGGCAGCTGAGATATTTGGCGCTCCTCTCACCTCTGTTAGGACATTTGCTCACCCGTCTCACCTTGCAGAGCTTTCAGATCACATCTGATTCTTGGCACCTATTACACAGTGTTCAGTGTACTGCTTTCAGAGAGGAGACTGCTGTCTATGAGCCAGGTCCAGCCGACTGAAGAACAGCTTCAACTGGATGCTGTCTGGTAGTTGAATTCTCTCCCTTCCCTGCTTTCCTCGTTATAATTCCACCTGCATTCAGGCCTCAAAGACACTGAAATCTAACCCACCATTTGAAGGATTTGAGAGAAATCCAGATAATTTCAATTTCTCTGATTGAGAATAAAATTATTTTATCCTACACTGTAAACCCGAATGCTATTTGAGGTCATAATTTAAGATGTGAAAGAACTCAAAACTAGCCAAAATCTTCATTCATCTAAAAAAAATTAAGTCCAAAAGGGTGTTTTTTTAAGTTTAGTAAAGTTTATTGCCATTCAGATTAAAACTGTCACGTTTAGAAAGTTTAAATTATAAGTTTTGAGGCGGGTCTTTTGCGTGCCTTGGCTGGAGTGACGTATTTGGTTCTGCACAGCCGCAGTGCGCTGCTGTGGGAGTGTCCGTCATTTAACTGAAGAGGAGCTTCTACGGCCTGAATAAGGTAATATACTTTATTAATATCCAGTGAAATTATATGTTTGATTTCAGTTTGCAGGTAGTTAAAACCAGGAGAATTGTTTATGCTTCAGATTGTGCTGTTTAATCGATAAAGCGTAGCGTGAGATTTTTCCCGCTCCTTTTTTTAAAACTGCAACAGCGACGCACTTCCGCCCGAGTCCGGGCCGAGTCCGAGTCGCGTTGTCTTTAAAACTCTTATAACTAACCGTGAGGACCTGATTAAATATGCACGCAGGCTATTATCGACCGTGAAGTGCAAGTAACGTTAATATCTCTGTTTTCAGCGCTGTCTCCGCACCTCCGTCTGTGTAGCAGTAGCAGCAGCAGCAGCAGCAGCAGCAGCGGGGCAGACAGAGGCACAGAGCTTTGAGAACTAACTCCGTAACAAGTGTGTTAAGAGCAAGTTATATTTCTTTGGGCTAATAGACGAAATTACAATCATTGTAAAATTAATCTTTAAGTAAAAGGGCTAAGCCAAAATAAACTATACAACTGCTTATGGCCTAAAAAGATTGTATGAGCTACAATGGTCCTTGTTTAAGAATGTTGAATACAATCAATTAGGTCATTGTCCAAAGTAGTTAAAAAAATAATATAGTTTTTATTTATTGGCCAAATTGCCCAACCCTAATTGTTTTTGTAACGCAGGTTAACAAGTACCAGACAAGAAAGGAAATTGTAGCAGAAAATAAAGGTGAGACCATACACTTACTAATTATATGATCCTATTTTACACTTTTGTTAATTGTTTATTGCGTTTTTTGTTGTGTTTTTTATCCTGGATTTTGTGCCAGCCAGACAACACACTTTCCAATCTTTACAAAAAATGTATTGTACAGCTCTCTGGATCAGAGAAACGCTTAAACTAGAAAATGCCGATCCACCCCACTACAAAAACACTAAACATAACAAATATTGCACTCTGTCAAATCAAAAGGCAAATCACTTGACTATTTTAATTACAGGTAACAGAAATGATAAAGTTGTTCTGAATGAGATGTGATTGAGACTCTTCTTCATTTACAAATATGCATCTGTGATTGGAACGATATGAAATGTGATGAATGATTGTCTGTGAGAAAAGTCCCCGACGCTCCTGTCTTGGGCAGAAAGTAGGCGTAGCTGTTTAGTGTGCATTTGCTACATTGTGTGAACATGTATGTTGACATTTTTTTAATGAGAACACAAAGTTTAATTAAACAGAACAGTTTCTTGGTGTTTGATTTGTCACTATCACAACTGGGAATTGGGGCAATTCTTTACTGTGTCCTTTTCACCTAGATGATCCCAGCTCCCACAGGTGCATGCTCTGTTGTGCCCTTGAGCAAGACACTCCCCCACCTTGTCTCCATGTCGTCTGCACACGCTGGAGTATGAATCAGAGTGTAAATGAGTGCCTCATGTAGGTTGAACAGCGCAATCAAGACCATTTACCATGGTTTATGATCTTTTAATTCTGTCATGGATACCTATAGAGTACTAACAAATGTTTCTTTTATCTAAGAATCAACTCTACACATTCCGTCTTACTAACTTTGAATTCTTTGATATGCACAAGAAGAAGGTAAAGTGAGTAACTATTGCCATTGTTGTGTTAAGTGAAGTGTCCTGACTTCAGTATCCTGTTTGTCCATTTTACAAATACAGGAGGAGGTGCTGTGACCTAGAGGCCTGTGAGATGAAGACATGAAGGCTTTCCAGTGTCCACCAGTATGTCGTACAGTATGTGGAAATGAAGAATGCAGGGAAAAGAAGCACACACAAGACTCAGCTAATCAGCCAGAATGTAAGTAGATTTGAGTCAGGTTTCACTTTGTACCGCTCATCTATTACTGAAGTATTTACAAATGTTATGTTCTTAAATGTTTTTGTTTCAGTAACCTGAGGCCGATGGATCTCGTGCACTGACATTAGAAGTCCGCGCGAATTAGGATGAGAAGCACTCGCTGAAAGACTCTCAGCTCTTCGCTTTAAAAGTGAGTAAATATAATGCACTTGCGAAAGTAAATGTTCATCTTTACTGAAGCATTTACAGAGAAACTCGGGAAATTAGAATATCGTTCAAAGCTAATTTATTTCTGTAATTCAACTTAAACTGTGAAACTAATATATATATAGACTCATCATGCAAAGTGACATATGTCAAGCCTTTGTTATTATTTTGATGATTATGGCTTACAGTCCATTTTCAAAATATTCCAATTTTCTGAGATTTTAATTAGTTACATTAGTTTTTATAAGCTGAGCCATAATAATCAAAATGATAACAAACAAAGGCTATACATATCTATCTTTGAATGATGAGTCTATCATATATTAGTTTCAGTTTAGTTGAATTACAGAAATAAATGCACATTGAACAATATCCTAAGTTTCACTTGTAAAATTTAAATTGTTTTTTTGGGCTCATAGTGGGGCATCCTTTTTTCTGTGTGTCTTTTTCTCTCTATGTGGTCGCATTTCCATGCACATTTATACAAATTTGTTTCCGAAAATTTTGAGTGTGCAACTAGACAAGCTTAATTAATGTAGGAAGCACAAACTGTCGCCTAAAGCAGTGGTTCCCGAGTGGGAGTGCCTGGGATTGCAGGGGGGGGGGGCCCAGGGTCAGATCATAAATTATATTATTTGAGCGAATGATATGGTAAAAATCATCAAATATGATGAGAACGGACTACAGGTGCAACACTCCAATTCCAGTTTATTGTTTGAAACTTACTTATTAGCAACTATTTGGATGTTTGATAACATTTGTGCACATAATGCTACCATTAAAAAACATCGCTTTTACTCTGTTAATGTAAAAGTCTAGAGCTTTGTGTTCATTGTTCATCTGTTTGCTCACATCATTTTACAGAATAGCTTAGAAAGTGTTGGAGCAATATTGGACTATACGTGGTAAAGCTAATAATTTCTGACATTTGATGTTTGTTCTATTATTATTCTTACAGACTTGTACAAGCCAAGTGGTATATCGCAGAATGTGAAGAGGAGAAAGAGTGTGCTCTAGAAGACAAACAGTAAGTTTAAACACAGTCACATGACATTGAACTTGGTTTGATTTCTTGCTTTGTACTGACAGACTTTCTCCATATTTTTCAGATGTTGAGCCAGGAAGCAATGTCCAGTGAATCTGCTTGAATCAATAAGGACTAACACACAAATATTTTGCATCTTTACTACATTCTGAATTCTGTTGTGAATAACTACATGTTACAACATAAGGTATGTAAACTATTATTTTATGAAATAAAAATAAAAAACTTTAATTTGCCATTTGTAATTGTTTTTTGGGTTTGCTTGTAATGTTTGAATATTGTTAAAAGAAGCCGATTGGACTTACAAGTTTTGATGTAATCTGTTTCAACAAAACTTTAAAGTTGATGAACTGAAAACTTTAAAGTTGAACATGGCTTAAAACTATCAGGAGTTTTTAAGCTAAGTTGAACTTTAAAGTTTTCAGTTTATGTTGGCAAACATTTTTTAAGTTAAGTTGAACTTGAGATTTTCAGTTCATAAAAACTTAAAAAACGTTTGCCAACATAAACTGAAAACTTTAAAGTTCAACTTAGCTTAAAAACTCCTGATAGTTTTAAGCCAAGTTCAACTTTAAAGTTTTAGTTCATCAACTTAAAGTTTTGTTGAAACAGATTACATCAAAATTTTAAGTCCAATCGGCATGTTAGGGTTACAGTGTATTGATTACATAATTGACCATTATTTTCTATTCTGATTGCTGCTCTTTTTACACACAAAATCTGAGTATCATGTTTTCAGTTGAATTGTTCAAATCTCATTTTTAATGATTGTGTCGTAAAGGGAACATAAAAATGTCTTTCCATTCTGCCCATTTAGCCCAGTTGAATTTAAAATGGGTCCCATATAGTTAGCCCATGTGGGCTGCTCATATGGGACCTATATGTGTCAAACTATGTGGGCCTTACATTGGGCATCCAATGTCTAGCCATGCTCGTATAGCCCACTTGAGCTGTAAATGGGCCCCATATAGTTAGCCCATGTGGGTTACTCATGTGGGACCTATATGAGACAAACTATGTGGGCCTTACATTGGGCATCCCATGTCTGGCCCATGCTCGTATAGCCCACTTGAGCTGTAAATGGGCCCCATATAGTTAGCCCATGTGGGTTGCTCATGTGGGACCTATATGAGACAAACAATGTGGGCCCTACATTGGGCATCCCATGTCTAGCCCATGCTCTTATAGCCCACTTGAGCTGTAAATGGGCCCCATATAGTTAGCCCATGCGGGTTACTCATGTGGGACCTATATGAGACAAATTATGTGGGCCCTACATTGGGCGTCCCATGTCTAGCCCATGCTTGTTTAGCCCACCTGAGCTGTAAATGGGCCCCATATAGTTAGCCCATGCGGGTTACTCATGTGGGACCTATATGAAACAAACTATGTGGGCCCTACATTGGGCATCCCATGTCTAGCCCATGCTTGTTTAGCCCACCTGAGCTGTAAATGGGCCCCATATAGTTAGCCCATGTGGGTTGCTCATGTGGGACCTATATGAGACAAACTATGTGGGCCCTACATTGGGCATCCCATGTCTAGCCCATGCTTGTTTAGCCCACTTGAGCTGTAAATGGGCCCCATATAGTTAGCCCATGTGGGTTACTCATGTGGGACCTATATGAGACAAACTATGTGGGCCCTACATTGGGCATCCCATGTCTAGCCCATGCTCGTATAGCCCACTTGAGCTGTAAATGGGCCCCATATAGTTAGCCCATGTGGGTTACTCATGTGGGACCTATATGAGACAAACTATATGGGCCCTACATTAGGCATCCCAGGTCTAACCCATGCCTAGTTTGCCCACTTGGAACCCATAAAGGCCCCATTTAGCCAACCCACATGGGCTTTACACCTGGGCCCCATGTATGTTAAACTATATGGGGCCCATTAACTTTTGCCCAGTTTATCCCATGCCCATTTAACCCACAACAGACCCATGTGGGGCCCAGATCACAGCCCATGTGGCATCACATATGGGGCCCAATTAGGAAACCCTTCTGGGCCCCTCAAAATTTGCCCCGGTCAAGCCCATGCCCAGTCAGTACCATCTTGCCCACTTGTGGCCCATGTGGGCCCCACATTGCTTTGCTGGCTGCGATACATCTGACTCCTTGACCCCATACAAGATGTTTTTCTGCTCCTTCACCGTCTTTGTTATTGACAGGAAGTCCACTGTCTGCATTAGTTCCTGTTTTTCAACATGGTTATTGTAGAAAGGCATATAGAGCAAGAGTAGAATATGTTCAGCGGATGTGCATGCGGTCCTAAACCACCCACGCGTATCTGTAACTGTAAGCAGAATCATTAATACATTTAAAACATCCATTAACAGTGTTTGGAATAACGCCGTTTAAAAGAACGGCGTTAGGTAACGACGTTATTTTTCAGTAACGGAGTAATCTAATTCATTACTTTCCCCGTCGTTACAACGCCGTTAAGTGGCACGTTACATTAGACTGAATGAGCGCCGCGGTGTCAGCTCACGTAGCAGGAGCAGGGGAGAGGGTGGCGGAGTCTCACGGAGTCCGTGCAGAGTGTTCGTGCTCTCTGCTCCAAAAACTACGTGTGTCCAGACCGCGGCTGGCCCACAGCGCGGTGCGGACGCGGGGGAGAATCGATCAGTAGTGTTGGAACTTATTTTTTAACCCAAAGACGCGTCTTTCCCCCCTCGTTGGCCGCGTTGGCACATGTTTCTTTACTCCTGTTCCTCCTCATTCTCTGTGAATACGGCCGTATTAATTGACATTGACATTAATAAACAGCGACGCAAATACTGGTCAATACCATTCAGTCACAGAGGCCTCCCCCACTCTACCCCCCATTCAGTTCATTCAGTTACTATGAACATATTTTACATGATAGTACATGAATACAAACACCTCTGTCTGTTCTACTCATCAACTGACTTTTGAAAAGTGCAAAAAAAAAAAAAAATGCTTTGATATAAAGCAATTTTTTTTTAACAGTAACGCAAATAGTTACTTTCCCTGGTAACGAGTTACTTTCATTATAGAGTAATTCAGTTACTAACTCAGTTACTTTTTGGAACAAGTAGTGAGTAACTATAACTAATTACTTTTAAAAAGTAACGTTCCCAACACTGTCCATTAAGCACAATTTATGATTATAATTATCAACAGAGTGGTCAAGGACATTTATATACTTGTCTCGTGTTTTGCGTTGATTCTAAAGTACAGTGGCGCAAAAGGGCATACGCAATATATGCCTTGCATAGGGGCGCCGAAAGGACCGGGCGAGAGAGAAAAAAATATGCCATAGGCCATTTCCTCATAGCTGACATTGGCGCCCCATTGCACCAACAACAGCAAAATCATTATTCACTCGTGGTGCCATGCTAACAAGGACCTAGCGATGGAGAGGCAGAAAAAAAAAGTCCTCGGGGGCGCAAAACAGAACACGGAAGATTGAGAAGAGAAGAAAGATTGTGTAGAGATGAAAAAAAGCTTTTCGAAGTGGCTGAAAAACAGTGGTTAAGTAATGTCTGTGTTTAGTGTGTCGTATCACAACTACGCAGATGACACTCAGATCTACGTGTCACTGACGGCAGGTGAACATGGGCCTGTAGATACACTCTGTCACTGCATCGAACAGATCAGTTTGTGGATGCAAAACAACTTTCTCCAACTAAACTCAGACAAAACTGAGATAATTGTTTTTGGCCCACAGACACAAAGACAAAGTGTTATCAGTCACCTTGAGTCTCTCGCTCTAAAACCAAAAAAATCAGGTTAGAAATCTAGGAGTAATCATGGACTCAGACCTGAACTTAAACAGCCACATCAAAGCAATAACATCATCAGCTTTTTACCATCTGAAAAACATTGCTAAGATCAGAGGAATAGTGTCAAAACCAGACTTAGAGAGACTCATCCATGCATTTGTCTCCAGCAGGTTAGACTACGTTAACGGCCTGCTCACTGGCCTTTCTAAACGAGCTGTTAGACAGCTGCAGTACATCCAGAACGCTGCTGCTCGAGTCCTGACAAGAACCAGGAAATACGACCACATTAGTCCAGTGCTCCGGTCTCTGCACTGGCTTCCTGTCACTCAGCGAATAGAATTTAAAACACTCTGCTTGTGTACAAGTCTTTTCATGGTTTAGCACCAAAGTACATCTTTGACATGTTAGAGCCGTATGAACCATCTCGGGCCCTGAGAACTTCAGGGAGGGGTCTCCTGGTGGTTCCCAGAGTCAATAATAAACACGGTGAGGCTGCGTTTCAGTTTCATGCAGCTAAAATCTGGAACAGTCTTCAGGAGGATGTGAGACAGGCCTCAACTCTGACAATGTTCAAATCCAGGCTGAAAACAGCTCGTTTACCCGTGAATATGAAACTGAAAGTATTTTATCTGCACTCTTGCCTTTACTGTCATTGATTAACTTTATGTTGATGTTTTATTGATTGATTTTTATCTGTTTCTTGTAATTTTATGCAACTGTGAAGCACTTTGATTGCCTTGTTATGAATTGTGCTCTACAAATAAACTTGCCTTGCATTTAGTGTTAGCTGAAGTGGCTGAAAAACAGTGGTTAAGTAATGTCTGTGTTTAGTGTTAACACTTAAGTGTTAGCCATCACAAGGAGCCAGCTTGTAAATATTCAGGTTAGCTTAAACTACTGGTAAAACCACAGGTTTGTTGTCTTTCTGCTGCAACTGTGTAGTCGACTATCAGTGTTGGGGTAACGTATTATAAAAGTAACGAGTTACGAAAATATTTCTTTTTCAGTAACTAAGGAATATACTTTAGATACTATAGAGGTTCCAATGCCATGTTATGTTTATAGGCTGTTAACTTCCTTGGTGTACATGTTGATTTGCATAGATTTAGGCAGATTCTCTCTATTTTTGAGCTGTCTTATATATCCATTTCCCACATGTATTTCATGTGCCACTAGATGTTTTTATTGTATATATGTACATATGTATATTTTATTCACTATAATCCAGTTCACATTCTTCAGAAAAAGGCCGTCAGGATAATATGCAGCGCTGGTAAGAGGGAACATTCTAACCCTCTATTTTTAAAATAAAAAATCATAACAATTCATGATTTGGTCAAATTTAAATCCTTACAAATAATGTATAAAGCAAGATATCGATTGCTTCCAAACAATATCCAAAAAATGTTCAGCAATAGAGACGGCAAATATAATCTGCGAGGTCCAATGAACTTTAAGAAACAAATTATAAGTACTACCCTAAAAAGCATGTTCATCACTCGCCGCGGGGTTGATTTGTGGAATGAACTCCAGGAGGACTTGAAATGTTGTAGCTCACTGAATAACTTTAAACAAATGTACAAAGAAAAGGTATTTAGTAACTATGCTAAAGAAAATGAAGAAGTGTAAATCTATACTACAAAAAACTATTCTTTGGCTCTGAATGATATTTGTATTTTTGTATATATATATATATATATTTTTTTTTTTTCTTCTCTCTCCTTTGCTAGATCTGCTTCGTTCTCTTTTGTGTACACTTTCTGTTTGTTTCTTATTGTACACGTAACTTGTGTTCTACGATGTATGCATTTAATTGATCTTTACCACTGTCGTAACAACGCAATTGTTGTCAAGAAAAAGAATATGAGAAAGGGGTAAGCATTAACAAGGTTTATACTTCAGCTTACTCCTTTCGAGCTTTTCTGTGTGCCTTGCTTTACCATTGCATACAGCGCAAATTATGCCTGTTTGTTTATTTGTTTATTTTCTAATTTTTTTTACACAAATAGCTCAAATAAACGAAAAATGAATGAATGAATGAATATCCTGGCTTTGTTTTTTGTGTTTGGATGTATGTTGTATACATATGCTGCCTACGTTTTGCCATAGGCCATTATGACAGCATCCTGTGATGCAGCAGGCCACACCCTATATAAGGATGGCTTCTCATTTTGCCTGACGAAGGCCACTGGTCGAAACGTCGCATCAAATAAAGGAACACTGGTGTTTCGAGTATACAGTGTGAGAGTTTTTCCTGTTCTACGTTTGACTTCTATACATTCTCTTATGCACCTGTTTCATACAAGAGATGTGTGAAGTAAACCGTCTTTAATTGCTGAAAAATAATAATTCTAAAAATCAAATAAAAAAGGCCTCCAATCCAAACCTTAAATGTGCTTTCAGATTCTTCTGCTCAATGACGTAAATAAGGCTAATAAGATAACATAGCCTTTATTGATCTCACAATGGAGAAATGTACTTGTTACATTCAGCTCTTAGAAACACTCAGGGTGTGCAAATAGGCAGGAAATGTGAAATAAACAACAATTAGTAAATAGTGATATCTTATATACAAGGACTTTGTGGGGACAAAAAGTGTACACAGTAAATAATAATAAGTAAACAGACTGCAAAAAATAATAATAATAATGCTATAGTCGGTATCAGCAGTGCAGGTTTAGTGTAATACTAATATTTTACAATAAAAAATATAGATTGACCGCCTTCTTAGTGACGTCACAGTTTTGAACGCGTGTCATTGGTTGACGCGGGTGTCAATCAGAACAGCTGATCGTGTTTTTGTCTCTTGGCGCCTAATGAAACATATGATCAATAAATGCTTATCTTTTAACCTTAAATGGCTGACCGAGGCAAACATAAGGACATTTATATCATCGTGGACGCTTGGCATCACTTTTACCCAAGGGACTTTTGCAGAGGAAGTGTGAATCGGCGTTACGATCCTCCATGGGACTCCAGCGGGCCGCAGCTCAAAGCTAACCCGAAGAGAGCGCACCTTGGCCTGGTACAAGCCCGGCAAAGACCCGGCAAGCCATGGATTAAAACCGGACCATGACACGCCACTTGTGGGACTAAATACTGGAGAACTCGTCCCACGAAGACAGCAGAAGGTAGGGGAAAGGCTTTAAACTACGTACTGCTGTAATGCAACGCCATATTGTAAAAGTTCCTGAAGAAGTTTTTGTGATTGGGTTGGGTCCGGCTTGGTTTGTCCTGGATCCATCATTTTTTGGCTTTGATGAACAACAGTTTGGCCTCAGATTCACGCAAATATGAATACTGTAGTTCTGCGCTTGTGTATGCGTGCTGAATGCGCTTTTGCCTGTCTTGCGAGGGATTCAAGCGAGTGTTGACTGTGATTTTGCATGTTTCTTTAGCATTATTGTAATTGCAAATACACAGCGAGTCATTTTTGCATTTTTGATTGTTTTATAGTTGGCTAAACCGAGCTGAATTTGTACTACGTGTTCTATCAAATCAAATCAAACTTTATTTATAAAGCGCTTTCATACAAAATGTAACACAAAGTGCTTTACAGTGCTTAAAAAAATAAAATAAAATCATTAAAATAGTCCCCACCAGCAAATATACATAAATAACAACAACCCCCACCCGCACACACAGACACATATACATACAGACAGCCCAGTTGTTAAAAGTCTTAAGTAATAATGGACATAAAGTGGGGGACATAAGGCTGAGTACAGATGAACCGAAAGAGGAAACACCATCCAAGGAGCCGTCTGCACCAGGAGCAGCCCATCGGCCACAGCCACAGAGCGCCAACACAGGGCGCCCGGAGGAGGTGTAGGATAGACGTCCAACCTCCATCCAGGCACCCACAGGAGAGCGCCCGCACGGCCACAGCCAACCAGCACTCCCGGGGCAGAGGCCTCCCTCAGAGGAAACACTGGGAGAACATAAAAATAAAAGATAAATTAAAACAGCTAAAACTCGGCTAAAAGTGTGGAATAGCACAAGATAAACATAAATAAATAAAATAAAATAAATAAATAAAAAAGAGTGGAACTAAAGAAATAATTGTATAGAACTAAAACAGATAATAAAGTTAATATAAATAAATATTAGTTAAAGCTAAGCTATACTATGAGCTGTCCGATATCGTCAAATGAGCCGCGCCTGGACTCTCATTCAAATACATTACAAACCCATTGCGTTAATGGAGACGCAAACGGGTACCTTTTGCGTTCTATATTACGCATAAGGCGAGTGACCGTTCGTCAATTTATGACGCTTTCGGAGTGAGACTGTGTTGCACATATGCAACACACTTCTAGTTAAAGAGACATTTAAACACTAAAGCAAAGTTTAAAAGTGACGTCATTAACCAGATCTTTATATAAGGAAAGGGCTCCCTGTGATCGTGTGCCACAGTTCCATTGGTGCAGTGTCTGAGTTTGGTGCAGATGTTTAGGTTCAAACCCCACATGGACCGGCTGTTTATCAGTATCATTTCTCTGGTTCGTCATTACACAAATCTAAAAGCTTCTTGGAAAACGCAATGGAAAAGCAACAAAAAAGTTACAAATGTGGCAAAAAGGAGACGAACAACATGGTAACAAAAAATCTTAGATCAGTTTTGTAGGTCTTAGCTTTCAAATGAGGGTTACACTGCTGTGACTCTTGTCCTGCACTTCTGAAGGTGACACAAATATAATTCCATATTTGTGAAACAAAAGTTCTCAAATGAATAAGATTTAGATTTACATTCTATGACCTCCCTAAAAACATCAGCATTTGTGAAACATTACTTTGAAATAGAGTGAACTGGATAAGTCATGTTCATGTCATGAAGCACATTTGATCTTAAAATATCTGAAGGTCTGACCAAACTCATCACGGCTGTTTCTCTCCAGTGTGGATCCTCTTCATGTGTGTTTTGAGGTGGGACGACAGAGTAAAGGTCTTCTCACAGTGCTCACATCTGTATGGCTTCTCTCCAGTGTGGATTCTCATGTGATATTTAAGATGTGCAGACACAGTAAAAACATGTCCACACAGGCCACACTCAAAGGGCTTTTCCCCAGTGTGGATCCTCATGTGTGTGTTGAGGCTGGATGACTGAGTAAAGGTCTTCTCACACTGCTCACATCTGTATGGCTTCTCTCCAGTGTGGATTCTCATATGTGCTTTGAGGTTGCATGCCATAGTAAAGGTCTTCTCACACTGCTCACATCTGTATGGCTTCTCTCCAGTGTGGATTCTCATATGATATTTAAGATCTGCAGACACAGTAAACACATGTCCACACAGGCCACACTCAAAGGGCTTTTCCCCAGTGTGGATCCTCATGTGTGCTTTGAGGCTGCTTGACATAGTAAAGGTCTTCTCACACTGCTCACAGCTGTATGGCTTCTCTCCAGTGTGGATTTTCATGTGTGTTTTGAGGTGGGATGACTGAGTAAAGGTCTTCTCACACTTCTCACACCTGTACGGCCTCTCTCCAGTGTGAATTCCCAAGTGACGTTCAAGATTGTCTGACCGGCTGAATGTTTCCCACACTGCTCACACTCGTAAGGCTTTAGTCCATCATGGACTCTCTTGTGTTTCCTGAGACCTGAGACCTGAATAAATGACTTCCCACACTCATCACAGCTGTAATCCCTTTCCCAGCATGCATCTTCATGTGTTTTTGAGATCGCATGATACAGTAAAGGTCTTCTCACACTGCTCACATCTGTATGGCCTCTCTCCAGTGTGGATTTTCATGTGATTTTAAGATGTGCAGACACAGTAAACACATGTCCACACAGGCCACACTCAAAGGGCTTTTCCCCAGTGTGGATCCTCATGTGTGCTTTGAGGGTGGATGACTGAGTAAAGGTCTTGTCACACTGCTCACAGCTGTATGGCCTCTCTCCAGTGTGGATCCTCATGTGTGTTATGAGGTTGGATGACAGAGTAAAGTTTGTCACATTGCTCAAGCTGTATGTCTTTCCCTGTGAGCGGGGAGTCTGCAGAGGCTGAGCTGGTCCATTTCTCTGCAGACAGAAACAGGAGTTAGTGTTGTGTTACACACATTATTCAGTAAAACACTAAATGTAAGTTTGCTGCAGACCTGGTGTGACCCTCCCTCTCCCTCTGATCTCATTCACACATACAGTATCACCCCTCCCCCATCAGCTCACTGTGAATCAGCAACAAATCTGTTTTAAATCACTGTCTGAGCCAGTGGGCGAGTAAAGCCCTTCTCTTGGTCCTCATGGAGCTGACATTGCTGTAATACCACCCCCTGGTGGATGGCGACTCAAGACACTTCGGAAACAGGATTCCTATGTAGCTTTGGTCCTCGTTTAAACTGCTTAAAAGCCTGGCTCCAAAGAGTTTACTTTTCTAAAATGTCAATGATCCATGAGACAACGCTGGCTATAGTTTTAACCACACTGTTTTTTGTACATCAGCAATAAAAAGTGGAAGCTTAAATCTATGACATGGGAATCTATAAAGGTGGGACATTTCAATATTGAAAAGCAAAATGAACAAAATTACCAACTTTTGAGCCAAAAAAATGGTGCACAATTTCAGCCAGAACAACAGCTGAAGCTTAAATTCTGTGAATCTGGAATTTAGAGACTGCACTTGTCCATGAGCTGAAACTCCTCTTTCTTTCCTTCCTTCCTTTCCTTACTTTTTTTCTCTCTTTTCCTTCTTCCTTCTCTCCTTCCTCCGTTCTTTTCTTTTTTCTTCCTTCTCTCCTTCCAGTGTTTCCGTTAGCCGGCTGTAGCTTTTGGCCGATTTGAAAAGCAAATGGCCGGTAAAAATAGTTTCCATCGGCCAAATTGGCAGACAGTAAAAAAATATATATGGAGAGAACAGGGCTGGGCGATATGGCCAAAAAATAAAATCTAGATTTTTTACTTATTTTGGACGATTACGATTTTTATCGATTTTTATTGGAAATAAACTTTAAAAAGTCTCCTGATCTTTTATACGAAGAAAACTGCTCCGAGTCCTGCTCATTAATATTTCATAATATAGCCGACAGTTAGGCCCATTAAGATAAGATAAGCCTTTATTTAAAAATTGTTATTTCTTAAATATTCCTTGTCTGCTCTCAAAAATAAAACTTCTTAATAAGCCATGGAGTTTTCAAAAGGTGTTTTAGTTTTATCCTCATGCCTCTGCTGTGATTGACAACCGTCTCCATGGAGACTCAAGGGGAAAGGGGCGGAGTTAAATGGGTGCTCAGCTCAGAGCAGAGTAAGAGAAAGGCACAGGAGCAGACCCAGGAAAGTCTGTTTTAGCGGAGGAAAACTCCACCGCACACTCTTAAAACGCAACATGCGGCGCATTGGTAGAGCGGGTCGTCTCTAGCCTGGAAAAATCCAGACTCACCGCTGTACCAGCGATTGAGTCTGGTCACCGTTGCGTCAAATCCATTTCCCACAGCGGTAGATATGCAAGCAAACAGGAAGCGGAGTAAACCAATCGGCAAAGAAAATTGGCGGGGAAATAGGCAAAATAGGGAGACAATTTAGAGAGAAAAAACTGGAAAAAAAACTGAAAAAAATTGGGGAAATAGGGACAATTGTGAGGAACAAGACAACATTTGTGGGGGGGGAAATGAAAAAATTGGGCAAAAATAGGGACAAAATTGGGGATAAACTAAGAAAAATTGTGGGGGAAACTGGGACAAAATTTTGGGAAAAATTAAAAACATGAGGAAAAGTGGTAAAAATAGGGACAATATTTGTGAGAAATCTGGACAAAAACAGGGGGGTAAATAGGGACAAAATTAGTTTTTTAATTAGAAAAAAAATAGTGTAGACATTTGGGGGACAGACAAATTTGGGGGAAATAGGGACAAAACTTGTGAGAAACAGACTAAATTTAGAGAACATTTTTATAATGGTAAATGGTCTCAACTTATATAGCGCTTTTCCACCTACGTTAGTCACTCAAAGCGCTTTACAGTAAGGATCCACTCACCCATTCACTCTCTCATTCATACACCAATGTACGCAGACACTGGAGGCAAGCTGGGTGAAGTGTCTTGCCCAAGGACACAACGACAGTGTGCACCTTCAGGAGGCGGGATTCGAACCCCCGACCTTCCGATCATGAGACAACCCGCACTACCTGCGCCACCGTCACATATCACCATCTCATAATGAGATAGTGAAATACTGGGGAAAAAATGGGGTAAATAAGAGACAAAACTTTGGGGGGAAAAATAAAAATAAGAAATTCCGAGGAAATGTGTCAAATCTGCCGGAAAATGACAGAACTATCCCATGATTTCACAGCAGCCCAAGGCCGCGCTTCTTCTACTGTGCGACCCAGAGAGTGGCGACCTCTGCTGGACACGAGCGGGAGGACGCGTTGTGTGAGGAGATTTGTGAAATTATCATATGTATTGCATTGGTATTGTTGCTAAATGAATTTGTGTTGGTTGAAATGTTAACTTCTTAAACCTTGAGTTGATGTTGGAGGCCAAATGCCAAATGTCTCCCGTCTGTTTAGTTAAGGCATTGAAGCTTGACTTAAGGACATCTGGTTTTGTGGTAACATTCCTCATCAGTCACACCGTTTTTACGATCTCCAAAGCTTCCTGGACCAAGGTGAATTATTTGTAGTGCCCCAGGAAGCAGGGGTCTTGGGTTTACGACGGCAGGACGGAAAAGTACCAGCCGGGACGGAAAACAACAGCCCCACCCTGACTGAACAGTTTGAGATTTTCTTTCTTGTTTTAATTATTGCAATGGATGTGTAGCGGGTCTATGGGGCTCGCTATTATATATTAATGAACTATTAATACTAATAAGTTGGGAATTAATATTGAGTTAAAGCTAATGTGGAAACAAAACACAGGCTAGTGGGGAACAGAAGATCTAGATCTGACTACAGGAGCTGGCTGACAGCAATTTAGGACACAGAAAAGGGCTTCTTTAACCTTAGCTTTACATAAATTCCATGTGTACACATTCTTAAACAATTACATTAATACATAAGTTCACAAAATAACCATCAAGTGTTTGACAAACCAGTCAAAAGTGCTATTAAAGTTGCATGAGTTCAATAAACAATAGAGTTCGGGAATGTGATATCATATCGCTATGCATTATGGGATTAGCAGCAATTGTAAACTAATGGAGATTTTAAAAGTTAAATTACTGGAGTTATTGTTCACATTAAAACACTTGGACACCACAGTGTGTTAGATGTTTTTACCAGCAGTAACTCAGCAGCTAACGGAGTTGTTCCACTGCTTTTTCTCCTCTTTTTATACTGTTTTTAGCTAATGTTAGTCAATGGAAATGTATGCTAAGAGCTGCAAAGATGGCGCATCTCCATGGTAACTGTGGAATTTCCCGAACTCTATTCAACAGTACCGTGTAATCTAATTATCATTGTGCATGTAAACACACTTAATCTCATAGAACAAGTTCATAAATGGTGAGTTGAAATAACAGACTTTACAATAAACAGGAGATGAACTAAACAACTATTAATATGCTAATGCTAACGCCGCTAGCTAGCTTAGCATGTAGCATTCATTCATTACATTCACTACTCACCAGTTCCTCTATTTAACGAGTCACGATGGCGGCCACAGACTCCCTGCAGCCAAGTAGGAAGCACTAAAAGTTACAATAATCACAACCGTGTAAATGAAGCGTAAGAGCGGATGTTTGTTAAAGTTTGAGACACGGGCCGTTTCTCATCCGTCCTCCGTTTGTCCACTTCGTTGCGTCCTCGGTGGTGGCTCCTCCCAAACGGAGGCGAGTGTCCTCTCACCGGCTGTTTCCTCGGCTGCGAGGATAGATGGGAGCAACGTCTACGTCACATCAGTGCCACCAAAAGGTTAACGCCCCCTTTCGGGGGAAACAGAAGCAAGAGCATCTGAAAAGTTTTAATTTACACATGAAAAAACGTTTTCTTTGTTTATTTCATTATCGAACGTGAAAAGGAAGCCATGGAAGTGACCTGTTGTTTCAGATAATTAACAGAGAAGTCGGTTAACGTTTTAAAACTGAGCTGCTAAACCCACTGTGATCATGACTTGTCTGTGACATTTGCCTGTGTAACTTTTCACTGGATGCTTTATAATGTCACTACAACAACTTGCTTTTATATTATCATTAAATTAAAATCATACAGCCTACGATGTAGTTTTATAGCTTATGAGAGCAAATGGTATGGTTCATTCAGCAGCTAACCTGCTAATGCTAATGTTAATGTGCGTTTTTAAACCGAGACAATCATTAATTAGGCCTAATGCTGAACAGGTTTGATGAGTTTGAATAATTACCGATTAAAGATGTTACAGAATGTGCATAATACACGGCCACAATGTGGAGCTGTTTCCTCAGTAATGAGCTCTGACATGGACATAACAGATGCTAGTGATCATAAACTCACTCATAAGTGCCCACAAAAAAATAAAAAATCTTCCAATCGTCTTCTGACAGTGACCTGATGTGTCTGTAATCAAGAACGGACATTGTCCTGTAGTTCGGATCACTGGTTTGGAATATTTTATCCTCTGAACGAGAAATAGTCCCTGTTTCACATACACACTAATGCAATTTTTAACTCTCGATTCCCCCAAAAGGGGGCGTTGCCCAGTAAAAGTTCCCGGATGTTGCTCCCATCTATCCTCGGCGTCTCGACCACTTCGGACGTAATTCACGTCATCACAGCGCCGCCAAGTGGTGTTACAATTCACTCAGACCACTCGCCCCCTCGCAGCTCCACTCCTCCGTTTGGCTCATTTACGAAGGATGCACCGGTGGATCCTCCGCTGCCTCGGAGAGCTGAAATTACCCATGATGCACTGCAACACTGTTTTTTCCTTCCCTTTTCTCGCCAAACTGTATTAGTTTGAAGTTTTGTTCCACATTTGTGCAAAAAAATCATTGTAATAAAAAATCATTGGTAGAAGTGTTGTCAGCAAGTAAAGATGTAAAAAAGAGGTTTATATAAAGTGAATGAAAGGCCTAATAAATAGGCCTATTTATTGATAAATCAGGCCTATGATTGTTAACATAAGTCTGCAAATGAAGGCAATTAGTGATAAACTGGACCTGCTAAATATATTTGATATTTTAATTGAATTCTTACAAATCCTTACAGAAATGTTATTTTATTCAGGCCAAAATGTTCGAACAGTAAGAACAGTTTTATAAACTAGTTATAAAACTAGGCAAGGCAAGGCAACTTTATTTATACCGCGCATTTCGTACACAAGGCAACTCAATGCGCCTTACAAAAGAAGATATGTGAAATTACAATCAGGTTAAGTTTAGGCAAAGCACATATAGAAACATCAAGACATGGGAGATACACAGCACACGAGGGCACGTGCGGAATTTTTTCTTGGGGAGGGAAGGACGACCGGCCATTGACCGGGGGTGGGGCAGAGGAAACGTGTTGAGGCAGACGCAGAAGGACGGGGGCGTGGTTAGGGAGGGGTATGTGTGTGCGGTTATTTACAGTCTGAAAGTCAGTGTTTTGCAAAATATGACCCAGAGAGCTCAGTCCTTATCAGGTTTAGCTCCGTGGTTTGGCCTTGAAGACAAGTGATGACGGCGTAGGAGAGATAAGCGGTCCAGCTGCTTCAAACCTCCTCTCTCAGGAGGAAGACAATTATTCCAGCAATAGTTCATACATTTATAATGAATTAGCTTTTTTCTGCTAATATAATCTGAAACGAACAGACATCTTTAAAAAACCCAGGTTCAATTTCGAAAGCAATGGAATGCACTGTTACAGTGACAGGAATTAGTTTATGGAATAAACTTCAGAAAGAAGTGAAAGAGTCAGGAACTCTCTTGGAGTTCAAAAAACACATAAAAGCTGCAATGTTAAAGAAGTATGGAAATTAGACTTGGACATGAATAATGTGAGATAACAAAATGAATTGAACAAAATGAATATGGTTTGTTTCTTTTTTGACCATTTGTAAACATTTAGGAATATGACAGTTCGGTATTTATTGTATTGCAACCATCCATCCATCCATCCATCCATTTCTTCCACTTATCCGGGGCCGGGTCGCGGGGCAGCAGTCTCAGCAGAGATGCCCAGACTTCCCGATCCACGCACACCTCCTCCAGCTGTTCTGGGGGACCCCGAGGCGACACCAGGCCAGCTCGGAGACATAATCCCACCAGCGTGTCCTGGGCCTTCCACGAGGCCTCCTCCCAATAGGACATGCCTGGAACATCTCCCGAGGGAGGCGACCAGGAGGCATCCGGAACAGATGCCCTAGCCACCTCAGCTGGCTCCTTTCGACGTGAAGGAGCAGCGACTCTACACCGAGCTCCTCCAGGTAACTGAGCTCCTCACCCGATCTCGGAGGGTGCGCCCAGCCACCCTGCGAAGGAAACTCATTTCAGCCGCTTGTATTCGCGATCTTGTCCTTTCGGTCATTACCCAAATTTCATGACCATAGGTGAGGGTGGGAACGTAGATCGATCGGTAAATCGAGAGCTTTGCCCCCTGACTCCGCTCCCTCTTCACCACAACCGTCCGGTACAGCGACGCCGCACCGATCGCCGCACCGATCCGTCTATCGATCTCACGCTCCATCCGTCCCTCACTCGTGAACAAGACCCCGAGATACTTGAACTCCTCCACTTGAGGCAAGGACTCCCCACCGACCTGAAGCGGGGAAGCCACCTTTTTCCGGTGGAGAACCATGGCCTCAGATTTGGAGGTGCTGATCCTCATCCTGGCCGCTTCACACTCGGCTGCAAACCACCCCAGTGCGCGCTGAAGGTCCTGATTTGATTAAGCAAACAGCAGAGATGAGATCCTGAGGTTCCCAAACCGGACACCCTCCGGCCCCTGGCTGCGCCTAGAAATTCTGTCCATAAAAGTAATGAACAGAACCGGTGACAAGGGCAGCCCTGGCGGAGACCAGGGAACAGATCTGACTTACTGCCGGCAATGCGAACCAAGCTCCTGCTACGGTCATACAGGGAACGGACAGCCCTTAGCAGAGGGCCCCGACCCCATACTCCCAGAGCACCCCCACAGGGCACCACGAGGGACACGGTCGAATGCTTTCTCCAGATCCACAAAGCACATGTGGACTGGTTGGGCGAACTCCCACAAACCCTCGAGCACCCGATGAAGGGTATAGAGCTGGTCCAGTGTGCCGCAACCAGGACGGAAACCGCAGTGTTCCTCTTGGATCCAAGGTTCGACTATCGGCCGGATCCTCCTCTCCAGCACCCTGGAGTAGACCTTACCGGGGAGGCTGAGAAGTGTGATCCCTCTGTAATTGGAGCACACCCTCCGATCCCCCTTCTTAAAGAGTGGGACCACCACCCCGGTCTGCCAATCCAGGGGCACTGTCCCCGACCGCCACGCGATGTTGCAGAGACGTGTCAACCAAGACAGCCCTACAACATCCAGAGACTTGAGGTACTCGGGACGAATCTCATCCACCCCCGGGGCCTTGCCCTGAGGAGCTTTCTAACCACCTCGGTGACTTCAGCCTGGGTGATGGGCGAGCCCCCTCCGAGTCCCCAGCCTCTGCTTCCTCATCAGAAGACGTGACAGTGGGATTGAGGAGATCCTCGAAGTACTCCTTCCACCGCCTGACCACATCCCCAGTCGAGGTCAGCAGCTCCCCGCCCGCACTGTAAACAGTGTTGGTGAAGTACTGCTTTCCCCTCCTGAGACGCCGGATGGTTTGCCAGAATCTCTTCGCGGCCGACCGATAGTCCTCCTCCATGGCTTCTCCGAACTCCTCCCAGACCCGAGTTTTGCCTCTGCGACCGCACGAGCTGCAGCACGCTTGGCCTGCCGGTACCTCTCAGCTGCCTCCGGAGTCCCACAAGCCAACAAGGCCAGGTAGGACTCCTTCTTCAGCTTGACGCATCCCTTACTTCCGGGCGCCACCACCGGGTTCTGGGATTGCCGCGCGACACGCACCAGAGACCTTATGGCCACAACTACGAGCAGCCGCATCGACAATGGAGGAGGAGAACATGGTCCACTCGAACTCCATGTCCCCAACCTCCCTCGGAATCTGGGTGAAGCTCTTCCGGAGGTGGGAGTTAAAGACCCTACTGACAGAGGGATCCACCAGACGTTCCCAACAGACCCTCACAACACGTTTGGGCCTGCCAGGTCTGACCGGCTTCCTCCCCTGCCAGCGGATCCAGCTCACCACCAGGTGGTGATCGGTTGACAGCTCAGCCCCTCTCTTCACCCGAGTGTCCGAGACACGCGGCCGGAGATCAGATGACACAACTACAAAGTCGATCATCGACCTCCGGCCTAGGGCACTTATGGACACCCTTGTGCTCGAACATGGTGTTCGTTATGGACAAACTGTGACTAGCACAGAATTCCAATAACAGAACACCACTCGGGTTCAGATCGGGGAGGCCGTTCTTCCCAATCACCCCCATCCAGGTCTCACTGTCGTTACCCACATGGGCGTTGAAGTCCCCCAGTAGAACAATGGAGTCCCCAGTCGGAGCCCATCTAGTATCCCTCCCAGGATTCCAAGAAGGCCGGGTACTCTGCACCGATGTTGGGCCCGTAGGCCGAAACAACAGTGAGAGAGCTGTCCCCGACCCGAAGGCGTAGGAACACGACCCTCTCGTTCACCGGGGTGAACTCCAACACGTGGCGGCTGAGCTGGGGGCTATGAGCAAACCCAGCCCGCCGTCTCTCCCCGCGGGCAACTCCAGCCTCCAGCCTCTCTCCAGGAGTTGGGATCCGGAACCCAGGCTGTGCGTGGAGGTGAGCCCGACTATATCTAGCCGGTATCTCTCAACCTCCCGCACAAGCTCAGGCTCCTTCCCCTCCAGCGAGGTGACGTTCCATGTTCGAACGCCAGAAGCTGTGCATGCGGACCAGGTCGTCGAGGCACCCGCCTTTGACTGCCACCCAGTCCGCTCTGCACCTGACCCCTACGGCTCCCTCTGCGGGTGGTGGGTCCACAGGAGGGCGGGCCCCGTGGGCAGAGGCCCGACCACCAGACCCAACCCCAGGCCTGGCTCCAGGGTGGGCCCCGGTTGCGCCATACCGGGCGACGTCACGGTCCTTGTTGGTAAACTGTCCATAGAAGTCTTTGAACTGCTCTTCGTCTGACCCGTCACCTAAGACCTGTTTGCCATGGGAGACCCTACCAGGGGCCTAAAGCCCCCGACAACAGAGCTCCTCGGATCACTCAGGCACTCAAACAACCCCACCACGTTAATGTAGCAGTTCAGTATATATATATATATATACTGTGTATATATATATATATATCTTTTGAAACGACAGCATGTAAAGGGTGAAGCAACAAAAGGGGCAGATATTATAAGACTTGTTTTTCTCCTCTGCTCCGTTTCATTCATGCTATGTTGGATTGGCGGTCTTGTGGTGATTGCATGATGTCACTTCTGAATGAAATAAATAAATAAAATGAAATGAAATTAAGAATAGTTGGGAAGATGGATGGAACCAAATGCAGGGACATTTTGGAGGAAAACCTGCTGGAGTCAGCAAGAGAATTGAGGCTGGGGCAGAGATTCACCTTCCAGCAGGACAATGACCCTAAACACAAAGCTAAATCTACAATGGAATGGTTTAAAAACAAACATATTAATGTGTTAGAATGGCCCAGTCAAAGTCCTGACCTAAATCCTATTGAAAATCTGTGGAAAGACGAGAAAACTGCTGTTGACAAACGCTCTCCTTCTAATTTGACAGAGCTTGAGTTGTTTTGTAAAGAGGAATGGGCTAAAATGTCAGTCTCTAGATGTGCAAACCTTGTAGTCATACCCCAGAAGACTTGCAGCAAAAGGGGTTCCACAAAGTATTAAATCCTGCTGTATGAATACTTATGCACGCCCCACTTTTCGGTTTTCTATTTTTTGAAAAACAGAATCATGTCTCGTTTTGCTTTCACTTCACAGTTGTCTGTTACTCGTGTGTGAACTTTCAGTAAAAACGTTCAAAATAAAATCTTTATGTTGTAAACATGACAAAATGTGTAAAAGTTCAAGGTGTATTAGTAATTTCACAAGGCACTGTATAATGTGTGTTTGTCAATGTAACCAGCGTATCTCACACTGTGATCGAGGCACCCAGACGAGCTGGGGCCACACATCCAAATGCAAACGAAGTCAACACCTCTGCCTTTGTCAGTGAATCAACACTCGTGCCCCTGATTGAAATGTGTTGTGGAGACGCCGACTACAGATCTCCTGAGTGAAGTGACACATAAACGCAACAAAGTCGTTATCACACCTTAAGGTGCGTTCAGACCGAACGTGCGTCCACGCTCCGTCAGCCTCTAGTTGGACGCCAAACATTGCCGCTTCACACTTGCGAGAAACGCCTGTTTGCTGGCGCGTGAAGTTTTGCAAGCGTCATAATTAGGAGGCGTGTCATACAACTCAGGCCGAGCGCAAACCGCGATGATCAACTTCTCCTCCATTCTGCAGGTCAGGGGCGCAACTACCCCCCCTTCCACACACAAATACACACATGGCTCTTTGATGGTTGTTTCTTTTTTTTTTTTAAGAAAATAAATACCCTCTGAATTGACTTTATTTTAACGAAAATGTCACTATTTCACACAATATAACATTGATATTTCCCTCTATGGAGTTTGACAAAAAAACAATCACACGGCTCGATTAAAAGCTTCTGTTGCTTCATTCACGTAACTTTTCCTCCTCTCCCTCTCTCTCCCTCGCGCAAGAGGGGAGAAAACAATGCAAGCTTCAACGCGATCTCCTCTGTAACCGTGTTTATTATTTCATTAGGACTTTTATTTCTCAAACGTGTTGCCTTATGCTCCTCGTGGGGCTGCAAGCTGCAGCAGCAGCAGTGGAGATGACAGTCCCTCTGCACTCCTCTCTGCCCCACTCCAGCAGTGACTTTTGTTTCGCAAAATAAGCATGCACAACTAAAGTGACGCCCCTCCCCCAAAGAGGAATAAAAAAAAATACTTCACCACCGCAAACCTGTTCATATCGTTTACTGTAAAGACTCGTTCAAAAGAGCCGGATGGTTCATGACCGACACACATAGACTGTTAAAAAGAACACATCACTATTGGCGCCCCTATGAAAGGCATATATTGCGTATGCCCTTTTTGCGCCACTGCTGCAGGTAACAGGTGACGCTTGTGCTCACTATTTGAGCCCAGTCCCGGATTGGTTAACAAGGCGTAAATGAACGCACGTGTAGATTGTGATTACTTGAGTGCATGAAGCAGTGGGCGCGGCATCGCTGCTCGTGTACTGCGCTGTTCTCACTGGCTTTGACGCGCGTTTATCCTCATCTGCTCGCATTTGGAACACTTCATACGCGCAGACATCTTTGCTTACATTTCGACGCGCGTCGAAGCACGTCTACATAGGGTTAACATGGAAGTTGGTGGCGTGTCAGCGTTTGGTCTGTACGCACCATTAGGGGCATTTCCACTAGCCTGGAAAAATCCAGACTCACCGCTGTACCAGCGAGTGAGTCTGGTCACTGTTGTGGCAAATCCATTTCCCACAGCGGTAGATACGCAAGCAAACAGGAAGCGGAATAAACCAATCAGCGAAGGACGGGCGTCTGCCATTGATGCGGTGTTATTAGCGATTTTGCGTTAATATTTGGGCAGGATTATGAATCACGAAACTCACCTACTGTCGATGTGTTTTGGTCATTTACCGCCGATTGGAGACACGCTTTCTCTCTTTCGTGCGTCGTTCGTAGATTGATATTGAGGGACTTCCGCGTCCAGTGAGTGACGCTGCTCGCTAACAACACGTCACGGCAAATAAACGAATCTGATTGCACGTGAACGGATTGATTTTGCGGAAGCCGCGAACGAGGGCAGGGTGACCAGACTGATCCCCGCTGGATAAAAAAAATACAGAGGGAATCATTCTGGTCTCACCAGGCTACATTTCCACAGGAGCAGACCAGTTCAGTTCACTTGAGACCGGTTCATTTAGGGAGGGGCTGCTTTTAGGGTTGTTATGGGAGTTGTCGGCGTGTTCGTTTGTTGGAGAAAAGAGGACACGATTCAATCAATTAATCAATAAAAGTTTATTCCCTATACAATTACAATTCTAATACAAATTACCTGAGCGCGTGTCTTTCCCTGTCAACAATGGTATAACGGGTCTTACACCAGGAGTTCTGCGACGCCCGCCTGTCCCTTGCGCTCGTACATAATATACATTGATAATATTGAATATGCATGAAGAGGCGTTGCGGGGGGTCCTCCCACTTTGGTACTTTTCCATCACATACATCTGACTCCTTGACCCCATACAAGATGTTTTTCTGCTCCTTCACCGTCTTTGTTTAATGACAGGAAGTCCGCTGTCTGCATTAGTTCCTGTTTTTCAACATGATTAGCGTAGAAAAGGCATATAGAGCAAGAGAATATGTTCAGCGGATGTGCATGCGGTCCTAAACCACCCACGCGTATCTGTAACTGTAAGCAGAATCATTAATACATTTAAAACATCCATTAAGCACAATTTATGATTATAATTATCAATAGAGTGGTCAAGGACATTTATATACTTGTCTCCTGTTGATTCTAAAATGATTACTGCCACAGACCTCCTGAACACAAATGCAAGTACCGTGTTTGGAGAGAGATGTCATTTACTGGACGACTCCTTAATTCAGTTAAGTTTAATAAAACACTCTTGAAATAAAAATATCACATATGCAACACACTTCTAGTTAAAACAGTGCCATTTACTACACATTTTACAAGAGACATTTAAACACTAAAGCAAAGTTTAAAAGTGACGTCATTAACCAGATCTTTATACAAGGAAAGGGCTCCCTGTGATCGTGTGCCACAGTTCCATTGATACAGTGTCTGAGTTTGGTGCAGATGTTTTAGGTTCAAACATGGACCGGCTGTTTATCAGCATCATTTCTCTGGTTCGTCATTACACAAATCTAAAAGCTTCTTGGAAAACGCAACGGAAAAGCAACAAAAAAGTTACAAATGTGACAAAAAGCAAAATAAATAAAAGCGCATACAGCGAAAAGGTGACGAACAAAATGGCAACAAAAATCTTAGATCAGTTTTGTAGGTCTTAGCTTTCAAATGAGGGGTTACACTGGTGTGACTCTTGTCCTGCACTTCTGAAGGTGACACAAATAGAATTCCATATTTGTGAAAAAGTTCTCAATGAGTAAGATTTAGATTTACATTCTATGACCTCCCTAAAAAACATCAGCATTTGTGAAACATTACTTTGAAATAGAGTGAACTGGATAAGTCATGTTCATGTCATGATGCACATTTGATCTTAAAATATCTGAAGGTCTGACCAAACTCATCACGGCTGTTTCTCTCCAGTGTGGATCCTCTTCATGTGTGTTTTGAGGTTGGATGACTGAGTAAAGGTCTTCTCACACTGCTCACATCTGTATGGCCTCTCTCCAGTGTGGATCCACATGTGATTTTTAAGACTTGTAGACTGAGTAAACACATGTCCACACAGGCCACACTCAAAGGGCTTCTCTCCAGTGTGGATCCTCATGTGTGCTTTGAGGTTGAATGACTGAGTAAAGGTCTTCTCACAGTGCTCACATCTGTATGGCCTCTCTCCAGTGTGGATTTCATGTGATTTTTAAGATGTGCAGACACAGTAAACACATGTCCACACAGGCCACACTCAAAGGGCTTTTCCCCAGTGTGATCCTCATGTGTGTTTTGAGGCTGGATGACTGAGTAAAGGTCTTGTCACACTGCTCACAGCTGTATGGCCTCTCTCCAGTGTGAATTCTCATGTGACATTCAAGATGTTCTGACTGGCTGAATGTTTTCCCACACTGCTCACACTCGTACGGCTTTAGTCCATCATGGACTCTCTTGTGTTTCCTGAGACCTGAATAAATGACTTCCCACACTCATCACAGCTGTAATCCTTTTCCCCAGCATGTATCTTCATGTGTTTTTTGAGATCGCATGATACAGTAAAGGTCTTCTCACACTGCTCACATCTGTATGGCCTTTCTCCAGTGTGGATTTTCATGTGATTTTTAAGATGTGCAGACATAGTAAACACATGTCCACACAGGCCACACTCAAAGGGCTTTTCCCCAGTGTGGATCCTCATGTGTGCTTTGAGGCTGGATGACTGAGTAAAGGTCTTGTCACACTGCTCACAGCTGTATGGCTTTTCCCCAGTGTGGATCCTCATGTGTGTTTGAGGTTGGATGACAGAGTAAAGGTTTTGTCACACTGCTCACAGCTGTATGTCTTTCCCTGTGAGCGGGGAGTCTGCAGAGGCTGAGCTGGGTCCATTTCTCTGCAGACAGAAACAGGAGTTAGTGTTGTGTTACACACATTATTCAGTAAAACACTAAATGTAAGTTTGCTGCAGACCAGGTGTGACCCTCCCTCTCCCTCTGTTCTCATTCACACATACAGTATCACCCTCCCCCATTAGCTCACTGTGAATCAGCAACAAATCTGTTTTTAAATCACTGTCTGAGCCAGTGGGCGAGTAAAGCCCTTCTCTTTGGTCCTCATGGAGCTGACATTGCTGTAATACCACCCCCTGGTGGATGGCGACTCAAGACACTTCGGAAACAGGATTCCTATGTAGCTTTGGTCCTCGTTTAAACTGCTTAAAAGCCTGGCTCCAAAGAGTTTTTCTTTTTCTAAAAATGTCAGTGATCCATGAGACAACGCTGGGCTATAGTTTTAACCACACTGTTTTTGTACATCAGCAATAAAAAGTGGAAGCTTAAATCTATGACATGGGAATCTATAAAGGTGGGACATTTCAATATTGAAAAGCAAAATGAACAAATTACCAACTTTTGAGCCAAAAAAAATGGTGCACAATTTCAGCCAGAACAACAGCTGAAGCTTAATTCTGGAATCTGGAATTTAGAGACTGCACTTGTCCATGAGCTGAAACTCTTCTTTCTTTCCTTCTTCCTTTACTTCTTTCTCTCTCTTTTTCCTTCTTCCTTCTCTCCTTCCTCCGTTCTTTTCTTTTTCTTCCTTCTCTCCTTCCAGGGTTTCCGTTAGCCGGCTGTAGCTTTTGGCCGATTTGAAAAGCAAATGTCTGGTAAAATAGTTTCCATAATTGGCCGACAGTAAAAAAATATATATGGAGAGAACAGGGCTGGGCGATCTTTTATACGAAGAAAACTGCTCCGAGTCCTGCTCATTAATATTTCATAATATAGCCGACAGTTAGGCCCATTAAGATAAGATAAGCCTTTATTTACTTGCTCTCAAAAATAAAACTTCTTAATAAGCCATGGAGTTTTCAAAGGTGTTTTAGCTTTATCCTCATGCCTCTGCTGTGATTGACAACCGTCTCCATGGAGACTCAAGGGGAAAGGGGCGGAGTTAAATGGGTGCTCCGCTCAGAGCAGAGTGAGAGAAAGGCACAGGAGCAGACCCAGGGAAAGTCTGTTTTAGCGGAGGAAAACTCCACCGCACACTCTTAAAACACAACACGTGGCCTTTGTGAAGCAGCAGAGATCGTCAGGAAGTCGCCGGCTTCTCCACTGGTGTCATTTCACTACGGAGCGTCTAAAACGCTGCTAAATAACGTAAGGCGGACATGGAGCGGCGGACACGATTTTACGATTTAGCCATTTTCCACATCGTCTGCTTTTAAAAGCATGAATTAATTGAATTAATTCAATTTATGGCCCAGCCCTAGGAAAGAATATAGAAAAATATATTAAATACAACATTTGACCCAAGTCAGTGACTAACAGAAAGTGTTTTCGAGACTGGCCTAAATATTTAAAAAGGTTCAATATTTCTATTAAAAAAGTTTGACTTACGCCCTTAGCCCATTTTACAAAGCGCAGTTGAAGCGCCTTCATCGCTCTCTGGATATGTTACGCTTTTCTCGTGCTTCGTCACATTTCCAAGAAAACGGCGAACTACAGTTACATTTACTTTTATAAAGTGTGTTAAGAACTCAGCAGCTGATACTTTTGATTAGGATATTCTGTAAACTCCGTGTGTTCAGTCAGACTGACGCGCTCTCTCACAGCAGCTCTTCCTGAGAGAGTGGCCGGGTTTAGAGGCGCTTCCCTCGGTCAGTCTGCGCAGACGCCTCGGCTTAGTTACCGGTGTCTGCGCAGACGCCTTGGTTTAGTGTTAAGGAATTTTGTATTTGATGTTAACGTGAGAATATTACATTAAGTTGAGTTGTTAAATCTGTGGATTTGAAGACAGTCATTGTATCGTTTACTCAGCGTGACTTGGTGCTCTTGCAAAGCAGACCCAGGTGACTGGTCTGTTGGTTGGGTAAAAGCACTAAACCCCCACAAATGGAAGACGACAGAGGTCTTATCAGTCACACTTTCAGAAAGGATGAAGGGGAGAGTTATGACCCAAGGGAAAGGTCCTGAGCAGGCCCATCCTGACTCAGGGGTCCAGGGAGGAGGAGGGGTCTCACGATGCCAGTGACATCATGGGAAAGTTTGCTTTGTGTTGCCTGGAAGGCAGGAAAGTGGGAGTGGCTCCACTCATCCACCCGGTCCGAGAAATATTGATAAAGAATAACTTCAATGTTTGACCTTGTGTTTAAATCTGTGTAATTTCTGGGGCAGAAGTTAACAGGGCGTCTTTAAAACTGCTGGGCAAAAATCCGTAACATTTAGTTACCGGAGTTCGGAGCCGCTCTAGAGCGTGGCAGAGCTGGGTCCGTGTTGAAATGCTCGAGACTGACTTTTGATGACTTTAGCATTGTTGATTTGTCCCTACATAATATTTCAGCAGTGAGAGACATCGCTAATTTTACACCTGAAGCCTCGTTAAAGCGTGGAAGGGCATCTACAGCCCAGGCCTCGCTGTGCAGCTGATGTCAGATCTGGACAGTGTTAGGGTTTACCTTCTGTCTGAGTTAAAGTGCAGATGAGTGGGATACGTCTGCGTGGCACCTGCCGCCTCTATCGTCTCCACACACACAACTTATGTTTGGATTTAAGCTGTTGCTTTTCTCACGTCATTCTTTCATTAGAAATAGCCGTGTTTTGGACTCACTAAAGCACTCGTGTAGCGCTCGGTCTAAATGTATATCGTTATTGATAATAAGCCACATTTGTTATAGGCTCTATATTTTAATGGCCGGTAATCTTTGTGAATGGCCGACATTTTACGACCCAGCCGGCCGACGAGAAACATTTGTGTAAAAATTTTCAAAGTGTAACAGAAGCATATTTTTGTGTTTTCAATGAACTTGCACAGTATAAATGGTTGATCAATGTCATTAATTTTCAAGAAATGAAGCTCTGAAGCCAGTTTGAAACCAATTTAATTGCTTTTCAGAGACATTTAAGTCCTTGATTGGCGCCTTATGTGACACAACAGCAGGTCTGCAGCACTGAAATAACCATAAACAACACGAACCTGCACATTTTATTAGGTTTAGAGCATTTTTTGGCCTCATAACGTGGAATCTTGTTAAAGACTTCTGTAATAAAGTTATCATGCGTATTACATCTAACTAGACGAATGATCTGTGCATGTGCGTCTGCAAGAAAGAAATTTGACTGTTGCTAAATGAATCAATGTGTGCTGTAAATACCATACACAGAATAATGTGTACTTATCATATACCCCCCTACCCTGGGCGCGTGATCCAGCTGCGACTGGTTTCACCACAGAGGTGTTGTTAATGTTACTTATCAATAGGATGTATTGTGGGAGACTGTTCTTTAAGCGTGTGTATTGAATAAAAGGAGCAGGGTGAGACTTTGGGAGTCTAGCGGAGTTGGCTTTGCGAGGCTGCTGTAGTCAACCCTCTCCCCCTTGCTGCAAGTAAAATACAAATCTTTGGTCTGACTTGTGTTTAATCGTGTTGCATTTCTGTGGCAGAAATAACCGAGCATCTCCAGGGTTGCTAATGTCAGAGCAACAGTAAAATTCCCTCACAAATCTGGAGACTACACTTTTCCATTAGCTGTTTGTGGAAACTCCTCGGAAGAAATAAACTGCATTTTAACAAGTTCTGGTCCACCAGGCTATTGAACAAGTCCCTCCTCCTTATAGAGGAAAAAGAGAAGCCTACTGGATTGAAACTTTAAAGACCCTTACACCCAAGGGATTAAATGATGAGCTTGTTTTGAATGTCTTCCTATAGAGGTTCCTATGTCATGTTATGTTTATAGGCTGTGTTAACTTCCTTGGTGTACATATTGATTTGCATATATTTAGGCAGATCTGTCTTATATATCCATTTCTCATATGTATTACATGTGCCACTAAATGTTTTTATTGTATATATGTACATATCTATATTTGATTACCATATCCTGGCTTTGTTTTTTGTGTTTTGGATGTATGTTGTATACATGCTGCCTACGTTTTATGACAGCATCCTGTGATGCAGCAGGCCACACCCTATTTAAGGATGGCTTTTCATTCATAAAAAACATTTTGCTTGACGAAGGCCACTGGCCGAAACATTCATCGAATAAAGGAACACGGGTGACAAGTAGTGTGCGAGAGTTCTTTCCTGTTCTACGTTTGGCCTTTATGCCTTCTCTTACGCACCTATTTCAAACCAGAGATGTGCGAAGTTAACCGTATTTAAATGTAATTTAACAAACATAACTTGTTTAAACACAAAATTATCGACTCAAAAATATGCACGCCATCAGTTTTGAACAAACTTTGTGAAAATATGTTTTTAGACCCCTTATACGTCATTGACCCAAATATCATGACCTTTGAAGTAGTCAGCAGACGGAGGAAAACACAGAATAATGTGTTACTTATCATACACCTCCCCCAGCCTGGGCGCGTGATGAGCGGTTTGTGGAAACTCCTCGGAAAAATATCATTATTATTACATTATCATTTATGTATATGAACAGGGTGGGAGTCAATAAGCTTGTCTTCTTCCCACTCCTTTTCGAGCTAGAATGTTATTTATGTTTTCTTTTTATATATTTTCTGGCTTTGTGCCTATGTTGTGTAGCTCGAAATAAAAAATCAACCAATCAAAAAATAAACGGCATTTTAACAAGTTTCGGGAGGAGCTGAGTCCAACCCAATGTGAGAGTGTGAGAGAGAGAGAGGGAAGATCAAGTCGACAATATAAATGAGGGGTTTTAAAATGCCTCCTTTGGGTCGACATCACTGTTAAAGTCGCAATAAGTCACAACAAATCAGGACAGACAATACCTTAGTGATTAAACCATTTCATGTGCTGAAACTCCACTAGCGCCTGTTCAGTCGGCTGATTGCATTAGGCACAGCTGGGCAATATATCATCACGATAAGACAAGATCATATCGAAATGGCTGTTTGGAAGATTTTAGAGAATTTGGTTTATTTCCAATGTCGAGAAATTGGAGTTGAAAATGATAAAGAAAATTGGGGAAACATTGGCGGGGAAATTGGCAAATAGGGAGACAATTTGGAGAAAAAATACTAAGAAAAAATTGGGTGAAATAGGGACAAGTTGTGAGGAACAGAGACAACATTTGTGGGGGGGGGGGAATGGAAAGAAAAAAAAAACATTGGGGCGAAAATAGGGACAAAATTGGGGATAAACTAAGAAAAAAAAATGTGGACAAAATTTGGGGGAAATTGGTTAAAAAAATAGGGACAATATGTGTGAGAAATCTGGACAAAAACAGGGGGGTAAATTTGTTTTTTAATTAGAAAAAAAATAGTGAAGACATTTGGGGGGGGACAAACTTGTGAGAAACAGACTAAATTTAGAGAAACATTTTCATAATGGTAAATGGTCTCAACTTATATAGCGCTTTTCCACCTACGTTAGTCACTCAAAGCGCTTTACAGTAAGGATCCACTCACCCATTCACATCTGTATGGCTTCTCTCCAGTGTGGATTCTCGTGTGTGTGTTGAGGCTGGATGACTGAGTAAAGGTCTTCTCACACTGCTCACATCTGTATGGCTTCTCTCCAGTGTGGATTCTCATATGTGCTTTGAGGTGCATGCCATAGTAAAGGTCTTCTCACACTGCTCACATCTGTATGGCTTCTCTCCAGTGTGGATTTTCATGTGATTTTTAAGATCTGCAGACACAGTAAACACATGTCCACACAGGCCACACTCAAAGGGCTTTTCCCCAGTGTGGATTTCATGTGTGTTTTGAGGTTGGATGACTGAGTAAAGGTCTTGTCACACTGCTCACACCTGTATGGCCTCACTCCATTGTGAATTCCCAAGTGACGTTCAAGATTGCCTGACCGGCTGAATGTTTTCCCACACTGCTCACACTCGTAAGGCTTTAGTCCATCATGGACTCTCTTGTGTGTCCTGAGACCTGAGACCTGAATAAATGACTTCCCACACTCATCACAGCTGTAATCCCTTTCCCCAGCATGCATCTTCATGTGTTTTTTGAGATCGCATGATACAGTAAAGGTCTTCTCACACTGCTCACATCTGTATGGCCTCTCTCCAGTGTGGATTTCATGTGATTTTTAAGATGTGCAGACACAGTAAACACATGTCCACACAGGCCACACTCAAAGGCTTTTCCCCAGTGTGGATCCTCATGTGTGCTTTGAGGTGCTTGACATAGTAATCTGTCACATGCCACAGCGTATGGCCTCTCCCAGTGTGGATCCTCATGTGTGCTTTGAGGCTGCTTGACATAGTAAAGGTCTTGTCACACTGCCCACAGCTGTATGGCCTCTCTCCAGTGTGGATCCTCATGTGTGCTTTGAGGCTGGATGACTGAGTAAAGGTCTTGTCACACTGCTCACATCTGTATGGCTTCTCTCCAGTGTGGATCCTCATGTGTGTTATGAGGTTGGATGACAGAGTAAAGGTTTTGTCACATTGCTCACAGCTGTATGTCTTTCCCTGTGAGCGGGGAGTCTGCAGAGGGTGAGCTGGGTCCATTTCTCTGCAGACAGAAACAGGAGTTAGTGTTGTGTTACACACATTATTCAGTAAAAACACTAAATGTAAGTTGCTGCAGACCTGGTGTGACCCTCCCTCTCCCTCTGTTCTCATTCACACATACAGTATCACCCCTCCCCCATCAGCTCACTGTGAATCAGCAACAAATCTGTTTTTAAATCACTGTCTCTGAGCCAGTGGGCGAGTAAAGCCCTTCTCTTGGTCCTCATGGAGCTGACATTGCTGTAATACCACCCCCTGGTGGATGGCGACTCAAGACACTTCGGAAACAGGATTCCCATGTAGCTTTGGTCCTCGTTTAAACTGCTTAAAAGCCTGGCTCCAAAGAGTTTTACTTTTTCTAAAAATGTCAATGATCCATGAGACAACGCTGGGCTATAGTTTTAACCACACTGTTTTTGTACAGACATTTCAGTATTGAAAAGCAAAATGAACAAAATTACCAACTTTTGAGCCAAAAAAAATGGTGCACAATTTCAGCCAGAACAGCTGAAGCTTAAATTCTGGAATCTGGAATTTAGAGACTGCACTTGTCCATGAGCTGAAACTCTTCTTTCTTTCCTTCCTTCCTTTCTTTACTTATTTCTCTCCCTTTTTCCTTTTCCTTCTTCCGTTCTTTTCTTTTTTCTTCCTTCTCTCCTTCCAGTGTTTCCGTTAGCCGGCTGTAGCTTTTGGCCGATTTGAAAAGCAAATGTCCGGTAAAAATAGTTTCCATCGGCCAAATTGGCCGACAGTAAAAAAAAAATATATGGAGAGAACAGGGCTGGGCGATATGGCCAAAAAATAAAATCTAGATTTTTTTACTTAGTTTGGACGATTACGATTTTTATCGATTTTTATTGGAAATAAACTTTAAAGTCTCCTGATCTTTTATACGAAGAAAACTGCTCCGAGTCCTGCTCATTAATATTTCATAATATAGCCGACAGTTAGGCCCATTAAGATAAGATAAGCCTTTATTTACTTGCTCTCAAAAATAAAACTTCTTAATAAGCCATGGAGTTTTCAAACGTGTTTTAGTTTTATGCCTCTGCTGTGATTGACAACCGTCTCCATGGAGACTCAAGGGGAAAGGGCGGAGTTAAATGGGTGCTCAGCTCAGAGCAGAGTAAGAGAAAGGCACAGGAGCAGACCCAGGGAAAGTCTGTTTTAGCGGAGGAAAACTCCACCGCACACTCTTAAAACGCAACATGCGGCGCATTGGTAGAGCGGGTCGTCTCTAGCCTGGAAAAATCCAGACTCACCGCTGTACCAGCGATTGAGTCTGGTCACCGTTGCGTCAAATCCATTTCCCACAGCGGTAGATATGCAAGCAAACAGGAAGCGGAGTAAACCAATCGGCAAAGAAAATTGGCGGGGAAATAGGCAAATAGGGAGACAATTTAGAGAGAAAAAACTGGAAAAAAAAACTGAAAAAAATTGGGGGAAATAGGGACAATTTGTGAGGAACAAGACAACATTTGTGGGGGGGGGAAATGAAAAAATTGGGGCAAAAATAGGGACAAAATTGGGGATAAACTAAGAAAAATTGTGGGGGAAACTGGGACAAAATTTTGGGAAAAATTAAAAACATGAGGAAAAGTGGTAAAAATAGGGACAATATTTGTGAGAAATCTGGACAAAAACAGGGGGGTAAATAGGGACAAAATTAGTTTTTTTTAATTAGAAAAAAAAATAGTGAAGACATTTGGGGGGACAGACAAAATTTGGGGGAAATAGGGACAAACTTGTGAGAAACAGACTAAATTTAGAGAAACATTTTTCATAATGGTAAATGGTCTCAACTTATATAGCGCTTTTCCACCTACGTTAGGCACTCAAAGCGCTTTACAGTAAGGATCCACTCACCCATTCACTCTCTCATTCATACACCAATGTACGCAGACACTGGAGGCAAGCTGGGTGAAGTGTCTTGCCCAAGGACACAACGACAGTGCGCACCTTCAGGAGGCGGGATTCGAACCCCCGACCTTCCAATCATGAGACGACCCGCACTACCTGCGCCACCGTCGCATATCACCATCTCATAATGAGATAGTGAAATACTGAAAAAAATAGGGGTAAATAAGAGACAAAACTTTGGGGGGAAAAATAAAAATAAGAAATTCCGAGGAAATGTGTCAAATCTGCCAGAAAATGACAGAAATATCCCATGATTTCACAGCAGCCCAAGGCCGCGCTTCTTCTACTGTGCGGACCCAGAGAGTGGCGACCTCTGCTGGACACGAGCGGGAGGACGCGTTTGTGTGAGGAGATTTGTGAAATTATCATATGTATTGCATTGGTATTGTTGCTAAATGAATTTGTGTTGGTTGAAATGTTAACTTCTTAAACCTTGAGTTGATGTTGGAGGCCAAATGCCAAATGTCTCCTGTCTGTTTGGTTAAGGCATTGAAGCTTGACTTAAGGACATCTGGTTTTGTGGCAACAGTCCTCATCAGTCACACCGTTTTTACGATCTCCAAAGCTTCCTGGACCAAGGTGAATTATTTGTAGTGCCCCAGGAAGCAGGGGGGCAGGGGATCTTGGGTTTACGACGGCAGGACGGAAAAGTACCAGCCGGGACGGAAAACAACAGCCCCACCCTGACTGAACAGTTTGAGATTTTTTTCTTGTTTTAATTATTGCAATGGATGTGTAGCGGGTCTATGGGGCTCGCTATTATATATTCATGAACTATTAATACTAATAAGTGGGGAATTAATATTGAGTTAAAGCTAATGTGGAAACAAAACACAGGCTAGTGGGGAACAGAAGATCTAGATCTGACTACAGGAGCTGGCTGACAGCAATTTAGGACACAGAAAAGGGCTTCTTTAACCTTAGCTTTACATAAATTCCATGTGTACACATTCTTAAACAATTACATTAATACATAAGTTCACAAAAATAACCATCAAGTGTTTGACAAACCAGTCAAAAGTGCTATTAAAGTTGCATGAGTTCAATAAACAATAGAGTTCGGGAATGTGATATCATATCGCTATGCATTATGGGATTAGCAGCAATTGTAAACTAATGGAGATTTTAAAAGTTAAATTACTGGAGTTATTGTTCACATTAAAACACTTGGACACCACAGAGTGTTAGATGTTTTTACCAGCAGTAACTCAGCAGCTAACGGAGTTGTTCCACTGCTTTTTCTCCTCTTTTATACTGTTTTTAGCTAATGTTAGTCAATGGAAATGTATGCTAAGAGCTGCAAAGATGGCGCATCTCCATGGTAACTGTGGAATTTCCCGAACTCTATTCAACAGTACCGTGTAATCTAATTATCATTGTGCATGTAAACACACTTAATCTCATAGAACAAGTTCATAAATGGTGAGTTGAAATAACAGACTTTACAATAAACAGGAGATGAACTAAACAACAATTAATATGCTAATGCTAACGCCGCTAGCTAGCTTAGCATGTAGAATTTCATTCATTACATTCACTACTCACCAGTTCCTCTATTTAACGAGTCACGATGGCGGCCACAGACTCCCTGCAGCCAAGTAGGAAGCACTAAAAGTTACAATAATCACAACCGTGTAAATGAAGCGTAAGAGCGGATGTTTATTAAAGTTTGAGACACGGGCCGTTTCTCAATGGCTGTTTCTCGAGGATCCGTCCTCCGTTTGTCCATTTCGTTGACGTCCTCAGTGGTGGCTCCTCCCAAACGGAGAGAGAGTGTCCTCTCACCGGCTGTTTCCTCGGCTGCGAGGATAGATGGGAGCAACGTCTACGTCACATCAGTGCCACCAAAAGGTTAACGCTCCGTACATTGGAATGAATGAGGAAAGAGCATCTGAAAAGTTTTAATTTACACATGAAAAAACGTTTTCTTTGTTTTATTTCATTATCGAACGTGAAAAGGAAGCCATGGATGTGACCTGTTGTTTCAGATAATTAACAGAGAAGTCGGTTAACGTTTTAAAACTGAGCTGCTAAACCCACTGTGATCATGACTTGTCTGTGACATTTGCCTGTGTAACTTTTCACTGGATGCTTTATAATGTCACTACAACAACTTGCTTTTATATTATCATTAAATTAAAATCATACAGCCTACGATGTAGTTTTGTAGCTTATGAGAGCAAATGGTATATGGTTCATTCAGCAGCTAACCTGCTAATGCTAATGCTAACGTTAATGTGCGTTTTTAAACCGAGACAATCATTAATTAGGCCTAATGCTGAACAGGTTTGATGAGTTTGAATAATTACCGATTAAAGATGTTACAGAATGTGCATAATACACGGCCACAATGTGGAGCTGTTTCCTCAGTAATGAGCTCTGACATGGACATAACCAGTGTTGGGAACGTTACTTTAAAAAAGTAATTAGTTATAGTTACTCACTACTTGTTCCAAAAGTAACTGAGTTAGTAACTGAATTACTCTATAATGAAAGTAACTCGTTACCAGGACAAGTAACTATTTGCGTTACTGTTAAATAAAAAAACTTGCTAAATATCAAAGATTTTTTTTTATTTATTTTTTGCAGTTTTCAAATGTCAGTGTGAATGAGTAGAACAGACAGGTGTTTGTATTCATGTACTATCAAGTCAAAGATGTTCATAGTAACTGAATGAACTGAATGGGGGGTAGAGTTGGGGGGAAGCCTCTGTGACTGAATGGTATTGACCAGTGTATGCGCCGCTGTTTAATTAATGTAGGAATACGGCTGTATTCAAAGAGAATGGGGAGGAACAGGATTAAAAGAAACATGTGCCAACGCAGCCAACGATCAGACTTTACGCACAGGCATTGTGCAAGTCTCTCCGTTCATTCATCAGGCAAAACGGAAAACAATGTCTCTGGAGTGGAGAGTGGGGAGAGAGGAAGAAGAAAAGGCGCTGAGAGAGACACAGGGAGGGGGAAAGACGCGTCTCCACCGATTCTGCGTCTTTTGGTTAAAAAATAAGTTCCAACACTACAGATCAATGAATCATTGACAATGATCACCAACTCGATTCTCCCCCGCGGCCGCACCGCGCTGTGGGGATGACGGCCGCGCGTCTGGGACACACGTAGTTTTTGGAGCAGAGAGCACGATGCAACAGTACACCGTGAGACTCCGCCCACCCTCTTCCCTGCTCCTGCTGCGTGAGCTGACACCGCGGCGCTCATCCAGTCGAATTGTAACGTGCCACTTTGTTTACCCAGTAACGATAACGGCGTTGTAACGACGGGGAGAGTAATTAATTAGATTACTCCGTTACTGAAAAAATAACGCCGTTACCTAACGCCGTTATTTTAAACTGCGTTATTCCAAACACTGGACATAACAGATGCTAGTGATCGATAAACTCACTCATAAGTGCCCACAAAAAATAAAAAATCTTCCAATCGTCTTCTGACAGTGACCTGATGTGTCTGTAATCAAGAACGGACATTGTCCTGTAGTTCTGATCACTGGCTTGGAATATTTTATCCTCTGAACGAGAAATAGTCCCTGTTTCACATACACACTAATGCGATTTTTAACTCTCGATTCCCCCAAAAAACTGCAAGAATCAGAACAACGCTGCAGAGAGACTGAGGTGACTTATCTACATTTATTCCATACATTCCAGACTTTCACAAACATTTTAAACTTTAATCTCAACAGCAAGCTACGGCTGCTCTGGTTGCAAAGAATGAAGAAGCTGCAGGAATCATCCAGCGCAAGGACTTGAACTTGCAAGAGCTGAGCAAAGACAAAACACAGCTGAACAGAAAAGCTTGAGCAAATACAACTGACCGCGGACGAGCTGAAGAAGTTACTGGCTGCAGAGATACAGAAGTAGACCTTTTTTTCTTCACTCTGCCTTCATATAATAATCTTATCAACTCTCAAATCTCCACTTATTTATTGACAGGGCTCATAAGCTGGAGAGTACTAACATGTTCCTTTTTATCTAGAGAATCAACTCTACAAATTCCGCCTTACTAACTTGGAATTCTTTGATATGCACAAAGAAGAAGGTAAAGTCAGTAACTATTGCCATAGTTGTGTTAAGGTGAAGTGTCCTGACTTCAGTATCCTGTTTGTCCATTTTACAAATACAGGAGGAGGTGCTGTGACCTAGAGGCCTGTGTGAGGATGAAGACATGAAGGCTTTCCAGTGTCCACCAGTATGTGGAAATGAAGAATGCAGGGAAAAGAGGCACACACAAGGACTCAGAAGAAGAAGAAGAAGATCTTTATTTATATAGCGCCTTTCACAGACATGGTCACAAAGCGCTTCACATGAGAGCATTTTACATTCACTCCATACTCGGTGGTGGTAAACTACATTAGTAGCTTCAGTTTCTCCTGGGGGAGACTGACAGAAGCGCTGTCGCTACACACATCAGCGCCAACGGTCCCTCTGACCACCTCCATGCATTCACACACACACATCATTCATCCTGGCCTATTGTACATGTTTTTGGTGGTAGGGGAAACCGGAGTACCCGGAGGAAACCTACGCAGACACGGGGAGAACATGCAAACTCCACACAGAAAGGCCCCGTCCAGGTGGGAATTGAACCCGGGACCTTCTAGCTGTGAAGCGAGAGCACTAACCGCTGTGCTACCGTGCCGCCCAGCTAATCAGCCAGAATGTAAGTAGATTTGAGTCAGGTTTCACTATGTACCTCATCTATTACTGAAGTATTTAGTGTTTATGTTCTTAAACAGTGGCGGCTGGTCCATAGGGGGCGCTGGGGCGCCGCCCTCCTAAAAATGTTTCCAAAAATATCATCATTATCATATATCAATAATACAAATTATTGCACAATATTTTGCAGAATGCCTTTCGGAGATTTATTTTAAAAGGGTTTTTTACACTGGATTCACTCATTACTGTGTGTGAATCGGTGTGAATGCATTGTCTCTAACCCGCGGGGCGCCGGTCTGCTGTAAGTAAATACAAGTCCCTGAACTTTTGGAAACCATGTGACCACAGGTTTCTCTCTTAGTGGCCGCCTTAACTTTCCTCCTGGGGCGCAAGGATAGCGCCCCGGACACTCCCATTTAGATTATCAGCCAATTAATATTTGCTACTGTGTTTTTTGTCTGAGGTAGTTGGACAACGGCGCTGTCAATCATTTTTGTGACCCGCATGCGTAGCTAGCCGGTGTCGATCAATGGCGGAGGTGCTCGACTGTAAACAATATACGAGTAGCAGCTCTGAGCCCACGTACGAACTCAGGGGAGGAAACACTTCTTATTTGAGAGACGGGAGAAGCTTCGTGTTGCTGCCTGAGGTGAAAGGATGTTGTCAAACTAATAGACTTCGGACAACTTTCTTCAGTCGGACGCGGCGTCTAAACGGAGTTTTCTGGAGGTAGCATTACGATGCTAACTAGCTTGTCTGCCTTAGCTACTGCTTGTTTCGTAAAACTTTGGGACAACCCTCGCTGACTTGGACAGACAGTCATGTCCCAGGACGTGGACATTTGATGGAGAGAAGATTTAGGACCGTGAGGACGGTGTGAGGGAACGTCTTTCATTCATTCATTGAGGAGGAGCTCAGGTGCTACAGAGAGGTACGGAGACTGTTATTTCTGACAGGATCATTTTTGTCTGACAGTTTACAGGTTTAAACTATGGTTTAAACTATACAGGTTTAAACTATGGTTTAGACCTGTGGCTCTGAGGCACGTAATGCAAACATACAGTGCATCCGGAAAGTATTCACAGCCCTTCACTTTTTTCACATTTTGTCATATTTACAACCCTAAACGTAAAGATTTTATTTTGAATTTTTTACTGAAAGTTCACACACAAGTAACAGACAACTGTGAAGTGAAAGCAAAATGATACATGATTCTGTTATTTTTCAAAAAATAGAAAAGTGAAAAGTGGGGCATGCATAAGTATTCATAACGCATTTTCGGAGTGCATTAAATTGCCTTTATAACATTCCTAATGTAATAGACCGTGTGCGTCTGATGCTGATTTGGATGAATGGCCTGGCGACCTCTGAGGATCCAGTAGGTGCGGCGCAACTCTGCATAAAGTCTCTCTGCACCAGGGTGGAGCAGCTGAACATCATAGTGCTTTATGATGAGCTGAGTCAGAGGGTGATCAGGTGGTAACACGACTGGGTGGATGCTGTCAGGGTCTACATCTGTAGCTTGACGCAGGCGGCCTCCCACTCTGACCAGTCCACTGAGGCTGTCATATTCAGGAGACAGGGCACTGAGACGACTGCTCAGGCGAACAGGGTTACCTGCTTGGAGGGCTTGGACTTCCTCTGGGAAGCTGTCCTTCTGTGCAGATTGAAGCAGCTGGGTCTCTGCCTCCAAGCGCGCGCTTGCAGTGTAGGAGGCGGTAGCCGCACCATGCAGGGATTGGTGAGTGGCCAGAATCAAATCATCTAAAGATGTGTACTGTGCTGTATCCGGCAGGCCTGGTGATAGAGTTGTTATGCCGCAGAAGGCGGTCTTTCGGATTTCTTCACTGCCACATTCTGGGAACTCTGTCGGGGGCTTCGGCCAGGTGTCAGGAGTCTGTGTGAGGAAGTGTGGGCCCTGTGACCAGCGGCTGGAGACCGTGAGCTCTGAAAGTGGTTTCCCTCTAGTGATGTCATCGGCTGGATTATCATCAGAGTTCACATACCCCCACTGTTCCGTGGAGGTCAGCTCCTGTATCTCACAGATCCGAGTCCCTACAAAAACTTTGTACCGGCAGGAGCTGGACTGGATCCACTGAAGCACTGTAGTGGAATCTGTCCACAGGTAGACTGAGTGCAGGGGTAGTGAAAGCTCAGTTTGGAGTACTTTGGCCAGTTGGGCTCCAGTGAGCGCAGCACACAGCTCCAGTCGGGGCATCGACACCTGCTTGCGGGGCGCTACTCTGGAGCGTGCCATGATGAAGGAGGTGCAGATGTGAGCCTGCTGCTCCAAGACTCTGAGGTAGGCCACAGCTCCATAAGCCTTCTCTGAGGCGTCACAGAAGATGTGAGCCTCATTTGTAGCACTGTTACTGTTGTGAGGGGAGCGTAGCAGCGGGGGATGGTGATATGCTGGAGATAAGACAATTCCTTTTCCCATTCGAGCCAGGACTGAAGCAGGTTTCCTTCTATGGGATCATCCCAGCCTCTCTCTGTGCTCCACAGAGCCTGCACAATGAGCTTTGCTCTTGTAGTGTAGGGGCAGATATAACCCAGTGGGTCATACTGACTGGCCAGCACTTTGTAGACGTTGCGCAGCGTAACCGTTGTGTAGGTTACAGGGCGATGCTTGTATCCCAGGACGTCGGTTGGGCAGTGCCAGCTGAGACCCAGTGTTGACTCCTGTGGATCAAGGCTTTTGAAGTTCAGCCACAGTTCACAGCTATCTGACCTGGCCGTGCTGGGCAGATGGGCGACCACATCAGGGATGTTGCTAGCCCACTGGCGTATCTCAAATCCACCTTGGATAAGCAGGTCTCTCATTCTGTCAATGAGCAACTTGGCCTCTTGTGGGTCAGAAAGGGACTGCAGGCAGTTGTCCACATAGAAGGCTGTATGGACAGAGTCGTAGATGTCTTTATGTGTGTCTCTATGCTCCCTCACGTGGCTCTGAAGGGCAAAGGTGGCACAGCAGGGGCTACACGTCGTCCCAAAGGGCAGGACTCTCCACTCGTATACATCTGGGGGCCTCTCTGTTTCACAGTCTCGCCATAAAAACCGCAACAGGGGGCAGTCTCCAGGGAGAAGGCGGATCTGGTGAAACATGGCTTTTATGTCTCCACTCACTGCCACAGGATATTGGCGGAAGCGCAGTAGTACACCCAGCAGTGTAGGGCCCAGGGTAGGTCCTGGGAGGAGGTAGTGGTTGAGGACAGTACCCTGGAACTCAAAGGAGCAGTTAAAGACCACTCGAGCTTTGTTGTTGTGATGCACAATGTGGTGTGGCACATACCAAGATTCAGCAGAGCTATGAATTTCTTCGGGGGTCAGCTTCGCAACATAACCCGAATCTACCAACCTCTTAATCTCCTGGTTGTATGTGAGTGCCAGGTCAGGATTCCTAGCTAGCTTACGCTCAGTGGACCTCAGAAGACCCTTAACTACTTCAGAGGAGACGTGCATCTGTGGGAAGTCCTTCCTCCTGAGCAGGGGAGTGGCTGTACACCATCCACAGGTACTCTGGTGGTATTGGCCTCTAACATGGCTATGGCCTCTCTGTCCTCCTTTGAGCGTGTGACCTCCTTCTCAGGTCGGTGGAGGGGAGCGTCTAGTTGCCACAGACGCTGTACATCCTGTTGAAGGGCGATAGCAGGAGAAAGGCATATGTTGAGGCAGTGCGCCTCCCCCTGCTGTGTTGGCATACTGCAGCTCGGACCCTGGATGGCCCACCCAAGCTTGGTGCGGACGGCGACAGGTCCTCGAGCTGGGCCGCGCAGGACGGAACGGACAGGAGTTATGAGGTGAGCATTATCAGAGCCAATTAACACAAGTGGCTGTATCTGGTTGAATCCTTCAAGCTGCACTCGCTGTAGGTGATGATATTTCTCCTTTAAGAGCTCCACTGGGCATGACTGTTCAGCTAGACTGAGCTGTTGGGCGGTAAAGGCATGTGTTATCTTGAACCGTATTTTTGGCTTGGCCTTTGGGGACACCTGGAAAGAGACATAGCCTCCTTTTATCTGGATCACATAGAGTTTCCTCCTCCTGGTTTAAGCCCAACGACTTGACAGCAGCGGGGAGTATAATTGTTTTCTCTGAGCCGTCATCAAGGAGAGCATATGTGTCCAGAGATTTCCTTTGATGGTGTAACTGGATAGGCACAACCTTAAGCATTACACGGCCAGAGTGACCGAGAGGATCCAAAAACACTCTGCTGGTGCTTACTGTTAGGATATTCGGGTCCCTCCTCTTAGCTTCAGCCAGGTCGTGAAGCACTAATAAGTGCAGTTCTCCACATGTGCTGCACGGCTTCTTGAGAGTGCACTGCTCGGGGGCGTGTTTACGGCCACAACGCCAACATTTGGATTTTTCTTTTATCCAAGAGGCTACAGCTTTGAGGTCTAGCTTCTTAAAGTCTACACAGCCACTGAGGTAGTGCTCTGTCCCTTCACAGTATGGGCAATATGGCTTAAACGGCTGCTTCTTCTTAGAGGGGGAAGAAGGATTAGTAATGTGTGCCTTAGTGTCCGCCTTTGGCTGTGTTTGAGCGGGATCTGAGCCATAATAGATGGATGTAGACTTACTCTGTGCCTTGGACCCTGCAGAGGCTCTAGGGGTGCCCCTCTCTGGGCGTGATCTGTCTGACGACTGTGGCTGAGTGACTTGCCGTGATAACTGTAAAACCTGGGACTTGCGCTCGAGCCACCCGGATAGGTCATACATGTTGTATGTGCAACTGCTGCCAGTGCGTATGATGCCACGCGTGATGCAGTACTCAATGAAACTGTCTCTGTAGGTAGGAGGAAGTTTAGCGAGTAACCTGTCGACATGTGAACCACACTGAAGCTCACTAGCTGCTATATCGTCCATAGTACTGAGGAGGCCCACTAGGCTTGACACCGCCAGGGAGAAATCTTCAAAGGCTTGAGGGTCACCTGCCTTAATAGGAGAGCAGTTAAGTATAGCACTCAGTTCACTCTGCACTAACTGCCTGGGCTGCCCATACCTCTGCTCCAAAGCTCTCATTGCACTAGTATAGGGAGTGCGGTCGTGAATATAGCGCCTGGCCACTTGTAACGCACATGGATGCTCTAAATGATCTATCAGGATGTGATATCTATACTCCTCTGTGAGATGAGCATGTGGCCCCAGTAGGCTGTCCAGTCCTTTCTTCAGTAATGCAAATTCACTCTCTCTGCCTGATTTGAATGTCACCAGTCTAGGCTTTGGGATGCCATATGAAGATGCTACAATCATCTCCATCAGGTTTGGCTGTGAAACTTCTGCTGTAGGAGGTACGGCGGCTTGTGCAGTAAATGCAGCAGGCAGTGGGGGGTAGGCAGAGGCTGATGGATAGGCAGCGGAGTAGTAGCTGGCAGAATCAGGAGGTGGAGCTACATAAAGCTGACTGTAGGTCTGTGGCGCTGATATCCCTGGTGGTGGCTGATACAGTGATGCCGCTGAGGCTGCCGAGAAGACATGGGATTGTGCAGAGAGTACCTGGGTGGAGCTGCTTGGAGGCTGCGGGTGTTGGTACCTCTGACTGTGTAGGGGCTCAGCCTGACGTGGATCAAGCCTCCCAAACTGTACTGATTGGGCTACTTGATTGACAGGTTGGAGGGCAGGTTGAGTCACATGACTCATTCTGGGGGGCGGAACAGGTAGCGGTGCCGGCTGGATACCTGGATGGACTGCAGGGATTCTCAGCTGGGGAGCAGGCTGTGGCGCGGGCCAAGGTGCAGACTGACCTGTGGACTGAAATGCAGTATTCACCCTGGGCTGAAGTACAGACGGTGTCACTGTCGGAAGCTGAGGCGCAGGCTGAGGTACTGGCACTACGCCTGGCTGCTGTGCAGGTTGCGCTATAGGGTTAAGTGGCAGCAGCGCTGGCTGAATATTTGAAGTAGGCTGAATTACAGGTGCTACTCCAGGTTGAGGTGCAGGCTGAGTAATGGGGCTTAAAGGTATTAGAGCTGGCCTTGGTGCTGAATGGAGAATAGGACTTGCATTTTGCAGTGGTGACGATGCAGCAGGTTCTACTGGCCTTAACAGGTTTACAGGCGTTCTGATGTCCTGCCTCGCTGCTGGTGTCAGGACGTGTAGCTGATGTGTAGTATGGATGCTGCTCATGCCTACACTGCTAGGCTGTGATGTTTGAAGTAGAGCAGGAAGGGAAGCGGCTCTACCTTGCTGTGGAGCATCACTATGAGGATGGAGAGGACTGCAGGACTTGCATGCTCGTTCCAGTTGTTCAACACGCTTGGTTAATGCACCACTGGACTCCTTCATAGTGATTTGCATCTCATTCATTGTTTTCAGTACACTGCCCCAAGCTGCCTCCATTCTCTTCCATCTTTTCTTCTCCTTCTTCTCCTCCTTATCAGATTCCTCTGAACTGCTACTGCTTGAAGACTCTGTCGCCTCTGGATCAGGTAGGTCATGCTCATACTCCGCCAGATGTCCTGGAAGCTTCCTGCTCCTGCTTGGACGGGGACTATGCTTTGGACTTTTCTCCTGAGGAACGTCATCTTGTGGTGTTGCCATCTTGTTGACTCAGCCAATAAACATCCGGCTCGAAGGACCACTTGTAATAGACCGTGTGCGTCTGATGCTGATTTGGATTGCTCGTCAACTGAGTCTTCCTCGGTCAGAAGGAATAAGCAACTTGGATGGTGCAGTTTAGATTATTTATTGAAGATCAGGTACATGGAGATGATGATGGTTTGACACAAATGTGTGAGTGTGTGTGTGTGTGTGTGTGTGTGTGTGGCTATATCTTAAGGACGCACACGGCACTCATACACACAAGATTAGAGCAGGATTGACAAAGGATGGCCATTCTCTGCTCCGTGGATGCTACTCTCATTATACCGGACCACACCAAAGTGAAAGCAACTCGCGCAACCACGAGCAAGCAGAACTACAAGTTAACACATGCATTATGGGTAATGTAGTTATGTCAGGGTACAGACTTTTAACACCTAATGACTGCAGAATGTTCACACCTTGCCCTAACCATTAAATAGAGGCCACCTGTGTGTAATCTACTCTCAGTATAATTAAATGTCAGCACACACTACACGATTTTTAAGCCCGATTTTGATACAATTCTCAGTCGCGCCGAGTCTTCCCGAGTCGTGTTTAGTTGAAGGCAGTCACACAGAGTCGTGTCTCGTAGTGTGGGGGGGGGGTCACGACTGGACTGGCGTTTGAATCGTGTAGTGTGGGCAGCAGTCAGACGCAACTGGACTACAGTCGCAGGAAATCAAACATGTTTGATTTTAAGCCCGATTTTGGACGCACAGGAGAAACATGGGTGATTTTACCGTCCCCAAAGTGAACACACAGAAAGCAGCGGCCAATGACAGAGTGAAATAAAGACAGAAAAAACACAGCGGCGCCTCCTTTTTCATGTCTCTTTCAAAACAGCGGCACAAACTAATTTCATGGCCACAGCCCCACACGAAACAGCACAACTTTATATCACCAAACATTCACGAGAACCACCTTTTCAAGCTACATTTCAACCGCGAACAGGGTTTAGCGGCACTTACTGAGTTTGGAGACGAACTGTTCAGCTTCACCTCGCCACTAGCGGCGCCTCTCTCCGCTGTCTCCTCCGCCTCCTCCATCTCGGGGCTGAGGCCCGTCTCCTTCTCTTATTAAATCCACTGAAATACGTCCCGCTTCTTCGTGTCGCCGACTTTTATCTCCATATGACAGAACTATAGCCAAGTTGAAGGCTTTGTAGCAGTAGTAGCCTTGCACTGCGCACTGTTGTGACACTGTTTACACCGCTGACCGATCGGGACACGCACGTGTTTCCCACGCTCACAAACACGGCCTATCTTTGCGGATTTTGGGTCAGTTTTTGAAACCGGAGGAGAAATGAAGCGGTAGAGAGAACAGACGCGCTGTGTTATCAAACATCAGCTGTTTGCCAGAATCGTGTAGTGTGTTCGCTCTTACGACTCTCAGTCGTTAAGTGTGAACCCCCAGACGTTCTATAATTGCACTAAATCCAGTCGTGTAGTGTGGCCCCCCCCTTCTTTATAAAATCGTATAAGACTGGAAAAGTCGTGTAGTGTGTGTGGACCTTAAGCTGTTCTGTGAGGGCCTCAGAGCTATGGTCAGAGTGTATTGGTCACTAAACAACATCATGAAGTCCAATAACACACCAGACGGGTCCGAGATAAAGTTATTGAGAAGTATAAAGCTGGGTTAGGTTATAAAAACATTTCCAAAGCTTTGAACATCTCTCAAAGTACAGTTAAATACATCATCCAGGAATAGAAAGAGTGTGGCATCACTGCAAACCTACCAAGACCCGGCTGTTCTCCTAAATTTACTGACCGAACAAGGACCGCACTGACCAGAGCTGTTACCAAGAAGCCTATGATGACCCTGGATGAACTGCAGAGAGCTACAGCTCAGGTGGGGGAAACTGTACACAGGACAACTATTAGTCGTACACTGCACAAATCTGGCCTTATGGCAGAGTGGCAAGAACAAGCGATTTTGAAAGAAAACCATAAGAAGTCCCGTTTTCTGTTTGCTAGAAGCCACCATGTGGCCTCCATGTGGCTTCTAGCAAACAGAAAACGGTATTTCTTATGGTTTTCTTTCAAAAATGCCACTCTGCCATAAGGCCAGATTATGGCAAAAATGTAAATTGTTTTTTTGGGCTCATAGTGGGGCAACCTTTTTTTGTGTGTCTTTTATTTTTTCTCTATGTGGTTGCATTTCCATGCACATTTATACAAATTTGTTTCAGAAAATGTTTGAGTGTGCAACTAGACAAGCTTAATTAAATGTAGGAAGCACAAACCGTCGCCTAAAGCAGTGGTTCCCAACCTGGAGTGGGGGTGCCTGGGATTGCTCAAATAATTATATTATTTGAGCAAATGATATGGTAAAAATCATCAAATATGATGAGAACGGACTACAGGTGCAACACTCCAATTCCAGTTTATTTGTTTGAAACTTACTTACTTATTAGCAACTATTTGGATGTTTTGATAACATTTGTGCACATAAAGCTACCATTAAAAAACGTCTCTTTTACTCGGTTAATGTAAAAGTCTAGAGCTTTGTGTTCATTGTTCATCTGTTTGCTCATATCATTTTACAGAATAGCTTAGAAAGTGTTGGAGCAATATTGGACTATACGTGGTAAAGCTAATAATTTCTGACATTTGATGTTTGTTCTATTATTATTCTTACAGACTTGTACAAGCCAAGTGGTATATCGCAGAATGTGAAGAGGAGAAAGAGTGTGCTCTAGAAGACAAACGGTAAGTTTAAACACAGTCACATGACATTGAACTTGGTTTGATTTCTTGCTTTGTACTGACAGACTTTCTCCATATTTTTCAGATGTTGAGCCAGGAAGCAATGTCCAGTGAATCTGCTTGAATCAATAAGGACTAACACACAAATATTGTGCATCTTTACTATATTCTGAATTCTGTTGTGAATAACTCAGCCTACATGTTACAACATAAGGTATGTAAACTATTATTTTATGAAATAAAAAAAAACTGTAATTTGCTATTTTGTAATTGTTTTTTGGTTTGCTTGTAATGTTTGAAATATTTGTTAGAAGAAGCCGATTGGACTTAACATTTTGATGTAATCTGTTTCAACAAAACTTTAAAGTTGATGAACTGAAAACTTTAAAGTTGAACTTGGCTTAAAACTATCAGGAGTTGAACTTTAAAGTTTTCAGTTCATCAACTTTAAAGTTTTGTTGAAACAGATTACATCAAAAATGTTAAGTCCAATCGGCATGTTAGGGTTTACAGTGCATAGTAAATGGACTTGACTTATACAGAGCTGTTCTACCTTCTTTAGGCCCAAAGCCTAAAGGACACAACGACAGTGTGCACCTTCAGGAGCGGGGACAGTGGATAACTCAGACACTTTTGTGTGTCACTTTATTGTGTTTTGTAATGTTGTCAAAGTTTAGAGTTGGCCTCATTTTTGTCTTTCTATGTGGATTTTCCAAGTGTGGACTGTATGGATAAATAATAAATATCTTTATTATGTTGATGATATTTTTCCATTATTTATTTGCACATGTCACACAAATTGTCCCACTTTTTCTACTTCTCTAGTTTTTACACAATCTAAACAACAAATAAACACATTCAAAGAACATCAGGAAATGACTATTATTTATAAAGCATGTCCTCCTCCTCTAGTGAAGGTGTAAAGTTGTGTAAACAGACTGTGTGAATGTAAACTCCCACAGCGCCCCCTTGTGGTGTTTGTAGAGAGATGGACGGAGAACTTTATTCCATGACTTTACATTAGAATTTGGCAGATCAATCACAAAACGGCCTCCACATTTACCACACAAACAGTTTCCATTCCACATCTACAGTTTGATTATAGATCTGAGCTGAAACGGTTCATGTGGGAACTGAAAGGAGCTCTTATGACTGGTTTGTTGTTGTAACGCTGCTGCAGATGAAAGATTTATCACAATATGAATCCAAATACATGATTAATATGTGAGACGCCTTTGTTAACGCGTGTGAGTCACTTTTATTGTCGTCACTTGTTCAATCTGTCGCAGCGTCGTCAAAATGGGCTTCTTTTGGATTTAACACATTTATATTTCACTAAACCTTCTATTAGGGGAGGAGAGAAAACGAACCATGTCCTTCAAATATCAGACATTTTGGCCATTTTTATGCAGAAAATGCTTTATTTTTATATGAAAACATAAAATGACATGAAAATGAATATCAATAATGTTCAGCAAAAGTTTCAAGTTGATTTCTCTACATTTATCTTTTCCCTTATTCACCTGCAGTGTCTCGCCTTAATGATAAAATAATCAGTGGTTTGTGGCTCTTTATATAAAACAGACAAACCATGAACACATTTCTTTTGTCTTGTAGACGTGTCGAGTCTGTTCAGAATGTGGACGTCATGTGTTTATAAAGGCTTCAAACTTCAGGACATTTACATTTGTGTAAACAGTACATTCTACACATGAAGAAAACAACAATAACATGTAAATTAAAAGAGGGTTTGATTTGATTGTGTGTAGTTTCAGCTTGTGCCATAAATCAGTGTTCAAGATTGTACCTGCTTGATGCTGTAGGATGTTCATTGATACTTATCCAGGTCTTCCATTTTCCTGATGACCAAAACTTTGGCCTCCTCTGGTGATCCGAGAAGCTTTATGAAAACTTTGCAGTTGGAAGTCCAGGTGTTCTGTATCTTGCTGTATCTGTAATGATGGACGTGTGAACGTATCAGGTCCACTTTGTAGGTTGGAGGAAGTTGTCGACGGGTGCTCTTCAAGGAAGGGTCCGGTGCAATAATAAAAACAGAAGAGTGACTTGCTGTGAAATGGTCAGAGATCCACGTCTGGAGGAAACAAAGCACAGAGATATTGATTTTATTGTTTATTTAATGCCTCCTGCTGGAGTTTAACGGGACCCAGCTCTATCAAGGCAAGTTTATTTGTAGAACACAATTCATGCACAAGGCAATTCAAAGGGCTTCACAGTTGCATAAAATTACAAGAAAACAGATCAAATAAAATAAAAACATTAACTGAATTGATTACAGTGAAAAGCAAGAAGCAGAAAAAATACTGTCATATGCACGAGTAAAAAGAGCTGTTTTCAGCCTGGATTTGAACATTGTCAGAGTTGAGGCCTGTCTCACATCCTCATGTTTTATCTTTATATTTTTATCTTTATATTTAACCTTTATTGAACCAGGAAGTCCCTTGAGATAAATCTCTTTTCTGACGGACCCCAGGCCAAGAGTGACATAAAACAAGTAACAAATAAACACAATAAAAACTATTAACAGTCAGTTCAAGAATAACATGTGACTCGTAGGCTCTCAGACAGGGCAGATTTAAAGGAGCAAACAAGAGGATGGATGGCATCATTAAAGATGAAGGAGCTGAAGACAAGCCTGGACTTCACACAGGACAAAATGGAGGAGATGAATTAATACATACAGAACTCGAGGCCAAATTTAAAGCCGTGGATACATGTTTACAAAACTGGTCTACATGGAAACTTTACACAAAAGGAAGAACATAATCACTGAAGGCATGGTGGATGAAAAGGCTGAAAAGGTGAATGATTTGGAGCAGAAGGTCCATACATTATTCTCCAATAATCTTGGTCTGGACACTAATGCCATTGAAATGGATTTGGTCAGTTTAAGGAAGGTGGAAGGCCCAGAAGAGGCTCGTCTCCTACGCCTCAAGATAACATCAGATCCTTTCTTCAGCAAGAAAACTGAAGGGGACCAAAGTCTTCATCAATGAAGATGTTTCAGCGGCTGTGCTACAGAAACGAAAGAACTGTGGCCCAAGCTCAAAGCTGCGAGGGAAAGGGGAGACAATGCCACATGCAGGTACGATAAACTTGTTATCTAGCCTAAAGGAAATCAAACTAGAGATGCATAATTGTCTCTCATCATCAATAGGTTTTAATTGACTTTTAATCATGGACAGAAGTTCCAATGGTAAAACTGGTTCACTTCTGAACTTTTCCACAAAGGGTCTGACATATGCAGCCTAAGGAATAAGGTGGAGGAAATAACTAGTATCTGCCAAAATCAGAAATGCATTTGACATGGAGGGGGCGTCGCTCTGTATATTCAAGAAGATGTAGCTGTGCTAAGGGAGGACCTCATGAACTCAGCCATTGAAATGTTATGGGTACGGATTCATATCCCATACACTAAACCTATATTAATCTGCTGTTGTTATAGGCCTAAGTTCTTCTTTTGTTCGTCAGTCCATCCTGAAACTAAATGAGGAGCTTAAGTCATAAAATCAAAGTGTGTTATGGCGACTGGACAATTGTTTATAATGTCTTTGTGAATTGTCTTACATCTGTATATCTTGTCTGTATTTTGTGTTGATACCGAGCTGCTGAACTGCAAAACAAATTTCAGATCCTGGCATCTGACAATAAAGCATTTATATATCTAATGCCACTTAGATGAATTATGTGAAAATATTGACAAGGTCTGTGATGAGAGCAAAGACGTTTTTTTTATTTTGGGTGGACTTTAATATAGATTGGTTTTGAAAAAGTTGCCCAATGTATAAGAAATGTTCTTTCATGACCAGTATTTGTCATCTATCTCAGGTTGTTCATCAGCCCATAAGAATCTCGATTAACAATGTGAAGAGGTCTACCTGTATAGAACTCATATTCACTAATGCACCTGAGCTCTGTTCACAAGCAGTATCAATGGCTGTTGGTTGTAGTGATCATAATTTGATTGCTGTAGCGTGAAAAACTAAAATGCCTAAATCAGGGGCTAGGATCATCCGAAGATGTTTTTTTAACAGATATTAATCAGATTTTAGACATACCTGTACTGATGCTGGTTTTAACGAGTGGAGAGAAGCTGGCATCATCAGAATATTAGACGTTTATGCAGATGATGCTCTTAAGTCTTTTTAACAATTAAAGCACGAGTTTAATATTTCTCAAGCCCACTTCTTTCGATATTTACAAATGAGAAGTTACCTTAGTTCTATTGAATACAACAAACAAGGTGGAAAACACATGTGCTAGATAGCATTTTACTGAAGGCAGTTGCATTGAAAGTAAAACAATGACACACATTTATGATCAAATTACAGCAAATAATAAAGGTTTAATAAGTATTAAACAAAGATGTGAACTTGACTTTGGTGTTGAACTGGAAGACCAGACATGGAGCAAAGTATTAGATCATGCAAGACAATTACTAAATCAACAATCACACGAAGTACAATATAAAATCATTCACAAGCTGCATGTGACTCCTTTAACTCGGAGTAAATATGACACATGTAAAATGGATACAGGAACTTATTTCCACTTGACATGGACCTGTCCTTTAATTGCATCATTCTGGTCTTCAGTTGTTCAGGAAATTGAAAATATTTTGGGATTAAAGTGCCACTGGATCCCAAATTGTGTATTCATGGTGTAAACAATTGTGTGCCGGAAACAAAAGCAATGTCCATAATGTTGTATGTCGTTCACCTTTCCATACTCCAAGTCTGGACAAAAGAAAACTCTCCAACTTTAACTCTTTGGTGTGAAAAACTCTTGACACTGTTACCGTACGAAAGACTGCATAATGCACTGGACTTTCCTCCTTTTTGGTCATGTTTTCATCATATTTTTGTTGCTTTTTGACACGTTTTGGTCACATGTTTGTGGCTTCATCAGCTGCATTACATTAAAACAAAAACGTGATAACAAAGAAGAAAGTTGGATCAGTTCTGTAGGCCTTAGCTTTCAAGGGAGGTGTTACACTTGCCTATAGACTGTAAGCTCTTGGGTCAAAAAGTAGAGAGAAAATGTGCTCGGTTAAGCCGGGGTTAAGGGGTTAGAAATGTCGGCTTCATAAATCAACAAATGCGACACATATTTTGTGCGGGAACCTTCAGACTCTTTTCCTAAACGACGACAGACTCACACCAAATACAAATAAAAAACAGTTACTATAGTATGTGGGAGTGAATAGGACTCAGAGTGAACACTTCAACATTTAGAAAATAAAGCAGCACAAAAGCTGCAGAGCTTCCCTTTGAGCTGAAACATAAAACTGCACCTACAGCTCACAGTGAGTTTGTTACAGAAGCTCTTCAGCTGCAGCTTCAGGTTTATTCTGGATCAGACTCAGTAAAACTCTGAACAGAAAAGGAGCCTCTGGGCTCAGTCTGAGGCGTCGCCGCTGCTCGTCTTCAGGACAGAGATCACTAATAACTGTTGAGAAGCAGAAAACAGAAATATTTTATTCACCGCTGTATTAGATCCACAAGAAATGCATTTAAACGAGACTCTGAAACACATCAAGGATAAAAGTCCATTTACACTGAGAACGGTTGGATTTAAAGAAAGACACTGCAGGTATTTTTATTTTTGGGCCAAATCTGTCTCTAATAAACATAAACTTTTACCAAGAAAAAACAACCTAATCCTCATAACATGTTTAATTATTCACAGGTTCAATGTTCACAGATTTATTAAGTTTTGAATTCCAAAACAAAGGGAAATGTTACACAGTTTTCCACTAATATAAAGCTTATTATTAAACTAAACAAGCTCCAAAATCCTTCTGGAAACGTCTTTGTAACTGATATGTCACTAAATAAAACCACACATTTAAACTTTATTCAGATTTTATCACTGAAAATATCCTCAGAAACGTGTTGTTTATATACATATAAAACATTAACTGAGTGAAACCTTTTCCCTCATCTTATGTCAGTAATCTACAGCACAAGTTTCACATTGAAATCTCTACATTTAAAGTGTTTCCCTGTTCACCTGCAGCGTCTCGCCTTAAGTGGTAGAAACTCTTTATAAAGTTAGATCTTCATCAGAAACAGACCTGGACTAGTGTTTTTTCATTCAAACGTTTCTGAAATCCTGCATATTTAGTCCGTCTCCGTCTTTGTGCTCAAACACCAGCCCACACTCTGATACACGTCACACAGAGTCAAAACAGAAGCCCAGTGCGTTCATAAAGCTTTGGGTATTGTAGTTTAAATATTACAAACAAAAACAAAGCTAAGCTAAAGTAGTTTGAAAAGCCTGAATAAAGTCAAATATCAGACCTCGGATCTTTAAAGCAAATCTATGACTCAACGCTCTACAAACATAAGTAGATATAAAGGAAACAGATGAGCTCCTTCTGTGTGAACTGCTCCAGGTCAAAACAGTCTCTTAAAGTCAGTACTTACTCCAGTTTCTCCAGTCGACAGTGAGGGCTCTGTTTAAGCTCCAGGAGCTCCTTCACATCTGACTCACTCAGACCGTTACAACCCAGGTCCAGGTAAGTGAGATGTGAGGGGTTGGACTTCAGAGCTGAGGCCAGAGAGGAACAGCTGATCTTTGACAAACCACAGCTGAACAATCTGAATAAAGAATAAATGAAGTGGTTAAAGTCCAGGGTAAACTCCGATGAGGTTTAGAAGTTCATCACACTCATATTCACTGAACATTAAGAAACACATCATGGAAAAATAAAGTTAAAGCTGATTCAAATATTCTGTTTCCTGTGGTTCAAAGATACAGTTCATACAGTGGGAGTTAAGTTTCACTTAATGAGATCATGAACGACTTTGAAATAAGAACAACTGTCACACAGTAATAATTATGACTTGTTTGAACATAAAATAATGGATGTGGTCGACAGCACAGGTTCATGTGTTTGTGTCATGAGATTTGTGATATTATCATATTGTATTGCAATGAATTTGTGTGCGATTGCAAAGTATTGTTAAATCTATTTGTAAGGATTGATTTGCCGAGCTGAAGCATGTGTTAAAGTGAGACTTCCTTAGGAAGTGGGAACTTTGGGTAATTAAGTTGACCTGTGAGATAAAATAATGCTGTTTATGTTTACACAGAGAAGAATACAAACTGTGAAGGTGTGACTTTGGTTTACGAGGGGCTGTTAGCCCCCTGAGAATTATTCTGTAGAGGATTCACATGACCTATGTTGACCTGTCTTCCTTGGTTCAAGGAAGGAGGGGATACCTATGATTTACTTTGATGTGTGTAAGGTTTATGGCTCCCTACAGCAAACAAATGGCTCCAACGGAAATGTACCAGCCCCCATCTTGACTCAGGGGGTGGTCCCCTGGAAGGCGGGAACAGGGGCATGGCTAGATATTTTTCATATAAGCTGTAACATGTCTGTATTCTGTGGGAAATGAAGGATGAACAGCACTGGCATAGGCTGTAATAGGACGTGTCATTCCCCCTTGCAAGTAAAAACTATGGTTCTGGCGTGATCTGGTGTTTTTAATCTGTTTATTTCTGTGACAGAAGATAATAGAGCGTTTGCAGGGAAGTTTTTCTTAGTTTCTTAGTTTATTTATTTAAAAGGGACCATGTACAATTATAACATAAATGTTGCCATTTGATGCATTGTACCAGAGTTAGCCTGAGGCTAATTTACATCTGCAGTCCAGTTGTGTTATGAACAGGAGTAAATTCCCTGACAGTTTGGTCCTATCGAGCCTGGTCTTTTCACCGCTGCAGCGAGAGGAGGACGGTCGTCGAAATCTGAAAACTGTGCGCACAGCTCCGGAGGGAAAAATGACCGCCGGAGAGACCACAACTTCACGTGGGCAGAGGACGACTCCGTCATCCTGTCGCTGCATCGTAACGAGACATCGAACCAGAGAAGGGGCACAACGCAAACGTAACACAGGTCAGCCATGAATAGAGCCAAGATCCGGAGGAGAATGGTCTCCAGTTAACAATTGTTAAAAAGTGTGTATGGTATGAAAGTGTATTGTGTGTATGCTTGGAAATTCATCCTGTTCAGAGACTTGGGCCGAAACCTTAGCGGTGTTAACGTAAAGTCCATGTAGTCTGTAACAGATTGAATCTCATTAAGGAAATTAGGTGAAAGACTTCATTGATCTAAAACGTACTCATTTCCTGGGCTAGAACCACCAAGTTCGTGTCCGCAAGAAACCAATAAGGATTTTTGTAGAAGCTTGACACGAAAGGAATTTGTGCGGTTCATTGAGACATATCTCTGAGGTCTGGATCAAACGAGTGACACTACAGAATAACTTGTACAGTATAGAAAAGAATTGTGCATTGTAATGCAAGTAAGTCCTTGCTATTATTATTTTAATCTAGAGTAGGTCTGATTTTAAAATAGTGTAGCAAAGTAGAGTAAAATAAGAAAGAAAATGCCTTACACAGAAAAGTCTGTGCATGTTAAGGAGTGCCTTGCTCAAGAGTACAAGAAAAGACAGTGCTCAAGCATGATTCATTTTTGGAAAAATCCAAAGTTACGTATGTTAATCATACAAATTAAGAGAACATTTTACAGTGCACGTAAATGTAAACTGAGACTGTAAAAGACTTTAGGTCTAGAGGTCTCACAGTACATGCAAATGTTACTTCAACTTAGAGAAAACAATTAAAATTGGTCATATTAAAATGGTCGAAGACCTGAAAATATACAACCAAATATTAGGTTAATTCTTGTCAACATGTAATGCATGTGAAAAGTAGAGCAGAGTAGAAACATTACTAAAGAGTAATAAAAAGATGAGAGGGGAGTATTTTAAATGGATCTCCTGACCATGAGGGGGAGAATAAGCCATTTTAAAGACGGAAATGTGGATTGCGAATCGGGCCTGATCACCCTGATCGAAAATTTACGTTTTATTGCCTAATCTATTTAGAAGAGGGTTATTTATTGGCTGGGGCCAATTATGAAAAGCACATTGTTCAAAGAGTAGATTGAAAGTGCAAAAGTGAAAAATATGGTTGTAATTTAAGAAAAATTTGTATTTGTCTTCATTTATGTGAAGAGTGAAAAGTAAAGTAACTAATAGGAATTGAAAAGTAATAGAGGCAACAGTTCTGCCTTATCATGTAACTTAGAAAAGAGTAAGGAAAAAACAGACTTTAAAGGCTCCAAAAGGAGAATTTTTTAGTGTTCCTTTGGAAAGATTCCAAAGACTTTTGTAGAAAACTACCATTAGTAATTTCTGTTAGGTATACAGAGGTATACAGACCTCTCAGAAAGATTAGAAAATACTCCAAAACAATTTATGGATTAGTAGAATCCTATGTAAAACAAAAAGCATAAAATTTATGGTACCGGAGAAAAAACTAAAGTTAGAAATATTTACCGGGTCCAGATCCAATTAATGATAAATTTGTGCATAAATTAATTATGTTTAATTGATTTACTTGAAAATTTGTGGTCTAAAAGTCCACCAGACGCAATTAAAGGTGTGACTTCAGTAAAAATTAAAGACCTATTTCATGGCATAGGATTAAGGAAATCCTTTTATGCCGAAGTCTGTATAGTAACAGTAATTGGAGATGTGAAAAAGGCAGGAATAATAGTTTGTATTCAGACAAACATGAAACACATCTATTTTTCCAATCAAAAAGGCACCACCTTCAGTAGCTTGGAGGAGGGTATAAAATTAAGAGCAAACGATAATGTTGTGTAACAGAAAGCCAATGTTTCACATTCACAGACATTGCTTAAACGCTATGAATCCAACTGAAAAGTATTTTTTGTGTCATAGGCTTCAGCAATGCGCACATTGGTTTGCACTTAGAAATGTAAGAAAAAATGTAGCATCATTTTTGAACATAGTTGCCTGGTGCCAAACCTAGGGAAAAGTGCTGAAAAATGTTCACATGAAACTCAATTAGTGTATAAAACGTTACACTATGAGTGGAGGAGTATTTTTGCAAAATGAAAATTGTGTAGCTTATGCAGTTATGAGGAAAATTACTTTGAAATTTATCTGCATAAGCAAAGAAAATAGTTGCACAAAAAATGGTGTAAATTATTTGCTGAAAAAAGTAATGATCTACATATGTAGAAAATATGCCTATAATTTGCTTGAAATTTGCAAAAGGCATAGAGAAAATTATTTTGTTAATAATAGAAGCTAAGTGGTTTTAGAGCTTCTACAGGCAAATTGGTAACCCATGATTAAAAAGAATAATTAAAGGTTATAAGGTTAGTGAAATTCCTTGTTGTGGGCAAAAACGAGTCTCACACAAGAGGAGACAAAGTTGAGATTTGAAATCTCAGGGTCGTTTTGATTTTATTTTGCTTGTTACTTGTTTTTTCCTTGTCTTCAAAAGGGTGATTAACAGAATGTTATTCTTTGTGAAAACTTATTGTGACATCCAATGCTTGAAGGAAACTGCTTATGCTAATAAGACGTGTGAACACTACTTGATATGGTATTAGTCTGAAATTGTAAACAAATTAATGCAAAATATGATAAAAGGGGGGAAATGTCATGAGATTTGTGATATTATCATATTGTATTGCAATGAATTTGTGTGCGATTGCAAAGTATTGTTAAATCTATTTGTAAGGATTGATTTGCCGAGCTGAAGCATGTGTTAAAGTGAGACTTCCTTAGGAACTGGGAACTTTGGGTAATTAAGTCGACCTGTGAGATAAAATAATGCTGTTTATGTTTACACAGAGAAGAATACAAACTGTGAAGGTGTGACTTTTGGTTTACACCTGAGAATTATTCTGTAGAGGGATTCACATGACCTATGTTGACCTGTCTTCCTTGGTTCAAGGAAGGAGGGGGATACCTATTATTTACTTTGATGTGTGTAAGGTTTATGGCTCCCTACAGCAAACAAATGGCTCCAACGGAAATGTACCAGCCCCATCTTGACTCAGGGGGTGGTCCCTGGAAGGCGGGAACAGGGGCATGGCTAGATATTTTTCATATAAGCTGTAACATGTCTGTATTCTGTGGGAAATGAAGGATGAACAGCACTGGCATAGGCTGTAATAGGACGTGTCATTCCCCCTTGCAAGTAAAAACTATGGTTCTGGCGTGATCTGGTGTTTTTAATCTGTTTATTTCTGTGACAGAAGATAACAGAGCGTTTGCAGGGAAGTTATGTTACGAACAGGAGTAAATTCCCTGACAGTTTGGTCATGAGTTTGTGTGAATCATGAGCTGCTGATGTGGAGAATCACAGGCGTTGGATCTAAAGCTTTCATTTTAGATTTATTTAATTTGACCTTTAACAAAGAAAGTTCCACTGTGATTAAGAATCTTATTTCCAGCTGAGTCCTGGGCCCAGAGGGGAACCTATTGTACATATTTTTAGTGATAGGGGAAACCAGAGAGGCCCCTGTTAGGCTGGGAATTGAACCCGGGACCTTCTTGCTGTGATGCCCAAGCTCTAACCGCTGTGCCACCATGCAGCTACACTGTGTAACATTGTGGATTCTCCTGTTGTCGACACAAACCTGCTCCTATTGAGCAGCTCGACACAGAAAAGTCTGTTTCTGCAGTGGGTAATCACAGAGTGGATCTGGATGAGGACCTAACCTGTTTAAATCTCATATTACTGCCTTTAGTCACGTCTCCATGGAGACGAGCTGGAGACGTCCCGCTCCCAGTTAAGTTACAGTCAGGTCTGAGGAGCCGCTCACAGCAAAGGCTCTCGTTTGTTTGGACATTTATGATGAAAATATATGTCACAAAATAAATGCTTGTGTTTCCATTTTATTCACTGGCTACAATTTCACGCAGTGTGGCTTTAAGGAATTTTAAAATTAAAGAAAGTCAAACTGATTAGACCCAACACTGACCTGAGAACGGAGAGTTGACAGTAAGGACTCTTCAGTCCAGAACACAGTGCAGACACTCCTGAGTCTTTAATGCCTAAGTTATTACTCAGATCCAACACTCTAAGATGGGAGGGGCTGCAGCTCAGCGCTGACGCCACCACTTCACAGTGAAGCTCTGAGAGTCCACAATTCCATAACCTGTAACAGATGTTAGAGTCACATGTGTGTGATTATAACGTGTGAGTGAAGCTGCTGTCTGTGACTGAGGACTCACACAGCCTTCCTGCAGTTCCTCACCGCTGGGATCAGTCTCCATCGACCCTCATAAGACGTGCTGTACTTCTTTAGGTTCAGCTCCTCCAGGACCTGCTCTGACATCTGCAGCATGTAGGCCAGAGCCGAGCACTGGATCTCAGACAGTCTCTCCTTAGATCCACCTCCAGACTTCAGGAAGTCCTGGATCTGCTGCTGCACAGACTGGTCCTTCAGCTCCATCAGACAGTGGAAGATGTTGATGCTTCTGTCGGGAGAGACTTTCTCTGAGCTCATCTCTTTAAGGTTTTTAATGACTTCTGTGATTTCTGATTGGTCGATTGGACTCAGCAGAGCTCCTAAAAGTCTGTGGTTGGACTCCAGACTGAGGCCATGAAGGAACCGCACAAACAGGTCCAGGTGGCCGTTTGGACTCTGCAGGGACTTTACAAGAGCTTTTCTGAGGAACTCATTTGGACTTAACCCTGAGACTGTTCCTTCACTTCCATGAAGAAACTCTTCATCCTCATCTCCCTCTTCATCTCCCTCTTCATTCTCATCTCTCTCTTCATCCTCATCTCCCTCTTCATCCTCATCTCTCTCTTCATCCACTTTGCTGCTGTCACTGATATAAAGAAACTTCCTGACCACCTCCTGGTTGTTCTCTAAGCAGTGGTGCAGGTAAACGGCTGCCAGAAACTCCTGCACGCTCAGGTGGATGAAGCAGTACACTGACTGGTTGAAGACACTCTCTCGTTTGAAGATCTCAGTGCAGAGTCCGGAGTAGACCGAGGCCTCGCTCAGGTCCAGACCCACCTGCTCCAGGTCTTCTTGGTAGAACATGATGTTTCCTGTCTGCAGATGCTCAAAGGCCAGTCTCCCCAGCTTCAGGAGCAGCTCTGTGTCGGCCTCTGTCAACCCCGCTGTCTCAGACCTGACCTCTGTTTGTGTCTGTTTGTACTTCCTCTTCCTGTGCGTCTGCACCAACAGGAAGTGTGCGTACATGTCTGTGAGGGTCTGGGGCAGTGGTCCGCTCTGATGGGTTCTCAACACGTGGTCCAGGACTGTGGAGGTGATCCAGCAGAAGACTGGGATCTGGCTCATGTTGTGGAGGCTGCGGGAGGTTCTGAGGTGGGACAGGACTGTTTGAAGCTGCTCTTCATCTGAGAACCTCTTCCTGAAGTACTGCTCCTTCTGTCGGTCAGTGATGAAGCCCCTGACCTCCGTGACTCTGTGCACGCACCGCGCTGGGATCTGATGGGCCGCCGCTGGGCGGGAGGTGATCCATATAAGGGCATGAGGAAGCAGCGCGCCTCTGATGAGGTTCACCAACAGTACGCCCACCTCTGAGCTCTGTGTGACCTCAGAGATAAGCTCACAGCTGAAGTCCAGAGACAGTCTGCTCTCGTCGAGGCCGTCAAAGATGAACAGGAGTTTACAGACGGACAGAGTGTGGGCTGTGAGCGTCTGTGGGTCAGAGAAACATTTAACCCTTGTGTCATCCTTCAATTTTATTCCTTTCGCCCCCTAGTGTACAAACATGTACACGCCTAAAAACAGCCATAAAATCACCACACATTCATATTTGTTCTACTTGTTTTTACATAAATCTCTTGAACAACTTCATGTCTTTCCAAAACTACCAAACTTATACTACTTAATAATGAATTTTAACTCTTTAAATGACAGCTTTATTATGTAAACTTTGAAAAATGTCTGACTAAAACAGAAAAACTTGAATATTTTCTGAATAATAAACATTAGAGAGCTGGTGCTTTCGTGTTTAGAGCCTTGGATGTGTCAAAGTTAGGACTAATATTGATTTGAAGCATTTGTAGTTTTTCTGTAGTGGACGATTCTTTATGTCAACATGTTCTTGTCTCCATTGACTTCCATTATAAACACATTTATGACTTCCAGTCTTCTTTGCTCTCCTATCACCATATAAAAGTCATATATTTTATAATGTCAGCATTTCATTTAGAAGAAAAGGAGTTGAATTTGACATTTCCACTGCATTTCAGAATGTTCCACTTTTCTAACATTGTACACAGATGCATGTATCTTCAGTCAGCTTATACTGAAGCTGTGGTCGAGGGAAACTACTGTATAGGATTTGTTTGCCTTTGTGTTTCCTATAAAATATATGAATATTTTTAAATGAACAAGTGATTTATCGACAATAATGTTTAGTGTGAAGATTTTTACAGTTTAGAAATCTTAGACACTAAAAAAGCTCAGTGGGAGCGTCACAATCAGTGGTTAGTGTTTTGAAGCAGAAAAGTCTCTGTTTGGAAAATAAGGCCATGTTTGTAAACCTGAGGGAAACACATGAATAAATCCAGACTGCAGGTCTTTGTCCAGGTTATTTTGTGCGTTGAGGTCACTTTCAGCTAATTCATATTTTTGCACAAAAACACTCAAATTAGTTTAAGCTCCGCCCACCGCGCTCCTGTTATCACATACACACAGAGTTTACAAACTGTAGAATATGAAACAACACTGGCCAACTGTCAAAAAGAAGTTGAAATTTATGAAATACAGTAAAATGTCAAATTTCACTAATTTTCTTCCAGATGATTCCTGATAAAGGACTGGGCGTGGCATCTTTTACCTCCACACTGGTTTAGTTTGTGCTCAGAGCCACTGAATGTTGAGCTTTATCTTCACATTCACAGCACAATTAAAGACTCCGACTGAACCGACCGAGACCTGGCTTTGGACTCGTTTATTTGTTCAGACCAAAAGTCCTGCTGGGCGTTAACGCTGACTCAGTTTGAGATGAGTGGGAAGTGTTTGAGTTCATTTCAAATGTAACAAATGGAGCAGGTGAGAAGACTCAAACAGTAAATGATTCACAAACTGTGACTAACTCATAAAGGTAAAGCTTTATATAAATGAGAGTGACCTGTGGATCCAGCGCTGGATGGAACACTTGGATCAGCTCCATCAGACTGTAGCGCCCCCTTCTGACCAGGTTCATCTCTCTGAAGGACAGTGGCACCACCAGCTGCAGCTCCTGGTTCTCTGAGCCCTGGGCCCAGTCCAGACAGAACTTCAGGACTGAGAAGGTCTTCCCCACTCCAGCCACGCCCACAGTCAGCACGGCTCTGATGGAGCCCTGCTGCAGCGACCCCTGCTGCTGCTCAGGGGGCAGAGCTTTAAAGATGTCCTGGCACCTGATGGTGATCTCCTGGACCTCCTTCTTCTTGGACTGTGTCTCCAGACTCCTCTCCTCAGGTTGGGCTCTGGCCTCTTCACTGAGGCCCTCTGTGATGTACAGCTCAGTGAAGATGCTGTTCAGAAGAGTTCTATCTCCTGATTCTTCACTTCCCTCTGTCACACTCTCACATCTGCTGCTCAGACTCTGCTTATGGTCCTTCAGAACCTTCTGGAGACCTTCACCTGGACACAGAGGAGGCAGACACCTGTTAATGTTGATGAACAGGTCTCTTATCCCTGCTGTAGTTCATGAGTCTCAGACTGCGCAGACTCACCTGGTGCAGGGCCTTGAACCCACTGATCAGGACTGTTGCCTGTGTCTCCACACTGAGGCCAGGCGTCCTGGTCTGACTCTGTTTCTCTGTGACACAAACACACAGCACTGAGCACGTCTTTAACATCACATTTGTTACAATCACAAATATAAAGCACAGTTTAGCTGCTGAGACTCTGTGTTCAGGTCAGTTCTTACTGTGAGTCTGGAGCAGGTTCATGACTGATGTCTGGAAGGAGGCTTTGAGACCAGTCACTCTTCATGAACAGAGCGGACACTGAGGCTGTAGATCTGCTTCTGTGGAGAGAAGATAAGGTTTTCAGCCTGAGAACTGAAGCTGGATTTATATTGAGCTTCAGGAGCAAAACAGCAGGAGCCCATTGTGAGTTTACTGAGTCAGAACGTGCGTGTGCAGGTTATGGCGATGTCTGAATCTGATCAAAGAAAAGAGAAATCGTCAAGAGACCAGCACCAAGAACAATCTTTTACTGACATCTGAAATATGTAAGCTAGAGTGACGGCACCATCACATGTGAACACTGTGGCCACACCAGAATGACCACTAGGGGAGCACTTGTCAGCTGTAGTTTTAAATGTGCCACAGAGATCAGGTTTGAAATGACTTGATTTGACAGAACGGCAGTAAAGACCTGGCCCAGCAGCTCTGAGGAGCAGACCACGGGCTGCAGACAAGAGTCACTCAACAAACATTTTAACATTTTATAAAGAGTTACAGCCTGGTGTCGCACACTGACATGAGGAGGATGTAGTTTATGTTTCATAGCATATATTCGTCCAAACTCTTGAATTAAACCTTAAAGCTGCCTTAAGCGATGTCTTTTTGAATTTTTTCATCAGTAGGTGGAGTAGTGAACTCTGCTCTGCTCCACCCCCCTCCCCTCACCTGGCTTTCCCCCGTCGCCCACGCCCCTCACTCACCTCCACCCTGTTTAGACCGCAAGCTGCTCTGATTGCATTCAAAGAGCTACGGAAATCTCATTAATCTTGTGTCAAACACACATTCATCCGCATAAATAAGATATGTACAAAGTAAATATTTTGAGATTTACATTTATTTGCTAAATTGCAACTTTCATGAAAGTCTGTCACTTTTTTTGGACATTCAGGACATAATAATTCCATTTAGAACTAAGTTTACAACGCAGTACCTTACCCCCGCAACCATTAATAAAGCCAAGTTCTTCTTAAATTACAATGGATTGTTTTTATTATATGGCTGATTAGTTTTGCCATATCTAAATTACTGTGTAGAAGTTTGGGGCAATAACTATAAAAGTTCATTACACCCCCTTGTTATACTCCAAAAACGTGCTGTAAGAATTATACATAAAGTAGGATATTATGATCACACTAATATATTGTTTCTGCAGTCTAAACTGTTAAAAATGTCTGATTTAGTTGATTTCTCTACTGCTCAACTTCTGTTTAAAGCTAACAAAAATGTGCTACCTGCAAGGATACAAATGCTTTTACATGTAAAGAAGGGGCTATAACCTGAGGGGGTGTGATAACTTTAAGATCCAAGCAGTGACTTCCACTAGAAAAAATATGTGTGTGTCTGTATGTGGAGTTAAACTCTGGAACAAATTGGGGCAGAGCTCAAGCAATGTCCAAATTGATTGTTAATGGGTGTTAGAAAGTGCTATATACTTTAAAGGACAGATCAAGCTAATGATGGAGTCTATTGTTGTTGTTATTGTTGTTACTATTGTACTATTGTAGTTGTTATTAGGCCCGAGAGCCTGACAGGGTCCGGGCCTGTTGTTATTGTACAGGCAGTGCGCGGAGCGCACTGACGAAAGACGTGCGCGTAGCGCACGTCCCTAAAAGAGCGCGGAGCGCTCAAGAAACAAAGCGCGGAGCGCTCCCATGCATTACACAGTAATAACGAGACTCCCGGCACCCCGACCTGTCCGGTGATATAAGCGTGTGCCGCGAAAGCGGCACATTTGTTGCTGCTCGAAGAAAAAAAGGTGAAAACCACAGGCAAGGCGCAACATGGACAAGAGAGCAGTCGATGACGAGCGCAACGCGCTCGTCATCGACCATGGCCACTCACCAGCACTCAAACCCTAATACAGTGACTCAGGGCATCGAGGCCTATCCGATAATATAGGTCTTTGCCGCGAAAGCGGCATATTTGCTTCTGCTCACAAAAAAATACGAAAAAAAAACCCATTGGGAAATATTGAAAAAGAATAGGTAAAAGACGAGCGCAACGCGCTCGTACTTGATTATAAACCCCACGGTTGGATTACTGGACGTGAGACCTTTCCGAATATATAAATATGCGCCGCCTAAGGCGGCGCTATATTGTTATTGTATGGGTTTTTCTTATTATTATTTTTTTTTTCTTCTCCCCCTAAAAACCCAGTTTCGGTATCTTCCCACTGATGAAAAGTTGCCCAAAATTCAATTAGGTGAAAAAAAAAACTTCACATCTCCAAAATGTAAAAATTCGAAAAAATGGCGCGTCGGCGCCCCCTGGAAAAACCACGTTAACATTGCGCCCTATGGCCAGACCCCCCAAAATCCCGAAATCCCCGAAAATTTTAGTTAGTCGTAGACGAACAAAATTCGGCACAGTGATTAGTCACGTGAAGCCAAACAAAAAAACATATTACGCGGTTGCTAGGCAACCATCAGGAGGGCGGCCATATTGGCCAGAAGTGCGATCTGGCGCCGAAGGCGCCATTTCGTGCCCTCGCATTTTAACGAACTCGTCCTAGGGCGTTGAACGCAGCGACTCCCCGTTCGCTCCAGATTATCTACACAAGTGGGACATCAAAAGTTATTAAAAACTTTCTAATAGGATTAACGGTGTTGTCATGGCAACGCCATGAATTTGGCGTCCATTTTCAGCGCTCGCCGCCGCGTTCAAAGAGTCGTAACTCGCACAAACTGTGGCCGATTGAGCGAAACTTGAATCGTTGGTCGAGTCGTCGACTCCGGACGTTGTGATATATGAAATTTGAAAATGGGCGCGATAGCGCCCCCTGCAGAGCACCAAATAAAAATGAATGAGGAAAAAAATTGAACTTTGTCGTAGACAAACGAAATTTGCCACAGACATCTGTCACGTGACCCCGAACAAAAAACGTATTGAGGCCACGCCCCTTTTCCCACCGTGTTGCCATGGCAACGACCCGATGTCAACTTTGGCGCAGCCAAACCAAAATTAGTACACGCGTGCGTCACGACTGTCCGAACAAAAAAGTACATTACATGGTTGCTAGGCAACCAACAGGAGGTCGGCCATTTTGGGAAAAATTGAGTAATCTGTCGCCGAAGGCGCCATTTCGTGCACTCGCATTTGAACGAACTCGTCCTAGGGCGTTGAACGCAGCGACTCCCCATTCGCTCCAGATCATCTACACAAGTGGGACATTAAAAGTTATTAAAAACTTTCTAATAGGATTAACGGTGTTGTCATGGCAACGCCATGAATTCGGCGTCCATTTTCAGCGCTCGCCGCCGCGTTCAAAGAGTCGTAACTCGCACATACTGTGGCCGATTTGAGCGAAACTTGAATCGTTGGTCGAGTCCTCGACCCCGGATGTTGTGATATAGGAAATTTTAAAATGGGCGCGATAGCGCCCCCTGCAGAGCACCAAATAAAAATTAATGAGGAAAAATTTGAACTTTGTCGTAGACAAAAGAAATTTGGCACAGACATCCGTCACGTGACCCCGAACAAAAAGTCATTGGGGCCACGCCCCTTTCCCCACCGTGTGCATGGCAACGACCCGATATCAACTTTGGCGCAGCCAAACCAAAATTGGTACACGCGTGCGTCATGACTGTCCGAACAAAAAAGTACATTACATGGTTGCTAGGCAACCAACAGGAGGGCAGCCATTTTGGGAAAAATCGAGTGATCTGGCGCCAAAGGCGCCATTTCGTGCCCTCGCATTTGAACGAACTCCTCCTAGAGCGTTGAACGGAGCGACTCCCCGTTCGGTCCAGATCATCTACACAAGTGGGACATCAAAAGTTATTAAAAACTTTCTAATAGGATTAACGGTGTTGTCATGGCAACGCCATGAATTCGGCGTCCGTTTTCGGTGCTCGCCGTCACCTTTAAACAGTCATAACTCGCACAAACCGTGGCCGATTTAAGCGTAACTTGAATTGTAGGTCAAGTCCTCGACCCCGGATGTTGTGATATAAGAGATTTGAAAATGGGCGCGATAGCGCCTCCTGCAGAGCACCAAATAAAAATAAATAAAATCAAACTTTGTCGTAGACAGAAGAAATTTGGCACAGACATACGTCACGTGACCCCGAACAAAAAAGTCATTGAGGCCACGCCCCTTTTCTCACCGTGTTGCCATGGCAACGACCCGATGTCAACTTTGGCGCAGCCAAACCAAAATTGGTACACGCGTGCGTCATGACTGTCCGAACAAAAAAGTACGTTGCATGGTTGCTAGGCAACCAACAGGAGGGCGGCCATTTTGGGAAAAATGTAGTAATCTGGCGCCAAAGGCGCCATTTCGTGCCCTCGCATTTGAACGAACTCCTCCTAGGGCGTTGAACGCAGCGACTTCCCGTTCGCTCCAGATCATCTACACAAGTGGGACATCAAAAGTTATTAAAACTTTCTAATAGGATTAACGGTGTTGTCATGGCAACGCCATGAATTCGGCGTCCATTTTCAGCGCTCGCCGCCGCGTTCAAAGAGTCATAACTCGCACATACTGTGGCCGATTTGAGCGAAACTTGAATCGTTGGTCGAGTCCTCGACCCCGTATGTGTGATTTAGGACATTTGAAATGGGCGCGATAGCGCCCCCTGCAGAGCACCAACAAAAAATGAATGAGGAAAAACATTGAACTTTGTCGTAGACAAAAGAAATTTGGCACAGACATCCGTCACGTGACCCCGAACAAAAAGTCATTGAGGCCACGCCCCTTTCCCACCGTGTTTCCATGGCAACGAACCAATGCCAACTTTGGCGCAGCCACACCAAAGTTGGTACACGCGTGCGTCATGACAGTCTGAACAAAAAGTACATTACATGGTTGCTAGGCAACCAACAGGAGGTCGGCCATTTTGGGAAAAATCGAGTGATCTGGCGCCGAAGGCGCCATTTCTTGCCTTTGCTCTTTACAATCTCGACCTAGTGTGGCAGGTAGGGCGCGGCAGCGCCTCCCGGTTATTGGGGCGGCGTGCGGCCACCGGCGTCAACCGCCAAACGAGACCCTCGAGGGCCTCTAAATGCCGCTTGCGGCTTTAATTATTATTATTATTTTTCCTCTCCCCTAAAAAGCCAGTTTCGGCAACTTCCCACTGATGAAAAGTCCTGAATTTTGCCCAAAATCAATTAGGTGAAAAAAAAAAACTTCACATCTCCAAATGTAAAAATTCAAAAAATGGCGCGTCAGCGCCCCTGGAAAAACCACGTTAACATGCGCCCTATGGCCAGACCCCTCAAAATCCCGAAATCCCCGAAAGTTTTAGTTCGTCGTAGACGAACAAAATTCGGCACAGTGATTGGTCACGTGAAGCCAAACAAAAAAGATATTATGCGGTTGCTAGGCAACCATCAGGAGGGCGGCCATATTGGCCAGAAGAGCGATCTGGCGCCGAAGGCGCCATTTCGTGCCCTCGCATTTTAACGAACTCGTCCTAGGCCGTTGATCGCAGCGACTCCCGTTCGCTCCAGATCATCTACACAAGTGGGACATCAAAAGTTATTAAAAACTTTCTAATAGGATTAACGGTGTTGTCATGGCAACGCCATGAATTCGGCGTCCATTTTTAGCGCTCGCCGCCGCGTTCAAACAGTCATAACTCCCACATACTGTGGCCGATTTGAGCGAAACTTGAATCGTTGGTCGAGTCGTCGACCCCGGATGTTGTGATATAGGAAATTTGAAAATGGGCGCGATAGCGCCCCTGCAGAGCACCAAATAAAATGAATGAGGAAAATTTTTTAACTTGTCGTAGACAAAAGAAATTTGGCACAGACATCCGTCACGTGAACCCGAACAAAAAAGTCATGAGGCCACGCCCCTTTCCCAACCGTGTTGCCATGGCAACGACCCGATGTCAACTTTGGCGCAGCCAAACCAAAATTGGTACACGCGTGCGTCATGACTGTCCGAACAAAAAGTACATTACATGGTTGCTAGGCAACCAACAGGAGGTCGGCCATTTGGGAAAAATCGAGTGATCTGGCGCCAAAGGCGCCATTTCGTGCCCTCGCATTTGAACGAACTACTCCTAGGGCGTTGAACGCAGCGACTCCCCGTTCGCTCCAGATCATCTACACAAGTGGGACATCAAAAGTTATTAAAAACTTTCTAATAGGATTAACGGTGTTGTCATGGCAATGCCATGAATTCGGCGTCCATTTTCAGCGCTCGCCACCGCATTCGAAGTGTCATAACTCGCACATACTGTGGCCGATTTGAGTGAAACTTTAATCGTTGGTCGAGTCGTCGACCCCGTATGTTGTGATTTAGGACATTGAAAATGGGCGCGATAGCGCCCCCTGCAGAGCACCAACAAAAAATGAATGAGGAAAAAAATTGAACTTTGTCGTAGACAAAAGAAATTTGGCACAGACATCCGTCACGTGACCCCGAACAAAAAGTCATAGAGGCCACGCCCCTTTTCCCACCGTGTTTCCATGGCAACGAACCGATGCCAACTTTGGCGCAGCCACACCAAAGTTGGTACACGCGTGCGTCATGACAGTCTGAACAAAAAGTACATTACATGGTTGCTAGGCAACCAACAGGAGGTCGGCCATTTTGGGAAAAATCGAGTGATCTGGCGCCGAAGGCGCCATTACTTGCCTTTGCTCTTTACAATCTCGACCTAGTGTGGCAGGTAGGGCGCGGCAGCGCCTCCCGGTTATTGGGGGGCGTGCGGCCACCGGCGTCAACCGGCCAAACGAGACCCTCGAGGGCCTCTAAATGCGCTTGCGGCTTTAATTATTATTTTTCTTCTATCCGTGTTTTTTTGGAATAACTCGACGAGTCGTCGACGAAAACTCCCCATTTTTTGCCCAAAATTCAAAATCACGGCGATACACAGTGTCAATAATTTCATTCAAAAATTCCAAAAAATGGCGCGCCAGCGCCCCTGGAAAATCAAGATTACATTGCGCCTATGGAGATGCCCAAAAATTTTAATTCGTCGTAGACGAAAAAAATTCGGCACAGTGATTGGTCACATGAAGCCAAACAAAAAAACATATTACGCGGTTGCTAGGCCAACCATCAGGAGGGCGGCCATATTGGCCAGAAGAGCGATCTGGCGCCGAAGGCGCCATTTCGTGCCCTCGCATTTGAACGAACTCCTCCTAGGGCGTTGAACGCAGCGACTCCCCGTTCGCTCCAGATCATCTACACAAGTGGGACATCAAAAAGTTATTAAAAACTTTCTAATAGGATTAACGGTGTTGTCATGGCAACGCCATGAATTCGGCGTCCATTTTAGCGCTCGCCGCCGCGTTCAAACAGTCATAACTCCCACATACTGTGGCCGATTTGAGCGAAACTTGAATCGTTGGTCGAGTCGTCGACCCCGATGTGTGATATAGGAAATTTGAAAATGGGCGCGATAGCGCCCCCTGCAGAGCACCAAATAAAAATGAATGAGGAAAAAAATTGAACTTTGTCGTAGACAAACGAAATTTGGCACAGACATCCGTCACGTGACCCCGAACAAAAAAGTAATTGGGGCCACGCCCCTTTTCCCACCGTGTTGCCATGGCAACGACCTGATGTCAACTTGGCGCAGCCAAACCAAAATTGGTACACGCGTGCGTCATGACTGTCCGAACAAAAAAGTACATTACGTGGTTGCTAGGCACCAACAGGAGGTCGGCCATTTTGGGAAACATCGAGCCATCTGGCGCCGAAGGCGCCATTTCTTGCCTTTGCTCTTTTATCATTTCAACTAGTGTGGCAGGTAGGGCGCGGCAGCGCCTCCCGGTTATTGGGGCGGCGTGCGGCCACCGGCGTCAACCGGCCAAACGAGACCCTCGAGGGCCTCTAAATGCCGCTTGCGGCTTTAATTATTCTTATTATTATTTTTCCTCTCCCCCTAAAAAGCCAGTTTCGGCAACTTCCCACTGAGAAAAGTCCTGAATTTTTGCCCAAAATTCAATTAGGTGAAAAAAAAAAACTTCACATCTCCAAAATGTAAAAATAAAAAAAATGGCGCGTCAGCGCCCCTGGAAAAACCACGTTAACATTGCGCCCTATGGCCAGACCCCCAAAATCCCGAATCCCCGAAAATTTTAGTTCGTCGTAGACGAACAAAATTCGGCACAGTGATTGGTCACGTGAAGCCAAACAAAAAATCATATTACGCGGTTGCTAGCAACCATCAGGAGGGCGGCCATATTGGCCAGAAGAGCGATCTGGCGCGAAGGCGCCATTTCGTGCCCCGCATTTGAACGAACTCCTCCTAGGCGTTGAACGCAGCGACCCCCGTTCGCTCCAGATCATCTACACAAGTGGGACATCAAAAGTTATTAAAAACTTTCTAATAGGATTAACGGTGTTGTCATGGCAACGCCATGAATTCGGCGTCCATTTTCAGTGCTCGCCGCCGCGTTCAAAGAGTCCATAACTCGCACAAACTGTGGCCGATTTTGAGCGAAACTTGAATCGTTGGTCAAGTTGTCGACCCCGGATGTTTTGATATAGGAAATATGAAAATGGCGCGATAGCGCCCCCTGCAGAGCACCAAATAAAAATGAATAGGGAAAAAAATTGAACGTTGTCGTAGACAAAAGAAATTTGGCACAGACATCCGTCACGTGACCCCGAACAAAAAAGTCATTGAGGCACGCCCCTTTCCCAACCGTGTTGCCATGGCAACGACCCGATGTCAACTTTGGCGCAGCCAAACCAAAATTGGTACACGCGTGCGTCATGACAGTCCGAACAATAAAGTACATGGCATGGTTGCTAGGCAACCAACAGGAGGGCGGCCATTTGGGAAACATCGAGTGATCTGGCGCCGAAGGCGCCATTTTCGTGCACTCGCATTTGAACGAACTCGTCCTAGGGCGTTGAACGCAGCGACTCCCCGTTCGCTCCAGATCATCTACACAAGTGGGACATTAAAAGTTATTAAAAACTTTCTAATAGGATTACGGTGTTGTCATGGCAACGCCATGAATTCGGCATCCGTTTTCAATGCTTGCCGCCGCGTTCAAAGAGTTGTAACCCGCACAAACTGTGGCCGATTTGAGCGTAACTTGAGTCGTTGGTCGAGTCGTCGACTCTGGATGTCGTGATATAGGAAATTTGAAAATGGGCGCGATAGTGCCCCCTGTAGAGCACCAAATAAAAATGAATGAGGAAAACGGACCGATGTCAACTTTGGCGCAGCCAAATAAAAATTGGTGCACGCGTGCGTCATGACTGTCTGAACAAAAAAGTACATTACATGGTTGCTAGGCAACCAACAGGAACTCGGCCATTTTGGGAAAAATTGAGTGATCTGGCGCCGAAGGCGCCATTTCTTGCCTTTGCACTTTTACAAACTCCACCTACAGTGGCAGCGACATCATAACCACGTAGGGCGCGGCAGCGCCTCCCCGGTTATTGGGGCGTCGTGCGGCCACCGGCGTCAACCGGCCAAACGAGACCCTCGAGGGCCTCTAAATGCCGCTTGCGGCTTTAATTATTATTATTTTTCTTCTCCCCCTCAAAGTCCACCTTCCCACTGACGAAAAGTCCTGATTTTTTGCACAAAATTCAAACACGTGAAAACAAAATTCTTCACATTTAGAAATATAAAAAAATCAAAAAATGGTGCGCCAGCGCCCCCTGGAAAATCAAAATTACATTGCGCCTATGGAGATGCCCGAAAACTTGACTTCGTCGTAGACGAAAAAAATTCGGCACAGTGATTGTTCATGTGAAGCCAAACAAAAAAACATATTACGCGGTTGCTAGGCAACCATCAGGAGGCGGCCATATTGGCCAGAAGAGCGATCTGGCGCCGAAGGCGCCATTTCTTGCCCTCGCATTTGAACGAACTACTCCTACCGCCCCTTTCCCCACCGTGTTGCCATGGCAACGACCCGATGTCAACTTTAGCGCAGCCAAACCAAAATTGGTACATGTGTGCGTCACTACAGTCCCAACAAAAAAGTACATTACATGGTGCTAGGCAACCAACAGGAGGGCGGCCATTTTGGGAAAAATGTAGTAATCTGGCGCCAAAGGCGTCATTTCGTGCACTCCCATTTGAACGAACTCGTCCTAGGGCGTTGAACGCAGCGACTCCCCGTTCGCTCCAGATCATCTATACAAGTGTGGCATCAAAAGTTATTAAAAACTTTCTAATAGGATTAACGGTGTTGTCATGGCAACGCCATGAAGTCGGCGTCCGTTTTCAGCACTCGCCACCGTGTTTAAACAGTCATAACTCTCACAAACTGAAGCCGATTTGAGCGTAACTTGAATCGTTGGTCGAGTGGTCGACCCCAGATGTTGTGATTTAGGACATTTGAAAATGGGCGCGATAGCGCCCCCTGCAGAACACCAAATCAAAATGAATGAAGAATAAAATCCAACTTGGCAACGACCTGATGTCAACTTTGGAGCAGGCAAACCAAAATTGGTACACGCGTGCGTCATGACTGTCCGAACAAAAAAGTACATTACATGGTTGCTAGGCAACCAACAGGAGGTTGGCTATTTTGGGAAAAATCGAGTGATCTGGCGCCGGAGGCGCCATTTCTTGCCTTTGCTCTTCGACCTAGTGTGGCAGGTAGGGCGCGGCAGCGCCTCCCGGTTATTGGGGCAACGTGCGGCCACCGGCGTCAACCGGCCAAACAAAACCCTCGAGGGCCTCTAAATGCCGCTTGCGGCTTTAATTATTATTATTTTCCTCTCCCCCTAAAAAGCCAGTTTCGGTAACTTCCCACTGATGAAAAGTCCTGAATTTTTGCCCAAAATTCAAATAGGTGAAAAAAAAAAACTTCACATCTCCAAAATGTAAAAATTCGAAAAAAATGGCGCCTCAGCACCCCCTGGAAAACCACGTTAACATTGCGCCCTATGGCCAGACCCCCCAAAATCCTGAAATCCCAGAAAATTTTAGTTCGTCGTAGATGAACAAATTCGGCACAGTGATTGGTCACATGAAGCCAAACAAAAAAAGATATTATGCGGTTGCTAGGCAACCATCAGGATGGCGGCCATATTGGCCAGAAGAGCGATCTGGCGCCGAAGGCGCCATTTCGTGCGCTCGCATTTGAACGAACTCGTCCTAGGGCGTTGAACGCAGCGACTCCCCGTTCGCTCCAGATCATCTACACAAGTGGGACATCAAAGTTATTAAAAACTTTCTAATAGGATTAACGGTGTTGTCATGGCAACGCCATGAATTCGGCGTCCATTTTCAGCGCTCGCCGCCGCGTTCAAACAGTCATAACTCCCACATACTGTGGCCGATTTGAGCGAAACTTGAATCGTTGGTCGAGTCGTCGACCCCGGATGTTGTGATATAGGAAATTTGAAAATGGGCGCGATAGCGCCCCCTGCAGAGCACCAAATAAAAATGAATGAGGAAAAAAATTGAACTTTGTCGTAGACAAACGAAATTTGGCACAGACATCCGTCATGTGACCCGAACAAAAAACGTATTGAGGCCACGCCCCTTTTCCCACCGTGTTGCCATGGCAACGACCCGATGTCAACTTTGGCGCAGCCAAACCAAACTTAGTACACGCGTGCGTCATGACTGTCTGAACAAAAAGTACATTACATGGTTGCTAGGCAACCAACAGGAGGTCGGCCATTTTGGGAAAAATTGAGTAATCTGTCGCCGAAGGCGCCATTTCGTGCACTCGCATTTGAACGAACTCGTCCTAGGGCGTTGAACGCAGCGACTCCCCGTTCGCTCCAGATCATCTACACGAGTGGGACATTAAAAGTTATTAAAACTTTCTAATAGGATTAACGGTGTTGTCATGGCAACGCCATGAATTCGGCGTCCATTTTCAGCGCTCGCCGCCGCGTTCAAACAGTCATAACTCCCACATACTGTGGCCGATTTGAGCGAAACTTGAATCGTTGGTAGAGTCTTCGACCCCGGATGTTGTGATATAGGACATTTGAAAATGGGCGCGATAGCGCCCCCTGCAGAGCACCAAATAAAAATGAATGAGGAAAAAAAATTAACTTTGTCGTAGACAAAAGAAATTTGGCACAAACATCCGTCACGTGACCCCGAACAAAAATGTCATTGAGGCCACGCCCTTTCCCCACCGTGTTGCCATGGCAACGACCCAGTGTCAACTTTGGCGTAGCTAAGCCAAAATTGGTACACGCATGCGTCACGACTGTCCGAACAAAAAAGTACATTACGTGGTTGCTAAGCAACCAACAGGAGGTCGGCCATTTTGGGAAAAATCGAGTGATCTAGCGCCGAAGGCGCCATGTCTTCTCTTGCTCTTTTATAGTCTCGACCTAGTGCGGCAGGTAGGGCGCGGCAGCGCCTCCCGGTTATTGGGCGGCGTGCGGCCACCGGCGTCAACCGGCCAAACGAGACCCTCGAGGGCCTCTAAATGCCGCTTGCGGCTTTAATTGTTATTGCTATTGCTGTTGTGTTATTATCATCATTATATTAATACATAACAATCTATATCTTTTTCTTAGAAACAAACTAAATCGATTCAGACAGCGGTATTGGTATTGATGCTGATGGTGATATAAAGGAATTTAATTCTTAGAAGTAAAACATGTACATATCCATGTACTCCGCATTCAACATAACCCATAGTACAGGGCAGACATGTGGGGGCCGGCTGCTCGAGGAAAGCCTCTTCTGGCAGCAGACTCCTAAATCTTGTCTCTTTTAATGCACAGCATAGGACACTTAACAAATGATGGTCCTGTTGCTCGGGGCTGCTCCCCTCTGGCAGCAGGTCCAGTCACAGGAAAGAAAAAAGAAGAGCCCTGACTCCTTTTTAATACACATTAAGATTAATCTTGTTACCATGAGCATCAATCAGTCTGCGATTATTGTACCTTTCTTGAATAAATGTGGAGTATATTATGTATCATTCAAGCACTTTGATACAAAGTAATGCTATATGGGCTGTAATGATTATAATGAATAACAGTAATGTTATGTTTTGTTTATTGGTTTATTTGGTAGGGACAGTGCAAGTTAATGAACAAGCCACACCGGATTGTAGCCTTGGGCTAATTTCCATCAGTCGTCCCCCATGCGCACTCTCAAACACACTGTCATTCATCCTGTTCTATTGTACATGTTTTAGTGGTAGGGGAAACCGGAGTACCTGGAGGAAACCTACGCAGACACGGGGAGAACATGCAAACTCTACACAGAAAGGCCCCGGCCTGATGGGAATCGAACCCGGACCTTCTAGCTGTGAAGCACGAGCGCTAACCACTGTACTACAGTGCCTTGCGAAGTAATACACCTTGAACTTTGCTGTTTGTGAGTGTGACACAAATGGTGGCGCATGTAGAGGCGCTTATTGGTAATGCATCGGTGCCGGACCGGCAAAACGGGATCGCTTAAGGTAGCTTTAAAGTCTGTTCTTACTTTGTAGCTCAGTGTTTTCCATTTCAGATCCAGAGCCGTCGGAGCCTCACCCTGTCACTGTCCTCATATTACGCTTTACAGCCCTTGTTTTGTTAATGACGTCTGCAGCCCGTGGTCTGCTCCTCAGAGCTGCATTGCCAGGTCTTTACTGCTGTTCTGTCAAATCAAGTCATTTCAACTTCACTTCTACGGCACATTTAAGAAAACTGCAGTTACTCAGAGTGCGGCACTAAAATGCTAAACAAAGATCAGAACAGATGGATTGATTTGGAGGAGCTGTGGATCCTGAACTCTCTGATTTGGAAGTGAATATCCTTAAATTAAAGCTGATCTGAACTTTAAGTCCTTATCCATGATGTGACTGTGGAGAACGTATAAACCAATGAAAGAAAAAGTCAGTCACTGCCTCGTTATTTATCACTCACATTTAGGTTTATTTCTCACCGTGAGTCTGGAGCAGGTTCAGGACTGAAGATTGGAGGGTTTTCTTTAGACCTGTCACTCTTCATTGACAGAGCGGACACTGAGGCTGTGGATCTGCTTCTGTGGAGAGAAGAATAATCTGGTTTGCTTTGTCTAAAAACACATTTGTCTTTGCAGACGGTTAAAGTCGATAAACGGCTGTAGATCTGCCCTGGTGTTTCTTCTTCCCCTTTACTTCACGGTATAAAGACTTTGGCTGTGTCTGAATGTCCCCACTATTCCCTATAGTGACTATATCGTGGTTAGGCCGTGTTGTTCTGTGTCCAAATGTCCAGAGAGAAAAAAGTAGTGCACACAAAATTTCCCACAATGCATTCTGAAAAGTAATGAACAGCGATGGGTCAATATTGAGAATGAGGAGTTGACGTCACGGCACAGAGCCCCCCTCCCCACCCCCCCCTCGCCACCATATTGGCTGCACTCCAGCGGCAATACACATTGTTTACGTGTGTTGTTAACGTGGTAGTAGCGGAGGTTCTTGCTATTCCGCACTGTTTTACCGCCTGGAAGTCACTGCTGCGTTAAAAACTGCTCCAATACCTCACACGATAGATATGGAAAACGTAGGAACAATGGGATACAGTTTTTATGTTACAGAAATGGACACAGCATCAAGGAGCGCAAGTCTCACTCTGACCTGTCAAAACATGTGGAAACGTTTGTGTACATTGCACATCTCGTAACAATGTAGTGTTTACGAAACACGCACTTTATTACTTTGTCATTTTGCTAAATGCAATGTAATGACAACACACTAAAATGCATGTGAGGAAAGTTATTTTGCCAGTACAACGCTGTTTTCACCAGCTGGAGGCTTGTAGAGCCAAGTCCTGCACCCAGACACAGCAGAAAGTCTCATACCTTTCCAAAGACTTGTGGCTTTTAAACTCCTGCATCGTGTAGTAACTTACACCAAATACAAGGTAGTTACTATGTCCATGTATGTGCACGGAGGTAAATGGTCCAGGTCTCCGCTGCAGGGAGCTCGTGTGTTGATGTTTTGAATGTCCGCAAGCTTCTCCAAATACCGCTGTTTTGTGCTTGGTATGAGCTTGTTCCTCTAAGGTCCCTTTTCTTTCGCCTGATCTCTTTGCATTGCTTTACTTTCTGTCTTTTCGTTGTCGTATTCGTAGATCCGTCTCTGTCTCGCCGAAAACGTAAATGCGCAAAATTTAAAGTGCTCTGGAATATGAGGAATGCGTGAAATTCTGGGAGCGTGCCCCCAATCCGCAGCCAATATGTCCGACAGGCTCAGAGCCCCCCCCAAATCACCCCAACTCGGCACGTGACTCCTCATTCTCAATAGACCACAATGCACTGGGAGAGTCGGAGGAGAACAGACAGACAGGTCTTTGAACTAAACAACACAACTGAATGAAAGCAGCAGTTTCAGTCATGTGTTGTGTATTTCTCATGAATAAACTTCTTGAATATAAAAAAAGGCAGTAGGGCTCTACGGTGTTACGTCACAAATCAAGCGGAGGTGAATACAATGCTCTCGTTTCATTGAAAACAATGGGAGACGCTGATATTTGGTGGTTGTTTGAGAGGATTTATTAAGGTGAATAATTGTTGGATTGTGATTAAATGTGATTTGATTACCATGGTAACCTGCCTATTGAGGCAAAAGTCAGATATAAACAGAAATTTGACTTAATTGGTCTTGATTAATGTTTGTACAAACTGCCAAGAGTCGCATAGTGCACGTCGCTAATCCATCGTAACTTTGTGTAGAATTTCATGCATTTATGTTTCGCCTTACGGGAAATATTCATGATCCAAGTTAAACGTAATGCTGACGAGAAAATGTTTTAGAAGCCTTCAGTCGACGTTCTGTCTAGTTTATTTGGCTTAGATTTAGCTAAAACATGACTTAGCTAACACATGTCATGACATTAAACATTTGATTAACAATTTATTTTATGTTAAAGCAAAGTCAATTGTAGAATTTAGTGATGTGTCCGGCGCAGTTACGTTAAACTTTAAAACATAATCCACACAATGTGTTTAGAATCTAATCATAAACGTACTCAGTTTACAAGATTGAAGCTGTAGTTCCGACAAAATGAAACATCCAACTGCACAACAGCTATTAGGCCGGATTTACTGAGAAAAACAAAATTTATCAAACACAATCTGTCACTCACAGGCAAAAACGCTGTTTAATCTGAAAGTACCCGGATAGTAGAAGAGCCCTATAATCTGATCCGTTTTCTTCATTCATGTAAATTCTATGTGAAATCAAACCCATAAATATTCCACTGTCTCTGAGTTTGGTTGGTCTTTATCACAGAAATACATTATTCTCAGAGCTTATATTAGCTGTAGTCACTCTTCTGCAGTGTCTGGACACGGCCTGACTATTTCCCCCCCCCATAATTAATTATTTATATTCTAAGACACATTGCAATACACATTGTTTAACAAACATTAAAATAATAATGACCTATTTATTATTTTTTATTGGCTGTTGGGCTCATTACTGAGGAAACAGCTCCCCCTGCTGGCCGTGTATTATGCACTTTGTAACATATTTAATAGGTAATTATTCAAACTCATCAAACATGTTCAGCATTAGGCCTAATTAATGATTCTCTCAATTTTAAAACGCACATTAACGTTAGCATTAGCAGCTAGTAGGTTAGCTGCTGAACGAACCATACCATTTGCTCTCATAAGCTACAAAACTACATCATAGGCTGTATGATTTTAATTTAATGATAATATAAAAAAAACAGACTAAAAGCTGGAGCTGTTGTAGTGACATTATAAAGCATCCAGCGAAAAAGTTCTACAGGCAAATGTCACAGACGTCATGATCACAGTGGTGTTTAGCAGCTCAGTTAAAAACGTTAACCGTCTTCTCTGTGAATTATCTGAAGCGTCACTTCCATGGCTTCCTTTTCATGTTCGATAATTAAATTAAACAACGAAAAGGTTTTTTCATGTGTACGGAGCTTCTGTTTGCCCCCGAAAAGGGTGGTAACCTTTTGGCACCTCTGATGTGACGTAGACATTGCTCCATCTATAGATACAGATGGCATCTCTGGAATCGCCCAGATATGGTCATGTTTTAAACAGTTAAGGGGGAAACAATTTGGAGAAAAACTTTCTCTAATTTTTCAAAAACGACTTTAACAAATGCTGAATTATTTATATATTTTCTACTAAATAAAGATACAAAGACATGGGGAGGAGCAAAGTGGTTCAACAGCCCATAATTACATTAATAACGGAGAATACAAACATGACGCTTCATGTTAGCACCGTGCTAATGCTAACGCAAGGTAGGGCTAGCTACGACTGCCGTTTTTTCACTTCTACTGAACAATCTGCTGTGAATAAACATCCACATGGACCGGATTTAGACTTGACTATATTTATATGTGATAAATAAGTTTATATTTCGCAAGAAAATGGCTAAAAGAGTGAAAAATGGTGTTTCCCAAAATAGTCTGTTTTCCCCCTCGGCGAGGCCCGCCCCTTCTATGACGCGATGCCGTCTATAGCCATTGTAATTAGTAGGCTCGTTGGAGATGCGGTTGCGGCTCACCTGGATGATCGAGAGTAGCCGACGCAATGGGGCGGGGAAAAAAACTCTGAAGTCCATCCGACCGCTCCACATCCAGAGAACGACGAGAGCCTCAGATCAGCAGCGTCTCGTTCAGATATCACGTTCATTTCAAGTTTATCCTAAATAAAAGTCATTGACCTCCTGCTCTGTTTCCTTTACTCCAGTGATATCATTCTTCATCAGAGAAAACTTTCCATTTGTTTGTTTGTTCAAGTTTGTGAGATAAAACATTTCCTTTAAATCATGAGTTTGTTCTGAAAAGCATCAAACATGAGCTCTATTTTAGGGGCGATACTAAACTTTAATAGTGTAGCTGACCAATGTGAGGTGGAGAATAAGGCAAAGCAGGACAGGTCTGGACCATGTCCCCGTTTATTGATGTGGAGGCCGAGAGTGAGAAAGTGGGAACCCGCACATTTATATGATGGCAGTTTATGGGTCACCGCCCATGCGCACCCGTTTAGTGGCTTACAATAGTTTCAGTCATAGTTTATTAGTTCAGGGCCATGGAGCCGCTAACAGGTGGGCGTTTTCCCATCATGCACGGGGCCATGGAGCCGTTGCAGTAGCTCTTAGGGAAAGGCTGACCCAGACAGCTGGTCTCGTCGGGGTCTCGCGATCTTTCCGTGCCCCACGTGACATCAGAGCCTCTGGAGCAATACAGAAATCTAACCAGCACCGAGAGTCTGCAGTCGGCTGTCAAACACCGGGCTGACCTGCTTTCTGCAGCCGCAGTGCGTGTGACATCACGCAGCAGGAGAAAGTTACATAGCCCTGGAACTGACATCAGACAAAACATTTTTTTTTTCACCACATGTTATCTCGGGGAAATTAGCTATTATGTTGGAGGAAAATATTTTAGAAATGTTGTTTTGTATTTTTTATTTTTACATCGCAAATTACACCACTAATGTTACTTTTTTTTTTAAAGAAAAAATTACATTTTTATATTTCTTCAAAACAAAATTTACCCAACATAATATTTAGTTCCCCCGAGATAATTTGTGGTTTAAATAATATATTTTTTTCATTTCATCAAAAACTATTTGTATTCTTTTTTGATTCATTAAGTGGAGAAAGAGAGGAAATTTGTCCAATAAAATCTGATGTTTAGATTGATTTTGTGAAAAATGTCCAGTGTTTGTTTGCACCAACAAGTCATCACTGCCCTTTCTCTGCACGGCCTAAAAACGACTGTGTCTGAGTAGAACTGATTTTCTCTCGACTTCTCCAGTCCTTGTAAACCAATAGGAGTGAAGGGGGGCACAATTCATGACGACGCCATTTGGAACTTCCGGAATAAGTTGAATAAAGACTTTCTCACCGTGAGTCTGGAGCAGGTTCAGGACTGAAGATTGGAGGGAAGTCTTTAGACCAGTCGCTCTTCATGGACAGAGCGGACACTGACGCTGTAGATCTGCTTCTGTGGAGAGAAAATAATCTGTTTTTCTTTGTCTAAAAACTAGGGATGCACAAATACCAGTATTGGGAATCGGCTCAATACCACATGCTGTACTCATACTTGTACTCGTTAATGTGGTCCCGATACCACTTGACGTGCAGCTCCTCTGAGCTGAGCAGACCACAGAGCAACAAACTGGAGAATTCTTCAGTGGAAAACAATATTCCACTTAGACCTGACTGTACTACCGTGCCGCAGGAGATTACATCTGGAAAACTAATCCAGCAACTATAAGCACTCAGAAGATTCAAAATAAAGAGATACAGCATGTCCATATGAAGTGACATTTGGCTGCAGCAGAAATAATGAAAAAAATAATGAATATCCACATGGAGCTGGAGAAAGGCAAATGCAAAAGAGGGGCCAAGGCGGAGGCGACCTGTCTGTGCCATCGGCCCCTCCCACCTCCAGCCACTCACTCATTCATACACCAGTGCACGCAGACACTGGAGGCAAGGAGGATGAAGTGTCTTGCCCAAGGACACAACAACAGTTCACGGGATTCGACCCCACGACCATGAGACGACCGCTCCACCCACTGCAACACCGTCGCCCCATAAGAATGATTTATGCTATAAAATAGCATATGTTCAATCCAAGCTGACGCAAATTCTGTCTATAAACCATCTATTCATTTATCAAGTCTGTTGAAGGAAATACTTTGTACTCGTAACAGTATTCAGTATCGGCAAGTACTCACATTAAAGTACTCGTATTTGTTTTTTTAAAGTGGTATCGGTGCATCCCTACTAAAACACATATGTCTTTGAAGACGGTTAAGGTCAATAACAAATGGCTGTAGATCTGCCCTGGTGTTTCTGCTTCTCTTTACTCCACAGTGTAAAGACTTTCTCACCGTGAGTCTGGAGCAGGTTCAGGACTGAACTTTAGATTATTGTCCTTAGAAAGGTCACTCTTCATGGACAGAGCGGACTCTGAGGCTGTGGATCTGCGTCTGTGGAGAGAAGAAGAATCTGGTTTTATTTGTCTCTAAAGCACATTTGACTTTGAAGGAGATTAAAGTCAATAAGAAACGACTGAACTCACTTTGTCCCATAGAGCTGTGGCTCAGTGCTGCCCTCTGGAGGCTCAGTGCTGCCCTCTGGAGGCTCAGTGCTGCCCTCTGGAGGCTCAGAGCTGCCCTCTGGAGGCTCAGTGCTGCCCTCTGGAGGCTCAGAGCCAGAGGACGTTCTTTTTCTTTTTGACATTTCCTCTGAGTCTCGTCCTGGGGGAGAGTCAGAGCCGTTAAACACAGAGATAAACCTCATCATGTAATGGACAGATCGGAGCCGCCTCAGATTCAGCACAGCAGATCTAAGACAGCGCCACCTGCTGTTTGGAAGCTCATGTAACAACTGAACCAAAGAGCAGAAAAAACATCTCTGTATTTCAAGTTTGACCCTTATATACAGTAAGAGTTACTAATACAGTTTACATCCACTTAGTTAAATATTACAGGCGATGTGTTACTGCAGAATATAAACTATGCACTTGTGAAATAATAAACCATTTTAATTAGGGCCCAACCGATATGGATGTTTGGGTCCAATACTGATATGAAGGGTTTGGCCTGTAGCCAATATATTGCCGATATTTTAAGTGATTTAATTTGATGTCATTGTTTTTTATTCCTCAAATTGCCTTTTGTTAAAGAAGTACTAAGTAACGTGTTTACCTTAATAAATCCTTTCTGTAGTCCCTCTGGGGGTAATACAAGTGTTAATGGATGATTGGAGGGTCTTTCATCTCCCCCTGGTGTCTCTGGCCAGAAAACCATGCTTGCAACTTGACTCCCACAGGGTTGGAGCAACCATTACACACTAATAGAATCACGAAGAAGAAGCTAACAGGCTAACGGGCAAAGCTAACTGCGGGATAGCTCCACTTTAAACAGTATTTACAGCCAAGTTGAGTGAAAACTTTTTTCAATTGTATAACTGGATGTACAACATCCCTCTCTACCTTCACCTTTTCTGTCAGCGTAGTATTTACTGTCCAAGACATTTAATAAGTTAAAAAATCATAACTTGGTAAGACACCTGCAGTTGCGCTTATGGGGCAAGAGTTATTTAGTACTGCTTTAAACGTATATTATTACATTAAAGGTTTCAATCATAGACATACAGTGCATCCGGAAAGTATTCACAGCGCTTCACTTTTTTCACATTTTGTTATGTTACAGCCTTATTCCAAAATTGATTCAATCCATTTTTTCCCTCAAAATTCTACACATAACACCCCATAATGACAACGTGAAAAAAAAGTTTTTGAGATTTTTGCAAATGTATTACAAATAAAAACAAAAAAATCACATGTACATAAGTATTCACAGCCTTTGCCATGAAGCTCAAACTTGAGCTCAGGTGCATCCTATTTCCACTGATCATCCTTGAGATGGTTCTACAGCTTCATTGGAGTCCGCCTGTGATTGGACATGATTTGGAAAGGCATACACCTGTCTATATAAGGTCCCACAGTTGACAGTGCATGTCAGAGCACGAACCAAGCATGAAGTCAAAGGAATTGTCTGTAGACCTCCGAAACAGGATTGTCTCGAGGCACAAGTCTGGGGAAGGGTAAACATTTTTGCTGCTTTGAAGGTCCCAATGAGCACAGTGGCCTCCATCATCCCTAAATGGAAGAAGTTTGGAACCACCAGGACTCTTCCTAGAGCTGGCCGGCCATCTAAACTGAGCGATCGGGGAGAAGGGCCTTAGTCAGGGAGGTGACTGAGAACCCGATGGTCACTCTGTCAGAGCTCCAGCGTTCCTTTGTGGAGAGAGGAGAACCTTCCAGAAGGACAACCATCTCTGCAGCAATCCACAAATCAGGCCTGTATGGTAGAGTGGCCAGACAGAAGCCGCTCCTTAGTAAAAGGCACATGGCAGCCCGTCTGGAGTTTGCCAAAGGCACCTGAAAGACTATCAGACCATGAGTAAGAAAATTCTCTAGTCTGATGAGACAAAGATTGAACTCTTTGGCGTGAATGCCAGGCGTTATGCTTGGAGGAAACCAGGCACTGCTCATCACCTGGCCAATACCATCCCTACAGTGAAGCATGGTGGTGGCAGCATCATGCTGTGGGGATGTTTTTCAGTGGCAGGAACTGGGAGACTAGTCAGGATAGAGGGAAAGATGAATGCAGCAATGTATAGAGACATCCTGGATGAAAACCTGTTCCAGAGCGCTCTTGACCTCAGACTGGGGCGACGGTTCATCTTTCAGCAGGACAACGACCCTAAGCACACAGCCAAGATAACAAAGAAGTGGCTTCAGGACAACTCTGTGAATGTCCTTGAGTGGCCCAGCCAGAGCCCAGACTTGAATCCGATTGAACATCTCTGGAGAGATCTGAAAATGGCTGTGCACCGACGCTCCCCACCCAACTTGATGGAGCTTGAGAGGTGCTGCAAAGAGGAATGGGCAAAACTGCCCAAAGATGGGTGTGCCAAGCTTGTGGCATCATATTCAAAAAGACTTGAGGCTGTAATTGCTGCCAAAGGTGCCTCAACAAAGTATTGAGAAAAGGCTGTGAATACTTATGTACATGTGATTTTTTTGTTTTTTATTTGTAATAAATTTGCAAAAATCTCAAAAAACCTTTTTTCACGTTGTCATTATGGGGTGTTATGTGTAGAATTTTGAGGGAAAAAATGGATTGAATCAATTTTGGAATAAGGCTGTAACATAACAAAATGTGAAAAAAGTGAAGCGCTGTGAATACTTTCCGGATGCACTCTATCTCTTGGAGGTCGACTGATGTGGGTTTTTCCAAGCCGATACTAATAAACATTGCTGATATTTATGGCCATATTTTTAAAATGTCTGATCTATAATCCTGTGTATGAAGCTTCTAAACGTGTTGAGCTCTGACAGCAGGGGGCGCTGTATTTAGTTGATACATCAGCGGAGCTGTTTGAAAGACAAAAATGATTAGATTCCAAAACCTAAAAGGCTCAGTCTCTTATGATTCTGAAATTAAACGCAAAAATCTATAACATAAAATATAACTAGTGACCGATTTTCACCGTAATGTGTCTACGCTCCGCTGAGGCCGAGGAATCTCTGACTGAACTCTTTCCAAAAAAACAAAAAAGGGAAGCATCAACCCCGTGAACTGCTACCTTAACGTGGTGGGGTTGTTTGAGTGCCCGAATGATCCGAGGAGCTATGTTGTCTGGGGCTTCATGCCCCTGGTAGGGTCTCCATGGCAAACAGGTCTTAGGTGACGGGTCAGAAGAAATGCAGTTCGAAGACTCCTATGGACAGTACAATAGCAAGGACCGTGACGTCGCCCAGTATGGCGCAGCCGGGGCCCCACCCTGGAGCCAGGCCTGGGGTTGGGGCTCGAATGCGAGCGTCTGGTGGTCGGGCCTCTGCCCACGGGGCCCGGCCGGGCACAGCCCGAAGGGACGACGTGGGCCCGCCCTCCTGTGGACCCACCACCCGCAGAGGGATCCGTAGGGGTCGGGTGCAGAGAGGACTAGGTGGCAGTCAAAGGCGGGTGCCTCGACGACCTGGTCCGTGTGCGCAGCTTCTGGCGTTCGGACATGGAACGTCACTTCGCTGGGGGAGAAGGAGCCTGAGCTTGTGCGGGAGGTTGAGAGATACCGGCTAGATATAGTCGGGCTCACCTCCACGCACAGCCTGGGTTCCGGATCCCAACTCCTGGAGAGAGGCTGGACTCTCCATTTTTCTGGAGTTGCCCGCGGGGAGAGACGGCGGGCTGGGGTGGGTTTGCTCATAGCCCCCCAGCTCAGCCGCCACGTGTTGGAGTTCACCCTGGTGAACGAGAGGGTCGCGTCCCTACGCCTTCGGGTTGGGGACAGGTCTCTCACCGTTGTCTCGGCCTACGGGCCCAACATCGGTGCAGAGTACCCGGCCTTCTTGGAGTCCCTGGGAGGGGTACTAGATAGTGCTCCGACTGGGGACTCCATTGTTCTACTGGGGGACTTCAACGCCCACGTGGGTAACGACAGTGAGACCTGGACGGGGGTGATGGGGAAGAACGGCCTCCCCGATCTGAACCCGAGTGGTGTTCTGTTATTGGACTTCTGTGCTAGTTACAGTTTGTCCATAACGAACACCATGTTCGAGCACAAGGGTGTCCATAAGTGCACGTGGCACCAGGACACCCTAGGCAGGAGGTCGATGATCGACTTTGTAGTTGTGTCATCTGATCTCGGCCGCGTGTCTCGGACACTCGGGTGAAGAGAGGGGCTGAGCTGTCAACCGATCACCACCTGGTGGTGAGCTGGATCCGCTGGCAGGGGAGGAAGCCGGTCAGACCTGGCAGGCCCAAACGTGTTGTGAGGGTCTGTTGGGAACAGATCCCTCTGTCAGTAGGGTCTTCAACTCCCACCTCCGGAAGAGCTTCACACAGATTCCGAGGGAGGTATTTTTCTTTTTTGTTTTTTCTTTTATTGTGTATATATATTTTTCTGTTTTTTCTTGGATTTTGTGCCTTAGCTCGAAATAAAAACTCAATAAAAAAAAAAAAAAAGGTTGGAGACATGGAGTCCGAGTGGACCATGTCTCCTCCTCCATTGTCGATGCGGCTGCTCGTAGTTGTGGCCGTAAGGTCTCTGGTGCCTGTCGCGGTGGCAATCCCCGAACCCGGTGGTGGCGCCCGGAAGTAAGGGATGCCGTCAAGCTGAAGAAGGAGTCCTACCTGGCCTTGTTGGCTTGTGGGACTCCGGAGGCAGCTGAGAGGTACCGGCAGGCCAAGCGTGCTGCAGCTCGTGCGGTCACAGAGGCAAAAACTCGGGTCTGGGAGGAGTTCGGAGAAGCCATGGAGGAGGACTATCGGTCGGCTTCGAAGAGATTCTGGCAAACCATCTGGCGCCTCAGGAGGGGGAAGCAGTTCTTCACCAACACTGTTTACAGTGCGGGCGGGGAGCTGTTGACCTCGACTGGGGATGTGGTCGGGCGGTGGAAGGAGTACTTCGAGGATCTCCTCAATCCCACTGTCACGTCTTCCGATGAGGAGGCAGAGGCTGGGGACTCGGAGGGGGGTTCGTCCATCACCCAGGCTGAAGTCACCGAGGTGGTTAGAAAGCTCCTCGGTGGCAAGGCCCCGGGGGTGGATGAGATTCGTCCCGAGTACCTTAAGTCTCTGGATGTTGTAGGGCTGTCTTGGCTGACACGTCTCTGCAGCATCGCGTGGCGGTCGGGGACAGTGCCTCTGGATTGGCAGACCGGGGTGGTGGTCCCACTCTTTAAGAAGGGGGATCGGAGGGTGTGCTCCAATTACAGAGGGATCACACTTCTCAGCCTCCCCGGTAAGGTCTACTCCAGGGTGCTGGAGAGGAGGATCCGGCCGATAGTCGAACCTCGGATTCAGGAGGAACAATGCGGTTTTCGTCCCGTTCGTGGCACACTGGACCAGCTCTATACCCTACATCGGGTGCTCGAGGGTTCGTGGGAGTTCGCCCAACCAGTCCACATGTGCTTTGTGGATCTGGAGAAAGCGTTCGACCGTGTCCCTAGTGGTGCCCTGTGGGGGGTGCTCCGGGAGTATGGGGTCCGGGGCCCTCTGCTAAGGGCTGTCCGTTCCCTGTATGACCGTAGCAGGAGCTTGGTTCGCATTGCCGGCAGTAAGTCAGACTTGTTTCCGGTGCGTGTTGGTCTCCGCCAGGGCTGCCCTATGTCACCGGTTCTGTTCACTACCTTTATGGACAGAATTTCTAGGCGCAGCCAGGGCCGGAGGGTGTCCGGTTGGGAACCTCAGGATCTCATCTCTGCTGTTTGCAGACGATGTTGTTCTGTTGGCTTCATCAAATCAGGACCTTCAGCGCGCACTGGGGCGGTTTGCAGCCGAGTGTGAAGCGGCCGGGATGAGGATCAGCACCTCCAAATCTGAGGCCATGGTTCTCCACCGGAAAAAGGTGGTTTCCCCGCTTCAGGTCGGTGGGAGTCCTTACCTCAAGTGGAGGAGTTCAAGTATCTCGGGGTCTTGTTCACGAGTGAGGGACGGATGGAGCGTGAGATCGATAGACGGATCGGTGCAGCGTCAGCAGTGATGCGGTCGCTGTATCGGACTGTTGTGGTGAAGAGGGAGCTGAGTCAGGGGGCAAAGCTCTCGATTTACCGATCGATCTACGTTCCCACCCTCACCTATGGTCATGAGATTTGGGTAATGACCGAAAGGACAAGATCGCGAATACAAGCGGCCGAAATGAGTTTCCTTCGCAGGGTGGCTGGGCGCACCCTTCGAGATCGGGTGAGGAGCTCAGTTACCCGGGAGGAGCTCGGGGTAGAGTCGCTGCTCCTTCACGTCGAAAGGAGCCAGCTGAGGTGGCTAGGGCATCTGTTCCGGATGCCTCCTGGTCGCCTCCCTCAGGAGGTGCTCCAGGCATGTCCTATTGGGAGGAGGCCTCGTGGAAGGCCCAGGACACGCTGGTGGGACTATGTCTCCGAGCTGGCCTGGTGTCGCCTCGGGGTCCCCCCAGAACAGCTGGAGGAGGTGTGCGTGGATCGGGAAGTCTGGGCATCTCTGCTGAGACTGCTGCCTCCGCGACCCGGCCCCGGATAAAGCGGAAGAAAATGGATGGATGGGAAGCATCAGTTCCAGAGATATCGGCCGATATTGAAAACACCTTAATATCGGTCGGGGCCTAATTTGAATATATTTTTAAATAAGGTACTTTATTTGTCATTCCAACAGCCACAAAAACATGACAGAACAAAATCCGTTCCTCAAGGCCCAGTGGTGCCTAAGTACATCTAAGAATATAAATATATATCATAATAAATACTGTCTTAACAAACAAACAGCAATGCAAAGACTCGGAGGCGTTTAGTGTGGCTTGTTCACTATAATCTCACTGCCTCAGGAAAGAAGCTGGATGCTTTGATACTCCTCAGTCTTCTTCCTGAGGGAAGAGGGACAGAGGGATGGGTGTGAGGGGTCCCCATGATCTTCTGCAGCGCTCGTTATAAATGTCACTGAAGTGTGACCTTATTAATATGTCATTACTATTCTATAATGTGAGTGTAGGGCTTTTTCCAAAACGTAACTGTTTTATTTTTCTGCTCTCTGCAAAGGATTCAGCCGTCACATGATTTTCCAAACAGCAGGGGGGCGCTGTCTCTGAATACGACTGTGGCTCTGCTGTGATGGATGTGCTGAATCTGAGGCAGCTCCGGTCTGCAGCTTCACCCTGATCTAACTAACAGGAAGTGCTGCGTTTCCTCTTGACTCAGCATGGGTGTGTTCTGCTGTTTATTCAGACTCTTCTCTTTTATGGAGCACATTTCTCTGTGGAGAGTTTGCTTCTCCTGGTTCTGCCGGAGGTCGTTTAAGGCCGATAGAGGAGTTTACAACTGTGTCTGTTAGTGAGAGCTGTGGACACGGAGGATTGTTTGTCACATTAATCGGAAGTATTTCCATTTACTCACGACACAAGTGTGAGAACCATTGTCCCCAGTTCAGCTTTACCCAAATCTAAAAAGCTTTTGACGCTTTTTTTCAAGAAGCTTTTAGATTTGGGTAAAGCTGAAGTGGAGACAATGCCCTCGGTTCAGGCAGGGGTTAATCATGAACATGCAAGTGCGGATCAGGGTTTCCGTTAGCCGGCTGTAGCTTTTGGCCGGTTTGAAAAGAAAATGGCCGGTAAAAATAATTTCCATCGGCCAAATTGGCCGACAGTAAAACAAAAAATATGGAGAGAATATAGAAACATATTAAATACAACATTTGACCTAAGCCAGTGACTAACATGACAAAGTGTTTTCGAGACAGGCCTAAATATTAAAAAAGGTTCAATATTTCTATCAAAAAAAAGGTTTTGATTTATGCACTCATTTTACAAAGTGCAGTTGAAGCGCCTTCATCGCTCTCTGGATATGTAACGCTTTGTCATCGTGCTTCGTCACATTTTCCAAGAAAACGGTGAACTACAGGTATATTTACTTTTATAAAAGTGTGTTAAGAACTCAACAGCTAATGAATTCGATTAGGATATTCCGTAAACTCCGTGTGTTCAGTCAGACTGACGCTCTATCCCACAGCGGCTCTTCCTGAGAGAGTGGCCGGGTTTAGAGGCGCTTCCCTCGGTCAGTCTGCGCAGACGCCTGGGCTTAGTTACCGGTGTTGAGCCACTCTAGAGTGCGTCAGAGCTGGGTCCGTGTTGAAATGCTCGAGACTGACTTTTGGTGACTTTAGCATAGTCGATTTGTCCCTACATAATATTCAGCGGTGAGAGACGTCGCTAATTTCACACCTGAAGCCACATTAAGCGTGGAAGGGCATCTACAGCTGATGTGGTCAGATCTGGACAGCGTTCGGTTTACCTTCTGTCGGAGTTAAAGTGCAGATGAGTGGGATCCCACATGGAAAGAACCTATATGAGGATATATGCGCATATATCAATCCTATATGCAGCATATATGCACACATATGTACATGACATATAGGAAAACGGCCAATTTTATATATGTCACATATATTCAAACCTATATCAAAACCTATATCAAAACATATATGTTTATATAGGTTTTTTCCATGTGGGATACGTCCATGTTAGCCTGGCTAACGCCAGACTAAAATCACAAGTGATATTTAGTCTGGGGACCACCAATTCATTTTCTCGTAGGAGAGGTGTGGTTTACGATTGTCCATAGCCGTTATTGGGCGCTACGAATGTCTCTCATGCGTCTGCACGTAGCCATAGCCAATCGTATCATGGTATCAGATGACGCATGACGTACCTGATGTAAACTTTGAGCTAAACTATTTAGAACACGGTCTAAAGCTTGATCGAAAGATGGCATCGCGTCTGCTGCTGTCATGTTGGATCCGTAAATATATATATATATATATTTGTTATCCCTAAACAAACTACAAGCTTCCGTATGTCAAATAGCGCGTCATCGTCTTACCGTCCCTCCTCGTTCTGTGATTGGTGCCCAAATCCATGGAAAAATGTCGGCCATGGTCCCCAGGCTGTTGTGAAGTTCGAAAAGATTCGAGCGCACACAGCAGTCTGGCGTTAGCCAGGCTACGTCCATGTGGCACCTGCGCCTCTATCGTCTCCACACACAGAACTTTATGTTTGGATCTGAGTTGTTGTTACATTTTTCTCACGTCATTCTTTCATTAGAAATAGCCTTGTTTTGGACCCACTAAAGCACTCGTGTAACGCTCGGTCTAAATGTAGATTGTTATTGATAATAAGCCACATTCATTATATATATTTTTAATGGCCGGTAATTCTTGTGAAAGGCCGACATTTTACGACCCAGCCGGCCAAAGTGGCCGACAAAAAAAAGTCTAGCGGAACCTCTGGTGCGGACAATACTCAGCCCAAAGAAAGTCTGGAGGCTTCACTCTGAAACAAAGTCTAGAAGAATCTGGGACTGAAGCCAAACTGCACCGTTACTCAGTCTGACATCTATGAGGAAAAGTGTCTCATAAAGATAAGTCTGATCCTGTTTCCACTGAATCTATGTTCATAACCTTTGAAACAGACGCACTGATGGAAAACACGGTGAATAAATGAAGACTCACCTGGATCTGACGCTCACAGAACCAGCTCTGACAGTTGTGAGGAGAGTTTGCCTGGAGTCTGAGCGCACACGGGGAAAAGCAGGGTTCCTGTAAAGCATGTGACCTACTTCAGCCAATCACAGAGCAGCAGAGTTCACAGAGCTCATCTAGCTGTGCATGCGGGCGTGTGTCCATTTAGTCCATTTAGCCTCTTAAAGGGATAGAAATAGAATCATTTAAAATAACTTATATTTGAGCAGCATCAGCTTCGTGGCTGTAAGCTAACGCAGCGGCGGAGTGATCTGCCAGAAAATAGTCCCTCAAAATGCGGTAATTCATGTGACACAAGGTCAGTTATATTTCAAAAATTATTCTATTAACACAGACATTTATATGGTTAGTCTGGTGTTATAAGTGATTTACCTCAGGTGCACTGTGGAGTGGGTCAGACTGTTTTTCATACTCCTCACTGAACCGGCGAAACTCTGCTGAAGCGAACTGAGGGCCATTATCAGAAACTAGCTCAAATGGGATCCCCCTCCTGGCGAACATGCACTTTAGACGAGTGATGACTTGGTTGCTGATTGTGGAAGGTAAGTGAGAAATCTCAATGTAGCGCGAGTAATAGTCTGTTGCTACCAAATACTGTTTACCTTCAAGCTCAAATAAATCAGTGGCTATCTTCTGCCAAGCTCCTATTGGCAGTGGTGTGGTGATCAGTGGCTCTTTTCTTTGAGTTGGTTTATTCTTGATGCAAAACTCACAAGCATTTACAAGCTCAGCAATGTCTCTACCGACACCAGGCCACCACACTGAAATGTTAGCCCTTTTCCGGCACTTCGTGAGTCCCTGATGACCTGCATGTATTTGTGACAGCACAGTCTTTTGCATTGAAAGGGGAACAACAATGCGGTCATCATATAGCAATAGTCCATTGACTTCAGATAGGTGAGCTCTAGCAGCGTGATACTTGAGCAGGTTGTGTGACAGGTGGGACAAATCTGAGGGCCAACCATTACTTGTGTAACGAGTCACTGTTTGAAGAATATCGTCGTTGCTTGTGGCCTCTCTCATTGCATTAAGTCTGTCTTTGGTAATTGGTCTGGTTTCAATCACAGTCTGAACATAAGCTTTGACATCATGCTCTGTGTCTGACACAGTACAGTCCTGCAGGGGATTGCGAGACAGGGTGTCGGCGACAACAAGCTGTTTTCCTGACACGTGAACAGCTTCAGCATTGAACTTCATTAGACGCATCAATAACCTCTGACACCTCACAGGTGCTTTGTCCAGGTCGTAGCTGTTGATGAGTGGAACCAGGGGCTTGTGGTCAGTCTCAAGCACGAACCTGTCCATACCTTGTAAGTACCTCCCGAAGCGCTCGCATGTCCACACACTGGCAAGGCATTCCTTTTCTATCTGGGAGTACCTACGCTCAGTCTCTGTTAGTGTTCTTGAACAAAAGGCGACTGGTCGGAGTCCGTCAGTATGTTCTTGGTAGAGTGCGCCCCCTAGGCCATAACTACTTGCATCTGCGCTCACCACTGTTGGCTTTGTAGCATCGTAATATGCCAGTACGGGTGCTGAGGTTAACATGCCTTTTACCTTTACGAAGGCTTCCTCTTGTGCTTCCCCCCATGTCCATGCTGTGTCGCTCCTCAATAGGCTGTTGATAGGGTGCATGACAGTGGAGAGATCAGGAAGGAATTTTCCCAAATAATTTATCATTCCGATCCTTTGACGCAGTTCCGTTATGTTTGTTGGGCTGGGAAGTTCCGCAATGGCTCTGACTTTCTCAGTGTCCGGTTGAATGCCATTCTTCCCAATGATGTGTCCGAAATAGTGGATTTCAGATTTCCTGAACTGACATTTGTCCTTGTTTAGTTTCAGTCCTGAAGCTTTGATTGTTTTCATCACAGCTTGCAGATTCTGGTCATGGTCTTCCTTGTCCTTGCCATAGATCAGAATGTCATCCATGACAACTTCTGTGCCGGTGTGGTCTCTCAGAAGTGAGCTCATTTTCTGCTAAAATATCTCCGGTGCAGATGTAATGCCGAAGGGAAGGCGACGGAAACAGAAGCGGCCCACTGGAGTGAGAAAGGTTGTAAGTTTTCTGCTGCTCTCATCAAGCGGATCTGCCAAAACCCACTTGAAGCGTCCACTGTGGAGAACACTGTTGCGCCTGACAGTTTTGGTGCAATGTCCTCTAGTGTGGGCAGGATGAACCTTTCTCTTTTCACAGCTTTGTTCAGTTTGGTTAGATCCACACAGATCCGAGGTTTCTTGTTCTTTTTAATCACTGGCACCATAGGAGCACACCAGTCTGTGGCTTCCTTTACTTCCTCTATGATGCCAAGAGACTGCATTCGCTTCAGTTCCTCCTCCACCTGGGGTAGGATTGGAAATGGGATCCGCCGTGGGGTTACAATGCTGTATGGCTGGGCGTCCGGCCTAAGCTCTATTTTGACTGGCTCACAACTTAACAGTCCAATGTCCCCAAATACATCATCATATGACTCGAGTCCATTTACTCTGCGCACTAGTCCCATTTTGATTGCAGTTTTCCGTCCAAGTAAGTTTGTTGTGAAGGGGCCTGACATGACATAAATCCAAAAGGGGAAAGTCTCTCCATGCTTTTCACAGTGTGTCATAAACTTGCCTTTACATGCAAGCTTTCCACCTGGGCTTGTGAAAGTTGATTTTGTCATCATCAGGAGAGGGCGTTGTTGCAAGGTTGAATATGTTTTCTCAGGAATCACTGTTACATCTGCGCCCGTATCAATCCGGAACGTAACAGTTGTGCCATTGATTTGCAGGTCTTCATACCATTTGTCCTCATCACATTCACTTCCATCAGCAACAGCCCCGAGAAACCATGCACTGCCCTCATCACTGTCGCCGTCAGTAGTTTTAATTGCATTCACATTTTTAGTTTTGCACAGTGCTTCAAAATGCCCCAGTTTATTGCATTTGCGGCAGCGTTTACCTGTAGCTGGACATGCACCGTAATCATGCTGTCTTCCACATCTTGTGCGCACATTTTCCTCGCTTGTTGTGTCACATTTTTGTATTGTTCATCTTTGTTTTTGGCATATCTTTTGTCGTACTGCCTGGGCTGTTTGTACTTGTGGTGAAGTCAAACGATTCAGGAGACTGAAACTTAGCCATCTTGTTGCTTCAATCTTGTCCACAGGGCGAAAGAGCGACTTCTGACACCATGTCATGAATTCACGGATTCATGGAAGTAGTTTCAACTGTTTTATTAACAAGTTTTGCCAAGAGCAAAGAACGGCAGGGATCAGGCATATAGCAATAACGTTTTACGACTGACGTAAAGCAGGTCATCTGCAGTAAATGAACAGAGCTAATCAATACAGTAGCCAGTAGCGCCTCCTAGTGGAGCTTACTGTAATAATCATTTAAATCACATCACAGTAGTAGTAGTAATTGTCGCTTCCACCGGTAGCCGCCATCTTTACTCTCCCTTGGCCACAAGTCTGCTCCTGAGCTGACTCTCTGCGGAGGGGCCTTTTCAAGGGGAGATAGACACTTCCTCTTGCTCCCTAAAGTATTGGGACACCCTACCCCTCCGCGGGAACGCGCAAAATCTAGGGGAAGGGCTCAAATCTAGGCCTAGGGTTTAAATTGGGACTGTCTCCTTAATGTCAGTGACCCTGATATTCTGACCCTGGTACTCTGACCATGGGACTCTGACACCTGGGTATATTTTTGACAGCTGAAATCTTAGTAGATTTTCTAAGTGTGACAGTGTCAGTACGTGTCCATAGTGTCAGTGACCATGGGACTCTGGACACCTGGGTGTTTTTTTTTGACATCTTAAATCTTAGTAGATTTTCTAAGTGTGACAGTGTCAGTACGTGTCCATAGTGTCAGTGACCATGGGACTCTGACACCTGGGTATATTTTTGACAGCTTAAATCTTCGTTAATTTTCTAAGTGTGACATTGTCAATAGGTGTCCTTGGTGTCAGTGACCCTGATACTCTGACCATGGGAGTCTAGGACACTTCCTGACACTGCCAAATTTAGAAATTTACAAATATATAAGCTGACAAAAAAACACCCTGGTGTCGGAGTCCCATGGTCAGAGTTCCAGGGTAAGAGTATCAGGATCACTGACACTAAGGACTCTTAGCTAAGATTTAAGCTGACAAAAAAAAAACGGTGTCAAGCTACAGTAAGTGTCAGCGACCCTGGTACTCCGACCATGGGACTCTGACACCTGGGTGTTTTTTGACAGCTTAAATCTTAGTACGGCCGGTTGTGACGATAGCTTAACAACCACAGGGGTTGGTTCGTTTGCAGAAACACTGGCGTGAATGTGAATCCAACGAGTTGAGAATTACAACAACTTTGGGCCCAATGGAAGCTCTACCGGACTAACAGGTGTGAAAGCTCCCTGACTGTGACTCCACTCCGTGACTTATTGACTTGGACTTACTGAGGAACAGAACATATCAGCCTAAATATATGAACTCTTATCATCTACTATTGTAAGGTCTACTTTCTCCTAACACAGTTTAGTCTCATGTGCTCTAAGCTTTTCTTGGTCAGTAACAGTAACTGGACGTGTGCTTTGGAAATCATTATTTTTTCCGTTTTTTTAAATGTTTTCTGTCGAACTATACATATATTTAACACACAAATAAAATTCCACTGACTATCTCTTTGTTACATTAGAAAATGAAGCAGGTTTGTCCAGTAGAAGTGAAAACATGATGTTTTTATTCACTCTACATAAGACGCCTCTTTTACTGTCACTTGTTTGCACATTATCCTGTTCTTTGCACATTTTCTTGACCATTTGTAAAACCCCAGAGTGTTTCTTGAGAGCTGATGTAATAAGTGAATTTCTCCACTAGCGCTTTTCTACCTTCATCAGGCCCAAAGCGTTTTACAGTAAGGAACCAGTCACAGCGATGGTGAGATGCAACAATACGACCACCATCTAAACCTTTGCATCAGGACAAAGTCAGGATAGAGGGAAAACGAGTCAATGTCAACTTTATTTGTACAGCACAATAGAAACAATATCAAAATAGAGAGTAAAAAAATGACACATGAAGTCAAAATGCAGCTCAACTTGAATCGAACGCCAACACAAACCGATGTGTTTCCGGGCGGTTTTAAGAGTTTCTAAAGTGGGAGCAGCTCTAAGGTTTAAGGGGAGACTGTTCCAGAGTTTGGGAGCAGCTGCACTAAAAGCCCGATCTCCTCACGTCTTTAAACGGGATCTGGACACATTTAAGAGCAGCTGATTCACAGACCTCCCTGATCTGACCAGAGCTCAGAGATACACTCAGGGGCAAGTCCATAAACGCTTTGAAATACAAGCATCAAGATCTTACAGTCAATGACACTGAATCCACATGTGCACAGATTAAAGGCATGTGCTCCTAAACTTTGGATTGTTATTTGTTTTTTGTGTCGCTCCCGTTTGTTCTTGTTGCAGATTGAAGTTCTACTTGGAGCCTCATTAAGATCCAACCATGAAAAATGTGACTTTTTACCTACTGGTCTCAAACCTCTGATGGGTCTGTATTAGTCCTGATCCTGTCATTACAGGCTGTTTAACCTCTTACAACCTGCCTTAAGCACATTGTCTCCAGTGCGGCTTTATCCAAATCTAGAGCTTCTCGACTCGAGCTCACAGCCTATAGGCCATTGTCACGCCTCATTTGAGCTAAGACCCACAAAACTCATCCAAGCTTCTTCCTCATTATGATTGTCGCACTTTCCTCCTTTTTGGTCGTGTTTTCATCACATTTTTGTTGCTTTTTGACACGTTTTGGTCACATGTTTGTGGCTTCATCAGCTGCATTACATTAAAAACAAAAACGTGATAACAAAGAAGAAAGTTGGATCAGTTTTGTAGGCCTTAGCTTTCAAGTGAGGTGTTACACTTGCATATAGACTGTAAGCTCTCGGGTCAAAAAGAAGAGAGAAAATGTGCTCGGTTAAGCCGGGGGTTAAGGGGTTAGAAATGTCGGCTTCACAAATCAACAAATGCGACACATATTTTGTGAGTGAACCTTCAGACTCTTTTCCTAAACGACGACAGACTCACACCAAATACAAAATAAAAAACATCTTCAAAGAAGGTACTTGAGTCATCTTCTGTACTCGGTAGTTGAGGTCTCCAAACGTTTCGCCTCTCATCCAAAAGGCTTCGTCAGTGAACAAGGTTACGCTCAGCACGCAGCGTAGATAAAGACCAGTTGGGAGGAGTTGGGGTTGACCCGGCTCCTCCCCTCTAATCACAGCTACTCTCACCTATGGGTAAACACCTTTGAAGTAGAGCTGCACCTACAGCTCACAGTGAGTTTGTTACTGAAGCTCTTCAGCTGCAGCTTCAGGTTTATTCTGGATCAGACTCAGTAAAACTCTGAACAGAAAAGGAGCCTCTGGGCTCAGTCTGAGGCGTCGCCACTGCTCGTCTTCAGAACAGAGATCACTAATAACTGTTGAGAAGCAGAAAACAGAAATATTTTATTCACCGCTGTATTAGATCCGCAAGAAATGCATTTAAACGAGACTCTGAAACACATCAAGGATAAAAGTCAATTTACACTGAGAACGGTTGGATTTAAAGAAAGACACTGCAGGTATTTTTATTTTGGGCCAAATCTGTCTCTAATAAACATAAACTTTTACCAAGAAAAAACAACCTAATCCTCATAACATGTTTAATTATTCACAGGTTCAATGTTCACAGATTTATTAAGTTTTGAATTCCAAAACAAAGGGAAATGTTACACAGTTTTCCACTAATATAAAGCTTATTATTAAACTAAACAAGCTCCAAATCCTTCTGGAAACATCTTTGTAACTGATATGTCACTAAATAAAACCATCCATCCATCCATCCATTTTCTTCCGCTTTATCCGGGCCGGGTCGCGGAGGCAGCAGTCTCAGCAGAGATGCCCAGACTTCCCGATCCACGCACACCTCCTCCAGCTGTTCTGGGGACCCCGAGCGACACCAGGCCAGCTCGGAGACATAGTCCCACCAGCGTGTCCTGGGCCTTCCACGAGGCCTCCTCCCAATAGGACATGCCTGGAGCACCTCCCGAGGGAGGCGACCAGGAGGCATCCGGAACAGATGCCCTAGCCACCTCAGCTGGCTCCTTTCGACGTGAAGGAGCAGCGACTCTACCCCGAGCTCCTCCCGGGTAACTGAGCTCCTCACCCGATCTCGGAGGGTGCACCCAGCCACCCTGCGAAGGAAACTCATTTCGGCCGCTTGTATTCGCGATCTTGTCCTTTCGGTCATTACCCAAATCTCATGACCATAGGTGAGGGTGGGAACGTAGATCGATCGGTAAATCGAGAGCTTTGCCCCAGACTCAGCTCCTCTTCACCACAACAGCTCGATACAGCGACCGCATCACTGCTGACGCTGCACCGATCCGTCTATCGATCTCACGCTCCATCCGTCCCTCACTCGTGAACAAGACCCCGAGATACTTGAACTCCTCCACTTGAGGTAAGGACTCCCCACCGACCTGAAACGGGGAAACCACCTTTTTCCGGTGGAGAACCATGGCCTCGGATTTGGAGGTGCTGATCCTCATCCCGGCCGCTTCACACTCGGCTGCAAACCACCCCAGTGCGCGCTGAAGGTCCTGATTTGATGAAGCCAACAGAACAACATCGTCTGCAAACAGCAGAGATGAGATCCTGAGGTTCCCAAACCGGACACCCTCCGGCCCCTGGCTGCGCCTAGAAATTCTGTCCATAAAGGTAATGAACAGAACCGGTGACATAGGGCAGCCCTGGCGGAGACCAACACGCACCGTAAACAAGTCTGACTTACTGCCGGCAATGCGAACCAAGCTCCTGCTACGGTCATACAGGGAACGGACAGCCCTTAGCAGAGGACCCCGGCCCACCCCCCACAGGGCACCACGAGGGACACGGTCGAACGCTTTCTCCAGATCCACAAAACACATGTGGACTGGTTGGGCGAACTCCCACAAACCCTCGAGCACCCGATGAAGGGTATAGAGCTGGTCCAGTGTGCCGCGACCAGGACGGCAACCGCATTGTTCCTCTTGGATCCAAGGTTCGACTATCGGCCGGATCCTCCTCTCCAGCACCCTGGAGTAGACCTTACCGGGGAGGCTGAGGAGTGTGATCCCTCTGTAATTGGAGCACACCCTCCGATCCCCCTTCTTAAAGAGAGGGACCACCACCCCGGTCTGCCAATCCAGGGGCACTGTCCCCGACCGCCACGCGATGTTGCAGAGACGTGTCAACCAAGACAGCCCTACAACATCCAGAGACTTAAGGTACTCGGGACGAATCTCATCCACCCCGGGGCCTTGCCCCCGAGGAGCTTTCTAACCACCTCGGTGACTTCAGCCTGGGTGATGGGCGAGCCCCCCTCCGAGTCCGCAGCCTCTGCTTCCTCATCAGAAGACGTGACGGTGGGATAGAGGAGATCCTCGAAGTACTCCTTCCACCGCCCGACAACATCCCCAGTCGAGGTCAACAGCTCCCCGCCTGCACTGTAAACAGTGTTGGTGAAGAACTGCTTTCCCCTCCTGAGACGCCGGATGGTTTGCCAGAATCTCTTCGCGGCCGACCGATAGTCCTCCTCCATGGCTTCTCCGAACTCCTCCCAGACCCGAGTTTTTGCCTCTGCGACCGCACGAGCTGCAGCACGCTTGGCCTGCCGGTACCTCTCAGCTGCCTCCGGAGTCCCACAAGCCAACAAGGCCAGGTAGAACTCCTTCTTCAGCTTGACGCATCCCTTACTTCCGGGCGCCACCACCGGGTTCTGGGATTGCCGCTGCAACAGACACCAAAGACCTTACGGCCACAACTGCGAGCAGCCGCATCGACAATGGAGGAGGAACCAACCTCCCTCGGAATCTGGGTGAAGCTCTTCCGGATGTGGGAGTTAAAGACCCTACTGACAGAGCGATCCACCAGACGTTCCCAACAGACCCTCACAACACGTTTGGGCCTGCCAGGTCTGACCGGCTTCCTCCCCTGCCAGCGGATCTAGCTCACCACCAGGTGGTGATCAGTTGACAGCTCAGCCCCTCTCTTCACCCGAGTGTCCGAGACACGCGGCCGGAGATCAGATGACACAACTACAAAGTCGATCATCGACCTCCGGCCTAGGGTGTCCTGGTGCCACGTGCACTTATGGACACCCTTGTGCTCGAACATGGTGTTCGTTATGGACAAACTGTGACTAGCACAGAATTCCAATAACAGAACACCACTCGGGTTCAGTTCGGGGAGGCCGTTCTTCCCAATCACCCCCATCCAGGTCTCACTCTCGTTACCCACATGGGCGTTGAAGTCCCCCAGTAGAACAATGGAGTCCCCAGCCGGAGCCCCATCTAGTACCCCTCCCAGGGACTCCAAGAAGGCCGGGTACTCTGCACCGATGTTGGGCCCGTAGGCCGAAACAACGGTGAGAGACCTGTCCCCGACCCGAAGGCGTAGGGACACGACCCTCTCGTTCACCGGGGTGAACTCCAACACGTGGCGGCTGAGCTGGGGGGCTATGAGCAAACCCAACCCAGCCCGCCGTCTCTCCCCACGGGCAACTCCAGAAAAATGGAGTGTCCAGCCTCTCTCCAGGAGTTGGGATCCGGAACCCAGGCTTTGTGTGGAGGTGAGCCCGACTATATCTAGCCGGTATCTCTCGACCTCCCGCACAAGCTCAGGCTCCTTCCCCCCCAGCGAAGTGACGTTCCATGTCCCGCGGACCAGGTCGTCGAGGCACCCGCCTTCGACTGCCACCCAGTCCGCTCTGCACCTGACCCCTACGGCTCCCTCTGCGGGTGGTGGGTCCACAGGAGGGCGGGCCCACGTCGTCCTTTCGGGCTGTGCCCGGCCGAGCCCCGTGGGCAGAGGCCCGACCACCAGACGCTCGCATTCGAGCCCCAACCCCAGGCCTGGCTCCAGGGTGGGGCCCCGGTTGCGCCATACCGGTCCTTGTTGGTAAACTGTCCATAGAAGTCTTTGAACTGCTCTTCGTCTGACCCGTCACCTAAGACCTGTTTGCCATGGGAGACCCTACCAGGGGCCTGAAGCCCCGACAACAGAGCTCCTCGGATCACTCAGGCACTCAAAAAACCCCACCACGTTAAGGTAGCAGTTCACAGGGTTGGTTGTAACCATATATATGTACATATACAGTATATATATATATATATATATATATATATATCTTTTTAAACGACAGCATGTAAAGGGTGAAGCAACAAAAGGGGCAGATATTATAAGACTTGTTTTCTCCTCTGCTCCGTTTCATTCATGCTATGTTGGATTGGCGGTCTTGTGGTGATTGCATGATGTCACTTCTGAATGAAATAAATAAATAAAATGAAATGAAATTAAGAATAGTTGGGAAGATGGATGGAGCCAAATACAGGGACATTTTGGAGGAAAACCTTCTGGAGTCAGCAAGAGAATTGAGGCTGGGGCGGAGATTCACCTTCCAGCAGGACAATGACCCTAAACACAAAGCTAAATCTACAATGGAATGATTTAAAAACAAACATATTAATGTGTTAGAATGGCCCAGTCAAAGTCCTGACCTAAATCCTATTGAAAATCTGTGGAAAGACCTGAAAACTGCTGTTCACAAACGCTCTCCTTCTAATTTGACAGAGCTTGGGTTGTTTTGTAAAGAGGAATGGGCTAAATGTCAGTCTCTAGATGTGCAAACCTTGTAGTCATACCCCAGAAGACTTGCAGCAAAAGGGGGTTCCACAAAGTATTAAATCATGCTGTATGAATACTTATGCACGCCCCACTTTTCGGTTTTCTATTTTTTGAAAAACAGAATCATGTCTCGTTTTGCTTTCACTTCACAGTTGTCTGTTACTCGTGTGTGAACTTTCAAAATAAAATCTTTATGTTGTAAACATGACAAAATGTGCAAAAGTTCAAGGTGTATTAGTAATTTCACAAGGCACTGTATAATGTGTGTTTGTCAATGTAACCAGCGTATCTCACACTGTGATCGAGGCCCCCAGACGAGCTGGGGCCACACATCCAAATGCAAACAAAGTCAACACCTCTGCCTTTGTCAGTGAATCAACACTCGTGCCCTGATTGAAATGTGTTGTGGAGACGCCGACTACAGATCTCCTGAGTGAAGTGACACATAAACGCAACAAAGTCGTTATCACACCTTAGGGGCATTTCCACAGGAGCAGACCAGTTCAGTTCACTTGAGACCGGTTCATTTAGGGAGGGGCTGCCTTTAGGGTTGTTATGGGAGTTGTCGGCGTGTTCGTTTGTTGGAGAAAAGAGGACACGATTCAATCAATTAATCAATAAAAGTTTATTCCCCTATACAATTACAATTCTAATACAAATTACCTGAGCGCGTGTCTTTCCCTGTCAACAATGGTATAACGGGTCTTACACCAGGAGTTCTGCGACGCCCGCCTGTCCTTGCGCTCGTACATAATATACATTGATAATATTGAATATGCATGAAGAGGCGTTGCGGGGGGTCCTCCCACTTTTGGTACTTTTCCATCACATACATCTGACTCCTTGACCCCATACAAGATGTTTTTCTGCTCCTTCACCGTCTTTGTTTAATGACAGGAAGTCCACTGTCTGCATTAGTTCCTGTTTTCAACATGGTTATCGTAGAAAGGCATATAGAGCAAGAGTAGAATATGTTCAGCGGATGTGCATGCGGTCCTAAACCACCCACGCGTATCTGTAACTGTAAGCAGAATCATTAATACATTTAAAACATCCATTAAGCACAATTTATGATTATAATTATCAACAGAGGGGTCAAGGACATTTATATACTTGTCTGAAGGTGACACAAATATAATTCCATATTTGTGGAAAAAAAAAGATCTCAAATGAGTAAGATTTAGATTTACATTCTATGACCTCCTAAAAACATCAGCATTTGTGAAACATTACTTTGAAATAGAGTGAACTGGATAAGTCATGTTCATGTCATGAAGCACATTTGATCTTAAAATATCTGAGGGTCTGACCAAACTCATCACGGCTGTTTCTCTCCAGTGTGGATCCTCTTCATGTGTCTTTTGAGGTTGGATGACTGAGTAAAGGTCTTCTCACACTGCTCACAGCTGTATGGCTTTTCCCCAGTGTGGATTCTCATGTGATTTTAAGATGTGCAGACACAGTAAACACATGTCCACACAGGCCACACTCAAAGGGCTTTTCCCCAGTGTGGATCCTCATGTGTGCTTTGAGGTTGGATGACAGAGTAAAGGTCTTGTCACACTGCTCACATCTGTATGGCTTCTCTCCAGTGTGGATCCACATGTGATGTTTAAGATGTGCAGACATACTAAACGTATGTCCACACAGGCCACACTCAAAGGGTTTTTCCCCAGTGTGGATCCTCATATGTGCTTTGAGGCTGCTTGACGCAGTAAAGGTCTTCTCACACTGCTCACAGCTGTATGGCTTCTCTCCAGTGTGGATCCCCATGTGACTTTTAAGACTTGAAGACATAGTAAACACATGTCCACACAGGCCACACTCAAAGGGTTTTTCCCCAGTGTGGGTCCTCATGTGTGCTTTGAGGCTGCTTGACAAAGTAAAGGTCTTCTCACACTGCTCACAGCTGTATGGCTTCTCTCCAGTGTGGATTCTCATATGTGCTTTGAGGTTGCATGCCATAGTAAAGGTCTTCTCACACTGCTCACATCTGTATGGCCTCACTCCAGTGTGGATTTTCATGTGATTTTAAGATGTGCAGACGCAGTAAACACATGTCCACACAGGCCACACTCAAAGGGCTTTTCCCCAGTGTGGATCCTCATGTGTGTTTTGAGGTTGGATGACTGAGTAAAGGCCTTGTCACACTGCCCACATCTGTATGGCTTCTCTCCAGTGTGGATTTCATGTGTGTTATGAGGTTGGATGACTGAGCAAAGGTCTTCTCACACTGCTCACATCTGTACGGCCTCTCTCCATTGTGAATTCCCAAGCGACGTTCAAGATTGCCTGACCGGCTGAATGTTTTCCCACACTGCTCACACTCGTAAGGCTTAGTCCATCATGGACTCTCTTGGGTTTCCTGAGACCTGAGACCTGAATAAATGACTTCCCACACTCATCACAGCTGTAATCCTTTTCCCCAGCATGTATCTTCATGTGTTTTTGAGATTGCATGATACAGTAAAGGTCTTCTCACACTGCTCACATCTGTATGGCTTCTCTCCAGTGTGGATTTTCATGTGATTTTTAAGATGTGCAGACACAGTAAACACATGTCCACACAGGCCACACTCAAAGGGCTTTTCCCCAGTGTGGATCCTCATGTGTGCTTTGAGGGTGGATGACTGAGTAAAGGTCTTGTCACACTGCTCACAGCTGTATGGCTTCTCTCCAGTGTGGATCCTCATGTGTGTTATGAGGTTGGATGACAGAGTAAAGGTTTTGTCACATTGCTCACAGCTGTATGTCTTTCCCTGTGAGCGGGGAGTCTGCAGAGGCTGAGCTGGGTCCATTTCTCTGCAGACAGAAACAGGAGTTAGTGTTGTGTTACACACATTATTCAGTAAAACACTAAATGTAAGTTTGCTGCAGACCTGGTGTGACCCTCCCTCTCCCTCTGTTCTCATTCACACATACAGTATCACCCCTCCCCCATCAGCTCACTGTGAATCAGCAACAAATCTGTTTTTAAATCACTGTGAGCCAGTGGGCGAGTAAAGCCCTTCTCTTTGGTCGTCATGGAGCTGACATTGCTGTAATACCACCCCCTGGTGGATGGCGACTCAAGACACTTTGGAAACAGGATTCCCATGTAGCTTTGGTCCTCGTTTAAACTGCTTAAAAGCCTGGCTCCAAAGAGTTTTTCTTTTTCTAAAAATGTCAATGATCCGTGAGACAACGCTGGGCTATAGTTTTAACCACACTGTTTTTGTACATCAGCAATAAAAAGTGGAAGCTTAAATCTATGACATGGGAATCTATAAAGGTGGGACATTTCAATATTGAAAAGCAAAATGAACAAAATTACCAACTTTTGAGTCAACAAATGGTGCACAATTTCAGCCAGAACAACAGCTGAAGCTTAAATTCTGGAATCTGGAATTTAGAGACTGCACTTGTCCATGAGCTGAAACTCCTCTTTCTTCCTTCCTTCCTTTCTTTACTTCTTTCTCTCTCTTTTCCTTTTTCCTTCTTCCTTTCTTTTCTTTTTTCTTCCTTCTCTCCTTCCAGTGTTTCCGTTAGCCGGCTGTAGCTTTTGGCCGGTTTGAAAAGCAAATGGCCGGTAAAAATTGTTTCCATCGGCCAAATTGGCTGACAGTAAAAAAATAATAAATATGGAGAGAACAGGGCTGGGCGATATGGCCAAAAAATAAAATCTCGATTTTTTTACTTAGTTTGGACGATTACGATTTTAATCGATTTTTATTGGAAATAAACTTTAAAAAGTCTCCTGATCTTTTATACGAAGAAAACTGCTCCGAGTCCTGCTCATTAATATTTCATAATATAGCCGACAGTTAGGCCCATTAAGATAAGATAAGCCTTTATTTAAAAATTGTTATTTCTTAAATATTCCTTGTCTGCTCTCAAAAATAAAACTTCTTAATAAGCCATGGAGTTTTCAAAGGTGTTTTAGTTTATCCTCATGCCTCTGCTGTGATTGACAACCGTCTCCATGGAGACTCAAGGGAAAAGGGGCGGAGTTAAATGGGTGCTCCGCTCAGAGCAGAGTGAGAGAAAGGCACAGGAGCAGACCCAGGGAAAGTCTGTTTTAGCGGAGGAAAACTCCACCGCACACTCTTAAAACACAACACGCGGCCTTTGTGAAGCAGCAGAGATCGTCAGGAAGTCGCCGGCTTCTCCACTGGTGTCATTTCACTACGGAGCGTCTAAAACGCTGCTAAATAACGTAAGGCGGACATGGAGCGGCGGACACGATTTTACGACTTAGCCATTTTCCACATCGTCTGTTTTTAAAAGCATGAATTAATTGAATTAATTCGATTTATGGCCCAGCCCTAGGAGAGAATATAGAAAAATATATTAAATACAACATTTGACCCAAGTCAGTGACTAACAGAAAGTGTTTTCGAGACTGGCCTAAATATTTAAAAAGGTTCAATATTCTATTAAAAAAAGTTTGACTTACGCCCTTAGCCCATTTTACGAAGCGCAGTTGAAGCGCCTTCATCGCTCTCTGGATATGTTACGCTTTTTCTTCGTGCCTCGTCACATTTTCCAAGAAAATGGCGAACTACAGTTACATTTATTTTTATAAAAGTGTGTTAAGACTCAGCAGCTGATACTTTTGATTAGGATATTCTGTAAACTCCGTGTGTTCAGTCAGACTGACGCGCTCTCTCACAGCGGCTCTTCCTGAGAGAGTGGCCGGGTTTAGAGGCGCTTCCCTCGGTCAGTCTGCGCAGACGCCTCGGTTTAGTGTTAAGGAATTTTGTATTTGATGTTAACGTGAGAATATTACATTAAGTTGAGTTGTTAAATCTGTGGATTTGAAGACAGTCATTGTATTGTTTACTCAAGCGTGACTTGGTGCTCTTGCAAAGCAGACCCAGGTGACTGGTCTGTTGGTTGGGTAAAAGCACTAAACCCCCACAAATGGAAGAAGACAGAGGTCTTATCAGTCACACGCGGTTTACGACCCCCAAAGTTAGTCTGTCCTGTTTCTCTAAGGTGAATCATTGCAGCCCCTTTCAGGAAGGATGAAGGGGGAGAGTTATGACCCCAACGGAAAGTTACTGAGCAGGCCCCATCCTGACTCAGGGGTCCAGGGGAGGAGGAGGGGTCTCACGATGCCAGTGACATCATGGAAAAGTTTTGCTTTGTGTTTCCTGGAAGGCAGGAAAGTGGGAGTGGCTATATTTTCAATATAGCTGTATGTGATTTTTGTATTGTGTGTGTTTTGAGCTGAGGCTGGCGTGGCGTCAGATTGTCTCAGACTCATCCACCCGGGCCGAGAAATATCGATAAAGAATAAACTTCAATGTTTGACCTTGTGTTTAAATCTGTGTAATTTCTGGGGCAGAAGTTAACAGGGCTTCTTTAAAACTGCTGGGCAAAAATTCCGTAACATTTAGTTACTGGAGTTGGGAGCCGCTCTAGAGCGTGGCAGAGCTGGGTCCGTGTTGAAATGCTCGAGACTGACTTTTGATGACTTTAGCATTGTTGATTTGTCCTACATAATATTTCAGCGGTGAGAGACGTCGCTAATTTTACACCTGAAGCCTCGTTAAAGCGTGGAAGGGCATCTACAGCCCAGGCCTCGCTGTGCAGCTGATGTCAGATCTGGACAGTGTTAGGGTTTACCTTCTGTCTGAGTTAAAGTGCAGATGAGTGGGATACGTCTGCGTGGCACCTGCCGCCTCTATCGTCTCCACACACACAACTTTATGTTTGGATTTGAGCTGTTGCTTTTTCTCACGTCATTCTTTCATTAGAAATAGCCGTGTTTTGGACTCACTAAAGCACTCGTGTAGCGCTCGGTCTAAATGTAGATTGTTATTGATAATAAGCCACATTTGTTATAGGCTCTATATTTTAATGGCCGGTAATTCTTGTGAATGGCCGACATTTTACGACCCAGCCGGCCGACGAGAAACATTTTTGTAAAAATGTGTACAATTTTTTTTAAAGTGTAACAGAAGCATATTTTTTGTGTTTTCAATGAACTCGCACAGTATAAATGGTTGATCAATGTCATTAATTTTCAAGAAATGAAGCTCTGAAGCCAGTTTGAAACCAATTTAATGCTTTTCAGAGACATTTAAGGCCTTGATTGGGCGCCTTATGTGACACAACAGCAGGTCTGCAGCACTGAAATAACCATAAACAACACGAACCTGCACATTTTATTAGGTATAGAGCATTTTTTGGCCTCATAACGTGGAATCTTGTTAAAGAATTCTGTAAATAAAGTTATCATGCGTATTACATCTAACTAGACGAAGTGATCTGTGCATGTGCGTCTGCAAGAAAGAAATTTGACTGTTGCTAAATGAATCAATGTGTGCTGTAAATGGGTGATTGACATGACGTGCATAATTGTGTCCAAGTGTTATATTTCTTTTTTAAAAATAATGTGATCTTTTCATTACATGTATCACTTTATTCTACAAAACCTATTTAGTTTAAACACATTTTCATCAAATTTCAATAATAAATATTTTTTTAATGTTTTCACACCTCAAACCCCTAAAATGTCAGGTGGTGCAACCGTCCGAGCAAATGATTAGACTAATAAAGCTTCTGAAAATTGTATTTTCAGGGTAACAATTAAAAAATAAAACATCATGGCATAATTGTACGTTAAATATCTTTCAAATAAACCATCATTTGTGAATATTAATCGTTTTAAAGCTTTTGAGATCACTAAAAAACTTTTGTCCGACAATTTGTAATCTTAAAATATCAGGGTGGGACAACTGTAAGAACAGGGCTGGTATTTTGAAATAAAGAATAGTATCAGCAAACAGGAAATAACATCAGCCAGAAGAACAAGTCGTCTTTATGGCCGAGTGAAAAGGTTTGAAAATCTCTTTCAAGAATTGAGAAAAAAATAGCTTTTTCCGACTCATAGGTAAGCTGTCACACTTTCAGTGTCAGGTGGTACAACCGATGTAAATATTGGAAAATATTATTTTATTATAAAAGTCTTAATTTGTTTTAAAAGTAAATGTTTACCCATGCTAACAAATGCTAAAGCTAATGTAAGAGTCCACATAAAAGCCAATTTAATTTGAAATTAGTTGCTAATGTCAGGTGGTGCAACTGCAAAAATGGTCAAATTACCATCTAAAAATGATAGGGATGCACTGATCCAATACTATAAGTTATCAGAGTCAATACTAGAAAAAAAATATCAGATATTAGTTTAAAATATCTGATACTGAACCGATAACTGTTTTGGGCTGACACCGAGCACTCAGTCCGTGGTCCTCCTGCTTTATTTCTGATTACAGCATCAGTCAGTTACAAATTACAGATGAAATGTTCAGAGGAGAAAGACTGTTTAAGATATACTTGGCAAAGATTTGACTTTGTACACATTTTTGGAAACTATTTAAATTTTAGAAAAAACTTGGTTGCGCCACCTGACACGTTTTATACAGAGAAGCTACAAATACATTAAAAAAATACATTTAAATACTTTTAAATGTAATTTAACAGGAAAGAACTCTCGCACACTGTACTTGCAACACCTGTGTTCCTTTACTCGATGAACGTTTCGGCCAGTGGCCTTCGTCAAGCAAAATGTTTTTTATGAATGAAAAGCCATCCTTCAAGGAACCCCCTCTTTTTGTCAATAGGAGGGGGAAAAATTAAAAGACTATTTGGTCCTTGCCAATGTCAGCCCCAAAGTCACATCTACCCAGACACTATTGACACCTATCCCTAATGGGAATTACAGATGTGGGAGTTGTGCACAATGTAACACTTATAAAACTTCTTTCTTCCAACATCCCCACAGTGGTAAAAAAAAAAGCCCATTCGCAATGTAATTACTTGCGCATCCACGCATGTACTTATTGCGTTGCCCTTGTGGTTTAGCACAGTGGTTCTCAAAGTGGGGGTCGGGACCCCTCGGGGGTTGCTAGGCCTTGGGTGGGGGTCCCCAGATGATTTCAAGATGAAACAAAAAGAAATGCTACTGTTCTTAGTTCTTTTTTGAGCTCCTGTAATAGAATGTGAATATGAATGTTGTTAAAATGTAAACTTCTCAAAAAATAAACTAAACTAAACTTCATGTTAAATGTAAATTCATTCAGTTGATCAAAATAAACTGTTTAGATACATATTAACTTGATTATAAAATGTTTTTCTTTCCTAAAGTAGTGTAAGAGGCAATAACTTTATACAATGGGGGTCCCGAGATGTTTACGTGTCAATTTTGGGGTCCCGACTAAAAAAGTTTGGGAACCCCTGGTTTAGCATATGTGGGAAAAACCATAAGAAAATGAAAACAAAGAATAAGCGAGCATAAGAGCTCAATACGCAGAAATGAAGATTGCGTCAAATCCATTTCCCACAGCGGTAGATACGCAAGCAAACAGGAAGCGGAGTAAACCAATCAGCGAAGGGCGGGCGTCTGCCATTGATCCGGTGTTATTAGCGATTTTGCGTTAATATTTGCGCAGGATTATGAATCACGAAACTCACCTACTGTCGATGTGTTTTGGTCATTTACCGCCGATTGGAGACACGCTTTCTCTCTCTCGTGCGTCGTTCGTAGATTGTTATTGAGGAGACTTCCGCGTCCCGTGAGTGACGCTGCTCGCTAACAACACGTCACGGCAAATAAACAAATCTGATTGCACGTGAACGGATTGATTTTGCGGAAGCCGCGAACGAGGGCAGGGTGACCAGACTGATCCCCCGCTGGATACAAAAATACAGAGGGAATCATTCTGGTCCCACCAGGCTATTGAACAAGTCCCTCCTCCTTATAGAGGAAAAAAGAGAAGCCTACTGGATTGAAACTTTAAAGACCCTTACACCCAAGGGATTAAATGATGAGCTTGTTTTGAATGTCTTCCTATAGAGGTTCCTATGTCATGTTATGTTTATAGGCTGTATTAACTTCCTTGGTGTACATATTGATTTGCATATATTTAGGCAGATCTGTCTTATATATCCATTTCTCATATGTATTACATGTGCCACTAAATGTTTTTATTGTATATATGTACATATCTATATTTGATTTACCATATCCTGGCTTTGTTTTTTGTGTTTTGGATGTATGTTGTATACATGCTGCCTACGTTTTATGACAGCATCCTGTGATGCAGCAGGCCACACCCTATTTAAGGATGGCTTTTCATTCATAAAAAACATTTTGCTTGACGAAGGCCACTGGCCGAAACGTTCATGGAATAAAGGAACACGGGTGACAAGTAGTGTGCGAGAGTTCTTTCCTGTTCTACGTTTGGCCTTTATGCCTTCTCTTACGCACCTATTTCAAACCAGAGATGTGCGAAGTTAACCGTATTTAAATGTAATTTAACAAACATAACTTGTTTAAACACTAAATTATCGACTCAAAAATATGCATGCCATCAGTTTTGAACAAACTTTTTGAAAATATGTTTTTAGACCCCTTATACGTCATTGACCCAAATACCATGACCTTTGAAGTAGTCAGCAGACGGAGGAAAACACAGAATAATGTGTTACTTATCATACACCTCCCCCAGCCTGGGCGCGTGATGAGCGGTTTGTGGAAACTCCTCGGAAAAAATATCATTATTATTACATTATCATTTAAGTATATGAACAGGGGTGGGAGTCAATAAGCTTGTCTTCTTCCCACTCCTTTTCGAGCTAGAATGTTATTTATGTTTTCTTTTTTATATATTTTCTGGCTTTTGTGCCTATGTTGTGTAGCTCGAAATAAAAAAATCAACCAATCAAAAAATAAACGGCATTTTAACAAGTTTCGGGAGGAGCTGAGTCCAACCTAATGTGAGAGTGTGAGAGAGAGAAGATCAAGTCGACAATATAAATGAGGGGTTTTAAAATGCCTCCTTTGTGTCGACATCACAGTTAAAGTCGCAATAAGTCACAACAAATCAGGACAGACAATAAGTTAGTGATTAAACCATTTCATGTGCTGAAACTCCACTAGCGCCTGTTCAGTCGGCTGATTGCTTTAGGCACAGCTGGGCAATATATCATCACGATAAGACAAGATCATATCGAAATGGCTGTTTGGAAGATTTTTACAGAATTTGGTTTATTTCCAATGTCGAGAAATTGGAGTTGAAAATGATAAAGAAAATTGGGGAAAACATTGGCGGGGAAATAGTATTTTTTTCTCCAAATTGTCTCCCTAAGAAAAAAATTGGGGGAAATAGGGACAATTTGTGAGGAACAGAGACAACATTTGTGGGGGGAAAACTGAAAAAATTGGGGCAAAAATAGGGACAAAATTGGGGATAAACTAAGAAAAAATTGTGGGGGAAACTGGGACAAAATTTGGGGAAAAATTAAAAACTTGAGGAAAAGTGGTAAAAAATAGGGACAATATTTGTGAGAAATCTGGACAAAAACAGGGGGGTAAATAGGGACAAAATTAGTTTTTTAATTAGGTAAATAAGAGAGGGGGGGGGGGAAGAAGAAATTCCGAGGAAATGTGTCAAATCTGCCGGAAAAGGTCAGAAATATCCCATGATTTCACAGCAGCCCAAGGCCGCGCTTCTTCTACCGCGCGGACCCAGAGAGTGGCGACCTCTGCTGGACACGAGCGGGAGGACGCGTTTGAGATTTTCTTTTCTTGTTTTAATTATTGCAATGGATGTGTAGCGGGTCTATGGGGCTCGCTATTATATATTAATGAATTACTAATACTAATAAGTCGGGAATTAATATTGAGTTAAAGCTAATGTGGAAACAAAACACAGGCTAGTGGGGAACAGAAGATCTAGATCTGACTACAGGAGCTGGCTGACAGCAATTTAGGACACAGAAAAGGGCTTCTTTAACCTTAGCTTTACATATTCATAAATTCCATGTGTACACATTCTTAAACAATTACATTAATACACAAATTCACAAAAATAACCATCAAGTGTTTGACAAACCAGTCAAAAGTGCTATTAAAGTTGCATGAGTTCAATAAACAATAGAGTTCGGGAATGTGATATCATATCGCTATGCATTATGGATTAGCAGCAACTGTAAACTAATGGAGATTTTAAACGTTAAATTACTGGAGTTATTGTTCACATTAAAACACTTGGACACCACAGTGTGTTAGATGTTTTACCAGCAGTAACTCAGCAGCTAACGGAGTTGTTCCACTGCTTTTTTCTCCTCTTTTTATACATTTTTAGCTAATGTTAGTCAATGGAAATGTATGCTAACTGCTGCAAAGATGGCGCATCTCCATGGTAACTGTGGAATTTCCCGAACTCTATTCAACAGTACCGTGTAATCTAATTATCATTGTGCATGTAAACACACTTAATCTCATAGAACAAGTTCATAAATGGTGAGTTGAAATAACAGACTTTGTGGCAGGCATATCGGGGACAGGAAGAGAATTGGGGACAGGCGTATCCCAGAAGACTTTGCGGCGGCGGCAGCAGCAGCAACATTACCAGCGCCGACGCCATTGAGCTCAGCGGTTGAAGTGGATGCGGTAAGTTTAAGTTTAATGTTGCCTTTATTATTGTTCCTTGCGAAGAAAAGTTAATAACTTTTAAGGCGATTCGGGGCGAGAAATCTCCATGTGTAAAGAAACCCGATGGTCTGTTTATTGGTTGAATCCACGTGAATGTACGATCTAGCCTCTTGGTTAACTCCGCGGCCCACGCTGTGAGTTGTAGCCGAGCGGAGTGAGCTCTAACTCGGCTAAAAGTTCTACAAAGCTCCGCTGATTTTCTCCGGCTCTATTGTAGTTAAAATCGTGAAAACTTGAGGGGAAAAAGGTTGTTAGTGACTGTTGTTGACTGCGTATTTATATTACTAGTAATAGTTTGGCTAATATAAGATGTAAGGTGCTCAAAATAGTGTAGTGTGTCATGACAAATTAGTAAATACTTGAGCGATCTTTCTCATATCTTATCTTTGCAAACGTTTCATGAATGGATAATCACTGTAATTAAATAAAAACTGTTAAAAACAAAACAAAAAGAAACAGTAAGATAGGTTACTTCAGAAATAAAAAGGGAATTTGGGTTTTTATTTTATTTTTTTGATCGGGACAATGCACAGTAATGAACATCTGCATTGAAACAACAAAAGTAAACATGTCAAATTATTGCCACAAGGCTGATTTAAACTTTTCGTAGGCTTTCAAAACAAAATATAACATTTGAGAGTAGATCATTGTAATAGCCATCATAACGATTTTGTTGTAGTCAGGAAGAAGTGCTGTACATATTGATGTACAATAACATTAGAAAACTAAAATAGTTTCTATTATTTATGACAGCCTGTACTGTATGCTTCTGTTTCCTTTTCACAGAGCAGTCATGGAGATGTGTTCTAAGATTAGGACTGGTCTTCAACTGAAGGACTGTCCTGTCGTCGCCTGATGCAGCTGCAGCGCCACTACCGTCCTCTCTGTGGTCTTCCATGAATTTTCGGTAATATATGCAAAAATAAAACAATAAGTTACAATTATACTAAAGGTTTTTATAACTATTTTCAGGACTTCTTTTTTTTGCCCTTAGTTTCAAAGCTATATAACAAATAAGGTTTACTAATTTTAACCATTGAAATTACTATTTTGATTGCAATCATTTGTGCTGCTGTACATGAGTGTTGTGTATTTATGGATTTACTCCTATGATTTATATAGTGTTACTGTTATGTGTTACTATTGTTTTTACTTCCAAGATGTCTTTGGCTTTTTTCTCTTATGAATGAACACAGGAAAAGATGCATAAAGACATTTTTATTCCTCTCAAGTCAAGTCAACACAGTAAATCTCATTGTTCAAAAGCAGGGATTACATTCCTGCTGCAGAATGTGGGCTGAATGCATTCATTTTTAATTAAGCATGAAATGAATAAAAACATTTTTTTCTGACTAGGATTGCAATTTGCAATACGAAATATGGACTGCTGAATTAACACAAACATTGATGTATTTCAGAACTTTTTTGGGGAGGCCTAAACTACATTGCTGTTTGTGGAAGAGCCAATGAAGACTTGTCTACTGTGGAGTGAGAAACGAACAGGGAAGAAAGAGGCTTAACAAGCTGAAGCTCTGACTGAAAGGCTTGTTTCCAGTGGATGGCAGCGCACCTCCTTCACCAACACATTGATGCCCTAAATGTGGAAATGAGCTGTTCTGATCATTACAGCATCTCTGTGTAACATGCCTCTTATTGTCATTACTACTTTCTTTTACACTTTTACATATTAGATTTAGAAACAGAGACACAAAGTCATCCTCTTACCCGTCTCCATCAAGCTCTTGAACTAGCACTTAACTGGATTTTGCTTTTGCAGAAATTGTTTGATTTGCTGGTAAAATAGTCATTGTTATTGTTTAATCAGAATCATTTATTAATGGCCACACAACAGAGTTGGTGGAATTTGTGTTCGGTACTGCACATCATGCTCATTAGAACATGTATTCTCCTAATTCCAGCTTCTTGCCACTCAAGATTGGGACCTGTGCCTTCTGTCAAATCCGTATCACTAACCAGTTTTGTCAAAGATAAAAAAATCTTTATCTGCCAAACACTTTACTCGGAATTGTCCATACCTTTTATAATGGCTTTTCTTATCAAAATATTTGATAGGTGTCCTATCTGACTAGTCTAAGACAATGAGACAGAACGTGTACAATGTTTATTGCTAGCCTTTAAGCCTTAGCATTTAAATAAAGTGCTTAGTCATACTATTTGTTGCATTGAAATTTATTTTTATTTCAGCACGCTCCACATTACCCTGAGTTCTTTTGAAGTTGTAAAATATTCATTTTAAGTTTATGTTTACAAGCTGAAATTAAATTGACATTGCTTTTACTTCAGTTACATCTTAATAATTTGGAAATTAATAAACTAATCAATAAACTTTAATTAAATCCTGTGGGAGTTCAATGATATACGTGGCAACAATTATTTTTGAATGCATTATTTCTGACTTCAAGATTTACCAATACCAAGGTGTTTGTCAAAAGCCAGTAATGATTGTCAGGATCAGTGTATAATACACTTTTATTATATCTATCTATATAGATAGATACTTTATATGTTTAGTTTGTTTTTTGGTATTGTGAGTCAGGCTTTCCCACTAATACATTAGTCTATGGCGGCCCGCCATAGTCTATTTTTATCCGCCACAGTCTCTTCTCCCCTCTCTTTCTCTGTCTCTCACCCAACACCAACATCTGCAGCAGAGGCGCAGGTTTAACAGGACAAATAAGGAGCAGTGAACAATGTCTCACTGTTTAAGTAGCCTATTAGTATTACAAAAAATGAAGGCAGCTTCGCGTAGTTTTGTTTTCGCTTATAAACTAAAAGACCACATGGCTAATTTGCATAGTAAACCTCTTTACTGCGCTGCTAATGCAGCTGTCACTATAATGAATTAAACCAGAGGTCACGAAATGGCGGACCTCAGTCTGAGTCCGGACCCACGCGCCAACCCGTCCGAACCGAAACTTGGATCCAAACTTTAGACCCGACGTGACTCCCTCAGTCCTGCAGCTGCGTCTGCGCTGTCTCACCCTCGCTCTCTCTCTCTCCCCCTCACGCTACGATAATCCTGCGCTACGCTGAACAGAAAGAGAAACTGCAGCCTCTGAGCTCGTTTTAAACTTTTAGAAACGGCTGCAGAATGATTTAAATACGGCTCGCTAAAGATTTAAAAAGACGCTAGTCATCTAATTAAATATGCACGCGCGATAGTTACGCACAAACAGCGCGGCTGTTTCTCCATCGTTTAAAACAAAAGAGCAGCGAGCAGGACCAAACCTGGACTAAACCAGGACCAAACCTGGACTAAACCAGGACCAAACAAGGACTTGGACTAAACAGGGCTCATTGTTGAGCTGAGCAAAGAGGAGAAACACAGCATCAGGCTGAGGTTTTGAGTCTGTATCTGAGAGCTGCAGGGGCAGGGGGAAAAAAACTGACCCATTACATTATTTAAAAGAAAAACAAAACTGTACCCTATGTAAATTAACCAGAAATTATTCTTTTTACAGCAGCATAATAGCCAAAAATAGTTATTATTTTTTTGCTTAAAATGCACCAGAATGCAGGAAAACGCATCTAAATTTAAAAAAAATCTCTGAGTGGGTGATGGGTATATCTAAAATAAATGACATTTTACCTGTTTTTTTGTCCTGTGAAACTGCCTTGCATGTCTGTAGCAAAAAAGTTCCCCTCTAGGACAAATAAAAGTAATTAAAGCCGCAAGCGGCATCGAACGGCCCTCGCGGGCCGTGCCTCCTTTAGCGCCTTTGTAACAGTACCGAGGGCGCTAATGTGCCTACTAGTTTTTTTGCCCTGATGTGCCATAAATCTTTGTCAATAAACATCGAAACTAAATTTTTAGCCTCTCCATGTGAATAATGGCTCCAACCTGCAGAGGGCGCTAGCGCGCCCACAATCTTTTTTTATTTCACAAGCAACATCGGACGGCCCTGACGAGCCGTACTTTTATGACCCCTGTCCACAAGCACATTACAGAGGGCGCTAATGCGCTGTGATTGTGTATAATATGAGATTGATCTGTCAGTCCCATTAGATTAACATGGGGACCCGGGCGTCACCATAGCAACACCGTACAAAATACGGTATGGGTCCTATTGGCTTTTTTGATCGGGATGCCATCAACTATTCTTGTACCGAATTTCATCCATTTCCGAGAAACTAATTTTTTTCCGATAATGCATTTTTTCTTCTCAACCTAGAGGGGGCGCTATCGCGCCCAATGCAACTTTTTGACATTTGTTGTGTCCGGGTGCGAAAGGTCAATAAAATGTATATTTCCGATTTTTAATCGGAGTTTGTTTGTGCGAATGGGAGCATTTTGTTGTTTACGGTAAGTCGCAAAATTCTTCGTAAAGATTGCGGCTTCGCCGCAAATAAACCGTAAGACTTAGCCAAAAAATGTGGATAACTTTTGATGCCCCACATCTCTAGATGAGCTGGAGTGATTGGAGCTCATTTGGTGAAACGCCCTAGGAGGAGTTCGTTAAAATGCGACGTCAGCGAAAACGCTGACTCAGCATTTTCCCACCTTCCTGTCAAAATGGCGGACTTCCGGTTTGTCAGGGGGCGTGGCCACAATAATATTTTTTGTTTGTCGTCACATGACGAATGTCTGTACCAAATCCCGTCGCTCTACGACAAAGTTGACGTTGGCCCCTCCTCCATAGGCGCAATGTATTTTCACTTTTGTAGGTGGCGCTGTCGCACCATTTTTTATTTCCCAAATACGAAAGACATTTTAATAAATTTTTCACCGGACCTGAATTTTGGTGAGTTTTCGACTATGTTCAGGGGGTCAAAATCCTGCTCAAAGAGCAGAAGAAGAAAGAATAAATAAAGAATAATAATAATATTTTTTGCAAAAACAATATCGTCGCTTCGCGACGACAACATATTATACATTTTTGGAAAGCTCTTAACGACCCCCACGCAGCCGTGGGGGTCCGAGGTGGATGACGAGCGCTTCGCGTATGTCAGTTGGCCATATACCCCCATTCACTTTCATGCAATAGCAAGTATAAAGGGCCCACACCAGAGGTGTGGGCAGTCACTGTTTTACACGGTGAGTTTACGGTTGACATGGGGACAGCGCACCTAGGTACAGTGCGCTTCGCGCACTGCGTTGCGTTTACCCATTAATTTTCCTGCAATAACAAGTATAAAGGGCCCACACCAGAGGTGTGGGCAGTCACTGTTTGAGACGGTGAGGTTACGATTGACATGGGGACAGCGCTTCGCGCTGTTTTCGTGCGCTCCGCGCACTTAGGTTCAGTGCGCTGTGCGCACTGCGTTGCGATTACAATAGGCCCTTGCGACGGCAGGCCGCTCGGGCCTAATAATATTTTTGCAAAAACAATATCGTCGCGAAACATATTATACATTTTGGAAAGCTCTCAACCACCCCCACGCAGCCGTGGGGCTCGTGGGCTTGCGACGGCAGGCCGCTCGGGCCTAATTATGAATTTGTTTAATGTGTCATTCTTTATTGTAAATGCAGTTCACTTTCTTGATTATGATCATAATCAAATTAATAAAGCACTATCATTACATTACCCTCATTGTATGAATAAATCCTATTCAAAAATAGCTGCAAAGAATTTCCATTTCAAAAATATTGAATGAAGTCTTTGTGTGTCCTTTGTCAATTATATTAATGATTTCCTTATTTTATCTTAACCCCCTATCACAGGCATAATCTTGCTGTAATCTGACTAGTACAATTGCTTTGTTTTATTTTTTTAATGATTAAATCGTTTTCCTTTTAATTAAATAATCATAATATGAGTTAATGTATATTTTAAAAATAATTCCTCATGCCATTGGCGGAAAAAAATAATCTCGCGCATGCGCAGCACTATGTAGCCCCGATTCTCCGGCGCCGTCTAGCCCCGATTCTCTTCCTGTCCCCGATTCTCTTCCTGTCCCCGATATGCCTGCCACAGACTTTACAATAAACAGGAGATGAACTAAACAATAATTAATATGCTAATGCTAACGCCGCTAGCTAGCTTAGCATGTAGCATTTAATTTATTACATTCACTACTCACCAGTTCCTCTATTTAACGAGTCACGATGGCGGCCACAGACTCCCTGCAGCCAAGTAGGAAGCACTAAAAGTTACAATAATCACAACCGTGTAAATGAAGCGTAAGAGCGGATGTTTGTTAAAGTTTGAGACACGGGCCGTTTCTCAATGGCTGTTTCTCGAGGATCCGTCCACCGTGTATCCACTTCGTTGACGTCCTCGGTGGTGGCTCCTCCCAAACGGAGAGAGAGTGTCCTCTCACCGGCTGTTTCCTCGGCTGCGAGGATAGATCATGGGAGCAACGTCTACGTCACATCAGTGGCACCAAAAGCTCCGTACATTGGAATGAATGAGGAAAGAGCATCTGAAAAGTTTTAATTTACACATGAAAAAACGTTTTCTGTTTTATTTCATTATCGAACGTGAAAAGGCAGTGGCGTAGCAAGGGTACCAAGGGGCCCCAAGCAAGAATGTCAGTTGGGGGCCCTCTGGTGGCCGATTGGTGTACTGCACACTGGGAGAGAGGATGTCATTTGGGCAGGAGCGGGTCACCTGAAAACTCCCATAATGCAGTTCTCTGCATAAGTTTTCCTCAGAACTTTAGGTCATCAAGAGAGTTACAATAAACTGGTTTCACTATTAGAAATATAATCTGGTGGAGCCATGAGTAAAAAAGTCTGTCCACTGCTCATTAAACGTTAACATTAGGGAACCATGACTCAAAGCATGCAGCAGGATGGGGATAAACAGCACCACAGAGCATTGGTGGAGAGATGATGTAACTGCATCACCAAATCATGAGGAAGGCTGTATACATCAAGCGTTTACTGCAGGTATCTGAAAAACGGGTTGGTGCATGGGGGCCCTTCACAGTTGGGGGCCCCAGGCAGCTGCCTGCCTTGCCTTATGGCAAGCTACGCCTCTGTGAAAAGGAAGCCATGGATGTGACCTGTTGTTTCAGATAATTAACAGAGAAGTCGGTTAACGTTTTAAAACTGAGCTGCTAAACCCACTGTGATCATGACTTGTCTGTGACATTTGCCTGTGTAACTTTTTCGCTGGATGCTTTATAATGTCACTACAACAGCTTCAGCTTTTAGTCTGTTGCTTTTATATTATCATTAAATTAAAATCATACAGCCTACGATGTAGCTTATGAGAGCAAATGGTATGGTTCATTCAGCAGCTAACCTACTAGCTGCTAATGCTAACGTTAATGTGCGTTTTTAAACCGAGACAATCATTAATTAGGCCTAATGCTGAACAGGTTTGATGAGTTTGAATAATTACCGATTAAAGATGTTACAGAATGTGCATAATACACGGCCACAATGTGGAGCTGTTTCCTCAGTAAATGGTCACATTTTATATAGTGCCTTTCTACCTGCTTTAGGCACTCAAAGCGCTTTACATCAAGGAACCAGTCACCCATTCACACTCTCATTCATACACCAGTGTACGCAGACACTGGAGGCAAGGTGGGTGAAGTGTCTTGCCCAAGGACACAACGACAGTGGGCACCTGCGGGATTCGAACCGCCGACCCTTTGTCACAAGACGACCCGCTCTACTCTCTGCACCACCGTCGCTCCATGTCAGAGCTCAGTAAGCTCTGACATGGACATAACAGATGCTAGTGATTGATAAACTCACTCATAAGTGTCCACATAAAATAAAAATCTTCCAATCAGAGCCGGTGCTGGCCCTTCTGGGCCCTAAGCAAAAATTCACACGGGGGCCCTACAGTACCTACGCATCCCATGGCTATTCGACGAAGAGGGAACCTGTCAAAAACAGTTCCACTGTGCAGTAGAGCAGGGCAGAAGTGGAACATAATGACCTCAATTCAGGCCCTGCCCCTCTGTGTGAGAACCACTAAACCACTGCAAGACTGGGATTCAGGACTACTACTAGTCTATTCCCCCACTTTTTAAAATGGTATATGGCAAATGGTCCCATTCTCTCACCTTTGGTCCCTGACCCACAGTTTGGGAACCGCTGATTTAAAACTAACTAAAACCTGCACCTGACGGTCTTACTACTGAGAATTAGCCTGTGAGTAGCCCAATTAGTTTAGACTGTGCACATTAAGCGAACCAGAGTTACTATAAGTAAACTGTGCTCATGAGAACCGTGTGGATTCAACTCCTCTTTGACCAGGCCACGTAGAACGACTTTACTCTCGTCTATTGCCAAACTACTGTCCTGATGCTCCGCTAGAGACAATAAGAAGAGAGTTTAAATGAGTGTGTGGCGATGCAGCCCCGAGTCCGAGCAGAGAAACATGAGAGCAGCGCCCGGGACACGAGAGACATGCAGCCGCACAGGAGGCGAAGTGAGCACCGGGAGACAGACAGACAGCTAAGCGGGGACGCGAAGGGGAGAAGCACTCGCGCCTCGGGAGTGACGGGGGAAGGCGGTAGTCTCTCCTGCTCATCCACTTCAGCAGACTGCTGCGTTTGGTGTTTTATGTGCCAAAGAGGAGGAGTGTGAGTGAGCGCTGTCAGAGAGCCTGTCCCCGAACAACGCGTTGATTATATGAAAAAACACCGTAGTTTGACTGAGATGCGGGGCCCTTACGGCTGCGGGGCCCTACGCACCTTGCGTAGTTTGCGTATAGGAAAACCGGCTCTGCTTCCAATCATCTTCTGACAGTGACTTGATGTGTCTGTAATCAAGAACGGACATTGTCCTGTAGTTCGGATCACTGGTTTGGAATATTTTATCCACTGAACGAGAATAGTCCCTGTTTCACATACACACTAATGCAATTTTTAACTCTCGATTCCCCCAAAAGGGGGCGTTGCCCAGTAAAAGTTCCCGGATGTTGCTCCCATCTATCCTCGGCGTCTCGACCACTTCGGACGTAATTCACGTCATCACAGCGCGCCAAGTGGTGTTACAATTCACTCAGACCACTCGCCCCCTCGCAGCTCCACTCCTCCGTTGGCTCATTTACGAAGGATACACCGGTGAAATTACCCATGATGCAATGCAACACTGTTTTTGTTCTTCCCTTTTCTCGCCAAACTTTAGTTTTGTTCCACATTTGTGCAAAAAAATCATTGTAATTGTGGCATTACCAATTTTATTGTTAAAATAGGCTAGTAGATCTTATTAATTTAATATTCATTATTAGTATATAGCATCGGAACATCAGCAGATGGCGCTCGACCCCTTAAAATCCTATAAAAGCCCCTCCCCTTCGTTCATTCGTCCTCTGCTATTCTCCGTACTTCCGCCTTGGGTCCGCGCTGGGCTGGGGAGGCCAGGGTGTGTGTACGTCTTCAGTCAGGTAGATATTGAAGCTATTTGCCGTTCATTATCTTCGTATTTGTATGGCCGCTAATACGAGCTCTTCTGTAGTGTCGCGGATGGTTGAGGGCTTCATAGCGCACCATCACATGGCGTCCAAAGCTCTGCTCGGTTGGCATTCCAGGGTCTGCTGGGGTGCGGTGTGAGCACTATCGAAGCACCGGGATGGCCGAGTAGCTCGTGCGACGGTAGGAGTCAGCTAGCGTTGCGGTCATTTTCCTACTTTTTATGTTACAGTCTAACATTATCTTTAATTTATAGGTCGAGGGTTGGGTCATGCCCCTGCTGCTTGTGTTCTCCTGCTGCCTTGTTTTTTCCTTGTTTATTAGTGTCCGGTTTATATGGACCTTTTCTTTTAAAAGAAACGAAAACACTGTTAAACTATGGACTTTCTTTTAAAGGAATTCTGTATACGATAAACTATGGACTGAACGATGTCAAGATCGAATGGACTGTGAACAAAGATTTTAAAGGAAACAAATGTGATAAATAAATATCATGTATACTTTTGGAACATTTCTGTCCTCTATCAATGAACGAACCTACGAGCCTTTCTAGAGGTCCGGAGCCTTCTCTCCGGTGCGTTGTCTTTAGTTTTATTTAATTTGAATCCTGCTAAAATATACCATCACCACTCGTCTTGCTACATTTAGATTCCGAGTTATAGATCTGTAGATAGTGCTGCAATCTGTTAACTTCAAATATTGGCATAGCTCCAATTTCAATTTATTTGTTTGTAATAAAGACTTCTTAGCAATTATTTTCATGTTTTTAGATACATTTGAGGGGGCCACATTTTTGGACTGGGGTGGTGCGGCTCGACTACAGCATGTGTACGGGGGCTGGGCTCGAAATTGCGACCATTTTGTTCGCATATGCTCCCAAAATTATGCCTTTGCGATCTCAAAATAGAATCACTCGCATGTTTGCGACTGCAAACAAATGCTCCGGTCCACCTTAAAAGAAACCTTCTCGTGCTACCTTAAAAGCGTGTGTCATTGTTTTCACAACGCTGCCTGTCAGCAACAGCAAACTTTCTGTTCCAAAATAGTTCAAGAGCATAGTACACTACGATGGGGGACGACGGATGGAAATTAGCCCAAGGCTACAATCCGGTGTGGCGTGTTTACATGCATGCGACACATGTATGTTCATTAACATGCACTGTCCCGAACAAATAAACCAATAAATAAAAATCTGTTCTCTCTTTTGGCTCAGCGCCGCTGTCATTCTTCCCGGTCACACGCGCTGGGCCGTCCTGCACCAGCCCAGCCCGCGTTCTCTGCGTGTGCCTGTGCAACGCCCTCATTCCTCTGCCCGCTTTCATTGAATGAGCCAATGTATTTACGCAACTGTAGTCTCTTTATGTGAAAACGAGGATATATATGTCATTCATAAACTCATTGGGACTGGGGACTATCTCTCAAATGTCGCTCGGATGTCGGGCGGAGAAGCAGCGCAAACTTCAATCCAACCCGCTCGCCCCCTCGTGCAGCGCTGAAAGCGAATCATCGCCGCTCTCGCAAAATACAAAACAAAGTCACAAACGCAATGTTTAACACGTCTTCAAAGATTCTGGCAAAGGAGTTTGCCGTGTGTTGCGTGATCTATGAAGCTTTCTCCACAGCAGAGCCGGTTATTCCTATATGCAGATTACGCAAGGTGCCTAAGGCCCCACTGCTGCAAGGGCGGGCATGTCAGTCAAATCACGGTGTTTCACTGATTACTGAGCGTTGTTACGGTGACAGGCTGTTTGACAGGCAGCGCTCACTCACTCTCCGCCTACTTTGCCACATACAACATCGAAATGGAGCAGTCTGCTGAAGTGGATGAGCAGAGGAGAGACCTACCGCCTTCCCCGTCACTCCCAACGCGTCTGCTCGCGTCTCCACTCGGTCCGTCTCCCGGTGTTCGCCTCGCCTCATGCTCGCATCCCGCGCGGGTTTCTCCGTATCTCGGCCGACCGAGCGCTGCTCGCCTAATGTTTACTCTGCTCGGCCGAGCAACTATCTTGTTTCGAGTACAGTTCAGGCCAGTAGTTTGGGTTTCTCAAGACAGCAGCAAAGTGTTCTTTCCATAAAATTCTCAATGCATGCAACTGTAAGTTTGTAAGTTTCTGAAAACTGCACTTTTTATAATTCACCCACAGATGTGCGGTGTACAGAGGTGAGCAGTAGGCTTGAAACAGAGCTAGTTTCACCTGTACAGAGCAGGAGAATTCCCAGACAGAATGTTTGCTTGTGCATAAAACATCCGCACTGACGGTAAATGCCTCATCTGTTAATCAGTTATATGGCCAAGGTACTTGACATCACATACATTCAAAATGTTCCGAGAGCTTAAAGTCAGTGATCTGTCCTTTGTCCGACATGACACTTTTAATTTGTATTTCACATCTTGCAGGTCCTGCAGTGAATAGTAGTGAGAAAAAAAAGCATTGTCTCAAATGAGAGTTGAATCCCCACTCGCAGTTCATTTCAGTAACTCTAGTTCTCGGAAAGTGCACGGTCTAAAACAAATTACTGTCAGGCTGATTCTCAGTAAGACTTTCAGGCGACTTGCTTGGCTTACTGATTCTTGCATGGTGCCGCCAGTTTCGAGAAGTTGTTTCATCTGTATATTTGTAATCCAAAACTTAATCCTAAAGACCTTTTTATTGTTTGTTCACAGGGGACCCATGTTTACCTCTAGATGTTTGAGCTCAAAATAAACTTTAAAAAAACGACATCTGCGTGCCCTGGTCATTTCGAGGAGGCAAAAAAGCAGAATTTTGCCATCAGCAAGACTTTCACGGCCACTCGACCTTTTACACTAGCCTCGTTTGACCTTTTACAGATGTGAAGTGGAAATTGTGTTCAAATGCTTTTGTGTCGTAGCAAAGTTAAATACTGTATATTCAGTTTACAAACCGTTTAACTGCTACTTTTAACATGGAATAGTGAGTCATATCAGCCAAGACATTATCGCTGCTCTGTATGTTGAAAGGTCATCTCTGGCAATTAGGTTTCTACTCAGCAAGTGGCAGTTACCTAGCCTGGCTAACCCAGACTGCTGTGTGCGCTCGAATCTTTTCAAACTTAATAGCCTGGGGACCATGGCCGACATTTTTCCATGGATTTGGGCACCAATCACAGAACGAGGAGGGACGGTAAGACGATGACGCGCATTTGACATACGGAAGCTTGTAGTTTGTTTAGGGATAAAAAATAATATTTACGGATCCAACATAGCAGCAGACGCGATGCATCTTTCGATCAAGCTTTAAACGTGTTCTAAATAGTTTAGCTCAAAACTTTACAGCAGGTACGTCATGCGTCATCTGATACCATGATACGATTGGCTATGGCTACGTGCAGACGCATGAGACATTCGTAGCGCCCAATAAACGGCTATGGACAATCGTAAACCACACCTCCTACGAGAAAGTGAATTGGTGGTCCCAGACTAAATATCACTTGTGATTTTAGTCTGGCGTTAGCCAGGCTAGCAGTTACTACAAGTATTAGAGTACACAAAGGCAGCATGCTTCAAGTATACAGGTGGACAACCACGCAATAGGTACTGTAGATTTCCCCTACACTCTGTGTGCAAATTCCAAGTCTGCTTTATTATACAGGAAATTCAAATACAAATATTAATGGCTAAACACTTTTGCCAAATGTGTGTGTAGTGTATATATATATATTATTAGGTAAACAGTTTGTTTTAAAATTACGCAAGTCCTCACTATTGACTGTTTAAGGCCCGACTAAAACTTGAAGTGACCCAAGTACATTTTAGTCTTGCAACCACCATAAACTCATGAGCATAAGGAGGTTGATAAAACATTTTAATAAAAAGTTAAAAATTTGCTGTACATGTCACATTAAAATGAAAAATTCTGCTCATGTGGCGATTGTTTCACACAAAATCCTCGAGCAAAAAAATCTTGCATTAAAGAGTTCTGTACAGAGTCTGTATTGTGCCTCACTGGGAGACTTTGGCAGCATATTCATTAACGACGGTTCCGTTCAGCTTAGAGATTGTGGCGATCTTCATCTGTTTAGAGGTAGAGTATTTCCCTTGACGGCCTGGGGACAGAACAGCGTCATTCACAGTGGGTTCAGAGAAACTGTTTAACTCACCATGTGCTTCGTCTGCCCCTTGTTCACTTTGACCACATTCTTCGCGATGTGCGCCATCACCGGGACCAGGCTTTCTTCAGTGTAGTTCATGTAGTGTGTCAGGGTGGCATCCTGCAGCGAGAAAGATCAAGGCCATTGTAGTTAATGTATAATTGGGCTAAATTACTTTGATTTGGAGATAGATTAACAAATCTTGTTGTGCATTAGCAAAGACTACATACTTGGCACAATTTATAAGGAAGCCAGTATGCGCCTCCATTTCAGTTAACAGTAATGAAATTGGATATTTAAAACTGGACACATTACACTTTAGCTAAACCTGCAGCTTCTTTTGAACGATCACATCTTTCCAATAACCTCCTGGAGGATAAAGTTAGGCACTGCATGTGTGTAAACTTAATTTGAGCACAATTCCCCTTCAATTACTTTAATGCCCAGCAGGCAATATTTTTGCACAGTGGGACCCAAAACAGGTTTAAGTATTAAAGTTACAAAAAACACTTTGTGCAAAGTTGAACTGATTTAGAATACTTGCGATGCAGAATCTGACAGTTTTCTGCATCTTTGTGCTGCGCAGGTTAACAGCAGCAGCCTGACCATGGCTTAAATCGTCACATGACTTAGGGACAACATCACAGCAGCACATGAGACACCATCTTTCGATTGTTTTCCAAATAGTTTAGCTCTAAAGTTTACAGGGGGTACATCATCTGATATGATGACTATGTGCAGGCGCATATGACAGACATTCAGCCCAATAAACCGCTATAGACAATCGTAAACTACACCTGAGAAATTGTGGTACCCAGACTAAATATCATTTGTGATTTTAGTCTGGCGTCAGCCAACATACTCAGTAGCCCCACATATAACCAGAAATCAGTGATAGCTACCTACCCAACTTGTGCTTTATGGACAAGGGACATTTAAAAATTGATGGTTTTAACTTACAGAATGGACAGATTTAGTTCAGATCTATAGAGATTTGGTTTCAAAAGACAAACTGCATCAAATATGCTATTGGGCAAAGCCAACCATTTGATTCCATTGCCTTGGGCCTCCTTTGAGAAACCCACCGACAGTCAAGTACGCACCCATTCTCCGGCGTCCAGGATCTTGATTGTGAGAGCGAGGGCTGCACTGGCTACTATGGAGGGAGTGAAGTGCACCATGTCGTAGTCCACCATCGTCAGCTCCAGCAGATACTTGGCCAGAGTGTGCTGCTCTGCTGTCACCTGGCACGAGATCACAGGTTTAGGCACACATTATTGCAATTAGGTTCTTAAACCCTCAATAGGAATGATTAACATTTACATACTCATTAAATGACTAGTTAGCACCAATGCAGGGATATAATTTCCATTAATACAAAGTCACATTTTAGCTTTTGCAGACACAAGTGGTTCTTGCCAGATGCTTTGGCCTACACCAGCCCTTAGACTGAAATTCACTACTCAAGTACAAGCACTTCTCACAAAGTCCTATTTGGCTGCTGCAAGTCAGATTTAAAGTTAAAAGCAAGTAAAAACTGCCCATTTTCTCTTCAGATTTGCAAACATTCAAATTAAAATGACAATTTGCCAAAACCAAGTTACACATTGCGAGTTGAATATAGCTTTAGGCCTTAATTTTGGCACAAATAATCCAATGACTTCAAGCGCCACAGAAACTATGTTGTTTGAAATCAAACTTCAAAGCACATTTTAAACATGTCCAGGTGCAACAAAATGACACTTTTAAAGCGTCAATTCTATGGTTCGTTTAAGGCACAAAATCCTTTAAAGTGGCACTGAAGACCAAACTGCAGGTTTCACAAGATTGTAATATAGTCCTAGTTTGGTACCTCATGGATCTTTGATGCCCTCCGGAGGAACTGCAGGGGCAGTGGTCGGCCCAGCTTGAACTTCAGCACCTTCAGGATGTTCCTCTCCATCTCGCGTATCTGAGCGGGCGTGTAGGCGTTATCTGTCACAAAGGCAAAGTCCGAGATCTCTGGGGGATACATCTCCTCATATTTGGCGGCCAGGAACATGGCAGTCACCCCGACCAGCTGCAGTTGTTTCTTGGGCACCGGGTTGTCCTGCAGGACACAAAAGATGGGGTCTAGGGAAAAGCCTTTTGGATTATGAGAAAATTGGCTCAATACTGCAGGCAGCAACAAGTCTTTAAATCAAACTATGAAATTATATGTTTGGATAGGAAGTTAGCGATAGAAGTTTAAAATAAAGCTGTTTTTTTAACCAAGTGTAAATATTAAAGATGGGAGCGTGAACATGTTTACGCACCATATGGAGACTGCGAAAAAGGTGAATTTGTAGCAGTCAGATAATTCTAGACTGCCTTCTTTATTTACATTTAATATCTCCTGGTCTTTAACAGCTAAATAAATTTTTCCTTAAACTATGACCTTTTCCATTTGTTCCTATTGTATACGGTAACTTAACCTATGCGTTAAATGTGGCAAACAAGCTTTTACCTTTCTGGTCTATACAATTTGAATTATTTTGTAACAAAACATTCAAAGCTTAAACTAGATGAATGGGCACCTTTGGAGCAACATGATTTTCAGCAAACACTGCAGTCAAAAGCATTTGTGCCAAATTAATCCCTTAAATCACTAAACATTTGTCCAAACTGGAAAAAAAAAAGCGAGCAAACCACTGGTTGCCTAGGATTGCCTATTCCTTTAACGAAACACCTTTGCATTGTTAAAGCCACTACCAAGCTAAAGTATGAACATTCATTGCGTGCGTTACCTGGAGGAAGCGGTCGATGAGTGCCACAGTCATGTACATGGTCTCCTGCAGCAGTCTGAACTTGATGCTCACTTGAACCAGCCAGTCCATGAGGATAGCTCGCATGTTACCCGTCACCTCCTGTCCCTGCAGGAAGTCCGGCCTGACATGCTGCTCAACCTGGGAAATGAATAGAAAAGGGTTTATATTAGCAGATTTAATCCCCTATACCATATTTGATCAACCGTGTCCAATTCAAGATTTGAGAGCTTTCCATCAACAGGAATTAGGGAAAGTTCAGAGCATCTGTGCAACATTTGAAAAAAAAAAAAAAGGTCAACCCACTCTTCCATCTGACCGTTTGCCTTTTAGTTGAAGAAAATTAGATGCCAGTTGGAATCCAGAAGAAAAATAGTTTAACATTGAACAGAATCTAGTTTGTCCATTGAAGACAAATGTTGGCCAGAGCTACTTTTAAATCCCTTGTGTTACTCAATGGCACCCATTATAAAATACATGGTCCAAAAGAACTATAATCGGTTGCACTGACACAAAGAGCCTGGGGTTAAATACTGGAGGAGGGGTCTGGGCTAGTGACTCACCTCAAGTGAGCGCAGATACTTGTAGATATCCTTTACGTATTGGCTGCAGAGCATGGGGTTGTTGTAGTCGTCTGCATCCACATCCCGTACAGCAGTGTGCAGCAAGACGCCGGAAAAGGCCTGGCACAAGTCGGCCGGCTCGCAGCCAGAGGTCTCCATCGGGGTGGGAGAAGCGGGCTCTGGGATGGCCTCTGGCATGGCCTGCATGGGGAGTCAGGAAGATTCGTTAATAAGTCTCAATGTTTATAGTATAATGCCCCCATTATAGAGAGTAATTAAATTCCCGTCAACAAATGAACTATGAATGCCTGAAATGGTTACATATCTTCACTGCACAATTGTAAACACATGATACTTTTCAACCATAAGTTTGTTGAAGAAACCCAAATTATAGTTAGCAGATCTTAAAAACGCACAATAGTTATACTGAGATTACATGTGCAGCGCCAACATCCATCCCCTCACCTTGACCTCAGGCTCTTTCTGGACAGCAGGAACATTGGCCGCTTTTATTGCCGCCCGGGTCACCACTTTCTTGGTAGTTTCTGCTTTCGCCTGAAAATTAAAATCACAATTGTAGAGTTAAACATTAATATAAAAGACATGCTTCAAATGTAATGCAACCATATACATTGCACGCCTCAAGTTTGAAGAATCCAGTTCAATAAATTTGTAAAAAAGCAGAGACTTAAAACTGACCAAAGACAGACCCAGGTCACCCTAGTTAAGCATTTGCAGCTTATGGTTTTACAGTAAAGGATCTGTGGCCCAGCTCATCCAACTTTGATGAGCTGGGCCACGTTACCAAACAATCTTTCCCTCAATGGTGGTGTAAAGGCTTGGACATGCTCGTGGCCCAACTCAAAAATAAAGCCATATACAGCCCATTTTAGGCCTGGTCCACACACTAAAATACACATCCACAACCTTTTGGATAATTTCTGCAGCATTCACTGGCCATCTAACAAAAATGCAAGACCACATGCTCAGAATTACACAAGGTACACCTGTAGACTTAAAAAAACAAAAACTTTGATTAGTAGCAAGCTTACCTTTTGGACTCCCTTCTCGGGAATGTTCCCAATCTGAATCTCTCCCAGAGCAGGTCTCGATTTGCTCGGTTTGAGAGCGGGCCCCGCGTTAAGACCGGCCTTATCAGATCTGGTGGAGCCCAGGCGGTTCTGGAGGAACATAGGGAGAAATATATATTACTTCAGGCACCGGAAGAATAAAATAGCAGGTTAGCTCGAGTCCAAGTGGGTGCATAATAGCCATACCAAGTAGACGACGCAGAAAATGCACGCGAAAAAAAAAAAAGTATGATTTAAATATAACACGAAAGCGAAAAAATGTAGGGGAAATTGAATTCTGCATGAAAGTGATTTTAGCTGCAGAAGGCTCACGAAGCACGAGCATCCTGCACGAGCTCGGTCGCCCATTCTAACCTAAAGCTGTGAAAAATACGCATTGAAAGCTTAAAATGAGAGCCTTACGAAGCGCATGCAGTCAATTGAAGCTTAAACGAATAAAGTTACTTACACGGGTTACGCGGAGAGTAGCCATTGTACTAATCTAGTCGCTCCCAAGCACAAAACTGGTTTAAAAATGAACAGGACGTGTAGATTTTGTGCTGCACAAAGGAGGAAGAGCCGAAGTTTAAATCCTCGCTGCGCGCGGTCTGATTGGCTGTCCTCGTACTGCAGGAAGCCGCTGATTGGCCGAACGTAGCTGTTTCGAATGCCGTTTCCCAGACAATCAAGTCAGCTGTGCGCGTGGCGTCACGTCCCTTTTCCGGTGACCTGTTTTAATTAGTTATTTTTTTATAATGATTATTTGCATCAAAATTAGTTCTGTCTATGTAATAACTAAAGATGAGAGGTACCGGTTTGATGTTTTGAACATATGATTCACAAATGTAAAGAAAGCAAGACACGGCGCATTACAGCAGTGTTCCCAACGAGAGTACGGGCGGGAACCCCAAGCATTTTAGCAAGGGGGAACATTTCTGATTTAAAAAGAAGTTGAATCTGAATACTAATTGGATATTATTTTCAAATGAAATAGGTTTAAATTATATTTTTGCAATACAATCTATGGATTCCACAGTCTTTTAGCCGTTTTGAACGGAACACATTGTCTATTTACAAAAAATGTAAACTTTGGTTGATCATTTTCTAAATAATTGGCTGCACAAAAAAGGTGGGAACCACTGCATTACAGTCCATGCAATTTTACTTAAAGGGCAAACAAAATAAAGAAAACATAATCATTTAATTAAAAGTATGGAGTTAAAAGTAAAGTATAGTCCAACATTTTCAGACATACGCAAGGGCGGTGATGTTTCTAGACCAGCAGAGGGCAATGTTGCACAGCAGTCTGTGCTGCTAAAGTTTGTCACCCTCACTTCTCTGGAGAAATTACTAGAGGAAGATTATTTCTATGAAGATAACAACTGCCTGTCACCGAAGCATTTCTAAGTAACTCTTTTACTCTTGCATTGAGTATATTTGAAGCTTAAAATAAACAAACGATTTTTATCTTTTACATAAAAGCAAATTGGTATCCTGCACGTAGGACCATTTAACAAACACAAATATTTAATTCTACTACACTAAATTCCAAACCAGGTTACTACCACAGAAATGGCTGTAGACCTGCTGTAGGTTTTAAAAAATTATTGAGATAGCCAAACCTAAACATCCCAGCTGCTCTATGGTTAGCGATCCCATTACCGACTGTTGCCTCCTACTAACCTCGATGTGATTTATGACCAGCTATGCCCACTTATTATAATACCAGTTATCCCAGAGTTAGGCAAAATGGACTGGTATTAGGTGCTTAAAACAAAGTACAAGTAAAATAAAGTTAAACCCAATGTTGAAGCCATAACTATACTTTGGATGATAATCATCTTGTAATAACTATAGCCTTGTATGAATCAGTGACACTCACTTTCCTTTCCCATTATAATTCACCATGCATATTCAGAGGCTTTTACATCTGCATCTGTCAGAGGAGCTTTATGTGCAAATTAAATGTATCTTTATCCTGTTTGCAGGTAAACAACAGTCTCTGCAGGAAGAATGACCACGTTGCTGTTTGAGGGTCATTCTCATTAAGGTGCGCCAATGTTTGACAAAACTTAAGATATGACTTGTATTGTGCTGTAAAAACACTTACACTTCATATTAACTATGAAAGTAAGAATTTTTTTTCAGTGTTCTCGTAATTTGTTTTTCATGCAGTTTTAATGAAACTTTTGCTTAACCTTTAAAAATTATATATTTACATAAAGTGAAAAGACAAATCAATCTGATTGACGTTAGCTCGGACAGCGTTTACACAATACTCTGTAACTGTCTGGTCCAGTTTTTACAGCTGCAGCACTTGCTGTGAAGTTAATAGCACACATGTGGACTCAACTATCAGTGCAGTTAATCGTGCCAATCAAGGAAAAACATAAAAACAAAATTGTAATAAAACATTGTCCAAACGACGGCCTTAAGGCTTTGAAATATATGTAACGGTAATGAACAATATTTTTTGGTAATTAATTCATAGACTTAAAGCTGTAAAAAGTGGTTCCAAATAAATTCACGAGTCCTTGAGATATATAAAAAATCTAAAATTCTGCCAGGGTATACTTTGGAGCACAACTGTATATTAATCAAGCATGTATTTTTTTTTTACATTTCTAAATAAACATTAAAAAATAATTGCAATGTATTTATTTAAAATATATTGCATGTCTGAGATTTGTGCATGTATTTCCGGCTAAAGCTAGAAAGAATAGAATGCACCTTTATGTCAATATCACCACATTGCTTTGGTGATAGTGTGATTTTGATACATTTCTTTGTAACTGCGTCTGATTATATTGATAATAAAATGGTCTCCGAGTTCTCAGCCCAAAGCTCAAGTCGCTGCCCCAACCCAGGTTTTGCAATCCACCTGAGGCAAACAAAAATGCATTAAGTGACTGGTTAGGGAGGTAGAATTAAAATTGGGAGTTGTTTGCAACTGATGCAATGCATGAAGAGTTTATAGCTAGTACTAATTCTCAACTCTGTCCCTGGTCGGGCACCCTGAACCTGGAGGACATTGTTTTATAAAATGTCTAAACCCTAACATAAAGTTACATATCATAATTTTCTCCCGTAAAGAGTTTATAAAAGACCATATGTGCTGAGAGCAGTAGAAACTAATTTCCAAGCAGCAGCAGGACTGCAGTTTTCATAGCTGTTGGTCTCTACATTTATCCAAATATAGACTGTAAAGTACAGGTCAACGAAACTACTTAGAATATTGGCAGCTATAATTATCACAGTACGCCGGAAAGGTTAATATGAACATGAAATGTACTTGTGGTGAATGTAATGAGGAACCGCAGTGTTAAAATCTCCTCAGGGGGTTCTTAAAGCCACTGCCTCAACCTGCCCCCAACCCATTAACGGGGTCAATGCAATCAGATATAGTTAGAAACGAACACACAAAGAGTTTGTAGCTAGTGTTAATTCTCAACTCTGTCCCTGATTGGGCCTTTCCACAGTATGGATCAGACTTGACAAGATGCTGTGCTCAACACTGCCTAATTCCATAAATGAGCTTAGAAAAGACAGCTTTATAATTAAAAGGAGAATTAAAAGGTCCATTGAGGAAAAACAGTACAAAACAAGGAAACATTTACTTAGATAAAAGCTACCAAGCTCTTCCAAGTTTTCCCTATTTAAATATGGTTACATGAAGTGTTACACTATAAAGTACACAAAATGTAACAATGTGGATTTTCTAAGCGGATAAAAAGGGGAACTATATTGTAAGGCGTAATAATACCAGGAATACTTTGGCGTCAGCACAGTAAAGTGAAGATATTCTTGCGCGCGCGGATGTCGAAGTATTCCTGGTATTATTACGCCTTACAATATAGTTCCCCGTTTTATCCGCTTAGAAAATCCACATTGTTTAATTTTGTGTAATTATACTTTATGGTGTAACACTTCACGTAACCATATTTAAATAGGGAAAATGTGGAAGAGTTTGGTAGCTTCTATCTTCACCTCATTTGGAGCTATAGAGGAGAAGAGAGAGGCTAAATGCTAACGCCGTCTGTGCTGTGTTTACATGAGGGGGGGGGGCACGCGTGAAGACCAGACTCGTCTAAGCTAAAGTAAGAACATATCTCAGTATGTAAAAACGGTGGCCTATTCCTTTAAGTACATGTACTTGAGTAAATGTTACTTGAGCCTCTGTCTAAAACTTAGGGTGGGTAGTCCTCACCCTAAGTTTGAGCACTAACCATTGTACACACTTGAATGTGCAGTGGTTTGTGATCAAAGACTGTCCACGTAATGATAAAGCCTTTTATCTATTGTGAGCGTGCAAGCTAGTTTTTGTTAGCTTAACTGAGGCTGTTATGCTAACAAAGTTATGACCCTGAAAGTTGTGCTATACTGTATGTGTTTCACTTATTCCTGTGAAGAATTAGGATGTTATTACAAATGCTTTAGGAATGTTGGGAATGAGTTTGGACACAACTAAAAAGTTTAACTTTAAATCCCTGTTTAACTGTTGCCAAAAAAGAAATAACAACAACAAACTAAGACTAAAGCGACAGGATTGAACTATAGTTTAAAATCAGGGTTAAACCAGGACTAAACAATGGCTAAACTTGACAAACTTTACTCTGGCAAAAGCAGCAAGAATAAACCCAGACTCAATCATGGTCAAATCAGGACCAAATGTGGCTAAACATGACAAACGAGACCTTGTTAGATCTTGACTTGAGCTAAAGGGACAATCTTGGACTAAACCTCATAAACATCTAGAGCTTGCCTTGACATGAGCTGCATGTGACTTGTCCATGTATAGGCTTGTGGTATTTTTAACACAGCAGCAATAGGCTACACAGCAGAGTGTGGAGCACATACACATATTTTTGTCATTTATTTTGGTTACAGTCTGCGTTTCACTGTCTTAACCTCTTTGCACACTGTGGCTGGAACAAGTTGACTGGACTTGTAATTACCTGGATGTTTTATCCCTCTATTGTCTGAAATAGGCCTATTTGTCTTAGTATTATCACACTGTACCAAACAAACAAACAAGAAGCAACTTCTCCCTCTCTCTTGGTACAGTGGCATTTTTTGTCTTTTTCTGCGAACTGCATTTGTAGTTTCTGTGTTCCATTGTTTTACTGGATACTTTTGTACATCTTTGCTGTGTTTTTGTGATTCTTCACTGCAGAGAGTCCGTACTAGTCATAAAGGAAACAGCTTTTTAAAAAGTGAACAAACAGCGAGCTTACATTGGAGACCTACATATTTCTTCTTAAAGATCAACTAAACACCAAATCAAGTTTTTTTTTACTGATAAACTGTCTCAATAGGTGTCTCTTAGTGTTGTCTACTGGTCCCTGACATTATTCTGACATTATAGCGCAAACATGTGTCAAATCCTAACTTTGGCCTGAAAACAAATGGGTTGCGCCCCTTCAGGGTAAACTCTGCTACTAAATTAGAATTTCCTGATTGGCTGGAGACGTGTCCACGGCCTCCACAGAACGTCATAAGCCGCACCAGCTCCACACATCGTCATCAGGTGCTGCCCATTGTCCTGCCCCTGTACTTGTGGTATATAACCAAGTCCCTCCCACGTAATCTGTCTGCTGTGATTGTGCCAATGCAAAGGCCCACACACTCACCCCCCGCATGTCACCCCCAAACTTCAGAGACCGCCTCTTTCACGACAATTTTGGACTTTTGTTTGTGGGTGGGGAAAGGCTTTGGCACGCCCGTTTAGGTACTCTTTAAACACTGAAGTAACACTGAAGAGGCACCAGTGAAGGCATCACAAGAAGTGTTACAGCAAACAAGGAAGGGACAAACGAGGAGGTATCCGGGAAAGACTTGCAGCGAAGTCGCACAAACCTACAATCCCTACTATTGTTCTGGCTAATGTTTGTTCACTGAAGAATAAGGTGGATTCTATTCATCTGCTACGCTCTTCCCAGAAGATGGTGAAAGACTGTTGTGGAGCGGAGGGAGCTGCGCAGGAGGAAGAGGAAGGAGGAGGTGGAGAAGCTGACAGTGCAGGACACCACGCTCTGAAAAAGGACAAACTCAGGAGGTGGTGCACCGTTTCAGAGGAGCACTGAAGGCAGTTCTCCGGTTTCTCCAATTTCGTTGTGCAATTGTACAATGGCAAATAAAGCATTTACTTTACTTTTTACTTCCAGTATAGCTACTACATTGTATAAATAAACAAATAATTTCATTGAAGGCATTAAACTATGAATGAATACATGGGTGAAATAACTCAAAATATTTTATATTTTAAATTCTTCAAAATTGCCGCCCTTTATTCTTGGCATTTTCTCAGTGAGCTTCATTAGGTCGTCCCTGAAATGGTTTTAGTCCGTGAAGTAAAACCCATTTCTATGACGACATCATGAAGCTCATTGAGAAAATGTCAAAAGTGCAAAGCAGTAATCAAAGCAAAACTAAATGGTTATTTTGAAGAATCTATTTCACATATTTTTTGTTTTAAAACATAATACCATATGTTCATTCATAAATAAGTGAGAATCTACAACGTAAATGATCTCAAAATAACAGGAAAAGAAAACAATACAGAAAAAAAAAGTGTTTCCAAACTTTTGACCGCTCATTATAAAGCGCACAGAAACAAAAGAAGAAAGGGGCATCATGTTTTGCATATTATAATAAACTTTTAAGTTCATTAAAGACACTGTGGGGCAGATGGTTCAGAGACAGAACAGTTTGGTTCTCATCCTATTCTCTATAATAATGTCCACCGAGTCCAAATGAATCCTTAATCCGACACTTCGATTCATTTTCTCTACATTGGTGTGTTCTTTTGGAAATATCAGAATTTCCCCATTATCTTAAAGAGGGGGTATTATGCTTTTTCAATCACATAGCACCAGTCTATAGCATACTACAATGATGACGTAACCTTCTGTTGGTCTGTATATGCAGTAAATTAAAATAACTGCCTTGAATAAAATTGCTCTCTCAAAATGGCTGTAATGAATGTCTTGAAATAGGCCTCTGTCTCTTTAAGAAGCTTTCCGACACGCCCCCTTCAGCACACTGCTGTGGCATCTAAACAACACTACTGTGCGGGGAGGGGGCTCTGCTGAGCTGAGGAGCAGTGGTTGGTGGCTTGGCTGGTGACGAAAGGTCCAGAGGCGTCTCCAGGAGGTGGGGGCGTTCCTAGGAGGACTGAGGTGTGACCTATGTTGTATTGCCTCTCCGTTGTGTATGTGCTCTGGCCCATAAACGAGACTTTGCTGAAGTTGGGGTAGAGCAACGCCCAGAAGCCCATTTATTTCCTGGCAGGGGAAATCAAAATCTGGCGTTAGCCCAGTAACATGTGCCCAACGAGGCCTAAGACATAAATGGAAACAGAAAACACGTAAGTACTAAATAATAACATGGATGACACGAAAACAACATAGTAACATAAAAGACAAGATAAAACTACATAGATGCTAGTTTAATAACACGATGCCTCTTGATACAAAAACCCGCTGACCTTTCTCTCATGTGTACAGGAACAGAGAAAGGGCAAGAGGCGGAGTCAGCCATTTATACCGGCCAAACCGGAAGTGCCAAACGCTGGATGGACAACCAAAATAAAAGACGTACATGGGCTACACACACTGCCAGGTACACTAAACATCACAATAAGACAACAAATAGGGGCAACATACATACAGTCCCGACTGTTGCCGTACTCTGCGTGCCATATCACGCTGCACCACGCAGTGGCACTCTAATCCTATTACCAGAATTTAACGTAACCTTTACACTCTGTTACAGAGGCATAGCTACACCTAAAATGGCTGCCGTCTAAGTTTTTACTGATTACTCAAAAATATGTGAATGAGCCAAGGCAACACTCCAGGCATGTGTTTAATGAGGGAATGACATAATTACATGATATAAAGCTTGAAAAAGTCGATTTTACGTAATACCCCCCCTTTAAGCTTTGTCCTACTACACAAACACTATAACATAAATCACACTATTACGTTTGAACTTGAAGATTCTCACGTTGTACTTTCACCTTGTAGCCTACCTTTTTGGTAATAATTTGGGTCAGTACTTTTTACTGTTACATAAACTGTTAAATTTTAACCCCTTAACCCCGCTTTAACCGAGCACATTTTCTTCAGTTCGTCTTTACCCAAATCTAAAAGCCTCTGGACTGGAGCTTATAGCTTCTGGGCCAGAGTAACGCCTCATTTGAAAGCTAAGACCTAGAAAACTGCACGTGACTTTTTTGTCGTGTTTTCGTTGTTTTTTGTTGTTGTCATGTTTTGGTCACTTTTTCATTGCATTTTTGTGTCTTTCTTGTTGATTTTTTGTTGCTTTTTCATTACTCTTTAGATGCGTTTTTGTCACTCTTTTTTGACGTTTTTGGAAGTTTTTTCCATACTGAGATTATGTTCTTACCTGAGCTTAGACAAGTTGATACGTACCTGTCTGGTCTTTGTGCGTGCGCTCAGTCACGCAAATAGACCAAAGATGTTGTTAGCATTTTGCTTTTTCCAGCATATTCCTATGGCTCCAAACTGGGATGAAGTTAGATTTTCCACATTTTCCCTATTTAAATACAGTTACGTGAAAAGTTACACGATCTCAGTATAGTCATCCAAGTATAGTTTCACAAAATTCTATATAAACAAAAGCTCTTCTTCACACAAAATTAAACATGTCTATTTTTTAAGCCGATATAAAGGGGTACTATATTGTAAGGCGTAATAACACCTTAGGAGCACTTCGATGTGGACATCGAAGTGCTCCTAAGGTGTTATTACGCCTTACAATATAGTACCCCTTTATATCGGCTTGGAAAATAGACATGGTTAATTTTATTTATACCATGGTCTGGGTGAATACTCGATTCTGATTGGCTGGTGGGTGCTGACAAGCGTGCATTATTTTGGTATAACCGCACACGTAGTCCGGTAGTTAAATCACTGGGATATCACTCCGCTGCGGGCATCGCCATAGCAATGCATAACACAGCTGAATCAGGCAAACGCTTAATTAGTGACTGACATGAACGAATGACATGGATTTTGTGGTTAATTTCAACGTTTTTTTGGCCAAAACAAAACTTTTGATGAATGGAGAATAGAGGAGAGCAAGCAGCTAGGTTAGCCTTCTGTTAATAACATATGAGCTTTCCATTTCTACTGTAAACGGTTAAGGCACTATTCATTATTTTCAGACGTACATAAAATGATCCCTGCACTTAAGCATATTTGGCTGGATTAGTAAAGTCACATATACAAGTTTCAGTTCGTGGGGCCAAGGTGTAAGCCAGGGGTGTCCACACTTTTTTCATAGGGGCCGCATATTGAAGCGTACACAGGTTGAAGGGCCATAGATCGGTTGTTAATGCCGCAAAACCTTTGACTAGCAGAGGTTTAAATTGTGCCCCATACCTTTATTTATGCTTAAAACCTTCATGCCAGGTCTGTTCCACGATAAAATGTTAGTTGTTAGGTTAGAATTGTATAGAATTATTACATTTCAAATAAAAAGGACCATCTCTGAAGATGTATACCAATTCAGCAAGTAGGTCGAGGGCCACCAAAAATTGGTCTGAGGGCCGAATTTGGCCCCTGGGCCGCACTTTGGACAACCCTGGTGTAAGCGGACTCCACTGCAGCTGTTTCAGTTGAGCTACAGGTTGCTAGCTAGCTAACTAGCTTTAGGTTAAACAGCGTAAAAGTGAAATAACTCCTGCCCAGGAGTGCCGCATATCGGTGTTTACTTCCACGGAAAAGAGCAAGGTTAGTCCTGTTGTGTTGTGAGTCTGGCGATGCCGTGTGTGCTTATGTTGTTTCGTTGAGCCTGACGGAGATCCTCACAGCAGCGAGAGAATGGCTCGCTCTGAGACGAGCCTTCAGTGCAAGACCGGCTAAAACCTCACATAAAATAGTCCCTGTAGTTTGGCATATTTAGCGAGTTTAGTAAATGAAAACAACATTTGTTATAAAATGGTACGTTTGTGGGACCATGGTATAAGCGGATTAAACAACTCGGAGCCGTGCATTAGACGGTTATAATGCACTTCGCGGAGTCAAGAACGAAGTGCATTATAACCGTCTAATGCACGGCTCCGAGTTGTTTAATCCTTACGTATACTTGGATCGTGTAACTTTTCACTTAACTGTATTAGAATAGGGAAAATGTGGCGCATTGAGTTGCCTTGTGTACGAAATGCACGGTATAAATAAAGTTGCCTTGCCTTGCCTTGGAAGAGCGTGATCGCTTCTAACTTCATCCCAGTTTGGAGCCATAGGAATATGCTGGGAGAGTCTAAATGCTAACAACGTCTTTGGTCTATTTGCGTGACTGAGCACACGCGCAATGACCAGACAATTACACATCAACTCGTCTAAGCTCAGGTAAGAACATATCTCAGTATGGAAAAACGGTGGCCTGTTCTTTTTTACACTACCCACCCATTTTAGCCTCTGAGAGTAACTTACAAATAAAAACTTTCTTCAAAGTAACATTCCTCTGAAGCACAAGCCGGTCTTGCATGTTGAAAGAAAAAAAAAAAACCTACTGAAAAAGTGAAAGCTTATATTTTCCGAGCCTCCTCCTCTGCGCAGTACGACATGACGCAGACAGGTGGCGCTGTGCTGCCTCTCTCTGCTCACACACTCAGCCCGCACGCACGGGACATTTGCGGTGACGCGCGTATGCGTGTCCCGCCTCCTCCCAAAAATCGTGGAAAATTCTTTGGGAAAACAGCGGCGTTCCTCGACAGCACCGTCCGCCCTGGCAGCGCGCTCTCCCGGGCGAGAGAAAGCGTACTGGAGGCACGGAGCCGCAGCTGGAGAGTCATTGGCATCGGGCCTGAGGGGAAAGTGTCGTCGAAGCAGCTTGTATTTCGGTGAGTGACGGTCCGAAGCCAAAACAATTCCCAAATGTACATTTCTTCGACATGGTAAGTTGTTCGTATTCAGGAAATTGGAATATAGCGCGTACTTTCTGTCCTAGAGAAGCTTTTGTGAAAAAAACAACAACAAAACAAACTGTGGATCCCCCCTCCCGAGCAGAAACAGAACCCTGCCTGATCTGGGGGCTTTAAAAAATTAACTAAAGCGTGTTTTAAAATCTTACCCGCCACTTTAATCAAGCGCATTTTCTCCAGCACTTCGGCTTTACTCAAATCTGAAAGCTTCTCGATGCACAGGCCAGTGTAACGCCTCACTTGAAAGCCCCAAGACCTGCATAACAGATTTTTTTATTGTGTTGTATTGTTGACCTGTCCTTGTCCGGCACGTTTTCGTCGCTCTTTTGACACTTTTATTTTGTCACTTTGTTGTTGCATTTTCATCCTCGTTTTTGTCACCATTTAGCTTTTTTCAAGAAGCTTTTGGAATAAGGTAAAGGGTAAAGAGGTTAAAAAGAAGTGTGCTATTATTTGTAGATGGTGGATATTTAGCCGGGACTCGATTGTTTATGCCAGGTGTTGGCCCTCCAGCGGAGAATCTCTGACCCCCACGAGGATTTTGAGAATTATTATGCAAATAAGAGATCAAATACCTGTTAAAGTACTCTAGAAATGCGATAAATATTCTCAGTATTTTTTTAAATGTCCTGGCAGAAAATCCCACTTGGTCATATATAATGCAAAACAGTGATTCTCGGGACTTAAAAGTGTGTCGCGAGCCTATTGAGAATGAGGAGTCACGTGTCGAGTTGGGGTGATTTGGGGGGGGGGGGGGGGGGGGGCAGTGACTTCCAGGCGGTAAAACAGTGTGGAATAGCAAGAACCTCCGCTACTACGGCGTTAACAACACACGTAAACGATATGTATTGCCGCCGGAGCGCAGCCAATATGGCAGCGAGGGGGGATGGGGAGGGGGGCTCTGTGCCGTGACGTCAACTCCTCATTCTCAATAGGGAACCCTTTTTTCAATATTTCCATCTGAAACTGCATGGAACCACACTGGAGTCTGTTAGAATTAATGTTATTCGGTTGTTTTGATCATAATATCAGTCTTCAAGGCAAATCTACAGTTTATTTGGGTCGCGGCTTGTCATCCTAGGGGGTAATGGTGGGTCTCGAAGCCGTAGGACTTGAGAACCGGTGATGTAAAACAGTTCTTTACTTTAGGCTACAGTGTTGAGGTTCAGCCCTTGGTGTTTTGGGAATGATGAAAATTCAGTTCACGCTGTTGTGCCGTAACTTGCTCCTAATTCGTCAATTCGCATCACGTGATAAAATTCACTTTATTGTATTGTATTATATTGTATTTCAAAAACACTTATCGGGAGGGACTTTGCAAGTTAACCTCACGATAAATGTTGTAATGTGTTACATGTTAATTGTACACACTTACTTGTCCCTATCAAATAAACAAAATGAATAAATAAATACAAAAAAACTATAGGGAGATACTCTGCAGGTGAATTGGAAAGCTAAAGGTGCTACAACCATGACTAGAGTTCTCCATTTGTAACTTTTGCTGTGTACGGATCTAAATAGGCTATGAGAGAAAAATGTATTGTAAGTTTTCATTTATTTAAACTTTGTTTTTTGGCAACCAAATCTGAATGACGAACAGCCGCAGGTTTAAAGGTGCACTATGAAACTTTTATGTAAAAAAAGAGTTGAAATGAATACGTATTTGACCATTCAGTGACCCAGCGGCTGCTTGGGTGGTTAGCATTAGAGATGTACCGATCCAGCTTTTTTGCTTCCGATACCGATACCCAGTGACGTGCACAGACATTTTGAGGGGCAGGTGCTCAACAAGACAACACAAACTTAGTCTGAATAATGCAGCTCTTTTTAAGACCATTTTATAGCGCAGCAAACAGAACCGCTAAAGTTACTGACTTGTTATCACTGATGGTCTCAACACGCGCTGCTGACATCCTCGGGGCCCGATCAGACTTTTCACTTTCCATTCCCCTTAATAATCCAGTCATGTCGCGCTAGTTCGTACATAAAAGTGACAGACTTTACTCAGTTTACTTTACTCCCGCGCAGAGATGGGCTGTACCATCTCCCCAAATGGGGATAAGGCCACACATCGACGTGTCGCGGCTCGAGAGGCAGAGAAGTTCATTCCTTCTCTGCCTCTCGAGCCGCGGCGCGCGATTTAAAGGTGTTGAGCATTAAAACTGCATTTTCAGCACATGTTGGCTTAGTAGGGCAAATATATAAGAACAATAAAAAAATTATCATTATTTTTTGCGAGGAAAAAAAACTATCTGTGAGAGGGGAACTTAAAGGGCACAGGGCAAGGGGGCAGGTGCTTGTGCACCACATGGTTTCTATCTGTGCACGTCCCTGCCCATACCAATACTGGGGTTTGAGTATCTATATATATACACCAAGAGACTTCTGCTGTAAGTGAAAAAAGTGAATGGTCCTCTTTTCTCCATTGTCATATCAGTTAAGTCTTATCCTTTCTTGCAAATGAGATGTTACAGATCAATTATCAATTATATCTATTAATAAACTGTAATGGAAATTGGAAAATACCCAAATGTCCTTGGGTATATGACCGGCTTTTAGGTTGCATTAATATAAACAACGCACATGAAATTATCTGATCATCGCAACTTATGTATTACAAATATGTCAGTTATTCTTTAAAAGCATTTCATAAACTAAAATACAAACACTTGGCCGCCCCAGCAGTGGCCAAGTGTTTGTTCATTACTTACTTACTTACTACTTTAGGTGACCCAATCATAGTTTCTGTCCCAGCCTCGACTGGTTTTCTGCTAGCATTAGCATGCTGTTGCTAGCCGCGGCGTTTTGAGTGGCGATTAAAAATCCGTTTGCGCAGGTTAAAACCAACTCAGCGATTAAATCCTCCAGGTTCTTAGCTTCAAAATGAGCATACACAGCATGGCCATATTCACTCAGGTTTAGTGAAAGTTGTGTTTTTAAAGTGGTGAGAACTTAAACAAGTCAGTATCGGATATTTTGAGACGATACCCGATATTGCATTTTTTTCCAGTATCAGCTCAGATATCCGATACCAGTATTGGATCAGTGCATCCCTAGTTAGCATAGCGTCTTTATTTACCATCCCGATGTAGGACGCTCCAGGACCAATTGATTTTTAGGTTTTCACTGCCGTTTCACACGTATCCATGGTTACATATATAGTCCATTCTGAAAACCTACCAGAAATCCTAAAAAACTTGAAATAAATTTTATCCTGAAGCGTCATCGGGATGGAAAGCAAAGGCGCCAAGCTAACCACACATACGGCCGCTGGGTCACTGAAAGGTCAAATACGGATTAGTATCAACTTTTTTTTTCTTTTTTTACATAAACGTTGCATAGTGCACCATTAAATGTATGGTTTTATTTTGTTGCCATATTCGATACAAAGATTTCTTCAGAGGGGATTTTGTATTGCATGCTCAGTTTTCGAATGCGGTAGTTATGAGTGGAAAATATCCGTAAAAACTCAGATTTAACGCTAATCAGTAATGCTTCTTTGGGTTTTGCCTGTGGAGGAAACCATGACACGTTCTGTTTACTTTAGCACTGGATTGATAAGCTTCACTCTCTCTGTTGTCTGTCTCCCTCCCTCTCTCTCTCTCTCTCTCTCTCTCTCTCTCTTCCTAGGAGTGGCCAGTGAGCAGTGTGCGTTCAACTCACTCTGGAATCTGCACCTTTGACCGTCAGCGTTCTGCCTTCTACCAATCCACCCGCCATGGCTTTCACCACACTCACCGATATCCTATATCTGTCCCTGTTTTTCACCATCGCGACTTCGGAGCCTATTTCACAACCAGGTACGTCCACTTTCTTCGACATGCTGTTCCTTAAAGCGCTCAGGTCTGGACATCCTGGCTGTGGGTTGAAAACATTGGAACGCATGATAATTTTAGCGTATTTTAGAGTTGTTTACGCAGCTTTGAGCTGGCTGCGCTTTCTAGGAAAAAAGACTTGCACAATCTGCTAGGAACTGCTCCTGCAATGTGTTCTCAAATGACAGAGTGGTTTTTTTCTTTCTTTTTTTTTCTTTTTTGCACTCGCGCTATAACACACTGCATTCTAGGCATTGAAACTTGTTGAGCGCTCCTTGTAAATGTCATGGAGACAGGATATTTGTTATTTTTTCGAGTTTCAAAGGGGCGGAAAATTCCCGGATAATAGGTTGCGTTCACGTTATAGGATTCTATTTCAGTTGGAGGGCAGGTGCCAATACAACTCTATGGGAGAGAAACAGTTTTTGAAAGAAATTTCCAAAAGGAAAATGTCCAAATGTTTTCTCTGATCATCATGTGACAGTGATTGGATTCACAAACCTGACATGTGAATTTTATGGCTGAAAGTCCTTTCCACTGGCCAACATCAAGCACATTTCTGAATAGTGTCTCCACTTTTGGACGCCTTTTGTAAGGAAATAATTAGACATATGTTCATATGTGCTGGAAGATATGACTTTGAACTTTGACAGCTTTGTTTCATGTGAATTGACCCAGTAATTACACAGAAATTAGCAATGATTTAAGACTATAAATCTGCATTTTGAGCGTTACTATGGTTACGGCCATGGAATTTTCATTTGCCCTCCACCTCAATTTTAAACTATGGGCTCTTTAGAATGTTGTGATGTCACGTGATCGCAACCTATTCCCAGGAACCTTGAATATTACACATTTTGGGAATTTTCAAAAACAAACATTTTTTTCTATGCGAAGTGGAATCTCTGTATTCAATGAGGAACATGATTTTTACTTTCTGTTGCTCTGTTAAAACTAACCCTAAGGATGATACAACCAGCCCCAGCCCATTTTCTGGCATATTTGTTGGCGTTTCTAAGAAGTGAACTTACATATTAAATAATAAGAGTGCCTGTAGCTTTCATAAATCGTCACCAACACACGCTTGTTTGTGAAGACAGCTGCTTTGTACCAAAACATCTGCACAAATGCAAATGATGTTACAACCAGCCCCAGTCTCCCCCAAAATGTGGACAGACAGGCACCAGGACGGAAAACATTATAAAGACAAAACCCTTTGGCAACATTTGACAAGGGATTAAAAAATGGACCCAGTTGTAACAAAACCAATGTGATTTTTGGATTTAGCACATCCATTGTCCTAAATCAGCTCACAAAACGTACAGTATACACCAAATGTGTTGTAAACCAGTGTTATCAAACCAATGCTTGATTTGATTCATAAAAGAAAAAAGCAGTGGTAATCAGTTTATTTTCTTGTTGTTGAGTAAATGTCTTTTGGCACCATGGATCTACGTTGTAAATGCGACATTTGTAGGGCTGTAATCAACCAAGGAAATGCTTGGTCGACCAAGACTATAGCACATGTAGCGATTAGTCGACCAAAAAAAAAAAAAAAAAAAAGAGAAAATAAAATATTTCAATTATAAAATTACAAAAGACTGTTTATTTTTTAAACATTTTAACATTTATTAACGAGCAAAGATCCAAACATTTACAGGTATACAATAAAAACACACACACAATGACTTGTGTGAAGTACGTGTAAAGTATAGAAATTAACAGCAATATTTCAATAACTTCTATAAAAAAGAAAAATACGTATTTAAATAAAATTTGGATTATAGCTATAAATAATCAACTTTCTTTCAAAACAGCTGAGTGCGCGGGCCTGCCGTCGCTCCATATACGGCCTTAAACGAGGCCTATATTTGACTCTTTTAATAAACGTTGATTTTTTTTAAGGTATATTATTTCAACTTGCCATCAAGTTCTAAAACGAAAAAAAGCCTGAATAAAGATATTACATCTCACCTACCTCCGATTTGAATGAAATCAAACCACAGAATTATTAACCTAATAATTGTAACCAAAAGTCGTACAACGCTAGGGGTTTAATCCACCTTTGACGAGTTGTGGGCAAGGAAAAGTAACATATCCACATTGTTGGGAAGCAGACAGCTCCTGGTTTTATTTACAATAAATCCCGCTTTGGAAAAGATGCGTTCCGCGGGCGTGGAGGTGGCAGGTATGCAGAGGAGTTGCTTCGCAGCCAGAGCGAGCATGGGGTATCTGTCCTGGTTTTCTTTCCACCACACCAGTGGCCCTGTAGAGTCACATTTGCTTCGGTCTTGAAGGTAATCCTTCATTTCGTCGGAACTGGATCCTCTTTGTACAGCAGGATCATCATCTTCTGGAACTTGTCCACACAGTAACATCGCAGTGTTCTTCTCTTTGTCTGTTCTCTGTCTTTTGGACACGGGCGCATCATCACCGTCGGTCTCTTGTGGCTCACCTGCACAGTGCGCGTGTTCCCTCGCGCTCATCCTGTCAGCCAGGCCTGACACAGTGACATAAGCTTCATCGCGCTTCTCATCTTCGAGAAATGGGAGCAGTTTAAAACGGGGGTCGAGTACAGCAGCTGTAATATAAACGCTGCTTGTCATAACCAGTCGTTCATATAGCTTCCATCTGCTTTCTATTTCCTCCACAAGTTTAAGCTTCATTTTACGTTTTGTGGGACTGTCGCCTTGTGAGACGACGAGGTGGCATTTTTTCAGATTAACAAGCATAGGAATCGTTGCTGATAGCGATGCGTTGTTCTGGTGTGACAGCAGCTCTGTCAGCGTTATGAATGGCTTAAGAACATCCGTAACGTCTTGTGCCATATTCCACTGCTCTGTGTTCAAATCCAATGTGCTGCTGTCTGCCCGCTTTGTGAAGTTTGGGTCTGATAAAACTGCAGTAATTGGCCAGCGCTGCTCAATGAGTCGCTCCAGCATGTAACAGGTGGAGTTCCACCGAGTGGCCACGTCCTGTATTAATTCATGCTGAGGGACTCTTTGCTGCTCCTGTTTTTCTTTTAGACCCGTTTTTGCTTTGCTCCCCTTTTTAAAATGTCCAACAAGGCGACGTGCAGCACCCACCATGCGAGACACGGGGTCTTGCTTTAGTGCGCTGTTTACGCATAGTTGCAATGTGTGCCCTGCGCACCGAACCAGCTGCACTTCAGGCCACTGACCCGATTGCTTTAAATAATCCACAGACAGGACCATATTTGCAGCATTATCAGTGACAACTGAAACTCGCATTTCTTCAGGGATCTGCAACTTCAGTCAGTCGTGCCGAGATATTCGCACCTGTATGTGCCTCTTCCATTTGCGTTGTTTCAAGCACAATACTTTGCATCTTCCAATCTGCATTTAACTAACTGCTCGGGCACGTTGCAAAGACTGATGGATTTTCTCTTTTACTTCTTCAAAGCGCACGGTTATTTCGCCCTTCAATGTCTTCCTCGCTGGGATTGTGAACCTTGGCTCCAGTGTTTTAATCATTTCTCTAAAGCCATCTCCTTCCACGATATTCAATGGCCTCATATCTTTGGCAATGAAATTTACAATGGATTTGGTTATTTCGCCTTTCTTCTTTGCAGACAGACGATAGGCCATGTCGAGCTTAGTTTGCGTGCCTGTTGCAGCATCTTGTGGTTGTATGACTTGGGGATGTGCCTATAAAGTTTACATAATTCACATTAAACGCAAGTGTCCACAGATGCCTTTAACAAGCTTTAATAAATCTAGCATACCTGTTTCAAATGGTAGGCCATGTTTGTCGTCGAGCTGTGGTAACTGTTTTAACATAATGTTGCCAAACGAAAGACTTGGACTTTCTAGACATTTTTAAACAAAATAACTTGCGCCAATAGCCTACTGATGCGGATGAGATTCAGATTGATGCTGCGGTGCCGTGCTGTCTGCCAAGCACGTGTACTGAGCACATGCGGTGTTGCGTTATACACTTACTTGACAGCAGCGAAACTTAACAGGAAGAAAAGTCTGTCTACTTACTTACTTACTAAATCAGTAGGCTACGATATTAAAATCGCACAAATGTCACTCATTGTAATTTTACTGTTTTGCAATTAATTAACTTTTAATGCTGAAATTGAAAGCCCCTGCATAGTAAAGTCTAGTCGACCAATGAAAATCTTGGTCGACCTCGACGGCATCGACCAATTAGTCGACTAAACGACCAAAGTTCCCAGCCCTAGACATTTGTGACAGTAAAACAGACCGTGTGCGCTGTCGTGTGTCTAAATATAGCACTTTTCTCCAGCGCAAATGACGCAAAGTCAGAGGTTAAATTAGCACAGCATTAGCTTGTGCTTCCGCCCTGTTCACGTTTCAACTCTGTCCCGCTAAGAGCTCCATTGTTCTCTGCATTTGACCCACCCTCAATGCAACCTATAGGAGCAGTGGGCAGCCAGCGTAGGCCGGCGCTCTGGGACCCATCTCCAGATGTGGAGCCAGGCTAATGGTCTGAAACACCTGGCGGGAGGATTAACCTGTGGTGCATGTTTCTTTAGTGGTAGAGGAAACCGTAATACCCGGAGGAAACCTGCGCAAACCTACGCAGAGCACTAACCGCTGCTTGTGCTCACTTTTACCTCGAGTGAAATAGGGTGTGCGGGAGCTACGACTTTCACGGTTTGATGACGGAGTAACTGAGGGAGTGCAGCTTTAACTTAGCTCCATAAGTAAAACGCTGCCCTCTTCAAGCCTCTGGACACTGTGCTGCTCTCAGCTTTGATTGGGAAAAGTATTTCAGCCATTAATTCAGTTTGTCATGCTGCATTATATGTCTCTTTGTAAAACAGCCTACAATTGTGTTAACGCCCTTTTTATTCCCATTTATATATTTCCATTAATACACATACATTCCTGTTAATGGCCCACTTTTCTTACAAAGGGTACTGCACTGAAAGGCCTTACAGTCCTGAGGTGTTCTCTGTGAAGCACAAAATCCATCTCCTTAATATGTAAATATGATACTTAGGGTGCTAGTTTACTGTTGTTTTTTTCTGAAGCAACGTGTTACACAACATCCTGTTGTCAGTGAAGTGGCGTCCATGGAATTCAGCTGAGTGTCCTCTTCTGTGTGCCAAACAAAGGCAGCTGTATGTGGAAAGCCCTCAACCATCCCACAGCACTCTGCAGGGAGGAGTGTTACTGCGTGTGTTGTGACATCCTTTATCCGTGATGTTACAGTTCACTGTGATTGGCCCCAATCACAGAGGAGGCACATTTTCGGATCACGATTGTCTTCTTCAGGTGAGATGCAGTGGTCAACTTTAAGCAACTTTAAGCAACTTTAAACAAGTGTCTTCCTTGTTTACAAAGGAAGTGAGCATGCCGTTCATATGTTATCCGGCTTTTCTCTGACTGGTTGTCGCTCGTCAATCACGCCCAATGGGAATTCGAAGAAATCACCCCTGATCCCAGATGCACGTCTTTGTAAAGCGCGTGTTTTCTGGCTGGCCAGGCTACTATACTGCTAGCATGAAGCAGTTTTGCCACAATCACTTAGTCCAATCTTAAGGGGGGGTATTATGTCTTCAGGTGAGATGTAGTGGTCAACTTTAAGATGTTTGGCTGTAGTTTGAATATCAATGCGAAATAATGGTCTAAACGCACCCCCAGTGGTTTTGTTGACTTGCGTTGTAAAGCGCTTTGTGACCATGTCTGTGAAAGGCGCTATATAAATAAATCATCATCATCATCATCATCATCATCATCATCATCATCATCATCATCATCATCATCCATCATCTAATTAAAAACTATGTGACAATAAATATATAAATAGTGACTGCATAAATATTTAGTGGGATTTACAATGTTATTCTAAAAAGATACATTGTAAACCCTTATCAATGAAACTGATTCAAGACGCTCTCAGCGTTTGCCCCTCCCCTACCTGGCCAAGGCTCAGTCGGCGGCAGGAGTCTGTAAAGAGCGCCCGGGCAAGGAGAGCAGTGCTGCTGTTACGAACAAAACTGATAAAAACTACACCGAAAAGTGATCTTTCACACCGTTTGCCTTGCTGGGTTGGGGGAGAAGTTTGTCTGCGAGACGTGAAACCTTCGGGAGGAGTCTCGGTTAAACAAGGCAGTTAAGCTTTTGCCCGAGACGGGACCAGATAATGGCAGGTTTTATCTCCACCCCGAGAACACCCCAGTTCTTGGACTTGAACTCTGGACCCAGGATCGAGTCGAGAGGTGAGCCACCCAACGGAACATTCTCAGGATCAACAGCACGTGAGACGCGTGTGGTCCGCATTCCCCTAAAGAACCTAAAGACTGACTCCCAGACCAAGGTTTGAGGAGCGTTTGTGGAGTTTTTCCAATGGATTTGAGCGCACGTTAAAGGGCGCATACGTTGAATTCAGTTTTCTGGACAGTTAGAAGCCATTTTCTTTTTGTTATTGCTTTGCAAGCCAAATTGTTCACTGGATCCTTTTAATAATTGTTTTATTTATTTAAAGGGTAGCTATGGTGTCATTTTTAAAGTGACAAAATGTGCTTGAAAATTGAAAAGAGTGAATAATATAAACCTGAAAGCAAGATTACACTTAAATTAAAGTAATTTAAAAATAGGTTTAAATTCAAACACTCAAAAGTAACTAAATGACCGGTCATAAAACAAAACTTATTGAAATAAGGAAATATGTGAAACATACCTTTTTTATTGAACTCAAAGGTTTAAAACAATATAAAGGTGTTTTAACAGGTAACAGAAGTGCCAGTATTAATGTTTGTCCTTTTATTGTCTTCTTATATGTCAAGTAAATTGCCGGCTTTTCCATTTAAAGTTATTGACTTTGGCTCTCATTTTGAATTACACACCACTCCTTTCGAATCTAGAACTGGGCCATTCCCTACAGTCCTTTGCCTAACAGCATAGGTGTTACAATGACATCCTTGGTATTATTGTATGACTCTCAACATATTGTACGACTCTTCCTGAACAACACTACGTCATCTAAACATTGTCATTTCCTTTTTGAAAGCCGCAAAATCATCAGCTGATAACACATACATAACAATGTAAAAACACACAAGTCATACATAAAAACTACAGTTTAAAAAAACTAGAAAAAACATTAAATAAATAGGACAGTGCAGAGAATAGATATTAACGTATTGTAAAGCTATCGTTCCCATTGAGCAAACTGTAATATAGATACAGTCGGCTATGGGTCATACAAGGGGGCGTGGCCTAGCCAAGGGGGAAGAAAATTCATGGGAATCACAACTTTTCACTCATCTTAGCCGTTTTCTGGCGGACTATAACTATATTATAACATACAAATAAAGTCAAGCCAAAATCAGGTACATGTGGATGTTGCTAAAGTTAGCATATGTAGCATGAAGCTAATGTAGATTCCTGGTTATCATTGTCCATTAAGTATTTATGGGCTGTTCTCCCACTTTGCTCCTCTCCATGTCTGTCTCTTTATTTTGTAGAATAATATATTTATAATTCAGCATTTGTTACCCCCTCTGGCTGCATCATTTGTTACCCCCTCTGGATCCATCAATTACCATATATGGCCACTTTTAAGAAAGTCTCTCTTGATATCGGGTAATATCGGATATTGTCACATACTCAAACCCACAGTATCGATATCGTGAGCAAAAAACAGGATTGGTGCATCTCTAGTTGAAGGTCGAGCTGATCAGCCGGAGCACGTTTCTCCTCGCGTATCTCTGCCATGTTTTGGTTTGTGCTGCATGTTTAGAGTTGACTTGTCCTTGTGATGTAGAGACATGTGACAGTGTGGCAGGGGTTAAAGGAACAGGCCAACGTTTTTCCATACTGAGATATGTTCTTACCTGAGCTTAGATGAGTTTATACGTACCTGTCTGGTCTTTGTGCCCGTGGAAGACTCCGTTTGGAGCTATAGGAATATACTGGGAGAGGCCAAATGCTAACAACATCTTTGGTCGTTTTGCGTGACTGAGCGCACGCACAAAGACCAGACAGGTACGCATCAACTCGTCTAAACTCGGGTAAGAACATAATCTCAGTATGGAAAAACGGTGGCCTGTTCCTTTAAGGAAACTCATCACAACAGCTCCACTTTCTGACGCGCAGCAGGATACAGCTGTATCTTCAATGTACAGGAGGTTACAGGCACTTGGCGTTTAATGGACTGAACGAGGGATAAAACGAAGGCCTGCTCCGAGAGACATGGAGAGGACTGCAGCCGGCCTTTTAAGGGAATTAGTGCTGAGTGCTGCTTCCTGTGCTGGAGAAATGCTCCATCGACAACAACATCCAATCCATCATCTGTTTACTGGACATTTAACACAGGGAGATAATATAAGGGAGGCGTTATGGACCCGAATGAACACCTTTTTGAGTGACAGTGCAGGATTTTAGAGGCAGGTGTGGTGAACAGGTCTGGGCTCATTCTACATATTAGGACATTGCTGGAACATGTAGGGGGAGGAAAATACATAATTTGAACATTTTTAAACTCTGTATAGTCCCTTTAAGAATGGACTAATTGTAGCCTAATCGGAAATGGGGGCAGGCTACGGAAGTTCTTTGCGCTAATGCTCCACTTTAAGTCATTATGAACACAGGCTTTTCATTTTGACCTTTTTTCTGTGTGTGTGTGGCATGAAAAATGGCATTAAAAAGCATTAAATTTGGCTTACTTCTGCCTGGATAAACCCTGCCTTGTAACGTTCAGTATTTGTGGCAAAAACGACATAGATCGTTCACATTTGTTTGCTTCGTAAAACCACTCACTTCCTTGTTTACAAAGGAAGTGAGCATGCCGTTCATATGTTATCTGGCTTTTCTCTGATTGGTTGTCGCTCGTCAATCACGCCCAATGGGAATTTGAAGAAATCACCCCTGATCCCAGATGCACGTCTTTGTAAAGCGCGTGTTTACTGGCTGGCCAGGCTACTATACTGCTAGCATGAAGCAGTTTTGCCACAATCACTTAGTCCAATCTTAAAGGGGGGGGTATTATGTAAAATCGACTTTTTCAAGCTTTATATCATGTTATTATGTCATTCCCTCATTAAACACATGCCTGGAGTGTTGCCTTGGCTCATTCACATATTTTTGAGTAATCAGTAAAAACTTACACGGCAGCCATTTTAGGTGTAGCTATGCCTCAGTCCTCCTAGGAACGCCCCCACCTCCTGGAGACGCCTCTGGACCTTTCGTCACCAGCCAAGCCACCAACCACTGCTCCTCAGCTCAGCAGAGCCCCCTCCCCGCACAGTAGTGTTGTTTAGATGCCACAGCAGTGTGCTGAAGGGGGCGTGTCGGAAAGCTTCTTAAAGAGACAGAGGCCTATTTCAAGACGTTCAGTACAGCCATTTTGAGAGAGCAATTTTATTCAAGGCAGTTATTTTAATTTACTGCATATACAGACCAACAGAAGGTTACGTCATCATTGTAGTATGCTATAGACTGGTGCTATGTGATTGAAAAAAGCATAATACCCCCTCTTTAATTTAGAGTCTTTGGGTGGCTCAGACTGAGATTGCTTGAAAATCAGGAGGTGAAACCACTGGATATTTTTGTTTGAGCTGTTTTAGATCAATATTGCATTTTCTAACCAACAAAGTGTAACAAAAATACAATACAAATACAATACATGTTTGGCTGAGACGTTCCGTAAATGTTTGGTCCAAAAGTTTCCTGTTGCGTCCAAATATAAGTTGTCCATCATTCCTCTATATACTGGGATGGATTCACATCTTGTTTTTGCACTAAAATTGTGTCAAATTGGTTTTGCTAAAACTTGTAAAAACGTGTACAATAGGCTTATAAAAGAGACCCTGAACTCTTACTCTTGCGACTTTCCTGGTTAAATACAGGTCAAATGTATCAAATAAACCAGTCTGATGTTTCTTAAATTAGCATATAACATTTTAAAGCCCAAAACGTTGATTTATCGTAATATAGGTCCTTCCAAGGTCCTTTTGATTTGCATGAAAAGCGTTCCCTCCTTCCAGACTCGACTCATTTGCATCCTGGCCCCCTGCAGTTTCCAGTGAGCGCATTGTCTTTCCTCTTCGTGGTACTGTGTGCTCCAGTGCGTCCCGGGTAATCATCAAGCCTGTCCTCAGAACACGTCCGCTGCAGTTTCCAGGATTCAGAGTCCAAGGGGAGCTCGTGTTTTCAGCCATGGACATACAAATTTACTGCAGTGTGTTTTTCTTGAATGACCTGGTGAAAAACAAAAAGAACAAAGAGTAAGGCCTTCTGTGGAGCATTACTGTGATAGTATAGTGCCAGCTTCGTCATAACATAACAACAACTTTGATACAGTCTCCAGTAGGGGTGTTGAAAAATATCGTTTCGTCGATATATCGTGATATTACATCACGCGATTCTCGTATCAATCCAAAAAGCGCCTGGATCGATATTTAAACATCTATTTTTGTGGAAATATTCATTGCAGCGTCTCTCTTTGGGCCTGCACTTTTACTCCCGCCCGCTAGATGGCAGTGCAGCTCGCTTGAGTAACACTAGACTCTAGTGAGAGTTGGAGAAACACAGGACAAGTTTTACCATGGAAAAGAAAGCTATGAAATGCTCTGGGACTGTTTTAAAACTCTACATTTGGCCTCACTTTGGCATTTACATCAAAGACAGAGACCTGGATTACAAAGCCACCAGCTTTGTGCAGATGTTGCTGAGTGTGTCGCCGGAGAGGATTTATCTTCGTAGCACTAGCATGGATTTATCTTCGTAGCATTTTTTTACGGAATAAAACGAAGCCGAGGGAAAACTAAATACAGCAGGCTCATGTTAAACTTGTGTCTCGCCACTGCAGTACTTAGTACAGTACTGTAGTAGTTTCCCCTCGGCTTCGTTTGTGCTGCTGCTAACACAAAAATACTTCGAAGAGATGAGCGCTATAGTCACGGTGATGCCCGTGTTGTCATTATGTCCCTGATCTATGAGTGAGACCCGTTGTGGAGTAGATAAGGTTTTAAATGCCCCGTCTGAGTTATTAGTTATTACTGATTGCTAAGGACTCCCAACTATAGAAATACTAGAAAATGTGCATCCCCAGTTTAGTTGGTTTCATTACTAGGTTTCCAAGAAATCTGTTTTCCTTTCAAAGTTACTTAATCACCATACAATATGGTGTATGGTGATTCGTTGTCCCCATTCGCACTCTCAAACACACATAGTGTGTTTGAGAGTGCGAATGGGGGACGACGGATGGAAATTAGCCCAAGGCTACAATCCGGTGTGGCTTGTTCATTAACTTGCACTGTCCCTACCAAATAAACCAATAAACTAAACAACACCACAGTCACAAGAACATTAGTGAAAAGCCTTTATATCATAATATAGAGCTATATACAAGTGCTCATCATGTAATTAGATCAACATGAAAAAATGCATTCATATCTGTTATTCAATTTAAACTGCAATATATATGATAGACTCATTACATGCAAAGTGTGATATGTATAGCGTTTGTTATAATTTTGATTATTTATGGCTCAGCTTGTAAAAGCCCCAAATTAAAAATCTCATAAAATTAGAATATTTTGAAAATGGACTGTAAGCCATAATCATCAAAATTATAACAAATAAAGGCTTGACATATGTCACTTTGCATGTAATGAGTTTATCAGATATTAGTTTCACATTTTAAGTTGAATTACAGAATTAAATGAACGTTTTCATGATATTCTAATGGATTCTAAGAGATGGTCCGATATGAAAATTTTCTGCCGATATCGATATCTGATATTTGCCTCGCTGCTGTGGCCGATATACGATATTTGCCGATATTTATTTCGACATTAAAAATCAATAGAAAGGCTCACTCGAATGTTGTAAAGTTTGCAAATTGTCGTTCCATTATTGGAATGTCTTATGTCTGGGACTCACTGTCTCACACACTATGATGAAACAAACAATCCTTTTTATTAGAAAAATATTAAAAGACCAAATGCAATGTTGGAGTGAAATGTCATTTTGTTTTTGGCTAAATATTTAGTCAGACCTACTTATTATTATACTGTCACCCATGTCCTCTATTAATGGGAAACAGTGACAATATGGGAATATGCTAGGCTACTATTTATTGTATTTTTATTTAAAGTTGTAGCCTACCATGTTTAAGTTAATTAAATATGCGCGAAAATGCAGACATAACTCCTCGTTTTCACGGGTCATTAACATGACAAAAGTGGGCACAGTAAACATAAATGCAGTCAATATCATCACTGTAGTAAACCTACATGATGACTGAAAGTCAATGTTTATGTGTTGTAGCCTTTAGCCTGTTAGAAGCGATGCTACACTAACAAACAAAGTTATAAATCTGGCGTCAGGACGGAGAAACTTTTGCAACACTCACCACTCAGATGTAGCGACAATCCATCAGAAAAAAGATTCATGTTAATCCTGAGTCAAAATAATGTCCTTGGAGGCAGTTTTAGTCCAGTTTGTAACAGCAGAAACTTGTGACTCTGTAGCTCTGTGGCGTCCAAGTGTCCGCTCCACTTTGTTTAAACTTAGTATAAACTTACTTTCTTTTGGAGACGTGTGAATTTATGCTGGAGTTTCTTTATTTTTAGGAAATAATTTGAATAAACTGTTACCCCAGTCAGGTCAGTGCAGCCCGTCTACACTGCTACTGCATTCAAGAGCGCTATATGACGGCGCAGTAAAAAAATTACAAATATCGGCAGATAATATCGGCGGCGCCGATATATCTGCCATCCCTAATTCTAATTATATGACGAGCACAGATATATAATTAGAATTATATATAGATAAAATGTATTTGACATTAATCTAATGAAGGAGTACTAGTTTACTGAATAGTTGTTTCCAAAGTAGTAAAAAATAATCGCGATAAGATAAGATAAGATAAACTTTATTGTCTTTCCCCGAAGGTGACAGAAATTCGTCTTTGACAGGCTCAAAACATGCATACCCACTTCCATAAAAGCCCAAGGCACATTTAAAATCAACACAACACTAATGTAATGAACAACAGGACTATTTTTTTCGACCGTTCATAGCGGTGATTGCATTTGGAACAAATGACTTCTTATATATGTCTTTGTGGGCCAGAGGGACTTTAAAGCGCCTGCCTGATGGAAGCAGCATGAAGGAGCTATGGAGTGGATGTGAGGGGTCCTCAGTGATCTGGATGGCCTTCCTCAGCACTGAGCGACTGTAAAGTTCAGACAGAGGGGTAGGGGTGGGCGATATGGCAAAAATAGAATATCACGATTTTTGAATTATAAACTTACGATTTCGGTTTTATCACGATTTTTTATAATTTTAGTTAGTTTATTTATTTAAAAGGGACCATGTACAATTATAACATAAATGTTGCCATTTGATGCATTGTACCAGAGTTAGCCTGAGGCTAATTTACATCTGCAGTCCCTGGCAGGGAACGGACAACCCATAACAGAAAAAAGACAAGATTCAGACAAAAGATAATGACAAAATTACTTAAATTACTCACTGAAGAAGAAAAATACTACACTAATTTATTCAACTGTGATAATCAACACAGCACTTGGACCTAAAGCAAACTCACTTTATACATCAAAAACACAATAAAACTCCAGATAATAAAATTAAGTAGAAGTAAGTTAAAGAGTAAGTTTGGTAAATGCTTGTTGTTAGTGTCTGTTGCTGTTTGGCATTTTTTCTGAGACGTCTCTCTCATGACGTCGAGCTGCTGTAAATGTAACGCTCTGTCGCTGTCTGACCCTTTCACAATAAGAGTCTTACTAAAGCGATAACATGCAGGGAATTTTATTGTGTAAAACTCAAACAGGAAGAAGTTTGTCACTGTTAGGCGAATTTACAATAATGAACTCAGACTGACGGTGTATTTAGAGAACTTTTATACTTTCAAAGACATGAATAAACAGCGCATTTGTGAATACGGTCCAGGATTTAAATTAAACAAATGAGAAGGATGCGGCGCCTGACAGAACTGTAAGCACATGTGTCAGGTAAATAAATAAATAAATAAACACACGCTACGATCTGCGCAGAGCATCGGCGTTGCGGGGTAAAGACACAGACATAAGCACCGCTGAAATAGAGACAGAACTCTGGGTTAAAAGCTCTAGATTGATGAGGCTGGTCGTGTATGCGCCCTGTAGAGGAGCGGCTCGCTGCCAAACGCTCGCATTAGCGTCTGACATTGCGTAGCAGAAAGTGCGCGGCTTGTGTTTGCTTCACTGACGGTGAAGAGTCAACTTTGCTGAAGTGCATAAAACCGTGATAAAACGATCCCACAAAAATAACAGATCGTCAGCTCTGGAGATCGTAAGACGGTCTAATATCGTCATATCGCCCAGCCCTACAGAGGGGTTTGAGCTGTACCTGTGATTTTTGAGGCCTGACTGATGATACGGGAGAGTTTGGATTTGGTTTTAAGTGTAAGAAACTTGAACCATGATGTAATACTGAAAGTGATTATGGATTCTATGAGTGATTTATAAACCAGTGTTAAAACGTCTTTTTTTACATGAAAAGACCTGAGTTTCCTCAGCAGATGGAGGCGCTGCTGTGCCTTTTTGAACACAGAGTCCACATGATGATTAAAAGACAGGCCAACATCTATTTCAGTTCCCAGGTATTTGAAGGACTGCACCTGATCCTCCGGCTGACCTCGGATGCAGAGCGGTTGGTTGAGGGCAGGTGGGAGCTTTCCCCTGGGCCCACAGCACAGCTCTTTAGTTTTTGTGACGTTCAGCTCCAGTGAGCACTCAGCAAACCCCTGAACTAAGGTGCTCACCTCCTGCTGATACTGGGACAGAGCTTCAACATCCACCACATGCGCGACCAGGGCCATGTCATCGGCATACTTCAGCAGTGTCATCCCACTCCTGCTACAGCTAATGCCGTTGGTGTAGATGGAGAACAGGATGGGAGACAGGACACAGCCCTGCGGAAGTCCTGTTTTTAAAACCAGTGTGCTTGATCTAAAACCATTAAAAAACACATGTTGTGGCCTGTCCAATAAAAACTGTCTAATCCATAAAATCAATGTGAGGTGAACCTGGAGTTTGGTGAGGCAGTGCAGCAGTGTGTCCATTTGTACAGTGTTAAAAGGATTTGAATGACTTTTACTTTAGAATGAGTTACCTTTTAGAAAGCCACAACATTCAAAAGTTGTTGCATGTTTGTTCCAGGTAGCCCCAGGAGCAACAAAATGTGTGTGTGTGCGTGTGTGTGTGTGTGTGTGTGTATAAGTGCTGGTGTTAGCTGTGGTGGATTTCACGCTGGGTGTCAGGTGGATGTTTTTGCCTCTCCTCCCTGTGATTTGGAGTAAACAGGTTATTTATATCTCAGTAGCTCTTCTCCGAAGCCTCTCGACCCCCTCGGGCAGACCCTCCCACTCCCACGTGCCCACATACTACACACATACATCCATATCAGTTTGCACAGCAATATAACAAGGTCACCTTATCCTTTCACCACGCAAATTGCCTTCACTCTTTCATGTTTTAGCTTTACTGCATTCACATGGCATCTGTTGGCACAATGGTGTTTTGTATGCGCAGCAATAAGGGCTTATACATTTAACCATGATTAATTATCTCCTCTGGCTGCTCTGGTTTCCCCTGCCACCAAAATATATACAATAGGGTAAGATTCTGAATAAATATAATAATAATTCTACACAATTATAACTAATTATAACTAACTATAATAAGACTAACATTTTATTGTGTGATAGAGCTGAGCAGACATGTTCTAAGCCTAAATAAGGTTCTGAGGCATGGTTTAAGCCGCTCTTAAATTCATCCTTTTGAGATTTTAACAGCACTGACCACTGATATGTGGACCGCCACGCCGTGTACACTTCAATATGTGGCCCTCGATTTGAAAAGTTAAACAATCACACGGCCTGATTAAGCTTCTGTTGCTTCATTCACATAACTTTTCCTCTGCCCCTCTCTCTCCCTCGCTCAAGAGGGGAGAAAAAAACTCAAGTGAAAGAGGTGTTTTGCTTCAACGCAATCTCCTCTGTAACCGTGTTTATTATTTCATTAGGTCTTTTGTCTCTCAAACGTGTTGCCTTATGCTCACTTTGAGCTCCTCGTGGGGGGTGGAGATGACCGGGGCGGACTGAGGAGGAGACAGTGCGCGGTGATGTCGCTGCAGAGCGGAGTGGAGCTGAGTGAACAGGTGGAAGATGTGAGTGACGGGGTTCCTGTAGCCGCCTCGTCACTCACGGACCCTGCGCGCCTTTTCTCTCCTATGGTCCAGGACAGTGCTGGCGCTGGGAGCGTTCGGGCGCACCGTTTCCCCAGAGCCGCGCTCTGAAACCGTTTCCCCGCAGGCCACGCTCACGTCCCGCGGTCATGCGTTCACAAACTGTCCCTCTGCCAATCCTACACTCCTCTCTCCGCCCCACTCCAGCAGTGACTTTTGTTTCGCAAAATAAGCAGCACAACTAAAGTGACGCCCCTCCCCCAAAGAGGAATTTAAAAAAAAATACTTCCCCTCCGCGAACCCGTTCATATCGTTCACTGTAAAGACTCGTTCAAAAGAACTGGATCGTTCGCGACCGACACATCACTAATTGGCGCCCCTATGCAAGGCATATGAGGTGGTTCTATACGATGCATGTTTTAAATTGCGTTTTAAAAAAAAAAGAAAGAAAAGAAAAAATACGAAACGCAATATGTGGCGAGCAGTGTTGATTCTGTGGCGGTGCGGTGTCTATGTGTGGGAAACACTGACTACGCACCCAACGTGCGTCACATGCATAGACTGTTAAAAAGAATAGACAGCTCCTCCTCACTCCTCCCCGTTTACCATAATGACCACTTTCGAGGGGGAAATCATGGCGGATTTACAGACTCCTCCTCCCAGCTCTGACGAAGCATGTTCCTAATAAGGGCAAAAGGGCGGGATCTCACTGTAAACTCGGCCCTTGCGTGACGTGTAGCTCGCGCAGCTCCAATGCCAACAGTCCGACCTCCGTTAAGTAGGAGATTAAAAATATATATTTCGAAAACCAGCCTGGTTTCTATTTTTTTGACTAACCCAGCGTTATCTCAGGAGGAATATGTAGCCATATTAAGTGTTGAAAAAATTGAAACCAGGCATTAAAGTTGTTTTTAACGTGTCTAAAGTCCAATGCTTTTCAATGGGGGCCTAGTGGCCAAATGGAGGTACTACAGCAATGGAAGAGCAATGGCGGCCTCCAGTGTTTGCGGTCACAAAGCAGAGCAGCCAGCGGCCATTGGTCACATGCAGCTGCTCGGACGTGCGGCTGTCACTTCATTCGTAGCAAACGCACGACCAACCTGCAATAAACGTACTGACCGTGGGTTCATCAGGGCTTCATATGAAGTTTACAAGAACTGCACACGATCTGTACGTCGTGTGCACCAACGCCGTGTGTTATCTCAGAGATTACCGGGCAATTTGGAGGAGAACAGCCTATATATTTCGCCCTTGGATACAGAGAAGGCGCATGTTTGGGCTGTATGACACACTTTTTCCAGGAGCTGGAGAGCGAAAGCCACGGTGGCTACATGTCTTATATTCACATAGATCCAAAAAAAGCTTTAGTGAAGCTGCTGCGCGTCACACCAGCCTTTTTCTCTCCTTCCTCTCTGACACCTGTTCTATCCTCGCCTTCCCTCTTCCCCTCGGCGTATTGCAAAATCTTTGTACTTTGTACCTGGTCAGAGGCAGCTCTGAAGCTTTACATATCTCTCGCCAAACGGGCAGTTCACGAACGACCTACGCAAAATGTATAGAGGACGCACGAGATACGTATCTGACTGTGCATTGGCCGCACTCAAGGTGGCACACGACACATATACGAAGTCCACAAGTGCGACATACGGAAAAAAGTTTCATATAAAGACGTACTCTGGCCACACAGACGACTCACGCAGACGTACGGCGTTCTTGCAACCTGAAAAAACCCTTAAGCGCCCGTAGAGTTTGTTTGACATGTCTAAGAACCTCTGCGGCGGATCCAAATAAGCACGTCACACGCATGCTGTCCGTGCGTTTTCTTGCGTTTTGTGCACGTAGACCGGCCGTAGGAGCCCGTACGGCCGGTTGTGACCATAGCTTAAAGGAAAACTCACCCTCAAATCCACTTTTTTCCCCTGATAAACTGTATAAATGAGTGTCCAATAGTGTTGTCTACATATCCTGGTCATTATTTTGGCACTTTAGTGCAAATTAGTTGAAAGATCAACTTTATGCCTAAAACCGTCAGTGAGGCGCCATCTACAGGCGGTCGGTCTTTACTGCATTTGATTTTTGAATTTGGTGCTCCTATTGGCCCAGGAGTGATAGCTGACGTCAGCAGTGAAGCCTGACGTCAGTTGCCGCTCTGGGCTATAAAAGCGGCCCAGTCTCGCTCACGCCCCCGTAGCGAGTTGGAGAAGAAATAGCGAGAGAGTATTTTCATCAATTGTCAGGTTTGCGATTAGTTATAGCATTTAGGTAGATTTTTTTTTAGAATAGCTTTTTGTATTATAATAATTGTGTAGTGTTAATAGCGTTGTTGTTGAATATTGTAGTTTTAGTCATTAGTTACAGAACAGTAATAAAATCAAGTAATACAACTGGCACCATAATTTTCATTATTCCATCATTCAACTAAATAAGCATACATTTAAAGATAAAGACTTTAATATAGTCTTTACAGAGTCATTTAGTGGTAGTTTAGTGCATGTGTTACATTGGTTAAACCTTTAATTCACTAAATTTAGCAATAGAAATTACTTTTGGCTCGAGTCCACAATGTTACAGACCGTTAGTCATTCTGATTCTGTTTTATCTTCAATGACAAACCGAAAACAATTTCAAAACTGTGTTCCTGCAAAATATATATTTATTTTTTGTTTATGCGACATGTTTTGTGCACTTTGCTGTAAGAAAAATAAAATAAAGCTTTGTAATACATATAGTCATATCTCTATACCTCACACATGCTCTGCTGAGGACACAGATATACTATCTCCCATGCTGTTGTAGACTACAGCAAAAAGTCTACATTAAAATAGATCGGTAAATTATGAAAGTAGCCAGCCAGGACAGTTAGCTGCGATGCTAACATCGATCTTGCTCAATGCTAAGCAGCTAGCTTTGTAAATTACAAGAATCACTAATAAAATAAGCCAGCGCCTCAGAGCAGTCTCAGGTACAAGGCCTCTGTCTGTCACGATGCTTCTCCTGTGTAGAGAGAGCTGTAGAGTCGTCCCAGTGGAACAGGTTGCTAAACAAGTTAGCTCGCTGGAACTCCATGCGCGGACTTTTTTCACGAGTAGTGCTACAGCGTTGAAGTCAGATGACTCAGGCCTGTCAATCACAATCAATTTTCTGTTGAGATTTTCAAATCTGAGGCTCTGAGGCTGAGGTTCTGGAAGGGGGGTTAGTAACTCTTTAAGGCTGCACAATATGGAAGTAACTTGTGATATGCAATACCGCTGTGAAATATCGCAATAACGATATTATTGCAATATTTCACTAAACCATTTCAACACGATATGTTCCATTCTAATTAAACACAAATTGTAAGTAGGTTATTCAGCAAATTGTGTCAAAACAAGACTTAAAAAACACCACACCAGCACCACAAGACTAAAATGTAACTAAATTAGGAAATGTTTAATTAAACCTTTAACTAGAAATTTTACAGCAAAACAATTGTCGATCTCAGTCCGATGAAGACTTTAGTGATGTTGTGATTTATTGTGGCTTCTTGCAATACGGCTATTGCACCAACTTATATCGCGATACGATATTTTTTGCCATATATTGTGCAGCCCTAATGTTGATACATACTCTTGTGAAGCGGCTGGTTTGTTTCCCGTATGCACTGCTCACTGCATTGTTCCTTACATTTAATGGAGTACACTACATACGAGTGAGCCCTGTTGTCTGTTTCTGCAATTCTCGCCGTATGTTTTGGTGACCAGGGGAGCGTTAGTGAACATTGTTTTTGCCTAGCATAGAACTATTATTTGTGACTGGGAGTGATACTTGTCTCAAGATGTACAGTTTACACCTTGATACCTAAAGATGGAGCAGTGTTTGGAGAGTAGAATGAAAAAACAACATAGGCAATTATTCTAAGAGGCTGATGTACTAATATAGTACCGGTCAAAACACTTGGAAATGCTTTTTCTGAATTGGCGTTTCTTTATTTTCAACACCATTTACATTGTGTGACTCTCATTGAAGACACACTATGAATGATCAGGTTTATGTAGGAAACAAAAAAGGTGAAAATAACTCAAAAATGTCTATTTTAACTTAACTAACTTAACTAAATTTGCCGCCCTTTACTATTGGAATTTTCTCAACGAGCTTCATAAGGTCATCATCTGAAATGGTTTTCAACAGTCCGTGAAGTCAAAACCATTTCTGTGACGACACCGTGAAGCTCATTGAGAAAATGCAAAAACAATTTTGAAGAATTTATGTCACCTTTGTGACATAAATTGAAAGGTCTGTGAAAGGCGCTGTATAAATAAACGTCTTCTTCTTTCGTAAATAGCACACAAGGCAATTCCATTCTTTGGTTAAAAGCTCAGAAGTCACTTTATCACAGTAGGGCCCCTTTATGGAGGTCATATTTTTCCTTTTCATTCAGTGGGCTGTGTGTAAGTGGCGTGTGCTGCTGAAGTGCATACAGGCCGAGGGACATGTGAACTCAGTGCCTTCGGCTGGAAGCGGCTTGTTAAACACTTCCAGGAAATAGGAGCAGGGGTAGGTGGGGTGGGGTGCCGACAGAGATCCCTGCTCTGAGGGGAGTAGGGTTTAGCTTCAAAACAGTGGACCTCACACTGCACTGATGAGAACAAACTACCGGAGATGCTGCGATTAGCAAACCGTCATTTATTTAGCCAACATCATGTACAAGCGCATAAGAAACTGTGCTGTATGTGGAAAGTACAAATCGGTTTAGATGAGTGGCATGAAAAATAAAAACACGAAAGTTTGCACCTGAATTCACTCCCCGAACGGCAACGTAGTGGGGACAAAGCTCTTTCTTGTGGTTGCATTGACGGTACATCTGCACATCGCCATCTACTTCTTCTTCTTTTAGAGGCCGAGATTGTTCGACCCGCCACAACCAGACCCGCCATCAAAGGAGAATTTATGACCCGATCCGCGAGCATGGCTGCGGAGACCGCGGGGGAACCCGCAACCCGCGCATCAGGTGCGCTAATGCCCCCAGCCATGTGTGAAATCCTGCGCGTTTTACAATAGCTACATATTGACAAACGGGATGAAGAAAGATTACGCACGGTTCTGAGAAGTGCCCTCCGTGCGCATCCATGTCGTGTGTGTTAGCTGCTTTGCTGCTGACAGAGAAGCCGGTGCACTGCATACAAGCTTGTTTTCCATTGCCATTTCTGATTGGTCACCAAGCCAGGAACGCGAGATTCAACCATTTTAATTGGCTAATAGGTTTGTCAATCAAATGTCGGGGGCGGGGAAAAAAATCCTCAGCCTCCTGAGGTTAGGTTATCGCAGGAGTTAAAACCTCAATATCGATGCGATAAAGGTTAATCTTGCAGCCCTACCAAGTACTTTACTGAAGTACTTCAGTAAATTATCTTCATCACTGACCACCTCCAGGCTGGTGTAACCCGTCAGAACAAACTCAGTTCATCCTCCAGCTCAGAAGATCAGCTGCAGTTGATCCCTCAGACCAGACGTAAGCTTTGTGGGGTTTTTCCTGCTTCAGCCTGTGGGGAAAAAAAGATCAGTTTCAGTCTCTGCCTGTCGTTAAGGCACCTCTTAAAACACCTTTTTTCTTTGGGTATCAACAGCGTTTGAGATGGCTTTAGTTCAGTATCATTGATAAGAATGCACCGATCCAATACTGGTATTGAATATTGGAGCTGACAATGGAGAAAATACGACATCGGACATCGATTCCAAATATCCGATACTGAACTGATACCCGTTTTGGCGCTCACCGTTTTAAAAACACAACTTTCACCAACTAAGTGAATATGGGCATGCTGTATGTCATTTCGAAGCTCAGAACCTGGAGAATTACGTAGTACTTGCAAAATCCCACGACTAGGAAGAGTATGTTAATGTTCGTGGCAACTAATCCATGTTGGGACAGAAACTATGATTGGGTCACCTAAAGTGGCCTAACAAAATAAAATTGGCCACTGCTGGAGTGGCCAAGTGTTTGTGTTTTAGTTTATGAAATGCTATTTAAATGTGCTATACAAATAAAATGGATTGGATTGAATTGAATAACTGATCTAACATATTTGTAATGCAGAAGTAATGATCAGATCACTTTATGTTTATATTAATGAAACCTAAAAGCCTGTCACACCTAAGGTATAGTGTAGAAAAGTCCGGTGATACCTGGGTGATGTTTATTAATAGGCCCTAGATATAATTGAGAATTGATCTGTAACACCTTGTTTGCAAGAAAAGATAAGACTTTTCACACTGGAGAAAAGAGGACCAGGCCTTTTTTCACTTACAGCAGCCACTTTTAAGAAAGTCTTTTGGTATTGGTTAATATCGGATATCAGCAGATACTTAAAACCTCAGTATCGGTATCGGAAACAAAACAGCTGGATCGGTGCATCTCTAATCAGTGATTTATATACGGAAACTAATAAACGGGTCAGCCACAAACAGTGTTATGACTGGTTTCTTGTTGTAACACATATAGGATTTATTAGGGCTGAAAGATATATCGTTATCGTATCGATATCGAGATATGAACATTCAAGATATCAATATCGCAAAGAAAAATATATCGTTATCGTATTTATACTGAGATATGAACATTCAAAATATTAAAATCAAAAAAGCAAGATATAAACGATATAGGTTTTTATCAATAAAACTGCACTCTTTTGTATTGTTTTTATTTTTCTGAAAAATGCTTAGTTTTCACCTAACCCATAGTTATATCGTATCGTATCGATATCAAGATATCTGGCATGAATATGAGATATGAAATTTTGTCCATATTGTTCAGCCCTAGTATGTGATTGATAATAATGTTAAGATGTGTAAGTACATTTTTTGGAACCCTTCTGTTGGGGGTGAATAGAAAATGAACCAATGAACCCTTTCATGTACGAGTTGTTATTTATCACGTTAACATGCTTCTCTGCTTTCAACTGAAAGTCGAGTGAAACAGATCGGAAGATTTTTACAGAAGTGATGCCAATTTAAAATATGATTTTCTCCACAAAAATGCTGTTTCATGGTTTTCTGTTTATAAGATTGTTTCAGTGCTGTTTAAAAGGGTCAAACCTTGGTAGTACAGTCTAATACTCTATGTGACCAGTAGGGATACCAAAATAGGCCATAAGGTAAACATATTACAAGTATTTTTTGCAATGAGGCATCATTGAAAATTGAATATAATTGTCCGGGATTGTGTCCGTAATGGGACGTTTATGGGCCAAACCACTGGCATAAGGGCGTTTTCACACAGGCTATAGTTAGGTCAACCTAAAAGAGCTTTCGGCCCGAGAGCGGCACTTATACAGTAGGTCAGTGTGAATCCAACTGTAGCACTTTACGCTGGTCTAAACAGCCGCTCTGAATGCGGCTGAAACGGGAGGTCTCGGAGCGGGTGTGGTGTGAAACTACTATCGCTTTGACCTCTTTTTTTGTGCGACGAAAGAATGAATACACGCAAAATGGATCAACTTTAAATCATCAGGGTACTTCTCTCTTTCCCGCCTTTCTCTTCCTGCTGAAGTAAAACCGTCGTCTTCATGAGCCGATTAAAGTTCATTTCTCTTCGCTTCTCGTATATCAGCGTCACTGTATTTAATCACGAGGGAGAGGAGAGAGGAGAGGTTTTTTTATTTATTTAAATTTTTTAATTTTATGTAAGTGCAAATTTTTTGACACTTGATTGTGGCCGACAAAAAGTAACGCTTGTCTTGGTCAACTCTAAAGATCCATCAACTGCTTTACTCTTCATCAGAAAAAGAATAGCTCAGCAATTCCTGCTGCCAATAATAGACTATGGAGACATTATTTACACTACAAACCTCAAACCACTGACAACACTCACAAACTCCCTCTGCAGATTTGTGCTTCAATGCATTTTATTTTACTCATCACTGACCAATGACACATTCAACTAAACAACCCAAAGACATCCTTGAAATATTTTATCCTTTCTGCTCAATTATTATGTTTTTCCAATTGTACAGCAGGGTTCACTACTGATTTTGGCTTTAAAATAAAATGTTATTTAATTGTTTTGAAAAGTCTATGGAGATTTTGAATGAACTTCTGGCACCATCTGTTACGGCGGGCCTGCTGAGCTCCATTGTATAATGTTGGAAACTGTGAAGTAGGACTTGACTAGGGCCTGACCGATATGGATTTTTGGGATCCAATACCGATACCGATATGAAGGGGGTTGGCATAGCCGATAGCCGATATATTGGCCGATATTTTAAGTAATCTAATTTGATATTGTTGTGTTTTTTTAAATCTCTCAAATAGCCTAAAGTGAAGCATTTATTATTATAGTAAAGGTTTCAATCATAGAAATATATAGAAATATCGGTCGACCGATGTGGTGATTACAGATGGAAATTAGCATAGTGCTAAATCTGGTGCAGCCAACTTTTTAATGTAACTGCACACTGTCCTTTCAATGAACTAAACAATTATCGGGTATTTTGATTGGCCGATGCCGGTATGCACCACTGATATTTTTGGTTACATTTTAGAACTGTCCTATGCATGATGCTTCATGTGTCAGTGTTGTACTGTGACAGCAGGGGGCGCTGAATATTCATGTTTAGTAGGTACTTCAGAAGGAGCTTGTTTGAAAGACAAAAATCAGTAGATTCCAAAACAAAAAACGGTAAATCTCTATCTCTTATGGTTGAAATTATACGCAAAAGTTTATGAACTAAAATATGTAAAATAGGTGTACAAACAATTTTCACTGCGATGTTTCTCTGCTCACCTGAGGCCTAGGAAGTTGTGGGGGGCTCATTTTAAAGCTTTGATTGAGCTCTTTCCGATGCTGAAAAGTATTTCATTATTGGCCGATAGCCGATAATGAAAATATCTTAATATCGGCTGGCCGATATATCGGTCGGGCCCTAGACTTGACAGTACGTTTGTTAAATGTGACGCCACGACTTCCGCTTCCGGGTCCAAGGAGACGGGCAAATATGCGAGAACAAAACATAAAATATAGCCGCAAGCGGCGATTATCGGCCCTCGCCGACCGCCCTGCCTAAAGCAAGGGGCGCTTCGCGCCCTTTTGTCTCCCTCAATCTAAAATTATGGTATTGCTACTGCCTTTATGTTTGTTTTAACTTTTTTCCCAAGGGTCTTAGTTTTAGGATTTTGGAATGCGCTAACGCACAGTATGAATTTGTATCACACTATATCTGCAAACTGAAGCATATTTTTACATTTTACTTAGGGCTGCGGCTGCGCCGCAGAACATCCACAAAGGTTATCCAAAGTACTTTGGTTCCTCACTTGTCGCTGAATTATGGAGTTTAACATTTTTCCATCAGAATAAAATGGGACGTTCTGGTCATCGCTACGGCAACACCGTGAAAAATATGGCATGGGTGTAATTGACTTTTCTGATCGGAAAAACGACCAAATAGAATTTTGTGCCAAATTATTTTAATTTTCGTAAAACTAAAATTTGTACTCTCCATATAATTCCTATAATTCCAATTTGAATTTTGCCAAATGAAAGTGTTTAGGACTGTGACTTTAACAACTGATGAGCGAAATCGGGCTTCATATGTGCGAATGGGAGCCATTTTTTGTTTGCGAAAAATTCAAAATACTTTGTACAGTTTGCGGCTTCGCCGCATAAAAACCGTAAAACTTAGAAAAGTAATTTGGATAACTTTTAAAGTTCTACTTCTCAAGATTATTTTCCACCCAAAATTAGGTCGTTCCGATAAACGCTCTAGGAGGAGATAGATTTTGTACAAAGTGAAAATAAAGGCGGATTCCCGCTTCGCGGGCTGTCATCCAAAATGGCCGACACCCAATATGGCGGACGGCGTTGCAGTAATAATATTTTTTGCTCAACTTGTCATGATGCACGTCTGTACCGATTTTTATGATTCTACGACAAACTTCATTTTTGGCCAAGTCCTATCTCGCAATGTTAAAAAAAAAAGGAGGTGGCGCGCCACTATTTTGAAATTGAAAATTTGGAAATAGTCAAAAGTTGCGTCGGATCGGGTTTGAATTTTGGGCCAAAATCTGTGACTTTTCGTCGATGTTCACTGGGTGAAAATTGCGAGGTCCTGGGTCAGTGACCCAGGACGAAGTGCTCTCAGTCATCCATTGACTTTTATGGGCTCTGTACAATTACAATGTTGATTTTTGCATTATATATGTATGTGCACGGGACGTGCAGGACAAGAAGAGTGCGTTAGGGAGTGTTTGAGAGGAGGGGAGCGCTTCGCGCTCGTTTTGTGCATTTTGTTCGCACTTTGGGGGAGTGCGCTCCGCTTTGCTCCGTGCACCGTTCAATTACAATGTTCATTTTCTGATACATGTGCACGACGAGAGGAGTGCGTTAGTGCATGTTTGAGAGGAGGCGAGCGCTTGGGGGAGTGCGCTCCGCTTCGCTCCGCGCACTCTATACGATTACAAGAGCCCCTTCGCCAGCCCTGATGGCGCTCGGGCCTAATAAAAAACTCTTAAAAACAACCATCAATATTTCTGAAACTCAACGGAGAGTTATTGAAGCTACTTATTTCTCAGACTCATTAGCCAAAAGTGCCACACCTACGGCTAAAAAAGTAATATTTACTAAAGTCGCTACTTCCGGGTTTAGCGTAGCTGCTGCGCCGTTAGCATTTTTCTCCGCTAACCCGGATGTAGTGATTTTGGAAAATATTACTTTTATAGCAGTAGGTGCTGCATTTTGGCTTATGGGCCTGATAAATAAGTATGTTCAGTAACTCTCTGTTGAGTTTCAGAAATATTGATTGTGGTATTACAGGAGCTATATCATGCAAAATCGACTTTTTGGAGTTTTTAGCCATGTTGTTATGCTATTTCCTTATCAAAAACACCCCCAGAGCGTTTTTTGGCTTAATTCACGCAGTTCTCAGTAATCCTCCTGAATCCTGCTCTCTGAGCAGCTGCTCCGCCCTCTCCTGGTAAACGACTGAGCTGTTCAGTTGTGTCGTCACAAAGGAACGGAAGTGCTCTACGTCTGTAATGTAATGCCTTACAGCCTGGTTTTAATTTATAAAACAGCTTTTTCATTATTTTTGTTGGAAGAGAGAAATAAAAAAAAATAAAAAAAGGAACTCTCCGACGCGTCTGTGCTGTCCCAGGAGACTAAACAAACGCACCCCCGGCCGGAGGATCCATGGATCCGAGCAGAAGTGTTGTTTTTGAAGACTGAGCTCTTTCTAACCTACTCTGGACACGCCTGTTCTTTTTCTTACCGAATGATAATGTCACGGATGCGCGTTTGGCTACGAGAGGAACAGGACTATTCAACCTTCCTAAAGAAGAGTGCACTCGCCAGAAGTTGGAATTTGTTTCCGGGATTCAGCGACTATATCAACCAACCTGATGGATGTTTGGTGAACCTTGGCCAGAATCAAAGTGGATTAACTTTCATAACCAACGCGATCTCATGGGGAGTCCAGACTGAGCGGTGAGTCAATCAAAACGCGTGTTAGTGTGTGTGTTAGCCATTTATGAAACTGTGTTGCACATGTCAACTCCTTATAACTGCATTATGTGAAGCAACTTCACTTTTTGCAGTGATATTTATATTTATAATACTGCAACTGTGGAATGAGTTAACTGAGGCCGCCTTTGCTCCTCCATTGCTGTAGTACCTCCATTTGGCCGCTAGGCCCCCATTGAAAAGCATTGGACTTTAGACACGTTAAAAACAACTTTAATGCCTGGTTTCAATTTTTTCAACACTTAATATGGCTACATATTCCTCCTGAGATAACGCTGGGTTAGTCAAAAAAATAGAAACCAGGCTGGTTTTCGAAATTAATTTTTTTTCCATCTCCTACTTAACGGAGGTCGGACTGTTGGCATTGGAGCTGCGCGAGCTACACGTCACGCAAGGGCCGAGTCTACAGTGAGATCCCGCCCTTTTGCCCTTATTAGGAACATGCTTCGTCAGAGCTGGGGAGGAGGAGTCTGTAAATCCGCCATGATTTCCCCATGGAACGTGAGTGAGGAGGCGTTGTCTATTCTTTTTACAGTCTATGGAAAATACCCCCCAAAAATACTTATATTTCTCTCAAAAATGAGTACTCTATAGTGATAGAGGTACATATATCATATAAATGACTATACTTGACTTTGGAATGGCTAAAATAGCATGATACAGATCCTTTTTAAAGAGTTTTTTGTAGTTTCTCGCACATCTGCGGACCCGGAAGTAGAGCTGTGACGTCACCTCTTTACACACGTGTTGCCAACATTCAATGACCATTGCCATGACATTTACAGTAAACATGACATTCATGTAAAAATAAATTTGACCTGCACGTCGGGGCACCAGAGTGAGGCCAGTTTGGGAGCATATTTGGTGTCATATAAAAGTTAGAGAGTTAAATGTCGTTGCTATAATCTTAAATCCTTTAATAATAATGCAGGCATGTATTTGTTGTTGTGAAAAATGTATAGTGGTTGTAAAAGATGAACTGAATGTATTGCTGACAAACTGGCATTGAACCCTGTTTTAGGATGTTTTGGGGCAGTGGTAATTTTAGGTGCCACTGACGTTCACATGTTTTTAGTCCCTTTTTTTCATTAGTCAGAATAAATATTACAAATATTATATTTGTATTACTACTATTACAATGAACACAGTTTTGGCACGTTTCTAAAGTGGTGCGGCAAAATGATACCCTGGCGCATGTTTGTAGTTCACTATGGTCATGAGGAGTTTTTTTTTTAACCTGTTTCCTGACGTCTGCGCCTGTCCCTCTCGTCCTCAGTCCTGCCGCACATCACCGACTGTTTCTCGGCCAACATGGAGACGTTCCGGTGTCGCTGGAGCAGTGGAACCTACGCCAACCTGTCTGAACCGGGGGCGCTGAGACTCTTCTACCTCAACAAGTGAGCGCACGCTACGGACTGGCGTTGTTGCAATAATTGACCTTTTAGGTTTGTATTGGGCGACATGTTATTGATGGATATTGAGTCTTGTCATGTCTCTAATGCTCCATTTAATCAAGCCTGGTGCAATATGGCACAAAACGCCTACACAACGCTCTGGAGTCTGTTGATAGAGTGATAGCAGCCGCTTCTGGAAAATGTCATGATGCTCTCTAGAGCTGCACAATGTAGACAAAAAAACTAATTGCGTTTTATTTTCCTGACAGATATTGCTATTTTAATATTTTATATACATTTATAGCCTATGATTGTTAACTGCTGTTAAACAACATGGTACTTTATTATACCATTATATTTATTATTTATTATATTTATTATACTTTAGCTTCATGCAGCAACAAGATGCAAATCTCCAAGAGTCAAAGAAGCAAAGGAAAACTTGCCCTCAAATCCACTTTTTTTGCTTACAAACTGTATAAATAAGTGTCCAATAGTGCTGTCTACATATCCTGGTCATATTTTTTTCAATTTAGAGCAAATAAGTAAATAGATCAACTTTCTGCCTAAAAATGTCAGTGAGGCGCCTCTACAGGCGAAATGTCTGTACTGCATTTGATTTTGAATTTGGCACCACTGTTGGCGTAGGCATAAATTCTGATGTCACCGGGGAAATCTGATGTCACTTGCCCTGCAGCACAAACACGCAGCACAATGAAATGCTCCCCCACACGGCTCTGGCCCTGCCTCCTGCAGTGAGGAGGGAGCAGGGGAGGGAGAGGGCTGTTTACCTGTAAGGTGACTCTGATTGTGTCTAACCCAGCGTAATCACAGGAGGAATATCTAGCTGTAGACAGTTCCAAAAAATTAGGCACCGGGTATTAAAGTTGTTTTAACGTGTCTAAAGTGCAATGGATTCCAATGGGGGCCTAGCGGCCATATGTCGGTACTACAGCAATGGCGGCCTCCGGTGTCGTAGTCGCAAAGCAGAGCAGCCAGCGGCCATTGGTTAGGAGATAGGGTTATGATTCAGTAAGTAAGTGCTTTGTTTGTCATTGTACAACTGTAAAACGAAATAGAGTTCAGGTGTTAGTCCTGAGCCGTGCGGAGGTAGAGGAAACCGTAGTACACGGAGAGAACCTGGCTGGCTGCCTTCAGGATGTTGGGTTTTCTGATACACTCGTTCTTAGTCTTCTAGTCGTGTTTTACCCGTCTCCAACAATTCATCCGGTTCTTTTGGATCATACCGTTGATAAATAAAAACATTAAACAGATATAAGAATCATCGATTATTATTATTGAGAATTGGTATCACACGTAAATACGTTGAGACAACGCAGCGCTGCGTTCCCCTCGTGAGAGATCTCTGCCACTGCTTTGTCTCTTACACTCTTTATTTGCTCCCTGACGCCTCCCATGCGGGGAGCACCTGTGTATCTGCAAAGTTCAGCTGAATCGGTCAAGGCCGGTTCCAGCTGTCCTTCACAATGTGACAATGTATGTACAGCGAGCGTGTGAAAGGCACACTCCTTTCTCCTCGCTTCCTGTACCTTCTTTGTTACCATTTTTGTACTTGTTATTGTCTTCCTTGCATTCCACTGTCAGTTAGTGCTGTAGCAGATACATTTCCCTAACAAGGCTTAGGAACGGCAAATGTGATGTAAGTTGTGTTTCACTCACACAGGTCTTTCACATATTTTTAGAAACTACGGTCTTGGCTTTCAAATGAGGCATCACACTGGCATATAGGCTGTACAGTAAGCTCCCCAGTCAATGTGCTTTGAGATTTGGATATGCATAATTGCTAGCAGTAACCTGGCAGGTAATAGGTTAAATTCACTGCCAAAGGAACTAAATATGATTATAATAAACATCATAAAGGCAAAGTTCACTAAATTCATTTTAGATTTAGTCGACTAAATTTACATGCAACTTTAGTTGACTAAAACTGAATTGAAATATGTTGTCAAAATTAATATTGGTTGCGCCGAATTTACGCCAGGAGCCATCACTTGATGTGACGTACATTATATCCGCGCATTTGGAAAAAAATTACAAAATTACACGCGTACGCTGCGCTACAACACGTACGCTGCGCTACAACATGTACGCGCTGAAATTCTTCTGTGTAAAGTTAGTTTGAATCATTCGCAAATAAACTTGGCGCTCTCACACCCTTTCTTTTATGAAAATCCTCCTCATAATCAAAATCCTGCTGTAAAGATGTTGCAATTACACGTGGGATAAATATTACAATGATATGTGCGTACGCCTATGAGCTCTGCGATGACATGATTATTCCGTCACCCAATCCACTCTTTGTTACTAGCAGTGAGAATAGTTTGCACAGCGCGGGACACACGTGGAGTTTGTTTATAGCAGGGGTGTCCAAACGTTTTTCACTGAGGGCCACATACAGAAAAATATACAAACAACTGGGCCGCACTCAGTAGAGGTCAGATATATAACTTCATCGCTGTTGTATTACAGTTAGCAAAATCAATAAAATGTTAACTGTGCTTTTTTATTTTAATATGCTTTAAGTAAAAAACAGCCTTCATCACAGCTTTCTATTAATGGATTTTCATTTATTTTTAAAGAGGGGGTATTATGCTTTTTTCAATCACATAGCAGCAGTCTATAGCATACTACAATGATGACGTAACCTTCTGTTGGTCTGTATATGCAGTAAATTAAAATAACTGCCTTGAATAAAATTGCTCTCTCAAAATGGCTGTACTGAACGTCTTGAAATAGGCCTCTGTCTCTTTAAGAAGCTTTCCGACACGCCCCCTTCAGCACACTGCTGTGGCATCTAAACAACACTACTGTGCGGGGAGGGGGCTCTGCTGAGCTGAGGAGCAGTGGTTGGTGGCTTGGCTGGTGACAAAAGGTCCAGAGGCGTCTCCAGGAGGTGGGGGCGTTCCTAGGAGGACTGAGCATAGCTACACCTAAAATGGCTGCCGTCTAAGTTTTTACTGATTACTCAAAAATATGTGAATGAGCCAAGGCAACACTCCAGGCATGTGTTTAATGAGGGAATGACATAATAACATGATATAAAGCTTGAAAAAGTCGATTTTACACAATACCCCCCTTTAACAAAAGAAAAAAGGTAAAAGCGAAATAACACAATTACTCACCAGCACAGACTGAGATGTATAGCTCAAAGGAACTTAACATGAATCCCTTCAATATTGTTAACAGGGCACATTTTTTAAAACAGCAACATACTGTGTGAGAAAAATATTTAACTGACCAGGTAAACAGGGCCATGTTTAAAAAAGATCATTTACCATTTTATACAGTGGGGGGGAAATAGACTAGTGTCATCCTAAATCCGAGTCTGACAGTGGCTTAGTGGATAGTGGTTCTGACACAAAGGGACAGGCCCCAAAGTGATAATAATTGATAATATAATAAATAATAAATAAAAAATAAATAAAAATTAATTTATATTTTTAGAATTTTGCAGTGGGCAGCGCAGACAAACTCAATTTTCCTGCAGTGACCTCTGATTGGCCAGCAGCCAGAGGAAGCGACACTCGATCATTCTGATTGGCGAACATTTCTGTCACCCGAACGACGAAGGTTAATTGTGCAGCCCTAATGCTCTCTATGAAGTAGTAAAAGTTTGATTTGACTAATGGTGATGGTGGTTAAAAGTAGTTCCAGAATATGTGTATACTCTTCGACCTTGGATTTCTAACTATAAAACCTATGGCTATGACGATTTCTTACGCTTAAAGGGATACTTCATAGGGCCTCATTTCCTAGTTATCCAGAGTGTTGTTGATGTCTGGAGATATTTTTTCTTAAATTCATGCAGTTCTTATATTTGAAGAGTCTAGTTGCGCTAGGCTAGAGCAAGGCTAAAGCATTTCTATGGTAAAGTCTAGCTTGCATTAAAAAACAGTCTGACCCACTCCACAGTGCACCTGAGGTAAATCACTTATAACACCAGACTAACCATATAAATGTCTGTGTCGATAGAATAATTTTAACCATTTTCCATTTAAAATAACTTATATTTGAGCAGCATCAGCTTCGTGGCTGTAAGCTAACGCAGCAGCGGAGTGATCTGCGAGAAAATAGTCCCTCAAAATGCGGTAATTCATGTGATACAAGGTCAGTTATATTTCAAAATTTATTCTATTAACACAGACATTTATATGGTTAGTCTGGTGTTATAAGTGATTTGCCTCAGGTGCACTGTGGAGTGGGTCAGACTGTTTTTAATGCAGGCTAACTGATACCATAGACATGCTTTAGCCTTGCCCTAGCCTAGCACCACTAGACTCTTCAAATATAAGAACTGCATGAATTTAAGAAAAAATATCTCCAGACATCAACAACGCTCTGGATAACTAGGAAATGAGGCCCTATGTCAAAAATCCCGAAGTATCCCTTTAAACATCTCTTCACTTTGGCAGATGTTTGTGTGTGTTAGGAAGGAAGGACTTCATTTGTATTACGCCTTTCACAGACATGGTCACCAAGCGCTTTACACAGGGTCAACTTTTTTGCTCGGGTACCTAACTCAAATGCATTTCCAAAGCACTGGGGGGAAAAACTACCTCTAATCTAAAATTGCAGATGACCCTGAAAACCACGGAACATGAACTGGTGTTGTATGTGATCTCGTCCAGGCCGTCGGTGGTGGAGTGGCTGGAGTGCCCGCAGTACAGCCCAAACGAATGCTTCTTCAGTGAGGAGCACACCACGGTCTGGAACACCTACAGGGTCCAGCTGCGATCCAGGGACCAGCGCACGGTGTTCAACGAGAGCGTGTTCATCATCTACGACAGGGGTACGGTGAGGGCAACAACTCATAACACGGATCCTTAATTATTTACTTTGGTGGACCATTTGTGTCTAAATGATGGTGGGAAAGAGCCAATGGAATGGGCGACTCACTGTAGAAACCGATAATAGGGCTGGGAAGCTAGACTTTTGTATAAGGAACTACAAAACCTTACCCTGAATGAATTGGATTCGAAAGCTCAAGTTGAGTTTCCAAAGGTTATATTAAACAATTTAAAAGTATCCTCTTTTGTTTTAATCAATCAGCACCAAAACTGGTATTAACCAGATCAACTTTAAAGCAGTACTAAGTAACGTGTTTACCTTAATAAATCCTTTCCGTAGTCCCTCTGGGGGTAATACAAGTGTTAATGGGATGATTGGAGGGTCTTTCATCTCCCCCTGGTGTCTCTGGCCAGAAAACCACAATTGCAACTTTGCTGCCACTGGGTCGAAGCAGCAATACACACTAATGGAATCACGAAGAAGAAGCTAACAGGCTAACGGGCAAAGCTAACTGCGGGCTAGCGCCACTTAAACAGTATTTACAGCCAAGTTTGAGTGAAAAAAAATGATCTCCATTGTGTAACTGGATGAACAATATCCCTCTGTCCCTTTGTCTTTTCTGTCAGCGTAGTATTTACTCTCACGGACAATTAAAAAGTAAAAAAAAGGCAACATGCTACGACACCTGCAGTGCCGCTTATGGCCTCTAGGAGCATGAGTTACTTAATACTGCTTTAAAGGCACTAGATGCAAGTTGGTCATTTATACTCACTACTGCCACCTCAGGTCTTACACGTAACTGCAGTCTCTATATTAAGCTCCTGCATGACGCCACTTCGGACCGAATTAACACCTTTTTGAGTGACAGTGCAGGATTTTAGAGGCAGTATAGTCCCTTTAAGTCAAAAGCATTTGTATCATTGTTTTTTTTCCCTAGATTTGAGTTGAGTATAAAAGTTACATGGTTTCCGATACGATACGCGTATCACAACAAAGACGTATTGCAATACATTGTAAAACGATAATTTGTCCCAGCCCGAGGCGATAACGCAAAAAAGTTGGCAAGTTTTAAAATGTAAAATGTCTCAAAAGCCAGTAACGTAATAGCACTGAGCCAAAAACGTAAGAGATGAGATGAAAAATAATGTAATAATACTTAAGTAAATACTGTTCATGTACATTTTTTTCTAAAATGTTAGAAAACCTGTTATTTTGTGGGTTTTCCAACTGTTACTTCTCGACTTGAGGTAACTTACATGCATTTTCTTCCAACAATAGCTCAGAGGGTTAAAACGGGTCATCTTTTGACCGAAAAGTTGCCAGTGTGAATCACTGCTCCCACAGGTGCATGCCGCCACTGTGTCCTTGAGCAAGGCACTTCACTCACCTTGCCTATATATTAATGTAGCGCTAGCTGGGGACCGGTACATTTATTTATTTTTGATACCAGTACTTTAACGATACTTGGTTTGTGATACCAATACCTGAAAGATACTTATTCCGATACCGATGCTATAATATTGGTCATCTAGAACCAGAAAACTGAACAATAATGTTTGGAAGATCTGCAAATTTACAATATCAGGTTAATCTCCAATGTCAAGAAATTGGGAATAATTTGGGAAAAATGGGGGGAAATTGGGAGAAATTGTGGCAAAAAAGTTAAAAAGAGAAAATTAAGGGGAGATTTGAGAAAATGGGGACAATATTTGTAAGAATAAATTGGCATAAATTAGGAAAAAAAATTGGGGGGAATGAGGAAAAATGTGTAAGCAAAAATCATTTACTTGAGCTGAAACAACCAAGTCACTTCGGTTAATGCTGTCCCTGGGCCGACATCAAAACTGTAATTATTTTTTCAGTGCCTGTTTTCAATATCAGTAGTACCTGGACTAATGCGCTACTGTTTTGGAAAACAAATAACTAGTGCTACTGTAGATTATTACTTAAACATGCAAAACTAAAGCTCCACGGGCACAAAGACCAGACAGGTACGCATCAACTCGTCTAAGCTCAGGTAAGAACATATCTCAGTCTGGAGAAACTGTGGCCTGTTCCTTTAAAACTACAGTGAAGTTTGATTCGCAGCTCTGGTATGATGTCCTGTCTGATAAAGCCAATCTCAAATCTCTTGTTACTCATTATTCCGGTGACATTTTCTAACCTGACCCCGCAGTTCGCCCGGACCCCCCGTACAACCTGAGCTGGTCGTCCCTGAACGGCAGCGTGTCGGGCCAGTTCTATGACGTGCTGGTGAGCTGGAGCCCTCCGGAGTCTGCGGACGTCAGGTCTGGCTGGATGAGACTGCAGTACCAGCTCCAACATCGTGATGCCAGCTCCGACGTGTGGCAGAAGGTGAGAGCCTCCACCTGGGAGGAAACACAAACCGTTTTAGAGTGGAAGGACAAGCAGCAACTGTAGCTTTCACCCAGAAGACGGTTAAAGTTGGCGTGTAGTGCTAAGTCAATACTTTTTAGCTTTAATTGTGCTATAAATGCATTTCCTGGTTTCAATCACTCATCTTGAAAAAGCATATCTTTATCAAAACAAGCTTGGTGACGCTCCACAATCAAGGATGAGAGAATATAATTTCAAACCATTCACATGGTTTGACAAATTATTATTTTTTGAATCTTTTAACACGAGTATGACGTAAAATCATCGGAAGACTTGAGAATCGTTGTTAGTTGAAGCTCTGAACATTGTTTCAGGGTTTATATCATGCAAAATAGTCTTTTAAGGCTTTTAACCATGTTGTTTCATAAAACTGACTTTGTAAACCCTTCTGTCTTATTGATAGGCCATAATAAATGATATATTTCACAAGTATATCTATCGACTATGCAATTTCGACATATCAAAACTATACATTTTTGTAAACGATATTAAATAAGCAATCAGAATCAGAATCCATTTGCTCTTATATTGAAAAAAAATTTCATATGGTTGTTCCATATTGTTCCAATCAATAAAGTCAATGAAACCTTTGTTATATGAGGCGTTCATGTGGTCCTCGGGAACTTGGGCGAACGACTTCCCCATTTTGGGAATGCACGTGAACGCTCGCTCAACTGAGGAAAACGACTTACACATCTGACTTACACATCTGACTGCGGAAATCAGCTGATTTATTCTTTTTTCGTCTAATGTGAGGTTTTTAGTCAAACTCTGCTACTTTTTTGAGTTTAGTGTTAGCTGTCGTCATCCTCGTAGTAACAAAACTGCGAGTGAAATGCCCGACATCAATGATAGGAAAAAGTGAATTTAAGTGATTTTTTTTTTTTTTAAACTAACAAACTGACGTTTAGCTTTTGAGACGTTCACAACACATTTAAATGATTAGCTGAGCTAAGCGCTAATCAATGATAAAAGACCGTTTTTATTTGATGACGTAAAAATCCTCACTTTCCCACATAAAACCACATGAACACAAACCAACTGGGGACAATGATGTCACATCTCTGGAAAACGAGCACCCCAGTCCACATGAATGAATTATGTTTCATGGAGTTACCATAGCGATGATCAGAGCTCCCCATTTACTCTATGGAAAATGGTATAATTACACAATCTATAACAAGGACAAATGGAAACATTGTTTTTCTCATTGCTTATACCATAAGGTTTCCAAAAATATATAGTTTTCATACTCTCACCGAAAATCCCCCAACAGTGGAAATTCAAACATAGTGAACCGGACTATTAGTTCTATTGTTACTTTATTCTTTAAGTTAAACCCAAAATCGGATAAGTTTAACAACTGAGTGGGACCCACTCAGTCGTTAAACACTTTGATTGGACCGATCAAAGTGTCTGTGTTTTGTGACAGTAAAACACCCGTGTACGGCTTGGAGTTTGCCCGTTTGCGTGTGTCATTCCTCTCCTCGCGTCTCAAACGCAGATGTAGCAAGCACACGTGACAGTAATCCTGCACATTCATTCATCAGTTCATTGAATTGTACTGATAACTTGATGGTGGAAATGTTTTGCTGTGGGGAGTACCCAAAACACCTGACCTTAGACTGATGTGGAGTGATGATTATTTGAAAGTAAATTGTGCCGTTTCCCCTTTCCTCAGAGCGACGTCCTGGACAGCACCCACTGCTCTGTGTACGGCCTGCACGCAAACGTCCAGTACGAGGTGCGAGTTCGCTGCAAGATGTTCGGCATGAAGTTCGGGGACTTCAGCAAATCCATCCACATCTACCAAACCTCAAAAGGTAAGGCTTATTGGATGCACTTTTACTTTACAGCTGAGGGTCTCAACCTCCAGAATAACTGAAAGATTGACTGGGGGTCTGCTGTTTGGCTCTGCGCATAACGTTAGAATCAAGGTGACGGTAGCTCCACAACCCACACACAGTCATTTCAGGCACTTGCCTCGAGTAAAAGAAGCGCATGGAAACTGCTCGTCTCATTCATTAGTGCAGCTCATGACAGTCCTGTTAACCACACAGTGCTTATGACTATTAACCAATAAAACGTATTATATTCTTTTGGCATCTACATGGAATCATTGTTCGATTTTCTCCCCTCAGTGTTGAGATTCCCGGTGGTTCCTCTGCTCATCTTTGCAGCCTTGTGTCTGGCGGCCATCCTCATGTTGGTCATCATTTCTCAGCAGGAAAAGTAAGGAATTCATCGCTTTTAGTTGGTTTTAAATGTAAATGTGTTTCATGGCTTTTATTAATGTGTATTCTACAAAATATGTACAAATACAGTATAGTACCTTACCTTATAGGCCTGAGTGCTGAGGCTGACAAAGGGCCTTTTATAATCATACTTCGTAGGTATTTGGCAATAATCTCTAACACATCTTTATCACTGTCTCGCCCTTTGCTGACTTGGAAATGCAATATTGATCTAAAACAGGTGAAACAAAACATCCAGTAGTTCCACTTCCTGGTATTGAAATGAAATCCCCGTAAGGCCAGGGCCGTTCGTCCTGAAAGTAACAAGTCCCACCGCTGGATCAGAGAGGCCACAGAGACAAAACGAGCGGCCAAACAAAACGTCTGGCTTACAAAAAAGAAAAGTGAAAGCCATTAAAACATATATACTGTAACTGTATATAATCTGTATATGTTTCTACAGGCTGATGGTCCTGCTCCTACCTCAAATTCCAGGACCCAAAATCAGAGGCATTGACCCAGAGCTGCTGAAGGTGGTATTCAATATTGTGCAATGTGCATGTATAATAATAAATAGAGGATTGTTTGAATGTCTCAGAAATTGTGACACCCACAGTTAAATACAATAGTTATGAGTATGAAAACTGTATTGTCCACCAAGGAGCAAATTTGTCTTTGGTATCACCGTAAAACACATCAACACCCAGCAATCAAAACATGGTATAACTACATTTCTTGTATTACTATTGCCAAAGTAATTTGCAACTTAAAAAACAAGAAGAGCTCTTTGATTAAAAAGGCAAAGTAATGGAGGCTAATGCCTAATCAAGCTGCAAGAAAGAACAGCTTTTCTTACAGATTTAAAGTTGGTTAATTAGTTGAGACCATAGACATGCGTGTCAGTAGACTGTCATTTCTCACCCCTACCCATTTACATTAAAGCTGAGGTGCCTGATTTTTCCTGTTCAAACTGAAATTGTTGTTTTGGCCAATGCTCGTCTCTAGCTCTCACAATCCCTCATCATGTCAGCATTAAAGACAAAAAAAAACTACTACATTTTATATCTGAGAAGAGTAGTGGGTGGGTATAGACTATAGAGGAACAAGTTTTCCCTATGATTAAATGTACTTCTTAATTTTTTTAAATAAATGTAAATACTATGAACTGTATTATTTATGCTTTTTGTAGTGTTTGTAATTGTATGTCTTGGGGACTGCAGATGGAAATAAGCTCCAAGAGCTAAAGTCTGGTACAAAGCATCTTTTCATATCCTGATTAATGCTCCTGTACATGTCCCTGTCAAATGAATAAATAAACTAAACTAAACTATTTAACACCCATGTAAAGTGAAGCAAGATGGACCACCCCCAAAATAAATGGCACTAATTTAGACTCTACATCTATCTTCCATCACTCATTTAAAAAATGGTGAAGATATTGCAACAAGGTCTGCTGTGTTTACAACATACTTTAATAACACACACCCCAGTGTTATCACAGAAGGAATATCTATTAGAAAATTGTTTTTGACATTGGTAAAGTCCCCATTGATTTTCACATTTTTCTGAACTTGCGCCTAGCCACATGGTGGTGGTATTGCAGTAATGTCAGCCCTCTGCCATGACGGTCACAAATCAGAGCTATTCTCGCCCATTGGTTGAAACTGGTTGAAAAAGTAGCGAGATACAGGCTTCATAGGGCTTATGAAAAATAACATTCAGTAGTCTAATCCGACTAGGCTAAAGACTCCACTCCGATTTGAATGCCCTTTGGGAGCAGCAGAAGAGCGGTGCAACTCTTAGCCAGCAGGGGGCAGAGTTCATGGCTATGGGCACTATATGCGGTTGACCTTAGGCTGCTGTATGTTGTTGTTAGCAAACAGTTAGCCCCGATTAGGCCAAGATGCTTTCAGACCAAACCGCTGTTCTGGGGTTAACAGCGATGTCCTACGGATCTTTAACTATACACCCATGATCTACACCCGCGTCTTTAAGTGGATGCGGTATTGAACGGGAGCCAGTGGAGCAGTGAATACAATACTATGCTATGATGTGCTATGGCTCGCTGTTGATCAGATTTGTGTAATAATCTATACATTCAATAAGCGCAAAACAACTTTAAAAGCCGCTTAACAATTTCCCCGGGTTTACATGGGTTTGGGCAATCCTGTTCTAGTCCGAATAGGCGAGAGATTAAACTTTCCCTTCGCCATGTAACTGTTCAGCAACTCTGCAGGACGGCAGTGGCTCAGGGTTTTCAACCAGTTTAGTTAAATTAAAACAAGAATCCCTTTATTTGTTCATCCAACTCTGCCTCAGAATAAACCAAGACCTTGGCAAGGCAGTACATTTTAATTTCCAGCTTTTGTAAGGGCGAAAAACTGTGCTTCTCTTAGATGGAAAACCTGTATTCAGCTTCTTATGTTTCGTATTCTTGTTTAGTGGGTATTGTGTTCTGCCACCCTAATTTACTCTATATGTTCTATATCTCTCATGGCAGAAGGGAAGCTGCGTGAGTTGACTTCCATCCTGGGCCCTTCAGAGCTGCGCTCAGAGCTATACGATGACCCCTGGGTGGAGTTTATCGAGCTGGACCTAGAGGAGCACCAGGCTGAGCCGCCGACCACCTGCCTGCTGCCAGGCTCCATTCGCCCCAACAGCACCCATGAATCCATAGGTAGGCCTTTTTATAACTACTTTGGGTTTGATGAAGGAGTCAAATTAGCGAAACTTCATGGATTACTCCGCGAGTGAGGAGATGGACAAGATAATTACTAAAACATGCACTTTCTTTAACTTTTCTTATTAAAACTGGCACTTCACTATGATTTATACTTACCAGAGGTATCAGTGTTGTTTTGTCAACGAAGGCTATAACGAAGTCATTTCGTTGGCGCCTCTTTTTTTAACGGTGACGAGCTAAAAATAGCTATTTGGTGACTAACACATGATGACGTCTATAAGTTTACGTTGACGAGACGAAAATGGGAGAAAGAGGTTCGTCGGACTTTTGCAACCAGTGCTTGTGTGCAAAGCGGAGAACACACCCACTCCACTACACAGAGCGGCGCCGTCAGGTCACATGGCTCACAGGTCAGACGTGGCTCACCAAGGCCTATCTCACCAGCCTGGAGACTAATTGGAGACTAATAGGTTGTGTTCATGTGACATCACCACATTCTAAGGATCCCACACAGGTTGACACACAGTGGCAACGCGGCTCAGCCGCAGCAGCTCAGGACTAACACCTGAACACTATTTCGTTGTACGCTTGTACAATGACAATAAAGCACTTACTTACTTACCATAGTTTAAAATAGATGGGAGCAACATCCAGGAACTTTTATTGGGCAACGCCCCCTTTGGGGAATCGAGAGTTAAAAATTGCATTAGTGTGTATGTGAAACAGGGACTATTTCTCATTCGGAGGATAAAATATTCCAAACCAGTGATCAGAACTACAGGACAATGTCCGTTCTTGATTACAGACACATCAGGTCACTGTCAGAAGACGATTGGAAGATTTTAATTTTTTGTGGACACTTATATGAGCGAGTTTATCGATCACTAGCATCTGTTATGTCCATGTCAGAGCTCATTACTGAGGAAACAGCTCCACATTGTGGCCGTGTATTATGCACTTTGTGTAATGTATTTAACAGGTAATTATTCAAACTCATCAAACCTGTTCAGCATTAGGCCTAATTAATGATTTCTCGGTTTAAAAACGCACATTAACGTTAGCATTAGCAGCTAGTAGGTTAGCTGCTGAATGAACCATATACCATTTGCTCTCATAAGCTACAAAACTACATCGTAGGCTGTATGATTTTAATTTAATGATAATATAAAAGCAACAGACTAAAGCTGAAGCTGTTGTAGTGACATTATAAAGCATCCAGCGAAAAAGTTACACAGGCAAATGTCACAGACAAGTCATGATCACAGTGGGTTTAGCAGCTCAGTTGTAAAACATTAACCGTCTTCTCTGTGAATTATCTGAAGCAACAGGTCACTTCCATGGCTTCCTTTTCACGTTCGATAATGAAATAAAACAAAGAAAACGTTTTTCATGTGTAAATTAAAAGTTTTCAGACAATCTTTCCTCATTCATTCCAATGTACGGAGCTTCTGTTTCCCCCGGAAGGGGCGTTAACCTTTGGCGCCACTGATGTGATGTAGACGTTGCTCCCATCTATTGAGGTGGAGGGCGACTGAAAATTCCATGGTGGTAACTGGTAAAATGTCTTCGTTTTGGTTAATATCTCTGTCATTACTGGGGGAATCTACATGAAACAAAAACAGTCTCAAAGTTCATTGTCCTTCCTGTCAGGACATACTGTATGAACTAATGGCCAATTATTTCTCTGAAAGGTGTCCAAAAGTGGAGAAAATATTCAAAAACATGAGCTTGATGTTGTCCAGTAGAAAGGACTTTCAGACATAAGAATAATGTGTCAGGTTTGTGAAGCCAATCACTACCAAATACTGATGAGGGAAATCATTTGTCAATTTTCGTTTTGGAGATTTCTTACAAAAACTGTATTTCTCCCAGAGTTTTATTAGTCCCTGCCCTCCATCTGACATTATGACATCATCACATTCTAGATTGTGAACGCCACTTGAGTTGCCACTGGTCATGGAGAGAGTTAAGTTATACTTTATTAAGATGTCTCTCCGAGACGTCCACTGGAGATAAGACGAGTCTCCAGGCAGTTGTGGCAACATTACGATCACTGTTGTCCTGTCACTGTGAGATGTTTCTGTGACGCCCTTGCAATGTCTCTAAGACCTGTCAGATACCAAGGAGATTTCAAAGAGATGTAATGGTGACGCAGAGAAGTCACAGGGACATCTCCGCAAATCTTAGCTTCATATTGCATGAGAAATCTCTGTGACCAGCGGCAACTACAATTCTCCAACTAGTCTCCAGGATGGTGAGATAGGCCCTTAAAGAGGGGGTATTATGTTTTTTCAATCACATAGCACCAGTCTATAGCATACTACAATGATGACGTAACCTTCTGTTGGTCTGTATATGCAGTAAATTAAAATAACTGCCTTGAATAAAATTGCTCTCTCAAAATGGCTGTACTGAACGTCTTGAAATAGGCCTCTGTCTCTTTAAGAAGCTTTCCGACACGCCCCCTTCATCACACTGCTGTGGCATCTAAACAACACTACTGTGCGGGGAGGGGCTCTGCTGAGCTGAGGAGCAGTGGTTGGTGGCTTGGCTGGTGACGAAAGGTCCAGAGGCGTCTCCAGGAGGTGGGGGCGTTCCTAGGAGGACTGAGGCATAGCTACACCTAAAATGGCTGCCGTCTAAGTTTTTACTGATTACTCAAAAATATGTGAATGAGCCAAGGCAACACTCCAGGCATGTGTTAATGAGGGAATGACATAATAACATGATATAAAGCTTGAAAAAGTCGATTTTACATGATACCCCCTCTTTAATCAATTCTAATCCAGTGCAGATAGGCCTACATGATTTTTGCTATATCACAGTCACTACACCATGGATGAAAACATGATTGAAAGTTACTTATTTTCTCCCCACAGGCTTCCGGGACGACGACTCGGGCCGTGCCAGCTGCTGCGAACCAGACCTCCACAGCGATACGGAGAGCATGCCGTCCCACCCTCCCACTGTGGACGAAACAGCCGGTCCTAGTCCACATACACCTCTGAGTAAGGAAGCCATGTACACGCAGGTCAGCGAAGTCAGGCCGTCCGGGAAGGTCGTCCTGTCCCCTGAGGATCTGGAAACTTGCAGCACGCAGAAACAAAGTACCGTGAAGAATACCGCCGGGAAGACGAGTCAGGAGGAGGATGTGTCGCTACCTCCTGCGCCGGTCTACACTGTGGTGGATGGGGTGGGTGGACAGAACAGCCTCCTTCTCACCCCAGTGCCCCGCCACACCAGCTCAGCCCAAAGCTTACGCCCGAGGGATACCTTGCCCCAGACCTGTTCGCTACTGTCTCCTCATAGCGGAGCAGAGAAATGGAGAGAAAAAAAGATCCCCACCACTGACTTAACGCTTTACAGCAGAATATGTGAATGTGATTTTTGTGTGTGTGTGCAATCCTCTCTGCGAGCAGTTTCCATGTTCGTCCCGCACATTGTTAGGTTTCCTCGAGTTCTGCGGTGTCCCCCCTTGCCCCAGACACTGCAATAGGACAAAAAAAAAGCAACAACCTAGGACCAGGTCTAGAGATGGGTCCCTCTGCACCAAAAAGGGTTGTTCCAGCGCCATTGAAGCGTGGATCAAAAAGTCGAGGACAAATTACCTTACAGGGACTATTAAATACACCTTAAAGCAACACACAGCAGGTGAAAATACTGATTTTTTTTTTCATGCAGTGGTCAATTTTAAGGTTTTGGCTAGTTTTCTTCCTCAGCATCTTATTTTTAAAGCAGTACTAAGTAACGTGTTTACCTTAATAAATTCTTTTCGTAGTTCCTCTTGGGGGTAATACAAGTGTTAATGGGATGATTGGGGGGTCTTTCATCTCCCCCTGGTGTCTCTGGCCAGAAAACCATGCTTGCAACTTGACTGCCACCGGGGCGGAGCAACCAATACACACTAATAGAATCACGGAGAAGAAGCTAACAGGCTAACGGGCAAAGCTAACTGCGGGCTAGCGCCACTTTAAACAGTATTTACAGCCAAGTTTGAGTGAAAAAAAATATTCCCATTGTATAACTGGATGTACAACACCCCTCTCTCCCTTCACCTTTTCTGTCAGCGTAGTATTTACTCTCCAAGACATTTAATAAGTTAAAAATCGTAACTTGCTAAGACACCTGCAGTTGCGCTTATGGCCTCTAGGGGCAAGAGTTACTTAGTACTGCTTTAATAGTCAGGTTTACAGCCATTTCTGTTTCTAATATGTTTGGAGTTTGATGGAGCTGACTTTGTGTGTCATAATTTTTTGTTACTCTTTTAAACAAAAATATTCAAATTTCAAACTATGTGCAATTTTGTCAACCTGTTATTCTTGTACCAAATTTGAGCAATGGATTTTGGAAGTGGAATGTCCTGGTGCACAGGGGTGTATTGGGGCATGCGCTTAGACTATGGGTCACGTTTTTAAAGCATGGAGCGCTGCCCTTTGATCGAAGCATTACAGCGGGACCAAGGCACATTCTCTCTCCTCTCAGGACTGTTCTATTCACAGCGGGATAATCAATCAATCAAACTTTATTTATAAAGCGCTTTTCAACCGAAGGGTATCACAAAGTGCTTTACAGGTTACAAAACAATACGCCCAGCATCATATAATAATTAGGACTAAATAAATAGATGTCAGTTAAAAGCTAAGCTAAAAAGGTGGGTCTTGAGCCTGCTCTTAAAGACATGAACGTTCTCTGCGGTCCTGAGCTCCTCCGGCAGGTCGTTCCAGAGGCGAGGGCCATAATATTGGAAAGACGCCTCGCCGTGAGTCTTTCTGTGACTTTAGGAATAACTAGGAGACCCCTGCCGGAGGAGCGAAGGGCCGTGAAGGTTCATAAGGTAAAAGTATTTCTGAAAGATAAGAAGGACCAAGACCATTAAGACATTTAAAAAACATTAAAAGAACTTTAAAATCGATCCTGAAACACACGGGGAGCCAATGCAGCGACTCTAAAACCGGTGTAATGTGGTCCCGCCTCCTGGTCTTCGTCAGGACACGAGCTGCTGAATTTTGTAAAAGTTGTAAACCTGAGATACTCTTTTTGGAAAGACCCAGAAAGCAGGGCATTACAGTAGTCGATATGACTGGTGATAAAAGCATGCATCAGCGTCTCCGTGTTGGCCCGAGAGAGAATGGGGCGGACTCTACCTACAGTATCTATCTCTCCTAAACCTATCTTTGTGATATTCTTAATGTGTGGAATAAAAGTCAGCTCAGAGTCAAAATCACGCCCAGGTTCTTCACCTGTGAGGAAGGATTAAGATTGACATCTCTAAATGTATTTATTTTTCCTATTCACCTGCTGTGTCTTGCCTTAATGTCTCCCTGTAAAAGACAAAAAAACAAAGCAGTGTTTATCAGGGGGAAAAAATGGTATTCAGGTAACTCCGGAAGTGTTGCTGCTATTTGCCTCAAAACCAGCAGAAAATAAGTGGAAGATGAAACTCAATTATATTTGATTTTTGATTTATGTTGTTTTCCATATCGTATTGTAAGTCAGCCATTTGTGAAAACTGACAGAGATAAGTTTACATTTTTGAAATTGTAATGTGAAGAAAACATTTTGACAGTTGCAAGTATTCTCGAGCAAAAGGGTGCATTGCAACCTCATTTTAAAATGTATCACCCTCAGTTTAACTACATCACAATGTATTTTAACGATGAAGGTGTGTATTTGCACCCATTTTAAAAGTCAAATACACCCTCAGACAGTTTGTTCCACAGACTGTATATTTAGTTTGTTTGCTTTGAAGCCGGTGTGGCAATGCCTAGCTGTTGCCTGGAAAAATCCAGACTCACCTTTGTACCAGCGATTGAGTCTGTTAAGAGTTGGCATCAGCTACATTTCCAGAGCGAAGCATACGCAAGCAAACAGGAAGCAAAGTAAACCAATCAGCAAAGGCCTTATTAGCGGTTCTGCGTTAATATTCAAACAACATTTTAAATCACAAACTCACCTACTGTCAATGTGTTTTGATAATTTACTGCCGATTAGAACGGACGGTGCTCTCCCATGCACCGCCCGTAGATTGTTATCAAGGGGACGTCTGCATCCTAAGAATGACGCGGGACGCAAACCGGTGACCCCAAATAAACAACAACAATTTACATTTTACATGTTTTGTAGGCCTAAATTAAGACCTGTGCAGTATACTTAAAAACACATAATGTTCACATCATACACACACGTGTTGTATGCATGCCTTTACAAATTTGTAAACTTTGAACAATGTAAAAGTGTTGTGTGTGTTGATTGTGTGTTGTTACAGTGTTTATTTTCTCTTATTAATGTACAGATACTGAATATACATTATATTTTCAAATAAACATCTTTTAATAATTATAATAAATGTTTTTATACTTCTTTAGATATGGCAAGCCAGCCTGACTTACTCCATGCAAGGTCCCTTGAGCATAAATCTTACCTTAACGTGCAAAAGATATAGTAATAGACAAACATTTCACTGACACAAACATTTAGCCCAAAAAAATATTGAAAAATCCATTTTTATTTTTTTCCCCCTTTCCCCTTAACTCATTTAACTCATCTCCATTAAACTGACACTTCACTAACATAAAACTATGATACCAAGCACAGATAAATTAAGGATTAAACCATCATAAGCACTACTTTATCAAACGTGTTTACCAGTTTCTACCTTTTTCACCATCGGCTCTGCGCTTTGTGCACTTGACCAGATCGTGGCCTATATAATTGCAATATTATTTGGAAAAAGCTCACTCTGACGTGTTTAAAGTAATAATAATTGTAATTAGACATATTTTAACCGCCACAACAACAGCTTTGTCATGAACTATCTGAATCTGGACGTGTTTTTGCGACTTTTTCTTCTTTGGAGAAGGCAAGTGATGCTAAAGTCTAAGCTAGTTAGCTTAGTTAGCATTAGCTTTATTAATTTTCATGCGAGTTTATTCGACATGTTAAAATTATTATAATCATTATTTTGGGGTGGAATATAATATTAATAAAGAAACACATGGAAATGTCATGTTTCAACAGTATATTTTAGGTTTATTTTCACTTTACTACTTTTTAAAGCTAATGTTTATTTTCAATGGTAGAGACGAGAAATACTAGTAGTACATTACCCCAAACATTTTCTCAAGTAAGGGTAAAGTAGGCCATGAAGACAATTACAAGTGTTTGTGTGTTCTTTTCCTTTATTCTTTTTTAAGTTTTACTCTCTGGTCCATGTGTTCTGTGTCCATAATAAAGCCTTGAATCAATGAATGAAAACTTAGAAAGTAAAGTTACCCCAACAGGTTGCTCGAGTATCTGATATGGCATTCCTTTTGAATATTGGCATATGAATCACGGATTTTGTTTGTGTGAAACAGACAATGTTCAAGGTCCACGCTAAAAACAGCGAAATGGAGCTGATGTTGGAAGACTCGAGCCGTGTTAAAGCACGGTGAGACCAGGGAGAAGGCTCTGCTGGAGGGTAAGCAATTACAAACACCGCTAAACCGCTATCACCTCTTTATGCCGTTGTAATTGTGCCATCTGCAGGTCAGTCAGAAAACTGCTGGAGACTCAGAATTTAAAGTTTGTCTTTTTTTTTTTGCTCAACTAGAAGTAAAAAAGACCCATGTCCTTCACAATGTGACAATGTGAAGGACAGCTGACATAAACACATAATGTGATATTAAACACATATTTGTTAATGTGTTAACACATAATGTGTTAACACATTAACACATTATAAGGAGTGTTTTATTCTGTCAAACATTCCTTACCTTGAGTTGGTGAATACCCACAATTTCCCTAATAATTCTCTTTTGTTCATCAATTGAGAATCAACCATCTAAGAACTGAGACATGCACATTTGTTCTTAAATGAATTTGCAACCTGAAAAATAACTATAATTAAGAAATTTTTACCATAAAATGAACGGCGGCTAATTGCTGACAACATTTGCGTGACCGAGCGCATGCACAAAAACCAGACAGGTGCACATCAACTCGACTAAGCTAAGGTAAGCACATAACTCAGTTTGTAAAAATGGTGGCCTATTCCTTAAGTATGAATATTTTTCCTTCAAAATGACTGCAGTGCAAGTGACTCACAGAACTCCCTTTTCCTAAACAACTCCTCACTCCTTGCGTTCTCCTTTCAGAGCGGGACAGCCTCCTGGCGACTGTGAAGCAGCTCCAGCAGAGTCTGAAGGCGCAGTGCAACATCAGAGGTGACCACTTCACACTATTCCACACACATTTTTGCTGACTCTCTGGTATTGCTTCATGGATATCCATACATCCATTCCCTCCAATTACTTCCGCTTTATCCAGGGCTGGGACGTTGAGGCAGCATTCTGGGCAGGGATGCCCAAACCACCCTTTTAACTCACACTTCTGATCAGGTTTCACAGGGATTCAGAGCAACTTCACTTTTGTTATTTTTTCTTCTGTAGGTGAAGCAGTGTTTTCTGGTTTCCATTGTATCATAGATAGAATTTTGTAGCGTCCTCTGCGTTTTTAAAGACTAACAAACATCCCCGGACCCGCTCTGCACTTAATCTGTGATTATCACGGCACCATGCAAATGTTAGCATGTCCGATTCCACAGCAAGTGAATAAAAACAATAACAAAGCCTGTAAAAATATGCCCAAACCTATAGCACAGGGGTGCCCAAAGTGGGGCTCGCGGGCCAAATTTGGCCCGCCGGAACAATTCCATTGGCCCGCCAGAGAGTGACCTACGTTTGCGCTGTATGGTTAATACATATGCTGCATCCGAAACCATTAAATAGCCTCTAAGTACTAACACTAGCAACTAATCATCAGTGTTGGAACGTTACTTTTAAAAAGTAATTAGTTATAGTTACTCACTACTTGTTCCAAAAAGTAACTGAGTTAGTAACTGAATTACTCTATAATGAAAGTAACTCGTTACCAGAGAAAGTAACTATTTGCGTTACTGCAAAAAAAAAAATTGCTTTATATCAAAGAATTTTTTATTTTTTTTCCCCACTTTTCAAAAGTCAGTTGAAAGGAGTAGAACAGACAGAGGTGTTTGTATTCATGTACTATCATGTAAAATATGTTCATAGTAACTGAATGAACTGAATGGGGGTAGAGTGGGGAGGCCTCTGTGACTGAATGGTATTGACCAGTATTTGCGTCGCTGTTTTATTAATGTCAATGTCAATTAATACGGCCGTATTCACAGAGAATGAGAGGAACAGGAGTAAAAGAAACATATGCCAACGCGGCCAACGAGGGGGGGAAAGACGCGTCTTTGGGTTGAAAATAAGTTCCAACACTACTGATCGATTCTCCCCGCGTCCGCACCGCGCTGTGGGGATGACCAGCCGCGGGTCTGGGACACACGTAGTTTTTGGAGCAGAGAGCACGAACACTCTGCACAGACTCCGTGAGACTCCGCCCACCCTCTCCGCTGCTCCTGCTGCGTGAGCCGACACCGCGGCGCTCATTCAGTCTAAATGTAACGTGCCACTTTGTTTACCCAGTAACGATAACGGCGTTGTAACGACGGGGAGAGTAATGAATTAGATTACTCCGTTACTGAAAAAATAACGTCGTTACCTAACGCCGTTCTTTTAAACGGCGTTATTCCAAACACTGCTAATCATTAACCTTTCATGGGGTCAGCTGTTAGATCTCTATGCTGTTAGTGAACTAGAGCTTCAACAGCATTTGCCCAATTCCACCGTCCTTACCCAGGGAAGGGGAAGTGACATCACCAACAGCTGTTTTTCTTCTTCTTTAAAGTTCAGTGCAGGCCAAACAAAAGCGCATACCTCCACCTACTGTATATTGTCCAACAACAACATAGTGTCCAAATAAAGACAGGGGGAAAAAAGAGAATCATCCAAATGATCCTTCACATTTCCCTTTATTTTATCTCAACAGCATTTCTACTAAATGAAAGCAAAAGCACAAACTGCCTCATTTAGGCCATTTACTGAGGAGGCTCTTTAAAACCATGTGACCATGTATTTTGTCACTTTTATAAAGTTTGGCTTGTGCAGAATCTTATTTTATTTTATTTTATTATTAAATCTGCTCCTGTCAATCAACAGTGGTTGCGCATGAATCACTCGAGGGTGGGGGCAAGGGGGTGGGGAGATTGGCGCAGTGGCTTATGGGATGGCACATAGCTCCTAATCGCCAGTGAGTTAGCATCAGAGGTCCCTATGCTAAAGTGGCTATGATAGTTAGCATTGAGGCTTCTTTCCCTAACTCCTTCCTAACCGACAACCCAATTCGGACACTTCTTGTCATGGCGGACGCTGACGCACATCCGGTTTGGCGTAAGACCTCTTACCAATTTACTGGTTTCGGATGGAGCATAACTCTCTCCTATTCATTCTCAATGGTAAATATGAATGCAGTACACTTTTTAGCCACCAGCGTCAAATTGGGGGCGCTGTTTCTCTCCTTTCGCAAAGTTAAAGAGGGGGTATTATGCTTTTTTCAATCACATAGCACCAGTCTATAGCATACTACAATGATGACGTAACCTTCTGTTGGTCTGTATATGCAGTAAATTAAAATAACTGCCTTAAATAAAATTGCTCTCTCAAAATGGCTGTACTGAACGTCTCTTTAAGAAGCTTTCCAACACGCCCCCTTCAGCACACTGCTGTGGCATCTAAACAACACTACTGTGCGGGGAGGGGCCTCTGCTGAGCTGAGGAGCAGTGGTTGGTGGCTTGGCTGGTGACGAAAGGTCCAGAGGCGTCTCCAGGAGGTGGGGGCGTTCCTAGGAGGACTGAGGCGTAGCTACACCTAAAATGGCTGCCGTCTAAGTTTTTACTGATTACTCAAAATATGTGAATGAGCCAAGGCAACACTCCAGGCATGTGTTTAATGAGGGAATGACATAATAACATGATGTAAAGCTTGAAAAAGTCGATTTTACATAATACCCCCTTCCCCTTTAAGGAAACACTGTTGTGGTGTCTTGGTGTTTATCAATCACAGAGCGTTGTAGCATCAACTTTCCCAGTTTTCCATCTTTTATTGCAAAAGTTGTTGACATCAACATAGGTGCGTGTTAAAAATTGACTTAAGACTTTATGCTGAACTGACACTTTAAAAAATGATCTAATGTGGCATTTTCTTTGAGTTAACAAATGAATGAGGTAAATTCACTGTAGGTACTGTAGATATGTGTTGTTGTTTACATTTTGCACTATATTGCTGCAATTGTTGATTTTGTTCTACTAAAACTAGGCTTTTGCCATAGTTAACATTTGTTTTAATGTAGCATGTTATTTGCATATAGAATCAAATGCAAATGTATAGGCTACTGAAAAATAAAATAAAGTAACTATTATTATTTGCAGTTATAGTATGTGTTTCACGCTTGAAATCTCCGTGTTTGGCCCGCGACCCACAGGCACTTTTCATTTTGTCCCTCGGAGACAAAAGGTTTGGGCACCCCTGCTATAGCACATGGCTCATTATGCAAATTAAACAAAGTCTGTGCACTGTGACTGCTGCTTGATTCTACATAGGGAAAAAAGATGTAACACAAATGTGATTATTAGGGGTTTTATCGTCTGCATTGCCCAAAAAACACCATTTGGGCTTAGGTACTCGCCCATACCGATACCAGGAAAATCTGTGGAATCAGCAGCAGCAATAACCCTAAACATAACAAGCTTACTTTTCCAGAGAAGAAACAAGCTAACTTCACGAGTTGCTTTTTAAGGTAATGTTACCCAACACTGTCAGTCATAATTATGTAAAATATCACATCTGACGTGCCCGCAAATAGGTTTATATGACACAGTTATGCAAGATATGTCCACTTTAAAACACTGCAAAACTGTTCTGACTTGTTTTTGTAGTTGAGAATGAGCGACTGAATAATGAACTGGAGAAGATGAAGATTGAGAACGCTAAAAAAGCTAAGGTATGAGTATATCTACTATGTTGTGAAAGGGCTGTACATGGGTAGCAGACAGACAAATGCTCTCACAGTTCATTGTCCTCTTTCAGCGCGTAAAAACAAAGGCCCAATTATTGTCTCTGAAAGGTGTCCCAAACATGAGTGTGATGTTGGTCAGTAGACAGGACTTTCCGCTATGAAGAAAAATAATACAGCTGGTTTGTGAATCCAGTCACTGGCAAATACAGATGGGAACAACATTTGCCAACTTTTTGGGAAAATTCTTTCTTTCAAAAATTCTTTCTCTCCCGTGTTACTACTGGCCCTTGCCCTCCATCTGGATTATTGGTTTATTTGGTGGGGACAGTGCAAGTTAAAGGGGGGGTATTATGCTTTTTTCAATCACATAGCACCAGTCTATAGCATACTACAATGATGACGTAACCTTCTGTTGGTCTGTATATGCAGTAAATTAAAATAACTGCCTTGAATAAAATTGCTCTCTCAAAATGGCTGTACTGAACGTCTTGAAATAGGCCTCTGTCTCTTTAAGAAGCTTTCCGACACGCCCCCTTCAGCACACTGCTGTGGCATCTAAACAACACTACTGTGCGGGGAGGGGCTCTGCTGAGCTGAGGAGCAGTGGTTGGTGGCTTGGCTGGTGACGAAAGGTCCAGAGGCGTCTCCAGGAGGTGGGGGCGTTCCTAGGAGGACTGAGGCATAGCTACACCTAAAATGGCTGCCGTCTAAGTTTTTACTGATTACTCAAAAATATGTGAATGAGCCAATGCAACACTCCAGGCATGTGTTTAATGAGGGAATGACATAATAACATGATATAAAGCTTGAAAAAGTCGATTTTACATAATACCCCCTCTTTAAAGGTAGTAAATGCTCATCGTAGCGTCATTGGGCCATAGACGTCAGAACAAAGGCTTAATTGGCATCTTTATGTAAAACGACCCGACCGACCGTGACCCGAATATCATTGAAAATGTTTTTGGATGACTCGTAACCGAGGGTGACCACAGGCACCCGCTCACTTCGGATCAACCCGCGCATCACTGATAGGGACCCAGGGCCAATGGGAATCCCTCTGCAGACGGGCCAAGACCACAGAACAATGTCCAGTCCTTGTTGGAGCTTCAGTTCTTCTTGTCCAAAATCTTGTCAGCGGTTCGGTGTTTTAACTTAAAATATGTTAAAAGCAATCAGTTTGACGTGTAAGAGTTAAACATTGGCTGTGTCTTTGAAAAAAAACGTGCCCTAGGCGACGAGAAGCACAGTAACTAATTCACTATATGTGCAATGCAAATCCCTTTTCTCTCCTCTCTGAGCACAAACACAAGACGTTCACATAAGTTACAGCATTTAATAGTTATTTTATGCAGCCACACAGAGCCCCGTGACAGCAGGACTGAAGACTGTGCGAAATCTACTTTGAGCAGGGGCGAATCCGAGCATACCGGTCTGGGGCATTATAGAGGAACCACTGACATGGATGGAAAGTAATCCCTTTGGGAAAATTGAATTAAAAATGTACCGTCGCTGTTGGGCTCCATTACGCACCCATAGACTTGTGCAGTTTATGTACATACGGATTATGGACCATTAATAAATATTCAAAAGAAAACAGTGAAATACAGAATGTGTAACACTTACAGATTTCCTGTGGGGCATTATAAAGCATTAAAAGTCATTAAACTGTGCCAAAATAAAGGCCTTAAAGGGGGGTATTATGTCAAATCGACTTTTTCAAGCTTTATATCATGTTATTATGTCATTCCCTCATTAAACACATGCCTGGAGTGTTGCCTTGGCTCATTCACATATTTTTGAGTAATCAGTAAAAACTTAGACGGCAGCCATTTTAGGTGTAGCTATGCCTCAGTCCTCCTAGGAACGCCCCCACCTCCTGGAGACGCCTCTGGACCTTTCGTCACCAGCCAAGCCACCAACCACTGCTCCTCAGCTCAGCAGAGCCCCCTCCCCGCACAGTAGTGTTGTTTAGATGCCACAGCAGTGTGCTGAAGGGGGCGTGTCGGAAAGCTTCTTAAAGAGACAGAGGCCTATTTCAAGACGTTCAGTACAGCCATTTTGAAAGACCAATTTTATTCAAAGCAGTTATTTTAATTTACTGCATATACAGACCAACAGAAGGTTACGTCATCATTGTAGTATGCTATAGACTGGTGCTATGTGATTGAAAAAAGCATAATACCCCCTCTTTAAATGTCATTAAAAAGCATCATATTTGATTCCAACTGGCATTAAATTTAAAATTCTTTGGTATTGCTCCATAAATCTATCAAAAAAATGGTTCAAAACATTTAATTATAGTGTGGTTTTTGCTCGGAAGTTGCTGGTTGAGTTATTTAAATTTTCCACATTTCCCTCATTCCTCTAACTAGGGGAATTACTCACTGCAAAAACCGTGATATTGACATTGGTGCTTAAAATTGTTGCTCATTAGGAGGCAGAAGCTAAGGTCCAGAGACACATGGCTGAGATGAGAGATGCAGCCGTGCACCACCAGGGGGAGCTGTATGCTTTGAGGTGCCAGAGCCGGAGCAACGTGGAGGAGGTGCGTCTTCAGGCTGAGCACAAGAGTAAGACACAAGAGGAAAGACAACACTTTGCCCGAACGGTAGAGCATTTGGTGAATAAGCAAAGCGACTCAAGGGCCCCTCTGTTTGTTATCTCACATGGAATGTAATTTTAGCAATAGTTTAGCTATTATTCACTGAAATAAGATGGCTGAAAAAGGTATTCTGCCTTTACTTGAGTCGTGTGAGAACTGAGTAACTGAGCATGAGTCTAATTTATTTATCAGTAGTGACATAAACTACGGGAAATAAAACATGAAAAATGTGAAAATTCTAGTATTTCCAAAGATAATACCATAAAATAAATGTATAAAGTAATTACTATGAAGAATAAAGTGCGCAAAACACAAAAGAAATTTATTTTTTGCATCACAATGAAAATTTGTAGTACAGTTACTTAATTACTCGAGTAGAAGGGGAAAAGTACTGTATGATAAAACTATAAATCAATGTAATAACACAAAAAAGCCTTGGAATCTGGTCCACATTCAGTCTAGCCTGGCTAACGTCAGACTAAAATCACAAATGATATTTAGTCTGGGGACATTTTCTCGTAGGAGAGGTGTGGTTTACGATCGTCCATAGCCGTTTATTGGGCGCTACAAATGTTTATCATATGCGTCTGCACGTAGCCATAGCCCATCGTATCAGATGACGTATGACGTACCTGCTGTAAACTTTCGAGCTAAACTAGATCACGGTCTAAAGCTTGACCGAAAGATGGCGTCGCGTCTGCTGCTGTCATGTTGGATCCGTAAATAAACGTTTTTTTTTTTAATCAAGCTACAAGCTTCCGTATGTGAAAGCTTCCTCGTTCTGTGATTGCTCCCCAAATACGTGCGAAAATTTTGGCCATGGTCCCCAGGCTCCTGTGAAGTTCGAAATGATTCGAGCGCACACAGCAGTCTGGCGTTAGCCAGGCTACATTCAGTCTACATTTCTCAGAAAATAATTGCTTTACTATTTCACGACACGTTTTGGTCCAAAACACATTCCACTGGTGTTGTGACTGAAATTGTACACTTTTTTTTTGTGTGCAAAAGTTTCCCATTGTGTCCAATTTGCTTTTGAATATTTGAATTCCCCCTTATTTGTAATGATTGCCAATCCTAAGAAAAGACAGTATTCGGGCATTAGGATGGCATTAAAAAGCATTGGTACCATGGTATATAACATGGTATGTACCAATGTATATGCGGACGGTTCACGCCTCTGTGTCGTCCAGTTATTTCTGATAATGGACACCTCGTCGTGCATTATCCCTCACTTAAATCTGACTCGCTGTTACCTGTATAAAGCCTAGGGCTGGGACGATAATACTTGTCACGATCCGATACGCATCACGATACTTGGGGGGCCGATCCGATACGTATGGCCATACCGCCCTTGCTCTGCCCAATCCCGTCAGACCTTGGAAGCTAAGCAGGGAAGGGCCTGGTCGGTACGTGGATGGGAGACCGTTTGGTAACACCAGGAAGCCTAGCGAATGTAATGAGTGAGTGAGTGGTTGGTGGTGGTCGGAGGGGCCAGTGGCGCAGACTAGTTGCCTCGCTTCCGTCAGTCTACCCAGGGCAGCTGTGGCTACAATAGTAGCTTACTACCACCAGGTATGGAGTGAATGAATAATGCAATGTAAAGCGTCTGTGATTGTCCAGAAAAAGAGAAATTATTTATTATTTATTATTATTATTGCGATACAGTAAGTAATTATGTAAGTAGTAATATGTTTACCTTAAAATGTGTAAAAAGTCATGTGTCCACAGTTTGTAAACCAAATGACATTATTTGAAGTGTTAAGATTGAAAAGTGCATTAACACAAAATGCAACAAAATGCTTTGTAACTGTTACTGGAAAACAAAAGAGTGCATGATAAAAACACAAGTATTGAAAGTATTTCAATACTTGATAAAGTATCAATACTTTGATTTTTTTGTTCCAGCCCTAATAAACCCTGAACCCCATCAAAATAATATGTATGTGTTTGCTAAAGTATGCAGAGACACCTAGTCCGGGAAATGTTTCAGCGTTCATTTGCATGGCCAATGTATTTGTCCTATAGCCATTGACATTTAGCCATCAAACCTCCCAAGTTCTGAACAGTCCAGATGTTTTCAGCTGTTGCGAACCCATCGATCGACCACACTGAGATCATATCAAAGCCTGGTTAGAAATCCTTAATCAATGTGCAGATCCTCTGAAATCTTAGTTTAGATAAGAATTAGGGTATAAAAGTGTCCGCTGAGTTAAAGGCTATTCCATATCTGGTTAAGTTTCTGCTTTTTGTGGCGCCGGAAGCAAATCCAATGGCCACTAAGATGTTAATGGAGGCAGGTAGTACTCAGTTATATTTACTCAAGTACATATACTTGAGTACCCTTTGGCTTCACCATTCATTTGTATGGGGAGAGAACGCTTTTTTCAAACAAAGGAGGTGCTTTCTATGCTGCACCCCGATTTCCAACACACTGAAAAGAGCCTGAATGCAGCACACGTCAATAAGTGTCTCATTATCGTTCCACCATTCCATCCATCTTAACTTTAATTTTGAACTCGAGCAAAGCAGAGCAACACTTGATACTGTGTTTTCACGATGACAGTGGCGGCCCAGGCGTCCGAAGCCAAGCAGCAGCTGGAGGAGGTGTTGCAGGAGCTGGAGGAGATGAGGAAATGGCAGCGGGAGCAAGAGAGAGAGCACCAGAGTCAGGTGCTCAAACTGCGAGTGGAGGTCAGTAGAGCCGCATTTTACCTTTTTATCTGCTATCGTTATTGCCCTCTTTTAATTGTAAGATGACCTTGGGTGTTAAGAAATGCGCCAACAAATAAAATGTATTATTATTATTATTATTATTACAGATACTCTGGAACAGGTTTATACTGTCTTCTTAACTGTAACTGGTTATTACAGTGCATATGACACATTAGACACAGAACTTACAAGTGAAACTCAGAAAATTAGAATATTGTGAAAAAGTTCATTTATTTCATTTATTACTTAGTTTGGGCCTTTTGCTTGAATAACGGCCCTAATGCGGTTGCGTGGCATGGATGCTCACAGCCTGTGGCACTGCTGAGGTTATGGAAGACCAGGATGCTTCAATAGCTCCTTAAGCTCCTCTGTATTGTTTGGTCTCATGTCTCATCTTTCTTTTGGCAATGCTCCATAGATTCCCTATGGGGTTCAGGACAGGTGAGTTTGCTGGCCAATCAAGCACTGTAATCTGATGGTCATTTAACCAGGTTTTGGTACTTTTTGCAGTGTGGGCAGGTGCCAAGTCCTGCTGGAAAATGAAGTCAGCGTCTTCATAAAGCTTGTCTGCTGAAGGAAGCATGAAGTCTCTATAATCTCCTGGTAGACGGTTGTGTTGACTCTGGACTTAATAAAGCACAGTGGACCAACACCAGCAGAAGACATGGCTCCACAAATCATCACAGACTGTGGAAACGTCACACTGGCCTTCAAGCATCTTGGATTGTGTGCTGCTCCTTTCGTCCTCCAGACACTGGCACCTCGGTTTCCAAATGAGATGCAACATTTGCTCTCATCAGAAAAGAGAACTTTGGACCACTGAGCAACAGACCAGGTCTTTCGTTCTTTAGCCCACACAAGACGCTTCTGACGTTGTTGGTAGTTCAGGAGCGGCAAGAGGAATACGACATCTGAAGCTCATGTCCAGGATCTGTCTGTGTGTGGAGGCTCTTGATGCACTGACTCCAGCCTCAGTCCACTCCTTGTGAAGATCCTCCACACTTTTGAATGGCCTTTTCCTGACAATCCGCTCCAGACTGCGCTCATCCCTGCGACTTACGCACCTTTTTCTTCCACACTTTTTCCTTCCACTTAACTTTCTATTAATGTGCTTTGATACAGCACTTTGAGAACATCCAACTTCTTTTGCTCTGACCTTTTGAGCCTTTCCTCCTTATAGAGGGTGTCAATGATGGTTTTCTGCACAACTGTGAATTCTACTGAACCACTGAGAGACCATTTAAAGTCTCAGGGACCCTTTGCAGGTGTTTTGGATTCATTAGCTAACGACACTTTGAGCTACAATAATAGTCCCTTTCACAATATTCAAATTTTCAGAAATTTTGATTTTAGGGTTTTTACAAGCTGTGAGCCAAAATCATCAACATTAAAACAAACAAAGGCTTGACAAATGTCACTTTGCCATAAGTCTATATAATATATTAGATTTCACATTTTCACTTGAATTACAGAAATAAATGAACTTTTTCACAATATTCTAATTTTCCGAGTTTCACCTGTAGTTAAAACAATTATACTGAAGATTCTGCTAAAGATTGTGCCCAGTTTTTGTTAGTTTGCCATTTTGTGTGATAATTGTTTCACTTAATTATTGGACACAATAGGTAAATAGGTAAACAATAGGTAAACAATTTTAAACTGTTGCTGTGCCGACCATGAGCGAGCCAGAATTCTATGGAACTTTCCATCTATCTATGTCGTCAACTTAAACATTTAATTAGAAATTCCTTCCTAACTTTGTAGCTATGATGCTTTTATTTCAGGTTTTTTAGGGTTGCTGGTAAGTTTTCTGCATGGAATGTATGTAACCATGGACAGAGATCGATCAGTCGAGAAACACTATTAATTGGTCCTGGAGCGTCCTAAAGGACACCAGGATGGAAAGTAAAGACACCAACTCAAATTGTTAAAACTCTGTAGTTTAGACGTGTTAATATTTTTGCTGACTAAAATTACACTGAAACTAAATTAAAGGGGGGGTATTATGCTTTTTTCAATCACATAGCACCAGTCTATAGCATACTACAATGATGACGTAACCTTCTGTTTGTCTGTATATGCAGTAAATTAAAATAACTGCCTTGAATAAAATTGCTCTCCAAAATGGCTGTACTGAACGTCTTGAAATAGGCCTCTGTCTCTTTAAGAAGCTTTCCGACACGCCCCCTTCAGCACACTGCTGTGGCATCTAAACAACACTACTGTGCGGGGAGGGGGCTCTGCTGAGCTGAGGAGCAGTGGTTGGTGGCTTGGCTGGTGACGAAAGGTCCAGAGGCGTCTCCAGGAGGTGGGGGCGTTCCTAGGAGGACTGAGGCATAGCTACACCTAAAATGGCTGCCGTCTAAGTTTTTACTGATTACTCAAAAATATGTGAATGAGCCAAGGCAACACTCCAGGCATGTGTTTAATGAGGGAATGACATAATAACATGATATAAAGCTTGAAAAAGTCGATTTTACATAATACCCCCTTTTAAAGTAGTTCATAACGACAAGCTCAGCACACACTACGCATTTTTTTTCAGTCTTAAAGATTTTATAAAGAATGGGGGGCCACATTACACGACTGGATATAGCGCGATTATAGAGTGACTGGGGGTTCACACATAACGACAGAGAATCGTCTGTTCCAGCTGATGCTGATGTATTATAACACAGCGGTGCGTACGTGTCCTCTCTATGGCTTCATTTCTATCTTTAAAGGAAAAACTGACCCCAGATCAGCAAAGATAGCCTTCTGTTTGTGAGCGTGGGAAACATGTGCAGTCCCAATTGGTCAACAGTGTCATGTGATCACTGTCGGCACAAACACATTCAGTGCTGCAGGTACGAGCTTTCAACTTGTTAATAATTCTGTCAAATGGAAAAAAAAGTCGGTGACACGAAGCAGGACGTATTTCATGTGGATTTAATAAGAAAAGGAGTTGGACCTCAGCCCCGTGATGGAGGACACAGCGGAGACAGCGGAGAGAAGTAGCTGAATAGTTCGACTCCAAACTCAGTAAGTGCTTGAAATGTAGCTGGAAAAGGTGGTGTTGTTTCGTGTGGGCTGTGGCCATGAAATTAGTTGTTGGTCCCGCTGTTATGAGACATAAATAAAAAGGTCGCTACAGTGTTTTTCTGTCTGTTTTTCACTCTGTCACTGGCCGCTGCATTCTGTGTATCCGCTTTTGGGACGGTAAAATCACCCACGCTTCTCCTGTGCGTCCAAAATCGGGCTTCACTGCAACTGGAGTCTGGTCGCGTCTTTCTGCTGCCCACATTACACGATTCGAACGCCAGTCCAGTCGTTGACCCCACACACTACGAGACGTGATTCTGTGCGACTGCCTTCGACTCGGGAAGATTCAACATGACTGAGAATTAGAGCAAAATCAGGCATAAAAGTCATGTAGTCTGTGCTGACCTTAAAACTACAACTATAATCTCAACTATAAGATTTTTTTGTCATAAAAATTTTAGAAAAAAATAACCAGGGACTAAAAGCATCAAACTTCGAGTTACACAGTTTGAAAGAGCCTCACATCATTTACATTTTCTGCCCAAGGAACAGTTCTGTATTTGTTCAGGCGGTGGAAGCTCCACAAAGCAGTGGACCTTGGTTAAATATGATTATATTCAATAAAATAAACATTAAGAGTACATTTTAGCCAATTTACATTCCGTTTTAGTCAACTAAAACGACACAAAAACTGAAAAGAATCATTAAAATAGGTTCGATATGAAAAATTGTTGAAATGACCGTTGTGGCTTTTTCTTTGCATAGTTTGGTGCGACGTTGGCCCGAGTGCAGAGTCAGCAGCAGCAGCAGCAGCAGCAGCAGCAGCAGCAGCAGCAGTATAATCCCCACCTGTACCAGAACATCTACAAGAGGGTAAGGAACAATTCCTTTTATGGTTTGGCATTTTAAGGCATTGCTTGGTTCAAAACATAGTATTCAAACTAACATCATTAAACCTGATTTTATATGTTTTGCTGCACCTTAAATTATTATAAACGCTAATTACATTTTACAGAAGGTGTTGGTTGAGTGATTTTGGGGGTCGCGGCCTGAAAAGTTTGGTAATCCCTGCCTTAGCTTACTGGTGTATTTGTGCATCTTTCTAATCATTAAACTGCTTATCAGGCAATTTATCCTTCAAACTCCATTCTGTTTATTTACAGTATACCGCACATTTCGTTCACAAGGCAATTCAATGCGTTTATCTGCTCACGCTGCAACAAGTGGAAACCACAAACAGAAAACCCGGGCTCCTGGCTCTTAAAAGACTTGTTCTTATCATATCTTATCTTATCAAGTGCTTTTCCCCACTTTGTATTGTTGTCACCAAAGAAAGTCAAAGCAAAAATGTGTCTCGTTAGCTTTACAGTGACACTAAAAATGTGTGTATTTAATCATATTCTTCATGTAAAGCCGCAAGTGCTGCTGTACTAATGAATGCTGTCCATGCCGTGCTTATATTCTTATGTACTGCACCTGAACTCACTGTGCGGGTGAGCTGCGTTGAGTCATTTGATCCTGGAGTGTTGTAGAGGCCACTGTGATCGAAAGTCAAGGCCTAACGCTCACTAACCACTTTGCAGCCATTGGGTTACAATCAATTACACACAAATATCAAGTTTTTTCTTCTTTTTTTGCGCATAAAAAAGTTCCGTGTGTTAAAAGCTTCAAGGCAACGACCAACTTTCATTTGTGCCATAAATGTCAGTAAAAAAAACAACCTTAAATTGGATTGAAACTGGCATTAAATCTAAATTTCTCGGAAACTAGTGTCATTGTGCAATCATTCTCAGTGCATTCATTTGTTGAGAATACAATAATGTGTGTCCGAAACACATTCAAGGGCAGTTTTTTGTTGCCTCCGTCTCATTCCTCTGCTGCCACTAGGCTGTTGTGATGGCGATGTGTTTGTCACGTGGATGGTGTGTTTCCTCAGAAGCTGCAGTTCTTCCAGGAGGAGAAGAACAAGGAAGTGACTGCACTCAAACAGCGAATCAAAGAGCTGGAGGAGAGTCAGCTGACCGGGCTCAAGCGCAGGAAAGTGTCGTTTAACATATGACCTGCTTTTGACGCAGGATTATCTCATGTTTGAAATACTGTTTATGGAGATTGAAAACGTATTTATGTGATGCGTGTAGTTCCCTGAATTGTAACGGTTTGGTTTTTATTTCTAGTTCAAATATAGAGTAGTTTATTGATGCTGTTAGTGGCTGGAGAATTAAATAAGAGCTTCTAATGTTTACACCTTCCTTGGTACTATATTAAAGTGTGTTGCTTGAGTGCATGTTGAGGGTGTTTATCATACACTTTAAAGCCCTACAATGTAACACCAATATATAGATTAAACTCAAGCGTTTATTTAGAAAAATACCTCAGAAAAGATGTGTATTTGCTAAGGCTACACAATATATCACCATATTATTGTTAGCACAATGATAGCGTAATATTCATATCATAAAAAGCCCCAATATATTGCAAAATCACTTTTCAATTGTCCTTCGCCATCTGTCTGACTGAGATTAACACATTTGCATAAAGTTTATAAACAGACTTTTTTTGCCTCGACAAAGACCCAAAGGTCGAAACGCGTCGGCGTTAAATAAATAGAATTTAATCCAGTTGTGCCTCGGAAACTTTATTTTCCTAATTCATTTGACTCTGCCCGTTTCTTCTGAAGAGCACCTGGTACCACTACACACGATCGAGACCCAGTGAGCATCTCCGGCCTCCTCCTCAGACTTTATTGTTTATTTGGTCTGTATTTATTTCAATGTAAGCCATTTCAGAAACGTTTGTAGTTTTGTAAGTAGGGATGGTACCGAACCCCGGTATCATAACGGCCCCGGGGACACGTGTGCCGGTCCACCCAGACCGATAAGCTCCAGCCTTAACGGTCTTCTTAACGGGGCTGCTGTGCTCAAACAATCACTCCGCCCTCATGGATGCGTTCGCTGCATCGGATCTGTTCATCCCCGCTACCCCACACGAAAGTGCAGGGTGTCCCCCTGCACTCTGCCACTGCCCTGTCTCCCCTCTGCAGCCGTGTGCAGCGAGACAGGTGCGCGCGGGAAAGACACGCGGTGTTACGAGCTGTTACCCTTAACCCGCAGTAAAAAAGCTAAACGTAACGACTTCGTATTGAACAGACAGACGAGCAACTCGCACTTTTCTTCTTTCACAAATACCCAAACTAAAGAGTTTCGGGTGGAGTCTATTTTTCCACAAACGGCGTACACAGTGGCATGTACGTGCGCGCTCTCACGTGCACGTCAGCGCGAGCCGCAAGCGGAGAGGCAGAAAACAGTTCATTATTTTACTGCACATTTGGACTCATTTGGAGCTACAGCCAAATCTAACCAACAGCCTTGATTTACTAAATAATAATAATGAAAAATAAAAAAGCGACGTAAGTGAAGTATTTTAACTCCCATATATTAAGTGTATGCGCAAAGTGGAAATGAAATGTAGAGTAATAAATAAATAATATAGACCAAGGATTAATGCCTACGTATACGGTAGTCTCAATCTACCTATATACAGTATATTTTTCTGTTAAAGTACCGATAAGAGTACCGTTAAAGTACCGGATCGATAAGGAGTATCGATAAGAGTAGTAGTATCGATAAATTCTTAACGATACCCATCCCTATTTGTAAGACAACAACGAGTTTGTGAAATAAAACTGATAACATAATAAACAACTGTTCAGGGGCAGGCAAGCTGTAAACTCCTGTCACAGAGGAGATCATTCTGAAGCTAGACCACTTCTCTTTCACCATCACAAGTTTGTTTGTTTTTCGCCCTCCTGTGTGTGAGGGAGAGAGAGGCATAGAAAAATGTACTTGAATGAATCGTATTAGGGTTGTGTGATTGTTTTTGTGATAACAAACTCCTATAGAGTGGTAATATCGAGGTTATATTGTGTAAATAGTGTTGTGTTTCTTAAAGGAACAGGCCACCGTTTTTCCATCCTGAGATATGTTCTGAGTTTAGACGAGTTGGTACCTGTCTGGTCTTTGTGCCTGTGGAAGAGCGTGGTCGCTTCCAACTTCACCCCTGTTTAGAGCCATAGGAATATGCTGGGAGAGGCCAAATGCTAACAACATCTTTGGTTGTTTTGCGTGACTGAGGGCACGCAAAACAACCAGAGTTGATACGTACCAGGTACGTATCAACTCGTCTAAGCTCAGGTAAGAACATATCTCAGTATGTAAAAACGGTGGCCTGTTCCTTTAACAGTTAAAATAGCAATGCATTTGCTGCGGAGGTCGGGGCAGAGTAGAATGGGGTGAACACGGAGAATGTGGAATCTGGCGGTAAACTCGTCTACTATTTCCATTAGAAATGGAACACAGTCATTGTGGGCAGCGCTCCCATGAACGCGCGATGCAAGAATGCACATTACTGAAGGAACAAGCAACGATTAAAGTTTTGTGAGCCGCTATGAGAACACTGGAGAAATACCATAAAAAGTTGCATAATGCACCTTTTAAGAAATAAAATCTGCAACATTTTTGTTGTTGTTTTTGCAGCATTAAAAATGTTGTATTTGGACATTGGAATCCTCCAAAGTGCTGCACAGAGTACACATTTAAAAGGCATTAAAAAGCATAACATTTGACCTGCTGCTGCAATAAACCCTGTGATCTCTATTTGGTGAGAATGAGTTTATCTTCGGTGAATGGGATCAGCTCCGCCCCTCCCTCGCTCAGCTCTGTCTGATGGGATTAGACCCTAAGGCTTTAACAGGATGCCTAATGTCCCGTCACCTGCGACAAAGCAGAGCGGAGTGTGAGCGAGACAGCGCCAGCACATGCCCCTCAGCCCACCTGCACATGCTCAGGCTCAGCGCTCCCACCTCATTTACAAGAAAAACATTACGTTAATTTATTATTGACAAAAGTGGGGGTCGCAGGAAGCTTTTGAGAAAATATTTTGTGAAATTTACAAAATATTTTCTCAGACATTTAATTTGATGTATTTTTGATTGAAAACTGCATATTTTAGTGAAACTAAGCCACATATCAATACACAGTATTTTTGTATTTATTTATTTAAAGGGACAATGCATATACAAAAAGTACAATATACTTGAAAAAGCGCAGGATTATAGCTTAAAGGAATAGGCCACCGTTTTTACATACTGAGATATGTTCTTACCTTAGCTTTGACGAGTTCATCTGTACCTGTCTGGTCTTCATGCGTGCCCCCCTCACGTAAACACAGCACAGACGGCGTTAGCATTTAGCCTCTCTCTTCTCCTCTATAGCTCCAAATGAGGTGAAGATAGAAGCTACCAAACTCTTCCACGTTTTCCCTATTTAAATATGGTTATGTGAAGTGTTACACCATAAAGTATAATTACACAAAATTAAACAATGTGGATTTTCTGAGTGGATAAAAAGGGGAACTATATTGTAAGGCGTAATAATACCTTAGGAGCACTTTTCACTCCTTTTCACTTCACTGCTTGGACGCCGAAGTGCTCCTCTTCCTTTTTTTGTAGTTTGGAATGACAAAAACATAGAGCCGCCTCCTTTATTTTCTGTGAGAGAACGCACACCGAGGTCACAGTGACGCGAGGCCACGCTGGACCCCAAGCCACGGTTCTGCTGAATCCAGACACGGCGCCGCGGAGGAAAACACCTGCAGAGGCACAGAGGCGGGTCTGGCCATGACAGACAGAGAGACCGCCGTGAACTTTGTTTGGACGAGAGAAGCCGCGGAGACAGAGAAACCATCGTCAGGGCTCAGGCATCAGGGGAGGCATGTTAAACTCATGTCTGTCGCCAACTCGCTATTAACCTACAAAACAGAGCCAGGTTTGCTCTCTCTCTTACAACACGGACATACGTGTCTTCTTTTATTTATGATAAATGTATAAATCACGTGTGTAAAGCCCCGCACGGTTTGAGAAAAGCCTCTGAAGTGCAGTGACATGGCGCGCTGCGTTCTGGTGTGCGTTGGCCTCAACACTTCAACATTGAGGTCGGCTACACTGGCCATTTCTGCCTTTTTTACGCGCTTACACTGCCGTCCCTGCCGCCCTCACCCTGCCCACAACTGCATCTGTCTCCGGGATAAGGTGTCTCATCCTCCTCATCTGCGCCATGGGCCGCTCTGAGCTGATGCACGGCACTATGAAAACCAGCGGCTTATTTTCCAGTGTGGCCTGTATGTGAACAAGGCCGCACATTTAGCTGGCGCGGCTTTTAGTAAGGTGCACTTAATTGTCCGAAATATCGATTTGCTGATATATCACGATATTACGTCGCACGATTCTCGTATCAATCCAAAAAGTGTCTGAATTGATATTTAAACATCTATTTTGGGGGGAAATATTAATTGCAGCGTCTCTCTTTGGTCCTGCACTTTTACTCCCGCCGCGCAGCTCACTTGAGTAACGATAGAATCTAGTGAGAGTTAGAGGAAACAAAGCAAAAGTTTCACAGTGGAGAAAAAGCAGGGAAAAGGAGTGGAGACGCTCCGGGACACTTTTAAACATCTACATTTGACTTCACTTTGGCTTTTGCAGCAAAGATAGAGACCTGGATTATAACGGATTGTATAACCTTTGTGCATATGTTGCTTTTGCGCGGCGATCCCCTCACTTTCCCCACTTCACCGTCGTGTTTTGGCGAGCTATTTTTACCACACAACACAGCAAAATGGATTCATCTTCGTAGCATTTTATTACAGGAAAAGATAATGAAGAGATGAGCTACTGTACTTCTTAGTCACTGTGATACAAATGCTCATGTTGTCAGTATGTCCCGATCTAATGCACAGATGAGCACAGATGAGCCACATAGATGAGTGACGACGCTAGTGACGAAGTTTTAAATGCTCTGTCTGAGCGATTGTATATTATAATGGATGAAACAGACTCAATTCTGTTATTACTGATCGCTAAGGATTCCCAACTATAGAAATAATAGAAAATGCGCATCCCCAGTTTAGTTGTTTCATTTTACTATGCTTCCAAGAAATCTGTTTTCCGTTCAAATTTACATAATCACCATACAACGCCACAGTCACATGCACATAATAATAATAATAATGCCTTACACTTATATTGCGCTTTACAAGCCTGTATTACCAAGTTTCTCAAGCGCTACACTGTCATCATTATTCATTCACTCCATACTCGGTGGTAGTAAGCCACTGTTGTTGCCACAGCTGCCCTAGGGTAGACTGACGGAAGCGAGGCAACTAGTCTGTGCCATCGGCCCCTCCGACCACCACCAACCACTCACTCACTCACTACATTCGCTAGGCTTCCTGGTGTTACTAAACGGTCTCCCATCCAAGTACCGACCAGGCCCTTCCCTGCTTAGCTTCCAAGGTCTGACGGGATTGGGCAGAGCAAAGGCGGTATGACCACATTAGTAAAAAGCATGTATTATATATTATAGATAGATCGTCTAATATCTAAATTTCGGAATATATCGTATCGTATCGTGACCTATGTATCGGGATACGTATCGTATCGCCAGAGACTAGGCAATACACACCCCTAAGATCAACCATTGATTCAATTCAACTTCCTCAATTACAAGAGTGGATACACTAGAAATAAGAGGGGAACAAGTACTTTCCACATTATATTGCAGACTTACAATATCTAAAACAAGAGGAAACAGAGATGAATAAGCAGGTGAAATAATCGCATAACTAATGCACAAATACACCTTTCCTAGTGTAACTACACGTGAGTGCGGGCTATAATCTAAAGGAAGACGCTGTGGCCTGTAACTAAAAGAAACAAGAGAGAACAGAGAATAATAATAATAATAATAATAATAATAATAATGCATTAGTCTTATATAGCGCTTTTCCAGACGCTCAAAGTCGCTTTACAATTTGGTGCATTATTCATTCACTCCATACTCGGTGATGATAAGCGAGGCAACCAGTCTGCGCACATCAGCCACCACCACCAACCACTCACTCACTCACTACATTCGCTAGGCTTCCTGGTGTTACTGAACGGTCTCCCATCCAAGTACTAACCAGGCCCTACCCTGCTTAGCTTCCAAGGTCTGACGGGATTGGGCATCGCAAAGGCGGTATGACCACAGAAGAAGAAAGAGTAACAAAGTGAAACACTTTGTACACCTTTATGAAACGTTGCACTTTAATGTGTAATTACGAGTACTTACATGTGTAATCACTTTCTTGTTACGTGAACCTATACATGGAAATCGTGGGCTGTTACCAAAAAGCATTAAATTTACTTGTACTCGCTGCTATCTGTATAAACACTGAACATACTGTATAACTGGGAATGTTCCACTTTGTTCGCCTCGTGTCCACGTCCTCTACACAGTCTTTTGAGTCGTGTCTGAACTCTGCCATCTAATCCCTTTATGCGCGTGGCAGGACATGCCACTCGCAGCTAATCTCTATGGGAACATTAGCGTTGCATAACATTTCATCCCCAACCCAGGAGCATGGAGATCAGGCTTCGAGCCGCTTCATCAGCGCAGAAATTACGACAAAGGGGAAACGTTATGACAGAAGATGCTGCTGTGGTGGTCCACTCGGTGGGAAGGTCTTTGTAGGTCAACAGGTCTCGTGGGGAAGCTGCTGTGGACATTTGAATCGATTGTCGCAGACATGTATTGACACAAGGATTAGACTCAATTACACCATCTCGAGGAGGAGGCGTGGTCAAAGACGTCCTTGCTGCTTGAGCACAGTGAAGCAACGTGAAGGTTCTGCGTGTTCCTGTCATGGATCATCATTTTTGGAGATGATCTTTTTGTGCAGGAAACATGACACTGAGTGAACGTGGAGATGTTCTTGAAGCTGCTGAGAGGGCACTAGGTAAGACAAATCTAAGTTGAATTTGGTAAATCAGTTTTGTTCGCATTGAATCATTTTGAACATTCCAGTGTTGATAGAAGGGCTGAAGGGCCGCACAGTGGCCCTCGTTTATCATGTATCAACAATGCGTACAAAAATGGTGTATGTGTACATGTATTTGTGAACCTGCACTTACCGCTCCGATCCTGCTGTACGCACGAGCAGCGTCATTTGAATGAAACACCCCCAAATATTAATGTATCAGGAGGCCTCACCCACGTGTTTTACAGCATATAAAATATGATATTCTTGCGCATTAGGAAGATTATAGAATCTGTCAGTAACCCACGTTACCCTTATAGCAGTTAGGGATGCAACGATTCACTTTTGTCACGATTCGATACGTATTTCGATAGGAAGGTCACGATTTCGTTTTGATTCGATACATTTAATGCGCTGAAAAAGAAATGCAAGTCCTATTTTTTTTTAATAAGATTATGCTGACAAGCAAAAAATTCCTCAAAACCGAATTACACTATGTGTGTAAAATATTCAAATGCTAAGCTCTTTAGACCTTTAAAAATACTGTATTTAAGTTTAGTTTTAGTTTAGAATGGGAGTTATGTGATCAAATTTCCGTGATCCAGTTAAAAGGCAAGCGGCGGCGTTCTGAACTAGTTAGTTGCAGTCTTGCCAGTCAGGTTTTGCCGAATCCCGAATAGAGAGCGTTGCAATAATCCAGACGGGTGGTGATAAAGGCATGGATTAAAATCTCAAAGATGTGACAAGATAAAAAAGCCTTTACTTTGGCAAGTCGCGTCAAATGATAAAAGCTGGTTCTAGTTCTAGTGTCTCTGGTCCGGGCTGATAGCCTCTGCGCTCAGGCCCATGGCGCTCGGGCTCGTGGCGTGGAGGAGCATGTTGATGCAGCGCGCAACACTGAATCAAAGTCTGTCCATAAATATTAACACTGTAGCCAAGTTTCATGTCTAAATCATCAATGTGCAAATATACAATGTGGCAACTGTTAAAAACGGTTTTCCAGTGCTGTGGAAATTAGTGTATCATGTACACCACCTCCTGACTTGGTGCAGGATTTGAGCTCAGCGTACACTCACGTAAATATTGATACATGCCAAAACAGGCAGTGATTTTTCGTACACCTCATACGCTCTTATTTTGCCGTACGCAATTTTGATGCATGAGGGCCATTGTGAGAAAAAAGTGCAATATTCGATATTCGTCCCTATCTAAATATAAAACCAAATCAAATACAACTTTCAAACGTAACGGTAGTAGTATATTATATTAGAAATTATACTAAAAAATAACAAGGGATATTTTCTTTTAACACAATGTTGTAATAAACTTGTTTTCAAATCAAGATCACACATCCAATGCCCACTGAATGTCATCTAACAATAAATTAATGATAAATAAAATACATAAATCCCTTAAAACACCTCAATCAATCAATCACATTGTATTTGTATAGCGCCTTACAAGAGCCAGAAGGTGCCCAGGTCGCTTTCCAGTGTAAAAATAAGAATCACTATAGACATCTTTTAAAAAACACACACAGATGTACATACAAACAGCAGTCGAGTCAGTAGGTATGTATCGAAAGCTTGTCTGAAAAGATGTGTTTTCAACTGTGATTTAAAAACACTCAACTCAGTGATGCTTCGAAGCTGTACCGGAAGTGCGTTCACAGCTTTGGGTCTTGGACGGCAAATGACCGGCCTCCAAACATTTTGTATTTGAACTTGAGAGTGACCAGGGAGGTGTGTTCAGAGGAGCGCAGAGTTCTGGCTGGTTGGTGGCCGGGACCAGACCATTGATGGCCTTGAACACAAACATCAGGACCTTAAACGCCACCCTAAACCGCACTGGGAGCCAGTGGAGAGAACGGGGTGGACTGGGGTGATGTGTGAGCATCTGGAGGTGTTGGAGAGGAGACGGCTTGTCGCATTTTGTACCTTGCCATACTTTAATATAAGGACTGGGTATGCTATTCATTTGCATGGGGATCAAACGCTAATTTCAAACAGGCCCGGGAAGCTGTTGGAGGAATAGGCACAGATAGCTAACAGCGTTTCTGTGATTTTGGAGACTCGAGGAATCACTAGTAGCCCTCCATTTTGAGAGCGAAGTGCTGGTTGCCTGATGTGGAACTTGGAGGCCTTAAATGTGAGGAGCAGGATTATGAATTTGATTCTAGACTCGACAAGAAGCCAGTGGAGAGACTTTAGCACAGGAGTGATGTGTTCTCTTCTCTTAGTCCACTTTAACAATCTTGCAGCTGCATTTTGAACTAAATGAAAACTTCTAAGAGAACTTTTAGGACACGCCGCTAGCAGGCAGTTACGGTAGTCCAGCCGTGATAAAAACAAATGCATGAATACGTTTTTCTGCATCACTCTTAGGTAAAATATGAAATGTATTTTAGCAATGTTACGCAAGTGAAAAAAAGGCTGTTTTACAGGCCTGGTTTATATGCGATTTAAAAGAGAGGTCTTGGTCAAACAGAACTCCAAGGTTTTTTTACTGTAGAGCTCGACGATATGCTAACATTACTCAGATCTTGATCTGCTCAGATAAACACTCTCCTAGTTTTTGAGCCCCTCGTATAATGACCTCTGTTTAATCAGGGTTAAGAAGGAGGTAATTCACAGTCATCCAAGTCTTAATGGCTTTTACGCAGGAACTAAGCCTATCTAATTTATCTGTCTGACCTGGTTTCATTGATAAGTACAGCTGTGTGTTGTTGTGTTGTCATAGCAGTGAAAATGTATATTGTGATTTCGGATTATGTTACCTAATGGAAGCATGTACAACATAAATAAAATTGGCCAGTGCACTGATCCCTGTGGCACCCCATAGCAGACTTTGGAACACGGTGAAGACTGTTTACATTAACAAATTGGTGCCTATCAGATAAGTAAGATATAAACCAAGAGAGGGCTGTTCCCTGATGCCTACGTCAGTTTCTAACCTCTGCAGGAGAATATTGTGGTCGATTGTGTCAAAGGCGGCACTGAGGTCTAACAGAACTAGGATTGAAGCTAGTCCGGCGTCAGATGCTAATAACAAGTCATTGGTAACTTTGACTAAGGCGGTCTCTGTGCCTTGATAAGTTCTGTACCCTAACGGAAATTTTCCAATAATCTGTTGTCCTGTACAACAAATAATAATGAAATGAGAACTGAGGAATTGGTTTTAATTATGAGTTTAAATTAAATTAAGCCGTTGCAACTTATTAAAGGTGAAAGGTGTTTCTCAAAGTCACACCAGGTGAGAACCACGAACCTAAACAACTGCATTTCCCAATTTGCCCTTTCTCGTCAGTGCGGCGGTGAGATGCGTGTGAGCAAGTACACGGTGACGAGCTCGCGGCCGTACCACAGCCGCTACAGCCTCACGGACACTTCGGAGGAGGGACCAGAGGATGAGGAGGAGGAGGAGGAGCCTCAGCAGAAGGCCACGCCCCTCCAGCAGCTCACCTCCGACATGTGCCGGGACGAGCGCACCATCAAGGAGCTGATCATCGGCGCCGCGTGGGCTTCTACAAGGTCCGCGGGGAGATCGGCTTCGGGACCTTCTCCAGGGTCAAGCTGGCCTTCCACGCGCTCACCAAAGGTAACTGGACCCGTCGCGTTGTCATGGATTCGATCACCTTTAATGTCAAGGTGCAGGTGCAAAATGAAGATCTTTTGTGATGGTGACTCTAACATTCTATCTGAAGTTCCACATTTTTCTCATGACTGATTGTCAGCATGTGTCTGTTGGGATTATTAATATAAGGGAAAGTGTAGGGAAACTACAGTAAACAGCATGTGCATTAAAGGTTGAGAAAGTGGTCCATCTCCATCTTAAAGCTCATTTATACTTCAGTTTCGTACGTAAATATATCCAATGTGTTCCAAGCGTTACTGTCACTGCATTTATGCTTCTACACGTTTGTAATGTCCAGCAGATAGGCACAGGAAAATTAATCTAAACCGGAGATGAAGAGCTGGACCAAAACAATATGGTGCCAGCCGTGATGATTTTTACACCACACGTACTGAAGTACAGTCAAGAAAATTAGGTATCACAGTGATGGTTTGACTGCAAATTGTTTAAATATCTTCTTAAAGTTTAGCCGCTTGTTTTGCTTCACCTGTTGAGCTGTGTGCAGTAGTGCAGTAGCTCATGTACTATTACGTTGCTATGACGCTGGATAAACAAGTGTCTGACGGAGCACGGACAGATCATGCAGGAAATGGACAGAAAGCTACATGTGTATCTGTATGCATTTCGAACGGAAAGCATAAATGAGCCTTTAAAGGGGGGGGCGTATTATGTAAACTCGACTTTTTAAAGCTTTATATCATGTTATTATGTCATTCCCTCATTAAACACATGCCTGGAGTGTTGCCTTGGCTCATTCACATATTTTTGAAGTAATCAGTAAAAACTTAGACGGCAGCCATTTTAGGTGTAGCTATGCCTCAGTCCTCCTAGGAACGCCCCCACCTCCTGGAGACGCCTCTGGACCTTTCGTCACCAGCCAAGCCACCAACCACTGCTCCTCAGCTCAGCAGAGCCCCCTCCCCGCACAGTAGTGTTGTTTAGATGCCACAGCAGTGTGCTGAAGGGGCGTGTCGGAAAGCTTCTTAAAGAGACAGAGGCCTATTTCAAGACGTTCAGTACAGCCATTTTGAGAGAGCAATTTTATTCAAGGCAGTTATTTTAATTTACTGCATATACAGACCAACAGAAGGTTACGACATCATTGTAGTATGCTATAGACTGGTGCTATGTGATTGAAAAAAGCATAATACCCCCTCTTTAAGGCCTCTCACTGTCAACTTTGATGACAGTGAGGTCAAAATTCTAGCTAAATAATAAACAGGAGGCCATTTTTGTGAAAAAAAATGTTGGGCTGAGCTGTAATCTGTCTCCCTTTAACAATGGACTTGTCAACTCACAGGAGCAGCCAGGCTCTATGCAAATGCATCCTAATGGCTCTTGAGTTATGCCTCAGCCTAGAACAAAGACTATCTGAATAAGAGAAACTGTTTTAGTGTAAACACAACACTGTGGTTAAGGTAGTCCTGACCCCTCCTCTCAGGAGTAGCCAGAGTTTGAATAGGCCTCTAGCTTGTGTGTTTAGTCAGTCTCATGCTGAGTTTGCACATAGGCACAATGTGTCACAAATATCATTTTCCCGTCATTCGTGACATTTGTGTAATGTGACTTAACGCTCCTGAATAAGATTCTCAACAGGTTCTTAATATCGGTTTGTGACATTCCTGATAAAGTACATGGACCACGTATTTCACAATTGATCCTTGGTTTGTAACTGAGCGTGTCGTTTTGTGGTGATTGGTGATACGAAATTACGAAATACAGTGTGACAGAATTTGCAGTATACGAATCACTCTTTTCTCTGATGTACGCTCATCATTGATAAAAACCCTCGCTTCCAAGGCTTGGAATTCCGATAGAGAGGACGCGCTCAGCCACCGTTACTGGCTACCCTATGGACACAGTACACACGGCTCACCCAGTGCTTAGGGCTGGGCGATATATCGATATTTAAGATATATCGATATATTTTTTAATGAGATTTGGAATTAGACCATATCGTGTATATCGGATATTTCAAATTCAGATAAGCTATTAAGTTAACAAAAAGAAACAGGTAATCTTAAGATGATTTTTCTTAAACTGAGCACTTTATTTTGTTATCTCTTTATATATAAATGCTGCCCAATTCTATTTTTATTTAAGATGTTTTTTTTATTTAATGTGCACCTTAAAGAGCTTTGTTATACAGTGTTGTTTATGTTTACATTTTATAGTGAGTTTTCAATAAAACTACTCATATTTGGCTTTGACTTTGACTTATTATATTTCACAGCTCTCACTTTGCGGAAAAAATATCGGGATATATATCGTATATCGATATTCAACCAAAAATGTATCGGGTAATGACTTTTGGTCCATATCGCCCAGCCCTACCATGCTGCAACCAGAAGGCTGGTGTAATGGCAGTTTTAGAGTTAATTAAATTGAAGCCAGTAATACACTAATTGTGAAGTACCGTCTGGCCCGCTTAATCAATGCCCGGACCCGTCTCCTGTGCTTTATCCCGGCCAAAGCACATGCTGAGTCTCTGTTTCACACCTAAGACAATGGCCAAAGACTTGTCCTGGCTCAAAGGCCTTCCTGTGTCTTGCTCTAAACATCACAAGAAGGTGATGTCTGCATGATGATGCAGGGGCGGCGACTGCCTCATGCTGTGACTCTCTCTCTCTCGCTCTCTTGTCTATATTAACGGGATCAAGAGGCTCTGGACCTCAGAGCTAACCATGAGTTTACCTGTGTGTTGGCCCTCCGCACGTGTGTTAAATTAAACTTACACTTTTGATAAGACAAATACTTTCACGTTTTCCTTTATAGTGGTGAGAAATTGCCACAACACTGGTTACTCAGTCACTTTGAAATAAATTGGGTTTGCATTGAGAAACAGGCGGTAGATACCTTTACGAGAAGTAGAACACTGTACTTGAGTGGCTCACGGCCTGACAACAGCACTAGAAGCAAGCTCTGCCCCGAATCATCAAATTTGTGATCTCGGGTCACAAATTTGTAGTATCCATTTAGTAGACATTTCCTGAAGATCAAACTTTTTCCGCCCAATGAACCTAGTCCAGTTTACAATTTAAAAAAAATCTCTACTACAGTCTCATCCTGTGCAAAATACTCACTTTAATCTTTATTTGCATTAAGCCCGTAGAGTCGAAGACGTACAGCACCAGATCCGAGCTAAATAGCTATTTTCCCACCCGTAACTTAACAGCCTTGTCTAATCTCCCCACGTTCAGACAAAGTGGCCATGAAGATCTTGGACAAAACGCGGCTGGACTCCACGGCCCAGGGCCTCCTGCACAGGGAGATCCGCAGCCTGGAGACGCTGCAGCACCCCAACGTGGTGCGGCTGTTCGAGGTGGTGGACATGCCCAGCCGCCTCTACCTGGTCATGGAGTACGCCGGCGGAGGAGACCTGTCCAACCGGATCCACGTCGAGGGAAGGATGTGCGACCACTTCGCAAAGATCACCTTCGCGCAGATACTGGCCGCCGTCAAGTACATGGTGAGAGATGTGTACAAAAAAAAAAGTCAAAGGCAAGAAAAACATGCTGGTTCATTGCTCGTATTTTAAGAGAGTCCATGTGTGCTCAAAAAAGGCATATATTACCTTAATTCAAGCACCTTTTATGCCTTTTATCTAAGTTAAGATGTTTTATCTTCCAGGACAGTGCGCTTCAATTCTTTATTTCTCAAGCCTGTCCCTCCATGTCCCACCACATCACACGACCTGTCCCACTTTCACTCCTATTAGTCGTTTCTGTTTCCAACTTTTAACGTCCTAACCCCCATTAACCTGAGCACAGTTTCTCCAGTCTGGCATTACCCAAATCTTAAAGGGGGGGTATTATGTAAAATCGACTTTTTCAAGCTTTATATCATGTTATTATGTCATTCCCTCATTAAACACATGCCTCGAGTGTTGCCTTGGCTCATTCACATATTTTGAGTAATCAGTAAAAACTTAGACGGCAGCCATTTTAGGTGTAGCTATGCCTCAGTCCTCCTAGGACGCCCCCACCTCCTGGAGACGCCTCTGGACCTTTCGTCACCAGCCAAGCCACCAACCACTGCTCCTCAGCTCAGCAGAGCCCCCTCCCCGCACAGTAGTGTTGTTTAGATGCCACAGCAGTGTGCTGAAGGGGGCGTGTCGGAAAGCTTCTTAAAGAGACAGAGGCCTATTTCAAGACGTTCAGTACAGCCATTTTGAGAGAGCAATTTTATTCAAGGCAGTTATTTTAATTTACTGCATATACAGACCAACAGAAGGTTACGTCATCATTGTAGTATGCTATAGACTGGTGCTATGTGATTGAAAAAAGCATAATACCCCCTCTTTAAACTATATATTATCTACCAAAATTCAAATGAAATGTCATACAGGTGACAAAAGCGGTTCACAAATGTGTGCATTATTGTCTTTTGTGCTTTTATGCACCGCAAAGCTGCTATGACACAGAACGTGCTCTGTATTCCCTAAAACAGTGATGGAATTGACATGCATTTGTCCATATTAGCCTGTGAGACCATTCCACAGAAAAGTTACACATTTTAGAACAACAATTCAAGTTAACCTTGTTGGACTTGCTTCAAATTTGGCGCAGTTGATGTTGATATACTGAATATTCTTTAAGTAAAATTTGAGCTGTGTATCTTTTTTATTTTACGAGATTTAGGGGATTTCAAAGAATCAGGTCTTAAGTTTAATTAACTTTAGGTACTTTGGACCATTTGTGACAGACTGTTGTCAATGTCACTACTTGATTCTACTTGTTGTCAATACACAACCGAATATGTACTTCATGGATCCTGCTTTATGATTAAATAAATACCTCGTCTTGCCTCGTGTTGCAGCACAGTCTGAACATCATCCACCGGGACCTGAAGGCGGAGAACGTGCTCTTCACTCTGTCCGGCTGCGTCAAAGTGGCCGACCTGGGCTTCAGCGTCCGAGTCTCCAACAGGAACCACCTCCTGGACACGCAGTGCGGCTCGCCTCCTTACGCCGCGCCGGAGCTCTTCCAGGTACTGCTGACACCATAGCAACAGTCAACAACTTTACCGTCAAAACTAAGACAATAAAACACATCAAACTTAAATGACTTCATTTCTCAGATAAAATACCTCAATGGCCGCACAAACGCCAAGGAAATGAAGCTCAAATCTTCTTAAATAACTTCTCATGGTGCAGTTCCTGTACATACTCAATAAAAAATATGTCATTGTAAGAAAATAAGTCTATTGAAAAGTATGAATTATTTCTTTTTCCTTTTTTTTGTCACATAGTAACATATGCAATCGTCAGAAAATAAAATAAAATACATCGTCATCAAACAAAATTTACAGAAGTACAATACCAAATTTAGAAATAGATTCCATGAGGAAAGTTGCAATCACTCAGGAGCAGAGATTTCAAAGATTTTCTAAACTGAATTGAAAGTTCTATGAGAGGAATTGGCAGAATATTCTGTATTGTGGGTCCACTGTATTCACCTTATTCCGCCCCGCCCACTTTCAGTGTTGGGGAGAATATTTTGAAATTGTATTTAGTTACTGAATACTGAATACTTGCTTAAAGGGGGGTATTATGTAAAATCGACTTTTTCAAGCTTTATATCATGTTATTATGTCATTCCCTCATTAAACACATGTCTGGAGTGTTGCCTTGGCTCATTCACATATTTTTGAGTAATCAGTAAAAACTTAGACGGCAGCCATTTTAGGTGTAGCTATGCCTCAGTCCTCCTAGGAACGCCCCCACCTCCTGGAGACGCCTCTGGACCTTTTGTCACCAGCCAAGCCACCAACCACTGCTCCTCAGCTCAGCAGAGCCCCCTCCCCGCACAGTAGTGTTGTTTAGATGCCACAGCAGTGTGCTGAAGGGGGCGTGTCAGAAAGCTTCTTAAAGAGACAGAGGCCTATTTCAAGACGTTCAGTACAGCCATTTTGAGAGAGCAATTTTATTCAAGGCAGTTATTTTAATTTACTGCATATACAGACCAACAGAAGGTTACGTCATCATTGTAGTATGCTATAGACTGGTGCTATGTGATTGAAAAAAGCATAATACCCCCTCTTTAAATGAGTATTCTAAATACATGTATTTAGATACTCTCCAACACTGCCCACTTTTACCTCTTTTCGCCACGGTTCGGTACTTCCTTTGTATTGACTCTTCCAGTAGAGCATGAAGTCTGTTCATTTAATGGAGAACGAGGGAAAATCTGATGTTTAGTAGATTGATTTGTGTAAGTTTTTCTGAATCCCCCTCCCCTATTTTTTTCCAATTTCCCAATTTCCCCCCTTTTTTTTTCAATTTCCCTCCCTTTTTGAACCACATTTCCCCCAGTTTTCTCAATATCTCAATCGCTGAGATATTTGGTATTTGTCAAAGGATTGATGGTTGATTCCTTCATCGTAACTTTGGACATTGGCGCTTTCAGGACGAGCCTTACCTGGGCCCCCCGGTGGACGTGTGGGCTATGGGGGTGCTGCTGTTCTTCATGGTCACTGGGACGATGCCGTTCCGGGCGGAGACCATGGGGAAGTTGAAGCGTTGTATCCTGGACGGGTCGTACACCATCCCGCCCTTGGTGCCCGCGCCCTGTCAGCGGCTCATCAAGGGCGTCCTCAAACCCCGCCCTCTTGAAAGGTCAGCCTTCACTCCACACTCCCACACGGATTACCCTGCAGTTACACACAAGCATATTGAAACGGTGAATCAATGACCAACACTACAGGTACGTGCTGGACCAGATGCTGGGCTGTGAATGGCTGCTGCCCGTGGAGTTCCCCTGGAGGTTTGGGACGGCGGACCGCGACAGCCCCGTCCTGGATGTGGACAACAACGTGGCAGACGAGGAGACGGAGATCAGGTAAAGATGTAATGCACACTTTGCAATTTTGAGTACATGCTTTGGAAATGGCAACAACCACATTGTATTCCAAGATTTCTGGCAGGTTGAACAGTTGTTAGTTTCTCCCAAGGTTTGGAAATTGTGAACGGTGCAAAGGTTGTAGGAGTTTGTTCGTTTTTATTCAGTATTGTGTGTGCATTTTCCTCACATCCAAAACCTTCTTCTCCTTAGAAGCTATTTGGCACCATCTGCTGGTGAAAGTGTAAAGTGCATGTTGTATGAACGTCTTGATTGACTTTGAGAACCATCACGCATGTTTATTTGGATGTGACTCTACTTAGTTTTTCAGTAAAATTGAGTTAAAAAGAATAGCATTTGATTTGCTATTATTTGAGGAAATGAAATGTACACAACCTAAAGCTCTTTTTGTGATAAGAACACACAGATTCATTAGGAGAGGACTGAGACACAAAATAGACAATACACTAAGTTGGGTTCACAAGAACAATACACGATTTTGATATAATTGGAAATAACAAATAAGGATGAAATATTTCATTTTTAGTCCGGTTCACTATGTTTGGATTTCCACTGTTGTGGGATTTTCGTGGAGAGTATGAAAACTATATATTTTTGGAAACCTTATGGCAGGGGTGTCCACACTTTTATCATGGGGGCCACGTATTGAAGGTAACTGGGCCATAGATCGGTGGTTAGTGCAGCAAAACCTTCCACTAGCAGAGGTTTAAATTGTGCCCCACACCTTTATTTATGCTACAAACCTTCATGCCAGCTCTGTCTCACAATAAAATGTTAGTTGTTAGGTTAGAATTGTGTAGAATTATTACATTTCAAATAAAAAGGACCATCTCTGATGATGTGTACCGATTCAGCAAGAAGGCCAAGGGCCACCAAAAATGTGTCATATTTGGCCCCCTGCCGCACTTTGGACACCCCTGCCTTATGGTATAAGCAATGAGAAAAACAATGTTTCCATTTGCCCTTGTCATTTAGTAAAATTGTGCAATTATACAATTTTTCCATTAGAGTAAATGGGGAGTTCTGATCATTGCTATGGTAACTGAAACAGATGACAAGTGTTTTATTTACTTTTTTTGATTGGAATGACCAAATGGAATTGTCTGCCAAATGTTGTAAATTGTTCACTATTACATAGTGAACAATCCAAGATGGTTGAAGGCCAGTGTGAAGTTTCCACAGTCTGTGATGATTTGTGGAGCCATGTCTTCTGCTGGTGTTGGTCCACTGTGCTTTATTAAGTCCAGAGTCAACACAACCGTCTACCAGGAGATTTTAGAGACTTCATGCTTCCTTCAGCAGACAAGCTTTATGAAGACGCTGACTTCATTTTCCAGCAGGACTTGGCACCTGCCCACACTGCAAAAAGTACCAAAACCTGGTTAAATGACCATCAGATTACGGTGCTTGATTGGCCAGCAAACTCACCTGACCTGAACCCCATAGGGAATCTATGGGGCATTGCCAAAAAAAGAGTCTATAGTTTCATATTTTAAGTTGAATTACAGAAATAAATGAACTTTTTCACGATATTTTAATTTTCCGAGTTTCACCTGTGTACGCTTGCAGTGTGCGGACGTAGCCTGCTTAAAGTTGCTCCTCAGTGGCTGACCACCATTCCGTGAAACTAGTGTAGGTAGTGTAAGTTTAAGTTTAAGTGTAAGCTCCTGGCTAGAAGTTGAAGAATTTAAACCTTTGTTGATGAGGCCTTTACGTTTTTAAAGGAGGTCTTAGAAAAGTCTTAAAAAGGTATTCAGTTTGACTCTGGGATTCCTGCAGAAACCCTGTAGGAACATCATACACAGGATTATAGACCAGACATTTGGAAAAACCGGCCGAATATATCGCCCGTGCATATCGCCATCAGCCAATAAAAATCCCCCAAAATCATCACTAGCCCTAGAAATATGGGTCGACCTCTAGTAATGATTAACTATCCTGTCTCACTCTCGTTCCCCGCAGAAGCGCCATGGACGCACTGGGCTTCACGGAGGAGCACCGGAGGAACAACACGCTGTCGGACAGCCGCAGCCCAGTGGGGCAGTGTACCGCATCCTGCTGCACCGCGCCGCGCTGTCCCGCGGAGCTGACGCCCTCCCTGTGGTCAGGGGCGTGGTGCGGGACCCCAAACGAGAGGGCCTGCGGGCCTATCGGGGACTCAGGCACACCTCCAAACTCTGCTCCGTCTCATGAACAATGGCAAATACCGCACACGCTAAATCCCGGGAGTCCATAACATCTACGTTTACTGTTCTGGACGCCATTTGGAGGAGTTCTGACCGTTTAAACCGGACCGTTTAAAAGACTATCATTATTCTTTTTGTCTATTTCTTTTTATGGCGCTGTTCCGAACGTTTCATCACTTGTGACTTTGGATGAGTTTATTTTAGGTCTTATTTATTGTTTTTTGTTTTTCAAAAAAGCACTTTCCTTTGAATAAAATCATGTAAGCAGTTTGTTTTCTTTAATCAAATTGTCCAACGCGTTTGTAAAATATGCTTAATCCGGACCAAAACTACTTCTACTACAACACCGTCATGGATCCAGAAAGGTGTTGATGATTTGGGAGAAATAGTTTTTACTTAAGCCAAATACAAAGGTTGGAGCTGCCTCTGGTTTGATGATCAGATGCCATGAATGGATCATCTGCTCCTTTAATTATATCTTTACAGGAGAGTAGTTGGTGTGTAGGAAATAAATTACATTTACAGATATCAATTTGAAACTTTTGCCGTAAATTACTGATATAAATGTGGGGGGAATGTACGCATAAAAATGACCAAAAATGCCAATATGTTCAGAGACAAAATGTAAATAATGAATTAGAGCCGGATCTGGTTTTATTTTATTTTTTTAATATTAGTTACAGAGATTTCAGAAAGTAATTTGCACCTTGTTCAGTTTTTGAATAATGCTGTTTATAAGTGAAAACATCTGCACAAATTCAAATTCCGCTTTGTTTTTTTTTAGCGTTAACAACTAGGAATTAGATGGGAAAACGTTCCTCTGAAAAATCACTCAATATATGGTTAGACTGGAAAGTTTGTAGGAGCTTCTGAAGTGAAGAGGTTGTTGCAAGAGTTTAAAGAAAACAGGTCCTAAAGTTTTGTAACGTCTGCAAATGCACGTTTATATCTCCTGTCTTTAGCCGCTGCTGTTTCCATGGAAAAAGCAATACCATATTTAGATTACACGGCGTCATCTCGGTCGCCTTTTGTGCTACACATGGATACCGAACATGCTGATATATTCATGAATACGCGTGTGTGTACATGTAGTTGCTATAAGAAAAAACTTCATAAAATATAATGAAAATCGTAAACTAATATATTAGGGGAGAAAATAAGCTAAACATGTAACCTCATTTCCTCTGTTTGATAGCATTTTTTTTTAGCATTAAAAATATAGTATATGGACATTAAAACTTATTTAAGAACATTGAATTCAATAAGTATAAACCCGTAGCTACTTTCGGAGTTTATGTGATCACTCCTCTGTTGGGCTGAGGGAGAGTGGCCGCCATCGCCCCCTGCTGTTTTAAAGTGAAGACTCCTGAAGTCAAGCTAAGGCAGTCTTCCACGTACTTAGTTTATAGCCTAGATGTTTTTTTCTTAATGTAAGTATAAAAACTTTCCCCACTGTTTCTTCAAATGAGTTACTTCAATCTTTAAAGCGTATTTGTAGATTGCTCTAATGTAATCAGAGCGTGGTTCTAGAAGATAAACAGGGTCATTTCTTTGTTAAAAGCACCACCTGTCGATTGTGCGCCTTTATATGCCAGCTCCAACTTCAGCTTTACAACAAAAAAGTGCCCTGTCCAGCCCAGCCCGTCCTCCCCCCGCTGCTCCGTCTGAACACTGGCCCTGGCTCTATTGTGATGCGGGGAGCAGGTGGCCCCCGAGTCTCGCCTCTCTTTTGTCTGGCCCTGTCAAAGTTCCACCAAGAGTCCGCCCCACAGCAGCTGCCGGGTTCCCCAGACTCCCTGACCGGCGGGGCCCCTCCCTTTCGGCGCGCGCACAGACACGCATGTAAACACGCACACACCCGGGACCCCACGGCCCATCTGCAGATGGAGCAGATGGTCCAAACAATGGAGCTCTGTGTCATTGTCCCGGACTGATGATCTGTTACTCTGCAGGGAGCACACACACGACATGGATGTATTTTCACTTTATTTAGTATTTCATTGAGATTCAGAACATTGTACATCTGTAAACATCTGTTCTACAGTAGGACATTTATCACGGTCATTTCCCGAAGAACAGATACATGTTTATCTGTTTCTAAATTCAAATCTTTAGAACACAATAAATTAGCTTCATGTTGTAACAATATTACAGATCAGGTGGTTTCATATTTGAGTAACATTTCCAAAGTGAAACCTTTAGAAAGTTATAAATGAGCTTCTTAATAACAAATCTTGTTGTTTTTATAAGTATGTTTGTCTTTAATGCGAGTGGTCCCTGCAGTGAAACCTTCAGAGGACACACTCGGTAGGACATGTCTCAGACATTTCTAAAGTGAAACCTTTAGAGCATTAGGACACTTCTGGAAAGTGGGAACGGCTGAATGCGACGCTGGTCTGTCGCTCAGCTCGGAGGACGTCTCCAAAAAGTCCCTTTTGTTGACGCCTCCTCCTCAGCACCGCTTCTTCTCCTGCTGCGCGTGCTTCAGCCCGCTGCGCCCCGGGCCGGGCGCGCTCACGCTGACGTGCGCGCCCTGGCGGCGGGACGGGGCTTCTCCTTTCTCTCCAAACCTCATCCGCACAAAGAATGAGGGTCAGTGTGGCCCGCGGCGCCGCCCGGTTCACAGAAAGAACCGGGGCGTGTGGCGCGCGCGTGCACGAGGCCACGTGCACGGGCCCGGGCCGGGCGCCGTGCGTCGGGCGTCCTCCTCAGAGGAGTATGAGCAGACATCCTGACATCAGGAGCAAAGATAAACAGACAGGTGCAGGTGCAGGGCTCAACGCTCCAGGCTGATCTCGGGCAGCCAGTCGTTGAGCGCGCGGCTCTCCTCACAGAACACGCGCAGCTTATCCAGAGACGGGTCGTCCCACTCGCCCTCACACGGAGCAGTGATCAGGAGGCAGTGGGCGTCCTCCTCGCGCCCCACCAGCTCGTGCAGCCGCTGGCGGTCGCTCACGCGCACAATACTGATGTCGTTGTCGAAGCAGAAGGACTGAATGAGAGTGAAGTGGATCTGCAGAGCCACGTCCCACTCGAACTGTTCGTCCATGGCCAACACACAGAAGGACACGCTGTCGGGGTCTCTGCGGGACAGAGGACAGAGGACAGGGTTAGACATCGCGCTCAGAGAAACAGCTCCTGGTTAAAATGTTACTTAATCAAACTAAAGACAGACTGAAGTAAAGTACTTACAGGTTCATCACTTTGGCGCACTCGTACACGCCCACAGTGAGGCTGCCGCTGTCTTTAGCCGTCTCCAGGACGTCCACCAGCGCCTGGCCGGCGCAGGAGGACTGCTGGATCTGCACCTCTTCCAGAGTCATGATGAAAACAGAGATATTCCGCAAAGGCAGAGAGAGACAAGTTGTCGGGGTAAATCCACAAGGAGCAGAGTGGCAGGAGACGGGCGCGTGGCTCTTTTATAGAGGCCCTCGGCCTCTGATTGGCTGCTGGCTCGTGCATTGGTATGCTAATGCTATTGTCACACAGTACACAGTGGCTCGTGGCAGATTGATGGGGGTCAGTCAGCCACGCACGCCCCCCCTCACGCGACAGCAGGCCAGGTTAAAAATAGTCCCTTTCACAAAGGCTACAGCTGGAGTCTTAGCCAGCTTTCTCTTTGGGCTACTTTCAAAACACTGCAGATGAATGGACCAAAAGTTTGCTCTACTTTGCGCTCTTTGTCTCCCCTTAGCAGAGCCTCAGCTGGCCTGTCTGTTTGGAACGAATATGCGCCAAGATGATCAACCATTGTGTACCAAGTGCGCAAAACACGCACCCAATTGCGTTGTAATTATTTAATGCAAATTGTCATCTGAGCCTAGTCTGCTCTCAAATACTAGCCAGTCTCCAGATGTAGAGGAAAAGTTTCTGTTTCTGCAACGCAAAAGTAACGCACTTTGTGAATCAGTTCATCCGGGACTTGTGGCAAAGGAAAAAGCTCGACAGCTTGTTGCAGCCCCAATATCGTATCGACTGATTGACTCCACATTGATCTCCAATATGTATTAAGCAACACAATATATAGCCTGCAGCAAACGTATTGCCTCGTTTACGAACATCAACGCCGACGCAAAACGTGTAATCTTGCGCGCATCTGCATATTTGCATTTCTAAGTTCGTGCGTAAAAGTTTGTGGCCACGAGCACACTTTGTTTTGGCAAAGCGCACCCGTCCGCCCCTCCTCCTTCACAAAAACTCGTTGACCCAATGAAGCCTACCCCCCTCGCGGAGAGTAAGGGCAGGTGCACCGTGCCATCTGTGGACTGGACTGGCAGGGGGGGGGGGGGGGGGGGGTACCATTGTGCGCGCGGGCAGCAGGAGCACTTCTTCGTCTTTTACGCACAAAGCCTCCATACAAATGCAAATGCGCAGCGCGTGCCAGAGCGCACTGCAGGGTGGATAGATGAGGGGAGGAGGGGTGAGGCTGACCACGTGGACATCAGCTGCGGATTATTTATTTACTTTGCGAGGGTCAGCACGAGTTTGGAGTGCGTCTTTTTGTTTGGGCAGAGCAGTAAACCCTGTGCACTGGCAGCACCGACATTGATTTGTGGCGACATTTTGAACGCGCAGCAGCATATGTTGGTTTTCACTAAGTGTGCATTTAGATGTGGTTCTAAAAACGTAAAGAAAAGAAAAAGAAGGCAGGGAGTGGAAGAGAGGACAACATGTTTATGCGAGTAAGAGTTGCTTTAGTTTGTACTTTTGCCAAGCAGGAGTGAAAAGTATAGTGGCCCAAATAATGACTCAACTTAGAGTACAAATGTACTGTTTGATTTGTTTCAGTCGTGACCTATAAGAAACAAAATATTGAAAATCCATTCATTTCTGATCGTTAACACTTTATTTTACTGTACCTTGATACATTGTACCAAACTAAATTTAGTACAATGTAACCTGCTCTGTAACAATGTGTAATAACATGTTCCTATGTAGTACATACATGGAACAACGTGTATTAGTACTTTGGAGGCACATAATGTATTAAGTCATAAGACCCTTAGGGTTAGGGCTTAAGGTTAGAGTTAGGGTCTAATGTGTTATTACATTATGTACCTCAAAACTACAAATACGTTATTACACATTGTTACATTAACATTACATTGTCCTAAATGTGGCAGGTACATACAATGTATCAAGGGTAGTGTAAAATACCAAACTGTCATATAATATATATTTTTGTGGAATATATTATTTTACTCAAGCAGGAGTAAAACGTAACGTATGACAACATTGCACAGAATTGCACCAAGTAAAAAAAAAAATCAAAAATAAATAAAATAAAAGTTCCTCAAGTAGCCTTCATGTACTTGTTTGGACATATTTCACAAGGTTCATCAGTGATTTTACTAAAGTAAAAAAGTTACTACTACGCCCCCACTGGACGTTGCCAGTGAGTGTTTGGTGTGGTCGGAGGGGCCAGTGGCGCAGATTGCCAGCCTGTCCTCTATGGCTACAAACATCACCGAGAGTGCTTTGAAAGGCTTGCCAACACAAGTGTAAGTCATCATCATTGCTGTTATTTCGATACGCACGCTAGCTCAGTCAGTGCGGCCTTGTTGCTGTGCGCATGCGTGCACCTGCCTGGTGTAACATGTGTTTGACGCTGCTCTGAATGAGCCCTGACCTGCTGCCACTGGGGGGCACGCGGGGGCGGGGGGCGCAGGATTGATGCGAGTCACGCTTTTGTGTTGGTTACGCGGCAGATGGAGGACTGCAGCTATGTGCGCGTTCGTGGGTGTGTGTGCGCGCGCGCGACCCCGACCCCTCCACGGGGTCACGGGGCCCATTGTCCACGCGCCTCTGCACCCACAGCCTGATGTGTCTGAGCGGCGCTGATTTGAATATGAACGAGTCTTATCATCGTCACGAACTCTTCATGCATTTGGCTAGTGTAGTTTTACACCAAAGAGGAGGGAAATATTTGAAGAAAAGTTGCAAGCATATACAGTAGGCTGTTTGCATTATTATGAGCAGGATACAACATCATACATTCAAATGATAAACATACATGTACTTCAAATAATACTGCACATACTCGAGCTTCATCACTCATACAGTTTGCTCACCAACAGCTGGAAATTCTACTTTTACAATTGCATTCAGACTATTAGTTGTTGTTTTTCTTCTTTTCTTTAGGCCAGTACTTGGTGGCACTCGGGCTCATCTGCTGTTTTGAGACTTGAGATCATTTAGGTCCATGTTATGCTTCACAGTCAAGTGGATTTTTGTCTGTTCACACATGGTTTGCATCCAGTTTTTACTTGGAAGGTGAAACACTTGGTTTGAAAAGCCATATTGCACGAATAATCTTTAGCGTAATGAGTCTTTGTCATTCAAGAATTGTTGATTTGCATTTACGCCTGTCCACACGCGTGCAGACCCGTGCCATGTAAAAACAAACATCACGCTCATTGTGTTCTTATCGCGCTCATCTTTTGCGTAACTACTGTATTTGGCACAACAGACGCCGTCTCTCTCTCGCTTGCGTAAAGTCTGTCTCCAAACGGGGCGTGGGGGCCGTGGGGGGAGGGATGGCGTCCGTCTCGTCGTCCTGGCCACGGGGCGGGCGCGTGCGAGGCGACACACCGGCCCATTGTGGCCCCGCGGGCGCATCTGTCGGATAGAGGGGGAGGAAAAGGAGAGGGGAGGAAAGGAAAGAGCGACAGGTGTTGGACTGAGGTCTGCTCGATGACCCCAAGAGCCACGAGGACGCTTCTGCCTGCCGGCGCGTGCACGTGCCTGTGTTTGTAGTAACGTGCGTGAGCGAGGGCGTCTGACCCGAGGGCTGCAGGTTGTTGGACGGACAAAGGATCTCGGTCATCCAGATTGCTCTGAGTGTGGCCGAAATATTTACTCTTAACCTCTTAACCCCCACCTGAACCGACCACGTTTTCTGCAGTTTGGCTTTACCAAAATCTAAAAGCATCAAAACAGTGACGAAAATGAGGCTGGGGGAAAAGCAACAAAAGAGCGACAAAAATGTGATACAAAATTGACAACAACAAAAAAAGCACAATAAGGTGACAAAAAAAGTGTAAACAATGTAACGGAAGAGCGATAAAATAGTGACGATAAAGTGACAAAAAAGCCATGGCTACATGACATAAAAGTGAACGCTGATTTTTCCTGTTAAAAAAAAATGAAATGTTTAGTTTTGGCCCAAACTCATTTCTAGCTGTCACAATCCCTCCCGCCCACCCAAATTGTTCAAGCATATTAAATCTGGGGTACCTGACTTTTTTTTTTAGCTGTGAAGTAACTTTATATGTTTCGTTGTAAACACGACCTGTAGTTGCATTGTCTTCACCTCATTTTTTATTGAGCGATGGAAGATTATATTAAGATTAAATTATATTAAATTATATGCACGTTTCATGGCCTTGCACAGCTTTGAGCGGTGGTAAAGTGAAGCAGGAGGGACCGCCCCCCAAAATATATTGCACTCATTTAGATTCTACTTCTTCTTCTGTCACTCAATAAACATTGTATGAAGACAATGCAACAAGATCTGTTTATTAACAAACTCTGTGATGGCAAAAATAAATGTACACTTTACACCAACAAAAGTCAGAGCAGCGGTGGGTCGTACTCGGGGCCTACTTAAATCACTTTTTGAAGTGATTGTACTTCAGTTTTCACAGCACTTTTTACTTCAACTTGAGTAATATATAAATGAAGTATCTGTACTCTTGAGTAAAAACAAATAGTAGCCTAACTCAAGCCAATGTGAGTAAATCTTACTTACTTGAGTAAATATATTGACCACTCTACCCACCTCTGAGTAAAAGTAACATGACTCTGAAATAATTGAACTCGAGTACAGGTAAAAAGTAGTGGCCCCAAATCAAAAAGTAAAAAAAAAAAAAATGTACTTAGAGAAAATGTTACTTGAGTAGGTTGGTTTAACTGTCTGATTAATGTAGCTGTGTATGGAAGCCCGTTTCTGCCATGTTTAAAAAATAACATCCCAACAGGAAGTCGAAATTACATAATTCTTTGTTTAAAATACAAAATTACGAGTTTAAATCTCAAAATTACGACTTTTAAAACTCAGAATTATGAGTTTTTAAAGCCACACTGCATATAATGTTATCCAATAAATACAATTTAAATACAAGCATTAATTTTATGACAGATATTTTCGTCATTGAAAAATCTACTAACAAACATGAGCCTTTGCTGTGAGCGGCTCACCTCTCCTAAAACATGACTGTAGCTTTACCGGGAGTGGGTACGTCTCCAGCTCGTCTCCATGGAGATGTGACTAAAGTCAGTAGAATTTGAGATTTAAACAGGTTAGGTTCTCATCCAAATCCATTCTTTGATTACCCACTGCAGTAATAGCATTTTCTGTGTCGAGCTGGTCACTGGGAGCATGTTTTGTGTTGATGGCAACAGTATAGTTCAAAATGTTACACAGTGTGCCTTTAAGATCCGTGATCATAGACCGGCATGGCCTTTATACTTTTATAATCCGGATGTCGTTGCCTCGAAATTTCGACTTCCTGTTGGGCTTTTATTTTTTAAACATGGCGGAAACCGGCTTCCATAGTTGTGACATAAATGATGAGGGTCATACTTTATTTGACACCACCTTGATACTTTAACAAAAAATTATTACAGTGGAAAGTACCTGTGTAATACATATACGCAATGGAATACTGTGTACTTGTACTTTGGAGGTATATATACCAACGACATAAGACCCTTACCCTTAGAGTTAGGATCTTACTAGGAACTTGGAACTACTTCAGATTTAAAAAGAAGGCGATACTGAATATTATTATTATTATGCTTTCTTTACAAACAACCTCGAGGAACGGGGTACATGGACAAACACTGAGAGGTCCAAGGACAAAAGGTTGGGAACCGCTGCTTTAAAGGAGTCTAACCTTTTTCTGTTCTAGAATGAGTGAGTTTTGTGTGGCTGCCTATTTGTGATCGCCTGAAAAACAGACTGTAGTGAAAATGAAGGTGAGGCTGATTTGCTCCCGCGTTATGTCAAGAGATAACAAAATCAACAACTAAACATTATGAGTTAATGTTGTGTCCTTTCAGAGGTACGTATATAGGCGCGTGCTGCCCCGGGACAGGGGACAGCAGCTGTGGAGGTGTGATTCGAAGGGGGTGGTGTGTGAGGTTAGCGCAGGTTCAGCCAAACAAACCGTAAAAACTACAGACCAGCCGCAAAGAGCAGCTTATAGAGAGAGCGGTGGGGTCAGCAGAGGCCAGCGGGGGTCCCAGTAACACACGACGAGTCCGTATACCTCCGAGAATGAGGATCAAATTCATTCAGATTTAGAGGTCGCACAAGACACTTCAAGTTGCTCTATAATACGACATAGCGAGCCAAATAAAAAAGTCATATTGGAATCATGTGAGGCTTTATTCTGCAAAAAACAAACTGAAACATAGACAAAACTAGAAAAGTCCAGTGGCTTTGTCGGCATCACAAAGATCTGCTTTTCCACAACTTCCAGTAAGTGCTGTTTCTGATCTTCTTTCTTTGATAGACTACAGTTAAAGTCTTGAAAAAGCTTCACCCCCTTTCAGCAACATCACGGACAACTTTCCTGGAATGCACAGTTTCAGCAGCATTGTGAAAGTCTGCGTCATCAGCTCAGTGTAGAGCTGGAGGAACTCTTAAGAATGTTTGTGGCAGATCCAGAGTTTCAAAGAAACGCATGGTGGTGATGAAATCGCTGATCTGCTTCCCTTCAGAATGAGCCATCAGCTTCTTCTTTCATCACACTGGAGCCGAAGAATTGCCAAGACAACCATTTATTTACTCAAGAAGCAGAAAGAAGAAGATACTTTATTTATTTAGCACCTTTACAGATACAATCGCAAAGTGCTTCACAATGAAACAAGTGAATCAAAAACAACGAAGTATTAGACAAATTAGACAGGACACTGCATATTCATTAACATGAGTCCTCAAAGTCCACATGTAAATATGCTAGCGTTAGCCACAATAGCTCATTTCATGTGTACAGTCAGGTCCATAAATATTGGGACATCGACTCAACTCTTATGTTTTTGGCTCTATAAACTACCACAATTTCAAATGAAACAACAAAGATGTGCTTAAACTACAGACTTTCAGCTTTAATTTGAGGCTATTTACATCCAAATCAGATGAACGGTGCAGGAATTACAACCGTTTCTATGTGAGCCTCACACTGACCAAAAGTAATGGGACAAAGCAACAATTATGAATCAAACTTTTTAGTTTTTAATATTTGGTTGCAAATCCTTTGCAGTCAATTACAGCCTGAAGTCTAGAAGGCACAGACGTCACCAGACGCTGGGTTTCATCCGTGGTGATACTCTACTGCAAATGTCTTCAGTTCCTGCTTGTTCTTGGGACATTTTCCCTTCAGTTTTGTCTTCAGCAAGTGAAATACTACTCAATCGGATTTATGTCAGGTGATTGACTTGGCCATTGAATAACATTTCACTTCTTTGCCTTAAAAAGCTCTTTGGTGGCTTTGGCAGTAGCTTTGGGTCATTGTCCATCTGCACTGTGAAGCGGTGTCCATTCATTTGGCTGAATATAAGAACATAATATTGCTGCTTAATATTGCTGCATAATATTGCTGCTTTTGTCAACAGTCACATCATCAATAAATACAAAGGAAACAGTTCCATTGGCCCATACAGGCCCATGCCATGATGCTGCGCCACCATGTTTCACTGATGAGGTGGGATGTTTTGAATCATGAGCAGATCCTTTATTTCTCCATATTTTTCTATTCAAATCACTCTGGTACAAGTTGATCTTTGTCTCATCTGTCCTAGGATGTTGTTTCAGAACTGTAAAGACTTTTGGTAAACTCTAATCAGCCTCCTGTTTTTGAGGCTCACCAGTGGTTTACAACTTGTGGTTAATCGTCTGTATTCTCTCTGGTGAAGTCTTCTCTTGATTGTTGACTTTGACACACATACACCCACCTCCTGGAGAGTGTTTTTCATCTGACCTATTGTTGTGAAGGGGTTTTCTTCACCAGGGAAAGAATTCTTCGGTCATCCTCCACATTTGTCATCTGTGGTCTTCCAGGTCTTTTGGTGTTGTTGAGCTCACCGGTGTGTTCTTTCTTTTTTATAATAACTTTTCAGCCTAATAATGGCTTGCTTCACTGATAGCTTTGGATTTCATATTGAAAATAACAGCAACAGAATCCAAAATGCAAATATCACACTTGAAATGAACTCTGGACGTCTCATCTGTTCCTTATAAATGGGATAATGAGGGAAGAGCAGACACCGGGCCATGGAACAGCCGAGCAGCCACTTGTCCCATTACTTTTAGTCCCTTAAAAAGTCGGATCGATTGTGGTGGTTCATAAAGCCCAAACCATAAGAATTGAGTTGATGTCCCAATATTTATGGACCTGGCTGTCGTTCCAGGGCAGGCTGCTGTTCACAGACAGGAAAGGCCACAGAACAACAAACAATAGACAATAGAACAAAAGACAATAGACATGTACCTGTGCGTTATAGGAGCCTACATCTCTGTCAGCGTTGTGGCTTTACTTTTCTTTTAAATGTAAACCAAAAGCTAAGCTGACTTGTATAAAAAAAATACCCGGCCGATCACAAAAGCAAAAATAGTTTCACCATAGGAAAATGTTTTATTATTATTATAACTATTTGTCCAGGATAATCATAATATCGTCCCATGTCTATTTCCACAAACAGCTTGTGCAACCTCTAAACCTTTTGTTTTCCTTCCAAATCATCTTCTGGAGGCCAAAACCAAATGCTGGATTCTAACTATGTTTTGTCACATTTTTAATCAAAGTAATATTTTTTTGCTGACTAAAAGTTGACTAAGGCTAAATTAAAAGTTGTTTATGAGACCAAAAGAGATAAGACAAGATAATCCTTTATTGAGCTCACAATGGAGAAATTCACTTGTTACATCAGCTCTCAGAGACACTCAGGGTGTGCAGGATAGACAGGAAATGTGCAAACAGTTAAATAGGAAATAGAGGTATCTTATATACAATGACTACTAAAAATGTATAAACAATGAGAAATAAAATAAACAGATTATAAAACATGTATTAGCAGTGCAGGTTTGCAGTCATATTGCAGGTGGTTGATAAAGTGACACAGATACAGAGATTATTGCACGTAGTTTTGCATAGTCGTTATTGCACATGTTACTTCACAGCAGTGGGGATTAAAGACCTGCAGTAGAGCTCCTTCTTGCTCTGTGGGTGTCTCAAAATTATGACTAATTACTGTATTATACGGCCCTTCACAATGCAAGTAGAACGCTCCATTGACTTGAATGTGATTTTCCAACGTTCTACCGGTCATTACTTTCTGATAGAGGACCTCTGGAAAAAAAAAAGACCACTGCCAATAGCAACGGAGTTTGTGCTTGTAATACAGGTCTTTCATATCACTGCAGTAGTGTTAGCGGACACTATCTCTGTGCCCGTCCATAAGAGAGAAGTTGGGGGAATCGCTCGTGAAGTTAACGGGAGTCCGACTTTAAACTTACCCAGAGATTCACCACCATTCCTCCTCTCCAACTGCACCTTCAACTAAGTAGCTAGGCTAACAATAAGTAGCTAGCTGTGCTGCTACTAGCCTCGCCACACTGCCTGGAATCAACAAATGTTGCCAAGCAACGCGCAAACTTTTGGGAACTATTTGCAGCGGAAATCATTAAATAAACCTTTCTGTCTTCATAAAAGTGTATGAAGTTTATTTGTGTGTGTACAGTTGGCAAATAGCTGTATAATAAGCGGGATAATGTATAGAACGCTGGTCATTATCGGGAAAATAAGAACCTTCAGGGCGAAACAAGTCCAGTTCACCCTGAAGGTACTTATTTGACCGGCATTATCCCTCACATAAAAAATGCAAAGAAGAGACTAAAATCCTCCAAATTTCCAATGGCAGTTTGAAAGAGCCTCATTTCATTTAAATTCAGCAACAGCTCTGAGCTTTGTCCACGTGGAGAACAAACATGAAGCAGAGGACCTTGATTAAATGTGATTATAATAAATATTATAGATGCTAAGTGACACTGACATGCAGTTTTAGTCAACTAAAACTAGACAACAAATTGAAGAGAATTGTTTGACTGAATCTTGAGTAAAACTAAATCAAAATATGTGTCAAAATGAACACATACACACACGCGCGCAGGGGGACAAAGCAGCCACACACGCACACCGGTCCAGCTGCCTCACGCGCCCCCCCCCCCCCCCCCCCGGCCGGCGCGTGTCAGCACCTCCAGGCCCGAGGCTCAATGTGACAAGCTGGCACTGACATGTTCTGATGAAAAAAAGTCTTGTTTTTTTAACCGAGATCATTCAAGCATCATTTATTTGGGGGTTGTATTTATTATATAGAGGTATATTTTAGAGGCTTCTTTGTATTTTCCTACATTTTAACCTGTTTTGAGTGAGGCCTGTGTGATCATTTCAGAACCTTCAAAGACAAAAGCAGATTTACATTGGACAATGATCTTTTTGAATAAGTCAATGTCGGCTTAACCGTGTGAATAAACACGTTTGACAGTCACAGTGTTTTTGGCTTTACTTGGTGTTCGTCCCTAAGCAACGTCTCGCGGGAAAATGGAAACTGACAAAGTGTCTGTGCCGCCAAAGTAAAGTGTGAATATCAATTCATATTTTTAATCGCATGAAACCTTATGTAATGAATCAATCATAATGAATTAAGTCCCGGCCCTATAAATAACATTTTGGGAGCTATCAGGAGAAACGCGGGCGGTTTGTAGCTAAGCTAACGGTCAATCTCATTAGTGTTTAGCTCCTTTCTTCCTGAGCTCACGTTATTGACTCAATCAACTCAGTTTTGTGTTTTTGAGTTGTTGATAACATCACAGGACTTGTTGTGGCATCTTTAAGTTAAATGTCTCATGAATAACATGTTTTTTTTCTTCTCACGTCAAACCGCTTTGTTACAGCTAGCTAAACATCATGAAGTTAGATGGATTAGTGAAGCGTACGTTTACCTGCCGTTAGTCAGTGAAGTCTTCTGCTAAGAACATAAATATCAAAAAATACTAAAAAGTGCTCTTGTCCAACTTAGGACACATTGCCATTAAACATTAAAACAGATCTTAAACTTTATAAAACTGATAAAAGATGATCCTGGTCTGTCAATGAGATACTAGGTCTACAGGTCCTTCAAATCTGGCCATTTAGTTTAGGGTCGATACTCCAGGTTTGTACAAACATTCATCAAGAGACCAGTTAAGTAAAAAATCTGTTTCTATCAGCTCTGTGCCTCTATAGTCAGGTTATCATGGTAATCAAATGACATTTCATCACAATTTGACAATTATTCATCTTAATTAATCCTCTCAAATCAAATGATAAGCACCCAATGAGCGCATTGTTGTCACCTTTGCTCACCTCCATTTTGATTTGTAACGCAACACTGGAATTGTTAATCAGACTGGTGTCCTTCCCCCCACCACCACCAACATTTTCATTTGAGAGAAGACGGAAATATGAACGGCCAAACTGATACAAGAATCATCTGCAGGAACTTGTGGAAATGACTTCACTTCAGTTTTGTAAGTCCTCAAAAGCTCCATGTGTGGCTTTAGTTCTTCAGATCAAAGTCCTGCTCAGATCCATTCAAACATCTACTCTGACTGCCCCCCTTCTGTCCGCTGAAGGCACGCGTCCCTTGGGCTGAATGGGGCCAGAGCGGTGTCTGGATGAGGGCCCTTTGTGTGGGGGCCAATGGGAGTGTGGCGTGTGCCGGAGGGAGGTATAAAAGGCGGCACACTTCTGTGAGCAGCACATACCTCAGCCATCTCTCCTGATCTGAGCAACACTGGACTATCATCTGTCTTTATCTGAAGCTTCAGTGATGAAGTGTCCCGGGAAGGCCCTGAAGGAGGCTCTGCTGTGTGCCCAGAGCGAGGAGCGCCTCACTGTGGGAGTGCTCCAGTGCGCCCAAGTCATGAACGAGTGAGTACTCTCTGCTCTACTGGAGTTTTTACTAGAGTTAGCAGTATCTGATCTCTCTGAGCGCGATGTCTAACCCTGTCCCTCTGTCCTCTGTCCCGCAGAGACCCCGACAGCGTGTCCTTCTGTGTGTTGGCCATGGACGAACAGTTCGAGTGGGACGTGGCTCTGCAGATCCACTTCACTCTCATTCAGTCCTTCTGCTTCGACAACGACATCAGTATTGTGCGCGTGAGCGACCGCCAGCGGCTGCACGAGCTGGTGGGGCGCGAGGAGGACGCCCACTGCCTCCTGATCACTGCTCCGTGTGAGGGCGAGTGGGACGACCCGTCTCTGGACAAGCTCCGCGTGTTCTGTGAGGAGAGCCGCGCGCTCAACGACTGGCTGCCCGAGATCAGCCTGGAGCGTTGAGCCCTGCGCCTGCACCTGTCTGTTTATCTTTGCTCCTGATGTCAGGATGTCTGCTCATACTCCTCTGAGGAGGACGCCCGACGCACGGCGCCCGGCCCGGGCCCGTGCACGTGGCCTCGTGCACGCGCGCGCCACACGCCCCGGTTCTTTCTGTGAACCGGGCGGCGCCGCGGGCCACACTGACCCTCATTCTTTGTGCGGATGAGGTTTGGAGAGAAAGGAGAAGCCCCGTCCCGCCGCCAGGGCGCGCACGTCAGCGTGAGCGCGCCCGGCCCGGGGCGCAGCGGGCTGAAGCACGCGCAGCAGGAGAAGAAGCGGTGCTGAGGAGGAGGCGTCAACAAAAGGGACTTTTTGGAGACGTCCTCCGAGCTGAGCGACAGACCAGCGTCGCATTCAGCCGTTCCCACTTTCCAGAAGTGTCCTAATGCTCTAAAGGTTTCACTTTAGAAATGTCTGAGACATGTCCTACCGAGTGTGTCCTCTGAAGGTTTCACTGCAGGGACCACTCGCATTAAAGACAAACATACTTATACAAACAACACGATTTGTTATTAAGAAGCTCATTTATAACTTTCTAAAGGTTTCACTTTGGAAATGTTACTCAAATATGAAACCACCTGATCTGTAATATTGTTACAACATGAAGCTAATTTATTGTGTTCTAAAGATTTGAATTTAGAAACAGATAAACATGTATCTGTTCTTCGGGAAATGACCGTGACACTCGAAACCTTGCAAAGATATAATAACATTATCTCTGTCTGACGGTTTGATGTTACTAAAAGAGTTTAAACATAAATAACATACACATCAGCGAAACATATCAGCGCTTCATGTTTGGAGCCTGAGTCGATCTGTGGAACTGAAAGTGTCAACATTTTATCCTGAAATGTTTCAAATTCGACCATTTTCATAGAATAGGATGAATGTAGTTAATGTAGTTGAAAAGAGAAGTGAAACAAGAAGTTACACAGTGTTTGATCTGACGGTACAGAAGTATTAATAAAAGTAGAAACATATGAGCCTGTGTCTGTGGTGTTTGTCTCTTCACTTTTATAATGTTCACTTCCTCACTATAAAAGCACTTTTATTTACTTTATTATTACTTTATTATTTATTATTGGTTTTGTGGTTCACTGTTTGTAACCCTATTAATGGATTCAATTGGTCATTATAAACATTAAATTACATGTCACATTTTTCAGTGATCTGGTACATTACACAATAAGAATACATGTATTTTAAGTGCGTGATGATGCCTGTGACCAAAGATGGCACATAATAGTTATTCTAATAATAAACGGTGGTAACACGTGAACACAAACCATAGCAGATATGCAGATGTTTTTGCAGATGCACACAAGAAAACAGTTTGAGAAATGCATGTTTAACCTTTCTTCATTAAGATGAATGGTTATGGTTTAGAATGGAAAATCAGACTTTGATTAATTGAGATTTTGCTGTGCCATACCCCAGCCCGGGCGCCCAGGTCACCCAGGGAGGGGCACCATCTGCTGTAAGCCCATAAGGGGGAAGGAGGGAGGCGTCCCGGGACACAATGGACACTCGAGGGGCCGCATGTGTTTCATTTTGATCAATCCCGAAACAAGAGGAGGCCGATTGAAGCACGCAGTGACTTACAAAACGTGTGCACACTCCGGGGAACGGAGCCAAGCGTCCCATGTTTGGAGCAGAATCCCAGTTTGAAGAATAAGTTTGAGAAAACAGGAAATCACTAAAACTGTTAAGATTCTTCTGCAATGAGCTCCATATTCAGTCAAATAAAATACAAGCATCTATTACATAACCTGCCCTTCTCCATTGAGCTGTGGACATGCTCGACATGAGGATCAAGGTGAAACACGGCGCAGTTTTTCATGCAGTCAGTGGACAGTTTCTTCCTAGACATATTAGATTTAATGTAAAAATTAAAAATTAAAAAATACAACACCTTTTACATTGTTTTTGACAATTCGTGCTACGGCCAGGTAATCATATCACACTGGCTATATATCCATTAACAAAATCTAACATCTCAACTTCCTCAACAACAACATCAACAACAACGCCACACTACGTCAATCAGAGAGATCTTTCCCAACATACGTTACAAAACTTTAAGGCCCCTTTTCTCAAAAAGAGATTTTTTACTGTACTCTTGCAAGGACATCTCCACTTTAGTAGCTCTCAAAACTTTCCTTCTTGTGCTGCGTTCCATTTGACTTCGGAGGTCGGAGCTGGGAATGACACTAAAACAAATACAAATAAGCTGCAGATGCTGGTAAAAAAAATTCAACATACAAAATATGGCCCTAACTAACTTGTTTTATAAACTCAAACCGTGTGGTTATTAGAGGTCAACTGATAAATCGGCCAGGCGATATATTGGGCCGATATTTGGGTATTGTACCATATTGGCTATAGGCCAATCTAATGCCATTAAAAGGCCGATATCGCTGTAATTGAAAGTGATGGAGACTTCCTCAACTTCCTAGGCCCCAGGAAAACTGAGAAACATCGCCATGAAAATCAGTCAGTTTGTACATCTATTTTATACATTTCATGTTCCGACTTTTGTGTATAACTGTGTAACCATAAGAAATACAGACTAACCATTTTTGGTTTTGGAATCTGCTGATTTCAAACAAGCTCCTTCTGAACATGAACACAGATAAACACTGACACATATAGTTTAGAAGCATCATACACAGGATGCCAAAAATATGGGCCACACAACAACGGCCAGGTAAATCAGCATCGGCCTGAGAAAAACCCATATTGGTTGTAACTAGTGGTTACAGTTATAATCTCATAAATAATGTTATAAATTACTTTGAGAACGCAGTTGTCCCTATAGCCTGTGGTGGACATTAACAACATTAGCAGTTTGTCCAGATAAACAAATACAAATCTACCATGAAATACATTTTGTGTGGGGTACCACAGGGTTCAGTGCTGGGCCCAATTCTCTTTTTACTGTACATCAATGACTTTTGTTTCGTCTCTAACAAATCTAAATCAGTCCTCTATGCAGATGACACTACAATTCTGTTTTCCGGAAAGAACTTGGAAGAATTACTTTTCGAGATCTCAACAGAAATGGGAAAATTAAAGAATGGTTTTACTGTAATAAATTGACATTGAACTTGGGGAAAAAAAACGACATTTATGATGTTTGGTAACAAGAGAATTGATACTGAACTGAAAATTACACTAAACAATGAAGCAATAGAATGTGTTGACAAATATAATTTCCTTGGTGTCATCCTTGACCGCAAACTAAACTGGAAATCACACCTTATATCCATTCAAAATAAAATCGCAAAATGTATTGCAATTATGGGAAAATCTAAATACTAACATTCTAACCCTCTATTTTTAAAATCAAAAATCATAACAATTCATGATTTGGTCAAATTTAAATCCTTACAAATAATGTATAAAGTAAGATATCGATTGCTTCCAAACAATATCCAAAAACTTTCAGCAATAGAGACGGCAAATATAATGTCTATTGCTGTCTGTCAATCATTAAAAGAGAATTGGGCCCAACACTGAACCCTGTGGTACCCTGTGTATTTGTTTATCTGGACAAACTGCTAATGTTGTTAATGTCCACCACAGGCCAGGGACAACTGCGTTCTCAAAATAATTTGTAACATTATGTATGAGATCATAACTGTAACCACCAGTTACAACCAATATGGGTTTTTCTCAGGCCGATGCTGATTTACCTGGCTGATATTGTGTGGCCCATATTTTTGGCAGATTTTTCCAAATGTCTATAATCCTGTGTGTGATGTGTCTAAACAGCAGAGGACAACACAAGTGTAGAAATAAATATCGTCAAAACTCGAGTTTGTGAGGATTGTCTGACTTTCCAAATAGGATACCCGCCATCGAGGGGCGTTCCAATGGAAATTTCCCACTTGGAGGTTGGAAATTCCGACCTCCGAGTGCAAATGGAACGCATCTTTAATAGTTTCCTCAGAGGGATTTTTCAGTATCTAATTCTTCCTAGCTTGATTTATTTAGTTTTGAAACCCCCCACCAAAACAAAAACAAGACTAACTAGCACATTAATAAACACATCCAGTAACATGTAATACGACCTGGAATGTTTGGCTCGACAGCTGTTGTCAGAGCACGTCTCGGTGCCGCTTTCCTTTGAATAACAGAGTTGGCTAATTTCTCTTGTTGTGACACGGCATATGGAGCTAAGGGTTGTCTGCTAACTATGCTAATGCCGTCGCACGCATTAGCCACAGGTCAGCGCCGGCACACGCCTTTTGAAACGCGACACAAGACCCCTGTGCAAATGCAAATCACTACTTTGCATTTGACTCGCTGAGGACTGACAGTGGAAAACAAGTCTACTTTTACTAAATATTGACTTACGCCATGGTTATTGTAATAAGGCTGAAAGGCGAGGCTCTTTGTAAATCTAACTTCTTGTTTTTCTCTGTTTGAGCCTGACTGTGATCTACAGTATCAGTGAGGGGAGAGTGGGGTAAGATGAGCCACTTTTTGCTTTGGTGGTTATTGTGTAAAAAACAGTGTAATACAAAATGTTACTATTTCCATACAGTTTGGGATGTTTTCTATATGTTTGCATCTTCAAAAACCATCTGGAATGTATGGTTTTTAAGTTCATTTTACCCGTAAATTGAACCACCAAATTTAAAGGTAAATTGACACAAAACATAATCAAATCTGAAATCTCTCCTGTTAGCAATTTTATGCACAAAAGAAGAAAAAACAAACACAATATATATTTTTCTTTTCATACACATCATCTGCAGATTATGTAATTTTGTAATGTAATATTTTCGATGTAATATTTATTTATGTAACAACAATTATACGTTTAAATTGTCTGTTGAACATAGCACCCCAATGCTCCTCGGTCAATATACCTAGTTTTTCTTCTTTGAAAACACCAAGATAATTGTGTTTATTTAAGAAGAAATCTGCCTAAACTATTAATCTGATTTTATACCTAACAAAATGACCGACCAACATCAGGAAAAAAAATGGACCTACATGTACAGCGCGGGAACCATATGTTTACATACACACAAAAAGACACATTTGTATTTTTTTCTCACAGTCTCACCAGAATGTACTTTTACTTTTTTTAGGTCAATTAGAATTTTAAATATAATTTCTATTTGTCAAATTCCAGAAGAATGAGAGATAGAATTTTCTACACATGTTTTATTACTTTTTACAAAGTCAGAAGTTTACATACACTAAGATTACTACACCTTTAAACAATTTGCGAAAGCTCAGATGATGATGTCATGACCTTGAAAGCACAAGTCTGGTGTAATTTCAAGACACCTGAAGGTTCAGGTTCATTGGTTAAAACAATGATGGAAATGACCAGTCATCATACAGATCAGAAAGAAGGCGGGTTCTGTGTTCCAGAGATGAACGTGCTGTGTCTGAAATGTGAATATCAACCCAAGAACAAATGTAAAAGACCTGGTGAAGATGCTGAACCTGGTAAGAGTTTGTCATTATCCAGAGTGAAACAAGTCCTGTACCGACATGGGCTGAGAGGGAACTCTGCTAGGAAGAAGCTCTGACTCCAAAAGAAACATCAAAAAGATTGGAGTTAAAAAAGGATAAAGACTTTAATTTTTGGAAACATGTCCTGTGGTCTGACGGAAAAAAAAATAGCCTGAGAACATCATCCCAACTGTTAAATACGGGGGTGGCAGCATCATGCTGTGGGGTTGTTTTGCTGTGGGAGGGACTGCTGCACTTCCTCAAAATAGATGACATGATGAAGAAAGAACACTATGTGGAAATATTGGAGCAACATCTCAAGACATCAGCCAGGAAGTTAAAGCTTGGGCGCAGATGGGTCTTCCAAATGGACAATTCCCAAAGCAAACAGCCAAACTGGTTACAAAGTCAATGTTTTAATAATAATAATAATAATACATCGAACTTGTACAGCACTTTTTTGGACACTCAAAGACGCTTTACATGGGGAATAGCCATCCAATCCAGTTGGAAATGTATGGGCAGAGCTGAAAAGGCATAGGCACGCAAGGTGGCCTACAAATGTGTCTCAGTTTCACCAGTTCTGCCAACTATTGTGAGACACTTGTGGAAGGAAATCCAAAACGTTGGACCTAAGTCATATAGTTTAAAGACAATTCTGCCAAATATTAATGAAATGTATGTAAACCTTTGGTTTTGTAAAAAGTAATAGAAAATTGTGTCAAAAATTCCATCTCTCATTCTTCTGGCATTTGACAAATAGAAATAATTGTTAATATTCTAATTCAGGGGTTCCCAAACTTTTTTGGCTGGGACCCCAAAAATTGACACAACTCGGGACCCCCATTATATAAAGTTATTGCCTCTTACGTTACTTTACTTTAACACATTTTAAAATCAAGTTAACATGTATTTAACCTGTTTATTTTTATTATATGAATGGATTTCACAAATGATATGCTGTTTTACACTCGAAAATATATCAAAAACAGTTTCCTTTTTCCTTTTATTTTATTCTAAAATCATCTGTGGACCCCCACCCAATGCCTCGCGACCCCCACTTTGGGAACCAGTGTTCTAATTGACCTAATAAAAAAATAAAGTTAATTCTGGTTTCATGTCAGACAGTGAGAAAAAAATGCAAATGTGTCTGTAAACATATGGTTCCCGCTGTATTTGATTTAATTTTAATTTTTTGTAACAATTGTTTTGTATCAGGCCAAAAATTAACTTTGAACAGTGAAAAATGCTTCTTTTTTTTCTTTTTCTTTTTTTTTACAGACAATTTTTACTGACAAGTTCAAATCATGTAAAGATCTATAATCTTACATACAAATAAAAATGTTTTATTTTCAAAATATAATGGGTGGTTCTACTACACTCCACTCTCCCTATATTGTGTTATTTACGTGTGACTTCAATATAAGAGTTCCAAAAATCAGTTGAGGGGTGTGACACAGTTGCAAACAGGGTGACTTAAAACAACAACAACAACAACAACAGTATTTACCCAAAACAGTTTGTCCTGGGACAGAGACAGTGATCCTGTAATGGAGTGTGCCCCGCTTCAATCTCACTTAATCTTGCAATAAATTACTAATGGACCATTGTCCCACATGTTTATACTTGCAGGGCGTATGTGTGGCAGCTGTTGTCTAATCGTGGGCCCCAAGTCGTCAGGGTGGAGGCCCCTGGGTTCGCCTCAGTCGGTCCGTTTATGGTACTTCGACGTATGCTATCTGTCTGATGAAAGTCGTATTTCTTGTGACTTAGTTTTTTGGGAACAATTCTGGCACATCTTTGATCGGATCCATCCATACGTCCCTGTCTCTTTTCTTTCCTCACTTACAAGTGTGTGGTCACGCAGCTTCAAAGGCGCGCTAGGACGATAATCGGGAGAGTCGGGCCCCGGTATACTTTTGGGCCGCGAGGAAAAAGGGGCTATGTGGAGTTTTTCTGTTTTGTACTCGCAATTGCCCCCTCAGGCCAAACGCGTAACTGCAGACTCAATGATCAATGATAAGCTCGTGCAAGAGGCGCTCAGGCTGTATGGCCGCTGGCTGCTCTGCTTTGTGACCACAACACTAGGGGCCGCCATTGCTGTAGTACCTCCATACAGCCGCTAGTCTCCCATTGGAATGCATTGCACTTTAGACACTTTAGGCTGGACTGTTAGCATTGGAGCTGCGCAAGCTACACGTCACGCAAGTGCCGAGTGAAGATCCCGCCCTTATGCCCTTTTTAGGAACATGCTTCGTCAGAGCTGGGGAGGAGGAGTCTGTAAATCCGCCATGATTTCCCCTCGAGCGCGGTCATTGTGGTAAACGGGGAGGAGTGAGTATTGACGGTCTATTAATAATATGTCTATGGGCTGTACGAGGACCAGAAATAACTCCTGGTCAATTTACAGATTTGCAGGCATGACTTCAACTGAGGTAAGAAACGTTACTGTTTTGTAAGAAAATTTAGAATAAAGTGTATCTTTTCCAAGATGCGATACTTGAGCAAATCCATAGCGAAGTGAAGCGAGTGAAGAAGCTAAATAATACAGATAAACGGATGAATGACGTTTGAATGAGGAAAAAAATACTTGTATACTTTGTATGCATAAACTCAGGCCAAATTGAAATAATAAAATAATTCCACTGGTAGAAATGCTACTAGGAAAAGCCTAAATCGTCTCTTCAATTCCTGGGCCCAAAGTTAGCGTAGCTAACTCGTAAACTATATTGTAAACGGCACATGTCCACTTTTTGTAGTCGTTTCACTGCTTATAAATCTGTGAACAGTCAGGCTTATTTTGCGGCCAAGAAAAGCTAACATTAGCAGCATTATTGTAAATACAGCACCATTACCACTGTTACTACTCAAATGTTTTGTAGGTACAGCACAATTACTGTTATTACTGACACTACTAGTCTGCTACTAATACTACACAACTTCTCTGTAGGTATAAAACTATTAGATCAACTATTTTGGTCACTTCCAAATATGATTATTTTATGGCTTGTTTCAGTGAAGTTTGTACAACATGCACGGACAGTCAGACACCGTTTTGAAAGAATCAACATCACTTTCCTCCACGTATTTAGTAATAATTTCTTACCTTTCAAGCAAAAATAAGCTGCGGGTCTTTTGACAGATTCTCAACATTTTCGGATGCTGTTCTTTGCCTACACCGATCAGACCCGACTTTTTTGTCACACTCGATTAAACTCTTCGTTTCTTTTTGTTATTTGGGGTCTGGGCTGGAGTTTCGATGGTGCTTGAAGCCTGTCTCCTCTTATTCTCCGCTAAATCCATCCTTCTGAAGTTACCACTCGCGCTGCAGCGTTAGTATAGAGGAGATACAGCTAACGCTACAGCTGAGCGTGAACGCGCATTATGTTATTACGCTGTTTGCTTGTTCGACCCGAGCATAAACTATTTAAGTGACTTTACAGGCATATAGAGGCAATCGAGGTGAAAAGGCCAGGGCTCATTCTACTCACCAGGGCATTGCTGGAGCATGTATGAGGAAGAAATTTTAAATTTGTATACATTTATTTGTGGTTAAACTTATGTATAGTCCCTTTAACCCTCACCTGAACCAAGCACATTTCCTCCAGTTTGGCTTTACCCAAATCTAAAAGCTTCTTGAAAAAATGCCAAAATAGTGAGAAAAACAAGAAGAAAACAAGGATGAAAATGCGACAAAAAAAGGGTCAAAAAGCCACAAAAGAACAAAAAAATGTGACAAAAAGCGATAAAAGTGCAACAACAAAAAACAACAACAAAAAAGATCAGTTTTGTCGTTCTTGACTTCATTTCATTTCATTTTATTTATTTATTTCATTCAAAAGTGACATCATGCAATCACCACAAGACCGCCAATCCAACATAGCATGAATGAAACGGAGCAGAGGAGAAGAACAAGTCTTATAATATCTGCCCCTTTTGTTGCTTCACACTTTACATGCTATATCCACACGCTAACACAGATAATAGAACAAGATGTAAAGGACGCATGCGAAGGAAACTTTTGTGGAATGTAAACAGTGAAAATGAAACAGATTCAAGGATTTACGATTTACAGAAGACACGAGGAGATGAGTTTAGTCTTCAGACGTAACAGGCCTAAAGCAGAAAAACCTGTCAATGACCGGACTTCTACTGTCAGTTCAAAAACACAGACTGAATGGAGGCGAACTCTGGGATCTTTCAACTCTGGGACCCAGTTGGAAAATGTTCCTTTACAGACCCCCAAGACGCCGGGTTCGTATGGATGATACGCTGGATTGATAAAATATCTTTGCGTTTAGTCCTCAGCTTGACTCCGTGTGGACAGGGCCTTTAACTGATTTAAATGTTTGTGTTTCCTCTGCTCTGTTAACTCGAGTTTCTTTTACTGTTTAGAAACTTGTTTTCATGGGCGTTGGGCAGATGTTTAATGTTGATTTACTGTAAAATGTGTAAAGAACAAGATCGATTGAAAGTTAGATGAAGTTTGTCCCTGTATATGTTGCCGTAGTAAGAACGCAAGGCCAGTAGAAATCACAGAAATGCCGTTAGCGCTGAGCCTGCTCCTATAAAAGTGCACATTTTGTTTGCCCTCAAATCCCAGGTGCAATAGTAAAGTATGGCGAGAGATGTTTTGTCCTTTTCATGGCATTTATATCATTTCTGTGGTTTCTTTATCATTCACATATTATAGGATGAAGTTTAGTGGCCATTGGATGTGTATCTGACCCGCAAAAAGAAGTTTAGCATTTGGCTCGGAGAACGCTAATTTGCATCTAAAGTAAAATTCCCAAAGGTCTGTACATTCATGGATGATTTCTAATGCTAACGGCTATAGGAAAAAATTCACTGAGCATGCTAACAGACTCTGAAAAGTCCTGGTAGGATCGAATGCTGCTTCTCCTTTTATATTTCTGCTGTCTGTACAGTATATCGCCACGGTGACTGCCATCCAAGTGACAATGAAACCTATAGAGGGTGTGCGGGTTATGTCACTGCATGGCAACAGAAGGAGATACACCTCAACGCCTCCACCTCTGAGCGTTGCATAACAAGTGTCTGTCCCCCGTCTGTCTTCTAGCGTCCCGACCCGCTGCTGTCCCTCTGTCCTCGCACACACCTGCAGTAAAGGCCTGCAGACAAAGCCTCCCCCCCCCCCCGAGCAGCAGGAGGAGGGAGTGGCCCGGGGAACAATAGGAGCCCCCCCCCACATACACCACACAGACACACACCCTCCCTGCCTCCTTTGTGCGGAAGAATGGACGAGAGCCGGAGCAGCTGGTGTGGGGGACATTTGAGACACGGCTTTTCAGGGGGACAGCAGAAAAGAAGGGGGTGGCACGCTTTTACTGCACCCGGCCACAAGCAACAAGAACCAGACATTTGTAAACTTGCTTTTCTCTAACCTTTATTATCGATATGCTGCTCAAATAACTTGGATATATACAGATAGCTTAGATCAAGTTTAGACTGACTTTTGTCCATACTTAGACTAAGTTTAGAGGCATAAAAAAGGGAGACTTTTGTTGTGGTGTTGTGAAAATACACAGTCGCCGAACTGAACTGTAGTGCGCTGACGAAGCCTTTTGGATGAGAGGCGAAACGTTCGACACTTCAACTACAGAGTACAGAAGATGACTCAAGAACCTTCATTGAAGATGGACAACTCCTGTACGACTGAGAGCCTACACAGGCCGCCTGGATTTAACTAACTGCTCAGGTCAGGTCTCTATACCGCAACATTATGTGCTCAAAGAATGAGATCAACCGGACTACAGGGCCTGTCTCTGGGGTCTGGAGACTCAAATCATGCTGGTCACGGAGTCTCATAGGGCTTTTCCACCAAGGTGCTGGTTCAGAGCTGGTGCTGGTGCCGGGTTGGTGCCATACTGGTTTTCCACCAAATTTAGTGCTGGTATTCTGCCTATTGCCATAGCAACACTTTGGGAAGTCAACTGTCACATAAAACATGGATAGTAACATCTTACTGCAGCCATTTCTGGTTATAAAATACCACAAAATAAGTTTATGTTCCTGTCACAGCAGCCGTTAACATTTTGATTTCTTCTTTCTAACTGCTCCGTCTTGTTTTAGCTGAAGCTAAAGAGCACAAAGCAAAACAGTTAGTTTCCACCACAGAGACTGTTTTCGCTTCTCCAGGAAGTTATAAGCACTAACTAACTAATATTGGTTGTTGTCAGAAGAGAAAGCCACACCCCCAGCCACTGACATCACTGGTGCTCGTTTCTTGGTCCAGCTTTTAACTGGTTCCCAAACTGGCACCAGTTTTGGAACCAAGAGCCAACATTTTTTCAGTGGAAAACGAAAGAACCGGTTCTGAAACTGGAACCGGCCCAGAACCAGCACCAGCTTGGTGGAAAAGGGCTATCAGAGACGTCCCCTGGAGATGAGTCGAGTCTCCAGGTAGTCTTGGTGAAACAAACAGGTTTGATTTCAGCGGAGACTACATGGAGACTTGAAAAAGTTTCCATGTGGCCTCCACATGGTCTCCGACAGGTCTACGTCGTCTCAAGCAGTTGTGTCGCGAATATTATTTGTTGTCCTCAACCTGTGAGATATTGAGATCGGCCCATTAGTCCAACAGCCCATTAGTCCGAGGTCTCATTATTCTGAAAATGTCCCATTGAGTAAGGGTCCCATTAGTCCGACATCTCTTTAGTCAGAAAAAAACAGACCCATTGGTCCGAAGTCCCGTTGGTCTGACCATAAGCAGCAGAGATGTGCTCGGAGTTTACGCACGCATCCTCGAAGTTTATGCCTGCTCCAAGTCCGCTGAAGAGAAGAGTAGCTCTTTCACATGACATTTAGCAGCTCTTCTAATTGTTTGTAATGCTAATTAATATTAGGGTTAAGGTTAGGGTGTTTATGGTTGGACCAACGGGACTTTGGACCAATGGGCCTGTTTTTTTTCCGGATTAAAGAGATGTCAGACTAATGGCACCTCTGCTCAATGGTAAATTTCGGAATAATGAGACATCGGACTAATGGGTTTTGGACCAATGGCACGGCACCGTCATTTAACAGGTCTCGGAGACATTACGGGAACGCCACAGAAATGTCTCACAGGTCAAGCACATTGCCACAGCTGCGTTAGACCGCACAGACCGCTTGGACACCTCTCAGAGACTTCTTGGAGACCATGCGGAGACTCAGCTGAAATCAAACCTGTTTGTTTTCACAGAGACTACCTGGAGACTCACCTTATTGCCAGGGAACGTCTCTGAGACATCTCGGTCTCGAGTTTCCAATGAGTCTCCATGCCGATGAGATAGGTCCTTTGTTCGCGCGTCAATCAATCCGAGTTGAGACGACTGTGAAACGACATTGTGAAAGAGTGGGTCAGGGAGCCGGAGACATCATTTTGCATTGGCCACCACAGAGTCCAGATCTTAGACACAGAATAATGCACAATGTGAATTCTGGTGCCACTAATGAGATAGTCTGTCTTGGAAAATATTCCAATCATATAGGGAAGGTACATAAGGTTATACTTCTTATCCCAGTATCAGTTCATGCATGGTCTAATTCTTTTAGCTTACATATCATAATAGGATAAGAGTAAAACAGATGAAAGTAGGTCCGTCATTTCTACAGTGGTTTTGGGAATTGTAGTGTACTGTCTTGATTGTCCCTGCGGGAGGTTTTATGTTATGGGCGTCACTAAAAGGAGGCTCCAACACAGATACGCCTTTTGTTCTAACAACCCAAATTATTTCATGTACATTATATGGATGTTCATCATTGAAATGACTGTACATTCAAAGTTTCAGGAATTGAAGCCATTACTACAAATGCCAGGGGTGGTGATAAAATCCTGCGGCTTCTTGGATCCATGTCCTCAGTGCATCAATGTACCCAGACCTGAATGAAGATCGTTCTTGTTATTTATGTTTAGCAGCATTTTTGCCTTTGCCTGCGTTTGTAAATGTATTTATTTATTATATATGTATTTATAATATACCAGCGCATGCTTTGGTGGATAGCATAGCGCCTTTACTTACTAATCCCGATGGCCTGTGGGATGACGCAGGATCACTCAAAGCCCAAAGGTATAGGATTACAGACCCTTTGCTCTAACCTCAGTCATCATAAAGGCCTTGGAGAGAATCTTGCTAAAACATTTACAAAGTTCAATCAGTGCCAAACTGGATCCATTTCAGTTTGCATATAAAACAGGTTGTGGCACTGATGCTGTTCTTTCCCTCATCCACACTATCACTAAATATCTCGACTAGAGATGTCAAGATTGACCGGTTATACGATTAGCACGATTATAAAAGGAGGTTAACCATAAGAATTTTAAAAGCCACTGAAATCTTTCACACTGACGTACTGGCCTCTACGCGCCACAAACAACGCGTAAACTCATGATAGTTGAGCAAGGCAGAAAGACACTGTCCTCCAGAGCTGCATCCACCCAAAACATGATTGAAGTCAGCACTAAACAATAAACCGGACATTTTGATTTCTAAACTCTCACATCAGGGAGTAAACCCATATCTGATTCACTGGTGTGCATCTTTCCTCATCAACAGAGTCCAGCTGGTCAAATTAAACGATACACTCTCCTCTGCCATCACAACCTACTTCGGCGCACCCCAGGGCTGTGTCATTTCAGCTCTGTTGTTCTCCCTATACACTGACAACTCTCACATTATCAACACATGTTCAAATATTCTGATGATACGGTCCCGGTGACCCTCCCTGACAGTCCTGGGCTACACCAGCATGGTGTCATCAGTCCATCCTGAAACTAAATGAACTCATAAAATCAAAGTGTGTCAAGGCGACTGGACAATTGTTTTTCATATCTTTGTGAAATGTCTTATATTTGTAAGTCTTTGTATTTTGTCTTGATACAGATCCTTGCATCTGACAATAAAGTGTTTATCCATTCATTTATTCATTCATTCATTGTTTTTTAGATGTTCAACACTGATTGAACCGTATCCATGGTTACATACGTATGAATTCCATTCTGCAAACCTAAAAGTAATCCTAAAAACCTGAAATACAATTGATCCTGACGCATTAACTTTTTTCTCTTTTTTTTTACATAGAAAGTTACATAGTGCACCTTTAAAAGTAAACAAACAGCTGATGATCTAAAGATCTTTGAGCGGCATTTGAGACCTGCGAGTCTACAGATTTCTTCTTCTGAAACACGGAAGAGGCACCGAGAGTCCCCATCACTTGCAGCACAGTGGAGGCAACAAGAGAGAGAGAGAACCTCACCTCCACCACCTCAGCTGCCAAACCCCCTCCTTAAGTCCATTCGTCAGCACAAAAGAGCACTCTGAGCTCTACCATATGGAGCACCCCCACCCCTTCTGCTTTCGCCCCAGATCTACCCGGCGACGGCACTGCTCCTCGCTCCGATTGGCCGGCGGAGTGTGCCATTACAGTAACAGGCCGTCAGCCCCCGGGCATTAGCTTCATCCAGAGGAAACAAGAGCGGCGTTAAGGAGCTCTCAGAGAGGACTTCCTTGTACAGTTTTTTTTTGTGGTGAGGATAAACCTGACAGGGCCTTTAAATGGCCCAAACTGCCTGGTCACAACTTTCCAGCATTAACGCGAGCTTTTTATACACTTTTGGACAGCGTCATTGCATATTTTGGGCCAGTTTGCTCTCTCAGAATATAAACTTTCACTTGTTTCCTAATTTTCACAATAAGTTGCTTAAAGAGGGGGTATTATGCTTTTTTCAATCACATAGCACCAGTCTATAGCATACTACAATGATGACGTAACCTTCTGTTGGTCTGTATATGCAGTAAATTAAAATAACTGCCTTGAATAAAATTGCTCTCTCAAAATGGCTGTACTGAACGTCTTGAAATAGGCCTCTGTCTCTTTAAGAAGCTTTCCGACACGCCCCCTTCAGCACACTGCTGTGGCATCTAAACAACACTACTGTGCGGGGAGGGGCTCTGCTGAGCTGAGGAGCAGTGGTTGGTGGCTTGGCTGGTGACGAAAGGTCCAGAGGCGTCTCCAGGAGGTGGGGCGTTCCTAGGAGGACTGAGGCATAGCTACACCTAAAATGGCTGCCGTCTAAGTTTTTACTGATTACTCAAAAATATGTGAATGAGCCAAGGCAACACTCCAGGCATGTGTTTAATGAGGGAATGACATAATAACATGATATAAAGCTTGAAAAAGTCGATTTTACATAATACCCCCCCTTTAAGTATTGCAATGAATCACAGTTTCTCCATAGATTTAGCTGTGAAAGTTTAAGGAGCCATTGTCTCCAAATGTTCTCACGTTGGGGCTACGACATACTGTACAATAGCACATACGAACTTCAATTTTTAAAGTCTCGTACTATATTTTTAAGTGTTTAAAGGCACACTGTGTAAAATTTTGGATTCTACTGTTCCCAGCAATAAAAAACGTGCTGCTAATGACCAGCTAGACACAGCAGTGGATAATCTAATTGCAAGCCTAATTCATTGAGGTTTGATTACAGACTGGTCACTATAATGGCAATCTTAGAAATAAGCTAAACAAAGCGCCGCAGTGATGAGATCTGAAGCCCCCTCCGTCCCTTCCATTTGGGATCGCAAAATTAAAGAGGCTTTCAATAGCGTTAGGTCAGGGCTGCAACTACCGATTATTTTGGTAATCGATGAATCTGCAGATTACTTTTTCAATCGCATGGCTGTGAAAGCCGCATGAAACGTGTACAGTTTACCAGTTTAGTTTATTCAGTTTAGTTTATTTGTTTATTTGAGCAGTTAACAATCTGCTCAAAAGGAGTGGGCTGAGGCAAAAAGCTTATGAGCGTCTTCCCCCGAAATCAATACAATAAAAAGTACAAGGAACAAAGTGCGAAGGGGACAAAACAACAGTAAAGAACAACAGCAAAAGAAATGGATTATATACACTTGCAGTGTCTGATCATGGTAGAAATGTCCAACGTGTTTATGTTAATGCTTTTGAAAAGATGGACTTATTTAGATGGATAACATCTGTTGTGAGTGAAAATTGTAATTTTATTTCAGTGAAGCAGTACGGAGCAAAACGGAGGGAGGGGTATCTCATTATAATAAAACACAAACTCGAAACTACACCAATAATATTTGTCAAATAAAACAAAAAAATCTATTATAAAAATCTATTAAGTAAAATATTATTAATATATTATTAAAACTAGTTGGTGCCAGTGTTAATTTTGACAACATATTTTAATTTAGTTTTAGTCTTAGTCTTTTGACGAAAATGTAATTCAATTTTAGTCGAGATTTAGTCAAAAAAATATCTTCCATTTTAGTCTAGTTTTAGTCGACTAAAATTGCAAGTAAATTTAGTCGACTAAATTTAAGACAAATTTAGTCGACTTTGCATTTATAATATTCATTATAATCATAATTAGTCTAGGTCCTCTTCTTCATGGAGATGCTCCCACATGAACAAAGCTCAGAGCTGTTCCTTTGGCAGTGAATTTACATGATATGAAGCTCTTTCAGACGGTCAATAGAAGTTTGGATGATTTTAGTCTCTGCTTTTCATTTATATTTAGTCTTATTTTAGTCGACTAAAATATCTGGACATTTTAGTCATAGTTTTAGTCTCATGAAAAACGTTTAAATTAGTTTTAGTCCAATTTTAGTCGTCAAAAATATCACTTTGACTAAAATTAAGACTAAATATTTTAGTCGACAAAATTAACACTGGTTGGTGCCCACTTGCCCCAGAACCTAAGTTTCTATGAGTGGCCCGTACGGGAAGTCTCGACACACGGCACAGATTTGTGTTGTATCATCGGTCGCACTGGCACACAGTGGCGTAGCAAGGGTACCAAGGGGCCCCAAGCAAGAATGTCAGTTGGGGGCCCTCTGGTGGCCGATTGGTGTACTGCACACTGGGAGAGAGGATGTCATTTGGGCAGGAGCGGGTCACCTGAAAACTCCCATAATGCAGTTCTCTGCATAAGTTTTCCTCAGAACTTTAGGTCATCAAGAGAGTTACAATAAACTGGTTTCACTATTAGAAATATAATCTGGTGGAGCCATGAGTAAAAAAGTCTGTCCACTGCTCATTAAACGTTAACATTAGGGAACCATGACTCAAAGCATGCAGCAGGATGGGGATAAACAGCACCACAGAGCATTGGTGGAGAGATGATGTAACTGCATCACCAAAATCATGAGGAAGGCTGTATACATCAAGCGTTTACTGCAGGTATCTGAAAAACGGGTTGGTGCATGGGGGCCCTTCACAGTTGGGGGGCCCCAGGCAGCTGCCTGCCTTGCCTTATGGCAAGCTACGCCTCTGCTGGCACACATACTGTTCTCTAACTCTTCTTTCTCATTGTTCTCGTTGGTACGACCCCTCGTCCCTGGGACACAGTTCTGAAAAGGTCGGACTGCAGATGGCGCTGTCAGCCTGCTACTACAAGCAGGAAGGCCGAGCCAAAAACTGTATAAATCATCTGACCAGACACGTCACAGCCACACCACGTGACAACCTCTGAGGAAGGCCACAGTTTTAGCCGAAACCGTCAGCTACAAAATAACACACAGGTCTGGCTGACAGAACAAATACTGTATAGCACTGTACGATGTCATCCAGTCACTTTGGCCTCAATGTGGTGCCCGACGCACAGCACGTTATGAGAGTATAGGGACTGCACTGGTCACGCCATGTTGTAGTGGTGTCCGAATGTCCAGAGAGAAAAAGTAGTGCAACTCAACATTTCCCACAATGCATTCTGAAGAGTAGTGAGCAGCAAAGGTCACTAGACGGGTCAGTGTAGACCACAATGCATTGCGAGAGTCGAAGGAGAACACACAGCAACAGGTCTTTGAACTAAACACAAGACGAATGAGTGAAAACAGCTGTTTTACTCACAAATATAATATATAAGTGTTATATGTAGCCTATAAAGCTGTTAAATGGCCGATAGCTTTTTCTTTTAGGCAAAAAGGCAATAATCCAAGCCGTTTTCTTCATTCATGTCAAATCCATGTGAAATAAAATGTATCTGACTAATATTTACCCATGAATATTCCACTGTCTGTTGAATTTGGTTGGTCTTTATCGCAGAAATACATTATTCCCGGAGTTTAGGGACTTATAGTTGTTGTAGTCACTCATTCTTGAGAATCAGAATCAGAATAGTTTTTATTGCCATTGTCATGAACAGGTTCACAACTAGGAATTTTTTCGGTCGATCGTGCAACATGAAACATAAAACACATAACTTAGATAAACAATAAAACACTTTAAAACTATAACAATGTGCATTAAGTGATAGCAGGCTATGTGTCCGAAACGCCAACATAATGAGGCACTGTATAGTCTATATAAATGAGTACGGGCCTATGTAGTAAATGAGGGGTAAGGGACTAGGGTGGACATTCGGACACAGCCACAGATGGAGGTAAAGTTCAATAGCAGTTTGATTCATAGTTTGCCTCTATCTGTGTCACTTCCTGTCGGTGATTGTCCTGAGACACAGACACATTGTATTTATGAAATTTACAATTGACAAAACACTCTACAGGCTCTAACCTTAAAAACAAAGTCGTTTTTCCGTCAAAAATACCAACTTTTCATGTTAATTTAGCTCTTTTTGCTGTTTCCCAGAAAACCATTAATCTATTCCTAAAATATTTTTACTTATTCAGGCGAGATAATCCCTGTGGTAAATTGGGAATTTTACAAAGGAAAGTTGATAAAAGATTGAATTGTGATGTTCTAAAAAAAAACTAAAGGAAGAGGAAGAGCTCCATATTCAAATGATAGTGCTCACCTGTGGCCCTTATGTACAGTATATGGGTGCAGCGTGGCAGTTATTGAATGTGTATCTCTTCTCATGTCACATCCTGAGGCTATACTTCCAAAAAGGAAGTGAAATAATCAACACAAAACAAATGTCGAAAACGTCAAATTTGCCAATAAATAAATAAAATAAAACGGAACATCTTATATAGGACCTAAATGAGACATATAGTTCACTCCTCATTTCGCCATAGCTTGAAAAGCTGAGTAAGCATTTCGCAATTTCCCAAATACAGATTTTTAGTTTTGGATGGAAACTTGGGTCAGTTGTCGGTCATTTAAGGAAATATAGTAGTTATATATGTGCGCAATTTTGAAAACAGACGCAATGTTTGTCAAGCCCCTGTCATGCACACGTTACATGTGGTTCTACTCCCTCTAGTGGCCAGTTGTAGGTACACTAGTTTAGTTGCCAACATTCTGTCACAAAGTTACTAGAGTTTAAACTCAAAAAGGTGAATTATTTTTAATAGACTCAATGCATGATAGGATTTGTATATGTATATATATATATCCATCCATCCATCCATCCATTTTCTTCCACTTATCCGTTGCCGGGTCGTGGGGGCAGCCGCCGGAGCTGCCCAAGTCACATAGCACCAGCCCCCCATGGCTCCTTCTGCAGGTGGTGGGTCCACGGAAGGACGGCCTCACGGTTCAAACCGGGCCTGTTGGTCTCTCCTAGGGGGCTACCAGTGTTGGCAGACACTGGAGGCAATGTGGGTGAAGTGCCTTGCCCAAGGACACAACGACAATGTGCACGGTCAGGAGGCGGGATTCGAACCCACGACCTTCCGATCATGAGACGACCCGTATATATACGATCAGTATATATATATATATATATATATATATATATATATATACTGGCTGGCATAGTGTACAGGAACATCTGTGCAGAGTATGAGCTGGAAACCCCAAGGTCAAAGTGGGAAACACCTCCAAAGGTGGTAGAGAATGACCGAGCCAAGATCCTGTGAGACTTCCAGATACAGACGGACAGAATGGTCAACCGGACATTGTGGTGGTGGACAAAGAGCAGAGGAAAGCCTTGGTGGTTGACATAGCAATACCAAGTGACTTCAGCATCAGGAAAAAGGAACACGAGAAACTAGAGAAATACTGTACCAGGGGCTCAGAGAAGAGCAAGAGAAGGCCTGGAGAGTGAAGGCATCAGTGGTGCCCGTGGTCGTTGGGGCACTCGGGGCTGTGACCCCCAAACTGGAGGAGTGGCTCCAGCAGATCCCAGGAAATACATCAGACATCTCGGTCCAGAAAAGTGCAGTTCTAGGAACAGCAAAGATACTGCTCTAATGCTAACGGCCTGTTAATCAAAGTCCAGCCCTCATTAGTATACAAGATTTCTAAAATGTTTCTTATGAAAACCAGCCTGCTTTCTTTAACTGTAACTAACCCAGCGTTATCACAGGAGGAATATCTAGCTGTAGAACGTTTTTAAACATTTGAAACCGGGCTTTACAGTTGTTTAAAACATGTGGAAAGTGCAATGCTTGCTAATGGAAAACTAGCTTGTTTTGCCGCCCAGATATGGAGGTACTACAGCAATGGCGGGCCGCTAGCATCGCGGTCATGAAGCAGAGCAAGACTCTGCTCTAAAGACAAAATTTGTGTCAACTAAAATTGGACTAAAACTAAATTAAAAGTATGTTTATGAGACTAAAACTATGACTGAAATGCCCAGATATTTTTCATCGACTAAAATATGAATAAATAACAATGAAAAGAAGTGACTGAAATCATCCAAACTTTCCATTGACAGTTTGAAAGAGCCTCGTATCATTTAAATCCACTTCCAAAGGAGCAGGTCTGCTTTGTTCATGTGGAGAACAAACATGAAGCAGAGGACTTTGATTAAATATGATAATAATAAAAATGAATGCAAAGTTGACTCAATTCATCATAAGTTTAGTCGACTAAAGTTACATGCAATTTTATTAGACTAAAAGTAGACTAAAAATGAAGAATGAGAAAATGAGAAAATGAACACTGCAAAGACCATGTGTATCAGTTTCTAAATCCTCATTCCCACTGTTTGTGCACCGGTGCGGAGCAGAATTGGTCAATAGCATTCAATGTCGCTTAGATGTCGCGGCAGAAGTTCAGAGGACGCAAGGTGCCGAGACTCAGGGGTCAGGAGCCAAAAAGTACTCAGTGATTGGTTTGATCGCAGTTCACATGAGTCCAGACTGTGTGTCCTTTTGGGACTTTAGAGGACATATCCAAACAGTACTGCAGTGTTTGCTAAACTCTCTCTGACTCATCAGGAAAAGCACAGATTACCCAATTCCAAGGGCTGATTTCCTCCCCCCTCAGCAGAACAACAAACATGCGCGTTTGTTGTGTTGCCCGTAAAAGCAGCTCTGGTGTTGCACAATGGCTGTGGACAGTGGGTTCCTCTGTCCCTGACGCAGAGCGGGAGGCTGGCTGAGGAAAGCTCCAAAAGTACAGGGGCGCTTGTGAAAGTCCCGTCAGAGCAGGTTTATAAAAGAGACACGGCCAAGGGGAAAGCACATCACACAGAGGCTCCTGAGATGAAGGTAAGAACACTGACGCGCTCATTTCCAATCTACGTTCTGTATTGACTGCATTTGTTGAACTAGAAAGTCAAAGAAAGTAAGGCTAATCTTTTGCATGTTTATATTCAGTGAAACATTTTACATTGCAAATAAGAGAACAAAGAGAGCTATCAATTTGAAACTGTTGCTGTAGTTTACTGATAGAAGAGAGAATGTAATGTAATGTTTTATATCACAGCCTTTTTTGTATGGCTTTATGAATAAGGTTAAGATTTTGCTCGCAGATTCGTTTTATGGAGTCAATATAGGTTTGGGAGCAGGACCACGCCTCAACCAATCACGCTTTGCACACCAACCACTCTAGCTTTCACCTAACCACGCCTCAAATTACCCATGAGCCATATGTACCAAGCCAAGCCTCATCATCTCAGTTTGTTCGAAACTGTCGAAATCTTAATTGCACTTTGTTGTGACGTGGTCCTTGCTAGTGAATAAAAATGAGAAGGAGCATGCAGTGTCTGTATTGGTTTGTGCCACCAATCGGAGCCTGCATTTTGCAGCATTTTCCATAATGAGCTTCTCAAAGCTTCCATGGTTTTACTCATAGCACGTCTAAGCAGCGCTTAAGTGACAGGAGGACCATAGACCACACTGGGACAGCAGATGAACAAGTGACCTTCTCATGAAATAAAGCATATTATATTATTATATATATTATTGCAGACTTATAATTTTAAATATATAATTATTAATACAGCAACTTAATTAAAAAAAAAAAAAGTTTATGAAATTTTAGGGGAAGCTTAGTTTCCTTGTAGTCAATGAGGAGCCCCCCTGGTCTGTACATTCATTAATGATTTCTAACGAGGCTTTCATAATTTGCGGTGTTTGAAGGCTAATGCTAAAGGCTAATAATACATTGAGCAGGACTCAGAGAAGTGTCTCCATGGATGTATTATGAGTTTCCCAGAGTAGTGGTTGGTGACATACTGAAGTTGCACTGATTGCTTTTACTTGAACCTACAGTATACAGTAATGGGCAGCTGTTAAAAATCTGAAATAAATACTCAGAATAACCTAAAAACCTAATAACTTTATTGGTCAACATGACAATCTTACACACAGAAGCTTTCAGACACATAGCATGCAGTTACTAGAAGACTATTTATAGAACATTATGTTAGACACAGCTGCTTAGCATTGTAGGAATAGAACTTCTTATTAAAGCTGTTTTACGCTTTAGAGGATGATTGGCAAAAGACGACTGGAGCTACATAAAAGTGCAGATGCCGTCACCACAATGTCTTTAGGCTAAGAGGCTGCTGTTTCGCTAACCGAGGTAGGCATTTGCAGGAACAGGCTCAGATGAATCAAATCAAGTTGTTTTATAGCCCAATATCACGAGAGTTTCCATACAGGGCCGCACCAAACATTAAATAAGTGGAGAAAAAACCCTCAAACAAAACATTGTAATGGCGGAGATGCAATATCTCAAAGCAGTACTAAGTAACGTGTTTACCTTAATAAATCCTTTCCGTAGTCCCTCTGGGGGTAATACAAGTGTTAATGGGATGATTGGAGGGTCTTTCATCTCCCCCTGGTGTCTCTGGCCAGAAAACCATGCTTGCAACTTGACTGCCACCGGTGCGGAGCAACCAATACACACTAATGGAATCACAGAGAAGAAGCTAACAGGCTAACGGGCAAAGCTAACTGCGGGCTAGCTCCACTTTAAACAGTATTTACAGCCAAGTTTGAGTGAAAAAAAATATTTCCATTGTATAACTGGATGTACAAAACCCCTCTCTCTCTTCACCTTTTCTGTCAGCGTAGGATTTACTCTCCAAGACATTTAATAAGTTAAAAAATCGTAACTTGCTACGACACCTGCAGTTGCGCTTATGGCCTCTAGGGGCAAGAGTTACTTAGTACTGCTTTAATAAGCAATCTGCAGCAGAGCTTTGCGGAGATCCACAAGGAGAGATCCACTCCTATGGACGGCAGGCTGTTGGAGCCTATGGGAGTGTCCCTGCAGATAAATATATATATATATATATATTATATTTAGCACCTGCCTTGATAATTACAGTAAGAAGAACCAGAGGATAGGGCTCAATGTACCGTACTTACTTACCCCAGTATGACTGTTAAATACTCCTAGGGCAGCTTTGCTTTGGCTGTGGGGTATATATACAGTCAGTGGTGTGCCGTCAGGGCCAGCAGGGCCTTCTCTGCTGGCCCTGGCCAAATGAAGAAAAAAAAAGTGTAAAATGTCTCAATAGTATATTTAATTTCTAATTTATTTATATAATGTACAGTTGAGTCGCTTATATTGGTTTTATTGATGTGTAACTGTAATTTCCTACTCAAAAAGTGCCTTAAACACGTCTGGCGAGTTGCTCCTCCTCAGGGCCTTCAGAACAGATTCTGCAGGCCCTGTGTTGTCAGGCCGCGCACATGATTGACAGCCAGCCTGACTGACAGAATTATCAGCCAATCAGAATTCGATGTACATTGACAGTACGCCCCCCAGGGCCTTCAGTAGATCAGTAGCTTCCCCTACGTTTTGTTCGCCTGGGAAAACCGCTAATATAGCCGCGCATGGGCAAGACGATCCAGGAAAACAGACGTAAACCGGATAAACAGATATTCCTCTTGGGAACATCCGAACGAGGCAAAAAGAAGCGGATTTTCTGATCACGGATATTTTGCGCCCCTTCATTCTGAAGAGCTTCGAGAGCAAAGCAGCGGGAACGACAGCGGGAACGACAGCGGGACGTAGACGCTCGCTCCCCGGACAGGAGAAGGGTTTCCCGGCGTCAGCTGTGCTGGGACGCGGGCAGGGAACAGGTACGTGACTACGACATAGACATATTATTACAAGCGCTATAAAAAAAAAAGGGATCTCAAATAGCACCAAACTTTAAGTTTAGTATCTTTTTTTTTATTTTACTCGCTCTGTCAACAAAACATCTCCTAAAAACAGCCGCCTGTTTCCACATTATAACGCGCTCGTCTCAGGAGCCCTGTCATGTATCGTGTGTTTCCGTATTCTAGCACGAGTGTTCCCGAAGGTGTTTGCTTTTGTTTGGGGGCGGGGGCACCACTGCTTTGGTTTGCGTTGTTGACAAATCCTTTAGCGAACAAATGCCACGCAAAAAGGCAGTTTTATCCATACGCCTATTGTCGATAAGTGTATATGCGTTTGACTGTGTGAATGTTGCTATTGAAGGCCCTGACTGAAACCCCACGGCCCGCCACTGTATACAGTATGTTGCTAATGGCGTTTCTGTCACTTCTATGTGTCGCTATATTGTTGCCATGATGATGGAATCCTATTTGCCCTCTTGGCTCTTTAGAATGCTGTGATGTCACGTGAAAGAAACCTATTCTTTGTCTTTCCAGTTGCGTGGCGTTGTTTCACTGTTGGACTCCGCGGCGGTCCTGACCGTGTGGCTCCTCCTCCTCTCACCTGCTCGGTACGACAGAACTCTTCACGACATGTTCTGATCATGATACGATGAGGTGACGCACGGTTTCTTGTGTTGTGTTGCAGCGGGGAGGTGCCGGTCAACTGCCGCTGGTCGGACTTTGGGCCGTGGTCCGAGTGCGACCCTTGCTCCGGCACTAAGGTCAGACAGGAGCACGTTACATCCCACACTTTACTTTGATTCAGTCGAGATTCAGTCGTTTTCACGAGACATTCTTGGAGGTCAAAACAAAGCGTCACAGTGAAGCCAGATGTGGCCGGTAAAAGTTTTCTTTTTGCTGATAACATACTACTTTTACTCTCCACTATTTGAAAGGTAAATACAATATAGTAATCCTGTTTCCTGGTGGTGGAAAGTAACAAAATACAAAAGAAAAAACACACTTAATGAGGCATCATTAAACTTTTTATGGAAAAAACGAGGCATCTTTACTTTCTAGGGGTGTGTATCGCCTAGTCTCAGGCGATACGATACGTATCCCGATACAAGGGTCACGATACGATACGATACGATATATCCCGATATTGAAGAATTAGACGATTATTGCGATTTTTTTTTACTACTTTGGAAACAACTATTCAGTAAACTAGTCCACCTTCATTAGATTTGTATCAAATACATTTGATCTATCCATCTTATGATATAAATGCTTTTCACTAATGTGCTTGTGACTGTGGTGTTTATGGTGATTATGTACCTTTGAACGGAAAACAGATTTCTTGGAAACCTAGTAATGAAACCAATTACTGGGGATGCACGTTTTCTAGTATTTCTATAGTTGGGAGTCCTTGGCGATCAGTAACTATTATGGGTTTCATCCATTAAAATATACAATAACTCAGACGGGGCATTTAATATTGTGTCTACTCCACAACGGGTGTCACTCGTAGATCTGGGACATAATGACACGGGCATCACGCGCAGCAGTAGCACACAACTGATGCAGAGGGGAAACTAATACAGCAGGCTCTTTTAAACTTGTGTCGTAGTACTGCAGTGGCGAGACACAGGTTTAACATGAGTATGCTGTATTTACTGTAGTTTCACCTCGGTTTCGTTTAATTCCGTAATAAAATGCTACGAAGATAAATCCATGCTACGAAGATAAATCCTCTCCAAACGCAGCGGCGACGCACTCAGCAATATGCACAAAGCTGTGGCTCTCGTAATAATCCAGGTCTCTGTCTTTGCTGTAAAAGCCAAAGCCAAATGTAGAGTTTTAAAAGAGCCCCGTAGCGTCTCATAACTCATTCTTTTCCATGCTAAGCTCTTCCTGTGTTTCTCTAACTCTCACTAAATTCTAGTGTTACTCAAGCGGGCTGCGCGGTGCGCTGCCATCTAGCGGGCGGGAGTAAAAGTGCAGGACCAAAGAGAGACGCTGCAATGAATATTTCCCCAAAATAGATGTTTAAATATCGATACGGGCGCTTTTGTATCGATACGAGAATCGCGCGACGTAATATCGCGATATATCGGCGAATCGATATTTTTCAACACCCCTATTACTTTCCATCACAGTGGTCTCTATATGCTCCAGGATCAATTGTTTTGTAGGTTTTTCTAGTGAGCGAGTCTGTCACCAATGAAAACCTTCCAAACAATTTATTCCTGGAGCGTCCTAGAGACCACTGTGATGGAAAGTAAAGTCGCCATGCTGACCACTCATACAGCTGCTGGGTCACTACATGGTCAAATACACAAAAATGTCAATTTTTCTTAAAGAGGGTTATTATGCTTTTTTCAATCACATAGCACCAGTCTATAGCATACTACAATGATGACGTAACCTTCTGTTGGTCTGTATATGCAGTAAATTAAAATAACTGCCTTGAATAAAATTGCTCTCTCAAAATGGCTGTACTGAACGTCTTGAAATAGGCCTCTGTCTCTTTAAGAAGCTTTCCGACACGCCCCCTTCAGCACACTGCTGTGGCATCTAAACAACACTACTGTGCGGGGAGGGGGCTCTGCTGAGCTGAGGAGCAGTGGTTGGTGGCTTGGCTGGTGACAAAAGGTCCAGAGGCGTCTCCAGGAGGTGGGGGCGTTCCTAGGAGGACTGAGGCATAGCTACACCTAAAATGGCTGCCGTCTAAGTTTTTACTGATTACTCAAAAATATGTGAATGAGCCAAGGCAACACTCCAGGCATGTGTTTAATGAGGGAATGACATAATAACATGATATAAAGCTTGAAAAAGTCGATTTTACATAATACCCCCCCTTTAATTAACTGTGAATTCCCAGTTGTGAAATAAACTTATCCCAGTGAAGACTCGGGCTGTTAGGAATACATCAGGAAGTTAGGGATAAATTTGAACACTGCCAACAGTTTAGACTTTTCTCCCTCTTTCATCATTTGTTTTGAACACGTGGATCTCCAGCCGTCTTCATCATTCTTAAAAAATACCTGTTGTGTATTGTGCAGGTGCGCACTCGTCGCATCGCGGTGTTTGCTCAGTTCGGAGGCGCTCTCTGCTCCGGTGACTCCTCTGAGAGCCAGCCCTGCTCCTCTCACAAACACTGCCCCCTGCAGGACGGCTGTGGAGGGCGTTTCCGCTGCTCCTCTGGTAAAAACCACCACTGTCACTCATACATGCTGCACTCTATTCACACTGTGAGCTGAATACGCTTTTTTTTCCGATAGTGAGCTTAATTTCAAATGATATTAACAAAATCTGACTGATGTTCAGGCCTGTGCATCAGCCGCTCCCTTGTGTGTAACGGAGACCAGGACTGTGAAGACGGGCTGGACGAGAGGGGCTGCGAGGACACCCATTACTCCTGTAACACCCAGAGGACACCCCCCAACTCCGCGCTCACCGGGCGAGGGTCAGTCCGCAACATTCACAACACTAACCTACATAGATGCAAACGTCCGGGGGTCATTCGCACGTTACCGGCAATGCCAGTATTTTATTTTTTAGTTTGGAAATGACAGGCACACAATCAAACTGAATGACGACAGACATCCTTTTATTGGTTAGTTTGTTTGTGTGCGATTTACTTTAGCAACAAAAGCCACTTCTTACCACATGCTACTATGAACGACATCCGCGTCATGTACCCGGGACTTCTTTCAATCCCTTGGCTCTGATGCAGCCTCCTCCCCATGCAAAAATGTGCTGGCACACATCTTCATTTACATTGCCTTGTCGCTGACACAGATAATTGTCCTGAACAAACTAGTTTCACAAAAGAAAAAAGTTTCATAAAAGAACAGATACATGCAAATGGGATCATTGTAAATTATTATCACCGTCTGCACATTCATTCCTCAACCTGCTTTCTGCGTTCAGACCGCTGCAGTATTTAATATGGGAAAAAAAACTTTTATCAACAGTGGTGCTAAATAGTGAGTGCAAGCAGAAAAGTAAAATATGCTATTTTGTGGTCGAGCGGCACCTAATTTACCATTTGATACCGCCAATATCATCGTATTAGGGCCCCAAATCTGATGTATGACTAAGACAATGGTGTGTATTGGGGATTGTAGGACTGTATAATGATTTGGAATTCTTCATCCACTCAACATATCAATATCGGACAAAGGGCAGTTTAGTAATTTAATGATGTTCAATTGGTTACAAATATCTGATAAGGTTGCAAACATCTGGTATCTGAAAGTACATGAAATAACTGATTACTAAGATTCACACAATTGACACCTCAATCACAATACTTAAGTCATCTTAGCACAGATTACAACAAACATAGCCAAAACGAGTAATTAACTAAATATCATCTGAAACTACACTAAAACTACAAATTAACTGTAAATATCACTTTAACCCACCTCTGTCACAGACGCAGACATTTGCAACTGCCCAACTGACTGTTAACTGACTGCTCAACGATTATATATGGTGCTCCGTTACTTAGCAACCATAAACTCCTCCCACCTGTTCAACTGTAATAGAGAATTTACAAAAGTGTGTGAGTAAAAATAGGGAAATGACTCTGCTGCAGATCCACTTTTGCACGTATTACTCATTTTGCACATGAGCAAACGCTTGGTAAATGACCCCCTTTGCCTTGAGGAAAGATCAAGTCCCAGTGACATCCCCGTCAGTCTGAGCGTTTTTTAGTTGCTGTTACATTATAGTCAGGGGAAAAAAACTTCCGTCAACTAAATCATTTTGGCATAGTCAATGTTAACGAAAAAACTGCACAGCACCGGAACCACCAGCGGACGGGTGGAGAACAAGCCAAACGCTCACCCTGTCACATGTTGTTGTTTGTCAGGTACAACGCCCTGACCGGAGAACTGAAAGCCTCGGTCCTAAACACGCAGAGCTTTGGAGGACAGTGCAGGAAGGTGTACAATGCGGAGAGCAACAGCTACTACAGACTTCCTAACAATGTCCTGAACTACGACCTGCAGGTGAGAGATGCACCAGCTCATACAGTCATCTTTTTGTATGTCCTCCTAAATTGACTTTGAGCTTTTGGACAGTAACCCGGCGTTTATGATAATGATGAATGATTTACTGGGGAAAAAAATATGTAGCTCATATAAAATGTCATGTTAATTTCATGAAACAGTTGCTCAACCAATTATTGGACTAAAGAAATTGAACAGAATGTGCATCTCTAGTCCCCATGTTCATTATTTTTGTCTTTTGCTTGTGTCGTGTGTTGATTTGTGGATAAATGCTCTCGTGCAGGTGACGGTGAACAACGAAGAGAGTGACGAGTCTTTCGAGTCGTCCTGGTCTTACATGCAGCACGTTCAGACCAAAGCTCTGTTCACCAACTACAAGCACACCTTCCATCAGGAGCTGTCTGAAAACAAGGTGCCAGTCAAAGGAAGTGGGTTAAGACCGTGTTTAGACCTGGGGAAGACAGACTTGTTTAGATGCTAGCAGTAGCACCAGGTTAGCGCGTTCAAGTTTGTCTTGAAGCTAAAGGCTCACGTTAATCTGTTGTATTATAAAACTGGAAATAATGCCACATATATGAGCTAATCTTTATATATATATATATATATATATATATATATATATATATATATATATATATATATATATATAAAACTCTTCCTCACCCTCCGCGGGCGGTCTCTTTCCTCCAAGCTCGGGTCCTCTACCAGAGGCCTGGGAGCTTGAGGGTTCTGCGCAGTATCTTTGCTGTTCCTAGAACTGCACTTTTCTGGACTGAGATGTCTGATGTATTTCCTGGGATCTGCTGGAGCCACTCCTCCAGTTTGGGGGTCACTGCCCCGAGTGCCCCAACGACCACGGGCACCACACTGATGCCTTCACTCTCCAGGCCTTCTCTAGCTCTTCTCTGAGCCCCTTGTATTCTCTAGTTTCTCGTGTTCCTTTTTTCTGATGTTGAAGTCGCTTGGTATTGCTATGTCAACCACCACGGCTTTCTTCTGCTCTTTGTCCACCACTACAATGTCTGGTTGGTTCGCCATTACCATTCTGTCCGTCTGTATCTGGAAGTCCCACAGGATCTTGGCTCGGTCATTATATGTATATATATATATATATAAAGAATTGTCTTGTTAATACTTTTACTTTTGTTTATCATTTATTTTATAATTCATTACATGCTAGCTTTTAGCTTCAAGACAAACTTGATAACCCTTCTAAACATTGACCAAGTAATGGTAAATATGATTATTTGAACGGACCTAAACTAATCTCCATAGGAAATGAATAGAACATGAAGTACTGGCACTAGGGCCGATGCTGATTTTCTTGGCCGATATTGTCAACCGATATTTTTGGCTGATTTTTCCAAATGTCTGGTCTATAATCCTGTAAAACATAAAGCCAACTTGGCCACTCTAGCAGTGGCCGATTTTATTTATTACTTTTGGTCATTCAATTATAGTTTCTGTTCCAGCTTTGCTTAGTTGCCGTTAGCATTAGCATGCTTCCATTAGCATTAGCAAACTGTTGCTAGCCGCGGCATTTAGCGCAGTGATCCAAAATAATCCAATCCAATCCAATTGAGGATGTTAAAACTTACTCAGCGATTGAATTCTCCAGGGTCTGTGCTTCAAAATGACATGCAGCATGTCCATATTGACTGAGGTTTAGTGAAACTTGTATTTAACAAACTTTAGCTAACCCATTTTCATCACAATGTTTCTCTGTTCCCCTGAGACCGAGGGAGTTGTGGGAGGACTTGTTTTAAAGCCCTGACTTCGCTCTTTCCAATCGAAAAAATTAAACTCTATCACTTTCAGTCCCAGAGATATCGGCTTTTATCGGCGCTAGATTGGCCCATAGCTGATATTGTAAAATTCCAAAATATCAGCCTGATTTATTGGCCGGCCGATATATCGGTCCACCTAACTGCCACTCACAACTTCAGGTTAGCGGAAGTAGCGTAGTCACATTGTGTTACGAGCCACTCCCACCTTTCCCACCCTCTGCTCTCTACTCCACTCCGCCCACCGAGAGAATTTGGCACACAGAGTAGCTGGTTTCTCTCTTCTGATTGGACAAAGAGCCGTCTTCTTATCTCAAGTGAGAGCTTAACCTGGTCCAGAGCAGGTTTAGCTTTCAAAGCATGTTACCACTGAGATCTACCTGGTTAGAAAGTGACTCTGCTTCATGGTACCAGCAAACCTCTAATTTAGTTTTTACAGACTAAACCAACAAATCTCCCCTGAACCCAGACTTAACTTGTACATATCCAGGTGTAATTGTCCCGTTTTGTTCTCAGGCACACAGAGTCATCATCCTGAAGAACCGTGTGCTGCTGGGACAGTTTCAGACCTCGGCCCCGGCATACCTCAGTCTGTCGGAGAGCTTTTGGCGCGCTCTGGCCGCCCTCCCTCACACCTACGACTACGCTTCCTACCGCCAGCTCCTGCACACCTACGGGACGCACTACCTGTCCGGAGGGGCTGTGGGGGGAGAGTACACCGCCTTGCTACAGCTCACGAAACACGCCATGGAGTCCACAAGTAAGAGCCACGTGTTACTTTACATTCTCACAGGTTGATTTTAAAATGTTCTCACGGCGCAGGTCAAATGCTACTGGTACAAATAAAGTTTCCTAGAGAATTGAGCAAAGTTATGTTTTGCAGGTACCACAGACATCGAGTACCAGAGGTGTTGGAAAAAAGTGAAGCGCCGTCTGTTCAGGAAGAAGGTGACGGTGAAGTGCGAAAGGCTAACGCAGGCGCTGTCATCGAATGACGGTGAGTGGACACTTTGCCTCTCATGTTCGATCACGATTTCTTTTATACTTTAAGTTTTAATCAAGATAACAAGAGACAAACAGCACACAGAGACCAAGATATAGGCCCACAGCTTCAGGTTAGTTACATATAATAATGCTCTAAAACTTTCCTTTACAGTCAATTCCATTTATAATCAGAAACAATCAAAGAATTTAGTAGAGTTTTTGAGGATCTGTACTATACTCTGGAGGATTTTTGTTGAGAACATTGACTCCACTACATTGGAAAGATAAACATAATGCCTTCTACCCCACTACGTTTCTAAAGTAAAAAGGTAAATTTGGCCATGTATTTGAAGACTGCATTTGAACGACAAGACTAATCCAACCATTCATTCACATTATTTGAGATTCTTGAGCAGGTATGAAACGTCTTGTGGATGTGTGTAGGGTTCGACCGCAGCAGCATGCCCATCAAGGTGAACATTGTTGGGGGAGACGTGTCTCTGATCGCGGCCTTGTCAGTTCTGGACCTGGAGAACCCGAGCGGAACGGAGAACATTACGACAACTGGGCCGCGTCCGTGCAGGACTTCCCTGATATCATCGAGCCCAAGGTACAGCCCTCCACAAGTTCATTTTTATCGGGTGACCAGATGTCCTCATTGTCCCAGACAGGCCTCTGTGGAATTTTGAACACAGCCCGCAACACCAATGACATCAGCCATAGGCCATTCTAATTCCAGGCAAACAGCCATTTCAGCGAAAGTATCATTTCTACAACACTGTAACTCCACAGAATCATGGGCCTCATTCATGAATGTTTTCTTAATTTCTTATGTTTTCGAATATTAGTCATGGACCGAGGGCGCACGGCTTCACCAGTGACGGCTCATGAAGCTTGTTATGCTAGCGATTTGGCAGGGTTTTGGAGCCAGCTCTATTATACAGAATATACAGAAATAGGAAAAGGAAAAAATAGGACAATATTGTGCATGTTTAGACAAACACGGGGAGGTCAGAATGACAAGCCTGTGTTCAACAATGACTTGGAGACAAAGAAAAGGTAAAAACGTTTCAATGGAAAGTCCAGGAAAGTAAGGAACTTCTGAAGCCTTACGCTTTCAGAAAGAATGAGGCTATAATTAGTATTTCGATAATCGGTCCATGGATTCACAAAGCATTCTTAACTCATTGACTACCAGCCATTTTCCGATCCCCTCTGCCAGAGGTTTTTCAGGATTTTTACAGTTTGTTCAAGACCCATAGAAAATTGAGTTCTAGGTCTATGTCAACACCAAACCTACCAAAGGAAAGATTAGACTCTCTTCTTTCATCTAAAAAGGTTTGTTTGTACCTCTTTCCATTCTTTAGTAATCGTCCGTAGAAAATAGGTGAAATCACCCAAAATGCCGGTTTCTGACAAAAAGCAGAGAAAACAAGCTTTTTGTAATCAAGTTACTTTGACGCTGATATGTTTTGCTTTAGTGACACCTCAAACATCTGAACAGTGGTTTCCTTCTATAAAACTGGAAGCGAGAGAAGCAAAAATTAGCATGCTAGTCAGCGGCTTTTGTAGGTCTAATACCTGTCTGCTTCCTTGATCCTCCTCCTCCACCATGATCCAACACTTAGTACGAGAACCACCCCTAACCAAAATCTGTTCAAGTGTAAGTTTTTCCTTACGTTTCGCCTTTCTCTCTGGATCTTCTCCTACTCTCTTTGCCATAGTCCTTCCCTCGTCTGAGATCATGGTATATCAAAACAAGTAGCCGCGGTTACTACGTCTGCCTGTGATCGCATCCAAAGAGCACTGCTGCCACCTGCTGACTCAATAAAATAATGTAAAGTAAAGTAAGATATTTACATGAAATGTGCATTACGCTTAACTGCACCCCAGTGAAAAACCCAATTGGAAGTCAATGAGTGAAGAAGCCAGATCTCATAAAAGAAAGATGTCCCAAATTTCCGAAAATGACACAAAGAACAGCTCGCCTTCATTATCATGACATTTACATCATGTTGACTATGCACAAGGACACGCCCTCTAATCTTCCATATATGGGCATATGGGTGAGAAGTACTTTTTAATAACTTTTTGAAGTAATTGTACTTTTTATATTTATATAATTTGATCACACAGTACTTTTTACTTCTACTTGAGTTGTATCATTTAGACATTTTTTACCACCAATATTATAAAGTTATTTTGTTTGTCCTCTTACATCATTATCATACAAATAAACTGATTTAGGATTTAGAACTGTTTTTCTTTTGGGTCCATTTTGCCAGTGATAATATTCTAAAACTGCAGACTTTTAACACTTTCAGCCTATTTTCAGCCTATATGCAGATTTGTGCGTAAGGACGTTTCCTAAACGAGGCCCTACTGAAGAAGACCATCCCAGGCCCTGACGGTAACGTCTTCTTTACCCTCTGCTGTGCAGCTGCGCCCTCTGTACGAGCTGGTGAAGGAGGTGCCGTGCTCCGGTCTGAAGAAGTGGTATCTGCGCCGGGCCCTGGAGCAGTTCCTCTCAGAGCAGGACCCCTGTCAATGCAGACCCTGTCACAACAACGGTGCCCCTGTGCTCTCAGGGGACCAGTGCACCTGCTTGTGCCGACCCGGGACGTCCGGGGCTGCCTGCGAGAAAGGGGCTGTCATCGGAGAACAGCCTGGTGAGACTTCTGCAGGACAGGACACGGGCGAAAGTAGGACTAAAGTAGGACTAAACCAGGACTAAACCAGGACTAAAGTAGGACTAAACCAGGACTAAACCAGGATTAAACCAGGATTAAAGCAGGACTAAAGCAGGACTAAAGTAGGACTAAAGAAGGATTAAACCATGATTAAAGTGGTAAAGTAGGACTAAAGTAGGACTAAACCAGGACTAAACCAGGATTAAACCAGGATTAAAGCAGGACTAAACCAGGACTAAAGTAGGACTAAACCAGGACTAAACCAGGATTAAACCAGGATTAAAGCAGGACTAAAGCAGGACTAAAGTAGGACTAAAGAAGGATTAAACCATGATTAAAGTGGGAATAAAGTAGGACTAAAGTAGGACTAAACCAGGACTAAAGTAGGATTTAAACCAGGACTAAAGCAGGACTAAAGTAGGACTAAACCAGGACTTTTAAAGACCAGCAGATGCAGTGTTATAACCCTCACAGTGACAGACACATGTTATTTTAGTCCTATTGGCGTCTAAAGGCCTTACCAGTTCCAAACATTAATAACTTTTTTAGTACCTTCATGTCTTCCATCAGGCCATGTGTCTTGGCTCATGTCTGTGTCCTCTGTCACCAGGAGTGGTGCACGGAGGCTGGAGCTGCTGGTCGCCATGGAGACCTGTTCCGGGGGTCACAAGTCCCGCTCCCGTAGCTGCACTAACCCCGCCCCCAGCCGAGGGGGGGCCCAGTGTCTCGGGCTCGGCGTGGAGCGGCAGCCGTGTGAGGAGCCAGACCTGCAGTACCTCAGGTCAGTCTGCCCCCTCTCACTCAGCGGAAGGAAACATGTGTTTGGGGCTGATCAAATGAGCAAAAATATCTAATTATGTGGCTCCGGCTTCAGCCCTGGCAGAATTTCTAGTTGTGGTTTTACATTTAATTTTGATTTTCAGGATTCACTTCACTGGGTTTATTTAAAGATGTCCTAAGCTATTACATTTGCAGGCCAGATGTGCCACCTACCCCGCCCCCTAGCGCACCCCAACACACCCGTCACCTGACCAGTAGAGATGTTTGAAGCAGCAACAGTTAGTGGCAAAAACACATAGGTCCCGCTACGTTTTTGATAAGAGAACAACATTTGTACCATATTAAAAAACTCAAAAAACTGTCTTGAACACGCCCTTAAAGTAAAGTAAAACTGCTTAAAATGTGTATTCTTTACGTTTTACTTTGTTACCTTCCACCACTGGTCGACAGTAAAACCATTATACGACTTGGCCATGTTTGCCTCACATCATATCGTACCTTCCTGCGTGGCTCATGTGTGTTCTGTGTGGCAGGTTGATGGAGCCTCAGTGTTTGGGCCTGTCGGTGCCTCCTCCCAAAACATGTCCCTCTCCTCCCCCCCTGAGCAACGGCTTTGTGCGGGTCAGTATCACACACCGTCACCACTGAGGTCATGTCAACTTTTCAAGGCCTCAGTGCCATTTCAACATTAGTGGGTGGATCTAATGCTAAAATAGATCCACCCACTATTTTAACATTTGGATTTGTCCTTTGTACTTTTGCTTAAGGCGAGACGCTGCAGGTGAATAGGGAAACTTTCTATATGTAGAGATATCAATTTGAAACTTTTGCTGTAGATTGTCATAAATATGTGAAACAAATGTATTGCAGCTTTTCTCTCATTTCATGTTTTCATAAAAAAATAAGGCCTTTTTTGCATAAAAATGACAAAGATTTCCCATATTTTTGGCGACAAAATCTCAATAATGGATCAAGCCAGGTTGATATTTTTGGTATTATTTGTTGACAATATTAGTTACGAAGCCGTTTTAAGAGGGGATTTTGGATATCTTTGGATAAGCTGTTTATTAGTGGAAAAATCTGTACACATATAAATTTCGCCCCTGTTTATTTAAATTCAAAACTTAATTAATCAGGCTAGTAATTACTGTAGATATTAAAAGTCCTTCTTTAGAAAAAAAAAGACCAATTTGGCCCAAAACCTGATAAGTGTGGCTGTAGTGTCTCCCCTTAAAGGTCCCTGAGGCCATGCACTGTGGATAGATAGTGCTGTCTGTGACACTTTTTTGATTACTTGTTTTTGCGTAATGTTCAGAACGCCAAAGACGTGTACCTGGTGGGGGACAGGGTGGAGTTCTCCTGCATACACGGATATCACCTACAGGGCGGCGCTCTGTCCACGTGCTCTGAGCAGCAGACATGGAGTGCAGGGAGCCGGCGCTGTGAAGGTCAGACTTTCAGCTCATTGTAGCCGATGTTCATGTTTCATTTGGTGTAAACTGACTTAAAGTTCATCATCTGCTCTGCCAGCAAATATGAACAAAGTTTAAACTATTATTTCACTGTGGTATCAAAAAAGTGGTAGCAATTTTTTATCACACATGCAATTGTGCGACTGTGGTCAGTTGAAAGGACACACAATTATTATTTTATTATTTTGTATTATTTAATTGCCAACTTTTTATGATCAATGAGACAAATGGCTACTTGCCAAATAAGGCCCATCTTAAACACACACATCATATATGTTTTTTGTTATTATTATTCCTTACACCAGCATTTGAAAGTTTCAAAGATCCACTTTAAATCACAGACCCGTGGAAAAACTGCAAGATTCTGTCACAATGGTGTAATGCAGTCATTTATGTTATATTTACTGCTGTTTACTTCAAATTCCTATATGTTATAACAATCATTTACACTTACCATATAAGGTAATAATGACCACATGATAAAAAAGTGATTATATTGTTTGAAATTACATTTTATTACCGTTTACAAAAGGAGTTTGAACAATAAATGAGCACACTTTTGTAAGGAGTGTTTCAAGAGACTGTTTACAAAGTGATAAAAATCCACATGACATGATTATACTTTACCCCTCAATTTGAATGAAAAATGTTGTACAAAAAATAATGCAAAATAACCAAATAAAAAACAGGTGCTAGGCTGTGAGGGTTAATATCCGCCGCAAACTTTGGGAATGAGCACAAACAGTCACACTCGAACTTGCCTCTGGGCGAAAATAAACAGCATTCATGAGGAGCTGCTCTTTAGCCCAAAATGCTAAACATTAGCAAAAGGCACCATACGCTATCGTGGCTATCTTTGGTCTTTCGCTTCTATTAGAAAATTGACCTCATTTTTTTATGTAATAATTTGTAAACAAAACATTACTAAGGACCTGACTTTATTTGAGTGTGCTAAATATGCTCCACCAGAAAATGTGTTCTCCTCATGCCAGGCCCCGCCCCCTAGTAGTTGCCGAGTGCAACAATGGCAGGTTTGTGGGACTAATTAATTTCAACTAATAATTAGGTTAATGTTCAAAAACAGTGAACCCCACATATAGACTAATGGCAAAATCAGAAAAGCCACGGCCAATATGTTTACGGGTGCCTCATATTTAAATACGTAAAACAAATGTAAACATACAGTCCCGAACAGACAACTTATCTTTTCGAAAAATGTGTAACCACTGAACCAGAATTATTTGTGTAGAATTCCGTTAGATTCCATAGAAAAATTCAGATTGTATGTAAAATGTTTCATTTAGTGATTAAAGCAGTACTAAGTAACTCATGCCCCCAGAGGCCATAAGCGCCACTGCAGGTGTCGTAGCATGTTGTGGTTTTTTACTCATTAATTGTCCGTGAGAGTAAATACTACGCTGGCAGAAAAGACAGAGGGACAGAGGGATATTGTTCATCCAATTACACAATGGAGATATTTTTTTTCACTCAAACTTGGCTGTAAATACTGTTTAAGTGGCGCTAGCCCACAGTTAGCTTTGCCCGTTAGCTTGTTCGCTTCTTCTTGGGATCCATTAGTGTGTATTGGTGACTCCTGATGTTGTGATGGTTGGTGGTTTTCTGGCCAAAGACACCGGGGGAGATGAAAGACCCCCAATCATCCCATTAACACTTGTATTACCCCAGAGGGACTACGGAAAGGATTTATTAAGGTAAACAAGTTACTTAGTACTGCTTTAACACAAGGCTGAAGAATTTATAATCTTTTATTTACACATGACCAGCAATGGCCAGCAAACTGACAAGAAAAAGTCCACAGCATGGTCATTTTTCAACTTTTTTTGGCTCATGAAATATTTAAAGATTGAAAAATGTGGGGGAAAAAACAGACTAACTAATGCTATTTAATGACTTTCCTCATTAGGGTAACACATTTCATAATCCAGTCACAAATTAGGCCCTATGTGTTTGTGTATGACGTCATCATATGAATTCATGACTATAGCAGGTTCCAAAAAATAGTTTATTTCATCTGTATGTAAAAGAATTGCAAGGTGGGATCAATAACTTCTTCTTGTGAACCCATTCTGTCCCTCAGCTTCTCTGTGTGCGGCTCCTGTGCTCCGGGCCAACGTTAAAGCCACGCCTGTAAAAGCGGCCTATGAGATGGGAGAGAGCGTGTCCCTGTCCTGTCCCCCGGGCCACGTGTTGGACAGGGACGTGTCTCAGAGCGTGTGCAGCTCCAGCCTACAGTGGTCCCCAGCTCCCGAGGAGATGCGCTGCAAACTGGGTACGGCCTACTCAATCGAACAAAAATGACATAAAAAATGAGCTAATAGCAAATACAGTATTAAAATATCGCTAAAATACTCAAAGTGAAACTCGAGTACAGGACTTTAATGATCTGACAAATCCATTAAAGAGGGGTATTATGCTTTTTTCAATCACATAGCACCAGTCTATAGCATACTACAATGATGACATAACCTTCTGTTGGTCTGTGTATGCAGTAAATTAAAATAACTGCCTTGAATAAAATTGCTCTCTCAAAATGGCTGTACTGAACGTCTTGAAATAGGCCTCTGTCTCTTTAAGAAGCTTTCCGACACGCCCCCTTCAGCACACTGCTGTGGCATCTAAACAACACTACTGTGCGGGGAGGGGGCTCTGCTGAGCTGAGGAGCAGTGGTTGGTGGCTTGGCTGGTGACGAAAGGTCCAGAGGCGTCTCCAGGAGGTGGGGGCGTTCCTAGGAGGACTGAGGCATAGCTACACCTAAAAATGGCTGCCGTCTAAGTTTTTACTGATTACTCAAAAATATGTGAATGAGCCAAGGCAACACTCCAGGCATGTGTTTAATGAGGGAATGATATAATAACATGATATAAAGCTTGAAAAAGTCGATTTTACATAATACCCCCCCCTTTAAAGTTGAATGACCCGTGCCGTCTGATGTTCCCTCAGCCCCCACAGACCTCCCACTGCCCTCTGGACTGCTCTGTGCGCCGTGGGAGAGCGTCGGGCGCAGAGGCTGTGTGTGTAAGATGCCCGCTCAGTGCCAGTAAGTCCACATATAACCTCCAACAATGATCCACAGTATGGCTCTAATATTGTCATCCTCTGTCCGCCTTAAGTTCCAGTGAGTTTTATCTGTCTGAATCTTGTCTGTGCACGTTTAGGCCGTCTCTGCGTCTGTGTGCAGACCTGGGCTTTTTGAAGCGCACTCTGGGGGTCTGCCAGTTGGGGGCGCTGCGCTGTTTGGGCAGAGGCTTAACGCTGCTCTCGGATGAGCAGTGTGCGTGGGAGGAACCGTCCTGTGGGGACTGTGAGCCTGGGACCAAGTGTGACGGTTAGTACCATCTTGGTGTGTGTGGACCCAAACAGAGCGCATGTGTGTCATAATCACTAACTGCTAAACTGAAGGCCGTAGACACTCTAAATCTGTAAAGTTACATCCTTCAAAAACGCATGATATCTGCGTGGCTTTGTAAAGGTTTCTCCGAGTCCTGCTGATGACCGGACTGCGGAGAACGAAAGAGCCAGTGCACCAGACAAATGCGTAAAATCCAAAAATCCCCCAAAAGTCCAAGCAGAATGTGCAGGAACAGCCCCAAACACAAGCCTCAAATCAAATGTGCTGCTCTGTGTGTGTGTTTCGGCTGCCGTGTAAGGAAAGCTAAACTGAATCTTATCACTAAAGGAGCACATGACCTGTGACAGTGCGCTCTATTTTCTTTGTTTTTTTTTACTTTAGAGCACTACAATTTTGTTATTTTGTTTTGCATTGTGAGCCCAGGGGCACATTTTATTATAAAGCTGTTTTGAAAAAATAGAAAGCATTGACAATTTTATTCTGAGATTATAATTACTGCCTAATAACCAACATTTTATATTAAAAACAGCTTTTTGTTTGATGTGGAAAAAACAACAGCATCTAGGCCTATTATGTCTCATATTGATAGAAAGACTTTTTCACAGGGGCTTTTGAATAACTTGTTTAGTCTTTATATTTCGTTAAGTTTAGTTGTAACGCAAGAATCCAATAAACTGCACTGAGAAACAAACCGGAAAGCAAGTACATCTATGCATGGTTTTATTATGAAGAATATAGATAAATACAGAACATATTCAAACCAATTTTCTCTCTTGGATCTGGCTAAACATTTATTTTCAGAAAACCATGAAGCCGATGTGATTAATCCTATTTGATACTTCTATTTATTTACAGTAAGGTTTTCAATACATATGCAGACTACATATAATGCTGTTCATTTTGATGACTAATATCATTTCATGGCATCAATAAATTTGAATACGGTCAAATATCAATCTCTTGGAGCTGGTGTTGAATCATTGCATCTGAATTGAGATCGATTGTGATAATAGCTTTAAATCAAATTGATCAACATGCATCGTGGTAAGAGAGTTAATCGGATCATTTCATATAGGTGGTTTTTGCAGCTGTATCATAAAATAATCTGATCTTGGGGCATTAGGCCTCTGGAGTATCGGCAATATTCACTTAACAGCATTTTCATTCTTAACCAAACGTTTGTTTCGATTTGCAATGAACGATGAGTGATGGTGCGGTCCCTCTATGTATTGCGTAGTTAGCTCACACACTGAAATTGTAAAGCCTAACTTTTGCCTAACTTTTTCTCCGCAGAGTCTTCAAATAAATGCATTTGCCAAAAAGTGTCTGACTGCCCTCCAGGCTCCGCCCTCTTATGTGCCAGATATGGTAACAGCAACGTTAACGCGGCGATCAGCGAGTGTGAGGTCGGGGCCCGCAGGTGCGCTGGGGAATCGGTCAACGTGATTGCCATAGATGCCTGCCCTGATCAGTGAGGGAGGAGGGGAGATGTACATAGTCAAAGCATTGATGTAAATATGTATATATGGACTGGAAATACTGGACAAATAAATATGTTATTGATAACCATCTGCGTCATAATTATTTATACAGCCAATGATTTAAGCACATATGAGGTGAGACTATCCATATTGTAACAGATAGAGCCACCATTGTCAACACCACCAACACCATGTTATGTGTTGGTGTTAGATATCCGTCACACAGACTCAAAACACCAGCCCACACTGCGATATCCGTCACACGGACTCAAAACACCAGCCCACACTGCGATATCCATCACGTGGACTCAATATGCCAGACCATGTTACAATATCTGTCACACAGAAACTGAACAGTACTGGAGAGGTATACTCCATGAGCGCCTGGCAGCATGGTGGTACAGCGGTTAGCGCTCGTGCCTCACAACAAGAAGGTCCCGGGTTTGATTCCCACCTGGACAGGGCCTTACTGATTGGAGTTTGCACACAGATTTTCCTTCGGGTACTCCGGTTTCCCCTACCACTAAAAATATGTACAACAGGTTCCCTTCTGGGGCCAGGACTCCTCTGTAAAAGAGATTCAATAACATTCCTAATTCTATTAAGAGTTTCTTTAAATTAAGGGAAAGTTGTTATAACCTAAGAGGTCTATTTATTTTTGAAAATGTTAAAGTGAGCTCCGATGTGAAGTCCAGATGTGTTTCAGTTGAGGGTGTTAAGCTATGGAATGGACTAAAAGATGAATTTAAACTGTGTACTTCTTTAATTGGATTTAGAAGAATGATTAAGCAGAAGACTATGAGTGATTACCTCAAGCTTATATAAAATGGAGACGTGTATGTGCACATGTACATATCATTCATTATTCTGTCTGTAAGTCACCAAATAGTTTATTTTTATTTGATAATGTATATCATTAATGTGATAAGCTGTTCCAGCATCAAATATGTGGTTTGAACAAGGATAGGCATAGATAAGCATTGCTTCAGCCTATTCCTTTTTTGGTTGAATATTTGTGTTTTGTTTTGTTATTGTTACTGTTTGGAAATCTAAATGCATCAATCAACCAAAATAAACCATTCATTCATTCATTCTTAATCTCAGTGGGACTTTCCTGGTTAAATAAAGGTAATAATAATAATAATAATAATAATAAATTACCAGCTGCTAAGCTGCTACCAATGGCTAGATGTAACAGGGTTAAACATTACGTAGTTAATCCTGGTGAATTGGTGAAGCGCCAGTGTTAGGCGTTGCGTGATGCTACACGCCAAGGTTCTTGTTTGTTTATTTGTCCCATACATGGTAATGTCTTTGAGTTGTTTGGTCCCGTTTTATGGTATTTACTTTGGTTGTCTGCCCTTTTATGTCATGTCCTGTCAGAGTACAGTAAGTTGGCTCTTTACCATCCGGGTACTTTCAGTGCGCCGCAGATGTGGAGGTGAAAACAATGGCGGTATTAAACAGCGTTTTTGCCAGTGAGTGACAGATTGTGTTTCATAAATGTTGTTTTTCTCAGTAAATCCGGCCTAAAAGCTGTTGTGCGGTCGGTTTTGGAAGCTTGGTACGATATATTGGTTTTGAGAATCTGGCAAACCTGAAGCGCGTCCATATGGTCCTGGGTAGAGTCGATACGTGCACGTAGCTCGTGGCGTGCGCGGTAGATCCGCGCTATTAAATAGGGCAGTGGTTCCCAAAGTGGGATCCGGGCCCCCTGGGGGGCCTCAGAGGCACTGCAGGGGGGCCCCAAAGCTTGCCAACAAAACAAGTACATTGGGGGAAAAATATATTAAAAAGGAAAAGTACATTTATTTGCACCATTATACTATACTATACTAAACCAGTATTTAACCTACAGTCATTGCTAATACATTTTTATGTAATCTTAACTGTAAAATAATGTCAAATTCCTCAGAATAGAGTAAATATATAATTGCTGGGGGCCCCCAAGTGATTTTCGGATCAATAAGGGGGCCGTGACGTCCCGGACTTTGGGAATAGCTGAAATAGGGTCTTCACTCACCCATCACTATGGGAAACACTAGAGTCTAGCCTACCAGAGGCCTGGGAGCTTGAGAACTCTGTGCAGTATCTTTGCTGTTCCTAGAATTGCACTTTTCTGCACTGAGATGTCTGATGTTTCTTTCCCATAGGAACTAACTGTAAATATCTAGTAAATATTTTAGCTACTCTCCCCACCTCTGTCTATGACAAACACCGACGCACCCTATAGATACGTACTTCTACACTGATAAACTTTTTTTTTTAAGAACACTATTATGTCTCTTTGTGTGGACATAAATGTATTATTGTTGTTGTCATAGTTGACTAGTAATTAAAATTCGTCTCTAGCTGTTGGAAGAGGAGGATCTAAACTGTAACATCCAATCAACACTGTCCGTTTAATGATAGTCATTTAAGTTATCCAATAACAAATCTTATCACTCTTCCTCGTTTGTATTGACCAGCCAATCAGCGTCCTCCACTGAGTCACAGCTGGAAAATGCGGAAGTGAGTGGAAAGAGCGCCGAGATTCAACTTCCAGACGTTTGAGAAGGTATGTGGCTAAAACTTCGTAACTACTACTTATAAATCTGCTTCACGAGGGTTATTGTTTAACAAACAAAATGTTCATAATCATTATGAACATAACGCGAAGTACAGATAAAATACAAACAACTGACTCACTGTAGGCAGTCACCCTCTCTGCGTAGAGAAGTGCAAGACTAGGATAAAAGGCAACTGTCAACGGAGGTCTGGACTTCACTTCTTCTCTTTCTCTGAAGTCACCAGCTGCTTATACTGCTTTGTAACTAGGAACAACGGCAATCTATCTCCAGTGTATGCTTTGGCCATATCCAAATAACTGTTCTCGCGTGATACAAAAGAACCGAGTCCTTACATTAACCTGCAAATTCTAACTAAGTGAGACGCTGCCGTAAATAACCGTGTAGGGTTCGCTAAACCTTATAAACAATCCGTAAATGAAAACTATCTTTGTTTTGCTGCTAAAACAACATTTCTACGGTGCGTTCGCGCGTATCGATGCACAGGTGGAGAGCACTTTGAAGTCGCATTTTTGTCGCAAATTATTTAGTAGTTTGGGGTGAAAACGACCCCACCCCAGTGAGTATAACACTGTACTACACATTTTTTGAGAGTTCGCTTCCCCTTTGCTGCTTTTAGCCGTGCATATGGCCATAACAACTGAAGTGGGAATCGCGAGACTGACTGACACTTTTTACATTTCTGACATTGAATTTGATTTATTTCCGATTGCAGCGTATTTTGTTTAAATTAAGCCAAATATCAAAATGCTGGATCCAAACTAACATTATCAAACCAGGTTTTAAATGTTTTGCACCTTATGTATTAAATGCTGATTTCATTTTATAGAAGGTGTCTTGAGTAGTGCTGAGTACTGTTTAAACGGTACCAGTATGATCGAAACAAAGCTTTAGGTACTACTGGTATCGGGGGAAAAATAAAGAATTGAAATCCAATACCAAAATTAAAATTATACCTTTTAGAGTTTTGATGCCTGTTGGTCCAGGGTTGGTATTGTAAACCAAGTATAATGTAACGGTACCCAACCCTAGCCCCGAGTTGTTTGTTTTGCGGTTTTGAAGTTGGGTAGACCTGGCTGGTAACTCTTTTACTCCCACAGCCACTTTGGTCACTTGAGTCTTGAGTTTAATGTTATGTTTTTTCACCTTGTGTTTTACGATGAATCTACCTCCATCAATGGGTTTTTATGTCATTAAAAATAAGCAAAAACATTCTAACAATGGAAAATGTGACTGGTAAAAAAAAAAAAACTATCCCCGTGCCTAAATTTAACCATTTCCTTTTTTTTTTTTTTTTTTTTTTTTTTCCCCCCAAGTGACACAAGAAATACAAATGTACAGCGATTACATCATCTTCACAATACATAAGATAGTAAGACATACATTTGGATGTGTGGGAGGTGAGGGTTAAGAAAAGTAAGCTGGGCAGTGGTATATTTGAGTGTGCGAATGAGCATGTGGTTGGGACAAAAGTACAATGACAAAAGGAAAAACAGGAAAAAAAGGCAATCGGGGCAGAAGTCTGTCTAAATGTATGAATGTACATGTTGTGCATTAATGTGAGGAATGAGGGCCTAGTAAATATATATGTATTGTTAATAAAAAATAGCGAGAAAAGAAAAAACAAAACAAAACAAAAACAAACTAAATAAAATAAATAAATAAAATCTTTTCAGTGCCATTGCTGTCAACCAGCACTGCTCCACAATCAATTCTCCCTTTCCTTCTCCTTTTAATGTTATCTGCTCCGCTCTGTTTACCATCACCATCTTCATTGTAAATGTATCTTTTTTTCTTCCTTTTTTTGTATTATTTTTGATTATTATGTATATTTTTTTACAAATTATTATTATTATTATTATTTTTTTATTTTTATTTTTTTACCTCCTCACTTTCCGTGTAACTGCAGATTGCATAGTTGGGAGGAGAGGAAGAAGGGAAAGCGGAACAAAAAGATATAAATAATAAATAATAATTTAACCATTTCCAAACTCATGGCACTGACCCTGTAACCGGACAAAATCTGCTTATTTTATGTGTACTGACCTACGTGAAATGCCCCTTGTTTACTTATTTTAACTATTGATTGCATTAAACATGGACATGGCTCTTCCAAGACTGGAGTAAAATCATGTATCAGATTACAATTCTGACAGTATTGTTCATTTAGGTCTGTTGTGTTTTTTTTTAATTCAAGATGAGCTTCAGCCCGACCTCGTGTAGCCCTCAGGCCAGCACCATCCAGGAGCAGAGAGAGCGCTGGGACCGAAAACGCACCAGGACCACCAAAGAACTGGTCCAGACAGAGCAACGGTACTGCCAGCAACTGCAGCTCGTCACCACTGTGAGTAAACAACAGCAAACTGGCAAAATTTATTGGAAAAAATCATGACTCAACAATTTTTACTGTCAAAAATACCAAAATGAAGGTTTAAAACATCACATATGCATTTTTTTTGCTCAAAAGTTGCCCGTTTTGTCCAATTCTATTTCTTTGTTTGATGAAATGTTTACAAACCGTGAGAATTAAAATATAGTATGTGCTGATTTTTCTTCTGCGTTTGTGGCATTAAAATATTAGTATTTGGGCATTAAACATTGCATTAAAAAGCATTACATTTGACTTAAATATAAAAAGAAGGCGTACCTGAACAGAACTAAATGGAGAACTCCCCGGCCTTCTGTTTGAGCATGCTGGGCTGACGGAAAGCTCAGTGAGAAGATTTCTGGATGAAGTGAAAGGATATAAAGGTAGTCCGTGTGAGAGCAGAATTGCACATTTTACTTTCTCTCATTCTTCAGTATTTTGTGGAGATCTTGAACGCCAAAGGAACCCTGAAACCTGTTGCCAGCGAAAACATCTTCAGTTCAATAAAACACATCTACAACGTGAACCAGTGAGTATCCCCTGCTCCGGCTGACCCTCCCCTGAGGCTATACTAGAGATTCCCCTGTTCCTCTCTTGGCAGGGCTCTCCTGGTTCATCTGGAGAACGGGTACGTGGGGCGAGGCTTCGAGCAGTTCTGTCCTCAGCTCCATCACTACAGCGCGTATGTGGACAACATCTACAACGCCCACAGGACACTCAGGGTACGCTCGTCCGTTCAGTTGAATGTCTGAAATTCTTTCTCTCCGCTTTGTTTCAGTGAGTGCGGTGCATGGAATGAAAGTAAAAAGTTTCACATTTTGGAGCATTAAAGTGATAGTCTGTGAGTTTGTAAAGTGAGGAGAGAAACAATCAAACTCCTCCCCCCTTTACCCAGAACGCCCTTCTTAGTTTGCAAAATGAGGAGAGCAGGGACAGGATTTTCAAAAGTAAACGATCAAGCTCCTCCGCCTCCCTCCTGATTAGAGCTGACAGACTGGTTCACAGGAAAAGCTCTCATTGGTCGGTGCGGGAGGATACTAGACTCTACTAGATGAAATTGTGACATTGCTCAAAAATCTTTCCTGTATAGGTTAGGAGTGTGACAATATATCTATTTTCCGATATATCACGATATTTTGCGGGACGATACGATGCCGATACTTTTTATTCCGATATCGATACTTTTGATGACGTCATACATATTAATGAGCAACGTCATGCATATGAATGAGGCAGCAGTGCTCGACTGTTTTCACAGTCAATAGAGGCCAATAATGATCAAGGACAGCAGGGGGCAGCACTACAGTTTTAAGCACTTGGACCAAACTCTGTCACACAAATAAATGACTTTTAATGATAGTTTTAATAATTATAAAGAAGATTAATTTGGGGTTGATTTATTCCTTTTTAAATAGGACTGTCTTTTCTTGTTTAATTAAATGTAAATGAAGTCACTGACAGATCTATAGACCCATTTTCAGTGAGTAAGTCAGGGATCATTTATAAAAGGGATTCAAAGCACATGAAAAGAAATGTAAATGATGAATAATATGTAGTATGTTAAAATAAAGGTTAAAAGTAGCATGTTTATTAGGTTATATTTGTGCAATATATCGATTATCGCAGTATCGGCGTATCGTGAGATAAGCGTTATTGTAAGCATGTATCGCGTATCGTATCGAATCGTGAGGAACCCAGAGGTTCCCACCCCTAGAAAAGTTCATCGAAAATACCAAAATTATGGTTTAAATTCTGTTAGTGATGGGTAGATGAGGCCTCCTGAAGCGTTTCGGTACATCCCCAAACTGTATTGATACTGTGCCGGTACAGTGTTGCTCTATACTGACACCTGGTGGATCTTATACATCCTTGCATGCAACTTATTTGAGACTCACAAGACACACTGATTCAATGACCTACTGTAGTCATACTTGTATACATAATATTAAGTTACTAATCTCCTATGGTATCATTTAACATCTTATGTGAAAATTAAAGTGAAAGCTGTGAATGTGATTTACCAATTTAAATGTCATTGAGTTTTTATTATGATTTTTTATTCAGAAAAATAAGTTTGTCCAAAATGATCCCACACAGCAGAAATTTTTCTTTTTCTCTCGGGCTTTATTGATGTAGGGGGAAGTTATTTTATCTTTGGAAGGGTAATTTTCTTCTTCTGACAGTGATTCATCCCGCTGACACTTGCAGATGCAGTACCTTTTAAACAGGTGACGAGCGAAACAGCAGCAGCATCGGTCACGCGTCTTTTTCTTAAAGCGACACGCGCGTCGATACGGGGCTTCGCTCTATGAGCTCCACACACGCACCGGTGCGTCGGTGTTGCTGGACCCATCACTAAATTCTGTTTTTTTCTTTGCTAAAAAGTTGTGCTTTTTGTCCAATTCTCTTTCCACTGTTTGATGAAATGTTTTTTTCTGTGTTTTGTGGCATTAAAATATAGTATTTTAGCATTAGAAATGGCATTAAAAATCATTAAGTTTGACTTGCTTCTGCCTGTATAAACCCTGTTATTGTTGAAAAAGCATTAAATAAGCTGAAATTATGATGGAAACAACAGTCATTTTAACAGATTTAAGTAGTGATTCTAGAGTTGAGTTTTGAATATAGAAGTACGTCAGCAGAACGCACAACGCGCTGCAATCTGTGCCTGTCCCTGACGCCATCGTACCACACAGTGATGGAGGAGGTGATGGACCTGCACCAACATCTTGGTTGGCAGCTTGAGTGGGTCCATGATCATTTCCACTGTGGTCCACCTCCTTCCTGTTGTTTGAAATGACAAAATAATTGTAATATTATTGCCCTAAGTCTTTGTTATTTGCCTTTCATTGTTTATTTGTGAAGTCGTACCTACACTGAAACCTGTAGCTGACGCCTTGTTTCCATTCCAGACGCAGCTGAAGAAGAGCAAAGCTTTCCGTCACTTTAAGAAGCTTCAGGAGAGCAGGCTGGAGTTCAGAGGACAGAGCCTGGAGGAGCTGCTGGAGCTGCCTGTTACCAGAGTCCAACAGTAAGACCAGAATGGTCATATTCTCTGTAATACAGTTACAGTTCACGCGTAACACCAGACAGTGAGGGCTAAACATCACCTCAAACTGTAAAACGGGCTCAACGTCCAGCTGAATATCATGATCCTGGCTCTGATCTATCTGACTGTGTTTAATTTAGTTGTACTTGTAGGGCTGAGTACCATTAAACGATGCCAGTATTTGATTAAAAAAAAGAAAATTGAGCTTCTACAGGTATTGCAAAGAAAATGAACCAAAATGTTTTGAAGCCCGGTGGATCCTGAGGCAGCACTGAAGAAAGTTACTTGGTTGTCCCAGCTCAAATACATGATAATGAATAGAAATGCGTGTCCCGTTTGGAGTCATACTGGTGTGGACCACAGTGATGTTACTCACAGGGGTCCAAGGAATGTTCAGGGAGTTTATGAGAATATTCAGAGAGTTATACTAAGAAAAAGGTCCTTCTTGTACCAAAACCAAACTGTCCCTTTGTTTCCCTCAGATATAAGCACTACCTGGACGACCTGGCCGCCAACACCAGCCCTCACCACCCGGAGTTCCAGCAGCTCTCACGTAAGAAACTCTAAAGGTGCATTCAGACCTAACGCGGTGCGGGTGATTACTCTGTATTGTTAATGTGAAAGAACGCACTGGATTACAAACATGTTTTAAACAGGATTTTTTTCATCATGACATGAGGCTGGACAGACAGGTTCTGCACACTCCAGACCACACATGTTGAAATAATATCCGGGAGAGGCGAGGTTTGCGTTAAGTGTCAAGTGTCTGAGAAAACATTTCTACTGTCACCAAAGCAAAGTAAAGACTCATTTTCATGCACAACTTAGTACTCAGTAAGTGCACGTGGGAAAAACCCAGGGTTTGATTGCAAGTGTTTACAGTGACCAAATAGAAGAGGTTTGACTGGTTAGGTGTGTACGTGGGCGACACAGTAGTACAGCGGTTAGCGGTCGTGCTTAACAGTGAGAAGGTCCGGGTTTGATTCACACCTGGTCGTGGAGTTTACATGTTCTCCCCATGTCCCCGTGGGGAACCATCACGTACTCCGGTTTCCCCTACCACTAAAAAAAAGTACAATAGGCCAGGATAAATGAGAGTGCGTATGGGGACGACGGATGGAAATTAAATTTGCCCATGGCTACAATCCGGTGTGGCTTGTTCATTAACATGCACTGTCCCGATCAAATAAACCAAACTAAAACTAACTAAACGCACCTTTTTAAAGCAGTACTAAGTAACCCATGCCCCTAGAGGCCATAAGCACCACTGCAGGTGTACTGTCATGTTGCATTTTTTACTCATTAATTGTCCGTGAGAGTAAATACTACGCTGACAGAAAAGACAAAGGGAGAGAGGGATATTGTACATCTAATTACTCAATGGAGATACATTTTTTTCACTCAAAATTGGCTGTAAATACTGTTTAAAGCGACGCTATCCCGCAGTTAGCTTTGCCCGTTAGCCGGTTAGCTTCTTCTTCGTGATTCCATTGGTGTGTATTGGTGACTCCGACCCGGTGGCAGGCAAGTTGCAATTGTGGTTTTCTGGCCAGAGACACCAGGGGGAGATGAAAGACCCTCCAATCATCCCATTAACACTTGTATTACCCCAGAGGGACAACGGAAAGGATTTATTATGGTAAACAAGTTACTTAGTACTGCTTTAATTCTCAATTCACATTGTGAATTTGCGAACGTGATTGGATTCATAATTTGCATTGATGTTTGTAAAGTCATGTTGAGTTCACGGTGCACGTTCTAAAGGACTAAGAGGATTGTTACTATTATTTATTTATCCTTTATTCACAGAGTAAATAAAGAATAAATTCCAATTTACAATGTTGACCTGGAACTAAGTTCTTGAAACTACTAAAAAGGACAGTAAAAGGGGGGTAGCAAACAGGCTACAGGAAACTGAAATTGTGTCATGAGTAAAACATTGATATGAACTGCTAAACTAATACAAGAATCAAATACCTTTCAGAACATGTTTGTAGAGCTCTAAACTCCAGTCATGCCTCACTGCTAAAAGGTCATAGGTTAGATTCCCTAGCCAGTGGGGCCTTTAAACTAAAAACATGTTTAGTAGGGTCCTTGTCTAGGATCAGGTCTCCCCTCAACAAGCCATCCTGAGTCTTAACTTTCCTACTTAAATATGGGTTAACTGGAACAAATCCCTGGTTTAGTCCTGCTTTAAGCCGAGGACACACTACTGGAGTTTTAGCCCAATTTTGAGCCCGACTTACCTCTCCAAGTTCGGGGAAGGGTGACCTGATTAGCCCCCCTCACATATAATTCTCTGGTGGTGCTCCTCATGGCTGTGGAGTCGCTGCGATTGTGTTACGACTATCGGGTTGCAGCCTCCAAAACCTCAATTCAAACATGTCTGTATATATGATTGTCCGTTGCAACTAGAGGATGTCAATTTGTCGGGATTCCCGTGGGTCACGGGATTCCCGCGGGATTCCCACGGGATGGGAGTGAATTTCACTATTGATCCCGTGATTGGGACGGGACCGGGAAAAAACATCGGGAGTGGGCGGGAGTATATCGCATCAAAGCGGCAGAAAGTGGCAGATAATGCAGTGACATGCTGCTGTTATTTCATGAGGCACAAAACACGGAAAGAAATGATTAAATATACAAATAAGCGCTAACTTTCTTCTCTTCATCCTGCCTTCTGTCCATGCGCCGCAGCAGTGCACCCTCCATTAACGTGAACCTGGCCCCCATCATACTCAAAATGTATAAAAAATATGTTAGTCGTTTGTGCTACGTTTGTGCTGTTTGTGCTGTAAAAAGTTGTGTTTGTGCTGTTATCGTTTTTGAGATATTAATGATTGTTTTTTGCATGCAATGTGTGTTGTCGTGCACTCCCGACACGTGTGCGCGCTTCAGATGAGGACGAGCATGGACGCCTGAAGGCTCTAAAGTTTGTAATAGTTTAAAAACCGAACCAGCACAAACGGAAATCTTTACAGCACAAAACAGCACAGATGTAGAGGGAAGCGGTTGACACCATTTTAACCCGTTTTGGAGCTTATAACGAGCAGGGTGACCTTAGATCTGACCAATAAAACAATCATTAATATCTCAAAAACGATAACGGCACAAACAAAAATGTTTACAGCACAAAACAGCACAAACGTAGCACAAACGACTGACATATTTTTTATAAAATTTTGAGTATGATGGGGGGCCAGGTTCACGTTAAAGCACCCTCCCCTTGTCGGCCCAAACACGGCGCTCTCTCTCCCCCTCTCTCTACCTCGCGCGCGGCTGCGTGTGTGGCTGGAGCCGCTGTCAGCGCGGACAGAGGGAGATGTGTTGGTGCTGAACACAGTGGCATTAGGCGAACGTTAAAGTAAAAAAGTGAACTTCACAGCCACTAGTTTTCGTGTGTGATAAAAGCTGTGTGCGATACGAGGACAGGGCCTTTGGCTGGGGATCTTAAAGGGACAGCGATCTTAAAGGGGAGGTGTCATGTTCCACTGCCCCTGTGAAATAAAACTGAAACTTCCTAAACGACTTTATTTAAATAGTGCTGGTGGTTAGACTAATAATGTAGCCCAGGTTGTGACCCTGGTTATTTCAGTCACAACATGTGGCTTTTATTGGCCTGATGTGCATCTAAAAAAACTTTGTAAAACATGCGGGATTGGGACGGGAGTGGGATTGATTCTGTCGGGAACAGGACGGGACAAGATTTTTTTTTGCACATCACACCGGGACTGGGATGGGACAGGATTTTTTTTGTGGGAGTGGGACGGGACAGGAGTGAGAAATCACTCCCGTGTCATCCTCTAGTTGCAACTCACTGCCACCTCCTCTCCCAAGATGTCACCTACCACGTGTGTCTCTCTTGCTGCTGATATGAGTGCATGAAAGACCAGGCCGCCAATGTTGTCCAGGATCCTGTGGTCCTGACTTCATGTTTGGGGTCTTATGTAGGGCTAGTGCGTTGTTGATCCACGAAGAAAGGTCAAGGGAATCAATAGAGCATTTGAAAGATAGTGAACAACATGTGCTTGAAATGAACTTAATACTGTGTTTATACTGTATTTGACATTGTTGGTAATAATAAAAAAAAGTCATACATTGTGCACATCTAGTGAAAAAAAAAACACACAGTCCTTAAACATCCATTCAATGATTCACATGATGGCGGTTGTCAGGGGGGTTTGCGGGAGCTAGAAATGAGTTGGGGCAGCAGCTTATGCTCAACTGTCTCCACCTTCACAGCTCTGACGGTAAGAAATGAGTGGTGCAGCTTTAATGTAACTTTCTTATGTAGTTATTTTTCTGCTTTAGGAGCGTCTGAGGTGGTCTCTGAGCTGAGCGCCCGAATTGAGGAGAACGCCAGACACCACGAAAACCAGCTCCAGCTCCAGAGAGTCCAGCGGCTCATGACCAACCGCAGAGTCAGAGTCAATACACCAGGTAACCACTACAACTACAACTACAACTTGGGCGGCACGGTGGCGCAGCGGTTAGCACTCGTGCTTCACAGCTAGAAGGTCCCGAGTTCGATTCCCACCTGGACGGGGCCTTTCTGTGTGGAGTTTGCATGTTCTCCCCGTGTCTGCTTAGGTTTCCTCCGGGTACTCCGGTTTCCCCTACCACTAAAACATGTACATAGGTTCCATCTGGGCCAGGACACCTGAAAAGAGATTCTTAATCAGTGGGACTATCCTAGTTAAATAAAGGTCAATAAATAAATAACTACGATACCACGAATGTATGAAAATAATTGGATAGGAGGATTGGACCAGAGGGGAAGCTGGATTAAAGGGTTAGTGTGGTAAATAAGCGTTAACCTGGTTTTGCTGTACTAAAAAGATGGATAACTTCAGGTAGATCGCCATGGAACATGGCCTTAGCGCAAAACCTGCTCTGGACAAGGTTTAGTTCCCTGCTTAGATTAGAAGACGGCTCTTTGACCAATCAGAGGAGAGAATCCTGCTCAGAAGGAGCAGAGAGGGAAGACGAGAAAGCACCTTCAGCAGCGAGAAGTCCTTTATTTGAAAACGCACATGGATTTGATAAAGTATACACATCGTGTTGTAATTTTTTCTACACATGTAGCTGACGCAGAGTGTAGATGATGACATGAAAATGGTACGAGTGTTGCATTTCAGTTGTAATATATATATTAACAAAGACATTTCATCTTTACTTCACTCACTGAATCCATCCTCACATACAATCTACTAAGCAATATTCTAGTGGTTTATGCTGCAGATATGCCTGACACTGTTCCGGCTTCAGCGTCATGAGATCAGGTCCCGGCTTCAACAATTTGCTGAATGTCTCTCTTCACAACCTTTTGTGCTGAACTGTTGTACAGTATTAGCGGAGAACAGTAGGATTATAGCAGGATATGTGTGACCTGTGTGGTTGTGTGTGTCGCAGGGCGCTGGTACATCCGCGAGGGCTGGCTAAAGGTGGTGCCTCCTAAAGGCTCGGAGGCCAAAGCGCAGATGTTCTTCCTCTTCTCGGACATGCTCCTGCAGACGCGACGCTCTAGCGCCCTCTCCCTGTCCAACACGGATAGGTTCGAGGTGCACCGTGTCTTTCCTCTGGACCAGTGCGCTGTGGAGAAAGTGTTTGGACACACGCGGAGCCAGGGAGGACTGCTCAGCGTGAGTAACATCTGTACCTGGGTTAAAAGCGTTGTGTAGTAGTCCTAGTTCAAATGTACGTTATTTCTCACGGATCAAACTATAAAAGCAGTCAATGACACCACTGTACTCGGTCTCTTTGTTTTGTGAAAGTCATAAAACTCACTGGGTGGGAGAGTGTGAATGCGACAATGTGTTTATATTTGTGGGAGGAGGTGGGGTCAATTTAAGTGTAGAAGTGATACTTCAGTATATAATTGTACTTTCTTTTTACCTTTCCAAAGACTAGTTGCAATTTCAGTGATCACATTTTGCGAATCCCAAAGGCTTCACTTGTTTGGCTGAACAAAATGTCCCGGTCCCAACAAAAATCACTGAGGTCTCCATCTGACGGACACACCCTTTAAATAAAAACACATGGGAACTTCATATGTGCAAATGTTCAGTCCTAGTCCTGATTTTCCACATTTCCTGATTCTGTAATTTGAAGTTTTGTTTTGACACGGCATATGATGACTTTTTTTTGCTTTAGATTAAATTTGAAAGGGTTTATTTAAATATTGCAATAATATCGTTATTGCAATCTGTTTCTCTGCAGCTGTCGTTCCCAAAGGCCAAGCTGCTGCTGATGTCCAGTGACCAGGACGACTTCAACAACTGGTTCAACTGCTTCACCTCTGCAGTCAGGTCATCCTCTCCCCTCTGTCCTCTTTATCCTCTGCTCTTCTGATCTTAAAGGCCTTTTTACAGTTGTTGGCGCTGTTTCGGACAGGGGAGAAATAGGTCCAGTTTCATCTACTTCAGTCCTTTTCAGTCAGAAGAGGAACGCTTCCGTGACGTGGTTACGTAGTAAGAGACTACAGGAAGTACATGTGCATCACTGCAATTGGCAATTACTTTTAACTGGAACTTAACGCTAAACCATTTTTTTCTGCTGATACTGCTACTGTGCGGCCCAGTTTTTGCTATTTTAGTGTTGATGACTGTAATTGGCACTTTTGTAATCTCAGTTCTCCTCTTGCCCTCCACCTCAGTTTGCATGTTCACGAGAGATTAATCCTAATTCTCTTTGCCTCGCTGCCATGATTGTTGCCATTCATCTGCACTGACTTTGGAGTTTATGTATATGTAAGTATATTTCTCCTGGCTGTGGTCACAGCTGACTTTCAGAGAGGAAATGGCCATATTTGGATTATACATCATCTTGGTTGCCTTTCGCAGTACTCATGGATAGCGATATGACAATACTTGTGAATGAATAAGCGTGGGAAACCGGATGGTGTGCTGCAATGTTATTATTTCTAGGAAATCTCTGGCTCGCTAGCAACAAAAACTTTAAGAAGAGGTTAGTGGAGAAAAAATCTCAACATTTACCGCTGCGTGAAAAATCTGTTTCCACCTGCCATGTCTCGTCTTAATTATGAATTTTCCCGTGACTGAAGTCGGGCTGGGGGTCACAGGAACTGTCCCAATGAACCGTTTGGTGCGATAACGCCTGGAAAAGCCAAATCAGCCTTGCTTCATGAAATTTGAAATGATGTTCCTTGTTTTCGTTGACAGGAAGCTGCAGTCGAAGTCCACGGTGATTCAGGAGAAGCCGTCAGAGAGCGCCCCCGCAGGAAGAGGACAGCGGTGAGGATCCAGTTCACATGAAGAGCTGTGCAGTGTCGGACACTTGTCAAACCTGTAAAATGTTTCTGTTCCGAGCAGCTGAGCGAGCAGAGTCCTGACAACACGGGCAGCAGCGCCCCCAAGAGGAGCAGACAGGAACCGGCAGCCCAAAGGTAGGTTTTTATCAGGGACGTAGGAACATGTAACCTGGGGGAAATAAAGTGAAAATCTGGTATTAAATCTGTGCTAACATCGATGTGCTCCCTTTAGTGCAGAGACCTCGTCGTCCAGCTGCATCATTCTGTGACTGAACTCACTTTGCCCCAGAGTTTAGACCAAAAAGTGCCTCCTTTGCTACTTTTATCATTTTCATATTCCTTTTTTAAATGTTTGTCACTTGTATTATGCAACATTTTATATCACTTTATATCACTTCAGCCAATGTGCAATATAAATACGGCTGGGCCTGACTCCATTCTTTATTCTTTGAAAACTGAGCCTAAACTAGGACCAAACCAGGAGATCATAAAGAATTGGACTGAAACTAAATTAAAAGTAGGCAATGATACCAAAACTATGACTAAATCTATATTTTTGTGACTCAAACTAAATAATATAAAAAAGGGACTAAAAACATCCAACCTCTACTTTGATACAAACTGTCACCGAAAGCAAATCCAAACTGCAAATTCGAATTACTTTTTAGCCATGAGAGGGCAGTACACACACGGTTTTACACGGTTTGGACTATATAAGTGCACAATATACTCTTTACACTAAATTAAAAAAAATAAGTGGGAACAGATCATAATACTCTAAAATCATCAGATACACAGTTTACTCTAAGAGAAAAAGTTGGTTTGGTCTTTAGTTGAATTTTTTAAGTGAGTATTTGTGTGTTTCTGTTTGGGGGAGACACAGATTATGACATTTTCAACATACAAAACACTACATACCCAAACTTTAAAAACAAAGTCGTTTTTAATCAAAATACTAAATGTCCATGTCTTTCTTGCTCTATTTGAGTGTTGACCAGAAAATGATTAATCGATGACTTAACTATTTCAGTTATCTGCCCTGTTAAGCAGTGAATTTAAATGATATGAGGCTCTTTCAAACTGTCTCTGATATTCAGATGTTTTTAGTCCCTTTTCATTTTATATTGTCATTCATTTATTCATTAACTGCTCTTAGTTTGTAGTGTAGTTTTAGTGTAACTTAAGTCAGCAAAACTACTACTTTGACTAGACTTATGAGACTTAAACCAGGGCCAAACTGGGACAAAACCACGACTGAATCAGGTCTACAGCTGTACCAAAGCTGGACTGAACCAGGACTGGCACACTCCTCATTGGTCAAACTTGGGACAATCTTTCGTGTTTATATCTGCTGCCTCCTCCCAATTCAACGAGGCTGTTTAATTGGGAGAGATTCGCTGCTAAAGGCCAAAGCTACTAACACAATATTTATCTTTTATGTCACATTTTAATTAAAAACAGGGATATTTTTGAATGTTTAAAAAAAAGTTACCGTCTCCTGCTTGTCAGTTGGGGATTGTGGGTTTGATTCTTTCTGTTTTTTGTCTTGTACTTTTACTACAACTACGACTCCAACTGCTGCTACTGCTTGTACTAATACTATGTTTTCCACTGGAATGTAATTTGGTTGAAAATGAACTGTTTTTTGTTGTTTTTTTTTAGAATTTTAGACTCGTACGCTAAAAAACAAGTGTCCCATATGCCAGGGGAAGGCAAATTCTCTGGGTTGTGGCCCAATTGTTTTTTATAACCGTATTTGGGGTTTTGACAGGACATTAAAACAGCGTTAAGTCATTTTGCCAAAACAAACCAATACTAATTTTCTAATTTAGTATTGCGCTCTTTAATTAAGCTCTATTTTTTGGTTGTAGCGCTTTTAATGATAATAATAATAATGCATCAGTTTTATATAGCGCTTTCTGGATACTCAGATGCTTTACATGGCATTATTCATTCACTCCATACTTGGTGGTGGTAAGCTACTATTGTAGCCACAGCTGCCCTGGGGTAGACTGACGGAAGCGAGGCAACCAGTCTGCGCCATCACCAGAGTTTTACATCACTATATGGTGTAATGATTGTTTTTCAAAATTTTGGGGGTCAGATTTGACCCCTGGTCCAGACGTTGTCTTCCCCTGCCATATAAACGAGAGGTGTGATCAGAACGGGGTAGAGCTCGACTGACCAAAAAATTGGAAACATGTGACTGAAAGTATGAACTGTCCATTTAAATTCTATGTGTTCTTATATCTTTTTATGTTGTGCTTTGAATAATGACTGAAATCAGATGCATGTATCTCGACTGTCTTTGAACCAAATCATGTAATAAAATGCTACAGCTGACGTCATGTGATTGTTTTTACTTTATAAAAATGGCAGCTCATAGTTAGTGTGGCCTTTGCCTTTCAACTGAGTGATTCATACAAATGCACTGCCTTTACCCTCCGCCGTCGTGCAGTTTTGGCTACAACAGTTTTTCCCACGTGAATGCGTCTTTCTAAACAAGAAGTATTGAGGTTTGTAAGCGGGGGCCACTGCATTTGATTTAAAAATAATTTTAAGGGAGATGTCATTGCCATTTTGTTATGACCGGTTTGTTTCACATTACCCAGAAGCTCCTTCACTTTAAAGAAATGTCAAGAGTAAACGATCAAGCTCCCTCCCACTTCCCTCCTGATTGGACCTGGCAGGCCAGTTGGCAAGAAAAGCTCGTCTCATTGGTCAAAGTTATGGCACCGGGGATTCTGATTAGCGGCTGAGATCTTTCAAAATTGCTTCAAATGCAACTCAAAGAAAAGGAAACTTGTAATTTTTGCTGGTGAATGTGAAATAAATGCTTTTGAAATGGAAGGACACAGAAAGATCTGTGGTGAAACACTGGATTAAACTAATGTCCAATAACTTGGCTCTGGAGAAACTGACATACAGTCAGGTCCATAAATATTAGGACATCGACTCAATTCTTATGTTTTTGGCTCTATAAAGCACCACAATGAATTTGAAATGTGCTTAAACTGCAGACTTTCAGCTTTAATTTGATGAACGGTGTAGGAATTACAACCGTTTTTATGTGAGCCTCCCACTTTTAAGGGACCATAAGAAATGGGACAGTAACAATTATGAATCAAATTTTTCCTTTTTAATATTTAGTTGCAAATCCTTTGCAGTCAATTACAGCCTGAAGTCTAGAAGGCATAGACTTCACCAGACGCTGGGTTTCATCCCTGGTGATGCTCTGCCAGGCCTCTACTGTAAATGTCTTCAGTTCCTGCTTGTTCTTGGGGCATTTTTCCTTCAAATGCAGGGAAATGCAGCTCAATTGGATTGATGTCAGGCGATTGACATGGTAATTGAACATTTTAAACATATCACTTTTTTGCCTTAAAAAGCTCTTTGGTGGCTTTAGCAGTAGCATTGGGTCATTGTCCATCTGCACTGTGAAGCGGCGTACACGCATTAGGCTGAATATGAGCACATAAAACATACAAATGAAACAGTTCCTTTGGCCCATACAAGCCCATGCCATGATGCTGCACCACCATGTTTCACTGATGAGGTGGGATGTTTTGAATCATGAGCAGATCCTTTATTTCTCCATATTTTTCTCTTCCCATCACTCTGGTACAAGTTGATCTTTGTCTCATCTGTCCTAGGGTGTTGTTTCAGAACTGTAAAGGCTTTTTTAGATGTTTTTTGGCAAACTCTAATCAGCCTCCTGTTTTTGAGGCTCACCAGTGGTTTACACCTTGTAATGGTGTATTGTAATGGTTAATGGTGTATTCTCTCTGGTGAAGTCTTCTCTTGATTGTTGACTTTGTGTTCATCAGTCTGATATAGAGTCAATCTGTTTCAGCCATTTGCACTGCTTTATTGCATTATGTGGTATGTTCACACTCATATCTACTGCTATCACTTAATACACCTGCACAGACTGTGAATACAATACCGCTGTTGTTCTATGTCAAATTGTTGTTGTTGTCCTATCATATTTTATTTTTTATTATGTATTTATTATTATTTTAATCTTCTTCATGCAGTCTTATAGTTTTAAAGTCTTCATAGCTTATTTTTTATCTAAAATTCGGTGTTATATGTACCGAGTGTACCTGTGTGTGAACCTGTTCTCAAACAATGGCAATACATACAATTCTGGTTCTGATTCTGACACACATGTTTTTGTTCTGACCTATTGTTGTGAAGGTTTTTTCTTCACCAGAGAAAGAATTCTTCAGTCATCCACCACATTTGTCATCCGTGGTCTTCCAGGTTTTTTGTGGTGTTTTCAGCTCACCGGTGTGTTCTTTCTTTTTATAATATTCCAAACTGTTGATTTAGCCACGCCTAATATGTTTGCTATCTCTCTGATGGGTTTGTTTTGATTTTTCAGCCTAGCTTGATAGCTCTTCAATTCATATTGAGAATTAACCGCAACAGGATGCCAAATGCAAATATCACACTTGAAATGAACTCTGGACGTCTCATCTGTTCCTTATAACAGATGAACTGCTAAGCTCTTCCCAGAAGATGGTGAAAGACTGCTGTGGAGCGGAGGGAGCTGCGCAGGAGAAAGAGGGAAGAGGAGGTGGAGGAGCTGACCAGTGCAGGACACCACGCTCTGAAACTGGGACAAACCCAGGAGGCGGTGCACCGTTTCAGGGGATCAGCGGAGACTGAAGGCAGCCAGCCAGGTTTCCTCCGGGTGCTGCTACGGTTTCCTCGACCTCCAAAAACATGCTGGTTAGGTTGGCCCAAAATGGCGGCTCAGCTCAGTCGCAGCGGCTCAGGACTAACATCTGAACCCAATTTTAATGTACATGTACGCTTGTACAATGACAAATAAAACACTTACTTACTTACTATAAATAGGCTAATGAGGGAAGAGCAGAGACCTGGCCCACGGAACAGCTGAGCAGCCACTTGTCCTATTACTTATAGTCCCTTAAAAAGGTGGAGGCACACATACAAACAGTTGTAATACCTACACTGTTCATCTGATGTGGATGTAAATACTCTCAAATGAAAGCTGAAAGTCTGCAGTTTAAGCACATATTTGTTGTTTCATTTGAAATCAATTGTGGTGCTTTATAGAGCCAAACACATAAGAATTGAGTCGATGTCCTAATATTTATGGGCCTGACCGTATATGGCCAAAGGAAAACTTGAGGTCTTCAGTTGCTCTTTTTACGCATTGTGAAAGACTTTGATTTGTAGGAACTTTGTTGTAATCGAGTGAAAGGTGGATTTTAGGGTCCGGGAGGGATTTTATTTTGTGTTTGTGTGTTATATATAGGGCCCAATTTGTAAAACATTTAAACTTATTGATTATCACTTTAAATCAGTTAAAAGTGTGATTCAAATACATTAAGATTTGTCTAATTGTTAAGAAAATGTTAAATGTCCTACCAATCTCTTGCATGAATGAATGAAGTCTTCAGATTGTCTAAAACAAACATCATTTTACTATCTCACAGAAGTCTAAACACATTAATGTTTCAGTTTTGTAAAAATATGTAAATGTGTTGCTGTGGAAAGTCCCTCGTGTCACTTCCTCGTGCATAACCCACACAGCCTGTTAGTGACCTACTTCACTCAAACTCAACATGTGAGAAGTGCTCTGTAGTTTGAAGACGTTGAGCTACATTTTTTAGTTCTGATTAAGTCCTTGTATTAGCCATGTCTTAGTCCAGGTTAGCACTAGTTTGGTTATGATGTAGTCCAGGTTTGGGCATAGTTTAAATTTTTCGTCTTGACGTTAATTAGTCTGATTCTTGATTTCAGGTGCCTTGTCCAGCAATAGACTGAAGCAGAACTCATGTTTGGCAATAGGCTCGTTCAAGAGGAAAAAGTCACAAGTCCAGCCGACCGCTCCACATCCAGAGAACAGCGAGAGAGGAGCACGTTTCTGATCACAACAGACTCGTATCCAATCACCTGAGCGTGAGCCGCGGACAGGTGGGCGTTTCCCCATCATGCTTTTTATTTTAATTTTATTAACGTTTATACAAATAGTTTCAACAAAGAGGAAGGGGATACATTACATTTTACCAGAGGAAGATATGTCATTAATAAAAAAACAACACCCATACCAAAAATATTAAGAGGAGCCAGGAGTAAGATTGTACTTTTCTAGTATATACATTGTTTTACCTGTTTTTTAATTTTGTATTGAATTAATAGTAGAAATATATAGGTTATTGTCTGCAAGAAAAGTATTTTTTTTTTTTGTCAGCCCATTTCATTTTATGTAGGTGATATTTTCCTATTAAAGAGGGGGTATTATGCTTTTTTCAATCACATAGCACCAGTCTATAGCATACTACAATGATGACGTAACCTTCTGTTGGTCTGTATATAGTAAATTAAAGCAGTACTAAGTAACTCTTGCCCCTAGAGGCCATAAGCGCAACTGCAGGAGTCTTAGCAAGTTATTAAATGTCTTGGAGAGTAAATGCTACGCTGACAGAAAAGGTGAAGGGAGAGAGGGGTGTTGTACATCCAGTTTTACAATGGAAATATTTTTTTTCACTCAAACTTGGCTGTAAATACTGTTTAAAGTGGCGCTATCCCACAGTTAGCTTTGCCCGTTAGCCTGTTAGCTTCTTCTCCGTGATTCTATTAGTGTGTATTGGTTGCTCCGCCCCGGTGGCAGTCAAGTTGTAAGCATGGTTTTCTGGCCAGAGACACCAGGGGGAGATGAAAGACCCCCCAATCATCCCATTAACACTTGTATTACCCCCAGAGGGACTACGGAAAGGATTTATTAAGGTAAACACGTTACTTAGTACTGCTTTAAAATAACTGCCTTGAATAAAATTGCTCTCTCAAAATGGCTGTACTGAACGTCTTGAAATAGGCCTCTGTCTCTTTAAGAAGCTTTCCGACACGCCCCCTTCAGCACACTGCTGTGGCATCTAAACAACACTACTGTGCGGGGAGGGGGCTCTGCTGAGCTGAGGAGCAGTGGTTGGTGGCTTGGCTGGTGACAAAAGGTCCAGAGGCGTCTCCAGGAGGTGGGGGCGTTCCTAGGAGGACTGAGGCATAGCTACACCTAAAATGGCTGTCGTCTAAGTTTTTACTGATTACTCAAAATATGTGAATGAGCCAAGGCAACACTCCAGGCATGTGTTTAATGAGGGAATGACATAATAACATGATATAAAGCTTGAAAAAGTCGATTTTACATAATACCCCCCCTTTAAAATATAAAGCTAAATAACAAATTTCACATCTCTATCAATTTTTCGATCAAAGTAGATACATACATCTTTGGCGTTTAAAATAATTAATTGTCCAATTTTCTGGGAGAGATAGTTTTGAACATCAATCCAAAATATTTGACAGTACATGCATTCAAAAAACAAGTGAATAATTGTTTCCTTGTGTAGTCCACGGAAAACGCACAAAAAGTCAATATTCAGTTTAAACCGTTCCAGAACATGCTTTGCGGGGTATATTCTGTGAAGAATCTTGAAAGACACTTCCTTTATCTTGTTGGTTAGGCAGTATGTGCAGAGGCGTAGCTTGCCATAAGGCAAGGCAGGCAGCTGCCTGGGGCCCCCAACTGTGAAGGGCCCCCATGCACCAACCCGTTTTTCAGATACCTGCAGTAAACGCTTGATATATATACAGCCTTCCTAGTGATTTTGGTGATGCAGTTACATCATCTCTCCACCAAAGCTCTGTGGCGCTGTTTATCCCCATCCTGCTGCATGCTTTAGTGAGTCATGGATCCCTAATGTTAACTTTTAATGAGCAGTGGACAGACTTTTTTACTCATGGCTCCACCAGATTATATTTCTAATAGTGAAGCCAGTTTATTGTAACTCTCTTCATGACCTAAAGAACCTCAGCCTTCTGTTCTGAGGAAAACTCCTGCAGAGAACTGCATTATGGGAGTTTTCAGGTGACCCGCTCCTGCCCAAATGACATCCTCTCTTCCAGTGCGCAGTACACCGATCGGCCACTAGAGGGCCCCCAACCGACATTCTTGCTTGGGGCCCCTTGGTACCCTTGCTACGCCACTGAGTATGTGTTTGTGACGTTCCATGCTTTCTTCCAATTGACACTGCCATATAGAGACACCCAGACATGTTGAGATGGAGGAGTAGTGTTTCCAACAATAAATTTTCCGTATGTCCTTGTTGCTGCATCTTTTGTTGAGAATGTCTATGTCCCCCAGAGAAATACCATCTCTCCATTGTACTATGTTGGTATAACGAGTAGTGTCTTTGGAGCCGTCTTTGAGCACCTTGCAGGATGGCATCAAACACCACAGCATATTCCTTAGGTGTGACAGGCAGTTTGTATTTTTTGAGAAATTTATCATAAGATAGTAATATACCATTCTCATTGGTTAGTTGCTTTACAAGATGTTACAATCAAACCACCTTTGAATGAAAAGAGATCAATGTTTAAACTGATTATTCCAGATATAATATCTGTGGGGTGAACAATTATGTTTAAATGCTAAAGTCCATGCCAAGAATGCTTGTCTGTGAAAGTTTGCCAGTTTAATCAGTGGTTAAAGTGGATTTTGGGAGGTGGTGGAACTCTAATCTTGAAGACTCGGAACGCTACATTAGGTCGATATATGAAAGGCTGTGTTTTATATTACTTTTAATTTTTTTTTTTTTAAATAAGTTTTAAACCATTTCACAGAATAATATTTCTTTATATGTGCTCTTGTTTGAGATAGGCTACTCCCAGAAAGTTAGAGCAACAGCCGTCCTACCCGGGAAATTTTTTGAATAATCAGATACAATTTAGTGCAATCTGGTGGATTTTAGGCAAAGATATGCTGTTTAAATTAGCCTTTTACAGTGATGAAAATAAGAACTGTACTTCATGATTAGTTTCCTAAAAAAAAAAAAAAAAAAAAAAAGTAACACTGATTTTTATAGCTGCAAGTCTGCTTTTATTATTTGATCTGTGTATTTACTGTTTTTATGTACTGTCAACATCCTTGTTTCCCTGTGGGGCCCCAGTCCCTCTGCTCCCCGTGTCAGCTCCGCCCCTGTTTTTTCTCCGTCTGTAGCTGCTCATCGCGCTGATCAGTGAGGAGGAGACACAGGCTCCAGAAGACTCTAAAGACTCAACTTTAGCCAGAATGCATGACTCTGTTGTTACTTTTAAACCGCGGATAGATTCAGAGGATCTGATCAGAGCAAATGCTTTGTGAAAAAGGCCGACATCGCGCCCGTAACGCCACACTGTTTTATCGCCTTTTTCTCTTATGCTCCCTAAATTGATCTCTAAACCGAAAATATGAGGCTGATTGATGTGAAATAAAAAGCGGACTAAAGCTTGGGAAGAGTAGACTCCGTTTATGGATTAGTTTATATCCATAAAGTCGATGAAAATGATTTCGTGATAAATACTGTAATATTGAGGCGCATAAATCCGCACGCATGAGGAGCGGACGGAGCTGCTGCTGACTTTTGTCCAGCGCGGCTTCAGCAAATTAACAATGGAAACTACCCGTTCCTACACCTGGCCCGACCTAGTATTTTTATTGCAAGTCGAAATCATTAACTTTTTATTTTTAAAGATTTTTTAAGGGTTAAGGATTAGGGTTAACAATTATTTACATCCAAGTCTCAAAGCGTATTGACTGGAGAGCTTACAGTCTATATGCCAGTGTGATACCTAATTTGAAAGCCAAGACCTTCTAGTTTCTAAAAATATGTGTGAGATCTGTGTGAGTGAAACACAACTTACATTACCGTTCCTAATCCTAATTATATCGTGATTAGGGTTAACTAACCCTAACCCCCTGATCAGGGGAGACGGCAGTTAAGGGGTTAACGAATCATAATCCAACACTTCTAAACCACCTTTATTTTTACTGTTTGTTAACATTTCCTTCCTGAGATAATGTGGTTTATTCCTCCAAATAAAGTTCTACATACGTGAGTTCAGTGATTTTGACATTTCTATGGTCATTTCCAAGGAGAGTGAGCGTTTCCCCATCATGCACGGGGCGATATGTAGATTTGTGTTACGTAGACACACCTGAGCGTGTGCGTTACGGTAAACAGGTGCGTCATGTGTTTCTCTTCCTGCTTCTGTAAACTTCCTGGTGGCTCTACTCTACTCTACACACGTTTCGGCTCGGGACCAGACCTGGACCAGAGGCCGGACCATGGCTCGGTTTGGAGCGGGCTCCCTCGCTCCTCTCATGCCGTGTTTGGTGCTGCTTTTCGGGGTGACAGGAGCGAGAGGCGCCTACGTGATCCCCGGAGCTGAGAAAGACTGCTCTCAAGAGGTGACTTTCATATTCAAGCTAGTGTTTGTTTCAATAACGCTTTGAATAAACTGCGAGTCAGGATTACCACTTACAGTAGTGTAGGCTGGTCGAGGTTCGGTAACAAGACAAAAGATGAAAGGCACATTTTTCTGGACAACTCGCAATCTGTCACTAAATCCCTAGTCAAAATAAATAATGAATAGAGTAAAACAAAAATCCTTGGCTGTAGCTTCATGAGGAGAACCCCCTTTATTTGATTTTTGGAGTGATCTTATTATGTGAAGCTACTCTATAGCAGTGGTTCTCAGACTGTGGCGCGTGTCCCACTGGTGGTACTAATTTCTACTCATTTTAATTCGATAATTCATTGTAATGTTTAAGTCAATGTCTTTTAGTTTTTTCAGTTTATTTGAGCAGCATATGAACCAGACTTATGGAAACATGAAGCTGCAGTTTGTGACATACCTTTTCACTTGACACAAAAAACACATTACATTACTCTCATAACGTCCAGCACATACCTTGTTTATAACTTTTTATTTTTTAGATGGATAAATGCTTTATTGTCAGATACGAGGATCGAAATTGTTTTACAGTTCAGCAGCTCCATAAAAATACAAACAGACATACAGATATAAGACAATTCACAGAGACATTATAAATTGTCCGCTCGCCATAACACACTTTGATTTTATGACTTGATCCTCACTTGTTTACAGTAAACTCTTGATAGGCATGCCTAGCATTTATTGGTACTTGTTTATGGTTGTAGAAATGATAAAGATGAAAGAAATAGAAAACATTTTACAGAGTATTTTCGAAGACCTTTGAGGGGGTCACTAATGCCACCTGTTTTATCATTTATGATTGTAGTTATTAAAAAAAAATCAGGTGTTTAGTCCAGTTGAGGTCTGCTTTAGATTCTTATTAGACCTGTTTCAATTTGATTTGATCTTGGATTGGTGGTACTTGGCAGGTCAAATATTTAGTACGTGGTGTGTAGTTTTAGGATCAAATCCCATAGAACTCAAGAACCATAACGTAAAAATGTCATGCAATGTTATTTGCAGATATTACTTGGGGTACTTAGTGCCTGAAGACTTTGATTTGATTTATGTTTTAGTGTTGTTCTGACAGACAAAACCTGAAGTTTTGATCTCTCTCTCTCTCTCTCTTTTCCCCAGGGCATGAACTGCTCCCTCAGCTCCAGTGAGTATTAAGATTTTTTATTTTAAGATTTGGTGTTAATGAGTAGCTTCAGAAAGGCCTGTGGTACAGCCCTTCTTCCTCCTCCTGTAAGTTCGACAGTGGCTTCTGGCCTGTTTGACGCCCCTGACTCGAAATACAAAAGTATTATTGAGAGATTGAGTATTATTTATTCATCATATTCACTTAGCTTAATTCTTGTCCACACGTAGCCAACCTAACAGTTCAAATCTGTGATCATTGGCATCATTCATAACATTATGCAGTTATGCATGCATGTAGTTTTATATTTGGTCGACCAAAATAAAGCCTATTCTGCACTTTTTACATTGTACAGTGAAATAAAAAACATGTGCAATAGGTGAATCCTCCAGCCAGGTGATTCTGACCATCAGCCTGGCTCCACATCATGGAGATGGGTCCCCGGACGCGGCACTGCCGTCGACCACTGCTCCTTACGGGTTGCCTCAGCGGCATCGAAGGATGGGTTAAATGCAGGGGACAAATTTCCTTACGGGGACATTAAAGTATACAAACAAACAAACAAACAATCTACATTCTATCATTTAAAGCAGTGGTTCCCAAAGTGGGGTCCGGGCCACCCTAGGGAAGATTACTGATTATAAATGTTAATTTGACTAAAGACTAGATCATACAGCGTTGTGCTCAGCTTAGTGCTGTTCTCCAAGACTGTTGTCAGGATATGCCCAGAGGACAAACCGGACAGAACGGGTGAACGGGCTGTTAATGATTTTTTATTGCTGGGCTGCAGTTTCTAGAATGTGATGATGTCACAGGACCCAGTGGGGGGAGGAGCCAGTTTTTCCTATTAACTACATTACACTTTCACAAGTCCTAGCTCAAAAGAAAATGTATGAATTACAAAAATGATCATTAGTATCAGTCACTGGGTCCAAGATCTCTCTGTACAAGACCAAAATAATTTTTCCTCAATATAATAGTATTGGACTTTAGAATGCTGTGATGTCACCTGCAACCCAGAAATTCCTACCTGTCTCTCTTCAACTGTCCCACTTTTATGAAGGAGGGAGCACTTCCATCCTTCTTTTTGCCGTGATATCATATCTACACGGCGCGCCAAAAAAAAATCATGTGTTCAGCATGTGCATGTTGTTTTGGTTCTTCAGTGCTGTGCATATTGGCACCTATAAAGTAAATGGAACCACATGGAATCGCTGCCATGTGCAGTGTGGGCCAACTTTGCAAAAGCGGAGCCTTTGTAATGAGAGGAGCATTGATCTGTTGAGGATCTGCAGCTTTCCCATAGGCGCAGTTTAAAGAGGCTAGAGGAAATTACTTAACAAAACGCTGTGACTGTTTCTCTCCCTCTTATCCCGCCCCTCGGACAATGTCACCCTTAGGCGACTGCCCATGTCGCCCACATCAAAAGCCGCTACTATGTTGAATGAATGGGTGTTGGGTGGAAATTGTTGTAGTGGATATCAAGAGTTTTCTTTTGTTTAATTTGTGCTATATGTTATACATTTATCAAGGATGTTCAGGATAATGATGTGAAGTTTGATTCATTTTACTGACTCGAGTTAAAACGAGCGGCCAATAACAGAGTGGAATACAAACAGAAAATACCGTAGCTACGACCCTTTTCTCTATTACGACAGCGGCACTAACAACAAAGTAATGGCATCAGTGAGCCCCACGAAGATCACACCAAACAGCACAAAACTATGTCACCAGACGTTCACATAAACCACTTTTTCCAGCCACATTTCAACCAAACAGTTTAGCAGGCCTCACTGTGTTTGGACAGTTCAGCTACTTCTCTCTGTCGTCACGGGTGTTTGTCCATCTTCTCCTTTTCTCATTAAATCCACTTGAAATACGTCCCACTAGGGCTGGGCAAAAAAACGATTTGAATTAAATCGCCCAGCTGCACGTCCAGCTTCTTCGGTTCGCCTACTTTTAACTTCTATTTAAGAAAACCATAATCAAGCTCAGGGAAACTCGGACCTGCATTATTGAACTGTGTTCAAACAATCACAAACAGTGGCATGTCTTTACTGATCTGAGGTCAGTTTACTCCAAAGAGACAAATCAAGCAGGAGGGCAGGACAGAGACGCACCACAGTAGGCCTGTACGCAGCAGCGTAGCTTCAGCTGTTTAACAGACTCGTGTACTGTGGCCTCATGATTCTCACTCCTTATTATGTGTGAACTCGGGATGTCCCGATCCGCTGTTTTGAGCTCCCGATCTGATATTTTAACACTTCATCCTGGCCGATACCGATTTGATACTGATTCAATACAATCTTTTGTATTTTTAAAATGTTATGAAATACATATCATTATACATTTTATAAATTATACATTTTACGCTATATACAGTATATTAGTCTATTACAGGCCTTTTATAAATATGCAAGAAGTTTTGGATTTAGCTTTGACTGTTATATTAGAATGTAATGTTGGGTGATAAACAGGCTAAAAAGGGCATTTTACATTAAAACAAAAATAGTTTTATAAAAGTAGCATTTTAAACCCCTTTCACAAGACAACAGCAAAGCAGTAGATATTATACTTTCAGCTCTATCTGCTTCTAAAGGCCATTCAGGTCTATTGCATGATGTTCAGGCCTGTAAAAGACAAACACGAGTAGGACCACTTGGCTAATCATTATGATTTACAAAAGTGCGCACCTATGAGAACGCTGTTGGACTCCATTCTCTTTCTGGCTCCTCTGTAAAAGCTTATGGCAGCACTGGAGGTAAAGGTAACAAGGAACTTTTCTCTGATTGTCCGCAGTTAGTGTTGGCCGTCTTTTGTGGGGGTCGGATGCACCCGATCCAGTCATTAAATCATACAACTCGATACTATCAAAATGCCTGGATCCGATACTGATACTGAATATCGGACATCCCTATTGTGAACCCCCAGTCTCTCTATTATTGTGCTAAATTCTGCCATGTAGTGTGAACTCCCCATTTTGAAAGACTGGAAAAATCATGTAGTCTGTCCTCAGCTTTAATGTTACTTTCACATAGGACTGTTTTATTTCATGTTGACAAAGTTCATTTTAAAGTAAATAAGTAAAGCTTCCACCTTAGTTCTGGCTCAGTCCTGGTTCAGTTCTGGTTTCTCACAGGTAACTGTCTGGACCCCGACTGGTTACGCTCTTACAAGTACACGCCTTCTGGTCCGGACCAACTGGACCTGAGGATCTCCACCAGACGAGACTCCAACGGGAACCTGCTCCCAGTGATCAACGCCTCCTGGACTCTGAAAGACGATGGTGAGGACTAGGGCTGGCAATATGACCAACAAAATGTTTATCAGAAAATAAAAGATAAATAAAAATGCGATAAATGACAGCAGACAAACGTCAAAAACACAGCCTATAGTCGATTCATTTAAAGCAGTACTAAGTAACTCTTGCCCTAGAGGCCAGAAGCGCCACTGCAGGTGTCGTAGCATGTCGCGTTTTTTTACTTATTAATTGTCCGTGAGAGTAAATACTACGCTGACAGAAAAGGCGAATGAAGAGAGGAATATTGTTCATCCAATTACACAATGGAAATTTTTTTTTTCACTCAAACTTGGCTGTAAATACTGTTTAAAGTGGCGCTAGCCCACAGTTAACTTTGCCCATTAGCCTGTTAGCTTCTTCTTTGTGATTACATTAGTGTGTATTGGTTGTTCCGGTCCGGTGGCAGTCAAGTTGCAATTGTGGTTTTCTGGACAGAGACACCAGGGGGAGATGAAAGACCCCCCAATCATCCCATTAACACTTGTATTACCCCCAGAGGGACTACGAAAAGGATTTATAAGGTAAACAACTTAGTACTGCTTTAAGCCGATATAATTTTCACTCATCTAAGTTAAGGCGAGGCACGGCAGGCAGCAGCAAAAAAGGCAGCGACACACATGACGTTAAAAACTTAGGTCCATTTTCTCCAAGGTTTCCTTGCACTCTTGCAACAACATCTCCACTTGAGCAGCTCCCATAGCCTCCAAACCTGTGACACCAAGTGGCTGTGCTTGGGTCACCTGCGCGAGGTAGTGGTTTTCATTATTGTCAGCGATGAGTGTTAAGCTCAGCGCACACCTGACGCGCGTCCATGTGGGATTTCAACGCACACCGGAGCGCGCCGCGTCACGGCACTTCAGAGGCTTTTCTCAAACCGTGCGGGGCTTTACACACGTGATTTATACATTTATCATAAATAAAAGAAGACACGTATGTCCGTGTTGTAAGAGAGAGAGCAAACCTGGCTCTTTTTTGTAGGTTAATAGTGAGTTGGCGACAGACATGAGTTTAACATGCCTCCCCTGATGCCTGAGCCCTGACGATGGTTTCTCTGTCTCCGCGGCTTCTCTCGTCCAAACAAAGTTCACGGCGGTCTCCCTGTCTGTCACTGACCAGACCAGCTCTGTGCCTCTGCAGGAGGTTAAAAGCCTGTGTTTTCCTCCGCGGCGCCGCGTCTGGATTCAACAAATCTGAATCGTGGCGCAGGGTCCAGCGTGGTCTCACGTCACTGCAACCTCGGTGTGCGTTCTCTCATAGAAAATAAAGGAGGCGGGTCAAGGCATTTCGGTGCGTAGGGCTTATTGTTGTGTCCCCTGTCATATTTGAGGATGGATCCTGAGCTGTGAGGATGTAAGAGTGTTAGTATTTGAGGGTGAAAACCAGGGCACTAAGACACAGCCTTGAGGAAGACCTAATATGATTTTATTGGCAGTTGAAAAGGCCTCACTTAAGAGCGTGAAGGAGCTAAAATACATAATGTAAATATGACAAATCTGTATCTGATTACTTTGTAAACTCTAAGGGTAATAATTTTTCAGTTTAAAGTATCATCAGTCGAATTTGATTCTTGTAACATTATTGGCGGTGTCGTCACGATAAAGGGACGTGTCTGTTCTGTGGGACAGCTCCAAGTCTCTACTGAAGGACCCACTGAAGATGCCGTCACAGAGGAATTTGTGAAAGTGGATAAGAGAAAGAAGGAGGAATTGGTTTGGAAAGGGACCTTTCGAACAGGAGGCTCCTGATCACATAAGTGAATGTTGCAGCTGATACAGTACATAGATGTACGGCGACACCTACTGTTCAAGAGGGTGCCGTATAAGGCTGTTAAATGAAACAAAATATGCTGCTAATTTGTACTTTTACTTTGTTAGATTTGATAGAAATTTAGTGGAGTAGAATATTATTTATTTTTCATGTAGTGGAGTAAAAGTAGAAAGTTCCGAACAAAACTGCAAATCAAGTAAAGTACAGATTCTCAAAATCTATCCTTAAGTACAGTACGTAAGTATATTTACTGTTATTGACCACCTTGGGCTCTAGTGTGCATGCAAATTATATTGTGACTATTACGGTATTACAGAGTCACACCAGTTGGCAAAATGTATTACTACTGCTATTGTTATTAGTACTTTTACTACTGTACTACTGCTACCTCTGTGCGATTGTGGGCCTGGTTTCCTGATGTTAACTATTTGTTGTCGATTTTCAGGAGGCATCATGGTCCTAAAGGCCTCAGAGCTCCAAGTGATGATGGTCTCAACCAACCAGAACATCTGTGTGCGCTACTCCTTCAACAACAAGCTGGAAATGAGGAGCCCCACAGGAGAGCAGGTACTGAGCGGAACAGGACCCAGGGCTGTGCAAATTCAGCATTTTCCAATTTAATCACAGTGGAGGAAGTAACAATTATTTTTACTCAAGTAAGAGTACAGATATTTCACAGCCTCACAGCCTCTTGGCGCCTGTAAAAGGAGGAAAAAGATAAATAAACCAATAAATAAAAAAATAAACAGTTCATGAGGATTTCAGCTGCATCAGAGCAGGTCGGTCAGATGTTTGTCAGTTCACGATCTTTTTGTAAACTTCTGTCATAATGCTAAACTATGACTGTGTTAGCCGCTAACTGTTGCGGCTTCTGTTGCTTCAAACATCTAGTGGTGCAATGTGGGAATGCAATTATGTCGGTCCGGCAAAATGGAGTCGCTGAGGGTAGCTTTAAGCTGTCCTTTTTGACTCAACATTCCTGAACTCTATATTTTTCAACAATAGTAAATTTAAGCCGCCTTTTTAAATGTTTTGGCCGTTTTAGATTATTTTATTGTATCGTCCAAGTCGTTCCATAAACCAACCCCTCGTACAGAAACACATCTACGTTCTTTATTTGTTGTTGCCTTGTTTTTTTTGACAATCCCAGTGCCCCTAAGTTATACAGTATCGACTCTCTGTTTAGTTTAGTTTAGTTTAGTTTATTTATTTGTTTGAGCAGTTAACCTGCTCAAAGGGAGTGGGCTGAAGCCAAAGGCTTATAAGCGCCCACCCCAAAATAAAAATAGTAACATTACATTTAATATTTACAAGGTAGCAAATCATAAACAAAGGAACATAGGGCAAAGTAACAATAAATTATGAAGAATAAGACAAAAACAACAGCAAAATAAAGAACAAAAGAATGTGCTACTTTTATGTTATAAAGGTGCATTCATACATATTATACTCTGAGATCTTGCTACTTCCCAGTTGTCATTACTATCCTCAATATAATTTAATTTGGGTTTAATTATCATTAATTATCATTATTAAAGGTGCATTAATACATATTATATTCTGAGATCTTGCTACTTCCCAGTTGTCATTACCATCCTTAATATAATTTAATTCGGGTTTATTTATCATTATTATTATATTTGTTTAATTGAGTTATATGTGAAGTGTGATGTAAGCCCTGCATAATGAGGTGCATTAAAAAGCCAGGGTGTAGAACGGGCTAGTTGAAGAGGGCAGTAACTCCCCCTCAACAAACCCCCACCCAGCTGCCCTAACAGCTGATTTTGTAGATGATGTTCCTATGCTGAGTGGTGCATTAAAAGACAAGGTTTTGAGCCCGTTGGGAGGGTCCCTCTCAACAGATTCATAACTTGCCTACCCTAATTCTCAATTTGTAAATTTGAGCAATAGAATGACAACCGTTCCAAGCAGCAACACTCTTCCTTGATTATAGATAATTGATCCTACTGCGCCTCCTAGTGGCAACACATTTCTTGTTCTCTGTATATTTCAAAAGTCTTTTGTTTGTATTTATATTTGAACAGGTTGATATTTGGACTTCGTTTCAACTCCATTTCCAGTTTATTCCACAATTGTACCCCATTAACTGTTGGGCTAAAACTTTTCAAAGTTGAGCTATGTTTCTGAGTCCTAAAGTTTAATTCGTCACGTAATTCATAACAACCAGTACGTTCTTGGAACCTTCTTTGTATTTGGCCTGGCAACAGTTTGTATCTTGCTTTGTATAACATCTGTACAGTTTGGAACTCAACAATGTCACAGAACTTCATGATCTTTGATTTAAAAATAATGAGTTTGTGTGGTCCAAAAACCCAACTTTATGAATTACTCGGATAGCTCTTTTTTGCAACAATACTATTGGTTTTAATGTGTTTTTATAAGTACTACCCCAAACCACAGTACAATAATATAAATATGGCAAAATCAGAGAACAGTATAAGATATGTAGAGCTTTGATGTTTAAAATGTGCTTTGCTTTTGCTATTACTGAAATGCTTCTAGAAATTTTCGTAGATATATATTTAATATGAGCTTTCCAAGTAATTCTGTCATCTATAATAACACCAAGGAATTTGATTTCATGCACTCGCTCTATGACAACACCCTCTATCTGAATTGCTTCCTGAGCATTGGAATTACAGTTGCCAAATATCATCATTTTGCTTTTACTCAGATTTAGAGATAATTTATTTTGTTTGAACCACTTATTGACACTTTTGAGTTCCAAGTTAACAATCCGACACAGTTGCTGTAAGTCGTCACCTGATGCAAAAATATTTGTATCGTCAGCAAACAAGATAAATTTAAGTACTTGAGACGTTTTACAAATGTCGTTGATGTACATATTAAACAATTTTGGGCCCAGAATGGAACCTTGAGGTAAACCACACACAATTTGTCGACAACTCGACTGATAATCACCTATTTTCACACATTGTTTTCTATTTTTTAAATAACTGGTAACCCACTGTAGAGCTACCCCCCTAATCCCATAATGTTCTAGTTTATTAATTAGTATATCATAGTTTATTGTATCAAACGCTTTACTCAGGTCAATAAATAACCCTATGGCATATTTCTTGTTATCTACAGCATTAGTTATTTCTTCAATTATATCAAAGAGAGCGTGTGAAGTTGAGTGATTATTCCTAAAACCAAATTGATTGTCCGAGAGTAAATTACACCTTTCAATAAAGCTGTCAAGTCTAGAGTTATAAACCTTCTCTAAGATTTTTGAGAATTGCGGTAAAAGGGAAACAGGCCTGTAGTTTGTGAAGAGATGTTTATCTCCTGCCTTGAACAGAGGAATCACTTTTGCTACTTTCATACCATCAGGAAATTGTCCAGTTTGCAGCGATAGGTTACAGATGTGTGTTAACGGCTTAGAGATACTTTCAATAACAGTTTTTAAAGTTTTCATATCCATGTCATGGTAATCTGTCGAGGTTTTATTTTTACACCCTTTAACAATGTCCAGTATCTCCTTTCCTCCACAGGTTTGAGGAACATGGACAGAGATTTGTGTCTATCAGTTCACAATTATAGTTCTCAACATTTGTAATTTTGCAGCAAGATTCGGTCCAACATCTACAAAGAATTTATTAAATGTATCGACTACTTCATTCATATTATTTAAAGTGTTATCCTCATCTTTGAAATATTTTGGATAATTAATCGATCTTGGTTTATTTCTAATTATACTATTTAAGATATTCCATAAACCTTTAATATTATTCTTATTGCTATCTAACAACTTATTATAATAATCCTGTTTACATTTTCTAATGATACCTGTCAGTTTATTTTTATATTTCTTATATTTATCCTCAGCTTCTTTGTTCTATCATTTATACATTTTTTGTAGAGTGAATTTTTTTTCTTGCATGCATTTAGTAATCCTTTAGACATCCATGGGTTTTCTTTACACTTTCTGTTTTTACAATGTTTGTGGGAGACTCGAGTCACACTTCAGTCGCAATTTTCGGGACATAATTTGACCAAAGCTCCATAAAAGAAAAGACTTGACTTGCCTTTTGTGATTTGAGACTTAACTCTTATCTTTTTGTAAACTTCAATCATAATGCTAAACTCTGTGTTAGCCGCTAACTGTTGCGGCTTCTGGTGCGTCAAACATTTGCGACATCTGCACGTGTTTGTGTTTACATGGTGAGGGTGAGGTGTGTGCTGCGAGGTGAGGGAGGTGCGGTGCCAGTCTCCTTGTGCGGTACAAAGTTGCCTCGCTGTTTGCGACAGTGGTGCATCTAGCAATGCAACCATGCCGGTCCAGCAAAATGGGCAGACTTTTCTTCTTTGTTTGTGGCATTAAAATATAATATTTCTGCAAAAATGGCATTACATTGACTTCTGTCTGTATAAACCCTGATGAATAATGACTACAGTGTAGCACTTTGAGAAACTTGGCAAAGTGCAATACAAGTGTAATAATGGTTCACACTTGTATTATTATTACATTGTAACATGTCACAAAGCTCTAGAAAAAAAAGAAGAAGCGTATTCTGCATAATACTTTGAAATAAGGCAGTTCATAAGTCTCTACCGTCATCCTGTGCATTAGATTTGTTTGAAATAATGTGCACAGTTCAGTTCCTTGTACAGTCCTCAGCCCTGGTTTCTCTCCTCAGTGGACGTTGAGGTCAGACGTTTTGGTGGTGGATCCTGGTCAGATGTACAGAGTGTCGGTGGAGAACATTCCCAAACCTGAGCTGGACCACAGCGTCTCCAGCATCAGCCGCGAGGTCTCTGTCCCAGGTAAACGCCGCGTGGTTGCCCATGGGAACAGGTCCTGAAAATGTCTGGTCTGAAGGTGAACGACTTCCTACAGTTAAGCTAAATCTCCGACTGTGAAATGGGTCCAAATGATGAAAGTCCCGGGCCAAAATGAGGTCCCAGCATGCCACTGATGACATATCTTTTTGTTTGTTTTAATCCTGTTTGAGACATTTATTTTTTTCTTTTCTTTTAAAACAATTTTTTTTAAATCTTTTCCAGGTTGTTCAAACTCTGACATGAAGGACACCCAGCCCTGCATCGATTCTGGTAGCACATCTTCACAGTATTCAATTTATATTTAAGTAGTTCAGTCCTGATCGTCCTTGCTTAGTCCTGAAACACTATTCACACTATCCACGAAAGTTGGGCACTCTTGACTAGTTTATCAGTTGTATGATGCACATTTTACAATCTTTTTTTCTCTCAGAAGATTGTTAGACGTCACACACATTGCATTTGCATTGCATTCTCCTCTGTGTGCCATGGTTCAAAGTGAGAATTGTAGCTACACCCAGTTTATCACGGCAACCTTTAGGCTCCAGAGGCGTGTGTGAGCTGAGGCAAGTGCCGCATGCTAGCAGAGTTTAAAAAGTGCAGAGAAAGTAAAATGTCTGGCCTGTGTTTCTTGTGAGGAGCGGTGCGTTTTAACGAGGTACTTGACAGAGATCCTGGTTGCAGCGACAGGAGGCTCACTCTGCAAATAGCATTCCAAAATATCTGCCGCCTGATGTCGGTCACAGCTTGTCTTGCTTCCTAAACTCGGAGTCTAAGGTGATTTCAAGATAAGACTTAGATAAGGCTTAATGACCTTACAATGGAGATATTCACTAGATAACATAATAATTTAAAGAAGTAAAAATGTATTTCTTGTCATTCCTGAAAACTGCATAGAATGGTGAATTGAGATCAAATAACAAAGTAAACAATGTAAATGCATTCTGCTGTCCAGCCGTCCACTCCTGCTTTTGTACATGTTCAAAAGCAGGACCGTCTGGAACTTTGCTAACAGCCGATCCAATCACAGCCCACGTCATCACGGCAGGATGTGAATTAAGTAAAATATTTTCATAAATATACTTAACGAGGATGCGTAGATGTTGATGCTTCATCTTTAAGAGGATTTTTTCCTGTTGCCGTCTATCGAAAGTACAAACATAACGTATATTGATTGAAAAGTTGTTACACATAACAAATTCGTGTTGAATTCTTAAAGCAGTACTAAGTAACTCTTGCCCCTAGAGGCCATAAGCGCAACTGCAGGTGTCGTGGCAAGTTACGATTTTTTTAACTTATTAAATGTCTTGGAGAGTAAATACTACGCTGACAGAAAAGGTGAAGGGAGAGAGAGGTGTTGTACATCCAGTTATACAATGGGAATATTTTTTTCACTCAAACTTGGCAGTAAATACTGTTTAAAGTGGCGCTAGCCCGTAGTTAGCTTTGCCCGTTAGCCTGTTAGCTTCTTCTCCGTGATTCAATTAGTGTGTATTGGTTGCTCCGCCCTGGTGGCAGTCAAGTTGCAATTGTGGTTTTCTGGCCAGAGACACCAGGGGGAGATGAAAGACCCTCCAATCATCCCATTAACACTTGTATTACCCCCAGAGGGACTACGGAAAGGATTTAAGGTAAACACGTTACTTAGTACTGCTTTAAAATCCGAACAGTTGCTAAGGACTCCTTGTATGCTTCAGTTTTTGTGGCAAAAACAATGTAGATCGTTCACATTTGCTGTTTGTGTCATATCCGGCTTTGCTGATTGGTTTATACGCTTGTCAATCACGTCTATTGGGAACATAAAGAATAGGAAAAGAGCGTACTCCGGCTGGACAGGCTACTACTGAAGTGAATGTTAATAATAATTAATTTTGGGGATGAAAAATGTTTGGGAATCTCTGGCTTAGGGTTTATGGGTGAGGACTCTCCCGGGAAAACAAAGCTTGTATATAATCTAACATATTTTCAATTTCATAATCAATCACATTTATTTGATTTTGTTTTATTCAAACAACTCAAAAAAAAAAAAGCATCCTATTAGGGAACGCGAATTATGTCATGTCATAGCAACGTATGTAATTTAGAGCGGGTCGTTTCGTGATCTGAAGGTCGGGGTTTGAATCCCGTCTCCCGCAGGTGCACACTGTCGTTGTGTTCCTGGGCAAGACACTTCACCCGCCTTGCCTCCAGTCTCTGCGTACACTAGTGTATGAATGAGAAAGTGAATGGGTGAGTCGTTCCTTGATGTAAAGCCCTTTGGAGCGGTAACAGCCAAATTATTCAAAATAATGGGTGTGATATTGGTCAATTGGTAGAAAGGACTTCCAGATTGATATTACAGGTTTGGACCTAATCCCTGCCAAAACATTGTCTGACATTATTATGAAATCTAGAAGTGAATGCAACCTCTGAGTAAATCAATTATCCAAACCACATCAATGTTAGTCTCTTTCGCCCATGCCGGCTTCAGTCTTGGTTTAGTCCTTGTATTCTCTCGTTTCAGGAGCTCTGTGGAGGCCTAACATAAGCCTGTCTCAATCTGGAGGACAGTCCTCACGGTGGAGTTCAGTCCGGACCCTCTGAGTGAGCGGTACTTAGTTTTGTGTCGCTGTGACCTCGAACTCTCGAGCCTCAGGAAGACTCTGTCCACGGTGAGCTGCACGCAATGGCAGAAGGATTTGGGGGAAAATAAAATCAAAAGGCAGTTGGCAGATCACGTCTTAACCAGGTTCAGGAGCATTAACATCTGAGCACGGACAGAAATGTGATAAATATGCTCAACTAATAGATTCTCAAGCATTTTAGAACATGCTTTTACAGCAGCCGTGGAGACGCAGGGACTTTGTTACCTGCAGAGGAAGTGACATTACCTTAATAATTGCGGCATTTATAAAGGAAAAATAAAGAGACTTTGTCACTTCACAGAGAAATTGAAATATTTCCCTTAAAGAGGGGGTATTATGCTTTTTTCAATCACATAGCACCAGTCTATAGCATACTACAATGATGACGTAACCTTCTGTTGGTCTGTATATGCAGTAAATTAAAATAACTGCCTTGAATAAAATTGCTCTCTCAAAATGGCTGTACTGAACGTCTTGAAATAGGCCTCTGTCTCTTTAATAAGCTTTCCGACACGCCCCCTTCAGCACACTGCTGTGGCATCTAAACAACACTACTGTGCGGGGAGGGGCTCTGCTGAGCTGAGGAGCAGTGGTTGGTGGCTTGGCTGGTGACGAAAGGTCCAGAGGCGTCTCCAGGAGGTGGGGGCGTTCCTAGGAGGACTGAGGCATAGCTACACCTAAAATGGCTGCCGTCTAAGTTTTTACTGATTACTCAAAAATATGTGAATGAGCCAAGGCAACACTCCAGGCATGTGTTTAATGAGGGAATGACATAATAACATGATATAAAGCTTGAAAAAGTCGATTTTACATAATACCCCCTCTTTAATAATTGCGGCATTTATAAAGGAAAAATAAAGCAACTTTGTCAGTTCAGAGAAATTGAAATATTTCCCTTAAATCCTGGGTGCAAGTTTACATTCAGTTACCATATACTATATGACCACTGGTCTTTAATGCTTGTGTCTCTTCAGAACGGCTCCAGACTGAGCGCCTCGTTCCCCCTCGACCGGTGGACGAGAGCCTGCTGCCGCTTCCGCGTCGAGGTACTCCAGCTCTCTCCTCTTCAGACATGGATTACACCTGGTTCAGTCATGGTTTAGTGCACATTAGTTGGATTTCCATAAGAGCAGAGTGTCATGCGGGTGTTCTGACTGCCAACACTGACTATAACTGTAATTGTTATAGTCTGTTTACTTAATTATTTACTGTTTATACTTTTTGCCCCCACAAAGTCCTCGGTAGTCATTGTACATAAGATGCCACTATTTACTATTGTTGTTGTTTTTCTCACATTCCTGCCTTTTTGCACAGCCTGAGTGTTTCTAAGAGCTGAATGTAACCAGTGAATTTCTCCATTGTGAGATCAATAAAGGCTTATCTTATCTTAAAAGTGAACCGCGCCGCACCCAAAGTTTTGGCCGGGAAACTACCGTATTTTGACCCGTCTTGGAGCTTGATTGTGCTGGTGAGACGGCTCACAGCAGGCGCCAGGAAACTGGTTTAGTCGCTGATGTAGAAATACTACATTTCCCCTATATTTGGCTGGATTCAGTTGTTGGTTTTTTTAACATTTTTATTTCAACGATGAGTCAAAAGACTGAATGAATTGTGTATGCAAACAAAAGGCTGTGAGTAAAAATATAGGGTACAATGTTGGTACAGGTTTATGCAGGTCCATGATGAGCCTCCCTGTTTGAAAGACCACCAGCTGCCACTGGTCCAAACTGCTCCAAAACTCTTCAGTCCTGCACTGTGATTAGATGAGGGAGAATGCACATACAGTATGTCACGCTTACCTGTTCTGGCATCACTGTAGTGATCTGTGAGAATAGCAACTTAAGGTTGAGCTATAGTTGGCAAAACAAATCTAGCTTAGAGTTCTCTTCAAGAAAAAACAATGCATTTCTTTTTTGGAAACATTTAGATATTAGCTAACATTAGTTAAATCCATTGCATTACCTTATGAGTTTGCTGCGTTCATGTGGACTGGGGTGTTGTTTTCCAGAGATGTGACATCATTGTCCCCAGTTGGTTTGGGTTCATGTGGTTTTTATGTGGGAAAGTGGGGATTTTGATTTTTTTTTAAACGTTCTTTAGTTTAGTGCGTGGATGGAGCTGAATGTTGCTGTGTGCTGTGTCCGCAGATAAAACCATTCTTCTCTCGCTGCGGGGACGACTGTCGACGCCGCTGGAGCATTGTGGATATCTGCAATAATGACCCCCCGGTACCACACATTCATCATTGCAGGGCCGTGGCTCAGTTCTAGGGTCTGGACTCTAAGCGGCCCCACTGGTTCCTACATGTTTTAAATGGCTGAATGTGTATATACTACAATACCAAATACAGTTATGTTTACTGATACTTGCAGGATGTCCGCGGGGAATTCAAAAACATTTAGAGTTTTAAGTAAATTGGGTAAAAAATGAAGGCCTTAAATATCAGTATTGGTGTGGGAAATATCTGTGATTTAAGACCACGGATCAGTGAATATAATAAAACCTCCCCGCGGTGTCAGAGTTTACCCGCGGCCACTCTAAACTCTGGCGAGTTCACAGTGTAGCTCACAAACGGCCCGACTGTAGTCCAGTTCTGTGGTGGTGAACTCTACTGTTTATGGCCCTGGCACACCGGTAACCAGCGGGTCCGCACGGTGCCCGTAAGCGGCCTCAGTGTGAGGTTATGGAGCTAGTTTCGCTTGTATAACGAGTGTCGCACCAAAATCCATTCTGCTCCTCGGTGCGCACTCATTTGCATAAAGCCACAATGCCGAGTTTTTCAACTACAAATTAGCTTCTAAAACAATCTTATTCACGATTAATTTACCAAATTAACACATTTGCAATTGAATATTTTTAGCTTCATTTTCCACTATGAATTTACCAATTAAGTAACTTAAAAAAAATATATATATATATATTAATATGATTAGCAACAGTGTTGTTTTCGTCAACGAAGACGATAACGATATGATTTCGTTGACGCCCCTTTTTTTAATGACGATAACGTAACGATGACGAGCTAAAAATAGCTCTTTGGGGACTAAAACCTGACGAGACGTTTATGAGTTTACGTCAACGAGACGAGACGAGACTAAAATGGGAGAAAGTGGTTCGTCAGATCGTTCACAAACAGAGTTTATACGCGGTGCGGGAGAACACACCGGTAAACGTGACACAGAGCGGCGCCGCAGCTCTCATGATGCGGCCGGGGCAGCGGCCCTCTCTCTCTCTCTCCCTCTCTCTCTCTACCTCTCTCTCCCCGCGGTGTGCAGTGCACTGCTAGCGTACATCCTCCACGGAGCGCATCTGACATCGATGTCACAGGGACATCAACCTCAGGACAGTTTTAAATACCGGAGCGAATGAACACAGAACGCATGTTGAGGTAGGCTACGTATGTGCAGACAGCGCTGTTGATCAGAGGACGAGGAGAGCGGGCGCTTTTGGGGAAAGTCTTGTTCACAATGACACTTCTACTACTGCCTATTGTGGTGTAATCGGTTTGTCAAAAGCTATAAAGCCAATAGATAACTATTGTTTATCCCAATTTCCAATAGTTGTCTAAATTAATTATAACTTTTATAATGACACTGACGAAAACTTGACTAAAACCTTTTAAATTTTCGTCTGACTAAAACGTGACTAAAACTATCACATTTAGAAATGACTAAAATGTGACTAAATCTATAAGCATTTTCGTCCAAAAGACTAAGACTAAAACTAAAAGGGCTGCCAAAAACAACACTGATTAGCAAGTATAATACTGCAGAACTAAACTGCCCACACACGGATCTCACACAAAGTGAATAGATTCTGATTAGATGTTCAACATGTTTATATCTTTGCCAATAAAATGTATTCACATCTGAATTACATAACATTGTATTGTGTGTCAATAATGATGGTAGAGTAGACGAGTTAAGTTACAGCATGTCCACCATCTCTTGTGGGGGTTATACATTAAGCCATTTGTGGTGCCCTTACCACACTGTGCCTTATATACTGCCAGTGTAAATGTTAGACCCAGTGACAGGCTGGCATGAAATGGTTTGCATAATACTAAGTAAGGAGGCCATAATATTTTTGACTCATGGCTGAAGTCATGTTTCTCCAGCTCTCCCAAAGTTGGCACCTCATAATGCATCAGATTGATGCTTTAAGATATGGAATTTAAAGAAAAATTCTTCTGGGGGAGCATGCCTTCGAACCCCCCCCCCCCGAGAGGGAGAATATCCTTCTCACCTATTTCACCCCGACCTGTTTTCATGCGTTAAAAAGCATTACATTTGACTAACTGCATCCCGCTTAAACCCGAGATAAATCAAAACCTTTATTTCATTCTTGTATAATTCTGTGGATCCTGCTGCATTTTTTGCTGTTTATAGAACAAAAATAAAATGATTACTTATTACAATGAATGCCGCGGGCGTGTCATACTTCGACAAACCAATAGATTAGAGGAAGCCATTTGGCCCCCCCAGCGGTTGCCCAGTTTGCCTCCCCCATTGTAACTGCCCTGCTTCTGTCTCGCTCTCTCTCTCTGTTACAGCGCCCCCTGCTGACCCTGGAGCCCTCTCCCTGTGGCTCTGGGCGTGTCTTCAGTTCTGCTCCTGTCTGTGGCTACAGGAGTCTGCATCACCATCATGTGCAGGAGAAGAGGTACAGACCCTCTCCATCTAACTCCACATCCCCTTTCTCTCCATAATCTCCTCTTTGGTCTTCCACTAGGCCTCCTGTGTCCCTCCTCTGCACCACATATTCACTGTGTTCTCCCCTGGTGCTAGGTTTTGTTATTGTTACGTTACCTCGCTTTCATAACGATTATTTTTTTCTTAAAGAGGGGGTATTATGCTTTTTTCAATCACATAGCACCAGTCTATAGCATACTACAATGATGACGTAACCTTCTGTTGGTCTGTATATGCAGTAAATTAAATAACTGCCTTGAATAAATTGCTCTCTCAAAATGGCTGTACTGAACGTCTTGAAATAGGCCTCTGTCTCTTTAAGAAGCTTTCCGACACGCCCCCTTCAGCACACTGCTGTGGCATCTAAACAACACTACTGTGCGGGGAGGGGGCTCTGCTGAGCTGAGGAGCAGTGGTTGGTGGCTTGGCTGGTGACGAAAGGTCCAGAGGCGTCTCCAGGAGGTGGGGGCGTTCCTAGGAGGACTGAGGCATAGCTACACCTAAAATGGCTGCCGTCTAAGTTTTTACTGATTACTCAAAAATATGTGAATGAGCCAAGGCAACACTCCAGGCATGTGTTTAATGAGGGAATGACATAATAACATGATATAAAGCTTGAAAAAGTCGATTTTACAGTTATTTTAATTTACTGCATATACAGACCAACAGAAGGTTACGTCATCATTGTAGTATGCTATAGACTGGTGCTATGTGATTGAAAAAAGCATAATACCCCTCTTTAAGCATTTCATATTTGCTCAGGATGTGATAATTGTGGTATTGTTTGCTTTTTTTGTCTTTAAGAGCATGTTTGTATTGACATTCTAGTGTCTTTAGGCTGGTTTTGTTTGCTTGGGAACAGCTGGTGATGCAGGAGGAGAAATGGGACAGAACCATAGCATTAAGAAAACTTTCAGCTGCTTCAACTGAAGAGGAGTTTCGTATGGTTTTGAAAGTGGCCAAATTATACTTTATGGTTTTACAAAAAAAAAATTAGAAGGAAGAGGTCGAGCGTGAGTCCTAGATATTTGTACTCTTGTGTTCTTGTTGTTTTCATGTCTCTGCACTTTTGCCGTTGTCCGTAGGTTTAATGTTTTAGGCGTTTATTAAATTGTGTGTAATTGACCGTCTGGGCCAGCAATTCTTTTTCTAAAGTCCTCCCTTTGCTGATCTCAACATCTAATCAGAATTCCCGGTGCCCTGACCAATGACACTGGCTTTTGTCACGTGCACATGGACTGGGGGTGGCTTTCATGCCCAATCGGGACGGGGAGGGAGCTTGGTGGTTTACTTAGCTGCCATTAGCAATGTTGCCTTTTATATGGTATTTACTCCCTAATTCAACATGTTCAAGAATGTTTAGTATTTTATTATTATTATCGTCATGGCGATGGTACAGCTGGTTTTGTTTGCATGGGAACTGCGAACTGCATTTGTGGTTTCTGTGTTCCACATTGTTTTACTGGATACTTTTGTAAATTTTTGCCGTGTTTTTGTGAGGTTTTCTTTTACTTTAACTTATCAGCTAAACCCATTTGAGACCTACAAAAGAGAACTTTGGACCACTGCGCAACAGACCAGGTCTTTCATACTTTAGCCCACACAAGACGCTTCTGACGTTGTTTGTAGTTCAGGAGCAGCTTAAAGCAGTACTAAGTAACGTGTTTACCTTAATAATCCTTTCCGTAGTCCCTCTGGGGGTAATGCAAGTGTTAATGGGATGATTGGGGGTCTTTCATCTCCCTCTGGTGCCTGCCACCGGGCGGAGCCACCAATACACACTAATGGAATCACGGAGAAGAAGCTAACAGGCTAACGGGCAAAGCTAACTGCGAGCTAGCGCCACTTTAAACAGTATTTACAACCAAGTTTGAGTGAAGAAAAAAAAATCCCATCGTATAACTGGATGTACAACACCCCTCTCTCCCTTCACCTTTTCTGTCAGCGTAGTATTTACTCTCCAAGACATTTAATAAGTAAAAAAATCGTAACTTGCTAAGACACCTGCAGTTGCGCTTATGGCCTCTAGGCGCAAGAGTTACTTAGTACTGCTTTAACAAGAGGAATACGACATCTGAAGCCCATGTCCAGGATCCGTCTGTGTGTGGAGGCTCTTGATGCTCTGACTCCAGCCTCAGTCCACTCCTTGTGACGATCCCCCCACACTTTTGAATGGCCTTTCCCTGACAATCCTCTCCAGACTGCAGACCATTTAAAGTCTCGGGGACCCTTTGCAGGTGTTTTGGATGAATTATCTGATGAAAGGAGACACTTTGAGCTACAATATAGTCCCTTTTTCTAATAATCTAATTTTTCTGTGAGCCAAAATAATCAACATAAAACAAGGCTGGACACATCTCACTTTGCATGTAATGAGTTTATATCATATATAGTTTCACATTTTAAGTTGAAGTACAGAAATAAATGAACTTTTGAAGGATATTCTAATTTTCTCAGTTTCACCTGTATGGTTTTTTCAATTGTTTGTCCAGACCCATAGGCTGAAAGATGTTTTAGGCAGTGGTCCTTGTGTTTAGAGCTCATTCAGACAGAGGCTCAAACTGTCAATCATATAATACCGTATATTCACTGTCCCTCCTCTGAACATCGTCTAAACCTCTTTGTTTTCCCCCGTCTGCCTCCCCTCCTCTCAGTGTCAGAGAGGAGCGTCATCCAGACAAGAGTGCTCTGCTGCCGGGACACCGACTGGAGGAACACCCCACCCTGCCCTGATCTACTCCAGGGACCACCCGCTGTTCCTCGAGGTGGTGCTGAAGCTGGCCGCCTTCCTGCAGGCGCACTGTGGCATCCTGGTCAGTGTCCTTTGCATGTGACGCATCCTGCAATGTGTAATATCAATGGGCTGAGTGAACAAGCCAGAGGGTGTATTTGCAATTTATATGGTTAATTTTCAACTAAAAGCATTATATTATTAAAGGGGGTATTATGCAAAATCAACTGCTTAGAGGTTTTTCCCTTGTTACAACATTGTTCTCTCGTGTAAAACAAACAAAAAACATACCAGGAGCTGTGTTTTCCAGTGGCAGCCCCGCCTGAGGTCCTCACAAAGTAAAGTGAAGGCTTCATCCATCAGGCTGTCACGATGCTGAGCTCTCTCCCCTCCCTCTGCTTTCACTTGCAGTCACAAACTCACAGACTATAGGCCTGTCACGATAACAACATTGAAGTTGGCTGTATTGAGGCAGGAAAATACACTCGATGCCACAACCAACCTAAAAGATGGAAATAATACCGTGATATAAAAGTAAAGTTACAGTTAAATAGTTCAAGGATAAAAAATAAGGAAAAATGTAAATGAATGTACTGACAATAATTATTGAGCCTCATAATATATTGTTTTCTTGTAATTCATTGGATGATAAGTCAATATAATAATCATCATGACAGGCCTACTCCAGACACTAAAATGTAACCCCCTCACCCCCACTGCGCACCAATCCTGTGAGAGTCATAAAACATTTTTCTGGCAATAAACATCTTTACCAATTTTTGATAAAACATCGTTAACAGAATTATATTTAAGATTTTGCACACACAAAAATTTACCCAGCTTTCTTTCATTAATTTTTCTTCATTTTGTGATGTTTATAGATCCTTTAATTGTTTGTAAACATTCCGGGCTTAGCTGGAGGCAGGAAGCTAGATCAATGGCCGCTAGCTGCTCTGCTTTATGACCGCAACACTGGAGGCCGCCATTGCTGTAGTACCTCCATATCATCGCTAGGCCCCCATTGAAAAGCATTGGACTTAGACACGTTAAAAACAACTTCAATGCCTGGTTTCAATTTTTTTAACGCTTTCTATGGCTACATATTCCTCCTGACATAACGCTGGGTTAGTCACAAAAAAGAAACCAGGCTGGTTTTCTAAAAAAAAAATTTTTTAATCTCCTACTTAACGGAGGTCGGACTGTTGGCATTGGAGCTGCGCGAGCTACACGTCACGCAAGGGCCGAGTCTACAGTGAAGATCCCGCCCTTATTAGGAACATGCTTCGTCAGAGCTGGGGAGGAGGAGTCTGTAAATCCGCCATGATTTCCCCCTCGAACGTGGTCATTGTGGTAAACGGGGAGGAGTGAGGAGGAGCTGTCTATTCTTTAAACCATTTTAAACTGTTGCCGTGCCAACCATCTATGTAAATGGAAAATTAGTCAAACTGCTATGGAACTTTACCTCGATCTTTGTCACTTCCTGTCAGTAGCTTAAAAATTCAAATAAAAATAACTTTCTTCCCAACATTTCTTCATTAAAATTTGCTGTTGCACTGAAATAGAATTATAATTGTTACTTACAACAGATGTATCCGTCTAAATAAGTCATATTTCAAAAGCATTAAAACCTGACATATGCACTTTAAAAGTTAAGAAGCATTAAATTGGATTCACACTGGCATTAAATCTCAATTTCTTAGAAAATATTTGTTTTTTCTTAGAGACAGAACCCACTCAATGACATTGCTCAACTATTTTACTGCATGCACACTATGGTAAACACTGTGGTATTCCCTTTGTTCACACAAAGGGAAAAAGGGCGGAGTTAAGCATGCTGCTGTCCCTCTTAGGTGGACATTGAGTGACAGACTCAATTTACGATTTAGTAATTTCCACATAGTCTGTTTTCAAAAGCATGAATTCATTGAAATAATTTGATTTATTGCCCAGCACTATGCCAAATTCTTTTGCATTTGTGGTATTAACAATATAGTGTTTGGGCATTACCCACCTGTAGAAACCAATGGTCGCTGGTTGCTCTGCTTTAAGACTATGACGCTATAGGGCCGACATTGTCCGCCATTGCTGCAGTACCTCCATATGTAGGTGGCAAAACGAGCTAGTTTAGTTTTAGTTACTTTCCACACGTTTTAAGCAACTGTAAAGCCTGGTTTCTAACTTTCTACAGCTAGATATTCCTCCTGTGATAACGCTGGGTTAGTTACAATTAAAGAAACCAGGCTGGTTTTCGTAAGAAACATTTTAGAAATCTCGTACTAATTAGGGCCGGACTTTGATTGACAGTCCGTTAGCATTAGAGCTAATGGCACGGGCGAGTCTACAGTGAAGATCCCGCCCTTATACCCTTTTAGGAACATGCTCCGTCAGAGCTGGGGAGGAGGAGTCTGTAAATTTGCCATGAATTCCCTCTCGAACGTGGTCATTATGGCAAACAGGGAGGAGTGAGCAGATGAAGTTTATTAATATTATGTCTATGGTAGAAACCCTGCGGCTCTGAACAGTGAATTAATAGTGTGTCGTATACATTATATGTATATAATGTGTAATGCAATGAGAACACAGCAGGAGACGTAGCTCTCATGCTGGTTGGATGCTTTAATGCCAGAGGTCGGTAGACCTGGTTCTAGATGACAAATATTTTTGTATAGGTATTGAAAAAAGTATCGTTCAGGTATCGGTACCAATATCGAAATAAATGTAACGGTACCCAGCCCTAATTTAATATCTAAAGAAACATTTTAATACTTTATTAAATAGACAGAATATCTTTAATTAATTGTTCACATATTAATCACATATAGGTTGCGTTCACATTCTTAATGATGTCATAATCTCAGATGGAGGGCAGGAGTCAATACAACTCTATGGAAGAGAAACTATTTTTGAAAGAAATTTGATAAATGTTGATATTGATCATTATTTGGAAATGATTGGATTATCTTGTATAATTATATTAATCTTATGGATGAAAGTCCTTTCTAGTGACAAACATCATGCAAATGGTTTTAAATGTTGTCCCCACTTTTATGAGAAAATAATTCATGACATAGATATTACACATAAACCAAGACAAAAATCATCATCAATATTATTATTTCAGTGTTACACATTTTGCTCTCCGTACTGGTCTTATGAGTAATTCCTTAATGCGAGCCAAGTGTTTATCCTCAGGTGCTGTTGGACCTGCTGGACTCCTCCGCGGTCTCCCAGGTCGGGTTGATGCGGTGGCTCGAGCTTCAGAGAAACAAACTTCGACCCAACGACAAGATCCTGGTGCTGTGCTCACGAGGCGTCCAGTCGAAATGGAGAGCCATGTGCGGCCAGGGTCACGTGACGCACCAGCCGGACGATCTGATCGGGCCCTTCCTAAGCCTCTTCCTGTCCGACATGCATCGGCCGGGCTCCATGGGCAGGTACGGCCACCAGGGGTGGAACAATCTCAATCTGCAAAACTCAAAAGCTGCAATTCCCCATTTACGAAATACGTGCTAGGTCACATCTGAGGCGAGCTGCGCAAACACCAGAGACGCTGCAGGTTGAGATAAACGTCAGTCAGACATCAGAGTAAATGAGCTAGAACTGTAGAAATGATTGCGGGACAAGGGAATCACAATCCAAAAGCGTCATAATTCATCATATTGGGTCATGCTGTAAGGCCAAACTATCTCTGTAGTAGTACAAGTCATAACCTTGATTTCATAACAAATAAAAAGGCTAGCTAAAATGCTAACATGGCTAGTGCAAACAGCAGCTCACAAATGCTCTCACTGAGGTCTGCGCCTGCTCAAATCACAGAATTTTTTTTTCTTTTTCTTCAATGGAAACTGAGTAGCGGGCCGGTGTACTGTGGAAACACACGGCTTGTCGAGTTGCACTGAGTTGCGCAGTTTACACTCGAAACTAACATTGGGAGCGTGAGGAGTGGAACTTTCAGTGCCGCCCGACAAAGCAGTGCATCTTAACGGAACACTGGATTAAATTAAGGCCGGGGTTTGCCCAGGTCTGAACTAGCGTATAGAAAAGGCACAGTATGGTAACAAATCAAGAGTGCTGTGATAAACGGAGCTTGAGAGCAGAACTACCCAGAATGATGTCCAATAATGACAGAGAACACTGGTTTCTATTTATTACGCAACAAAATCCAGGAAATGCATATTGGAGCGCTACAGTGTGAGAAATTACCCCCCCCCAGCCATTGTTCTCCTGAAACTGCCGTGCATGGTGGCGCCTGCCAATCTTTCCAACCAGAGCAATGCGTAATTAGTAAGTAAGTAAAATTTGTTTATATAGCATCTTTCACAGACAGAAGTCACAAAGTGCTTCACAAAATACATACAACCCAATACAATATAAATTACAGTTACAGTCACAGAATATGATGGAATTTAAAATGCTTTCTGAAACAAATAGGTTTTCAGTTGGCTCTTAAAAGCATCAACAGAATCAAGCAAACTCAAGGAAAGCGGAAGATCGTTCCAGAGCGTTGGCGCAACCGCCTGGAAGGAGTGATCTCCTCTGGTCCTGAAATGAATACGAGGGACTGTGAGCAGGTTCTGATCCTGAGTATAAGGACACAACAAGTCTCTAATGTAGGAGGGAGCCTCTGAAGGTCAGCACCAGAATTTTAAAATTGAAACAAAAGTGTCTGGGAGCCAATGAAGGGCTTTTTTGTTTGTGTGAGTCAGTAAGCTCGCTGCAGAGTTTTGTACCTGCTGAAGACGAGACAGCGCCTTTTTGTTTAGACAAGGGAATAAGCTGTTACAATAGTCTAAACGGGAAACACAAAGGCGTGGATAATCATTTCAAGATCATCTCTGGACACAATTGATCTAAGTTTAGAGATTTTCCTCAGTTGGTAAAAACAAATACTTATGAGCAGTGATGCTTTAATGACATTACTTTGTCAAAGATAAAGTTTCTAAGGCTTGTTTTAGCAGACAAACTCAGGTCGCCCAAATATTGGTGAATCCCTGGAATAGCGTCATCAGGGCAAACACCAGCACCTCCGACATTTCAGCAGAGAGCTTAACTTCTGGATCTCTAATGCTGCGTTCAGACCGAACGCGATGGAGGCGAAAAAATTGCATCAAACGCCAGGCGTTTATCGCTTGAATATTTGGTGTCACTCGCTTCTATCGCGGCGATTACTCGCTCCTGTCGCCAGAGTAAATTCGCCTCCATAGCTTCAGGGATATCTACTACGCCTGCGCAGTTCAGTGACCAACTTTTTCCTCTACTCTCAGGGCAGGTTCTGAACAGGCTGCTCTCTCTTATTTTGTTCAGATTATTGTTTGCTCGTTGATCTAGCACTAGAAAAGTTGTGTAGCTGATATTAGACTTTGACTGATCCGAATCCTACCATTGGCGCTTGTGTCTTCCCGCTGCCTTCAGTGGACACTCAGCCCACACACTCCCCGCTCTGCAGCCTCCAGCTCCGGTGCAGGCGTCCTGGCTTCTCCGGACATGTAGCGCCACTTTCCCGGACACTGAAGCGTCTCGTACCGGCTAGCTTCTCCGGGTATGTGGCGCCACTTTCCGGACTCTCAAGCCTGTCGTACCGGCTACATGCCGAGCACACGCGGCGGACATTTGGCGCTCGTATCTCCCCGTCCCCCTCCTGCCTTTAGCGGACACTCAACACACTGCCCCGCTCTGAGCCTCGAAGGCAGCCCGGGATGGCTAACCGCTGCCCCCGATGTCTGTGAGCTCTCCCTGGGGGAGATTACAGTAAAAAGCAGCCCTCACTCCCATCTCATAAGCACTGACAGCCTCTGATTAGCTCTGCCCAATACAGCTTTATCGTGTCTGTAGTTTCAACGTGAACACATCCAGCCATGTCACTAAATAAGGCAATGGTATTATAATCCCAGTCTTTGAGTTTTATCTGGTTTACAGACATTAATAAATGCAGTGGTGTCCCAGTCACCAATCGCACTTTCCTCTATCAGAATTTGTGTCTTTATTAAGTAGGAGAGGTCGGGGATGTGAGTGCTGTGGTGTGGTTCACACAGAGCGGATCCCGTAGATCAAATCCCCGTCTCGGGTCTTCTCTCCTCATCCTCCCGCTCTTCTGATTGGTCAACGCGCCGCGAATTGACCAAAAAGTTCAGATTTTCAACTCGAGCGAGGAGGGCTGTGGAGGCGAAATTGCAGAATCGCTTTACCGCTTCGCTCCAGAAGCAAAACGCCCCTTCCGCCACATTCGTTCCGTTCCGTTCGTTCTACTCGCCCTTATCGCCCTAACGCTCTACTCTCATCCATCGCACCGCCGGCCTTTCATTCGCTCCTTAGCGCACCCTGGCATAGGGACAACATGTAAATAACTCACCCTTGACTCCTCCATCGCGTTCGGTCTGAATGCAGCATAAGGTCTTAAAAGAGCAATAAAGCTGAATATCATCAGCAAACAAATGGTAGGAAACATCTCAATATTTTTTCCTACTGGAAGGACAGAGTAAAAACAAACTCGGGCCCAAAACAGAGCCCTGGGAACCCCACACAGCAAATCAGCAAAGTCAGACAGGATCTGATTTGCAGAGACACTAAAACTCCTCCCCGATAAGTAGGAGGAGAACCACTCTGGCCCTGACATTCCGTAAAACTACTACACCTTTCTGCACAGGTCACCTCTTGCAGTACTGTTTTCTGATTATTGTCATGGAAACGATCACAATAGAGTTTTCATTAATGCCCCTCTCTTCTTGCCATAGGTACATCGCGGCGCACTTCGAGGAGATCAGCTCGGAGCATGAGGTCCCTTCGTTTTTTGACATCGCCGTCAAATACAAACTCATGAAACATTTCGAGGAGCTGTACTTTCGGGTTCTGGACATGGAGAAGTACGAGCCGCGAAAGGTCAATCACATCCAGGGCATCGGGCCTGACGAGTACTTCAGATGCCCATCCGGTCGCCTGCTCCGAAACGCTATCGAGAAGTTCCACGCGTTCCAGATCGACAATCCGGATTGGTTCGAAAAGGGCCAAACGGAAGACGTCGACAATCTCAGTTTGCTCATCGGACATACACAACAACTCCCGCAGATTACAGAGCGCATTCCTATTGTGAACGAAGGCACCACAATTTCACCAATGATGTTTTTGCGAAGGAAAATATGTCCAATTTTACACCATCGCGCCGGAGTTGAGCGAGAACTTTTCGATATCAGAAAATGAGCCCATTCTAAATGCAGCTACAACTTCTCAAAATCAGTCTGTTTGGAATTACAGCCAGATTTGTGTCCGAGTTTGGCAATCTTTCAATCCGATGTCATTCCGGTGACTCCTACAGAGGATCAGCAGGTGGCTGGGGCAAGTGCGAGGCAGAATGGCGAAAGTGTGGCGGCTCTTTCGCGTCGGCCACAGCCGGTGGAGATGGCTGAGGCAGAAGCGAGGGGTTCCAATGCAGAGACCAGTGGATCAGAACAGGCGGCTGTGGCTGGGGCGAGCGTGGGGCAGAATGAGGCGGGAGCAGCGGGTTTTCCATGGTCGAAGGCGGACACCAGCGGGTCAGACCAAGGCTACAGCTCCAACGCCTGGACTGAACCGGACTCTGACGACCTGAGGGCTCTAATGCTGCTGCAGCAGGAGCTGATGAACAACACCTGCCACCACGACGCACAGTGATGCTGAAGGCTTTGCATGGACAGTTTCATGGACAGAATGTGGACAAAATGTGTAAAGACAGTTTTGAAAAGTTGATGGTTACATTGGTTTCTAGACTAAGAAATAGAAACATTGAAGTGATTTTTTTTTTTTTAATAAAAAAATGGTATTTGGGTGGAAATTTGCCAAATCTTAATTTTCCCATGCTGTACTGTAAACGCTGTTGTCAGTATCCTGGACCAGCCAGCTTTGAGATGAGACTGAGGGCCTTACTCGTTGGAGGTATTTGGCCATGCCTTGTCACCTCTTCGAGGTTGCCATTTGTTTGTGGGATTCCAAGGTACTTGTAACTGTCCTCAATGTCTGCTATTGTTCCTTCTGGGAGTGAGACCCCTTCTGTGTGGACTACCTTCCCTCTTTTAGTCACCATCCGACCACACTTCTCTAGTCCGAATGACATCCCAATGTCTGCACTGTATATCCGGGTGGTATGGATCAGTGAGTCGATGTCTCGCTCATTCTTAGCGTACAGCTTGATGTCATCCATGTAGAGGAGGTGACTGATGGTGGCCCCATTCCTGAGTCGGTATCCATAGCCAGTCTTGTTGATTAAGTGGCTTGCCATTGGCTTCAAGGGTGGTTTTCCACAACCTCATCGAGTTTGCAATGAAGGCTCTTGGAGTCCTGTTGTTGTATAGCTCCAAGGTATACAACAATGATCCAAGTATGTGGCATTGAGTCGTAGGCTTTCTTGTAATCAATCCAGGCAGTGCTCAGGTTAGTGTGTCGGGTTCTGCAGTCTCGAGCGACTGTTCTGTCTATCAGGAGCTGGTGTTTGGCACCTCTGGTATCTTTACCGATTCCCTTCTGAGCTGTGCTCATGTATTGATTCATGTGCCTGCTTATCTTAGCCGCTATGGTGCCGGACATGAGCTTCCACGTTGTGGAGAGGCAGGTTATTGGCCGATAGTTGGATGAGACTGTACCCTTTGAGGGATCCTTCAGGATCAGGATTGTGCGCCCTTCGGTTAACCATTCAGGGTGATTCCCATGTCTCAGCATCTGGTTCATTTGTGCTGCCAAGCGCTCATGGAGTGCCGTGAGTGTCTTTAGCCAGTAGGTGTGTATCATGTCAGGGCCTGGTGCTGTCCAGTTTTTATTTAATATATATATATATATTCCACTTTGTGGAACCCCCTTTTGCTGCAATAACAGCAGCAAGTCTTCTGGGGTATGACTCTACAAGATTTGCGAATCTAGAGACTGACATTTTAGCCCATTCCTCTTTACAAAACAACTCAAGCTCTGTCAAATTAGAAGGAGAGCGTTTGTGAACAGCAGTTTTCAGGCCTTTCCACAGCTTTTCAATAGGATTTAGGTCAGGACTTTGACTGGGCCATTCTAACACATTAATATGTTTGTTTTTAAACCATTCCATTGTAGATTTAGCTTTGTGTTTAGGGTCATTGTCCTGCTGGAAGGTGAATCTCCGCCCCAGCCTCAATTCTCTTGCTGACTCCAGTAGGTTTTCCTTCAAAATGTCCCTGTATTTGGCTCCATCCATGTTCCCAACTATTCTTACAATCTTCCCAGTCCCCGCTGAGGAAAAGCAGCCCCATAGCATGATGCTCCCCCACCATATTTGACACTGGGGATCAGAGCCGGTTTTCCTATACGCAAACTACGCAAGGTGCGTAGGGCCCCCGCAGCCGTAAGGGCCCCGCATCTCAGTCAAACTACGGTGTTGTTTCACTGATTAAGCAACGCGTTGTTACGGGGACAGGCTCTCTGACGGCGCTCACTCACACTCCTCCTACTTTGGCACATAAAACACCAAAACACAGCAGTCTGCTGAAGTGGATGAGCAGGAGAGACCTACCGCCTTCCCCCCGTCACTCTCGAGGCGCGAGTGGTTCTCCCCTTTGCGTCCCCAGCTGTCTGTGTGTCTCCCGGTGCTCATTTCGCCTCCTGTGCGCCTGCATGTCACCCGTGTCCCGGGCGCTGCTCTCATGTTTTCTCTGCTCGGACTCGGGGCTGCATCGCCACACACTCATTTAAACTCTCTTCTTATTGTCTCTAGCGGAGAATCAGGACAGTAGTTTGGCAAATAGACGAGAGTAAAGTCGTTCTACGTGGCCTGGTCAAAGAGGAGTTGAATCCACACGGTTCTCATGAGCACAGTTTACTTATAGTAACTCTGGTTCGCTTAATGTGCACAGTCTAAAACTAATTGGGCTACTCACAGGCTAATTCTCAGTAGTAAGACCGTCAGGTGCAGGTTTTAGTTAGTTTTAAATCAGCGGTTCCCAAACTGTGGGTCAGGGACCAAAGGTGAGAGAATGGGACCATTTGCCATTTACCATTTTAAAAAGTGGGGAAATAGACTAGTAGTAGTCCTGAATCCCAGTCTTGCAGTGGCTTAGTGGTTCTCACACAGAGGGGCAGGGCCTGAATTGAGGTCATTATGTTCCACTTCTGCCCTGCACTACTGCACAGTGGAACTGTTTTTGACAGGTTCGCAGGTTGACAGGTTCGAATAGCCATGGGATGCGTAGGTACTGTAGGGCCCCCGTGTGGATTTTTGCTTAGGGCCCCAGAAGGGCCAGCACCGGCTCTGCTGGGGATGGTGCACTCAGGACGATGAGCAGTGTTAGGTTTGCTCCATACATAACATTTTGCATTTGGGCCAAAAAGTTCAATTTTTGTCTCATCTGACCAAAGCACCTTCTTCCACATGGTAGCTGTGTCCTCCATATGACTTCTAGCAAACTTCAAACGGGATTTCTTATGGCCTCCTTTCAATAATGGCTTTCTTCTTGCCACTCGTCCATGAAGGCCAGATTTGTGTAGAGTACGACTTATAGTTGTCCCATGTACAGATTCCCCCAGCTCAGCAGCAGTACGTCGCAGCTCTTCCAGAGTTATCTTGGGGCACTTGGTTGCATTTCTGACCAGTGCTCTCCTTGTTCAGTCTGTTAGTTTAGGTGGACGGCCGTGTCTTGGTAAGTTCGCAGTGGTGCTAACTCTTTCCATTTCTGAATGATGGATTGAACAGTGCTCCGTGAGATGTTCAAATCTTGGGAAATCTTTGTAGAACTTAACGCTGCTTTAAACTTCTCCACAGCTTTATCCCTGACCTCTCTGGTGTGCTCCTTGGCCTTCATGATGTTGTTTAGTGACCAATACACTCTGACCAAAGCTCTGAGGCCCTCACAGAACAGCTGGAATTATACTGAGAGTAGATTACACACAGGTGGCCTCTATTTAATGGTTAGGGCAAGGTGTGAACATTCTGCAGTCATTAGGAATGTTATAAAGGCAATTTAATGCACTCAGAAAATGCTGTATGAATACTTATGCACACCCCACTTTTCACTTTTCTATTTTTTGAAAAACAGAATCATGTATCATTTTGCTTTAACTTCACAGTTGTCTGTTACTTGTGTGTGAACTTTCAGTAAAAAATTCCAAATAAAATCTTTATATTTAGGGTTGTAAACATGACAAAATGTGCAAAAGTTCAAGGTGTATTAGTACTTTCGAGAGGCACTGTACATGGTCAAGGGAGAGGAGTGTGTTAGTGCATGTTTGAGAGGAGGCGAGCGCTTCGTGGGTTTTTCTGTTGAGCAGGAAAAAAAAAGTGACAAATAGCCCCGGTCTCCCATACAATTGCGGAGGTTAAAACAAACTCAGTGATTGAATTCTGCAGGTTCTAAGCTTCAAAATGACATGCAGCATGTCCATATTTACTGAGGTTAAGTTGGTGAAACTTGTGTTAACTCGTAGCAAACCAATTTTCCTTGCGATGTTCCTTGCTCAAATATCGGCCTCCAACTCAGAGCCTTATACGACAATCTGAATAGACGGTATAATATAGATGATGCGCTAACATGTAAAGGGAATTGAAACGTGTTCATTCTGAAATATACCGAAGTAAAGTACATGAAGTGTGTACAGTGCTTCACCGTTGTACTTTCCATTGCCTCACAGCGAGAGAAGACGGGGATTGTTCATGAGGTTTATTCGAACACTGAAGCCACAGACACAGACAGTTGCACATCACAGCAAGTCTTTAGAGTCTCCAGGTCCATTCGTTGCATAGCGCCTCATCATTTAACATTCACATTGAGTCGAAGATTAAGTGCTTATTATTTAGAAACATCTGAAATGAAACATCAAACTTTAATACACAGTCGAACTCTTTTCAACGATAGAGTTATTTTCATGGTCGTAATAGTTCCTTTTCACGTCAATGCTGTATGTGATTTCAGAATTATATTAAAAACATTATCAATATTTTTCTTTTTTATATCTTGCTGCTCAAAGTCAGTGGTTCTCAGCTGGTGGGTCGCGAGCCTTCTCCATTCGATATTTCGCTAAGACTTTACACACTACCCTTGATACATCGTACCTGCCAAATTTAGTACAATGTAATGTGCCCTGTAACAATTTGTAATAACTTGTACCAGTGGGTTACATACAGATGGAATAACATGACTCCAAATGAATCCTCAGGAGGCGCTGCTCTTCCTGTCCCGTTATTTACCTATGAGTTTGTAGCGGTGTCTCATCCAAACAAACAAAAAAGTTCAAGATTCCATGGCAGGCAGTGAGTTACTGGTGGACAGTCACAGCATCATATTAAAAACATCGCCTCAGGAGCAAAGAACTCACCAGAGAGAACTTTGTGTTTTTTGCCTTGAAGCTAACGGCTAACACTAAATAAAAATTAAAATAGCATCAAGATTTTGAATGAGCTGCTCAAAAAATAATCAGCCTGTCTTCAGTATAAATATTTTTTAGTTATTTAATTTTTGGGGTGTTCGCTCTTAAAAACTGCTCCTCAATGCAGTCAAGTATTTTTATTTATTATAAAGTATATTATTTATTATTTGGTCGGGACAGTGCATGTTAATGAACACACCCTGGGCTAATTTGCATCTATTGTCCCACAGAATTGTCCCACTCAAACGCACTCTCATTCATCCTGGCCTATTGTACATGTTTTTAGTGGTAGGGGAAACCGGAGTACCCGTAGGAACCTACGCAGACACGGGGAGAACATGCAAACTCCACACAGAAAGGCCCCGTCCAGGTGGGAATCGAACCTGGGACTTTCTGTGAAGCACGAGCACTAACCACTGCACCACTTTTACATTCAACATAATGTTTTTAACATGTAGCCAGAGACTTCCCATCAGTATCTCACTGTCCGTGATGTTATCTTGAACTATTTGTTCAAGACATCGCTAATTGGGAAAATAGCGAGAGAGGAAGGACGGCGGCGTCCAGAGATCGCACTCAGAGTCATGTGTCACTCGTGCTTAGAGCCTATTTGTAGTTTGGAGGTACATAATGTAATAAGACATAAGACCCTAACGCTAAGGGTCATATGACTTTCATTATGTACCTCCAAAGTACTAATACACATTATTCCACTGTGTGTGTATTACATAGGTTATTGTTACAAAGCACATTACAGTTAACTAAATGTTGTTGTTAGGTACAATATATTACCTGATTGAAATTACAGTGCCAATAACATTTGCACTGACGTCCATCTGGGACCGCGTCAGCTTGAATCGTTCGGGGAGAGGTCGCATGTTTGGAGCAGCATTTGCTGTGATTGGCTCATGAACATGGCAAATCCATTCAATGTTTAGTTTTGAAAAGTCATGTGTGTTTGTGTTACGTGTTGCAGCACCTCATGTTTTGTCATTACCACGTTGTTAAATAGTGTCTTTTTTTGCCAGATCCAATTTTGGTTCTGTCCAAACGGTGAAGGCGGAAGCGGTTCAAGATGGATTCTCGTGTGTTTGTAAACTCACAAAGACCGTGAGAAGTCAGCTTGCTGGCAGGAAAAATCTATTACAGTAGTGTAGAATAAAGTGTAACCACCATTTCTTTCAATGTTTATCCCCTGAAACGGTAAGCGCCACCTCAGTCTGTGGTGAAAATACAGCATTTTACATTAAATAAAATGTAAAATGCTGTTTACATTTGCACAGACCAGAGATAAACCAGTCTTGTGATTGTGAGGTAATGGAGGGCCCCAACGCCATTGAGAACCGCTGCTCCAGGTGATCCCAATGAAACTTGCTGTCCAGTGTCATTTTAACATCGAGATCAGCTGAATTCTTTAGTAGAAGCAGAAGATGACTGAGAGGAAAAGCGGAAGTGTGACCTCACATGAAAAGGGTCCACTATCAAAGTCTTCAATTATTTAGCAGAGCAGATACAGTAATATATAAGTTGATCAAATTGTTTACTTTGTGATACAAACACCGTCAATTTTGTTGTTGTTGAGTTTTAAATTTAAATGGTGTGTTTTATGTGCATGAGTTAGCACATAGCTGATCAGCTGCTATTGTTCTTTGAAACTCTTGATATACATTTTTTTCCCGAAAAGTCTATGGCCGTTTTGACTGGGAATTTTCACTTCCGGCACCAAGGGCGGAGCCTCTATAGTCCCGCCCACTTCTGGTCTCTTTGCCGGAGTCCAGAAGTAAAAATCCCATTCATATTTCGCATTGAAAAACTCAAATATTAAGAGTTTAAAAGTGCGGCGCAGGCTAATCAGCTCTGTGCTAACTATAGACCATCACAGGGATATTTTAAGAAAGAAAATACGGAATATTTGAAAATATGTTGAAATGGTTTTATAACTTTTCGGTTGATAAAGTTTTAGATAAATCTTCGATTTGAAATTGTGTGTTTTGTGCCCACGAGTTAGACACATAGCTGATTAGCTGCTATTGTTCAATGCTAAACATGAATGATAGCATGAATTAAGGATGGGGAAGTGGGCGGGACTGGTGAGCTCTATCAGCCAGCTGTCAGAGCCTGATCAGGATATTGATGTTTCCTGTTTTTGTCATTTTTAGTCCGTGTTGACCTCAATCCATAATCAATCATTTTGTGAACTTTGTCCCCATTTGGTCCCAGGCCACAAACATCTGTTTACTCTGATCTGTGACCAGATTATCAGAGTCTCTCCATGATGAGGATTTTAGCTCTTTAATCTCATAACCCTTTAACTGAGCTCCAGTTCGGCTTTACCCAAATCTAAAAGCTTATCAACTGGAGCTTACAGCCTATAGGCCAGAGTAACGCCTCATTTGAAAGCTAAGGCCTACAAAACTGATTGTGCCTTTTTTGTTACGCTGTCACCACGTTTCTGTTACATTTTTGTCCTGTTTTCGTTTCTCTTTTAGTTGTCTTTTTTGTCGCTATTTTGACACTTTTATTCAAGAAGCTTTTAGATTTGGATAAAGACAACTGGAGAAAAAGAGCTCGGTTCAGGAGGGTGATGTGTGACGTTTGTATTTTCTGAGTGGAACCCAGGAACGTGGCGCTTGTGTCACAAAGTAAAAGAAAAACAAAACAACAAAGCAGTTCATCTGGACTAAAACTGTCACAACTACATGTTTTACCCCATTATTGTTCAGCCTATTCAGAACGGGTGGTCGCAATGTTACGGCTGATTTGACAACACAAGACAATACCTGTGTTTAAAGAACCAATCACAATAAAAGTCCAGAACATGTCGAGTTTCATTCCAACAAACATTCTGCTGTGTGCCACATTCAAATACACCCTCTTTATTCAAACACAGTCTGTGCTAAGTTCAAAATGTGCAAAACCTAAAGACGGGATTGTTCCTACAGCGCTGGTTACAGGAGCGGCAGCTACGGCACGGGGAGGAAGTTACAACTTACAAAAGATCTGTACAAAATAACTATTCACGCTTTGGCAGAAGAAAGAGAAGCAACATAGTGCAGCAGAGAAGAAGACACAAGAGAGGAGTCGCACCGACAACCGCCAACGTGACAGGAGACGGGCTAACCATTCAGACCGAGACACTGCAGGCAGAACTCACTCCACCTTATTATTTCCTCATGCTCGGGGGGGGGACGGCATGCGCTTAAACAACAACACAAGGTTTTACACTCTTGGACTGACAGCACCACGAAGCGAAAAGGCTCAAGTCGAAAAACGCTCATGTTCCCTTGTTGGATAGTCCATTATCTCTCCAGGATAATGTCCCGTCATTTTTTGTCTCCGTTATCAGCAGCTAAAAGCTTCGCGAGGCGTTCAAGGTATGTGGGATACGAGGCCGCAGTGTTATAGATACAGACGGCGTCGCTGGAAGAGCCCATATATGGTCATGTTTGAAGCCGCCAGAGGGGGAAAACAAAGAAGGGAAATAACAAAGCTACAAAACTACTTTAACAAATGTTGAATTACGAATGTATTCCGGATACTTTCACGTTAATTTGCATAATATTAAAGGGATATTTCGGGATTGTTGACATAGGGCCCTAGTTATCCAAAGTGTTGTTGATGTCTGGAGATATTTTTTTCTTAAATTCATGCAGTTCTTATATTTGAAGAGTCTAGTGGCGCTAGGCTAGGGCAAGGCTAAAGCATTTCTATGGTATCAGTTAGCCTGCATTAAAAACAGTCTGACCCACTCCACAGTGCACCTGAGGTAAATCACTTATAACGCCAGACTAACCATATAAATGTCTGTGTTAATAGAATATTTTTTGAAATATAACTGACCTTGTATCACATGAATTATCGCATTTTGAGGGACTATTTTCTCACAGATCACTCCGCTGCTGCGTTAGCTTACAGCCACGAAGCTGATGCTGCTCAAATATAAGTTATTTTAAATGCAAAATGGTTAAAATGATTCTATTAACACAGACATTTATATGGTTAGTCTGGTGTTATAAGTGATTTACCTCAGGTGCACTGTGGAGTGGGTCAGACTGTTTTTAATGCAGGCTAACTGATACCATAGCATTAGCCTAGCGCAACTAGACTCTTCAAATATAAGAACTGCATGAATTTAAGAAAAAAATATCTCCAGACATCAACAACACTCTGGATAACTAGGAAATGAGGCCCAATGTCAAAAATCCCGAAATATCCCTTTAATGCCTGAAAGCGACGATGTGCAGGCCATACTTGTTACTCGTCTGTTACAAACCTATTTACCACTAATTAGGAAAAGCCCTTTACAGACGCCCACAGAGCTTTTTTTTTTCTTATTGTTATGATTATGAAACTGAAATGTAATGATTGAGTACTGTGAAGTATTCCTTTCATTTTAACTGTACTCTAAATACACTCACGATCACTATGAAATGGTAACTGTACCTGAATACAGTTGACCAAAGTAAGTTGACCGTCCCGATTCCCACCGGGACGGGGCCTTTCTGTGTGGAGTTTGCATGTTCTCCCCCATGTCTGTGTATACCTCCGGGTACTCCGGATTCCCCTAATAATGGCAATGACAATAAATCAAACTTATAGAAGCTTTTTTGGACACTCAAAGACGCTTTACATGGGGAATGAAAAAAAAGCAAAAATCCACTACAGTACACATCCCAAGGCTATTCCAAAACAGTAGAGCGGGTCGTCTTGTGATCGGAAGGTCATGGGTTTGACTCCCAGCTCCAGCAAATGCACACTGTCATTGTGTCCTTGGGCAAGACACTTAACTCTACTTGCCCCCAGTGTCTGCGTACATTGGTGTATGAATGGGAGTGTGAATGGGTGACTGGTTCCTTACTGTAAAGCGCTTAAGGCCTGATAAAGGTAGAAAAGCTCTATATAAGTTGAGTCCATTTACCATAAAGACCTCAATTTGGGCCCCGCCCCACTGTGTGAGAACCACTAACCACTAAGCCACCGTCAGACTGGGGTTCAGGACGACACTAGTCTATTGGTAAATGGTCACATTCTCTCACCTCTGGTCCCTTTTTCAACCCATTCATTTTAAAAGCTTGATCCGGGGATTGCTTTAGGTTTCAGGTTTCACTGAGGGCCAATAGGGCTAGTATCACAATATCCACCCAATACCAATGCGTTTTAAACTGAAATGCATTAAAGCTATAGGCAAACTCATTCCCCCTTGAAAAATGTTGGCCATTTTTACACTTAACACGGGCTAGAAAATAAGAACTGGAGGAACACTTTCAACATGCCTTTTATCTCAGTAATCTGCAGCAACCGTTAAAAGTGATCATCTCCAAATTTAAATTTCTCTGTTCACCTGCAGTGTCTCGCCCGAAGAGAAACTAATTGTCACAACGTAAATGTGCAAAGAGAAGTGCAGCAGCATGAAGCATAAACATCGACTGAAGTCTTTGTACATTTGTGGAATGATCAGTTACAGGGTCAGTTTCAGCAGCACAACCCAAGAGAGCAGAACAAACAGCGTTCCAACGAAGGCAATTTGAGCGCTGAAATGATCCGGTGATCAGGACTTACAGGAACACAGAGGAGCACCACCTCACGACATCATAAGGACAGACAGGCGACAGATTAAATATATGCAGGATGGATTTTTTTTTTTTTTAATTCTATCTATGCATCTTAAATTTTAAGGCTTATAAAGACACTGAACCTGTCTTGGTGGACATTTGTGTTCTGAAACCTAAACTCTCCTTTCCATTCTGTCCCTCCAAGGCACCCGTTCTCGACCTCTGCAGCAGCAAAGCACTCTGGGATGCGGCACCTCAGTGTTAGCGCCCGTGACTCGAGGTTAGCTCAGAGAAATGATAGGCACGGACACATTTACAGACAATTATTCCTTCTGTCACCACCAGGGGTCTCCAACCAGAAGCTCGGGAGCTGAGCTGCCAACTTTTTGAAATAGCGGCGGTGTAGAAACAAACTGCTCGTGTTCGGTCGACGGAGACCAGCGGCTTTCAAGGTCGTCAGATTTTGTGGCGATTATAAAGCTCTCGCTTGAGGGACACTGTGCAATCATCAATACAGCGCCATCTTGGATAGCCAGGGCTTGGTCCCAACAAATAAAAAAGAAAATGTGGGCACTAACAGTGTGGCTGTACGATCCACGACAAAAAAAACCCCCAAAAATACCTGTGCTCGTGTAGGGCTAATTCCTCACACTCGATTGTCCTTAAAGGGATATTTCAGGATTTTTGACATTGGGCTTCATTTCCTAGTTATCCAGAGTGTTGTTGATGTCTGGAGATATTTTTTTCTTAAATTCATGCAGTTCTTATATTTGAAGAGTCTAGTGGCGCTAGGCTAGGGCAAGGCTAAAGCATTTCTATGGTATCAGCTAGCCTGCATTAAAGCAGTACTAAGTAACTCTTGCCCCTAGAGGCCATAAGCGCAACTGCAGGTGTCTTAGCAAGTTGTTAAATTACTTATTAAATGTCTTGGAGAGTAAATACTACGCTGACAGAAAAGGTGAAGGGAGAGAGGGGTGTTGTACATCCAGTTATACAATGGGAATATTTTTTCACTCAACTTGGCTGTAAATACTGTTTAAGTGGCGCTAGCCCGCAGTTAGCTTTGCCCGTTAGCCTGTTAGCTTCTTCTCCGTGATTCTATGAGTGTGTATTGGTTGCTCCGCCCGGTGGCAGTCAAGTTGTGAGCATGGTTTTCTGGCCAGAGACACCAGGGGAGATGAAAGACCCTCCAATCATCCCATTAATACTTGTATTACCCCAGAGGGACTACAGAAAGGATTTATTAAGGAAAACACGTTACTTAGTACTGCTTTAAAAACAGTCTGACCCACTCCACAGTGCACCTGAGGTAAATCACTTATAACTCCAGACTAACCATATAAATGTCTGTGTTAATAGAATAATTTTTGAAATAAAACTGACCTTGTATCACATGAATTATCACATTTTGAGGGACTATTTTCTCGCAGATCACTCCGCCGCTGTGTTAGCTTACAGCCACGAAGCTGATGCTGCTCAAATATAAGTTATTTTAAATGCAAAATGCTTAAAATTATTCTATGGACACAGACATTTATATGGTTAGTCTGGCGTTATAAGTGATTTACCTCAGGTGCACTGTGGAGTGAGTCAGACTGTTTTTAATGCAGGCTAACTGATACCATAGAAATGCTTTAGCCTAGCCTAGCGCCACTAGACTCTTCAAATATAAGAACTGCATGAATTTAAGAAAAAAATATCTCCAGACATCAACAACACTCTGGATAACTAGGAAATGAGGCCCTATGTCAAAAATCCTGAAATATCCCTTTAATGTTTGTCATAACAATTATTCAACGATTTGAAATGAGTCTTACTCTACGGATTTGTCCAGCAGAAAGTTGTTTTATCATTTACGCCCATGGACGAGAGGCGGAGCTACAGCATGCTAGACTAACAGCATGTTTGGATATTGTAAAAGTAGAAATACTTCTTAAAATACGCATTTTCAAATGCGAGTTGACACGTGACGTCCGAGTGTGCGTCCTCTCCAGTTATTTCCCAGTTAGAGTTTAGCAGTGTCTTGCACAAAGTCCATGAATGAAAGAAAACATGACGGACAGCGAGTTACTGACAGAGGTGGGTAGAGTAGCCACAATATTTACTCAAGAGTAACGTTACTTTGAAATAATTTTACTCAAGTACAAGTAAAAAGTAGTGGCCCGAATATTTACTCAAATAAGTGTAAAAAGTACTTGGAGAAAATGTTACTTGAGTACTGAGTGACTGTTTTGGCGTAAAAGTCTGATTTATGTTTCAGTCGTAACATGACATGTGAAAATTGTGATTTTTCATAAAGTTGAAGTCAGAGTACAGATACTTTTAATCTAAACGTTTTAATATTACTCAAGTAGAAGTAAAAAGTACTGTATGAAAAAAAGACTTGCAAAAGTACTTGAAAAAGTTACTTAAGTGCATGTACTTGAGTAAATGTAACAGAGTACTACCCACCTCTGCTGGCTATGTTACGTTGCATGTAAATATTTGACTGGAGAAATGATTCATGTATTCATTAGAAGGTGTTTTTATCTCACCGCTAATGAAAACAAAAAACAAAAAAACATATTAAACAACTAAAAAGTATTTGTACTAAAGACCGGCCGATCCCGAGGCCAGTGTGATTGAGTAATGGCATTGTAGTAGCATTTGTGCCACTGTTTTGTTTAAGTGATAGTCTGGAAGTCTAAATGAGATGAGCTTTCCTGTGAACCAGCCTGTCAGGTCCAATCAGGAGAAAGGGGAGGAGCTTGATTGTTTGAGAACAGCAGGAACAGAATTTCTATTTTGCTAGAAGGGCTTTGTGGTTAAAGAGGAGAGGAATTTGATTGTTTACTTTCAAATTTCACTCTCACGCTCCTCTTAAAGACTATCACATTAATGCCGTTGACAACAAAAGGACCACCACACAAGCATTTCTGCTCAGGGCACCAAAACGGCTAGCAGTGGCCCTGGCTTGGAGAAAACGCATCTTGGTGCCATTGTAATGTGTATTTAATGTCAGCAATTCACTTTAAGACAAAAACATCTACGTGACGAACACTGAAGTATCCGCCAGTGAAGTCTTTGCTCCCGACGCAACTTTAACATGTTGCCAGTGACTGTCCATCCGTATAGGGAGACTGGGGCTGTTTATAGCCACATTAGGGGGCGCTATGACTTGATATTGTTATTGAACATCAAGTTTAGCATCCTGATACTCCTGCTGTAATATGTTTTCTTTCACTCAAAAAAATGTGAAATGAGGAGAGGATTGGTCTTTTTTGGGGGATTTAGCCCATTTCATTGTCACACGGAGTTTAAATTTGTTTTTGTGTCCTTGTTTTTATTAGTGTTTGTTTAATGCAATAAGATATAACGAAGAAAGCAAGACCTACTTCAAGCCAAGGGTTTAAGCTTTCATGTAAAGTAAGTGTGGCTCTTGTGGAATGTTGTGTTGATGAGCAGTGGACGCTGCAGTGTGACAACCAGCCCCCGTCTCCCCTAACTGCCACGTAGAGCTACTTACTTATGTGGGCAAGACACAGCTAACCCCTCATTGGGAAATATGCTTGTGTGCATATCGCTCATTAGTCATTTCATGTGTAGATGTGCTGCAGATCCGAATACCACCCTTAGTGGCTATAGGTTTAACTCCAGAAAGCAAGGCATAACATGCCTTATCTCTATCGTCATGCACGAGCTTAACATAGAGACTGCAGTTAAGACCTGAGGTGGCAGTAGCGAGTAAAAAAATAAAAAAAATAAATAAAAAATAAAAGTTGAATGACGGGTCCAGCAGAACTGTGTAGGCAATTTAGGCAACCGCAAAGATACCGCCTTGGTCATGGATACTCTCTCAACTCCCAGTTACAAATGTAAATGGTGAGGAGTGATAAATAGAGTTTATCTTTAGCCTGTCACTGGGAATTAGATCTTGTATGAGACAGTCTTTTTCTTCAGATTTCTGTTATATCAACAGGAAAACATCACTTATCTGGGTTCAGTGTGTGTCTGTGAAGATTAATGTATTAATTTATTTATTTATTGACCTTTATTTAACCAGGATATAGTCCCACTGAGATTAAGAATCTCGTTTTCAGGGGAGTCCTGGTCCCATAGGGGTACCTATTGCACATGTTTTTGTTATTAAGCAGCTCTCTTACGTTTCTATGATGAAGTAGCTCAGTGGGGAAAAGGTTGGATACCCCTGGATTAAAAGATGCAAAAAGGAACATTAACAGGGAATTCATAACAAATCTTTCCCGTCAGAGCCACATGACAGCGGGCGGCTGTTTGAAGTGGATTTCATTATGAAAATGTTGTAATAGTGTAGAATTTGTTTTCTGAAATCCAGCGAAATGAGCCTAAATAAACTGTCATTTACCAATGAGCTGGTTCAGTTCTCCAGATTAATTTTCTGAAACCATTTAGGTTACACTCCTGTGGAAATTTTTCAGCTCTTATCAATTGTAAAAGTCCAAATACAAGTTAAAGCAAAGCACCGTTATAATGTGCGTCATAGGGACACACACAGGATGTAAACCGGACCCAGGAAGTGTCTGATTGAGAAAGGTAAAAGACTGGAGCCTCCAAATCCACATGAGGCCTTCATGTCTTCTTCAGGGTCTGAGTCTGAGGACAGGTGTGGACCACTTTGGACTTCAGTGAGACCGAGAGACTCGGGGATGTTTACAGGGACGATCCGGGGGGAGTTTGGTCCATTTCTTTGCAGCAGGAGAATCCAGACACAGAGCCCGGTCAGGGTCAGGCTCTGAGGAGGTGTCACGTTTGTCCTTGACCCAGTTCCAAACGCACGAGCCTCTGGGAGCGGCGCGTGCATCAGGACTGATTGACCGCGAGCGTGTTGACGTAGCCATGCGGACACATGTCGTTCTCGGAGACTCCGTGGGAAAAGTGCGCGGGGTTTGAGGCGGCGAGTTTACGCACGCCGCGCGCCATAACGCACTGTTCCATGACCTCGAGCGCACGGCATGTGAGCATAAACACGTTCTTAAATAAAAACACGGACACAGGCTCACCGTGCGCGTACACCTGGAAGCAGCGCACCGTGAGCACGGGCGCGTTCACAAGAAGTCCCGTGCAGAAGCGCGCGCACAGGGAGCGGCACGAGAGTTCAAACGCGGTCAGTTCATGCAGCCAAATCACTGGTGCAAACAGTGCGAGGAAGAAGGCGCATAGCACCGTATACCGCAGCGGCGGCACCGGCAGCTCGTTCCGCAACAGGAGCTCCACGAGCATGAAACTGTCCAGCAGGTCCAGACATGTGCTCAGGAAGCTGGCGTGCGCGCGGTGCCGCGTGGCTCCAGTGCTGTCCTCGGTAACAGCACCGATGAGGCAGAAGAGCAGCGGCGCGGACAGCAGCACCGCGCCTTTGAAGCCCGTCACGCCGCACGGCACCTTCAGCGTCAGCAGCTCCAGGATGGACGTCTCCACCACCAGCACCACCTTCGGTGTGCACGCGATCACGTAGATGAGCCAGGCCAAGTATGCGTAGGTGAACTCCCCCAGACCCGAGCCCAGCGCGGAGCTCTTCTGGTGGAATCCGCAGGCGCGCTCCCGCTTATTGCGCGCGTTCTTGATGAAGAAGATGGCCCATCCCGATAGCACCACGAGGTCCGTGGCGATCCACGAGCACCACGACAGGTCCGTGAAGGCGATGAGGTAGAAGTCCAGCACCGCGCCTTGCAGCGCGAGCAGCACGAAGCACAGCACCTTGTAGAGAGCGCGGCTGCGTGATGCGAGCGGCACCGCACCGCTGTGCGTCAGCTCCGCAGAGGTCATGAGGCTGTCTGACGCGGGCAGCTCGCTGTCTTCACTGGAGGCCGTCAGCAGGAGCCCAGAACCGGGGCACGATCCAGGAGTGGAGCCGTTGTACGAGGCGCGGTGTGCGCGGTGCTGTTGTGAGATCATTCCGCTCCTGACGCTGCCGCCTCTGACGCTGTCGCCTCTGACGCCGAAGAGGGCGCGGCACCAAACGGACTCACATGAGTCTGAGGCCGCGCACGCGCCACAGAGGACAGAGGGCCACGAGACAGACTGTCCAGTCCTGGTCCACTTATAAAAACAAGTGGTCAAACACACACTAAAGGAGACCGGGCCACAAGTCACACATAAATTAGCCTAAATGAAGGTGACGCAGCGGTTAAGGCCCCAGGTTTGATTCCAGGCCTTTCAAGGTTCCGGGGCCCCAACTTTATTACTGTCCCGAAGGAAATTAGTAAACTGCACGTGTCCACACATAGGCTAATCTAATGTATGTAAACAAAGATCATCCTAATATCATAAATCATGAAATCATAAAAGGAGCTAAGGTGCTCCAACTTCACTGCTGAGCGACATGAGAGCCTTTATCTTAGTAACAGCCTCCGGAATAAAAGAAGCCCTGGCCCGCTGGGTTCCTGTCCGGGGCCTTCTCAGCCTGCTGTACACCAGTGACTTTGTCAGATGATTTTTGTTGGTCACAGGAAGAGCACCAAAACCAGACACAAAGCAAAATGTTAAAACTGACTCAATAAAACACTGATAACGGTCATGAGGACATTACAAACCCTAAATGAGTTTTTTTTTTCCTCAAAAAGAGCTTTTTTTTTGCAATGGGTAGTCAAAGTATGGACAATTTCATGAAAGTATGTAGCAAAAGTGATTCCTCTGTTCAAGGCAGGAGATAAACATCTCTTCACAAACTACAAGCCGGTTTCCCTTTTACCGCAATTCTGTAAAATCTTAGAGAAGGTTTTTAACTCTAGACTTGACAGCTTTATTGAAAGAAATAATTTACTCTCTGATAATCAGTTTGGTTTTAGGAACAATCACTCAACTTCACACGCGCTCTTTGATATAATTGAAGAAATAACTAATGCTGTAGATAATATGCAATAGGGTTATTTATAAAGCGTTTGATACAATAAACTATGATATATTAATTAATAAGGTAGAACATTATGGGATTAGGGGGGTAGCTCTACAATGGGTTACCAGTTATTAAAAAGAAAACAATGTGTGAAAATAAATGATTACCAGCGAGTTGTCAAGCAATTGTGTGTGGTTTACCTCAAGGGTCCATTCTGGGCCCAAAATTGTTTAATATGTACATAAACAACATTTGTAAAACTTCTCAAATACTTAGATTCATCTTGTTTTCAGACGATAAATATTTTTGCTTCAGGAGACGATTTACAACAACTGTGTCAGATTGTTAACTTGGAACTCAAAAGTGTCAATAAGTGGTTCAAACAAAACAAACAATCCTTAAATCTGAGTAAAAGCAAAATGATGATATTCGGCAACTGTAATTCCAATGCTCAGGAAGCAATTCAGATAGAGGGTGTTGTTATAGAGCATGAAGGTGCATGAAATCAAATTCCTTGGAGTTATTATAGATAAAATGACTTGGAAATCTCACATTAAATATTTAACTACTAAAATGTCAAGAAGCATTGCAGTAATAGCAAAAGCAAAGCACATTTTAAATATCAAAGCTCTACATATCTTATACTGTTCTCTTATACTGCACTATTTAAATTATTGCACTGTGGTTTGGGGTAGTACTTATAAAAACACATTAAAACCAATAGTATTGTTGCAAAAAAAGAGCTGTTCAATTAATTCATAAAGTTGGGTTTTTGGACCACACAAACTCATTATTTTTAAAATCAAAGATCATGAAGTTTTGTGACATTGTTGAGTTCCAAACTGTACAGATGTTATACAAAGCAAGATACAAACTGTTACCGGGCCAAATACAAAGAAGGTTCCAAGAACGTACTGGTCGTTATGAATTACGTGATGAATTAAACGTTAGGACTCAGAAACATAGCTCAACTTTGAAAAGTTTTAGTCCAACAGTTAATGGGGTACAATTGTGAAACAAATTGGAGATGGAGTTGAAACTATGTCCAAACATCAACCTGTTCAAATATAAATACAAACAAAAGACTTTTGAAAAGTACAGAGAAGAAGAAACGCGTTGTCACTGGGGGAGCAGTAGGATTAATTTGCATTCTATTAACTAAGGAAGAGTGTTGTTTCTCTGAACGGTTGTCATTCTATTGCTCAAAATTACAAATTGAGAATTAGGATAAGCGAGTTATGGATCTGCTGAGAGGGACCCTCCCAACGGGCTCATAAACCTAGTCTTTTAATGCCGCATTCAGCATAGGAACATCATCTACAAATATTGTTGATGGGGAGCTACTGCCCTCTTCAACTGGCCCGCTCTACACCCTGGCTTCTTAATGCACTACACTATGCAGGGCTTACATATTACATAATTCATTGTACACAAAAAAAGGAAAAAAGAAAAAAATGGAATGATGGAAATGACAACTGGGAAGTTGCAAGATCACAGATAATATGTATATTAATGTGCCTTTTGAACACAGCACTAGTGCCTTTTGGAAGTTGTTAACTATGTTTGGCAGTGGTAACCATCTGTAAAAGAAAAAAATATATATAACTTAATGATTGCCTTTGTCACTTGCTTTGTACTAGACATCGTACATGAAAGGAGACAGTTGTTGTACAGTGGGGGAAAAAAGTATTTAGTCAGCCAACAATTGTGCAAGTTCTCCCACTTAAGATGAGAGAGGCCTGTAATTTTCATCATAGGTAAACCTCAACTATGAGACAAAATGAGAAAAAAAATTCCAGATCATCACATTATCTGATTTTTAATTAATTCATTTGCAAATTAGGGTGGAAAATAAGTATTTGGTCAATAACAAACAAGCAAGATTTCTGTCTCTCACAGACCTGTAACCTCTTCTTTAAGAGGCTCTTCTGTCCTCCACTCGTTACCTGTATTAATGGCCCCTGTTTGAGGTTGTGGACAGGTGTCTTTTATACTGATGACAAGTTGAAACAGTCACACTCCAAACTCCACTATGGTCAAGACCAAAGAGCTGTCCAAAGACACCAGAAACTAAACTGTAGACCTGCACCAGGCTGGGAGGACTGAATCTGCAATTGGTAAGCAGCTTGGTATGAAGAAATCAACTGTGGGAGCAATTATTAGAAAATGGAAGACATACAAGACCACAGATAATCTCCATCGATCTGGGGCTCCACGCAAGATCTCACCCCGTGGGGTCAAAATGATCACAAGAACGGTGAGCAAAACCACACGGGGGGACCTAGTGAATGACCTGCATAGAGCTGGGACCAAAGTAACAAAGGCTACCGTCAGTAACACACTACGCCGCCAGGGACTCAATTCCTGCAGTGCCAGACGTGTCACCCTGCTTAAGCCAGGACATGTCCGGGCCCGTCTGAAGTTTGCTAGAGAGCATCTGGATGATCCAGAAGAGGACTGGGAGAATGTCATATGGTCAGATCAAACCAAAATGGAACTTTTTGGTCAAAACTCAACTCGTCGTGTTTAGAGGAAAAAGAATGCTGAGCTGCATCCAAAGAACACCATGATCACGTGATCAGTGGAGCTCCACTGCTTCCACAGGAAATGACGTCACCTCCACAGGACAACACTAGTTTAAACTGACCCTAAACCTAATCCTAACCTTAAGCATAGTGGCGTTTAAGATGAAGTGTGCCTTGCCTGGATTGTTGGCGAGACCAGGGCGGAAAAAAAAAAGAGTCTGGATTCGTTGGACACATCACGGCTTTGAGTACAGAGAAAAGCCTCAAATCACGCAGTGTCTCGCATTTGTTAGAGTATAACTATTGTAAAAGTTTGTGAACGCATTTCTGCTCCTCCCACACACCACAGATACAGTGGGAGGAAAGAGTAAGTACACCGTGTGAAATGTCTCAAATTTCTGCCAAAATTCCTTGCCTATTCCTTTAAAACACACCTATTTAAAGCAGAGATAGCTGACTTTTTGTAAATGTTTGTCACCTCACAGTATGTTGTATGTAAACAGCCAAAAATGCAAAGCTGTATACGGAAGTGAAACGTGCATATAATTAATTTTATTGGACAATTCGGATGTGCAGGAGGGATTGTGAGCTAGAAATGAGTTTGGTCTAAAACAAAAAATGGTAAAGTTTGAACAGAAAAAAAAAAAAACCCTCAGCTTTAATTGATACAAGTGCTGCGGAAAAAAGTGGTGACATCATTTCCTGTGGAGCTCCACTACCCACATGACTCTCCATTGGCTGCATTCAGAGGCCCTGAATTAGATATTTGTTAAAGCAGTACTAAGTAACTCATGCTCCTAGCGGCCATAAGCGCAACTGCAGGTGTCTTAGCAAGTTACGATTTTTTAACTTAAACTAACTTATTAAATGTCTTGGAGAGTAAATGCTACGCTGACAGAAAAGGTGAAGGGAGTGTGAGGTGTTGTACATCCAGTTATACAATGGAAATATTTTTTTCACTCAAACGTGGCTGTAAATACTGTTTAAAAGTGGTGCTATCCCGCAGTTAGCTTTGTCCGTTAGCCTGTTAGCTTCTTCTTCGTGATTACATTAGTGTGTATTGGTTGCTCCGCCCCGGTGGCAGTCAAGTTGCAAGCATGGTTTTCTGGCCAGAGACACCAGGGGGAGATGAAAGACCCTCCAATCATCCCATTAACACTTGTATTACCCCCAGAGGGACTACGGAAAGGATTTATTAAGGTAAACACGTTACTTAGTACCGCTTTAATGAAAACGAAAGCATCAATGAGACCCTATACATTTTATTGGCCAGTTAGAAGAAGCTAAAATATATAATGTAAATATAACAAATCAATCTGATTACGTAGTAACTTGTGATTCTTGTAACATTAGTGGGTATTGCAGTCACAATAAAAGGGACGCGTCTGTTCCGTGGGATGAGGGAAAGTCCATCTGAAAGCCACAGCTCCAAGTGCTCTCCTGAAGGACCTTCTGTAGGTGCCATCACGGAGGAATTAGTGGGTAGCAAAAAGGAAGGAGGAATTTGTTTCGGAAAGGGCCAGACCCACTTGGAAAGAATTGGAACCAGCAGAAGCAGGATGTTACTTTGATGTTCAGTTCAGTGCCAACGTACGGTCACAGCGCCCCCTTGTGTGGCCACATTCCCACTCACATAAATAAAACTCAGAGCCCAAGGTGTAAAGTGATTATGGGAACTTTATTCAACAGCACATTACAATTGCCACGAGCAGCTTTAATCTTTATCAAAGAGAAGACCCGGCCTTCGTTAAAACCAGCTCCGCCATCACGAGCGCGTACGCCTATATGTACAACTCTGCCCAGGAGCGCGCCGGGCAGCAGACCAGCCCGACCCATCATGGAGTCAATTTAAATGTGTTTTAAAACATCACACGAGACAGTCACAAGGACAGATGTTTAAGAAAGGGTTCCACTCAGAGCGCGGCAAAACAGGGACAACCCACGAGATACAAACACCCATTCTGAACAGGAGTCTGCGTTTGAGAGTCTGGGGATGAGAGAGATTTGCCGCCGCTGGACTGAAAATACTTATTCTACGATTTATTTCAAGCAGCAGAGAAAAAGTCCTGACAAAGAGGTTTAAGCTTGGTTGATAGAATTCTAGGGATGGGATTTTAAAGGTCCTACATCATTGCTTTATCCCGGCTTTTACAACTATTTTATCCCCCCTTAGCCTTGTCTAAGGAGTATGCTTGGTTTTAATGATGAGAAAAAGCACTTCTACTTTGATAGTTTTTGCATGACATAGGCCCGGGGTGTCCAAACTAGGGCTGGCGATACCGAAACCTGAGAGTTACATTTCTCAATACCTACACTAAAATATTTGTGATCTAGAACCAGAAAACAGAACAATACTGTTTGGAAAATGTGCAAATGTACAATATAGTCTTCATATCCAGAAATGTGAGCCATTAAATCTAGTGGTACCCAGCCCTAGTCCAAATTTTGGGCCGCATATCGAAGAGGTAGAGGGCCAAACATTGGTGGTCAGTGCAGTGAATATTCCCAACATACAAAGCAAAGTCTATCCAGCGGTGAATTGAATCCTCGACTGCTCAAACGCAGCTCTTTGTTCAGACTTCAGGTGGATATGAGCTTTTTTCTCTTTTTTGTTGCCGCGTGGTCACGATACGAGGGCGACTACAGAGACACAGTCCACGCTAGTGTAGAATATCTATACAACGGGACGGGAGGGGGGCGGGGCAGGGCTCGGGTAAAAAAAAAAAAAAAAAAGTGGCACTTCGGAGCAGCAGGCAGGAGCGGGACGAGAAAGTGCAATGAGAAACTGATTTACTGGTGGTTTAAGCAAGAGAGGGGCTTTTAGTAGCAGTAGTGACAGTGCAAAGATAAAGGGTAACATTGTTCATTTAAGTACGCAAGAAGCTTGTAGTAGTATGTGTTAACAATAGCACTGGCAGGAGTAACAGTGGTACTCAAAGGGCTGTTGAATTTGTTTTGGTGTTTTTTGCAGTTATTCCAGGACACTGGTAACTGGGATTTTTCCCACTTGAAAATTACAAGATCCGACCTCAGAGCGTTCCTCCTGAATAAACTCGTAAGTAAACAAAACAGCTAATGCTAGCACACTTTGCTAATAAAACACTAACAGGATTGTTGAGTAATAACACTATTTGAATGTTTCTTCAAAACATGCTAAATAACATTATAGTTAAGGCTGTGACCAAAAGTAACGTTCATATCACTGATGCAGTGGTTTTGCTACAGTTTTGTCATTAACTGCACTTCTCTACTGAGGGACACCATTGCCGTCTTCATCTGGTATCTGAACTCGGACCACTCTGATCATCTCCGAGTTTACATGTTATAAATACCATTTCGAGCGGAGGCCCACGGAATGTTTCCCAGTTACCAGAGGCAGCATCATTCGAATATTTGTTGGACATTTCATACAGTATTTGAAGCTAAAACTATGCCGGCATAGCACCTCCTGATATATCAATGTAAATAATTAATGTTCTTCGTTGGTAATGAAACGTCTTCCCTCAGCATCATGATTTTTTATCATATTATGCAACATTGTATGCGGAAAAAAAAAGAAGTTTAAATTACTTTACCTTATATGACTTTCCATCCCTGGGGCCTCTAGGGTGCTCCAGGACCAATTGTTTTTACGGTTTCTGGTAGGTTTTCACCGCTGATGGATCCATCTCCATGGTTACGTATACATCCCATCTAGAAAACCTACCAGAAAGCGTAAAACAGAAATAAAATTGGGCCATTTAACCACCCATACAGCCGCTGGGTCAAATACGCACCAAAATCAACTTTTTTTTTTTCAGCATTAAAAGTTGCATATTGCACCTTTCAGTACAAATAATCTATCAGCCAATTCAGCCCAAGTATTCCAAGTGGTGGTTGCAGTAGTACTGTAATAGCAGTAGTAGTAGTAGTAGTAGTAGTAGTAGTAGTGGCAGTTTCAGGGCTTGGGAGAAAGTACAAAGCTTTAACATTGTGTACAAAAACATTAAAGGCATATTAGCCAAAGAAAGCGACCCAGTTAAGACCCCCCCTTTTTTTTTTTTTGTCAACGTTTTAGACCCCTTTTAAACCTCAGCCCCGGTTTAGTCCCGATTCTGCCCCGCTGAATTTCGCGTCTGCTCCGTTCTGCCCCCCCCCCTCCCCTCCCACAAACTGAGAAGGTGGGGTCGTGGCCCCATAATGTGGTCGTTATAATTGGCACAAATTACCAGTCTCATATATTGATATTTAACATCAAAATTGTAACAATATTATGATGTATGGATGTATTTACAAGTTCATGACATGGCGTGAAAATGAGTCTTCGTGAATCATAATAATGATAATAATAAAAAAGTCTCAGTAGTGCACACTTATGTTAAAATGATTTCTTTTTCAGGAATAAAGTAGAAAAATATATTTATTTCAACAGTTCAAAAGTGATTTCATCAATAAAGGACATAAAAAGTTATCTCGCTTCTTATTTAGTACATTTTGTGCGTTTGAACTGTTGAAATAAATGACCCGGGATGATTTGAGATTTTTGGATCGATAAGCAGCAGGTCCACACAGCAAAAGCTCCTCTCTCTACACGAGCTAAAAAGCTTGTTCATCCTTTTATGGAGGGAGACGTTTGCACTGGCTTTGATGGATTCGGTTTGTAGGCCTAGGTCGTCTCATGGACATAAAACGCGCTCTTTAGGACTTGAAAATGTTACGAGGGAGTATTGGGAAGTTGAAACGTGTGGCGGCGGTTCTCAAACTGCAACTTTAATTTTCATTTGATCATTTCTTCTGCTGTTATGCGTTTAAGGCGTGGCACTACAGGTGAAGAGGGAATAAAATCAAAAGGAACAGGCCACCGTTTTCTGTACTGAGAAATTTGAAACTTTTTTTTTTTTTAACACTACTAATATCAATATGAGGGAAAACTTGTATGTTTTCTTATAAAAAAAAAGACATTTTAGGCATAAAAATGTACAAAACTTTCAGGAACATAATCTAAATAATGGATAGAGCCAGGTTTAAATGTATGGATTTTGGATTTTCTTTATCTTATAGGTGAAAATAAATGTAAGGATTCAAATTTTGCTTGGTTTTTTGGAGTTCAAAGCCCAGTAACAGGCAGGAATTAGATATTAAATAAAATTCCTCTTAAAAAAAAAAAAAAAAAAAAAACTTCAAACTTTCCAGTGTTGGACTAAATATTTATGACTCTGTAGGAGTGACTAAAGTGGAGGTGTTGCTGAAAGAGTGGAATGAAACCTTGTTCAGAATACGGGCCCAGAGTTTAGTGACCTCTGCACATGGGCGTGTATGGGACGCCACAACTTTCTAAAGAGCCCATAGTTTGACATCAATTAGATTCAGCCACGAGTTCTGGTGGTAAAACTACGGCAACCGTTAAAAAAATAAATAAATAAAAAAAAGTAGGCAGACTTTACGACTAATATCTCTGTCATTACCGAGCCTGTCCACATGAAACAAAAACTGGCTCAAAGTTCAACAGCTTCTGTGTCGGCACAAGTCAACCATGACTACACATTAATTTGAATGCGGCAGATTTGGACCTAATCCCTCACAAATAACGATCACCATTTGGAGTTTCTTTCAAAAACTGTCCCTTCCGCCATATTCATCTTTTGGCGTTAAATCCTTTCTCCTGAACGACGGCGTTCATGTTTATTAAAGCTTAGTTTATATTTCCTGACAGAGAAGATGTTGAACTTTCTAACAGTTTCAGTTGCTTGTGGACAGGGCCAGTAATGACAGAGATATTAGACCAAGTGGAAAAATCTGCATTTTCACAGTTACCATCGTTTTGGATTTTTAGCCAAATGAGAAAACCTAAAAGTTAAAAGAAGTCCAAACAAAAATGTTTCCAGTGCTTTTAGCTCATGTAGATGTTGACCTTTAGCTGTGGAAGACCTTCGTGACCTGTTAAACCCCGCCATCAGCCGCGTCCCTATCCCCCCCCCCAAAAAAACAGTTGTTTTTTGTTTGTTTTTTGCGAATGGAGATGCAGCCCTAGTCTTTTGCACGAGCCCTGCCCCGCCGCAGGGGAGCCAGCGGGGGGGGGGGCGCTATAGGTAAATCTCGTAGAAGTCGTCGAGCTCTTCTTCGTGGAAAAGGTCCCACTCATCCTCCGAGTCGGTGGCGTCGTCGTCCGTCCCCGCCGCGAGCAGCATCAGGAGCATTTCGCTGAGTTCAAACGTCACCAGCTCCTCCTCTTCCTCCAGCGAGTCCGTGCTGTCGCGCTCGTCCAGGAAGTCCCAGAGCGGGGTGCGCCGGGAGGCCTGGAGGGGAACGGCAAGGGACAGAAGCCTGATTAGAGCTGCACAGTAAGGCGCAGTTGACACGGCGGTACATTGGTATCGGACGCACGCTTCTTTTACACAACAACACACATCATATCGCCTGACACTGGGCCTCACTGTAAACTCTGGAGGAGGTCGTTTCAAGTCTCAGCGGGAGGCCGTTCTCAGCCGCTCTGCCTCATGTGAACAGTAGAGTACGAGGACAGACGCAAAACGGACAAATCACAGCCCTATCGGATTGGCTCACACTTTTATTTTCAGGTCGTTATTTGACTAAATGTAATTTGCAATGATTTACTTTTACTTTAGAAAGCTGCAGAGTTGCCTGAAAAAGCAATATTGATCCCAGGAAGTAGAGTTACTGCCTCTTCAATGGACCCGCTCTACACCCTGGCTTTTTAACGCACTACAGTATATAGGGCTTACATATTACATAATCCATTGAACACACACACACACAAAAAAATAATAATAATAATAATAACTGAATGAAGGAAATGACAACTGGGAAGTTGCAAGATCACGGATAATATAATATGTATATTAATGTGCCTTTTGAACACAGAACTAGTGCCTTTTGAAATTGTTAACTGTGTTTGGCAGTGGTAACCATCTGTAACCTTCTGTAACCATCTGTAAAGAGGAAAAAAAACAAAAGGATGTGTGTATGCATATATGTGTATAAATAACTTAATGATCCCCTTTTCACTTGCTTTGTATTAGTCATCGCGTACATGAAATGAGACAGTTGTTGTAGTTGCGTTTCCTTTCAGTTAAATTCTGTTAACTTATATTTATACGAACATTTCTAGAGGTGCTTTGTGGGTGTGGTCCGTGTTGAAACGACCGCTCTGGTGGGTTGTAGGTTCTCTTTTGCCGGTGGGGCAGTATGATGTTGCTTAATGTAGGATTGATATTGTAAATATAACAGGTAAAGTTGGGTCACGGAGGGGTACGTTGTGTGTGTGCTGTGTTCCTGCTCTTGTGTCTTGTACTTTGTAACATGCTCCCTGTACTAGTGTGATTTGATCAATTGTTTTATTTCAATGATGTCGGGGGTGGGCGCTTATAAGCTTTTGCTTCAGCCCACTCCTTTTGAGCAGAATTTTTAACTGCTCAAATAAACTAAACTAAACTAAACAGATCTTCCTCTGTGCAACACAGCGCCATTTGCTGGACAAAGGCGGGCACTGCACTTTCAGTTGTTTTGTGACATGTCCTTGTTTTCATAAAAAGCAGACCGAGAGAGGACATGACTGCTGCAATACCTGGAGACTATTGCCGTGTAAATGACAATTTTAGGCCCAAGTAATTATTCTGGATTTTTTTAAGTAGTGGTATGAAATTGGTTTCGTCTTTCAGAATATTGTAATACACATTTGTGAAGAAAATACTGTGCATATAAATAATCATCATTTAGATGAGAAATGATCAACTGATTCATAGTATTCTACTCTATTGATTATGCACAGCCTGTAAACGCATAACTAATTAGAAATGCGTCATAAATGCACCTTGTTGTTTAAAGCAGTATCAAGTAACTCATGCCCCTAGAGGCCATAAGTGCCACTGCAGGTGTCGTAGCATTTTGTTTTTTTTTACTCATTGTCTGTGAGAGTAAATACCACGCTGACTTTCACTCAAACTTGGCTGTAAATACTGTTTAAGTGGCGCTAGCCCGCAGTTAGCTTTGCCTGTTAGCTTGTTAGCTTCTTCTTCGTGATTCCATTAGTGTGTATTGGTGGCTCCGGTTCGGTGGCGGGCAAGTTGCAAATGTGGTTTTCTGGCCAGAGACACCAGGGGGAGATGAAAGACCCTCCAATCATCCCATTAACACTTGTATTACCCCAGAGGGACTACGGAAAGGATTTATTTAGGTAAACAAGTTACTTAGTACTGCTTTAATAAGGCCACAGTATTTGTTCATCAGTATAAAACACGCAACTTGAGTTCACAGTATTTTTGGTCACGGTTTTCCTCCTGTGGAAACCTCATACCTAGGCCTGCCACGATAACAAATTTGAAGTTCAATATATCGAGGCAGGAAAGTATCGCGATAAACGATATTATGGAGTCTGACGATACTAGATACTGTCAACTCTCAGGCATAAAAATGAGAGTAAACCTTTGTTCTAAAAGTGCATCATCATATCCTAAAATACCACACAAGCTGCAACAAACATGAAATATAATGAAACTCAATTTGCTTCAGTTAAAATAAAACTTTTACAAAGAAAGAATAAGGGAGAAATGTATATAAATGTACAGCCGATAAATATCAAGCCCAAAAATGTATCATCGATACGTCTGAACGATAAATCGATTTAGTATGTATCGTTACAGCCCTACTCATAAAGTGACTACAAATACAGGACATCTACCATTTCTGCAGTTTCTTTCTGCTTCAGTTAATAATGTATAAACTGTGACATAGGCAGGTATACGGTAAAGCCTCACCCTGCTGCGGTGCCCTCCTCCGGGCCTGGGTCTCTGCGGCTGGGCCTCCTCCAGGCGGCCGTCAGGAAAAGCGTGTTTGTAAAAACAGTTTGAACCGAAGGGACACGTGCCACGGCCTTCGTCAAAGTATCGACAAGCTTTGCTCCTGAAAACACAGACCAGGTTCACAGAAGCAGTCACAGATATATCTAAATACTTTACAAATTACAGAAAATGTATAAATGACTGCACTTTGGACAATAACTATGTTGGAATCAAATGCCATGCTTTTCAAAACAATCAAGGCTGTAATTTTGCTTTTTAAAGAGGGGCTATTATGCTTTTTTCAATCACATAGCACCAGTCTATAGCATACTTTTAAAACAAACCTGTTCCCATAATGTACTGTAAATTGGGTTCATTTTAATGCTGTTTAGGGGAAATGTATTTTTAACATGTGTAATTTTCTAAGACTTTGTATGTTGACATCAGTCTGCCCAGGGACTGCAGGTGGAAATTAGCACAAGTGCTACAACCTGGTACAATGCATCTCTCCTTTCTGAGGTTAATGTATATTGTACACTGTCCCTGTTCAAATAAATAAATAAACTAAACTACAGTGATGACGTAACCTTCTGTTGGTCTGTATATGCAGTAAATTAAAATAACTGCCTCGAATAAAATTGCTCTCTCAAAATGGCTGTACTGAACGTCTTGAAATAGGCCTCTGTCTCTTTAAGAAGCTTTCCGACACGCCCCCTTCAGCACACTGCTGTGGCATCTAAACAACACTACTGTGCGGGGAGGGGGCTCTGCTGAGCTGAGGAGCAGTGGTTGGTGGCTTGGCTGGTGACAAAAGGTCCAGAGGCGTCTCCAGGAGGTGGGGGCGTTCCTAGGAGGACTGAGGCATAGCTACACCTAAAATGGCTGCCGTCTAAGTTTTTACTGATTACTCAAAAATATGTGAATGAGCCAAGGCAACACTCCAGGCATGTGTTTAATGAGGGAATGACATAATAACATGATATAAAGCTTGAAAAAGTCGATTTTACATAATACCCCCCCTTTAACAATGTGGAAACCCTGTTACCAGAGGGGGCAGCAGTGAGCCAGATTTAATGCAACTTCTTCCGATGTCAATATAAACCTGTTCTGTTAAGCAGTTAGGAAGATTTCCCTTTACATTAGGGGGTTGTCTACACCTTGAAATATTAAATGACTCATAATCTTCAAATACATTCCTTCTGATTTAGTCCTTGTGTTGTTGATATTGTGCAGGATCAGACCTACCCCATTCCGTCCTTGTACTTCTGAATAAGTTTCTGTTTGTCATCTTTGTCTTCGACCCAGTACTCGCTCGGGATCACGAAGTTTGACGTGATTCGACACTCGGGACACGACCTAAAAAAGAAGAATTCCATTAATGCGCCGCGCACAAAAAAAAAAAAAAAAAAAAAAAAAAGCAGCTTTGTGTTGGGGCGGCGCTTTGTGCGACAGGATCCTAGATTAAAGCTGCCTACTCCGTGTGATATGGAAGTTTAATGATATGAGGCTCCTTCAAAGCGTGGCATTAGAAGTTCTGATGTTTCTAGTCCCTTCCTTTCGTTTTAAGTTTTTGTTAGTCGATAAAAAATGTCTGAAAAGTGATTCATAACGTCTAAAGCTATGACTAACCGCTCCATTTAGTTTTACATCATTAATATGGTCAGCAGCAAAATCAACAGAACGATCACTGGAGTCAAATCCCTCATACAGAGTGCGCCCTCTGCTGGGCAAACGCTTCAATGGTGCCACTGCTCCGCTTTGCAAAAAAAAAAAAAAAAAAAAAAACTTTTGCTGTAGATTACTGATAAATATGAGGGGGGAAATGTAACACATGTTTTTTGGTTGTTTTCATAAACAAATAAGACAAGATGGAAATGGACAAAAAGATCAATATTTTCCACGATAATTAGATATTAAAAATCCGTCTGAAGGAGCTACTAAAGAGGAAATGTTGCCCGAGTGGAATAAACGAGAAAACGGGCTCTAAAATATTTCTCCCGCCTTTGTCTCGCAGAAAGGAAATGACTACATTTGGATTACAGCGTCCTCTCGTTCGCCTTCCGCAGCAAACGTGGATACAAAATATGTGAGTATTTGTGAATGAACGCGTGTGTGAAAAGGGCTAGCGGTCTTGTAGTTAGTTCCTGGATACCTCCGGCTCGCTAGCGACAAAACGTCATAAAATAAGCATAATTACAGCTAGGTTTAGTCTTTTTTACACTCTGACATTCCGCACAGTAAAGTGAAGATATCACTGCACGGATGCCGAATTACTCCTGGTATTATTACGCCTTACAATATAGTTCCCCTTTTTATCCGCTTAGAAAATCCACATTGTTTAATTTTGTGTAATTATACTTTACAGTGTAACACTTCACGTAACCATATTTAAATAGGGAAAACGTGGAAGAGTTTGGTAGCTTCTATCTTCACCTCGTTTGGAGCTATAGAGGAGAAGAGAGAGGCTAAATGCTAACGCCGTCTGTGCTGTGTTTACGTTACGGAAGGCACACGTGGAGACCAGACCGGTACAAATGAACTCGTCTAAGGTAAGAACATATCTCAGTATGTAAAAACAGTGGCCTATTCCTTTAAGGGAGAAACCTATAGCTCAAAATCTCGATATTGACCACGGTCGGCCATGTCTCAATAGTTCATTTTGTCCAAATAAATAAAGTGCTGTGCTTAGATAATGTCTTGCCCAGAACATGGCTGCACGGCTAAAGCTTTGTTCCGTTCGGTCGGTCCTGACTCACTTGATGATCTTGCTCTCGAACTGCTTGGCCCTCCTCCACTTGCGGATGCACTTGAGGCAGTAGCAGTGGGAGCAGTTGGAGAGGATCCCAAAGCGCCGCTCGCTGGGGTTGGCCTTTTCGAACACCACCTCCATGCACACCCCGCACATCATGTCTTTACTGCGCTGCACCGCGAACGACAGCTCCATGTCCTTCTCATGCGCCTCGATGCACGCCTGGGGACGGGAGAGACACATTTAGAGATGCTTTTTCTTTTCTCGCACCAAGTGATTGACTTGGAATAGGGCTGGGTATGGTTTCATTTATTTAGATTCTTGTGTTTTCATACTGATAAGCAGGACAATACTTTTACAATACCTACACAAACATTTGTCATCTAGAACCAGAACAATAATGTTTGGAAATGTACAATATTGGGTTAATCTCCAATGTGTAAAAAATGGGGAATAATTTGGTGGGAAATGGGTGGATAATAAGGAAAATAATAAGGAAAAGTTTTGTAAAAAAAAACATATCCCTCCAAAATCGGGGGGAAACAATGGATCTAAAGATGTAAGGTTTTTTTTCAGTACCTGCTTTCGATGCTGGTAGAACCTAAAAAAAATGTCTAATACCAGACTTGAATCGTTTAACAGTGTTGGGTGCTCTTCGCTCAGTGGTTCCCAAGGCTTTTGGTTGACTTGTGTGGGAGTTGGGTTTTATAAAATATCTCAAATAAAAAAAAAAAAAAAAAAGGACCTTTGATTTCTGATAGGAAATTAAAGGCAACAGTATATGTAAACCGGTTCTACTCACGTACCGTTTCAATACAAATTTGGGCCATTTATTTAGCAGCACAAGTTTAAGGCGAGACACTGCAGATTAATATTCCCTGAATATGAGAACAAACATGTATTCCAAGTTGTCTTTTATGTTGTCATATAAAAATAAGATATTTTAGCATAAAAATGGCCAAACTTGCCTACATTTTCAGTGACAAAATCTAAATAGTGGATAGACCCAGATTAAAACGTATGGTTTTATTTTGTGTACAGTGGTCCCTCGTTTATCGCAGGGGTTACGTTCTAAAAATAACCCGCAATAAACGAAATCCGCGAAGTAGTCAGCTTTATTTTTTATAATTATATATGTTTTAAGGCTGTAAACCCCTCACCACACACTTTATACACTTGTCACTAGTTCACGGGTTCTCCCTTATGCCTGGTGTCACTGTGTGATTTTATTTGTCTAATAAGATTTTTAGATTCACATTACAGACGTGGGGATGGAAACATCGTGAGCTGCTCTCGTTTCCGCTCTGCGCTTGTTCAAACTAAGAGACAATCGTAGCTACGACCAAAGTTTTATCATCACAGTTTCAGGCTTCAGGAGGCGAGTGTTTAGCTGAGACAAGCGCCACACATGCTCGCAGTGTTTATTTTCGCGGAAAAGTTCAGAGAAAGTGAACGCGGAGTCAGACCCGCTCATGCCCGTGCTGTTGTGACACTGCGGTGTGCGGTGTGTGTGCGCTGATGTGTTGATGGGACACACAAAGATCCTCTATGCAACGAGCGAGGCTCACTCTGCGACAAACCAACCAGGACGCACAATACAATGTGCGTATGGCGTTCATACGCTGTAAAAAAGCATACTAAAAATGTGCTAAAAATAAATCCACGAAAGAGCGAGGCCGCGAAAAGTGAACCGCGTTATAGCGAGGGACCACTGTATAGATTAGTTACAGGGGGATTTTTGATCTTTAGTATTTGAATAAGCTAATTATAAGTGAAAAAATATGCCTTATTTTTGTGTGTTCAAAGCTCAGCCACCTATTATTCAAATTGTCTGAAACACTTTTTTTTATATTAAAAAACAAAACAAACAATGCATTATTAAATACATTTAGAAAAGGAATTTGAGTGTCTCGATCCTTTCTTTTATCCAAGCCCTCACATCTCGATGAGGACACGTTTCTCCTGCCTACAGTGGTGATTTAGCAGCTTCCTACTCTGTTATCTGATATTTTTTGCTGTGGTTTGAAGGGCGGGCACGTCACATAGCCTCTGAGGTATTACTACAGTTTGGGAACCACTGCCTCAGCTCATAGTGTAGAGCTTAGTTCGGTGCGCCGGTACAGCATGAACACCTGTGCGATCCTCTCCTTAATGCGCAGTACCTTGGTGTGCTCGGAGCGCTGGGCGTGGTCCGTGGGGTGCAGCACCTGCAGTCCGCACATGTCGCAGACGTCTCCGTGGAGGTAGGCGCAGTTCAGTCCGTAGCGGCACTCTCCCACTGCGGCGTATGGACACAGCTGTTTACTCAGAGCCTTAGCGTCCTCCGGGGCCAGCTCCTCGATCAGCGGCGCGCTCGGCTCCGCCTTCACCGGCTCGGCTGGGGACACGCGGACACAGACGGGGGGCAGTTAGGGCATGTTCACACTCATCCACCATTATCAGCATCTGTCTTTGGCCTAGTTTGTGTGATCATGTCGAGCTCTGGCACGTGACCTTCACTCGCCAAATATCACCCTCCATTGAGATGCATCAATCCAGCTTTTGCAGTTTCAATACCATACCAATATCAGGGGTTTGAGGATCTGAAAATACCGTTTAACAGATCATTTGTGGCCGGTGAGGAGAAAAACACACAGGGGCCATGAACCCCGCCCACCTGTGTGATAAGTCGTCGACAATCCTGAGGCCCCACACGGACAGCACATGTCATAGTCGTCATTTGTGTGATAGAGAGAATGATCACATCACAGTGCATCCTCAAAAAGCTCATCCACTCAATAACGTCTGACACGAGAACTGCCACGGTCACTTAGGCCAGGCAAGGAAACGTTTTTTAATTTTCATCATTCTTTTATGTTTTAAGAACGGAGAGAAATATAAACGTAAAAAACTGTTGGGTTAAGATAAACTCTGAATTGGATCATTTGATTTGTCGATGCGACTGAGCCAGAGAGTAGAACAAAACCAGGAAGCGAAAGTTATGGGGCATAAGGCGTCTGCTACATCCAAAAACAAACAAGTAGAGCGACGACAGAAGAGAACGTTGACAATCATGACACAAAAGTTTTAAAAATATGTATTTTCCTCCCCCTACTTGCTCCAGCAACGTCCTAATGTGTAGAAGGAGCCCAGACCTGTTCACCACAACTGCCTGTGACAGTGCCAAAATCCTGCACTGTCACTCAAAAAGTTGTTACTTCGGCCCGAAGTCCCGTCATGCACGAGCTTAATATATAAACTGCAGTTACACGCAAGACCTGAGATGGCAGTAGTGAGTAGTGATGGGCTAAACGAGCCGAGGCAGATACACGCATCACGCGCTGAAAGCAAAGCCTCAGCCGAGCTGTGTCACCGAGCGAATCACTTTGAGAAAAGTCACGTGACCGACAGTCACTGTCATTTTGTATCATGTGTCATACGCAATGAGCAGCCGCGAGCAGCAGGGCGCGCCAGTTTAACAAGACCAACACTTGGCTCATTTTGTCTTTTGGGATTTATGCACCGGGCACCGATCCCGTGGGTGCTAGAGCGCCCGCCCAAAACTATGGGCACGAGGTGAATCTGATCCAATAACAAAATGGTTTAATAGGTATTGCGTGTAAAGCACAAGAGCCATCTTCTTTTTTCTCTTTCACGTCCATATTGAAGTGCAATGAAAAAGCATAGCTATAGGCGAGTACATACTGCAATTGTTATACTGTTTGTTTAGCTCTGCAAGGAGAGCGTCCGGTTTACAATCAGAGGGTCGTGAGTTCGAGTCAGATGATGGTCTTTGATGGTTTAGTCCTTTGACTTTGACATCCACTGGTAAACAAAAGCAGAAATATTTCTGCTGCCATATTATTGTCACAGGCACTATCCTTTATTAAATCTTGGTCAGTGACTTCATTTTTAGATGGTTGAATCACTGATGCTACTTCTCATTAATTCTCATTCTTTTGTTTCTAATCTCATAATCCTGAGCAGTTTTCCTCTTTCTAAACGATCACTCTCAGCTGGTTAAACAGCTCAGTCCTGACGATTCGGTTCACATGTCTGAACGAAAATCAATGAGCTCAGTCAGTGTTGAGTTTGCTTTTTTCAGGCTCACTGCTGTAATGCTTTTTCACCACCAGATGGCACCTATAAGCCAACCAACACTGCGTGATACAGTGTGATACAATTTGTAAAAATGTGTGACACACACTTTGAGGTATCATCCCATCACTAGTAGTGAGCATAAAAATGACAACTTCCATCAAGTTCTTTAACATGAAAAGAACGCATGTGCAGAAGTAACAGATAATTACACTAAAACCTAGCCACGACACGTTAATATAAAGGTAGACACCTTTGAAATGAGCTGCAACAGAGGCCAGTCAAGCCCTGATTAGATGCTTTTTGGTCCTTTCTCCAGGTCTGTATCCCTTGAACAGTAGTCGTATGTAGTTTGACGTTTCTGCCACGAGCACGTCGCCCGTAGCCATCGCAGTGTTTCATGTGAAGAAAACACATCTTGTCGTCTGCTGCTCATGACGAGCCCATTGCTGCACTGTGTGTATCATGTTCCATTTCGTACGTAAAAAGATCTGTGCCTTCAGAGCGTAGTTACCGTCACTGCCATATTAAAAGTGTGGAAATAAAAAACACCACAAGTACAATCTGATCCCGCTCCATTTTATGAACTAGAGACAGAAAAGGAAGCAGAGTTTAATCGACCAATCAGAGAAGTCTCTTGATCACTGTTTTTCCTGTAGAAGGTTTTGATATTTATCCATCTAAAGGATCCGATAGACAAAAAGGTGTGAACGCAAATGAAACAATATGAACTGATAAAACATTTGGCAGCTTTTTCCCCACATAATGAAGCCTCCCCTGACCACATGCCACTGCTTCTATCACACCCACCTCGCCCGCAGTAGGGCTGACCGGGGACGAACTCTGCGGCGTTGACCCAGTCCGGAGCCGGGCCTGGTCGGGATTCTGGCCTGGACTCCGATTTGGACTCTGGTTTGGACTGTGGGTCTGATGGCGGTTGGGCAGACAGCAGCGGCAGGGTCTGAGCGGGCGGCTCCTCCTTCAGTTTACTGTGCTCAAACCTGCACACAGGAATACAAGACAGAAGAAAAAACATTAAAAGGTAAAAGGCTGGCCCTTTTAAAAAGTAAAAAGGGAAGTTACTTCACAATTCAGTCATGAGGAGTTGACATGTACAACACAGCTTCATAAATGGCTAACACACACGCTAACACGGGTTTTGATTGACTCACCGCTCAGTCTGGCCTCGACGATCGGGTGTTTACATTATGGGACTCGCGTTAGTTATAAAAGTTAATCCACTTTGATTCTGGCCAAAGTTCACCAAGCATCCATCAGGTGACCATCACAGACAAACACTATTTGGCTGATAGTCGCAGTGAACTTTTGGCAAGCGGGATTCAGGAGAATTACTTAGAACTGCGAGAATGAAGCCAGGGGTGTTTTTGATAAGGAAATAGCATAACAACATGGTTAAAAACTCCAAAAAGTCGATTTTTGTGTCTTGTATTGTATCGCATCACATGAGTTGCTAAAGGAAACAAAAAAGCCAAACGAGGAGAAGATGGTGAAAGACTGTTGGAGAGCAGAGGGGGCGGAGGGAGCTGCACTGGAGGAGCTGCCCAGTGCGGGACACCACGCTCTGAAACAGGAACTTAGGGGTCTTTTCCACATGCAGGCGCGTGTCAGCCGAATGGCTCTTTCACCCACTTTGTCAAGCTTTTCCATAACAAAGGCCAGGGCCAAACTGGTCTGACCAGGTATAGGTTTTGGGCCCGACCTCTGGCTGTGGCCAAAGCGGGCTACCCCGTGTCTGATGTGACGTGAACAGACTCTGGCCTCTGATTGGCAACAAGAGAGTGGACAGCCCTCACTATTGACACGCATATGGATTTAATATTTCACAACGTCATACCGATGTGCTAAAAGGGGATTTAGCATTTAGCCGCTGTTAGCGCAGCTTTAGCTGGTGTTAGCATAACATTTGCATGTAGCTTACCTTCATAGTTGTATTTAGTGGTTTCTTTTCTGTTTTAATACAGCTTGGCTCCTCTGAATGATTCCATAACTCCCACCAGAGGGCAGCATTTGTCCACATTTGTTCTCATCGCGGCTCTAAAAACTTTTAATGACGATCTGTACAGCGTGCGCCTCTGTGCGGCTCCGCCCACAACAAATACATGTGTGTGTGTGTGGTGGAAACAGAAAGGTCTGCGGGGCAGTGTCGATACGTGCACGTAGATCGTGGCGTGCGCGGCCGGTTCACGCTATGTGGAACGACGGCTAAACCGAAGAGGCGGTGCACCGTTTCAGAGGAGCATTGAAGGCAGCCAGCCAGGTTTCCTCTGGGTACTCCAGTTTCCCCTACCTCCCTACCTGAACACAATTTCTTTGTACAATGACAAATTAAGCACTTACTTACTTCAGCTGTGAGAGAAATGTCCGACATCAGTACTAGCAAAAAGAAAATGTCCGTGATGTTTTATAAAATTAAACAAAAGTTTCGCTTTGGGATGCTAACGTTAAATTCAAATGATTAGCTCAGTTAAGCGCTAGTGATAAAAGACCATTTTTATTTGACGACATCAAAATCCCCACTGTCCAACATAAATGGCACATGGACACAAACCCTCTGGGGGACCTTAATGTCACATCTCGGGGAAGTGAGCTCTTCAGTCCACATGAACGCAGCAATAGTCTTGTTTTGAAACAATTTGCTGAAAAAAACAATTTTAAACAGTTTTCTTTCAAATCAACGGATGAATCAGTGTTGAAATTGTTTAGTAAAAGATCAAAATTTGAAGAATGATTGGTCTTAACATTTGTCATGAATAAAAGCACAAAAGGCACAATAGAAATAATGTCTGACTGGTCGACTACTAAGGCAAGTGATTAGTGGCAGCCCCGCAGAGTTCTCTCTCACAGTCATCATCATTTTGCCTGTGATTCTTCCCACAGAGGTGCGACTGAGCGAGAGCGAGGGGTGTAATGTATTCATATGAACCTGAAAACCCCAGCGTCGCGCAGAGGAGGGGGCTAAACGTCGCTCGCTAACATCACTGAGGAGGGGAAGGGAGCCGCACGCTATCTCCGTCTGGTGCCGAGCCCGGGCAGACACAGCAGACAAAAGGCTGGACCAAACAATGGCACAGCGCCCCCTGGGGATGAGCCCCTCCACGCACCTTCTGCAAGGGGGGAAGGAGGGTGAGAACAGAGGGTGAGGGGCAGCAATGTGGATCGCATTTAGCCTCACTTTAGTCGATAACATTTGATGAGTACAACTATGACTAAAATGGACTCATAATTTGGGCGACTGAACAAATAGAAATAAAAAGGGATTAAAAGGTGTGAACTCCCACTGACACAGTTGGAAGGAACGCCATGTGGACATTAGCAATTTCAGGAATTCACTCACTTTTACCAACTCTTCCAGACAGATCCAAACCCTGAACGATGACATCAATCTTTTTATTTATTGATGTTGCTCATGCTAAGAAGGAGGAGGAGGTGGTGACCAGTGAAGGACACTGAAACACTGACAAACCCAGGAGGTGGTGCACCCTTTCAGAGGACCAGAGGAGCCCTGAAGGCAGCCAGCCAGGTTTCCTTCGGGTGCTACGGTTTCCCCGACCTCCAAAAACATGCTGGTCAGGTTGACCCACAGTGGCGGCGCGGCTCAGGACTAACACCTGAACATAATTTCGTTGTACTCTTGCACAATGACAAATAAAGCACTTACTACATCTTCTTCAGATTAGGTTTGTTTGTGTGCTCTGCAGTAGCGACAAATGCAGTTCTTATCGCACACTGCAACAAACATCTGAGTTTAAGAGCAACTAAAGGTCAGACTAACTTTTCCTGCTGCTGAACTGTATATCTGATCTTTTTAGAGAATTATCTGCTGTTCCCAGTTAATAGTGTAAAACACGTATATTTTGCAATTATATGGTCAAACTGTTTAAAAGAGTGAACTGGCCCCTCATGGATAACAAGTATGTGGAATTTTGATTTCATGAACCTCCACTTTTTTGTAAAAGTAGATGTGGGATGTTTATTGGCCGTTGCCGATGTATATTTTTGAATGTCTCATCTATAATCCCCTCCTGGAGCCGCCACCTTAACGTGGTGGAGGGGTTTGAGCGCCTGAATGATCCTGGGATCCCTGGTAGGGTCTCCCATGGCAAACAGGTCCTAGGTGACGGGTCAGACAAAGAGCGGTTCAGAAGCTCCTTATGAGAGACCAACAGGCCCGGTTAGAACCATGAGGCCGTCCTTCTGTGGACCCACCACCTGCAGGAGGAGCCATAGGGGCTGGTGCAGCTCCAACAGCTGCCCCCACGACCTGGCAACGGACAAGTGGAAGAAACTGGATGGATGGATCATCAATAATCCTGTGTATGAAGCTTCTAAACAGTAAAATGTGTCAGTGTAGAACTGTGACAGCAGGAGGTGCTTTATTAGGGGCATTTGGCTGATTTATTCAGGACATTCATGCTTAAAAAGGTACTTCAGAGGGAGTTGTTTGAAAGACCTATACCGATTGTAAGGGGGTTGGCCGATAGCCGATATTTTAAGTAATTTAATTTCATTTTTTTTTAAATCTCTCAAATAGCCTATAGTTAAACACTTATTATAGTAAAGGTTTCAATCATAGAAATATATCTAATAGAGATTGACTGATGTTGGTTTTTCTAAGGCCGATGCTGATATGCACCGCTGATATTTTTGGCCAATTTTTTTTTTAAATATCTAATTTTAAAGCTCCGACTGAGCTCTTTCCATTGCAAGAAACAGGAAGTCGCCATCACTTTCAGATCCAAAAATATGGGCCTCTTTATCGGGCGATAGCCGATATTATCGGGCCCTAAACTGTCAGGATTCTATAATTATAAGCAATAGTCTGTAACAAAAAATATAAAAATTGCGATCTGAGGTGCACAAACTTGTGACCGATTTGAACCACAATATTTCTGAGCTCCCATGAGGCCGAGGAAGTTCTGGGAGGCTCATTTTAAAGCAGAGCCGTTTCCCATGTAAAAAAAACAAAACAGGAAGTCGCCATTACTTTTGGCTCCGCAGATATCAGCCTATTAAAAATCGGCATGATATCGACCGATAGCCGATATTGTAAATACCCATATATCAACCCGTCGACCTCTACTTCCTTCCGTTCACATCTGCAGTAGTCAGTTTTCTCTTAAACTTTTTAAATGGATAAAAATTAGAATAAAAACAGCATTGGACCGGAGTAATGGTTTGGTGGCATAATATGATTTAAATAAAGCTTAAATGCAAACATAAACATACGGTTAGGACATTTTGAACTGATTTTGCTCTTATTTACTCATTTTCTTTTCTCTACTCGTATATCAATCATGAACACCCCGAGTCCAACACGAGCCCCGGTTCACTCCCCCGCAGGCTCGTCTGTCTGCTGAGGGGGTCGTATGGTAATGCATGTCCCTCAAGTGAAGGAATGTCCACACCCTGAACAGCCCCCACAGCAACAGACCAAGGGCTCCAGGGTCACACCGGGACGCACCACGGCTCCATAAATCCACATTAGAGCTTCATCTGAACAGACCTGAATAGTCTGCAGTCTGGAGAAGGAGAACATTACCATCTGAGGTGTGGGAATTTGGGATTAGGAGAAACTTTTGAAAGCATTTGCAGAGCATTTAAGAATTGGGCTGCGCGAATACAGTAAATCACAATTAAATAAAATAGCCAGACTGCAATTATTACATTTAGGCAGCGCTAGATCCTTGCAGATGACAAACATGTTCTGAGATGCGATGGGATTTTGATTAAAAATGTTTGTTAATTTATGGCCTTTGTAATAAATTAATCACATTGAAGTATCATTATTTAGAGGTTGTATTTATTTTTAGAGGTATATTTTAGATGCTTCTATGTATTTTCCTACATTTGAACTTATTTGAAGAGGTCATTTCAAACACTTCAAAGACAATAAGTTTGATTTATGGAGAATGATTTTTTAAATAAGTTTACGCGGTTTATATGTGTGAACAAACAAGTAAACGTCTGCAGGAAAAAAATACACTGAAAAAAAGTGTGCCGCTAAAGTAAAGTGTGATTAGCTTCGACAGGGTTTAATGCGATTAAATTTTTTTATGCAATTAATTAATCTGAATTAAGGATGCACTGATACCGATACCAGTATAGTGTACCATTGTGATGCCACGCCCCCTCCTGTCAGAAACAGGCGCTGATCTTCTGTGGGCCTTGTAAACCTACAAACCTTGCAGGGATTGCACTGTAAATTAAATCTGGAATATAGCTAATATGCACGCTAGTTTAAGTAGCCAACAGAAGCCCGAAGACATGATCATCTGTTAGCCGTGATTATTAAAGTAAAGACGCAGCGCTGCTCTATTTCTGACGCGCAGTGCTCTCTCTCTCTCTCTCTCTCTCTCTCTCTAAAAGCAGCTACTGTTTAACACCGCGTGGTTTCGCTTTGCTTTTCATTCGGAAACTAAACAGTTTTAAAATGCCGCGATGGATCTCACATCAGAGCTGAGAGCGCATGGGTTTGGATGTTTTCACGAAGGACCGAGAGAGAGGAGAGAAAGAGGCGCGGAGGTACGAGGCTACGAGCACACGAATGAATTGCAAAATTCGTGTTCCATTACTCTGTTCAGATCATGTTTAGTTTAGATACATTTATCCTGCAATCTCACATTTTCATAACAAATAATATGCAGCCCATATATAGGCTATGTAAATGTCTTTAAAAACATGCTTATAATGAGAGTTTTCTAATCTATCAAATATTAATGCTCCTGAGCCCAGCTATAATGTGAACTCACTGTGAAATAAATCTTGAATTTACAACAGAAATGGCAAATTGGTCTTAAAAGTCACAAGATGCAAATGTATGTTTTACATGGACCCTTGCAGGCCTTTCTTAAGCAGCTCCATGTGAAACTTCTCCGATGTCACTGAAGCAGCGCGGCGACAAAAATAAACTCTCCAGAGAAACAAAACTGACAAACAGCAGCTGAACGAGGGGCCCGACTCTCCGGCAGACGTACAAACACAAGAGCACAGTGTTGTCAGGAGTCACCACACAAATATTTAAAACTTTTTGACAACACAGTAAAAAACCCGAGCTATTTTTTACGGACAGTGGTCTGTGAACCCAAGTGGCACGTTATTTGTATACGATAAACCTCTGTAAATAGTGGCATAGGTTAACAAATTTACCACAGATTTTTAGATTTAATATTTAGTTCATTCTAAAAAAGAAATAAAAAAAATAAAAAAGAAAAGAAAGCATTATTTCGAGTGACAAAGGGGAGACAGGGGCGATTCTGTAAATTAAATATTTTTGGCCGGGTTTGGCGGCTGAGACCCGGCAACCCCGGCGCTGTGCCGTCTAACGCGAAGGGCGCATCCACATTAGGTCTCTTTCTAGAGCCGGTCAACGGGAGCTCCAGCGTGTCTGTCCCGTGGACTTCAGCGCCGTGTAGTAAAATACAGACAACACGTCAACAGCGCACAGTCGCACACCTATCATTATACGCCTCTGCAAAGGGAGGGTAGTGCAGTGCGGGGCGAGGGGAACAACAGATCACATGCGGGGGAGATGTTGAGCTGATCGTGTGACAATATGTGACTCTTCTAGCACGTAAAAGAGGACTAGCTGCGTCTATCGTCTGGTCTCTGAGCGGTTCTAACGCTTGGAGTCAGACAGGCGAAAAATGATATCTTAAAACATTTGACAAACGACACCATGGCGGCATTAAAAAAAAAAAGCAATAAACTAATACATTAATGGGAAACCCTGCATTTATTCATTTTCCATCATTAACATATTATAGGATGATGTTTAGTGGGCATTGAATAGAAGGGAACAGATCCCATCAAAAAGCAGAAACGTAACTGAATATGATTTAGCATTTAGCTCAGAGGCTACTTTTATACACTAATTCTTATTTAAGTAACATCCTGAAACAACTGTGCATTCATATCCAACTAGGCTTTGACAGTGACTATGTTTACATCCCGTCAATATGCCGCCGTTTACTCTTGTATACATGGTCATTGGGATAATCTGATCCAAACCGCGCCGCATAGACGTCATGACACAAACAGGCGCCATTTCCAACAACAACATTAGATTCATGTCTTTCTAATAACTAATAACCGGTTTCCTCCTCGCTCCAAAAAAAGTGTTGCTGTGCTTCTTGTGCATTTCCTCTCAACTGCTCGCCACAGACGGCACATACAAGTACTTCCTGTAATCAAATGACCAAGATTCCTTGTTGATAGAACATACGCAGAACACAAATTAATGTTCCTTTCGATGGGGATATTCCAATTTGATACAAGACCAAATACTCGGGTTAGAAAAGGAGTAACCGTGGGCTCATATTCGGGGTTTTGCCCGTGTTTAAATGGATGTGCGCAACCGGGTCAGTGTTTCCCCTGCCATTATACAGGCAGGGCGGGCCGCCCCGCCATCAGCGCCCCCGCCCTCTCAGGACGATAGTCTTTTATTATGCAGCGCTAATCACCGATCAATAAAACCAGCGTCTTTACCAAATCCGTTCCGTAAATCCATTCCGGTTTTTATTTTATGAGTTACTACGCTTGTTCAATCCAGTCCGAGTTTTTTACAGATCCAGTCCGCGTTTTGTGCTCAGTGACCCAGGCCATGCGGTCGTGTTTATTTGAGGAGGCTGCGCCAGAAAAGATCGGAGAAACGGGGGCAGAGAGCTGCTACAGAGCGAGTAAGTTAAACTATAGCGATTAGATAATAAAAGTAACATTAAATCCCGCTGGTATTTTGTAAATAAGACAATCCAACCCAAGCTAAATGCAACAGTTGACTTTAACCTAAACTGTTTAGGTGAAGCTGTTAGCATCAGCTTCACATGAAGTCAATGAAGTTAGCTCTGTTGGATTCTGTAGAAAGTCCTGAACTTAGCCTTCAATGCTGATTTTGTCTCCTCTTGTTTTAAGCAGAACACAGACTTATTACATGTGTCCAATTAGATCATAAACTGTGGAACTCACTGAGAAATATTAAACATGAGGAAAATCCAAACACCCATGGGAAAATTAAATAATGGTAGCCTACATTAGGCTCATCTAATAATAGTATGTTACATTCTCAAACTTTCTCAAACTTAGTATTGTTTGCTACATCATCAAACTGCTTTACAGTTACTTAAACTGAATTAATTATGTGTCATATAGAAATTCAAACAATAAATTGTTACAAATAGTAACATTTGCTAAAACACTATTTTACCCGGCAGCGTGCACGGACCGCGCGCATGCACGTGTAACCATACCCCCCTGCCAAACCAGTAAACCCAGGGGAAACACTGCGGGTTATTGCTAATATTCTGGTTAGGAAAGGGTTTTTGACTGCATGTAAACTTAGTCATTATCCAAATGTGGTTGATGACAGCTGAAAACATCTGGATTGTTCATAATTTGCAATGTTTGATGGCTAAATGCTAACAGTTACACAAAAAACACAGTCCATTGAGCAGGCTAACGGAGACCCAGACTAGCCGGCTTGCTAACTGTCTGCATGCGTTAGCATCACACGCCGCTTCTCCTTTTTATTTCTGTGGTGCTGCCCTAGTTTTGTTGGACGTAGCGGCTTAAACGGGTCCGTCTTCGATTTCAAATCTCGGCTGATCGAGCTTTATGTCCGAGCCGTGATGGCTGAAGTAAACTGTGTTGCGTTTGCCGTTGGTCATTTCCGTCTCACCTGCAGCGGTCTCCGTAGGCGCAGGTGCCTTTCTGGTAGAACTTGCAGATCATGTTGGCTGGTTTGCTGCTCGTCAGGTCGTGGGAGTACCGGCAGTTCTCGCCCTCTTTACACAGGCCATGCATGAAGTATCTGCAAAGCGCACAAAATCAGAATTCAAAAATCAAAATCAAGAAACACCGACACCACAGCTGTGTGAGATGCAGGGCCAGGCGTGATTAAAGATGTGGACAGGTCAGTGTGGTCTTAAATTGAATAGATACAGCAGAGCACAAGACGTCATAGACAAGGACATTGCCATAGGATAGATGACTGGTTATCTAGAAGGAATACATGATAATGCCCATGATGAGAGGAATAGACATCTGACGGTCCAGATTTATAACAGAGCTAGAAACAAGTTAGGCACGCGGCTAACAGTGGGGCTGTGTACCTACCGTTACATTTTTTTTCAAATTCCAGTACCTTAAAGGGATATTTCAGGATTTTGACATAGGGCCTCATTTCCCAGTTATCCAGAGTGTTGTTGATGTCAGGAGATATTTTTTTCTTAAATTCATGCAGTTCTTATATTTGAAGAGTCTAGTGGCGCTAGGCTAGGGCAAGGCTAAAGCATTTCTATGGTAACAGTTAGCCTGCATTAAAAACAGTCTGACCCACTCCACAGTGCACCTGAGGTAAATCACTTATAACGCCAGACTAACCATATAAATGTCTGTGTTAATAGAATAATAGAATTTTGAAATATAACTGACCTTGTATCACATGAATTATCTCATTTTGAGGGACTATTTTCTCGCAGATCACTCCGCCGCTGCGTTAGCTTACAGCCACGAAGCTGATGCTGCTCAAATATAAGTTATTTTAAATGCAAAATGGTTAAAATTATTCTTTCGACACAGACATTTATATGGTTAGTCTGGTATTATAAGTGATTTACCTCAGGTGCACTGTGGAGTGGGTCAGACTGTTTTTTAATGCAGGCTAACTGATACCATAGAAATGCATTAGCTTTGCCCTAGCCTAGCGCCACTAGACTCTTCAAATATAAGAACTGCATGAATTTAAGACATAAATATCTCCAGACATCAACAACACTCTGGGTAACTAGGAAATGAGGCCCAATGTCAAAAATCCTGAAATATCCCTTTAACGATACTTGGTTGTCGATACCTGAATATTTTTTCCTAAAATATTGTCATCTAGAACCAGAAATGTGTGTGAAAAATGGGGAACAAGGTGAAACAACCAAGTCACTTTCTTTAATGCTGTCCCTGGACCAACAGCATCAAAGGAAATAAACATTTTGGCACCTGCTTTTGATACTTTTTTCTAAAAACCTTCCAAACTTTTTTCCCCACGTACCAAATCATTAAACGGTACCCAGATCAAGCTAACAGTAAATTAAACTTTGTGGCGGTTGTGAATGGGAGAAATCAGGCTTCAAGCTAGGTCCGAGTGAACGGAAAAGTGGAAAAATGGGCATTTCTCCTGGAGCCTCGCGAGTCACGGCGGTTCTCTGAAACAACGGCATGTGCGAAAATGAAAAGGCTCACCCCCCGGATTGGTTTAGTGATTTCGTTTAAATAAATATGGGTCAGAGCAGGGTGAAAGAGCATGAGGAGCGAGGAGAGGCATTTAGCTACTAATCGCCAGAGCGGTGTCTCAAACCCACAACGCTGCAGATTATGTGATGCCTTTTTTCTTTTTCTTATTTAAAAAGATTGGAGCATGCTTTTCCAGCAAGGTGTGTTCAAACATACTCGAACACAAAATATGTACGTCATATAGAGTACATCATGTATGTTTAGCGACACTTGAAATCGCTGTATTCAGAGTGCGTTTTGGAGATGGGACTTTTGATTATTAGCCAGAAAGACAACAAAAAAGTTGACTAATCTTCAACTATAAAGGAGCCTTTTCATCCAGTCATTACAGAAGCGTATAAAAAAAAAAAAAAAAAAAAAGATACCTGACATTTTAAAACCACCATAAACTGTGGCAGTCGTGTAACTTATGAAAAACTTTATGACATAACTGCACCTTTTTAGAGTATTGTCACACAGTTTTGCCTCCTATTTGAGTCATATTTTACAGAAGCATCTCTAAACTATTAGTTATGTGTAATCCCTTAACCCCCACCTGAACCGAGCACATGTTCACCAGTTTGGCTTTACCCAAATCAAAAAAAAAAAGTAGAAACAGAAAAGTGACAAAAATGTGTGACGAAAAAGCAACAAAAAACGCCTCAAAAAAGCCACAAAATGTCAACAAAAAAAAAGGTTGCGGCAAGAAGACTAAAAAAGAGCAGTTTAGTTAAATTTTGTAGGTCTTAGCTTTCAAATGAGGCGTTACATTGATCTATAGGCTGTAACCTTTTAGATTTGGGTAAAGCTGAACAGGAGAAAACGCACTTGGTTAAAAGCCTGTAACATGGACCTTATTCTTCAGAACCATCTCTTTTACTTTTCTCCAAGTCATCATCTTTTGAAATACCAGGATTCACTCATGTTTTACTTTTTATTTTATGATGTCACTACTGAAACATGAATCAAGACCTTGACGCCCACTCAGTCACTCAATATTATTAGTTTTTCATCCCAGTAATAAAACATTTCTGCAAGCACATGTTACTCGACCCATCTCTACATCTACAGTTTTCTCCCAAAGCGAACGAATGTCATTTTCAATCGTTAAATGGGCATTCATCCACCACAGGACTCAGGAGGACACCACGGTTCATACGTCAATGTTATAAAAGCACACGAATGACAAATGTGGACGTATAAACCAGGAGGACAACGGCCTAAATGGCAGCGCGGTCCGACCGAAAGAAGGGGGCAGGTGGTCGCCCTAAACCGTCGCTATCTGGAGTGGTGATAGCCGTCTGTGGAACAACAACAGTCTTTTAGCCTGGAGTTAGCCTTTAGCCGCTAACAGCTGAGCGGACGAGAGACGTCGCTGTCATCCGCTTTCCCCTCACTCCCCCGCGGGTGTTTGGCCTCGGACGCCTCGCCGCGGGCCCGGTGTTCGACGTGGGGCCGCCGTAGGGCCGTGTCTCACCTGCAGGTTACGTGTTTGGTCCAGCCGCCCGACACCACAGCAGGAGCCGTGGACGCTGCTGCTGCCTCCGCCATCGCTGTGTTTATGTTCGGCCCCGCCGGATATTCAGCACTCGGCCTTTTCCGTCGGCGCTGGGAGCGGGACTCGGCCCTTTCCGTCGGGGCTGTGTTTATTTATTTGCGATTTGAGTTCCTACGTATGCAAAAGACAAATGCACGGTTAACTGTTATCGAACAAACTATTCAGGTTTAATGAAAAATAACAATAAAATAAAAAATTAATACAATCGAGGTGCATCCATCATCCAACAACACTTTCTATCTACCACAACAGGGCGCTGTTGATCAATCACCTTAACCGAGTGCATTTTCTCCCATTGGCAATACCCAAATCAAAAAGCGTAGTGTAGTGCAGCACATAAGTAAAAAAAAATACTTACAGTTGCTGCATGAAAATATTCATATCTACAATTATACATGTAATAAACCAGCACCTGAATGGTACTTTTCCTATAACTAAAAATTAAAAGAAGTGACTTGGTTGTTTCACCTAAAATAAATTATTATTTTCCATTTATTTCCCCATATTTCCCCTTTTTTCTGAATGTTTCCCATTTTAACCCAATTTTTCTTACTTTTTGCCAATTTTCTATTACTAATATTTTCTCAATTTTTCTCCCCATTTCCGACCCCCACCCCTTTCCCCCCTACTTTTTTCTATTTATTTATTGCCACAATTTCTCCCAATTTCCCCTATTTCTTTTCCAAAATGATTTCCCATTTTCCCATATTTCTTGACATTATGAAGCCGATATCGTACATTTGCATATCTTCCAAACCGTATTGTTTGTTTTCTAGTTCTAGATGACAAACATTTTAGTATAGGTATCGAAAAAAGTGTAGTTCAGGTATTGGTATCGTAAACCATACTCCGAAAGCACGTGATTATCTTGCATTGTGTCTCCCACTGCTTTACGAACTGAAAGCATAATGTGATGAAACCTGCGTAATGCCCGCGGCCTCCACTTTCAAAACCACTTCCTCCAGACTTAGCCATCTCTCTCCTCACGCCGAGAGGACTGAAACGCTGGACTTAACTCCCATCTGCTTTTACTCTACGATATTAGACTCATGGCATTTGGGGGGGGCTTCATTCCAAAATTGATTTAATTTGTTTGTTTTATCTCATCTACACACAATACCCCATAATGACAACATTTAAAACATGTTTTAGAATGTTTTTATTCAAATCAAAACTTAGAATGAACACTCTGATCGTCCTTGAGATGTTTCTACAACTTGACGTCCACCCGTGCTAAATTAGATGAATTTGACTTGATTTGAAAAGACACACACCTCTCTATAAATCCACTTTGGAATGAGGATGTAACTTCACAAAATGTGGAACAAGTGTACTTGTTCCACATTTTATGAAGCTGTACTTTCCAGATGCACTTTAAATAAATTCTTACACCACTTGCCAATATATTACAAAATAATTATCATAAATAAATCGAAAGTTGCAACTTTAGTCCGAACTCCTAATCTGAAGAAACTGATCTTTAATGTTTGTCAAGTCAGTCCAGACCATTGACAGTGGATTAAAAATATACTGTCAATAGTCCAGACCCAGAAGGAAGATCCAAAGCAGTACTAAACCAGGATTTAACTGGGGCCAAACTGGGAATAAACCCTGAACAGATTGACCAAATGTGTCTGCTTCCTTCCTACATTATATATATTTATTTATTTATTTATTTATTTGATAGGGACAGAACAAGAAGCATTGTTACAAAATAACCGATGCCATGTTCATAGGCCTTATAGCTAACAGCTAATTCACAGACCTGGTCCCTAAGACACAAAAACACAATACACCTACACAAATTATTACAATCAATACAAAACATAAAAGACAATAAAATATTATACACTTCTGTTGTGTCCACAAGTTTGATTCAGTTTGAGCCATTGTTTAACTTTACTTTTAAACTCGTTCAGGTCTGTTAAAGTTTTCAGATCAGCAGGTAAAGTATTCCAGATCTGTGGCCCTTGTACTGCGAACGCTGTCTGTCCAAAAGCTGTTTTGCATCTGGCTGGTCTGCAGTCTCCACTGACAGCGCCCCTAGTGATGATCCCGTGAGCTGCACATGTTTCAATCATCCCTGCAGCGATATCGGGAGCGAGGTTGTTGACACATTTAAAAACAAATTTCACAAAAGAGTACTTATTAAAATTTTCAAAACTTAAAAGATTATGCTTCTCTTGAATTCTGCAATAGTGCCACATCATGGGCTTTTTATCAAGCACTTTTAAAGCTTGTTTGTACAGGGAGATCACACCTTTCATAGTGGACTGGTTAGCTTGGCCCCACACAGTGATACAATATGAAAAATGAGACAAGATCATTGCGTGAAAGTACAACTTGGCCGCACTGATTGACAGGCAAGATCTTATTAGACGAAAACAATTCAAATTAATCCTAATAGTCTTAGTTATTTTCTTTAAATGAGCTCCAAATTTAAGATGGGAGTCCACAACTACTCCAAGATATTTGAATTCATCTACTCTTTCAATATTTTTATTATTTATTTGTATCTGAAAGCTGTCCATAGACTTTTGCCTCATTGAAAAACACATAGACACTGTTTTAGAACAATTTAAAGACAAACACTCATCCTCCAGCCACTGAGAGACCCTGATCATTTGTCTCTTTAGCAGCTCTGCAGCTTTCTGTGGAGTCTTTGCTGAGACATAGATGACAGTGTCGTCAGCATACAGTTGGCACTCAGCCTCAGTGCAAATGGCTGGAAGGTCATTAATGTAAAGACAAAATAAGATGGGACCCAGGATGGAACCTTGTGGTATCCCCATTTTGTATTCCTGAGGTGCAGATATAGTGCCACTGATTTTCACACTCTGTGTCCTAGAATCCAAATATGATGTAAACCAGCTAAGAGTTTGTTCTGAAAAATTAAACTGCTTTAATTTATGCATGAGGATAAGGTGGTTGACAGTGTCAAAGGCCTTACGAAGGTCTAAGAACAACATTCCCTGTGTCCAGGGCTTTTTAATGGTATCTATTAAGTAACAGGTAGCTATTTCTGTTGAATATTTTGGCCTAAAGCCGAACTGCTTTGGATCAAGAACATTATTATATTCAAGATAATCGTTTAATTGATTTGCAACTGTTTTTTCTAGTACCTTGGAAAAAAATGGGAAGAATTGAAATCGGCCTGTAATTACATGCTTGATCAGGATCTCCAGCTTTAAAAATTGGGCTGATAAGACCATGTTTTAATTTCTGTGGACATTTCTCACTAGTGATTGACAGGTTTACCAGATGGGTCAGGGGGCCAGATAAAGAATCTTTGTGCTTTCTGACAAAGTCAGAGTCTAATCCGAATACATCTTTGGCTTTAGATGGTTTAAGATGACCGATTATTTGTTTAATACTAGCCTCATTTGTTTGTGCTATAGAAAATGTATTTTCCAGTGGGCTTGTTAGTTTTTCATTGAGCTCTATTGATTTAAAAGATGCCGCTATTTGTTCCACTGATGTCACAAAATAGGTATTGAGCAAAGAATCCATTTGCATATGGTCAGTAATCAGTTTGCCATCGATATTTAGTTGTGTTATGGCTCTGGTTTCTTGTTTGAAATCATTTTTAGTCAGTCTATGTATACAGTATGTTTCCAAAGACAAGCCCTGTTTCCTTTGGATTCTTCCATCAAGTGCACAAAGTATGCAGTTTTAGCTTTTCGTATCTCACTTACCACTTTATTTCTAAGGCTTTTAAAAATTGCATTATCTGTGTTTAATTTTGTTGAGATTTCTTTTTTACGAGCGAGATCTCTTTGTTTCATTAATTGACATAACTGGCTAGTAATCCATGGTAATGCCTGGCGTTTTTTCCTCATTTTAATGGGCTTTGTATACTTTTGAATTAATGAAGCTACATTACTTGTCAACATATTGCAATAATTGTTTAAATCATGCAATTTAAGTGCTGGCTCCCAATTAATATTGCGCATATCATTGTCGAGATGAGGCATATCATTTTTCCTTATGTCTTTTGTTATTTTAGTAACTGAATTTTGAGTAAGACACTGCAGCCGTTTCTTAGTCAGTTTCCTTGATATTAGTGTCAAATTATGGTCAGACAACCCAGTAACAAGATTATAGGTCTTCATAACTCGTTCTGGCTTATTTGTAAACATAAGATCTATTTGAGTTTTACTTGTTTTTGTTAGTCTTGTTGGGCCCTCTGTTAATTGATATAATTTATATTTTGATGTTATTGCTTTTAGTTTTGTTTTCCATGTTTATCTAGCCAATTAATGTTGAAATCTCCGAGCACAATTATTTCACTATCACCTTTTAACTGTTTAAGCATTTTATCCAAGTTACAATAAAAAGACACATTAAAGGATGGTGGGTTATATAAAATAACAACTTTAAAATTCATTCTTGGTGATAAAACAATTTTTAAAACTAGACATTCTAGGTTGCAAGTGTTCACATTGATTTCAGTGCATGTTAGGGTTTTCTTAACATATGTTAAAACACCTCCTTTTCCTGTTTGTCTGTCTTTGCGAAAACAAGCATATTCTGGGATTTCAATCATTTGAGTAGGGACGTTAGAGTTTAACCATATCATTAAGTGACATGCATAATGATGTATAGTGTAATAACTTGTGTAATAACAAATGTTGGATTGTCTGGGGAAAGGACACCACCGCAATCTGCGGTCAAAATAATCAGACGTAAGCAGTGGGTTCGTGAGGGTTAAAAGAGGAAATGGGGATTACTTAACACTGAACAGAAACTGGAGAACAGAGTAGACCAGTCTTCGGCGTGCTGCACATCCCAAACTTCTGCAGAGGTAAACAAGATTTTATCATTTACAATAATCTATCTATTTGTTATAATGGATGAACATAGACACTGATAACTGTTTTAGGGCATAAAAATGACTAACTAAATAGATTGACTATGAATTTGTAAAATCCAAAAACTTTTATCTTAAACCAGTTTCACACATAGGGTTTCTGAGAAAATCGGGACATTATCCAACCATTGTTCCGAGGAGGGTGCGTGTGTGAAATTTGCTTTAGAAACATATAACAAGGAGACAAAGGTTGTTTTGGCACCGTTACACATATTTAATAAAGTTATCAAAAAGTAAAAATAAATAAATAGCCTTTTTATATTTTGTGACACGTATGTGACAAGTGCATGTATCTTTTCTAATTGAAGTATTCATAACATTAAGTTCAATTTTAACTTAACTTTCAGAAGTGGTTGAGTCACAAGATGTGTCGACGTTTCAGTTTTATATCCATAACCGACCACACTGTAGCTAAGACACGTTAGACCCTTTCAAAACGATCAGGAACATTGGGGATTTGGAGGAAATTTATCTTCACACACTAGAAATCTAACCTGAGACCATATTGTAGTGAGGTGAGGCCAAACCTTTAGCCAACTGTGCCATGTTGTGTCTGTCGCAATAAAACATGTGTACCTGTTTTGAATAAAACATAGATGAATGTGTTTGCGTGGGCTCTATTTGTCCATGGTGCCTAAAATAGGGTTTAAAAGTAATCATCTGGAATGGAATATTAACTCTAAAACTTAGTTTAGTAACAACAATAAATAGGTACAAAAATGTATAGCCTGAAAGCCAACAAGCTTTCTTGTTTTCCTCACACTACAAAAACTAAATATCAAGCAAGGTTAATTAAATGACTTGAATTGTGAATATTAATTGTTTCAAAGCAGAACTAAGTAACTTGTTTACCTTAATGAATCCTTTCCGTAGTCCCTCTGGGGGTAATACAAGTTTAATTGGATGATCGGGGGTCTTTCATTTCCCCCTGGTGTCTCTGGCCAGAAAACCACAATTGCAACTTGCCTGCCACCGGGTCAAAGTCACCAATACACACTAATGGAATCACGAAGAAGCTAAAACGCTAACGGGCAAAGCTAACTGTGGGCTAGCCCTACTTTAGCAGTATTTACAGCCAAGTTTAAGTGAAACAAAATTATGTCCATTGTGTCATTGAGTTGTGGCACGATGTACAATATCCCTCTCTCCCTTTGGGTATGGGTATGTGTGTGAGTCTGTGAGCGAGAGTATGACCAGGGAGCAGACAGAGATGGCGACCAGTGCAGGCATAGCAGTGTATTGCAGTGCAGTCGTAATAAAGCACCAAACTCTTCGGCCAGACAGCCTCCATGTTTTGTATGCTACTACCACACTAAACAGCGTGAAGTTTGGGGAGTTTATTTCTTTTTATGTATTTATTTATGGACATATTTGGAGGATCAGCCCATGAGACGCATCATCTCGTTTTCAAGGGGGTCCTCGGGATCACATCCACAGGAAACAAAACAAAACAGCAGAGTATATGCACAAAATCAAATAATAAAGGACAAAACAGTACAACAAAAACTAATAACTCACCCATCCACCTACACACACACACACACACACACACACACACACACACCGGCACACACAGTTAACCCTGGCAGGAGAACTACCGGCCCTGGAGAACACGGATCACCCCTGTGACTCTCAACCACGGTTAGGGGATAGAAGGAAAGGTTAACAGGGGCATGAGTTACTTAGTCCTGCTTTGAGTGGTTTTCACTCATTTACTATCCATTGACTATTTTCCTGATTGGACCAAATATACTTGTTTGATGACATTTCAGACCGGTTCTCAGATAATTTTCAGATAATTTTGCTTGAAATGAGAAAGTAAAACATCCAATGGGACAAGTGCAATTTTCTTGTAGATAAATGTTTTTTATTCAATTATTTATTCATTAATTTCAGGCAATATAAAAACAAAAAAACAGAAACAACAATCATTTCAACATAAAAAAAAAAAAACAAGCTCCGATTCTGTCTGAAAGGGGTGGGAAGAAGAAAACTTCAAAAAATAAACCTGAAATACATTGAATCAAAGTCAGAAACACCTCAGAACAAGTTAAATAATCTAAGTTAAAATCCCCAAATAAATTGTAACTAGTCAAAACAACTCAAATTGAAATTATTAATTTGAGAAATTTCAACTAACCTAGACATATATTTTTGGAGTGCATACTGTAATTACTTGGATGATGCCTGCAATAAGTATTATTCAGTTTACATTTTATAATTTTAATTTTCGATGTTTCAATCATTAGTGACTTAGCCTGTGCACCAATAGACCCTTTAATTGTTTGTAAACATTCCGGGCTTAGCTGGAGGCGGGAAGCTCGATTCCTATCTATTTCCATTGTAGCTGTTGTCATAGTAACGATAAACAAATGTCTAACTGTTTTTGGAAATATCAGATAAACCTTATTTTATCGTCTCAAATGTCATTCCTCTTGTTCTTGCACCTTAAGCCACAACAGGACCACATTTTCAGTTGTAGTTTTACACTTAAAATCACTAGTTTTAGTTTAATCTTATTTCTCTTGATCACTTCCTGCCTCCAGCTGATGTCACTGATGATGTCAGCAGTTAAAGGGTCTATTGATATACATTTACCACACACAAAAAAGGCATCAACAAAGTATACTTTCTGTAATTTCCTGTTTCAGATATCCGATGGCCGCCTCTGTGTGCGCTGTCCTTCTGTCCCTCCTCATTCTGGACATCACGGCTGGAGACGACTTGGATGAAAATGGACTTAACCTCTGTGTCACCTCAAAATCCCAAATACAAGACCTGTCCCGCAAAAACCTCACGCTGGTCCCCTCAAATCTGCCCGGCAACACGCAGTACCTGGACTTGTCCTACAATGCATTGCGAACGCTCACAGAAGACGCCTTTTCTGAACTGCGCAATCTCTGTTTCCTCAAAATGGCCGACTGTGGTCTCACGGAAATCCCTCCGCACACTTTCGAGAAGACGCCTTTGCTCAAAGTCCTCAATGTGTCTCAAAATAGATTCGCAATCATTCCAGATCTGTCCCTGCAAAACATTCAAATTCTGGACTTGTCGTTCAATCTTTACAAAAGTTACAAACTTCCATATTCATACCAACGCTTAAAAAATCTGAACATTCTTGCTTTGGGGAGCACTAACGCAAATTCTGTGCTCTACAATGACTTTGACGCTCTCCAAAACGTCACCCTACCCCATCTGATTCTCGGCTCTGGGACAAAATGGCGGTCGTACGAATCCGGCGCTTTTGCTAAACTTCGATTGCTGGGAAAGATCTCGCTCAAGACGACGTTCTGTGGAAACCTGGACTTGTTAGAAGCGATTTTAGTGGATCTGAATCAAACCCAAGTGACGGCGATGCAATTCGTGCACGTTTTCCCCGACATTTGTAACGTCAGCGGGAACCCCTTTGCTAGTATTCAAAGCATGCCACGGATCCAGAACCTGACCATTGAGAATACGTGGACCAACAGCTCGTTTATGGAAGACTTTTTAAAAAGCGTCTGGCTGTCCACGATTCGAGAGCTTTCTTTGGTAAACATCACGTACAACGAAGACACGCCAAGTGGGTTCCAGTTACCGAATCAAAACCACACCGCGGCGATCCAGTTCATAACCTTTTACGGAATCAACCATTATCAATATAAATACCCAACGTTCAACATGAGTTTTGAACTAATCTCCAACCTGAGATATATAAAATTTTCCAGAACGGGAATGAACATTCTGCCGTGTTACCTGATTTCCGAGATTCCTAACCTCGAGACTTTGGATATTTCTGATAACCTTTTGGGGGACACTGGATTCTGGTGGCCGGGGTGTTCGTACACGTCTGTATTCCCGAAACTCAAGCAGCTTTCTCTGAGTAAAAATCGCTTCAAAAGCCTGTCCTTTATCGCCGAACACACGCATCAAATGAAACTGTTAGTGTCGCTGGATCTTAGCTTTAACTCCATTAGTTTAGATGGTGTGACGCACTGGCCGTTTTGGCTCAAAGAGCTGAACCTGGGCAACAACAATCTGGGTGATAGAGTTTCGACTTTCTCTCTCCACATTTCGAGAGAATCGATTTGTCCAAGACGGGTTTAACAGTCGTGACGCAGGAAGCCATCTCCAAATTCCCCAAACTCACTCACCTGTTTCTCAGCGGCAACAGTATTCAGTTTATCTCGCCGCATCTCAGGGCGCCATTGATGAAAGCCTCTACGTCGACCAGAACGCGATAACGTCAATCTCTCAGGAGGATCTGGCGGGGTTTAGCAATTTGCAAACGCTAAAGGCGGGAACAATCCGTTTGTTTGCTCGTGCGATTCCTTTTGGTTCATTACTTCTCTGAACAAGTCGCTGCTTCCCGATTGGCCGCTGCAATACTCGTGCAGCACGCCATCAGCTTATGCCGGGAAGTCGCTCACTGCTATTGAAGGGTTAAACACGCTCAGCTGCGAAACCTGGCTTCAGGCGGTGCTCGGTTTAGCCGTTCTTTTCGCCATCGTAGCCATTAGCGGATTTATCTTCATGAAATGTGACGGCGTGTGGTACAGCAAGATGCTCTGGGTTTGGATTCAGATGAAGCGGCGCGGGCAGAAGCGGACAGCGATGCTTCAGGGCGTGGCGTTTCAATACCATGCGTTTATTTCGTACAGCCACCATGACGCGGATTGGGTCGACGCACAGCTGGTGGCGTGTCTGGAAGGCGCCGGGCTCACCCTCTGCGTCCATGAGCGCGATTTCGTCCCCGGGGAGTGGATTCTGGACAACATCGTCAAATGCGTGGAATCGAGTTACAAGACGCTCTTCGTCCTCTCCAAGCATTTCGTGCAAAGCGAATGGTGCAACTACGAGCTGTTTTTGCCCAGCACCGGTCGATCTCCGTGCAACAGGATTCGATGGTGTTCATTTTGCTGGAGCCCATCCCGGCCGACTCGCTGCCCAAGCGCTACCTCCGGCTCCGGAGCGTTCTGAAGCAGCAGACCTACCTGGAGTGGCCACGGGATGAACGCAAGCGGAGGGTGTTCTGGGCGAGCTTGAAGGCGATGCTAAGCGGGGCCAATAAATTCATGGTTCTTAAAGACGTGGCTTTGGGGATCACCGAGACGACTACACTGATCGACCATGACTGGACTGATGCTTTTTGAGAAAATATGCTAAATGATAAGGAACAATTAGAGCATTTATTTTTCTATGTTAAAGGGGGGTATTATGTAAAATCAACTTTTTCAAGCTTTATATCATGTTATTATATCATTCCCTCATTAAACACATGCCTGGAGTGTTGCCTGGCTCATTCACATATTTTTGAGTAATCAGTAAAAACTTAGACGGCAGCCATTTAGGTGTAGCTATGCCTCAGTCCTCCTAGGAACGCCCCCACCTCCTGGAGACGCCTCTGGACCTTTTGTCACCAGCCAAGCCACCAACCACTGCTCCTCAGCTCAGCAGAGCCCCTCCCCGCACAGTAGTGTTGTTTAGATGCCACAGCAGTGTGCTGAAGGGGGTGTGTCGGAAAGCTTCTTAAAGAGACAGAGGCCTATTTCAAGACGTTCAGTACAGCCATTTTGAGAGAGCAATTTTATTCAAGGCAGTTATTTTAATTTACTGCATATAGATAGACCCTTTAATTGTTTGTAAACATTCCAGGCTTAGCTGGAGGCGGGAAACTCGATTCCTATCTATTTCCATTGTAGCTGTTGTCATAGTAACGATAAACAAATGTCTAACTGCTTTTGGAAATATCAGATACATCTTATTTTATCGTCTCAAATGTCGTTCCTCTTATTCTTGCACCTTAAGCCACATCAGGACCACATTTTCCAGTTGTAGTTTTACACTTAAAATTGCTAGTTTTAGTTTTATCTTATTTCTCTTGATCACTTCCTGCCTCCAGCTGATGTCACTGATGATGTCAGCAGTTAAAGGGTCAATACAGACCAACAGAAGGTTACGTCATCATTGTAGTATGCTATAGACTGGTGCTATGTGATTGAAAAAAGCATAATACCCCCTCTTTAATAAACTGTCTATAAAGTGTAGTTGGTGCAGCTGAGAATTATACTGTGGTAATTATGTTCATTGTCAAATACTGAATTTCCGTTGTGAAGACCTATCCACATGAAACAAAAACTGTCACAAAGTTTGGGGTCTTCTCTCTCAGCACATATGAACTGAGGTCATATGACTGTTTCAGAAAGGCGTCTAAAGTGGAGACAATATTCAAAATGATTGATGTTAGTCAGATGAAAGGGCTTTCAGCCGTAAGATGAATGTGGCAGGTTTGTGAATCCAATCTTCCAAATAATGATCGGGGAAAACATTTGGAGATTTTCTGCTCCAACAGAAATTATGACATGACAAAACTTACTCAATGCCTGGGGTGAATGAAACTTCCACTCATCTTTCCATTTCAAGTTTTCATGTTTTTTCTAAATACAGTGCCTTTCGAGAAGTATTCGGGCCCCTTGAACTTTTCGACCTTTTGCCACACTTCAGCCATCAAACATAAAGATATAAACTGTAATTTTTTGTGAAGGCCAGATTTGTGCAGTGTACGACTAATAGTTGTCCTGTGTACAGTTTCCCCCACCTGAGCTGCAGCTCTCTGCAGTTCATCCAGGGTCATCATAGGCTTCTTGGTAACAGCTCTGGTCAGTGCGGTCCTTGTTCAGTCAGTAAGTTTAGGAGGATGGCCGAGTCTTGGTAGGTTTGCAGTGATGCCACACTCTTTCCATTCCTGGATGATGTATTTAACTGTACTTTGAGAGATGTTCAAAGCTTTGGAAATGTTTTTATAACCTAACCCAGCTTTATACTTCTCAATAACTTTATCTCTGACCTGTCTGGTGTGTTCCTTGTTCTTCATGATGCTTTCTGTGCTTTAAACTGACCTCTGAGACTCTCACAGAGCAGGTGCATTTATACGGAGACTTTCTCACACACAGGTGGATTCTATTTAACATCATTAGTCATTTAGGTCAACATTGGATCATTCAGAGATCCTCACTGAACTTCTGGAGAGAGTTTGCTGCACTGAAAGTAAAGGGGCTGAATAATTTGCACGCCCAATTTTTCAGTTTTTTATTTGTTAAAAATGTTTGAAATATCCAATAAATTTCGTTCCACTTCATGATTGTGTCCCACTTGCTGTTGATTTTTCACAAAAAATTAAAGTTTATATATTTTTGTTTGATGCCTGAAATGTGGCAAAAGGTCGAAAAGTTCAAGGGGCGAATACTTTCGCAAGGCACTGTATTTAGAATATTTAGTTTGATTACTGTAGTCAGTATTAAACATACTCTTTTAAATGTAGTGGCAATTTTATATAGACATTGAGTTGTTTTTTTTGTTTTTCAAGAGACAAGGCAAGTTTATCTGTGTAGAACACTGAAATAGATACACAATAATGAATACTTGCCTTAAAATATTTTGTAACATATTCTCTTACTTTCTCTATTCAGAGTATTGTATTCTGAATACTTAGAATACTTTCACGTTGATGCATAAACGCAGTGTATGATTAAGAAGATGTTTAGGCCACACCTGTTACTCGTCTGTTACAAACTTATTTACCCCTAATTTGGAATGCAAAAAAGCTCTGAGAGAAGGACAGACTGGAAGGACAGAGCTCAACTTTTCCCCAGCTGTTTTGATCTTTTCTTTCTTATTAATGTACCTGAAAACAGTTACCCAAATTAGTGTTCTAAATATGTATTCTATATGTATTCCATTACCACCCAACACTGCTATTCATACACAAAGCAATTCAAATGGCTTCACACAAATAATTACATTTTACATAATGTGATGAGTGCAGATAAAGTACCTCCACTGTCATATGCAGCTAAATAGAACTGTTTTTAGACTGGATTATGAACCTTGTCAGAGTTGAGGCCTGGAAGACTGAAGACTTTCATCACTGCATTTTATTAATAATATCTTTTGATGTATCAATACTTTTACTTGAGTAAAAACCTTTGCTAAAAGCTTCATGCTGACATAAAAAATAAGTTTGGAAACTATTTTTTTTATGGTGTACTTATTGTAAAAGAGGTCCCGGGTTCGATCCCCATGATGGGGCCTCATTCAGCTTTACAGTATTTCAATTAACAAAAGGCAAGGAGGTCAGGGTCAAGCTGCATGTTTTTGGTTCAGTCACTGATGCCTGGCAACCCTGAAGCAGTGACTTGGATTTGCATATCCAAGACTGGAAGTGCAGGTTCTGATAATAATAATAATAATAATAATAATGAAACTGAAACAGCCAACTCCCATGTGCATCATCTGTCACTCAAGCCATGACTAAAGGGCTAATTCCAGAGGTGGGTAGTAACATTTACTGAAGGACATTTACTTGAGTAAATGAGTAACTGTAACTCTTTGAGTAGTCTTGTTTTATAAATGTCACCGGCGCCTCTTGGCCAGGTCTCACTCGGAAAAGAGATTTATTTCAAGGGACTTCCTGGTTAAATAAAAGGTTAAATAAATAAATACATAAAAAGTTTATCACACAGTATCACACTTTTTTACTTTACAATAAAATCTTTGATTTGTACAAGTTTTTTTTTTTACATTATCAGAATGTTCACGCTTTTTGTTTTGTTACATCTCGGTAATTAAAATAAACTGATTTTCTCAAATAACTTTATTCATCAGTGAATCATTTGTAGAAATACATTACTGACCATGACAAAGGAATGATAATTTTTGGTCCATTTTGACAATGATAATATTCTAAACTGCAGATTTTTTGTGCGTAAGAGCCAAAATCTGCATTAGAAGACCTTAAGAACAATTTGTGCGTGAGAACGTTTCATGAATAAGTAGAGGCTCATCGGTTTTGATGCTATGGCCGAATTGGAAGTTGTTGCAGGAGGGATTTGACTTCTCTAAGCTCCTCCATGATTCCTGAGAGTTCTCCTTGGCCTCTGGGAGCTCCACGTCTGCCCTGAACGTGTGGATAGTGGACGCTCTCAGTCTGTCTTGCAAATCAATGAGGTTTTCTTGATTTACCCCGTCGTATTCAGCTCTCAAGTCCCTCACCGCTGCAATGATGGAGTCCAGCTTGGTGCGCAGGGAGTCTACGATGCCTTGAATTTTTGCTGCTGTTCGTCTGAATCCTCTCTCAATTTCCTCGCATTCTGAAACGATTTGCATTCAACTGGGAGTAGTAATACACTCCAGCAGCGGCCGGCAGCCCCGCCAGACTGATGCCTCTGGTGAAAGGCGCTGCACCAAGTGCAATCAAACCCACAGCGAGCGAAGTGGCCTGGCCGACGACCTTCACGTTCACAGCCTCCCTCTGCTGGCTGTCTCGTTTGACGTTCTGCCTGTCCACTCGGTTGATCAGTTGCTGCAGCTGGCTGCTCTGTTTGTCAAACTCTCGGATGTAGGAGCAGATGTTCTGGTGCAGCGCTCTCCTGGCTGGACTCGGCTCCATGTTCAGGCAGTGATGCAGGAAGTGCTGAAGCTGTGAACTGTGGAGAAAAATGAAAACTGAAATATAATGTAAAACACATCTTTATCACTATCAATGGGCGAGGAAACAAATGGGGACACGTCTCAAAACAACTTACAAGTCTGGCTCCAAATACTTTTATTGTTTCTAAGAATGCATTTAATTCCCTTGACAACACTGAAAGGAGTATAATTTTTTTTAACCATGCTGTTTTTATGTTACATTTGTTTTTAAAGTCTTAGCTTTGGGCATTGATTGGACTCGGGAACATTGTGGAGGAAAATATCTACTTTGGTAGTTCACTTCCTAATTTTCATGCGATCTTCCCATAAGCCCCTCCGATGCTCCTCCTCTTGCTCTTTTTCGTTGCGCAGTTATTTCAAAAAAAGAGAAAAGTAGTTTGCGCGGTTGTGAAGCTATGGCTACTGTTTTCACTTTGGGGTGAAAAGATTAATCTTAGCAAGAGATGGAGAGGTGAGAAAAGCCTTTACAGAGGAGCGCAGGAGGAGATTTTTGAGAACTGCCGCTGCGATGCCAAGAACAGCCACTAGAGAAGAGCCAGAGATTACTGAAAGATGTGTGAGAGGATCGGAGCAAAGCTCGTGGTCTATTGTAACATGGTAAAAAAAAAAAAAAAAACTTGATTGTATATAATACCGCTTCACGCTTTCTTTAAACATCCCAAGTTATATGTAGCTACTGTACATATTAAGCTCAGCAAACACTCCACAAGTTTTTGTGCCCGATTTCACGCCGAGTATTCCCAAGTCGTGACTAGACGAAGGCAGTCGTAGAATTGTGTAATGTGGGCGGCAGAAACATTACAAGACTTCAATTGCAGGAAATGAAACATGTTTGATTTTTAAGCCCAACTGTGGACGCACAAGAGAGTCGTGGGTGATTTTAGCATCCCAAAAGTGAAAGTGGAATACATTCTGAAAATCACCATAACTATTCATTTTTCTGTCATAACAGTGGCACAAACAACTCATTTCATGGCCCATGCCAAACAACACAACATTATATTACCAAAAGTTCACAAGAACACCCTTTTACAGCTACATTTCAAACTCAGAGTTTAGCGGCACTTACTGTGTTTGGAGTCGAACTATTCAGCTACTTCTCTGTGCTAGCTTCTCTCCGCTATCTCCTCCATCAAGGGGCTGAGGTCCAACTCCTTTTCTTATTAAAGCAGTACTAAGTAACGTGTTTACCTTAATAAATCCTTTCCGTAGTCCCTCTGGGGGTAATACAAGTGTTAATGGGATGATTGGGGGGTCTTTCATCTCCCCCTGGTGTCTCTGGCCAGAAAACCATGCTTGCAACTTGACTGCCACCGGGGCGGAGCAACCAATACACACTAATGTAATCACGAAGAACAAGCTAACAGGCTAACGGGCAAAGCTAACTGGGATAGCGCCACTTTAAACAGTATTTACAGCCAAGTTTGAGTGAAAAAAAATATTTCCATTGTATAACTGGATGTACAACAACCCTCTCTCCCTTCACCTTTTCTGTCAGCGTAGTATTTACTCTCCAAGACATTTAATAAGTAAAAAAAATCGTAACTTGCTAAAACACCTGCAGTTGCGCTTATGGCCTCTAGGGGCAAGAGTTACTTAGTACTGCTTTAAATCCACTGGAAATATGTCCCACTTCGTGTCGCCGACCTTAATTTCCACTTGACAGAACTATTAACTATTAACTATCGTACCTGCAGCACTGGACTGTGTTGTTGTGACAGTGATCACATGACACTGTTGACCAATCGGGACATGCACGTGTTTCCCACCCTCACAAACAGAAGCTATCTCTGCTGATCTGGGGTCAGTTTTTCCTTTGAAGAGAGAAATGAAGCCGTAGAGGACACACACGCACCGCTGTGTTATAATACATCAGCATCAGCTGGAACAGACTGGTGTAGTGTGTCTGCTCTTACGATTCTCTGTCATTCTGTGTGAACCCCCTTCCTCCCACTCCTTTTCGAGTTTTTGTACAGTGTTATGTATGTATATATGGAAGCATGTGGAAATGTCATAAACGCATGTCAAAAACTCATAAAAGTAGCACATGTTAATGAAAAACAAAAGTCTGTATGTAATGTACATTGAACTCGGAATAAACAATCAATCAATCAATCAATCAATCAATCCCCAGTCATTCTATAATACGCTATATCCAGTTGTGTAATGTGGACCCCCCATTCTTTATAAAATCTTTTAAGTCTGAAAAAAATCAAGTAGTCTCTGCTGAGCTTTAGAAACGCCCTAAGTAAAAGAGACTTAATGGTTTTTGTTTTGAAACGTGCCCTTTCTGAACTTTCTATAACTTTGGGAGCTGCATAATACTGCAAAATCAGTGAAAAACCCATGTAAAAAAATGTATGATAAGACTAAAACAAAAGTGTCAAAACACTTTACCAATTCTTTATATTGTCCTTCCTCATCCCTGGGGCCTCAAAATGCATTTTGATATGGTCTGTAACCTTACTTATTTCTATATTTTATTATATTATTTCTGGCTCTATAACATTTACAGTCATATTGAAAAATGAAAGTACAAGTTGTCATGAGAAAACAAAAAGTGTAACTCTTGATACATCAAAAGGTGTTTTATCAGCAATAATATAAAATCAACCATACTTGAGAAATGCCCCAAAAAAAAAATCTGTTCCTGCTTTCGCTTATTCATTTGATCCAATACCTTCACTTAAGCAAAGAAACTGATTACCTCTTCCACCGTTCCATCGTTCACATACTCATTCACAAAGCATAATAACATAGGTGATTTGCAAACAGAAATGACATGATACAGAAATACGTTTCAATATTCAAATTACAAGAACCTACCTGTACCTGTTCAGCGCGTGCAGAACTGTGTGTAACACCTATTGTCTCCCATTCACATGACCTCGCTGCCCATCCTCGGAATGCGCCGGATTCAGGTTGCCAGATACAAAGAGAGAAACAAGCAACTAGGCCTACAATAAGGAACATTAAGCTGCTGGAAAGAATGATCTGATCATCAAGTTGTGAATCTGAAACTCTTCAAACTCTTATTTATAATGTATTTTTGTTCCATTCAAGTCAATTAGCTTTTTGTCTATATACAGCACATGCAGAGAATCAAAATATTGTTACTCTTAATCCCTTGGTTCAATAATTGTATACAATTAGTATACAATTAAGTAAAGGGCTTGACATTTTCTTTATTGGTCACCGACAACTGTGAGTGGGTCTCAAAAGTTAGTTAGCTTAGTTAGTCACTTTCAACAGATATGCTGGAATAATAGCCTGCAAGTTCATGAAACTGATACAAATGCGTTTTAATTAGATGCACAGTGTTTTTCACACAAATTTCTAAGAGTCTAAGATGGGAGGACAGAACAAATTTCTTTCCACTACTAAAGTATATTAGGTATTGTGCATTTAAATATGTATTCAAAACTGATATTTTTATGTTTGTTAAAGGTAAAGGCCACCGTTTTTAAATACTGAGATATGTTCTTAGCATAGACTTAGATGAGTTGATACATAGCTGTCTGGTCTTTACGCTCATTCACGCAAAAAATACAGATATTGGGGCGGGGGGGCAGTTAGCATTTAGCTTCAACACGATAAACACATGTATGTTTACTAACAGTAACAGCTCAGCTATGTTACTGTAGTATTTCCTCAGTATTCACAGACGTGAGACACACACGTGTTTATTGTGTTGAAGCCATTGACAGTTGATTGATCATGTCTTTATTTGGTCGGGACAGTGCATGTTAATGAACATACATGGGTCTCATGCATGTAAACAAGCCACACCGGATTGTGGCCTTGGGCTAATTTGCATCCGTCGTCCCCCATTCACACTCTCAAACACACTCTCATTCATCCTGGCCTATTGTACATGTTTTTAGTGGTAGGGGAAACGGAGTACCCGGAGGAAACCTACGCAGACACGGGGAGAACATGCAAACTCCACACAGAAAGGCCCCGTCCAGGTGGGAATCAAACCAGGGACCTTCTAGCTGTGAAGCACGAGCGCTAACCGCTGTGCCACCGTGCCGCCCATGACAGTTGATGACAGTTGCTAGCATGTGTCGAGTTTTAAAATGTATCTTTAGCTACCCTTTATAACTTGTATGCTAACTGAAGTCAAAGGTCATTTGAACTCGAGGGGGAGCAGAGAACATCCTGTTTAGAGGGGCAATAAGAAGTGTTATCTGTTGCAGCACAATAGTCTCCAGATGTAATCAGTAAGCTAAAAGAATGTGCTTTGATGTAGAGGATGAGCATTGAGAAGGTTTCAGGTTTCTCCCCTTTGTCTTTGTGTGCTGAAATGCATGTGATGTGCATTGAGTGGGCGGAGTTAACAGTCAAAGAAATACTTGGGAGAGCGGAGTTTTAGTTAGACTTTTCCAAGCAACTGAACAAGCAACATGTAACATCTATCTTCAATAAAAGAGCCTTCTGAGAACACGTAATCTTCTGATGCCTGCTGATTTCTTCTGAACACCTTTTGATGTTCATCTGTTTTGTTACAACAACACCTGGAGTAAGATAGCGTATTTTTGTCTGCCTTAAGCTCTTTTTTAAATTCATAATTTGGTGCCCGTCCGACGTGATCAAAGCGCAAGGCAGACCTCGAAGGCGACCCAAGTTTTTGTTTAGAAACGCAAAGAACACTGAGAGCTGAAGAACTGCTTTTTTCATCAAACGCTCCAAAACAGCAGCAGGACAACGGCCCAAGCACGCGCGCAGAAGGAAAACAGCAGACCAAGCATGCGCGCAGCAGGAGACCAACGGCGCCAAAGCAACAAGAGCACGTGTGGAGGAAAACAGAAAAGGAGGAAAACAGCACGTGACAGATCTCAGAAAGAAAGAAAAAACATCTGAAAAGTCTCCATAAATTTCGAGTCCAGAAGATTTCAAACGTACGCACAAAGAGCGGTGAGGCAACCCTTTCTAAACTGCCTAAGATTGGTCTAAAAATAAATCAAATGTAATTTGATGGACTGGGACATTATGTAAAATTCGCAAAAAAAAAATTAAAACAATAGAAACAGGTAACGCTATGTAAATAATACGCTGTAAATAGAACGCTTTTAGGGGATCCGTGATGTTTCTTAAACGCCATAGGGACAGTTCTTTGCACACGGGAGAAAAAGACAAAGGAATATAGATTGATTAATTAAGAGATGGCCAGATACACGTGCGGGTTTTGAATAACATTATTTCTTTTCCATCGTACGATTAAAAGATTAATGGAAAATATAAACGCAGGCTGTACTAATTCACACAGCTGCATATCTTTTTATATATAGTTGGACGTCCACTAGAAAAAAAATATATATATACATATTAAAATCAGGCGAGGAGACGGAGTTGCCTCTCGTCTTGTTTAACCCCCTAGCGACCGGCTACGCCGCGGTCAACCCCTCCCCTTTCCCTTCTCCAGTGGTGCGACTTCTCCCACCCCCGGGGTGCTGCAAGAGCAGCATGACGGAGGAGAAGTAGAAGTAGGAGTAGATAAAAAAGAATATAAATAAATGCATGAAGCAATATAAATATTATTATTATTCATAACTAATAGTGATTTAGATGATAAATCTAATAACTAAATAAATACAGAAAATATTGATTAACTAAGACCTATATAATCCCTTGACTAAGCATGGCGGATCTAAATATTATTTTATATATAATCATAATAATAACAACGCAATTAACAATAGAATGTCCCAGTTCTTCACACGAGACCAAGTAAGGCAGGATGGAAAGGTGCTGAAACATTATTCCTGCAAACTTGACTTCCACGAACAGGCACGATCTGGATGTGCACGCTACTTGGCAGCTTTGACCAAGACGACAGAGAAAACCTCACATCCTGTGCAGAATCATCAGTTGATTATACATATGAATCATGGACGATTTGAACATCATACGAGTGAAGAAAAGCCAAAACTGAACTGTATATCAAAGCCGATCTGAAGACAACTCCACTGTTCAATCCAGAAATGACTTTATCCTGTAATGGCTGCTCGTACAGAGCGAAAGAAGGACATGTCATTTCGTCACATGCTGTAGTCAAACAACAGTCAACACAACAGCATGAAATACTGGAGGCAAAACAAATACAAGAAGAATCGACGCAAATGACAGTACTACACGCCTTACAACTTCTGGAAGGCTGCGAAGCAAATATCCATACTGACTTAGTTTGTGCTTACAAGACAGTCACAATATCTATTGCAGACTGGATCAAGAATGGTTTCAAGCTAACAACAGGACTTCCTATAAAGCATGAAGCACTGGTCAGACAATATCTTGATGCAGTTCAATTGCCAGCGAAACTAGCCAACATGAAATGCAAAGCCCATACCAAAGGCGGAGACTCTGTGTCTCTGGGCAATCATGCAGCTGATAAGGCAATCAAAGAAGCAGCAAACCGTAACAATAGACCTGACCCGAACATGGACATTTCTCCAGAATCTTGGGTTTATGTTAAAGTGCATAAACTGGACCCAACCGTACCAGACTGGGCCATATCTGGATCTTCAATATACATAAAAGACAAAGAAGATGGCTGTTCTAACATCTAACACTGATGATGGACACCACCTGTCATCAGTCTTTGCCCCTGAGGCTTCAAGGCAGAAAGAGGGGAGAGTCCAAATCACATGCTGTGGACGAGGCCCACTGCTGTGAAGGCGTCATAAAATCTCCCTGGATTCACCTCACCAACTGGGTGAACTGAAGATATCATAATTCAAGAGGAAGCAACCATTCAAGTACATTAAACACTGTTAGAACCAAATAAAAGAGCATGTGTTGACAACCTCTGCTCTGCTCTAGGCATATAGACGATCGTGGTCAAATCATACACTTGCACGTGACCAGAAGAAGTCAACGTCACCATGGACAAATCAAAAGATTAGTCTACGAAAAATGGGATGCTCACCTTGAGTAGTGATATGGGTTTTTTATTTTGTTTATCGTAATTGTGTTTCTTTATTACTGTTTGAAGATTGGTTAAATGTAGATTCTGAAGTTCGACATAAACGTTACATCGAGAGAGGAGAGAGAGAGAGTTCCTCATTACCAAGCTAATATGTTATGAAGATGTATTACAGTAACTACGCTGCTCATCTTGCTAGTAATACTGAATGTTATGTATGTGCCCGCCTTCCAATGTCAACCATTGACATCGTAATATATTCTTCTCACTCCAGACTTCTAAGCAGGCCATGGATTAGTTTGAATTAATTTGATTTGTTAAACCAAAAATCATAGTGAAAATTGTTAGTTTTGATTTTGCCATACTAAATTGTTAACTGACTTGCATATAAGCCTTTGGCTTCAGCTCAATTCCTTTGAGTGGATTAACTGCTAAATAAATAAATAAACTAGATTAAATTAAACTAAAGTAATTTTGCATAAAAGTGACATAAAAGCAAAAAATAGAACTAACAAATAACTCGGTTGTGAGGTTTATGTTGATGCAAGTGGAAGGTGGATACATATCGTGAGTAGAAATAAAGTTTTGAATTTTTAGTTTTTAGTATGTTAGGATTTAGTTTTAGTTTTGCATGTATTAAACTTTAGTGACATTTTCTTTTGGTGAACACATAGAAATGTGTTCAAGAGGGGGAAACTGTCGAGTTTTAAAATGTATCTTTAGCTACCCTTTATAACTTGTATGCTAACTGAAGTCAAAGGTCATTTGAACTCGAGGGGGAGCAGAGAACATCCTGTTTAGAGGGGCAATAAGAAGTGTTATCTGTTGCAGCACAATAGTCTCCAGATGTAATCAGTAAGCTAAAAGAATGTGCTTTGATGTAGAGGATGAGCATTGAGAAGGTTTCAGGTTTCTCCCCTTTGTCTTTGTGTGCTGAAATGCATGTGATGTGCATTGAGTGGGCGGAGTTAACAGTCAAAGAAATACTTGGGAGAGCGGAGTTTTAGTTAGACTTTTCCAAGCAACTGAACAAGCAACATGTAACATCTATCTTCAATAAAAGAGCCTTCTGAGAACACGTAATCTTCTGATGCCTGCTGATTTCTTCTGAACACCTTTTGATGTTCATCTGTTTTGTTACAACAACACCTGGAGTAAGATAGCGTATTTTTGTCTGCCTTAAGCTCTTTTTAAATTCATACATGCTAACATCTTTAGCAGCTTAAACACTGACTCAGACTGAGATTCTGTTGACATGACAAACTGTAAAAATCCCAGAGAAAGGTTTTCTGTTTCCTCTTTGATGAGTTAATTTAGTCTGAGGAGTGAAGCAGGTCTTTAGTAAATCCTGCTGTAGCTCGACAGACAGAGCTGCTACACTGTAACTTTCAACTCATTGCGCTTACTTGGAATAAGTTGTAAACCCGATGCATAATTATTAAGCCCAATGTTAAGCCATGATTACTAGTAACGCTAGTATGATTAAGAGGGATTTCACAGTATTCATTACTTATGACACAAGTTCTGATTTCCAGACATGTTAGTACTGACAACTGGGAATTCCTAGTACTGATTACTTTTGTTACTTAAATATGGTCTTAACCTGTACTATTATTCTTAGTAATGGTTACTGGAATATTCCTGTTCCCTTTATGTTTTATTTCTTATTCCCATTAATGAAGTTGTACATTTTTAGTACAAGAAATAAATGTTGTGAAAAAGTATAGTTATAAAGTCAATTTATTTAACATTGAACAGTGTAAAACATTTACATTTTAAGGTGCAATTAATGATAGAATATTTCCATTTCTGCAGTTATAGTTTACATCAGTCCAAACAGGTGGATTAGTCTGTACTGACTGAGCCGATAAAGCCGAGGAGCTGAAGTGTCTCAGAAGGTTCCACAGACTCTGTACATGCAGCAGGTTCTGCAGACTCACAGCAGGAGGAAGGGCATCTTTGTAAATCACTGTCAAAGCTCACTCCTCAAAGTCTTCATCAGCGTGGTCAGATTTCTGTAAGACATATAAAGAACAAACATACTTTAGTTGTGAGTCCCTATGGCAAGACTAAACCAAAACCTACAGATTAATGTTGATTTGTCTCATCCAAACATCTCAGCTCTGACTCTGTCTCACCTCATTGTGTTCAACTCCAGTCTCAGCCGATCCTTCCACAGCTGCAGTCTTCAATCTGACACTGGACACACAAACCATTCACAAATGTTATTTCACATCCAACTTAAGGCCAATTTGTCCAAATATAATGATTAGTGCTGCCTTACCTACTGCCTGGATGCAAAGTTGGTCTGAAAGTTTTCACAGTAGTGCAGATTTCTGTAAAACAAAGAAATATAATCAGTAAGCTCACTATAGCCAAATCCACACAGGATTACAATTATGTAAAAAGTAAAGATTACGGACGTCCTCGGAGTTTTATGACAGTAGGGTAAATTATATCATAGACTAAACCAGTTCTGTACATTTGAGTCCTGTCTCACCTCAGTGTGTTCAGCTCCGTCTCATCAGGTCTTTCCGCAGCTGGACTCCTCAGTCTGACACTGGACACACACAAACCATTTAAAATATTATTTTACTAAAGGACATGTTGTTTAAAAAACTGATCAGTGCAGTCTTACCTTCAGCATTGATGCTGAGTCAGTCTTTAAATCTTTACAGCAGTCACTGTCTGGGAAAACAAAAAACTTTAATCATAACCAATAGTATTAGATACACATTCATTTAATATAGTGAGTTGTTAAATGGTGAGTGCAAACTGAAAATATATAAATATGTTATTTTTGAGCGTGCTGCACCTGATTTAACATTTGAAATGATGAGTATTACAGTAATTTGTACAACAAATGTTTGACATACCACTTTGTGGTCACCAAATTAAATAACAAATGTGTTATAAGGTAGAGCAAGAGCTTTGTTGTACTTTCAAATATAAACATATTGAAAATAGTAACAATACATCAAACTCTCAGAGAAATCACAAATATATCCAAAGACACACTCACCTTAAGTTGATTAATGAGAAATAAAACAGGAAAGGTCCAGTTTTCTGCTGTTTCTGCTCGATGATACACTGAGGGCTGTTGAACATTTCTCATTTGAATTCAAAACAGGCTCAGTAGAGGACACTGGGGAGGTTAGTGAGAGTTACTAAAACCATGTACTTGATAAAGAGAAAAGCAAGTAAAGCCAATGTTAAGCCTATTTTATTAAAAACGGGAAAATCCTAGTAAATGGGACAGAATCTTATAATGGATACTTTAGAATGAGCGTGAGCATAACAGGACAACAAATAAGCATTACTGGCATCATGTAAAGTTAGTAAATACTGGCAAAACCATGTCACTGGAACGGAAATATGCTGCAGTAAAATGTAAAAGCAATTAATCACAATTTTCTCTTGATAATGTACTTCTTACATGGAATAGAGGGTAAATGCTGAAAATTTCAGGTCTCCTAGTAATTATAACACTTTATTTCATGTTACGACCGTAATCGGAATTTACAGTGTACGTCTGTGCCACATTTGCTGGTTATATCACATAAACGTGCGTCTCTGCGGCCGTGTTTTTACTGTTATCTTCATGAGCAATGATTATGAGTACATAGAAATGTCACTGTCAATCAGAGATATTGTTACATGTTGTAGTACTACATAATTCTACTTCGGTATTAAAAATGGCCACCAGAACTATGCGTGATGTCATTAGAAACGCACGTATTCCTTTAATTCAATGGATAATCAGTAACGTAATGTTAGTGAAGCCCTTTGTGCATCACAGCAAAACAGTGTTGTTTTCGTCAACGAAGACGATAACGATATCATTTCGTTGACGCCCCTTTTTTAATGACGATAACGTAACGATGACGAGCTAAAAATAGCTCTTTGGGAACTAAAACCTGACGAGACGTTTATGAGTTTACGTCAACGAGACGAGACGAGACTAAAATGGGAGAAAGTGGTTCGTCAGATCGTTCACAAACAGAGTTTATACGCGGAGCGGGAGAACAAACCGGTAAACGTGACACAGAGCCGTCAGCTCTCATGATGCGGCCGGGCAGCGGCGCCTCTCTCTCTCCCCTCTCTCTCTCCCTCTCTCCCCGTGGCGTGCAGTGCACTGCTAGCGTACATTCTCCACGGAGCGCGTCTGACATCGATGTTGCACAGTTTTAAATACCGTGGCGTATGAACGGAGAAAGCATGTTGAGGTAAGCTACGTACTGTATGTGCAGACAGCGCTGTTGATACAAAAAAATCTGGAAGCGGTGATCAGAGGACGAGGAGAGCGTGCGCTTGGGGAAAGTCTTGTTCACAATGACACTTCTACTAGTGCCTATTGTGGTGTAATCGGTTTGTCAAAAGCTATAAAGCCAATAGATAACTATTATTTATTCCAATTTCGGTCCACATTGGTTGTTGTAAGGCGCTTTAGAAATAAAACTTGATTGATTTCCAATAGTTATCTAAATTAATTATAACTTTTTATAATGAAACTGACGAAAACTTGACTAAAACCTTTTACATTTTCGTCTGACTAAAACGTGACTAAAACTATCACATTTAGAAATGACTAAAATGTGACTAAAACTATAAGCATTTTCGTCCAAAAGACTAAGACTAAAACTAAAACTAAAAGGGCTGCCAAAACAACACTGCAGCAAAAAGGTCCTGAGTAATCCAGTTTCCATTTCCACTAAAAGTACAATAGACCCCTGTGGTTAAATGAAGGTGTTGTAACGACAGAACCTGACAGAAACTGAGTGATTCTCAGGACAGACTCCAAAAAAGGTTAAACAGATTTATTCCCAAAAAACAAGCAAAAATAGAATACAGGACAGGAGGTTCGAGGCACAGGGCGGTTGGAGGTGACTGGAGGGGAATCTGGAGCCGGACAGAGAACTGCACAGAAAAAGGTAAGTATTAACAGGTATGTCGCAAAAAAATCAAGAGCCAAAGTAGGTATTACATAAGGTAACGGACAATCTGGCGGAGAGTGGAGGACTGAAGAGGCTTCAAATACTGGAGGTAAGAAAAAAACAACAAAAAAAACAACAAAAAAAACAATACTGGAGGTAAGTGGTGATGAGTTGCAGGTGTGTGATGACTCCGCCCCAGCTCCAAACAGACAGGGACAAGAGGGTGGGGCAAGACAGACAGATAGGAGGCACTGGACCCCTAACAGAAGGTAACATTTGGGGAACTCAGCCCACTGTAGTAAAGCTTTATCAAGTTATCAATCCACATGCTTTTTTTCAGCTGTTGTCGACCATCGACCACATTAAGGTGAAAGCCTTGTTACAAATCATTAATGAAGTTACAGACTTTTTGAGATTTAACTTTACAGTAGAAACAAATGTGTGTCTAAAAGTGTCCTCTGAGCTAAATGCTAACTCAAATTGAGCTAAGTTTCAGCTTTTTGTGGGTTGGATACACATCCAATGGCCACTAAAGTTCATCAACATCATTCAGATGTTAATGATAAAGAGACCACAGAAATTACAACGGTCCATAAATAATGGGACATCGACTCAATTCTTATGTTTTTGGCTCTATAAACCACCACAATCGATTTCAAATGAAACACTGCAGGCTTTCCGCTTTCATTTGAGAGTGTTCACATCCAAATCAGATGAACGGTGTAGGAATTACAATTGTTTTTTTAATTTAGCCTCACACTTTTCAAGGGACCAAAAGTAATGGGACAAGTGGCCGCTCAGCGGTTCCATGGCCAAGTGTCTGCTCTTCCCTCATTATCCCATTTCTGAGGATCAGATGAGACGTCCCGAGTTCATTTCAAGTGTGATATTTGTATTTTTATATTATTATTTTCAATATAAGATCCAAAGAGCTATCGCTATCAGTGAAGCAAGCCATTATTTGGCTTAAAAATCAAAACAAAGCCATCAGAGAGATAGCAAACATATTAGGCGTGGCTCAACAGTTTGGAACATTATAAAAAAGAAAGAACACACTGGTGAGCTCAACAACACCAAAAGACCTGGAAGACCACAGATGACAATGTGGAGGATGACCGAAGAATTCTTTCCCTGGTGAAGAAAACCCCTTCACAACAATAGGTCAGATGAAAAACACTCTCCAGGAGGTGGGTGTATGTGTGTCAAAGTCAACAATCAAGAGAAGACTTCACCAGAGAGAATACAGACCATTAACCACCAGGTGTAAAGCACTGGTGAGCCTCAAAAACAGCAGGCAAAAAACATGTAAAAAAGATTGTACAGTTCTGAAACAACATCCTAGGACAGATGAGACAAAGATCAACTTGTACCAGAGTGATTTGAATAGAAAGGTATGGAGAAATAAGGGATCTGCTCATGATTCAAAACATCCCACCTCATCAGTGAAACATGGTGGTGCAGCATCATGGCATGGGCTTGTATGGGCCAATGGAACTGCTTCCTTTGTATTTATTGATGATGTGACTGTTGACAAAAGCAGCAATATTATGCAGCAATATTAAGCAGCAATATTATGTTCTTATATTCAGCCAAATGATTGGACGCCGCTTCACAGTGCAGATGGACAATGACCCAAAGCTACTGCCAAAGCCACCAAAGAGATTTTTAAGGCAAAAAAAAGTGGAATGTTATTCAGTGGCCAAGTCAATCGCCTGACATGAATCCAATAGAGCAGCATTTCACTTGCTGAAGACCAAACTGAAGGGGAAATGTAGAGTATCACCAGTATGCAGTTTAACTATATATTTTTTATATTAATTCAAATCCATCGTGGTGGTTTATAGGGCCAAAAACATAAGAAATGAGTCGATGTCCCAATATTTATGGACCTCACTGTATATAAATATCATGAAATGAACAAAACATATCTCGTCATACGCTAGTATTCATTTGTACAGTATGGGGATGGAACGTTCAATTCAAAATGGGATTCGGCGGCAAACAAAATGTGCATTTGTAGGAACAGGCTCAGAGCTAAAGGTATTTCTATGAGTCAGAATTCTATGAAAATGTACCTCTATCTGTGTTAACTTTCTTCCCAAATTTTCTTCATTAAATTGCTGCTTTGCTGAAATAAAACTATCATTATTTCTTACAACAGATGTTATCCTATGGAGCTTTTTCTTATTAGATGTGAAATCAACTTCCTCACAGTCCAAAGCCTCCTCTTCAGAGCGGCCTGTTATCTTTTTCTCTTTGCCACGAGATTGATTATTAACAGTGCACTGCCGGTCCTCATCCCACACATTAACATACTGTGTGGAGAATTAAACACTTTATCCTTAGAAAAGATAAAGTCCCAGTAACTAGTCAGCGAGACGGCATTACCACAGCCCAAATCTGCCTACATTTGGCGGGTGTTAATGTCAAGCTCTAATGGCTGTTGAGCTCTGTGAACAGCTCAAATTTACTTCTAAGTTCTGTCATGTTTGCTCTGTGCCTCTTCACATGAGGAAGTGAATGTTCAGGGAGGGGGAGCCCCAAGGAAATACATCAAGAAAATCTCAGCATTCCAAGCGCATAAAGAGACAATAAAATCCAGTTTATACGAGGGTAATCAGGAAACAGTTGGGTTGTTATTGAAGCTTTTTTTTATGGTCTCTGGTTGTTTATAGATCACTACACTTCATATCAGTTCAGGCTCCGGACAGATGCATTGCTGCTCCGAGGAAAAGGTAAGTTATTTTTTTAAAGAAAATGATGATGTGGACATAGCGTATAATCCTTTCCTCAATACTAATGCCGTGTTCAGACCGAACGCCTCTTGGGCATCAAAAACGCGCCTCAAGGCCGTAGTTGGACGCTTGTGCTTATTGAAGTTAGACGCTTAATTGTCACAAATGTCACCGAGCGTCAAGACGCCCTGGCCACTTCCATCTTGGAAGCAGCTCTTGACTGAAAACTACAGTTGTTCGGAGGCTAACTAGTCTCCCTCTTTGCTCCTGCCATGCCCTATGGATCTTTAACTATACCCCCATGGTCTACGCAGGATCTCCCCAGTATTTAAAGAGGGGGTATTATGCTTTTTTCAATCACATAGCACCAGTCTATAGCATACTACAATGATGACGTAACCTTCTGTTGGTCTGTATATGCAGTAAATGAAAATAACTGCCTTGAATAAAATTGCTCTCTCAAAATGGCTGTACTGAACGTCTTGAAATAGGCCTCTGTCTCTTTAAGAAGCTTTCCGACACGCCCCCTTCAGCACACTGCTGTGGCATCTAAACAACAACACTGTGCGGGGAGGGGGCTCTGCTGAGCTGAGGAGCAGTGGTTGGTGGCTTGGCTGGTGACAAAAGGTCCAGAGGCGTCTCCAGGAGGTGGGGGCGTTCCTAGGAGGACTGAGGCATAGCTACACCTAAAATGGCTGCCGTCTAAGTTTTTACTGATTACTCAAAAATATGTGAATGAGCCAAGGCAACACTCCAGGCATGTGTTCAATGAGGGAATGACATAATAACATGATATAAAGCTTGAAAAAGTCGATTTTACATAATACCCCCCTTTAAGATCATATCCAGCCCATACGGTTGAAGGGACATTGGTGGCAAGTGGCTATAGGCTAGGTTAGCCCGGTTAGCTTGTTGCGATCGCGTACAGCTCATTGTTGATTAAAAAAAAAGTGTGCACAAATGTGTCAATCCCAGCTCAGTTCAGTGTGTGACCATCATAAAGGTTGTTTGGTGTAGTTAAAGGCTTTATTGACGTTATTGGTGCATAAAACTTGTTTTTATGGGGTCAATGCGAGGTATCTGTTTGCTGCTAAGCAGCAAGGCCCAAACACATTCCCAGTGCAGATCCAGCCACTCAAATAAGTTTTCTTGTTGCCGCTTTTAATCCTGGCTGTTTAGGTAAATGAAACACTGATGTATGTCTTTGTAAAAGTCCCAGAGCTGCTGTAGCTAGGGATGGCCGTCTTGAACCACGGGATTCGATGTGTCGAATTCTCATGGCGCATGTGTGTCAAAACACTGCTTCAAAACAAGGTTCAAACCGCGCATGTCACGTGACTGGATCTGAGAAACGTTTCATGAAACGCCGCTGTTTTGCAAGTGTTTCACTAGGGGCACCCGTTCCGAACACGAATTTGATTGAATCGGAGTTTCAACGAACCACAGAACAGCGCACCTGTCTCAACCCATCTCCCATTAAGTTTAAAAGACGTTAGCACATCTGTCCCTTGTGGGTTTTGTGAGAGGCGAGAGAGATTCCCACATTTGTTCATTCTCTCAAAAAAAAATACTTGTGTATGCCAGCGACAAGTGCACCTTGGGTGAGAGTGTTTTCTAAAGCAGGAGAAGTTATTAGTAAGAAAAGAAATAGACTAAGTCCTTCCACAGCAGAGAAAATTATATTTCTGAATAAAAATCTTGAAATGTGAAACTATAAACCCCTTCCGTCTTTATTAATGACAATATAACACATACAGACACACACACCAAATAATAGCCTCATGAAAAGTGGATTTATTTCAAACACATTTAGATTTCATCAGAAGCACTGAATTCAAAATTATGGCACATATGTACTTGTGGCCGTTTTAATGTGTGCAAATAAAACCTTGACTGAATAGGTTTTGAAATTTAAAATACTATGATCATTAGTATTATTATTAGTAGTAGTAGGAGTAGTAGTAGTATTGGCTGACCTTGTGTGAGACGTAGGTCTAATAAACTTTATCAGCGACAATACTCAATAAAATGGTCATATTATTAAGTCAATAATGGGCCGCCCATGCTTCGCCCAAAGACGTGGGTGTCTTTTTTCTTTTCTTTTTTTTCTTTTTCTTTTTAATGTTTGTTTTCGTTGATCTAAAGCATACACTGAATGAAGGATAACTGAAATAGCCAAAGGGCAACAACATTAACTCACACATAAGCCTTAACAACGACAACAACAAAGAAAGCAAAAGAAACAATAACAAAACAAAACAGCCAAAGATGCGGGTGTTTGCTTGAGCCCTGTAGCACCCACTGGTGTAGTGTTTCATCTCTCGGCTGAACCTTTGTGAATGTTGTAGTACTGAAACATTGCCTCTTGATGTCACTGTGGAGTCGGTTTCTAACTGTGTTTCGAAGCTTCGGCACAATTTCTTCAAATGCTTTGGTGTTTCATGAAGCTTCATGTTGCCCATCCTTAGCTGTAGCCCCGGTTCACAACAGGATAATCCTCCATGACTGTTTACATCTGCGGGCCGGCAGAGGATCTGCCCCAGACCGACGGTGGCTCAGCAACAGCGTACGTCACTGTTGGAGAAAGCTCCTGATTGGTCGACGCTCGCGAATTTCTCGAAAAAGTTCAACAATCCCAACTCTAGCGTCGGCCGCGTTGGAGGCGCGTGATGCGCACCGCGTCCCCCATGTATTTTCAATGTAAACCTGACGCTTTGGAGGCGTTGGAGGCGTTTGGTCTGAACACAGCATAAGAAATAGATCAGCTAAAAATGAAACACAGTATAAGAGAAACAAAAAGTCACTGTAATAAGAACTAGCAAGAAAGATTATACAAGTCTGTAATCCCTATTTCTTGGCGAAGTTAGTGAGAGTGAAATTATTTCCACTGTCTCTTAATTAAAAAGTAAATATTCATGCGATAGTGATGGCTTTGATACTGTGTGTATATTGTCAAATAAACTATACGTTGCATTATTAGACCATTCAAATATATAATCAATTTGTCTTTTAATAAAGTTTTTCACAGATAAAATGAAGGTGGCTAAGATTATTCTCCTTTTAAATCTGGTGATGGGCATAGTCTCACAAATGATAGGCCTATATCTTTGCTTTCTCAATTTTCGAAAACTCTGGAGAACTTTTTTGTTTAAAAAAAAGTGATTATTTCTTGAAAAAAACATATTTTATTGATTTACAAAAAGCATTTGATACAATGGACCATAATAATTTACTTCAGTAATTGAAACGAAACGGTATACGAGGTATTCCCTTGCAGTGGTTAAAATCTTACTTAGGTGAAAGGCAGCAATTTGTTCAGATCGGTGAGTATAAATCTACTCACATTTCTTTTTTTTTCAATTATGTTTTTATTAAGAGATGTGAGACGGTACAAAGCACATTTGCCAAATAGTAAATCTACAATCATATTTGTTATTTAAAAAAAAGACAAATATGGCAGATACAGTATATTCAAGGACATTACCCGTTTTGTCTCCATCCCCTTTTATTTTATAGGGAAAAATAAGAAATAAAATGCAAAACAAAACAAAAACACCCAACACCACAAAACTACTGAACACCCAGAGAGTTAACAAAAGTAGCATATTATCAGTATTGAGATTAATTCAAGTAATTATGTATTAAAAAATAAAATAAATAAAAACAAAAGGCATCCATATCGGTCTGTACTCTTGTCAGCCAAAAGCAAATAGTAGTTTATATAATCTCAGGCATATACTGTTTAGCATATCTTTCCCACTTATCCAGTGTTTAACAAATAGATCCATATTTAGGTTCATTATGAAAGTTATCTTTTCCATTTTGTAAATGCCCATCATTATGTGGGCCCAATCTTGGACATTTGGTGCTTTCTGTACTCTCCACTTTTTTGTAATAGCTTTTTTAGCTGCAGCCAAAAGAATATTCCAGAGATGCCCGTCTAATGTTTGCATTTCTTCAGTCTTATAACCCAAAAACATAGTTTTAAAGTCAAGGGGAATGTTAGTGTGAAAAATATGCTTTATGGCATTATTAACATCATACCAGTATTTTTGTAGAATATGACAATCCCAGAATACATGGAAATGATGCGCTATCTGGCAACCACAATTTCTCCAGCAGCAACTGTTTCCTTGAGAAAATGTGCACTTTGTTGGGGTGTTATAAAGAAACGTGTTACACTTTTCCAACAGAATTCTTTCCAGGTATGAGATTTTGTACTTTGCATATGCATTCCCACTCCTCTTCTGTTATAATAATTCCTGCTTCCTTTTCCCATTTATTTATTATATATTTTGTTGAGTGACTATTAAAGTTAGTAATACTCTTGTATAGTTTTGATATTCCTCTTGTAAGTTGTGATTTGTATGCTTTGGTAAAACGTTCAACTAGTGAATTGTAATGAGAAGCATTTTGTTTAATATCCTGATTATAATAATTCCGTATTTGTAAATATAATATAATAAGTTAAATTTGTGTTGCAGTGTGTCAAAGCTTTCAAATTGATTATCATTTACAAGTTGGAAAAATACTTTTATACCTTTAGTCTTAAATCTGGAGTCGGTTCTGTTTGGTATGAAGTTTTGATCATATGCCAGCCAACTCAGCATTTTAATATCCTTTTTCAAATTATATGTTTTCAACAGCTCTTTCCAAACTGTAAATACAGATTCTACCCATTTATTCCCCATGTTGTCAGTTGATTCAAGTCGTTTTGTGTCTGCCAGTATGGCCTGTAACGGGACATCTGAGACCACATTGCATTCTATATCCTTCCATTTAGCAACATATTCTGGATCACACCAATAGAGTAATGTACGAACTTGAGCTGAAATGAAGTACTTTTTGAGACAAGGGAGACCCCAACCTCCCTTCTCTTTGACAACTGCATTGTTTTATAACGGATACAAGGTTTCTGTCCTTGCCAAATAAATCTGGAGATTGCTTTGTCCCATTCAGCGAATAAGTGGTTTGGGATGTAAACTGGAAGAGTCTGGAATAAGTAAAGAAATCTGGGTAAAACGTTCATCTTTATGGTTTCAATCCTTGCTGTTAGACTAAGATATGGGATGAGATTCCACTTTTCAAGATCTTTTTTCACATTTGAGTAAAGGTGGTTATAATTCTTATCCAAAATTTCGATAAGTCTTTATGGAGGGTTACGCCTAAATATTTAAGTGAGTCTGCATGCCATTTAAATGGATATTTCTTCTTAAAATGATTAGGGGGTTGCCAATAAGAGAGGGTTTCAGTTTTTCCAATATTTAATTTGTAACCAGACATTGGGCCCATATTGTCAAGGAAGTGCATCAGTTCCGGTACTGATATTTCAGGTTTGGTTAGAAATAAAATTATGTCATCTGCGTAGCACACAATTTTATGCTCCACTTTGTTAATCGTGATACCACTGATCATTTTTGATTGTCTAATATATTGAGCCAGCGGCTCCAAGTACAGAGCAAAGAGCAGAGGGGACCAGGCACATCCCTGCCTTACTCCTCTTTCCAGTGTCAGTGAATCTGTTAGATATCCATTTATCCTTATTCTCAACGTTGGGTTGTCATAAAGAGCCTTGATGTTATTTATTACCAAATCGCTTATTTGAAAATTTTTCAACACTTTGAATAAATATAACCAGCTAACTGAATCGAATGCCTTTTCGGCTTCTAAACTAATAATCATTGCTTTCTCTTTGCATTTTTGTATATGGTTCATTATATGGAGGGTTCATCTAATGTTGTCTTGAGTTTGTCGTTTGTTTATAAAACCTGTTTGGTCATTATTTATGAGATTTGGCAGAATGTTTTCCATTCTTTTAGACATTATTGAGGTGTGAATACGATAATCAACATTGAGGATTGAAATAGGCCTATATGACCCACATTCAAGTCTATCCTTTCCTTCTTTAGGTATTAATGATATGATAGCTTCTTTCCAGCTTGGAGGAATCCGAGTTTTTTTAAGTGCCCAATTAAAAGTGGTTAAAAGTAATGGGGTAAGCTCCTCTCTAAAAGCTTTATACCATTCTGAGTTAAACCCATCACTTCCCGGTGACTTATTGTTTTTTAGCCTCTTAATTGCGTTTTGTATTTCTACTATGGTTATTTCAGCTCCTAATTTGTTATTTTGCTCTTCAGTCATCATTGGAAGATTCAGTGTATCAAGGAAAGAGTCGATCTCACTCTCTTCATCCACAGCCACTTTAGAAAACAATTTTTTATAGAAAGATTCAAAGGTCGATTGTATTTTATCGTGTTTAATTTCTATTGTATTCGTTTGATTGTCTTTAATTTGAAAACTGCCCTCTCCGCTTGTTGCTTTCTAATTCTCCAGGCCAATAATTTAGAAAATTTAGAGCCACTTTCATAGTATCTTTGTTTAGTAAAGAGCATTCTCTTTGTTATATCTTGTGTAGTCAGATCATTAATTTCATTTCTAATTCTTTTAATTTCTTGTAAAATTGCATATCATTATTGCGAGCATGTCTAGCCTCTAGCAATTTTAGATTGGCTTGTAACTCCTGCAATTTTTTCTGCTTTTGCCTCTTCTTTGCAGAGGCTACTGCAATTATTCACCCCTCAGAACCGCTTTGGCTGCGTCCCAGAGGATAGGCGGAGAAGTTTCACCATTATCATTTTCTTTGATGTATCTAAAAATATCTTCTGACATTTTCTTTTGAAATTGGGTATCATTAAGAAGGCTAGCATTGAATCTCCAGAATGTATTTCACCGAGATCTATTGTCATGTATACCGGTGCGTGGTCACTTAAATCTATTATACCGATATCGACTTCAACAACTTTTGATCTATCTTTATTGAAAATGAAAAAATAATCTATCCTTAATATATCGAGTGAGGATTAGAGAAATGGGTATATAGCATTTGGGTACATTTCCCTCCAGAGATCTATTAGCCCTATATTCTTTATTAGGTTGCGGAATTTTATAGTTATTGCTTTATTATTATTACTTTTCTGATTTGAAACATCCAAGTTAGGCTGAAGATGGAGATTGAAATCTCCTCCACAGACAAGGGTTCCCTCAGAGTGGTTTACAATCAAATCCACAATACTAGTAAAAAACGAACCATCACTTCCGGGTGGAGCATAAACATTGAGTAAAGTATACACATTTCCATTGACAGTACCTTTGACCAGTATAACACGTCCCTCTTTATCTTTGTGCTCATAACTCTGTTCAAAGACCACTTTGTTTGACATTAGTATGGCCATGCCTCTTTTATGTTTACCTTTGTACAAAGAATAGTATATTTTAGTATAACCGTATTTAGTCAGCTTTTGATGTTCTAAATCGTTTAAATGTGTTTCTTGCAAGTAAATAAGGTCTACTTTTTCCCTTCTCATTTTTGTCAGTATCTTTGTACGTTTAATTGGGTTTAGTATTCCATTAACATTGAAGGATGCTATTTTAACTTTTCAGATGCCATTTACTTGTTACTAAAGTAATGAAAACATTATTTATGCTACAGTACTCCCCGGTTAAACATAACACATTAGAACAATAGTAATATACGGTGGAAAACTGGTTACATTGCAACACTATGGTTCCATTGCAAAGGTATGTGAATAGTCCTTTACCTGACCAATGTTTTGGCCGAAGTTTGGAGGGAAGTCCTTTTCAGATCGTAGTAAGAATAGGGCCCTCCGTGACAACCTAGAATAAATGTCCATTGTCCTGACCCTCCAAATAATTACTATGGATAAGGAAAACGCGAAAACTGAAACAAAACAACAACAAAACAAACAGACAAAATACTTTCACCGTTTTTCTTCAATGTGGAGGTTCTCTTCTAAAAGCCTGGAGCTTGGATATGACCGCAGCTTGTCTGCCAGACAATCCACGGAGGTCGTTCTCTCTTCTCCCCGCAACATGCCAGGGCTCCGTGTCCAGCAGCTCCATCGGGTCCCGTTGGGGAGGCACCATGCGCACCGCGAGGCCTCGGTCATGCATATCTTTCATTGCTTCATGTGCCGTGTGGTAGACACGCGTCTCATCCTCGTAGAAAACACGGAGCTTGAATGGGTACGGGGTCTGAAACCGGATTTTCTCCTCCCTCAGAATCCGTTTCGTTTCGTTGTATTCCTTGCGGCGGTTGAGAATGGCAATCGGGTAATCATGGTCGAAGTAGATCCTTTGAGTGTTAACGTAGATTTCCTTCTTTTCCCAGGCCTTTCTCAATATGTCTTCCTTTGTTCGGTATTGCAAGAACTGTGCCACAATTGATCTGGGTTTTTCGCCATCTGCGGTTTTCGGCGCTAGAGCTCGGTGCGCCCTCTCAATGTTGAGTTCAAGGGAGTCGGGGAGGTTTAACTTCTCTCTAAGAAACGTTTCCAGAAAAACAATCACTGAGCTGCCTTGCTCTTCGTTTTCCGGTACGTTGAATATCCTTAGATTTCTCCTCCGCGCCCTGGCTTCTTGGTCAATAAGCTTTTGTTCATTTTGGGCCTGGGTTTTAGCACGCTTCTCATGATTAGCTCCATCGTCTCTAGCTTTGCTTCCGTCGCTCCGATGCGGTCTTCGGCTTCTCCAATTCTTTGATTTGCGTTGTTGATATCTTCTCTGATGACGTCCAGATGTTGCTTGTTTTCGTGCCTGAAATCTTGTATTTCTTGCAGAATCATTTCCAAATTGACTTTGGATTTGTCATTAGCTTTTGGTTTCCCGGCGCCATCTTTAGCGTTAGCATAGCTGTCGTGGCTTTGTGTATCATCTTCGGTGTCTAACATTTCTGAAGCATTTTTTCTGCTTTTCTCTCGCGTTTCCATCATGCCCTGCCCTTTCAATCAGGTCTAATTATTTGTAGATGGTTTTAATACCCGGCAGGTAATATTTTTAAAATCTTATTGGAGGAGCACTCTTCCTAAGCTGCCATTGAGGTCGAGACCGGAACCCCCAAATCTACTCATATTTCATGCGGTGTACCTCAGGGTTCAATACTCGGCCCAAAGTTGTTTTTGCTTTACATAAATGACTTATGTAAAGTATCTTTTTTTTTTACTATTTGCAGATGATACCACATTCATGTTTTCAGGAAAGAATCTGCAGCAGCTGATTGTTGAAGTGACCATAGAACTTCATAGAATAAAACAATGGTTTGACACAAAAAAGAATATCTCTGAACTTAAAGAAATCTAAACTATTTGAGAGTAAAAAAGTAGTTTGGGGAAATACATATACAAAAACATATAAGCACTCGTATTGTACTCCAGAAAAAAGCACTGAGAATTGTCCAGCACTGAGCACTGAGAATTGTGTTCTGATCACATAAACTCTCTTTTTCTTAAGTCACGTGCGTTAAAAGTTGAGGATTTGATCAAATTCAAAACTCGCATGATAATGTATAAAGTGAAGTCAAACATAATCAGCTTCCTTCAATCATGCAGAAGATGTTCAGTAACAGATGACAGAGGAAAAATGAACTTTAAAAAACAACTGGTCCGCACCTCCTTTAAAGAGTCTGTTCCTGACTCGGAAGGGGGTGGATCTATGGAAAGACCAAGATGAGGAACTTAAGGTTAGCACCTCATTTGAGCAATTCAAACCTAAATGTAAAAAAGCAATAGACCAATATGTTACTGACAAACCATGACCTAAACTGTTGCATGTTGATTGTATCTTAATAAAGCATGTGGACTTTATTGTAGTCATGATCTGCGAATGAATTGTAGCAATAAAATGAAATGAATGTCAGCTACAGTTCTGACAATGTATGAGGGGGTAGGCATTTATAAGTTCCGCCTACTCCCTTTGGGAATATTGTTGTTACGGATAAAATGACTCTATCTGTGACCTTGCAGCCCAAATAAACCAAATACACTTTTTTTTTACATTTTAAGGTGAGATACTGCAGCAATACTTTATCATTTTTGTGTTACTTTTTCAGTTTGAATATGTTTATGTGTATATTTAGGACAAAGAAAAATGAGCATTTCACAGTGTCCTTTTGTTGTAGACAGCCTAAGACGCCTGTGTAATATTCATGTGGTCTAATCAGCATCTTGAGGTGGATGGACTTTTATTTCTGCCTCTCCATCTCTACCCCCTACTTTGACATGAATGAAAACACTGGGAATATTACATGTAATATTATGTTTATTTCCTCCATTATTACAGTGAACTCAAGCAGGTTTTCCACATTCAATATGTTTTTGCTCGTCTTGGGTGATTGAGGCTTTTAAGAATATGTCAATACAATAACATTACATGAAAATGCCAGTTTTTGATTATTTTGGAAACCAGGCTGTTAGTGTGAATGGGTGAAGCTGAGTGTTTCCCTTTGTCCCAGTGGACCAGGACTCTGCTGCTTTTGTCACTCATTCTGAACTTCAGACTCTGCGCTCTCCCCGCCCCCTCAGTCGCACTGTCAAACCACCGGTACAGATTCAAATGTGCTGGTTTAAGCTTTTGTTAAAGCGGAGATAATACACAGGACATAACCATCTGTGCACGTGCCACCACACATCAGCTCGTAAACTTAAATGTATTTGTCAGACACACATCCACGCGTTTAGCGGCAGAGGAGGGGACAGCCACAGACGCTTCTCCTTCTCCCCTCTTTGGAGCTCATATTGAAAATAATAGCAACAGAATAAAAAATTACAAATCGCAAAAAAAGAAAAATAATAGCAATACAAATATCACACTTGAAATGAACTCTGGACGCCTCATATCTGTTCCTTATAAATGGAATAATGAGGGAAGAGCAGATACCTGGCCATGGAACAGCCGAGCAGCCACTTGTTCCATTACTTATGGTCCCTTAAAAAGGTGGAGGCACACATACAAACAGTTGTAATACCTACACCGTTCATCTGATTTGGATGTAAATGCTCTCAAATGAAAGCTGAAAGTCTGCAGTTTATACACATGTTTGGTGTTTCATTTGAAATCGATTGTAGTGCTTTATAGCGGACTGTATACGGGTCAATGACGTATAAGGGTTCTAAAAACATATTTTCAAAAAGTTTTTTCAAAATTGATGGCATGCATATTTTTGAGTCAATAATTTTGTGTTTAAACAAGTTATGTTTGTTAAATAACATTTAAAAGTATTTAAATGTATTTTTTCGATGTATTTGTAGTTTCTCTGTATAAAAACGTGTCAGGTGGCGCAACCAAGTTTTTTCTAAAATTTAAATAGTTCCAAAAATGTGTACAAAGTCAAATCTTTGCCAAGTATATCTTAGACAGTCTTTCTCCTCTGAACATTTCATCTGTAATTTGTAACTGACTGATGCTGTAATCAGAAATAAAACCAGAGGACCATGGACGGAGCGCTCAGTGTCAGCCCAAAACAGGTATCGGTTCAGTATCAGATATTTGAAACCAATAACTGATTTTTTTTCTAGTATTGACTCTGATAACTTATACCAGTATTGGATCAGTGCATCCCTATAGTTTTTAGATGGTAATTTGACATTTTTTGCAGTTGCACCACTTGATTGTCTGGTTGCACCACCTGACATTAGCTACTAATTTCAAATTATATTGTCTTTTATGTGGACTCTTACATTAGCTTTAGCATTTGTTAGCATGGGTAAACATTTACTTTTAAAACAAATTAAGACTTTTATAATAAAATAATATTTTCCAATATTTACATCGGTTGTACCACCTGACACCAAAAGTGTGACAGTTTAACTATGAGTCGGAAAAAAGCTATTTTTTCTGAATTCTTGAAAGAGATTTTCAAACCTTTTCACTCAGCCATAAAGACGACTTGTTCTTCTGGCTGATGTCATTTCCTGTTTGATGATACTATTCTTTATTTCAAAATACCAGCCCTGTTCTTACAGTTGTCCCACCCTGATATTTTAAGATGACAAATTGTCGGACAAAAGTTTTTAGTGATCGCAAAAGCTTTAAAACGATTAATATTCACAAATGAAGCTTATTTGAAAGATATTTAACATACAATTATGCCATGATGTTTTATTTTTAATTGTTACTCTGAAAATACAATTTTCAGAAGCTTTATTAGTCTAATCATTTGCTCGGACGGTTGCACCACCTGACATTTTAGGGGTTTGAGGTGTGAAAACATAAAAAAATATTTATTATTGAGATGTGATGAAAATGTGTTTAAACTAAAGAGGTTTTGTAGAATAAAGTGATGCATGTAATGAAAAGATCAAATTATTTAAAAAAGAAATATAACACTCGGACACAAAAATATGCACGTCATGTCAATCACCCATACACAAAAGGTTAATATGGATTTTTTTGTCTCCACAGGACAATGATTCTGCATTTGACGTGCCCTTCGGTGTCTCTAAGCCTGAGCCCCTTTGTCAAGCCGTGGATTCATATTTTAATTTGACAGAAGCAGTTGAACCTTTTTAATTCATTCTGTGCTGTCAGTTTGGAAACTTTTGGGCCCCGAGACTCAACTTATCCAGTTCTGCAAATCTGTGAACTAAACCAAGGACTAAAGCAGCAAAAAAACCCAAATGTCAAACAAGGAACAGGAACTTGCAGCTCTCCTCCAGCGCTTGAGAGAACGCGTTTCAAACGTGGAAGAAAAAATCGAGGAGTCACAAAAGTTCCGAGAAGATTTACTGAAACTTCGAAAGGAAATGAAACGCAGTAAGAAATTGACGGTTCGAGTGGAGGAGGGCTTCACGGAGAGACAGGACGTGGAGGGACTGTGGGACACCGGCGCCCTCTGCTGTCTAAAATGCGAGCGCACGTGCAGGGAGGCCGTCACCTGGCCCTGGGACCCGTCTGACGCCAAGGTGAATCATGGGAGATGCAGCTCGTGTCCGGGGAAGTGTCCGGCCGAGCAGCATGTGCGAGCCACGTGGAGATATGTGATGAAGACCAGGGCCACGTCCAAGGAGATCGAACAGTCGAAGCAAACGTATCGACAAAATAAAAAGGAAATAAAGGCTCTGACGGAGCAGATAAAGCAGAGGCTGGAGAAACTTCGACTCACTAAAAAACTTTATGAAGATGAAGCTTTCCACATTGTGCAGCAGCTGGACACAAGGCCTCCTCTGTCTGTGCTAAAGTAGGAGGAGTAAAGATTCTATATGTTTGCTTTTGATTAAAACCACTGCAGCCAATAGCAACTTTCAAAAAAGCAATAGACCAATATGTTACTGACAAACCATGACCTAACCTGTTGCATGTTGATTGTATCTTAATAATGGCAAAGCCAAAGGGATGTGATTGTATGCATATGGACTTTATTGTAGTCATGATCTGCGAATGAATTGTAGCAATGAAATGAAATGAATGTCAGCTATGTTCTGACAATGTATGAGGGGGTAGGCATTTATAAGTTATCTTCCGCCTACTCCCTTTGGGAATATTGTTGTTACGAATAAAATGACTCTATATGTGACCTTGCAGCCCAAATAAACTTTTTTTTTTTTACTTTTTAAAGAGTACCTAAACGGGCGTGCCAAAGCCTTTCCCCACCCACAAACAAAAGTCAAAAATTGCCGTGAAAGAGTCGGCCTCTGAAGTTTGGGGGTGACATGCGGGGGGTGAGTGTGTGGGCCTTTGCATTGGCACAATCACAGCAGACTGATTACGTGGGAGGGACTTGGGCCCCATCCGAAACCACTAAATTGTAGCCTCTAAGTACTAACACTAGCAACTAATCCTTAACCTTTCATGGGGTCAACTGTTAGATCTCTATGCAGTTAGTGAACTAGAGCTTCAGCAGCATTTGTCCAATTCCACCGTCCTTACCCAGGGGAAGGGGAAGTGACATCACCAACAGCTGTTCTTCTTCTTCTTTAAAGTTCAGTGCAGGCCAAACAAAAGCGCATACCGCCACCTACTGTATATTGTCCAACAACAACATAGTGTCCAAATAAAGACATTTAAGGCGGAAAAAAAAGAAACATCCAAATGATCCTTCACATTTCCCTTTATTTTATCTCAACAGCTGTTTCATAAAGCTACAGTATGCAAATTAGCCATGTGGATTAAGTTTCTACTAAATGAAAACAAAAGCACAAACTGCCTTCATTTAGGCCATTTACTGAGGAGGCTCTTTAAAACCATGTGACTGTGCTGTGGTGACTCTAACATGTATTTTGTCACTTTTATAAAGTTTGGCTTGTGCAGAATCTTTAAAAAAAATATTATTATTAAATGTGCACCTGTCAATCAACAGTGGTTGCGCATGAATCACTCGAGGGTGGGGGCGAGGGGGTGGGGAGATTGGTGCAGTGGCTTATGGGATGGCACATAGCTCCTAATCGCCAGTGAGTTAGCATCAGAGGTCCCTATGCTAAAGTGGCTATGATAGTTAGCATAGAGGCCACTTTCCCTAACTCCTTCCTAACCGACAACCCAATTCGGACGCATCTTATCATGGCGGACGCTGACGCACATCCGGTTTGGCGTAAGACCTCTTACCAATTTACTGGTTTCGGATGGAGCATAGGTTATATACCACAGGTACAGGGGCAGGATAATGGGCAGCACCTGATGACGATGTGTGGAGCTGGTGCGGCTTATGACGTTCTGTGGAGGCCGTGGACACGTCTCCAGCCAATTAGGAAATTCTAATTTAGTAGCAGAGTTTACCCTGAAGGGGGCGCAACCCATTCGTTTTCAGGACAAAGTTAGGATTTACACATGTTTGCGCTATAATGTCAGAATAATGTCAGGGACCAGTAGACAACACTATGAGACACCCATTGAGACAGTTTATCAGTAAAAAAAACTTGATTTGGTGTTCAGTTGCTCTTTAAGGTGAGATACTGCAGCAATACTTTATCATTTTTGTGTTACTTTTTCAGTTTGAATATGTTTATGTGTATATTTAGGACAAAGAAAAATGACACTGATGCTACTCTTTGTACGATCCAATAAAACAATTGAATCATACATTCAGATTCCCATCATACAGAATGTTAAAATGGTCACACTGAACATTTCACAGTGTCCTTTTGTTGTAGACAGCCTAAGACGCCTGTGTAATATTCATGTGGTCTAATCAGCATCTTGAGGTGGATGGGATACATCAGGGGCGCAATTACCCACTTTCTGGGGGTAGTATGCAGATACAAAGAGAGTACAGAGAATACAGAGAGTTTATGCAAATTAGCCATGTGGACTTCAGTTGCTAATTTGCATAAACTTAGACAACAAATCTATGCAAAGCTGCCTTCATGCAATATTGTTACAATAATAATTAAACAGTGAGACATTGTGCTGGTATATGATCTTTGCTCCAGATCTGTTTAACCTGTTCCTCTGCTGCCGATGAGCGTCGAGTCGGAGTCGAGTCAGAGAAAGAAAAGGAGTGAGGGGAGATGTCGGTCCCTTCACTCATGTTCAGGAGGAACTGTACATGAAGTTTGGTCTCTATATTAACAGACAGATAGAAAAATAAAACTGTGCAAATGAATGATAGGGAGAACGGGGTTATGTGGGTCAGCGGGCGAGAGACACCCCCTGTATCTAGGCAACAGAACACATTTGTGGTCATGTGACCATTATATTTTCAAGCCCCTCCCATTCCACACTAGCCTGGTTTTACCCTCGTACTCATTTCGTTTCGTACATGTAGGGAAAAGATAATTGACCGGAGTTCACGGATGGCTAAGGCCAGGCTAATTCCACACTTGCCAAGTAGGAAAAGTTGGTGCTGGTGCTGTGGTAAGTATGTTTTTGTTTTTTTCACAAAAATGTATTTATCACACGTAAAAGTAAATGTTCTTGCTGAGAACGTTATCAAGTGTTGTGTCAAAACAACTTGCTTCAGGTAGAAAAACTTATATCATACATGTTGATGAACTTCCAACATGTGCTTGATGCTAGTTAAAGATTAGCCTGAATTGCTAGAGATGTTGTTCTTTCTAAAATGGCGGCTATGGGGTAAAGTGAGACAATAATCCAGGTGGGTCTAGCCCGTGTCCTGAGTCCCAGGCTCTTCTAACTGGTTCTGATGGTCCTGATTGTCCTATGTTCTGGATCCCAGACTGTGGACTGGCTAGTTCTGATTATGGGTCCATGTTCTGACCCCGAGGCTGTGTAGGCTGCTAATTGGTTTTGATCGCCCTTCGTGCTGACCCTCAGACACCAGCTGTTCTGACACCCACACTGAGAATGTTAATTAATACATTTTGAGTCATATTATGTTGTATTTCATTTAGTTTTAAAGTAGCCTACTGATGGGGAATTATAGAGTTAATTCGGCCCTCACACATTGCCCTTATCATATCGTACTGCTAAATCAGTACATTTGGCCTTCTACATGACTTGTGGCCTAATAAACGTGGCACACTGTCAGTGCATGGATTCTTAGTGCCTACGTGTCACCAAGATTATTTAACTCTCTTCATGTGGAAGTATCGCCAGACTTCTGAATGATCAATGCCCTGAACACTGTATTGGCTGTTCAAATGTCTCCAGGCCTGTACGATGGTAAATAAACTTCTCCTGCATAAGACATCCTGACTGCTGCCTATTCTTCATCATTCCTCTCGATCATCATTTGTTGTTTTCCCTAACAATTGGTGTCACGAACAGGGTTGATGAAAAAAAAAGAAGAAAAAATGGCTTATTTGACCCTGAGACTGTGTACTAGCTGGTTCTGATTGTCCTGTGCTGACCCCCAGACACTAACTGTTCTGACCCCACACTGTGATTGTTAATTAAAACATTTTGAATGAATTATGTTGTATTTGATTGACTTTTAAAGCTTACTTTTGATCATTTTCAAACATTAAAAAATGCTTATTTGACCAATCCCCATGGTTCTGTTACTTGTCCAACATTAGTTTGGGAAAGTGTGGTTGTATTGCCCTTTGTCCGGAAGACATGCTAATCATTTCCATAGCTGGGAAACATCCTGAATGAATGGGAAATGTGTTAATTTTACTGATATATAATTTTAGTTTGTTTAGGTGTTCTAGTGGTTATATGGCATATACCTGCGTATCACGCCTACACCACTTGAAATCAGAAGCGTCTTTGATTTTCTCAAGAAAACTTAGAAAACACACTTTTGTTTGTCCAGCATTTACAGTGCTGCGAGACTTCAGTAAGATAGTTTTGCTTATAGCTTTAGCGTGTTGGTCGCCCAAATCAACATTTATTCATGACATTAGGTTACAAGTAAGAACATAAATCTACTTCCAACAAGGTAAATGAATGTGGCCAGACAAAGGCTGGCACTTCGAGAATGATCAAAAAGGCACAGTATGCCCTCTGCTGGGTAAATGCTGCAATTGCGCCATTCAGTTTTATTATTAGTATTCAAGTAAAGTTCATACGTTTATGCCAATTTATACGTTTATACGTTTATGCCTGAAAGCTTACACAGGTATTGCCCTCAAAGGAATTTAATGAATTAGACATGTTGCATTATTAATTCGAATCTGGATCGCTCTGCTCCCATCAATACATCCATCCAGCCATTTCCTTCTACTTTATCCCAGGCGCGTCAAGAAGGCAGCAGTCTGTGTGAAAGACTTTCCTTTCCCCAGATGCTTCCTCTGCTTCATTTCATGTCATTCTGTGTGACATGATGTCGGAGATATTTGGAAATTCTTGGATTGTTTTTAGGTTTATCCTAGTACAATGACCATTCAAGCTCTGAGAGTGATACTGACTCTGCTGATAGCAGAACACCCCTGATAAACCGAACACGCACCAGAATCAGTCCTACTGAACAAGCTACCTCAAGTTTTGACGCAAAAGCTAAGGTTTGGGAAAATGTGACTCAGCTGACAAACCCCATGAGCCTCCTGAAAGCTTCACACAATGACGTTATCAATCCTGCTGAAGTACAGAAAATCATTGTGGAGCATGTAATAAAAAATGATGGCTCAACCGCACCAAGTCAGAGTTCCAAATGGCTTCGTCCATTTTCAGGCAAAACTCCAAAACCTTCCAATGAGGTTGATTTTGAAACGTGGTGCCTCCATGTCGAACTCATGATACACGACAATCACAGTGTTGATATTCAAAGGAGAAACATCCTAGAAAGCCTACTTCCACCTGCTTCTGATTTAGTGAGGCAACTTGGTCCTAATGCAGCCCCAATGATTATGTCAAACTACTCGAGTCAGCTTATGGACTAGTTGAGGATGGGGAGGAAATATTTGCATGCTTCCTAAGTATCCATCAAAATACTGGAGAAAAAGCATCTGAGTTTCTACAGAGGTTACAAGTGCTGCTGACCACAGCCATTCAAAGAGGTGGAGTAACGAGCAATGAATCTGAAAATCATTTAATCAGACAATTTCGACGTGGTTGTTGGGATCAGTCTTTACTGCTTACCTTTCAACTTGAGCTCAAATCAGACAAACCTCTTAAATTCTCTGACTTCTAGTTGCAGTTACGAACCGAAGAGGACCGCAGAGCTGCAAAGCTTGATCGCATGCAGAGTCATCTTGGTGGAACAAAGACTAAGTCATCTGTAAATATGCAACTTGTACCTGAGATAACACTACAATATGAACCAGAAACGGATGTGCTTCAGAAATACATAACACAGACAGAGGACTTGAGGAAGCAGGTAGCTGAACTAAAGATGCAACTCACTAAAAAGAAAGAACAGCGGAAGCAGAAAAGTGCTAAAAAGACAAATACGAAGAACGAGACAACCCCAGCTCAGACTACTGAGGCTCAAATCCAACAGATTACACCCAAACCAAGACCAAGCGTGGTTCTGTTTCAAATGTGACAATGATGGGCACATTGCTCGGGAAGGTGAAAATCCCCCAAACAAAAGTTTAGTGGACCAAAAGTACAAGGAGTTGAAGGAAAAACAAAATGAGTGGCAGAACAAATATGAACATTTATACAGGAAAGGGTCGCAGTGGAGGGACTGACTGCACCCCAGGAAATTAAACGTCCCATGTCAACTCAAAATTCAGAACCAGTGACTTGTGAGAATCATTTTGCAACAGAGACGTCTATCCAAGAACTCCCAAAAGGCCTAATAGGACCTAAGTGCACTGCTACAGTTACAGTTGAAGGAGTCCAATGTGATAGCCTAATCGATTCAGGGTCACAGGTGACAACTGTGTCAAAATCGTTTCATGAAAACCACTTCTCCCATCAAGCTATCTATCCAAGACCTATTAGAGCTTGAGGGTGCTGGTGGCCAGGAAGTCCCTTATCCAAATTTCATTCGATCTCCCTGAGGATGTTATGGGAGCACCTGAAAGAGTTGACACCCTAGCGCTAGATGCTAATCATTTCCATAGCTGGGAAACATCCTGAATGAATGGGAAATGTGTTAATTTTACTGTTCTAGTGGTTATATGGCATATACCTGCGCATCACGCCTACACCACTTGAAATCAGAAGCGTCTTTCATTTTCTCAAGAAAACTTAGAAAACACACTGATAGTTTTTGTTTGTCTAGCATTTACAGTCCTGCGAGACTTCAGTAAGATAGTTTTGCTTATAGCTCTAGCGTGTTGGTCGCCCAAATCAACATTTATTCATGACATTAGGTTACAAGTAAGAACATAAATCTACTTCCAACAAGGTAAATGAATGTGGCCAGACAAAGGCTGGCACTTCGAGAATGATCAAAAAGGCACAGTATGCCCTCTGCTGGGTAAATGCTGCAATTGCGCCATTCAGTTTTCTTATTAGTATTCAAGTAAAGTTTATACGTTCATGCCAATTTAAATAGACCTGAAAGCTTATACAGGTATTGCCCTCAAAGGAATTTAATGAATTAGACATGTTGCATTATTAATTCGAATCTGGATCGCTCTGCTGCCATCAATACATCCATCCAGCCATTTCCTTCTACTTTATCCCAGGCGCGTCAAGAAGGCAGCAGTCTGTGTGGAGATGCCCAGACTTCCCTTTCCCCAGACGCTTCCTCTGCTTCATTTCATGTCATTCTGTGTGACATGATGTCGGAGATCTTTGGAAATTCTCTGATTGTTTTTAACGCATCATTTGGACTAACGCCAGACTAAAATCACAAGCGCCCTGATGGCGCTCGGGCCTAATAAACAGAGCTTGTGCGCCTTCACTGTTCGATTCTGCTGACCTGCTTCCACCCTGTGAGTATTTTCTGTCATCTTGTGTTTTCATACAAAAATAAGACATTCTATGCATAAAAATGGCCAGAATGGCCCATTTAAAAAACATATCTAAATCATGGAGAGAGCCAGGTTTATGGTTTTATTTTGTTCATTTAGTAGTTACAAAGACTTTTTCATAAGGGATTTGATATCTTGTTTAGTTTTGTGTTTTGTTTAATCAAGCAAGGAAGATAATTAAAAGATCTTTCCGAAAAATTGTCACACCAATGTGAGAAAAATGCATTTTGAGAAAATGACCCTTGATATTAATTTCCCAAATAAATCTATAGAGAAACATTGAATCAGTGCAACAAATAAACATGTTATTGAGTCAGATTAGTTTTTTTCTAGGTACCAGTTTATGTCAAGAGAGTGGTTTCCAACCTTTTCTTGCCTCGCTGAGTCATTTTACTCCGCCTGTACCCCATACCTTGAAAATTCTGTCAATATTTTTAAAATGTGGTCAACTAAACTTAGATTATCCAGAATTTAGAAGAACGTTGTTTTCAATATTGACACTGAATACTGATTAAAGCAGTACTAAGTAACTCTTGCCCCTAGAGGCCATAAGCAAGTTATGATTTTTTAACTTATTAAATGTCTTGGAGAGTAAATGCTCCGCTGACAGAAAAGGTGAAGGGAGAGAGAGGTGTTGTACATCCAGTTATACAATGGGAATATTTTTTTCACTCAAACTTGGCTGTAAATACTGTTTAAAGTGGCGCTAGCCCGCAGTTAGCTTTGCCCGTTAGCCTGTTAGCTTCTTCTCCGTGATTCTATTAGTGTGTATTGGTTGCTCCGCCCCGGTAGCAGTCAAGTTGCAAGCATGGTTTTCTGGCCAGAGACACCAGGGGGAGATGAAAGACCCTCCAATCATCCCATTAACACTTGTATTACCCCCAGAGGGACTACGGAAAGGATTTATTAAGGTAAACACGTTACTTAGTACTGCTTTAATGATATCAGTGACCATATTTCCACCAGTCTTTACTCTATTTGAAATACAACAAAAAAGTAAGAATAACAAAAGTACTATTAGGGTAAAGAATGTAAGATTAACATCTGAGATAGATGCTATAGATGCTTTCAAGCTGATTTGTCAGACCAGGACTGGAGTAATGTCCTGGGAGAACAAGATGTTAATATTGCATACACATATTTTGTTAACACAATCAAACAGCTATATGATCAACATTGTCCAATAGTAACGCGCAAATATACGCAAACAAATAAATGTGTCCCATGGATGACAAAGGGGCTATTGAACGCATGCAACTGGTGTTGTACTCCACAGGCGGTACCCCATCAAAATAGCATTTAAAACATGAACCTGTCGTGCACTTGAACACTTTGGCAGCTTAATTTAAATGTGAATGATGAAGGTGTGAATGATGTAAATATTGTTATTGTTCTGTACAGTAAATGTTTAACAACGTCACTTTAATTCCACTTTAATTCCACTATGGAAGACATTTGCTGGTTGATAGCTAGAAGTTGTTTTTCTTCTAATATATACACATTATAATGTTTCTCTAATTGCTAAAGTAAACAAATGGAAGAATATATCCGGCTGTTTGTGATCAGTTCCCCAAAGTTTGTGTACAGCTGTGTCCTCATAAAGGTACAATGGGCTTGTTACTGGGGAGGTAATATTTTTGTTAAATAAAGATAGGTCAAAAGATCACAGTGTGTGTATGTCTGTGTTTTTAATTGAATTTAGTATAAATTATTTAATAAAAATAGTTAAACAGTAATATGGTGTAATAATAATAATAATAATAATAAAACATTATTATGCTGTTTATCAATGAAATCACAAAGACATGATGTGAGTCAGTGAAACGGCATTTAACCGTTAAAATTAGCAACAGTAATGCCATGTTGAGCAAACGGTAAATGGCTGGAACCACGGCTGCCAGGTCTTTACCATTTTACTATGAGGAAATGCTTTACAGTGTATTAGGGCATGCATAAAAATAGATTTCAAGAAAAGGATAAAAAAGATAAAATTAAAATAAAATTAACACTGGACAGCATGAATGGATGTTGTCCAGATGTACAGATGCATATGGAGTGTGGACATACCACAGAGTGCAATAACAGAGCAAATGGCAAATTGCAATTATAGGCTAAATACATTTTTAAAGTAGCAACTTTTAATAAATACATATTTCCTTTCAAACTCTGTATTTCTCAATAAACTTGTTTTGTAGACAAGCTTTGGCCCCGGACCTCACTTTGGAAACCACTGCATTAGATCATTACATCATACATTGCCCTGTGGCAGTTGCTGCAGTAAAATCACGTATGATATAGTTAGTTTCTTGCTTTGTCTCTTCTCTGGGAAATCAGTGGCCGAATTAGCAGAACATACAAACTTCTGCCCTCTGGGAGGCGCTATTGCTTCATTAAATGTGGCACATCTCATCACAGTAAAAGCTTTAACCCATAAGCGATGATGACTTTGAACTTGGAAATTATCTTATCACCCTGTTTCTCTCTTTTATTGCATATTGCTGTTGTTTTAATTTTTGTGTTTTTTGTTCAGGGGTCTCCAACCTTAGGGACAACTTCTACAATTAATAATAATAATAATAATAATAATAATAATAAAAAGCAGTATACTTCGAAGAGGCTGAAGACCTGAGCTAAACCTGAGGGACCTGGTTGGCCCCTGAACCAGCTCAAATGTGGAGATAATAATAATAATAATAATAATGCATTGGTTTTATATAACGCTTTTCTGGACACTCCGAGATGTTTTACATGACATTATTCATTCACACCCTACTTGGTGGTAGGCTACTATTGCAGCCACAGCTGCCCTGGGGTAGACTGACGGAAGCGAGGCTGTCAATCTGCGCCATCTGCCCCTCTGACCATCAACTACTCACTCACTACATTCACCCAGGCTTCCTGGTGTTTCCCAAACGTTCTCCCATCTAAGTACCGACCAGGTCCTACCTGCTTAGCATTCAAGAGCGGGACAAGAACAGACTGAACAAGCTGGTCAGGAGGGCCAGCTCCGTCCTGGACTGCCCCCTGGACTCTGTGGAGGAGGTGAGGGATAGGAGGGTAAGCTCACCTCCATCATGGACAACACCTCCCACCCACTGCACGGGACTGTAGAGAAGCTGAGCAGCTCTTTCAGTGGAAAACCGAGACACCCTCAGTGCAAGAAGGAGCAGGTCATTCATCCCCACTGCTGTCAGACTGAACAACAAGACTGTAAAGTAACATGTGCAATAACCCCCCTTTGCAAAACTACGTGCAATATTCTCTGTATCAGCGCCACTTTAGTCTCTGTATTAAACTTTGCACTGCCAGTACTGACCTTGATATTCTACTTTTTATAGTCTATTCTATTCTATTTATTTTTATTTTCTTATTGTTTATATTTCTGCCCCTTAAGATTTTTGCTTTTGCTCACTGTACATAAGAGACCTCTTTTTTTTTTTTTTACTATTTAACTGTTTGCACATTTCCTATCTATTTTGCGCACCCTGAGTGATCTTCTTTAGTGCCGAATGTACCAAGTGAATTTCTCCGTTGTGAGATCAATAAAGGATGATCTTATCTTATCTTATCTTATCTTAAGACCTGATGCCTGTTTCTGGAACGCGGGCTGTCGACCCACCCAAGCCCGTTCACGTTTGAACCATTACCAGGATGCACGAACACGACCGAAATGACCATGCTCACTTTTACGTTTGATCCGGAGTCTGATCGATAGAATCGGTGCAGCCAAGAGCTACAGGTGCATATGACACATTAACCTGGGTGTGCACTTCCTCAGCTCATGCTCGTCGTTCATAGCCTAATTAAACACGTGTCCCTAAACGATCTATTATCGGCTAAGTCTCCTTTTTCAATCCAAACCACTTTATTTTTATCGCACATTTTATAAACAAAGTGTTTCCAAAGTGCTGCCTGCACATACATTAAAACATCAAAACAATAATATAACAGCAGTGGTATATGTGAAATATAAAATCTCATAAGACGTACCTGTTTTAGTGAGGGCAGTCTTCTCTCCTTTGGACATCAGAGCCTCGGTCTGTTCACATCACATTAGTATCAGTCAGCGCTTTGGCCCTGGGCTGAGGCTGATTGACACTGGTCTGACCAGTGGAAACACTCGACTCCATGGGTAGAACTGGGCTGGGCAGGAAGTGCCAATGGAAAAGGTACACAAGTACATCCCAGATCATCTCCACAAGCATCTGTCATCTCTTCAGTTTTATTTCTTCACAAATGACTGGAGAAGCACCTGCCCTGGGATCGCAGATTCTGAAATCCAGAAATCAGATTTATGGTCTGCATGCAAAGCCAGCTACAAAGGGAAATCTCCACAGCATATTCTGAATAAAAGAACTGGTAATAGATTTTCGGTCGGTACATCACGACACCCCTGAACAGAACAGTAGATCGCAAACTCGTATTATGTTCACTGGAAACGCTGTAAACTTCCAACAATCAGTTATTACTGCCTTCTACGAATGTTTCACTTGGTCAATGCTAATGTTTAACGTCATGGCCTGTTTTGGGTCCCTCAGCATGATTCCCTCCCTCGTAATCTGATTGGCTGCTCCAGTGTTAATCCATTGCATGCAGTGGCAGGAGGATCAAACATAAACAGAGTGCTAAAATGGCTCCAACACCACCTCTGCCGCTCTGTGCGCGTTTACTCGTGTAATTACACAATTGCTATTTGTTCCAGTGGGTGTTACTTGTGACAATACAGGGGCCGGTGACACCACTGAACTGCAACCTTCGCTTCCGAATGTTGACCAGAAGAATGCAACTATGGTCAAACTGGACTGGAAACATGGATCACTGGTGGACCAGCCTTGTGCCGAGGTTGCTGCTGGTTCTCTTAAGGATAAGGAGCCTGAGAAGAACACAGTGATGAACGAGAGCAGCAATATTCCTCTCGTCGAAAGGCCACTGTTAGAGCTACTTCATACTGGCCCATCTAAGGACTGCTTTGATGCAGAGAACAATTTGATGGCAGTTGTTCTGCTGCTCTCACAAAGTCTTGGAGAGTCCACATTTGTGAAGAGTAGCTCAATGAGCGCTGAAAACTGTGTTGCCATTTTGACCCGTTTTTGTCATTAGGCATTTGTGATTAGGCGTCAACACCTGAGTGTTGACGCCTAATCACTGCTGTCAAAGCGGACGTTTGCAAAGGGTAAACCTGGCCGCTATAGGTGGTCTGCAATAAAGTACATTATACCCAAGTACTGTGCTTAAATAGAGTTGGTTGGTCGCTGGTTGCATTGCTTTATGACCGCGCAGCCAGGGGGGCCGCCATTGCTGTAGTACCTCCATATATGGGCGGCAAAACAAGCTAGTTTTCCATTAGAAAGCATTGCACTTTACACACGTTCTAAGCAAAGTTTTTTACAGCTAGAAATTGCTCCTGTGATAATGGTGGGTTAGTTACAATGAAAGAAACCAGGCTGGTATTCATAAGGACCACTTTAGAAATCTTGTATACTAATGAGGGCCGGACTTTGATTGACAGGCCGTTAGCATTAGAGCTAATGGCGCAGGCGCGGCTACGACCGAACTAAGCGCCCTGCAAGGGCCGAGATTACAGTGAAGATCCCGCCCTTATGCCCATTTTAGGAACATGCTCCATCAGAGCAGGGGAGGAGGAGTCTGTAAATACGCTATAGATTCCCTTTCGAACGTGGTCACTACATTTGAAAGACAAATCTGATACTTCTCCACTACATCTCTTTAAAGGGGCCAAAGTAAAACATATAGATTAGCAGCACAGTTTGTCCCATTTAAAGCCTTGTGATACACACTCTGTAGCAGTAGGTGGCGCTGTGCAGATGTACAGTTTGTGAAGGCTCTCAGCCGTCCAGGAATTATCCATTTTGGTGAAGCTTAAGTATCGTAGACTGGACTAGGTTGATATCTCTAGAGGCATCTTTTTCGCTCTTGTAGTCAGAAATAGGGGTGTGACAATATATCGATTTTACGATACTTTGCGATATTTTGTGGGACAATACCGATACTTTTGATGATGCCGTGCAAATTGATGAGGTAGCAGTTCGCTGGCACACAAATATCTGACCTTTGTATAATGAATAAGAAAAAATAAATATGATTTATTCCTTTTGGGCAATAGGACTGTGGTATCTTGTTTAAGTGTAAATGAAGTGATGCCACTGACAGATCTAGAGTCAGTGACAATAACGGAATAAGATCATTTATTCTTATTCAGTTATTATTTTATTTTACGGGGTACAAAGCAAAGCCTAATATATGCCGATCTACTAAGAGTGGTTCAACTTGCAACTACCAATCATCATTCTAAAAGTAAAAAGCTACTTCATTAGTTCAATGCTCAGGTGAATTAGAATTGAACTAATAATATAAGAGTACATTTTCTGAAAAGATGGAGAGGGAACAGCGACCTCTAGTGGATGAGAACTTCCACAGATTTTCCTGAATCGAGCAGCAACAACATCTGTGTAACCGTTCGTGAAAAATATTACAGTTAATAAGTATGGATTCTTCTAAAGTATTGATACTTGGTCTTGCGTATTGGAATTTATTGTCCCAGCCCTAGTAGTTGTAACAAATGTTTCGCAGTGCAGCTTTAAAAAAGAGCAGCATGAGAAAAGACGACACGGGTCAAAGCGTTTTTTATTAAAGACATGTTCTGTTTATTGTGGCGTTTCAGCGCGACACGTCACTGATGACACATGACACACCCAGCAGAGGGCGCTCTCCTCCACATCAGGGTTTTCTCTCAAGGAGCTGACCACACGTGTCCTGCTCACGGGCTGTGGGGCAGTGCTTGCCAACCGGGGCCGCGGGCTCTGGACTTTTACAGGGAACAGCAGAGTCAGCAGAGTCAAACATAGTGCTCGCAAATGATGGAAACAAAGTATTCAGGGGTGTACAATGACAAAGTGTTTAGAATAAAGTCAATTTTCAAGGAATAGGTTTTCATTTTGTAGTCTACTTTTTTTAATTTCATTTTTTAACTGGATTGAGGGTCAAAGTATTTCAGAATTTTGGTTTAACTCTTGTGTAGCATGGAAATAATCCTCCCTTCGGTCCATACCATGTCACTCTTTCAACTGCTGTAATATCGGACTAAATGCTTTTTCATGAAGACTTTTTTTTTTTGCATGAATGTTATTCCTGTTATTCAGCTCTAGTCAGACTATCAAAGTTGAGTGTGAGCAGAAAGTGATTTGACCTTTTACTACAGGTATAAACAATGTATAGTTTGTTCAGTTTTATGTAAAGCCAAGTTATGTATTCTTGCTCCTCAATTTATCATTATCCCAAATGACTTACAACCACTCTGCCACGAAACTATAAAAACATTGGTTGTTAATAGGGATGTCCCAATTCCTTTTTGTTTTTTTTGTTTTTTTTTAAATCAGAATCAGAATCGTTTTATTGCCAGGGTTTGAGAACAGGTTCACAATCTAGGATTTTTTCCTCAGTGCTGACGTGCAACATAAAACATATAACACAGAATCTAGATAAAAATAAGCTATAAAACTTTAAACAATAAGGCTATAGACGATATGACCCGATACTGATTCGATATAGTCTTTTTGTATTATATTTTCATATAATATACTAATATTTATTATATCCTTGTCATAATGAGGATAAATTGTAGACCTGCATACAGAGGCGTGCTGGCCATAGGGAGAGTCGGGAGGTTTCCCGGTGGGCCGCGGTACTGTTTAGGCGGACGGCCCCCCGAAATGTGTCAAAATCAGAAAAACTTGTCATCCTTGTGGCGGGGAGATACCATTTGACGAACTAACTCAGAGGGGTGTTTAAGGGTGTTTAAGTGGAACACCCCTCCGCTTTAGTTGAAGTTGGTGCAGTCCAATCCTGCGGAGACAAGTGTCCACGCGAGTAAAGAGAGAAAAAGCCATTGAAAGGTAGAAAAGTGGACAAATAAATATTTTTATCTTCATAACTTAGTGCTGATTGTGGAGTTGTATCAGGCTCAGACTGTGTGTGCAGCGGCCCATGTAAAAAGAGTTAGAAAAGTGTCGAAGTCATACTTGAACCAGGGACCTCCTGCACCAGAGACGGCCACGCTATCACTGAGCTATAAGTCCACAGAAAAGTGGGCCGGTCCTCTCTAAATTCCCAGACCGCAATGAGGTCCCAGCACGCCACTGTAGTAGTTACACCAACTTTTACAGGCCTATGCTTTCCTATGCATGTAACTGAAGTTTAATTTAGAAGGTAATGTTGCATGATATTAAAATAGTGTCACAATCTTTTTGTAAACTTCTGTCATAATGCTAAACTCTGATTGTGTTAGCCGCTAACTGTTGCTGCGTCTGCTGCTTCCAACATGTGCGATCCCTGCTCATGTTTGTGTTTACGTGGTGCGGGGGGTGAGGGTTGTGTTGGGGGTGTGCAGTGAGGCGGGGGAGGTGCGGGGCTCGTCTCTGTTCCTGCGGGGCAAAGTTAATTCGATGTTTCAAAGGTGGCGCATCTAGTGACGCAACATGGGAATGCAACCATTCCGGCCCGCAAAATGGAGTAGCTAAGGGGGCCTTTAAACTCCTTCACAAAACAACAGCAAAGCAGCAGATGTCTCAGCTCTGTCTGCTTCTAAAGGACTTTTCAGATCTATTGCATTATGTTTAGAGCCTGTAAGAGACATAAGCACCATGGCTAATTATTCTGCATAAAGTGTGTGTATACCTACGAGAGCGGTCCTCTCTGTGTTTCTGGCTATATGACAGCACTGCAAAGGAAACAATTATGTTTTCAGCAGCTGCAGCGAGTCCTCGGTGAGTATTCAGACTGCTGTCGTTAGCGGTAGTAGCCTAGCTTATCGATAGCATTAGCAGCAGTAAACCAGGCTGACCACTTTTTACGGAATCAGACCCGATCCAGTCAATGAACCCAATCCTAATACTCTCAAAATGTCAGTATCGGCTACTAATATCGATTCTGAATATTCGATTGGGACATCCCTAGTTCTTAATTACTTTAAAGCAGTACTAAGTAACGTGTTTACCTTAATAAATCCTTTCCGTAGTCCCTCTGGGGGTAATACAAGTGTTAATGGGATGATTGGGGGGTCTTTCATCTCCCCTGGTGTCTCTGGCCAGAAAACCATGCTTGCAACTGACTGCCACCGGGGCGGAGCAACCAATACACACATGTAAAATGTAAAATTGTTCAACTCAAAAAACTAATTCCAAGGGCTGCCAAGAAATTTTATGTGTAACCAATAACCATTTTACAATCTAGTCGATTTGAAATTTGAGATTCACCTCTTCGTTCAATTGTATTCTTAGGTTGACATAACTGTTTCCAGTTGTCTGAAGTGAAAAACTTAGGTTGACACAACTGATTTAATTTGTAACTGACGTTTTTCACTTCAGACAACTGGAAACAGTTATGTCAACCTAAGAATACAATTGAACGAAAGAGGTGAATCTCAAATTTCAAATCGACTAGATTGTAAATGGTTATTGTTACACATAAATTTCTTGGCAGCCCTTGGAATTAGTTTTTGAGTTGAAACAAATTTTACATTTTACAGTGCACTAATGTAATCACGGAGAAGAAGCTAACAGGCTAACGGGCAAAGCTAACTGCGGGCTAGCGCCACTTTAAACAGTATTTACAGCCAAGTTTGAGTGAAAAAAAATATTTCCATTGTATAACTGGATGTACAACACCCCTCTCTCCCTTCACCTTTTCTGTCAGCGTAGTATTTACTCTCCAAGACATTCAAGTTAAAAAAAAATCGTAATTTGCTAAGACACCTGCAGTTGCGCTTATGGCCTCTAGGGGCAAGAGTTACTTAGTACTGCTTTAAGTTTCTCTTGTTCAAAAGAGGGAACATTTTTGTTTGTTTTTATTTTACTAAATTCATTTAATTATCTAAAATATGGAAAAAGTTATGGCCAAATTACGGGTAAAAGAAAATGACCAAAAGTGAACCTAACGGAGCACAAGGGAAAAGGTCTTTTCAGTCCTTGTTCAGCCCTTAATCCTGGTTCAGTTGCTGTTTGTTGCAGAGCAGTGACTCAGGACTTTACAGTGTTTGCATGTCGTTTGTAAAAGTGGCCTCTGCTGATTTGTTAGTGAAATTTCTGTCCTGGGCCTCCAACACAAAGAACCAGGGCAGTATTTTCTCTGTGTAGCGGAGACCGGGGGCAACTCAAACGTTTTGTCAGGTGGAAGGGCGGGGTTGGTTGTCACACGGGGTAATGATGGTGGAATTTGTTGTTGTGTCCTTATGTTTTGTTACACTGGGTGGATTCCTACATTTTGTATTTTGCAGGGGAGAAAAATAAGAAATTGTTCAAATTAATGGGAGTAGCATATCAGGCATTGTTTGGAGAGTATCTTCAAACTTACTTTGGCATTATATCCCATGAAACAAAAAAAGCTGCACTTGTTTTCCTCCACATTTTTAAAGCCCATAATCCAAGTGTGTTCATCATACCGGGCTGAAGCTTCAAACCATGCAACAAAATCAAAACTGGAACTTAGTTTTTTAATAAGTTGTCACCATTCACCTTCATTGTTACTCTTAATTACATCATAAAATGTAAAATATCAAAGCTGAGGCACCAAAGTAATGTTTTTACGTCTGTGTTTAAGCCACTTATGCAGGCTCTTTAAAGACGTTCTGTTGATGAGCGGGGGAAAATGTGACAACCAGCCCCGGTCTCCCTCTGCTTTGAACCTGGAGCATAAATGAGCCTTGGCAAACCACCCTTTGAGAACCTAACTTGTCCTGTCCCGGCGCTGTGGCTCGGACCTGGATCCTGATGTGGTCTGGTCTGATGGAGATGGGTTTATGAGAGTTTTATGAAGTTGATTTTTTCAAGTGAGGCTTTTTCCGCTCTCACCGCAGTTGAACACAGAGTATTTTATTTCTACAGACACGCACGGCTCGCACTCACAGTTTCTACATCTACATGAACAACGGAAAACAGAATGTCCGCTGGGCTGCGTCCACGCAAAGGCTGTCCACCACAGCTGCACACACGGGGAAGTGACCTCCAAACAGTAGCTTTCCAGCCCTTTTCAAGTAGCTGCCCAAAAGACTTGTACATTTCTGCATACATTTGGTTACTCACATTTTCTTAATATTCCACCCACTAACATAAGAGGTAAATATAGAAAGGTATAGTAGGAAGTGACATACTCTGCGAAGCATTAAGCTCCCTGTGCCATTTTAGTAAGTTGCTCACAGTGTAAATAAAAGGTTGGAGTCCTGAGTCGACAATAAAGGCTCTGTGCACAGAACGTTGTTTAGAAACGTTTAAGTTTCAGTGGAGGGTAAAGACTGTTTCCAGTCTGTGTTTTATTCCTATAGAGCAGTGGTTCCCAACCGTGTTTGACTTGCATACAGAGTCGTTCATTTGTCTCTGAGTACCCCCGACCTCGAGTATCGTGCCAATATTATTACAAAGTGACCAACTAAACATAGATTATTCAGTATTTAATAGTAGTTGTGTTCAAATGAAGCTAAAACACTCTCAAAATCAAACCTTTTACTGAAAAACAAATAAAAAACTAAGGCGCATTGAGTTGCCTTGTGTACGAAATGCGTGGTATAAATAAAGTTGCCTTGCTTTACTTTACTTTCCTTGAATTTCTTTTTTAATCTGAAATAATTCCAAGTACCTGCTAAGTGCTCAAGCACCCCCAGGGTAGCCCTGGTTGGTAAACACTGCTCACTGAAATAACCGTAAACTTAAACTTTACTCACTGGAGGAGACTTAGGTATTTACAACTGCAACTGTTTTCACCGTACTGTATGCTAAAAGTCTAACAATAATTATCGCTAACAAATGTTACAATAGCACCGCTATCTGAACAAATCTTTATGAAACACACACAGTGACTTTTATTTGATTTTCTTCTTTCTGTTTTGAAATCTTACTTTATTTTAATTTGCATTAAAATGTGGAACAGAAGTAGTCTTTACCTTACACCAGAAGTCCCCAACCTTAGGGCCGTGGCCCAGACCGGGCCGTGGGCTATCCGGGACCGGGCCTCCGACCCACACGAACCCATTCACATTATGTCCAAACTGCGGCAAAAAATCTGGTCTGGGACTGGTCCCTAACAGGAAGTTAGCCATAAACATACCGTGCACAGAGCCTTTTGTTCCCATAGGGCAGTGATCATCAGTGGGCCAGTGGTTCTCAAGTGGGTGATTACTGAGCTTTTTTCACCCCATGGTGAAAATAGAAAACATTTATAGGGTATGTAATATAATCTTATATTGAACAATATGTAAACCATTAACATATTACTAAACCAGATTTTAAATGTTTTCGCTATATTATATTAATTCATTTTACAGTTGGGGTCCCGGAGCTAATTTGGGGGGCCCGGCTGAAAAGTTTGGGAACCCCTGCAATAGACGGCCCTGAGCTTCCATCTGACCCTCACAGACTGTCCCCCAGCAGGCCTCTGTAGTTCCATCTTTTCTTTATGAAAAGCACTTAGTGCCTTTGGCCATAATTGATGAACTTTTCTCCACCTTATGTTCAAAAACAGTTATAGTCATCAAATAAAAGTGGTCGTCTTGGAGTTGTGTTTGGGGTCATTATCATGTTACGCCCCTGAGGCCCCGCTCCTGAAAGAAGGGATCATGCTCTGCTCCAGTACGCCACAGGACATGTTGGTATTCATGATTCTCAACAAGGGAGCCATCAATGTCAAGGGGTAAGGGGTCAGACTGTCAGGTGATTGGTCTGCATGGCTGACCCAGAAGGAAGCCAGCTGGGAAAGACCCCAAACAGTTTGTTGAAGACAAGCTGGATTACTAGAACCATAACCTGTGTCTGATGAGTCCAAGATGAGCTTTTGAGTTCAGATGAAGTCAAGCATGTGTGAGACATCAGGTGAGGTGAACAGAGTGCGTCATGCCTACAGTGAAGCACATTGGTGGGAGTGTCATGGTGTGGGCCTGAATGCACAGAGGAGCTACAGTTTACTGAGGGAATCATCAATACCAACATGTACTGATCCAATTCCTTCAGAAGCTGGGCCACGTGAGAATGACCCCAAACGCACCTCCAAGACGAGCACTGCCCTGTAGAAGAAGCTGAGGATAAAGATGACAGCATGTCCCTTGATCTAAACCCTACTGAGTATATGTGGGGCATCTTCAAACAGAAGTTGAAGCAGAACAAGGTCTTCAACATCCACCGGGTCCGTGATGACGTGGACGAGGAGTCCAGTGGCGACCTGTAAACTCTGTGGCCAAGAGGTTAAGACGGAGGCAAATGTCCATTTCACGCTCTCGTCTCCAGGTGTTGTATGTATGGTCATCCTTTTAATGGCCAAATTTAGGAGAGCTGCTGGCCCACGGGCAAATGTAATCAATCGGGAGATCGCGACCAGGATTTTCCTTTTTGTTTGAAATAAACTGAAACAATACTTTTTTTAAATGTGATACGCTCAGCCTTAGTGTGGACGCAGCCTTCTTCACCACAGTTTATGAACCTCTAAAACGTAAAACAGCTGACTTTATGAAGGAATGTTGAAAGTCTTTCGAGTCCTGGAAAGATGACGATGAAGAGTTTTTGTAGAGTTTTGATTCTGTACATGTTTTTTGTTTTTTTTGTACATCTGTCCAGTCCGCAGCTCCAAGACTCCGGACGTCCGTTTTGTCCTGTGCTTTTTCCAACCAGACATTTCGCTCAAAAATGTTCCAATCCTAGAAGGTTCGTGATAAAGTCTCTCTCTTATCCAAAATAGTCCATATATTTATTTCTCTTCATGTCCAAGCTTTGGCTCCACAACGACAAAACAACACGATTTCCGGTAATATTCTTTGATATTTATTTATTTTTTTCATCTTCTTAGGGACACGCACAAATGAATGAGATATGTCAACAGGAACTACATGGCTGTGCTACAAGAAGTGGAAGTCGGTTAGCCTTCTCTCAGTCTTCTCTTTTCTAACAGGATGCGGGCTGCACAAGGGTCCCTGCTCGCCATTTTGATGTCCTCTTCAGAAAGGTTTGGTGGAAATAGAAACTCCAGACAAGTCTTCTCAGGCTGCCAACTCTTCATCAGGGCATCCGAACGTATGTTTTCTGACTAATTCACTTCCTTGTGTCTGTTGTAAGAATAGGAGACTTCACGCACGGCACCGGAATCACTGGCACGCATTTCTTTAACTCTTCCCTTCTCATCATTCTTGCATATTTACTACAATGCCATTGCAGTTTCGCCTTTGTGCCTTTTCCCTGTGACTGCTAATACTACTAATACAGCTGCGCAAATGCTGTACAATGCCATTCAGTTAGCCTGGCCAGCCAGAATTCACACGTTTCCTATTCTTTACAGACAGAATTTTTAATCGACTTAATATGGCCCAATTAATCACAATTAATCGCATTTAAGGATAATTTATTTAGGGGTTGTATTTATGGTATAGGTATATTTTAGATGCTTCTTTGTATTTCCTCCATTTGAACTTATTTTCGTGAAGATGTGAGGCCTGATCATTTCAAACACTTCAAAGACAATAACTGTTTATGTCGGCTTAACTGTGTGAATAAACAAGTTTGACGTACAATTGTTTTTTTGGCTTTACGCGGTGTTTGTCCTTAAGCAACGTTTTGCAGGAAAAAGGAAAAAAGTGTCTGTGCCGCTAAAGTAAAGTGTGAGTAATTTTGATTCACATGTGTAATCCCATTTAACTATGTAATTAATGAATCGGAATTAATTGGAAAAAAGTCCCGGCAATAGTATTAACTAATCAGAAAAGCCGGATATGAGTGTTTTTGTACCGTATTTCCGGACTATACGTCGCTCCGGAGTATAAACGCACCAGCCAAAAATGCGTAATGAAGAAGAAAAATATATAGATAAGTCGCTCCGGAGTATAAGACACACTAGTCAAACATTTATCTAATAAAAAAAACAACCGGCTGAATAGGCGTACGCGGTATGCTAACATAACAAATGGTTAGCTCAATGGCCGCTGGCTGCTCTGCTTTGTGACCGCATACACTGGAGGCCGCCATTGCTCCTCCATTGCTGTAGTACCTCCATTTGGCCGCTAGGCCCCCATTGAAAAGCATTGGACTTTAGACACGTTAAAAACAACTTTAATGCCTGGTTTCAATTTTTTCAACACTTAATATGGCTACATATTCCTCCTGAGATAACGCTGGGTTAGTCAAAAAAATAGAAACCAGGCTGGTTTTCGAAATATATTTTTTTTAATCTCCTACTTAACGGAGGTCGGACTGTTGGCAGTGGAGCTGCGCGAGCTACACGTCACGCAAGGGCCGAGTCTACAGTGAGATCCCGCCCTTTTGCCCTTATTAGGAACATGCTTCGTCAGAGCTGGGGAGGAGGAGTCTGTAAATCCGCCATGATTTCCCCCTCGAAAGTGGTCATTATGGTAAACGGGGAGGAGTGAGGAGGAGCTGTCTATTCTTTTTAACAGTCTATGGGTTAGCTACATAAACAACAAACTAAATGGGTGTCTGGTGTTGGATATTTCTATATATGTTTTGTTATAATAGGTTTTAATGATTATATGAAACTGTGTTGATTGTAATCTGTGCTTTTGGGGTGATTTGAATTGAATTGCTGTATTGTTGTCCTTACTCTTGGAATCCACCGGGGGGCAGTGTGTTATAATGCGGAGTCAGATCGCGCAGCAGAAGAAGCATTCCAAGGACATTGATTGGTTCTTCAACAAGTAGCCGCCTACTTCCTGTGTCTATAAAAAGCGAGGATACGGAGACGCGCCCCCTCTTCCCTGCTGCCCTCCTCGCTGCCCACTGAAGATCACCATGTAGCCTTTAGCATAGCTTTTGTTTTAGATTGTAAATTCAGGGAATAAAATAATGATTTTGATTTTAATAGAACGAGCCTACGAATTCTTTTTCATCCATTTTGAACACGACACTGGTATGTTAACGTCGCATAAACAGATCAGATAGCTATAGCATAAAGAACATACCAAACTCTCCATCTCACTCCAAATCACTAAATTCATTGAAATCTTCCTCCTCTGTGTCACTTCTGAACAATCGTCTTGACACGGAGGACACCTAGTCACGGAGGCTCTAGCTTTTAGTCCGTGATTAGCTTTTTTTTGTTTACATCATTGCAGTAACCTCCGCTTCTCACTCTCTCCAAACTTTCTTTCTGCTGCTCGATTAGCCTGCAGTGGCATGTGAAATTATATATTTGGATTAACAAAAAGGGCGGGGGGGAAACACATATTAGTCGCTCCGGAGTATAAGACGCATCCCCAGCCAAACTACGAAAAAAGTGTGACTTATAGTCCGGAAAATACGGTAATCAAGGAAGTTAGTGGTTCTATGATGCTTCCTGCAGAAGAGTAGAGACAAATGTGAACCATCTATGTTTTTGCCACAAATATTGAAGGATCAAAGGAGTCATATTTTAAACGTAGGAGAATTCAACACAAATGCACAACGGCTGTTTCAATCAGTGTACGTTTGGAACAGGACGAAAATCCTTTTGATAGACGGCAATAAGAAGAACATCCTCTTAGAGAAGATGAAACATCTACGCAGGTACATCCTTAAGTACATTTAAGAAAATATTCTACTTGTGGTTCATTTGGTCTCCCTGTCGTGACAACTGTGCTCTGTGATTGGATCGGTAAAACTTTTCGAGATTTTAAGTTCCAGTTCCTGCTTTTGAACATATACCAAAAGCAGGAGTGGACGGCTGGCCAGGCAACCGTTCAGTCACATGGCGTCAGTGTGGTTCCGTTTGAAGCACTTGAGGCCCTTATCGGAAATCGTCGCAATATTAGGTGACACAATATCCATATTGTAAGAGGACACAATACCTATCACACAAACCCACTGAGTTCCTGTCCTGATTTTCCTAATTTACTTCTTGTTTACTCTCTTTTTTGGTCCCAGTTTAGCATTGTTCAAGTCTTGTTTTGACCATTTCTGTTTAAATATAATGCCCTGTATTAAAATGGTATTGTAAAATGTCACTATAATGTTGTAATATTCACTAGCGCAAACATTGCACTTATGGCCTAACTATGTTCACTGTCCCTCCTCTCTGGGCCCTACCATGTACTGACATCAACTGTCAACCGCCTCCAAACCATCTCCACTTCCCGTAGCGCACCAGTGTTCTTTTTTGTCTCGGATGGACGATGCCGTGTGAGTTTCCTTTCAGTTTCTCTTGTATTTTATTTTTTTCTTGTTGTTGCAGTCCGCCCGGCTCGCGGCTTTAGCAGACCGTGCCGTTCTCCTGCCGGGACTTGGGGCAGGTGGAGCGGGGGATGGCTGCACGGAGGGGGCTAAGGTGCAGAAGAATCCCGAGATGAGCGTGAGCCCCAGACCCCCCAGGCGGAGAACATGGACCAGCCGTAGCCGTGGCCGATGTCGTCCGGGAGGCTGTAGAGGTACCGCGGGAAACGGGACAGCTCGAAGTTGATCCCCGCCACACAGGTGCACAGCGAGATGATGCAGAAGGTCCCTGGGAAACAGGCAGAGGGCAGAAGGGGAAGACATTGTTCAGTTGTTAAAATGACATAAAGAAATTGTTTTCCCTAACAGTGTGGCAGATTAAGCCAATCTATGGCCAAACCAGGAGCGATTTTAGACTGTCAATCTTATTTTAAAACGTTTTCATATAATTGTCCCTTCACTGGTGTCAAGGATTTTGTGATATTATCATATGTATTGCAATGAATTTGTGTGTGATTGCAAAATATTCTCAAATCCATTTGTATGCATTGAACTGTTAACCTAAGCATGTGTTGGTTGAAATGTTAACTTCTTAAACCTTGAGTTGATGTTGGAGGCCGAATGTCAAAGGTCTCTTGTTTGTTTGGTTAAGGCACTGAAGCTTAAGGGAAGAAAACAGATGTTCTTATCAGCCACACTACTTTTACGATCCCAAAAGCTTTCCTTGGTGATGAAGCATTACAGCCCCTCTCAGGAAGCAGGGGAGGGGGTCTTGGGTTTATGACCCAACGGAAATGTACCAGTCCCAACCTGACTGAAGGGAGCGGAAAGTTACAGGAAAATGGGAGTGGCTATAGGGTGTACGATTTCTGTATTCTGTGGGTTTTGAAGGATTTAGCAAGCTGGTAGGCTGCAAAATCCCGTGACAATGCCTCCTTGCAAGTAAAATGAGGCTCTGGTGTGACCTTGTGTTTTTGAATCTGTTTATTTCTGTGATAGAAGATAACAGAGCGTTTGCCGAAAGTTGTGTTGGAAGCAGGTGTAAATTCCCTGACAACTGGTATAAAGACTATGATTAAAACTACTGGTGGAACTCGATAAAAAAATGTAATCGAGGTAATTATGGCCTTTGTGATTAATTAATCTCATTTAAGCACAATTTATTTAGGGGTTGTATTTATTTTTATAGGTATATTTTAGATGCTTCTTTGTATTTTCCTACATTTGAATTTATTTTAAGTGGAGATGTGAGGCCTGTGTGATCATTTCAAACACTTTTTTTCTGCTGATAAACTGTATATCTGTTGATTTCTTTGGTGCTGTTCCCACTTAATTTATTGTCATTTTAGGGTAAACAGGAATTGCACATATATAGGCTAAAACCGTGTGTGTGTGTGTACTGCCCCCTCATGGCAAAAAAAAGTATATGGAACTTCTATCTCGTGAAACTCCAAAAAGTAGAACTCCACGTCATGAGCTCACGGCGATCTGATCAGTAGATCATTCTCGGATCACACACAGCGAAGGAGGAAGTGTAGGTGTCGTTAGCTACTCTGCCACGCAGTGTGAGATTTCTGTCTGTCGCGGCGGCAATTTCAATCTGCAAATGTGGGCAGAGTTTGGTCTTTAGTTGCACTTTAAATAAGTTTATGTCAGCTTAACTGTGTGAATAAACAAACAGTAAAATTAGTTTGGGCTTCACGCGGTGTTCGTCCCTAAGCAACGTCTTGCAGGAAAAAAGGAAACTGACTCTAAAGTGTAATTAACATCAATTATTTTCTTTTAATCGCATTGAACTTCATGTAATTAATTAATCTGAATTTTTTTTGTTTTGTTTTTTAATCCCGGCCCTAATTACAACACACCACATGCGTAATCCCATCAAACCGAGGGAAATTATGCACTTTAAATTGCATATGACAGGTTTGAATCCTTTTGTAATTTATCAATTTATCAATTTAATGAAGAAAAGCTGTGAAGTAAAGTTATAGTTAATGACAGATAGACAGAAGCAAAGTTCCTGTCTCACTCATTTGTCATTGATGTAACATGGTTATACGGCAAAGTTTAAAATTGTTTACCTCTTCGTATGTCACTTTCTGTCAGTGTCCAATATTGAAGTGAAACAATGAGCATCAAAAAATGTCAAACTAATAAAAACTGTAAAAAAAAAATGCTGTGCAAAATCTTAAGTATAATTGTGTGAACTATGTTTTGGCAAGCATTGTGTCATATGCACTTTAAGTTGAGTTTTGCACATCCTCCAGTCCTTTGCACTGCCCATGCTCCCAGCTCCTGACACTGGGCTGTAACACAGGCTCCAGTTTTAAAGCAAAACTCTTGCAAAACGTCTGTCAGGACTCCAGGACTCTTGTTTTAGTGCTTATACAATGATTTTATAGCAATTCATTACCTGAAATAAAGAGATAAAGGTGTTGTGCTTTGTTTTGCTATATCAGCCCATTGAATGCACAGACATACTATCTGTTAATCCGCCATATGTGAGTGAGCGGATTGTCAAAAAATAAAGGCTTTTGCACTAAAAATTGCTCGGTAAAGCAATTGTCCACTTTTTTCTTAATTGTAGTTTTATTTACAGGACACAACGTTTGCCATGTCCTTGTTTGCCTCGTCCACCATTGCCTCGTCCACCATTGCACTGTCCGCGTTTGCCTCGTCCACGTTTGCCACGTCCTTGTTTTCCTTGTCAACGTTTGCCTCGTCCACGTTTGCCACATCAACCGTTGGTCAACGTCCATGTTGGCCACGTCCACGTTTGCCTCGTTGAGAATCTGCACTAAATACTATATTCGTCGGCTCCAGAAAGACAAGGAGGAATGTGTGTCGAAGGTCATCAGTGCAGACTAGAGCATGAAAAGTGTAAACAGTCATGTCATGCTAAAACATTTGATTTTGACACATCATTTTTTGGCGTCTTATGTGTTAGTGTCATTAGACTTTTAAGTTTTAGAGTTCTGGGGTTTGCACCTTTAACTCGAATGCCCGTTAAAGGTGCAAACATGTTGGTGATGTTTCATCAGCTTCCCTCGGTGAGCCTTGATCTGACCTGTACGGTCAGGTCTCTCAGTGTGGCTTTGGCCAAGGCGTCCCAGCTTCTCAGCACGTCTGGAGCAGGCAGGGCTTGGACCTGAGGCTCAGGACCTCAACACTATATCCCCTGCCTTAACATTGTGAGATGATCTTTGACACACCCCTGCTTGATCTTGTGTCTGGCGGGTGCTTCCATCTGCTCTGGGAGCGTGTGATCATGTTCGGGTGTTTTTGTTTTTTTTAGAGTGAATTACATACCCCCCATGAGGAACAGGAGTCCAGCCACGTACTGCATCAGGCCCCGGTCCCAGCAGCAGCCGAGGGCCCCCACAACCCACCCAAAGAGGATGATCGCCACCGCCATCCCCATGAAGCCGGCCGTCATCCTGCGCAGGTCTGAAATGACACAGAGCACTCGTCAGGGATAGGGCTGGGTACCATTAAACGATACCGATATGGTATATAAAAAATAAATAATTATAAACAATGAATGTCATCAATGAATGCAAAGATTTAAAATTACAAACAGTAAATGTGCATTTACGTTTGGGGGTGTCAGACTTTTTACAAATCAGGTCTCATTTCTTCTACTTCGGCTGGGTTTATATGAGGCTTTAAACACATTCTGGACGTCAGAACTGCGCCCATTTTGATGTTTTTAAGCTTAAACACAGAGGGATGTTGTGAGAAGACAAAGGCCTTCTGCCTTTCCAGCTGTATCTGTCTGCCATTTGCACTGGGCATATTCGCAAATATATTATCATCATTTAAGAAGTGTCTTAAAGATAACAGGCTGAGGCACACGTTTAAATCAGTACACGGCCCATAATCTGAGTTTATTTAGATGGACCGGGTCGCGCGTCTCTGCAGCTCTGTGACAAAAATACGGAACAAACAGGGTCCCGTACTGATTCAAAATGGGCGCAGGGTTTTACAGTTATATGTGGGTCAATTCCTCAGACCTGGTTCCTGGTTTATTCCTAGTTTAGACGTGAAGGCGGTTTCATGAAACTGGCTCAGAAAAGCGACGTGTCTCTCTTGACTAACGCGGGAGTCTAGGGTCAGTCCCTTTCACCACACTCAGCCCAGTACGATGCAAGACTACAGAAAGGAAACGCTTTCCTCCACCCAAATGCCTTTAAGACACGAGGGGCACATAACGGAGGAGCGGCCAGACTTTCAGGGAAATGCACCGCCTTCATCTGCATTTGAGACGTGAGGAGAGAAACAAGAGGATAGTCGGTACACAGTGTATATTCATCATCCAATCTTAGATGTAATAAGATTAGGCACCAGCCCACTATCCTTAAGGTTAGTGGCAAGGGCAGGGTCAGAGTCAAGCTGATATACTGTATATATGACCAGTCACAAGTCACTCTCATGACAACTATCCTATGACAACAAATGCCACACCCTGCTTAACTTCTGAGATCTGACGGGATCTGGCATCGCTCACAAGTCTAGCTACATTTCCAAAGTAACAGAGGCAGATTCAGAGTGAGCCTGGTTTTATAAAACAGCCCCCAGGTGTAGTCCAAGTTTACAAATGGTTTAGTCCAGGCTTGGACCTGGTAGATACATACGCTACCGGTCAAAAGTTTGGAGACACTTTTATGTTTTTTCCCTTTATTTTCAATGCTATTTACTACGTATAAGTCCCAATGAAGACATGAATGAACACACTGGATTGTGCAGTAAACAAAAGAGGGTGAAATAAATCAAAATGTGTTGATTCTTGGTATTTTCTCAATGAGCTTCATAAGGTCGTCACCTGAAATGGTTTAACACTGTGAGGTGAAACCATTTGTGTGACGACATCGTGAAGCACGTTGAGAAAATGTCAAAAGTGCAGAGCGGTAAATCAAAGCAAAACACGGCTATTTTGAAGAATCTATTTCAACTTTTTTGTTTAAAGAGGGGTATTATGTAAAATCGACTTTTTCAAGCTTTATATCATGTTATTATGTCATTCCCTCATTAAACACATGCCTGGAGTGTTGCCTTGGCTCATTCACATATTTTTGAGTAATCAGTAAAAACTTAGACGGCAGCCATTTTAGGTGTAGCTATGCCTCAGTCCTCCTAGGAACGCCCCCACCTCCTGGAGACGCCTCTGGACCTTTCGTCACCAGGCAAGCCACCAACCACTGCTCCTCAGCTCAGCAGAGCCCCTCCCCGCACAGTAGTGTTGTTTAGATGCCACAGCAGTGTGCTGAAGGGGGCGTGTCGGAAAGCTTCTTAAAGAGACAGAGGCCTATTTCAAGACGTTCAGTACAGCCATTTTGTGAGAGCAATTTTATTCAAGGCAGTTATTTTAATTTACTGCATATACAGACCAACAGAAGGTTACGTCATCATTGTAGTATGCTATAGACTGCTGCTATGTGATTGAAAAAAAGCATAATACCCCCTCTTTAAAACATAATTCCACATGTGTTCATTTATAAATGAGCGCCTTCAGTGAGAATCTACAATATACGTAGTCTTTATATAAAAGGAAAACCAATACACAAAAAAGTGTGTTGAAACTTTTGACTGTAGATAATACCGTATTTCAAGATCAAAGCATCAGAAAATAGCTGACTTTGACAAACACAGACTGGAGGCACTGACTGAAATAACAAACAAGTAACTTTAAGCCATGCCGAGTCACTATACAGTCATACCAAGTACAAAGTATCAAATATGTAGTCATACAGTCATTTCCCTTTGTCAGTGCAAACACGCAGCCATTCATTTGTGATGACGAGCTCATTTGGAGAGATCAGCAAATAGCGATCCAGTGTGTTTTGTTTTGTTTTGATTTTTATATTTAATTGCAGCTCTGTGCTCAAACACAGATAGCCACACTCACTCCTCCTAAAGGTCAGTCTCTTCATGCTCTGGGTGAGTGACACATTTAAAGGTACATTATGCCACTTTTAATGCGGGAAAAAAGTTAATATCAATGCACAGCTGAGTGACGCAGTGACTGTATGAGTGGTTAAATGGCGCCTTTACTTTCCATCCTGGTGGCATCTATGCAGCGGCGGCGCCAGACATTTGTCCCAGGGGGGCTTAGGGGGTGCTGAGGTCTTTCTTGGGGGTGCTCACAAAACATGACATTTTTGGGCGATTAGACATAACATAACACACATTATAAACGCGCGTGCACCCGCAAATGCACAATTTACGCAACGGAACGGCAGTGTTTGGGCTGCAAAGGCGTCGTGAGGGGTGAAGGTGCTGTGTGGAGGAGGAGGACGCTCTGGACCTGCCTTTAACTCCAGCGCGCACTGAGGAGCCTCCGTGAGACGGTTTTATGTCGACCCCGGGAGGACGTGAGGTCAGAGGAGCAGGTCCTCGTCAATGTGTGGCTCTGCTCTCACGTCGTAATCTCCCCTCACGCTCTGCAGCCTAGACGCTGTTACACAGTTAATGTTAAAATTGAGCTGATTATCAGACAGATGCCCACGACATGACAGAAGGGCAACACGCTCATGACTTAAGTCAACTTTCGGCTGTTGTGCGTAATTTCCTCATCCAGACTTTGTCTCGCTGCTGGAGGAGTCGCTCTGTTCTTGTGCTTTAGGTTCAGCCGCGCTCATGTCACACAATAATAACCACTGATTTCAGTGTCTGACTTTATAACTAACAAATTTAGTGACCGACTGTAATAATGACCCTAGAGTCAGGCTCATCCCGACTCCTGCTGTCGCCGAGCGTGCGCTCTGACGCACGGCCGCATTAACATCACACTGGGCCTTGGACAAAGCCCCGTTATTTAGTTGGAATTAAACCTGTCCTACTCACTCCTTTTCATGTCAAACGTCCTATGGATGTTTTTAGAGATAACTAGTGCTCCTTTGATTTAGTGGCCAAATCTTTGGGGGTGCTTTGGCAATCTCAGGGGGTGCTTGAACACCCCTAGCCCCCCCGGCGCCGCCCCTGCATCTATGACGCTACAGGGTCAGAAATATTTCAGATTATTTAGGGTTTCTGGTAGGTTTTCTGGATGGAATGTATACAGTTCCGTCAGCAATAACCGAAACCCTAAAAACAATTGGTCCTGGAGCGTCCCAGAGGCCGCTGTGATGGAAAGTAAGGGGCCATGCTGACCACCCATATGGTCGCTGGGTCACTAACCAACTACGCACTAATACTAACTTTTTATTCTGCATAAAACGTTGCACCTTTATCCAATCACAGCTTTAGTTACCTCTTAAAGGAACAGGCCACCGTTTTTCCAGACTGAGATATGCTCTTACCTGAGCTTAGATGAGTTGATACTTACCTGTCTGGTCTTTGTGTGTGCCCTTAGTCCCGCAAAACGACCAAAGATGTTGTTAGCATTTGCCTCTCCCAATGTATTCCTATAGCTCCAAACGGGGGTGAAGTTGGAAGCGACCACGCTCTTCCACGGGCACAAAGACCAGACAGGTACGTATCAATCCGTCTAAGCTCAGGGAAAGAACATATCTCAGTATGGAAGAACTGTGTGCCCTCAGTCATGCAAAAAGACCAAAGATGTTGTTAGCATTTGGCCTCTCCCAGCATATTCCTATAGCTCCAAACGGGGGTGAAGTTAGAAGCGACTAAAGACCAGACAGGTACGTATCAACGTGTCTAAGCTCAGGTAAGAACATATCTCAGTATGTAAAAACGGTGGCCTGTTCCTTTAAAAAGAATATAGAGACAGTAAGTGCACATAAATTGTGACGAATTGTGAGGGTCTAAGAAAATCCTGATATTATTTTATTTATTTATTTATTTTTCATATCGCCAAGCCCTAATTGAAACTGATTTATTTTGTTACTGTCTTCAGTGCTCAGTGCTCCTTTTACTGTCTTCAGTGCTCCTCTATAACGGTGCACTGTCTCCTGGGTTTTTCCCTGTTTGGGAGCCTGGTGTCCTGCACTGGTCAGCTCCTCCACCTCCCTCCTCCTTCCTCTTCCTCCTGCGCAGCTCCCTCCACTTCACAACAGTCTTTCACCATCTTCTGGGAGGAGCGTAGCAGATGAATGGAAGAATCCTTAAGACTCCAGTGAACGTCTATTAGTCAGAACAATAGTAGTGATAGAACGCTTGTGTGGCTTAGCTGTGAGTCTTGCCCGTATACCTCCTCTATTGCCCCATTTTTGTTTCCTGTAGCGCCTCTTGTGACACCTCCACTGTGCTGCAGCTGTGGGGGCTCTTGGTCCCTCTTCAGTGTCTCAGAAAAGAAATGTGTAGGTCTCAAATGTCTTTAGCTCATAAGCTAGCTGTTTGTTTACTTTAAAAAGAAAACTGGGTCCTTCATGGCTGATTTATAATAATAATAATAATAATAATACATAAGTCTTATATAGCGCTTTTCAAGGAACTCAAAGGCATCTGCAGTAACAAAATCCACCAAACCTCACAAAAACACAGCAAAAAATGTACAAAGTATGTATCCAGTAAAACAATGTGGAACACAGAAACTACAAATGCAGGGCAGAAAAAGACAACAACAACAAAAAACTATACCAAGAGAGAGGGAGGTTGCTTCTTGTTTATATATCACCATGACGCCATGTGGGGGTTGAGAACAAGAGTGGTTCTTATATTGGGATTGTTTCTAAAAAGGTTTGAGGACCACTGCTCTAGAGAACCTCAGACTTCTGTTCTGAGAAGGATTATGCACAGAGGTCCAACAGGAGAATACCATTCAATATAAGGAAGAGTGCAGTGAGCAGTACAGGAGAAACTAAACAGCCACTGCACAAGAGAATGTATCAGCACCGCAGAGAGAGAAGGCAAGCCGTGGTTCACTCAGCTTTCCATCAGACCATACTTTTGATGACAGAGGGTTTGTGAAAGGTGTAAAGAGGACGTGTTTTGTCCAAAAGCACAGACCCACACCGAACCATGGGGGCAGCTTCTGACACCATTTTTTGTCTGACACAGCTTCTGACAACATTTTTCCACAATTGTTACCTCCTCTGGTAATTATATAATAATTACCAGAGGAGGTAATAATTATTATATAATTACCTCCTCTGATCAAAGGAGCACCTGGGCTTCGTTAATGCAAATGGAACCTAATGAATTACTCCAGTTTTGACTCCCTATTGAAACTGTAAACAAGAGGATAAGTGCGGTTATGGCTGTCCTGACTGGCTTAAAGGAACTAGATGGAAGTTGTCATTTTATACTCGCTACTGCCATCTCAGGTCCTACGCGTAACTGCAGTTTCTATATAAAGCTCGTGCATGACGGTACTTCAGGACCGAAGTAACAACTTTTTGAGTGACAGTGCAGGATTTTAGAGGCAGTTGTGGTGAACAGGTCCGGGCTCATTCTACACATTAGGACATGGCTGGAGCAAGTAAGGGGTAGAAAATACATCATTTTAACATGTTTAAACCTGACAACAAGAGGTAGAAGAAGATGCTGAAGATCGAAGCTAAACGTCCTCAACTCAACCAACCCAAGGCCTGTCGGGGACGTGGCTGTGGTACCATGCCACACAGACTATACACACACAGAGGGGGCACTTACGGAGGGCGTGCCACTCGTCCTGCCGGATGGTCTTGGTGATGTTGTAGGACAAGTTCTTGGGGATGGAGGCGGAGGAGTAGTGGTACTTGATGTAGGAGCAGCGCGTGATCACTCCTGAAGAGACAGAGAAAGAAAAGAGCTGATGAAACCAGACAGAAAGACATAGACCAGAAGGCTGTAGGAGAGAGAGACAGAAGGTGAAGGTCTACTTCATCATCCCTTTAAATGTGTCACTGGGTGAAACCTGCTTTAATGTCAAAACAAGCACAGATTTTTGAATATTGTCACCACTTTTGCACCATTATGACATATTACGATAGAGATGCACCGATCTGATACTGGCATTGGATATCGGAGCCGATACTGGAAAAAAATCAGCAAGGCTATCGGCTCCAATGATCTGATCCTGAACTGATCGCTATTTTGGCGCTCACCGTTTTAAAAACACAACGTTCACCAACTAAATCGTTGGTGAAAGTGAATACGGACATGCTGTACTTCATTTGAAACCTGAAGCTGAGAATCTAATATCACTTAGTTAGTTTTGATCGCTGTGCAAAATGCCGCAGCTTGTAGCTGCATGCTAATGTAAACATCAACTAATCAAAGCAGTGACAGAAACTATGATTGGGTCATCTAATGAAATAAAACTGGCCACTGCTGCAGTGTCTTTTTAAACAACTGATAGCAAGGAAATATTACTCTGGAGTTTCTTAAAGCAGTACTAAGTAACTCTTGCCCCTAGAGGCCATAAGCGCAACTGCGGGTGTTGTAGCAAGTTACGATTTTTTTAACGTGTTAAATGTATTGGAGAGTAAATACTACGCTGACAGAAAGGTGAAGGGAGAGAGGGGTGTTGTACATCCAGTTATACAATGGAAATATGTTTTTTTCACTCAAACTTGGCTGTAAATACTGTTTAAAGTGGCGCTAGCCCGCTGTTAGCTTTGCCCGTTAGCCTGTTAGCTTCTTCTTCGTGATTCTATTAGTGTGTATTGGTTGCTCCGCCCCAGTGGCAGTCAAGTTGCAAGCATGGTTTTCTGGCCAGAGACACCAGGGGGAGATGAAAGACCCCCCAATCATCCCATTAACACTTGTATTACCCCAGAGGGACTACCGAAAGGACTTAAGGTAAACACGTTACTTAGTACTGCTTTAAGTAATGCTTCTCTAGCATTACTTATCAATTATTTTTTTTCCATACACAAAGAAGGCATGTTTTAAATATAAAAATATCTTCATTTTGCCTGGAGAAATGGTGAGCTATATTGTCCTAATTAGGTGTAAAACAGTTTTTGGCCTTTTATCTGTTATTTCAGCAGAAGATTCAAATAAAGTTGCATATTTGCTGTGTTTGTCTATGGAACAATTGGTTTCAACAGTTTGGACCTAGAAGTAGCTTATTATTGTGTCTAACGTCACACTTAACAGACGTATTGATACGGAAGAAAACAGGACCCTTCACTTTTTCCACTCATAGCCACTTTTAAAGAAGTCTCTTGGTATCGGTTAATATCGGATATCGGCAGATACTCAAACCCCAGTCTCAGTATCGGAAGCAAAAAAAATGCTGGATCGGCGCATCTCTAGTTACTGGACCTTCATATGTTCCTTTGAAGCTTTGTGACAGTTCGATTACATGTGGATAGGCACAGTAATAAAGAGATATTAGCCATGAACTAAGGCGAAACATTTGACAGTTACCATAGTTACCACCATAGAATCCGTGGCGCTTTAGAATATTCTGATGTCAGGATAATTGCTTCAATGACCTTGGAGGCACGTCTCACAAATGCTCTCACAGTCATCTCCAGCTAAATGTAAATATGACTAAAGGCAGCTAAAGGAAACTGGATCACTCAGACCCGCTGTTCGAACCCCTTCAGGTCAAACTGTCAAGAATTTTGTGATATTATCATTTGTATTGCATTGGTATTGTTGCTAAAGGAATTTGAGTTGGTTGAAATGTTAACTTCTTAAACCTTGAGTTGATGTTGGAGGCCAAATATCCTGTTTGTTTTGGTTAAGGCATTGAAGCTTGACTTAAGGACATCTGGTGTTGTGGTAACAATCCTTATCAGTCGCACCATTTTTACGATCTCCACAGCATCCTGGACCAAGGTGAATTATTTGTAGTGCCCCAGGAAGCAGGGGGGGGGATCAAGTGGTTTATGGCCCCAACGGAAATGTACCAGCCCCAACCTGACTGAAGGGAGCGGAAAGTTATAGGAAAATGGGAGTGGCTATATTTTCTATATAGGGTGTAAGATTTCTGTATTCTGTGGGTTTTTTTGAGGGATTTAGCAAGCTGGTAGGCTGCAAAATCCTGTGACAATGCCACCTTGTAATGCAAGTAAAAGAATGGTTCTGGCGTGATCTTGTGTTTTTTAATCTGGTTATTTCTGTGACAGAAGATAACAGAGCGTTTGCCGAAAGTTGTGTTGGAAGCAGGTGTTAATTCCCTGACAAAAACTGGAAGTTGAGCAAGCGGACTCATTTAAGTATTTAGGAACAGTCAGTGACCATATTATGTCATCGGATTATCAGTCCTTATTTCACACTGTGCTAACATAATACATGTCTCTTGGTTTGGCCACCCGACTCTCAGAAACAAATCAAAGTTCAGCAGAGCAGTACAACAAAGACCAGTAACTCAGGTGTCTCAGCCCCACAGTAAAGCAGTTATAAGATCAAAGATGACGATAGCCACCCACTGTCCCACCACTTTGAGCTCCTCGCGTCGGGGCAAAGATATCGACTTCCTTGTGCTGAGAAAAAAAACATGCACAGGGAGAGATCGCGACATTCGAAAAGGTCATGCCATAATTTCAGTTGGAGCAGGGTCTGATACAACTCAACGGGACGGTTTTGGAAAGAAATATCCAAATGTTTTGCCTGATCATTACTTGGAAGTGGTTGGATTCACAAACCTGCCACATTCATTTTATGGCTCAAAGTCCTTTCATCTGACAAACATCACGTACATCATTTTGAATATCGTCTCCACCTTTGGACACCTTTATGACCTTTGATCTTGACCTTTGTGGAAGTTTTTGTTTTATGTGGATATGTTCATTCATGACAGCAAGATTTACAATAAACCAAGTCCAAATTTCTGCATTATGACGGGTACATCAGAACCACAGGAAAATGGCCAGTCTTGGTAACACATCAGTTCACTGCCAGTTTATTGATTGTCTTCAGTGTTTATTATTGGGGAAACAGCTCCCCCTGGTGGCCGTATCAAGCTCTTTGTGGTTTCTTTAATCAGTAAATATTCACTATTAAATGTGCTCAACATTAGGCCTAATTAATGATTCACTGATGGGTGAGGATAGCGCTTTTCTTTTGTTCTTATGGCAGGGAGCTGACATTGCTGTAATACCACCCCTGGTAGTCAGGGGCAACAAAGACACTTGGTAAACAGCATTCCTATGTAGTCTTTGCACCTCCCTAGCACTGCTTAAAAGCTTGTCTCCAAAGAGTTTCTTTTTTCTTCTAAAACAAAAATGACCCATGTGACAACGCCGGGCTGGTTATCATATTTTTAACCCCACTGGATTTTGCAGCAGAAAGAAAAAGTGGAAGCCTCGGCTCTGCAGCTGAGTGGAGGCTCGTAGCCAGTCCGCCCGCCCGCGAGCCATGTTCATTTCACAGGCCGCACGGGATCATCATTATGAATGGGGCTGAATAACAGGCTATCCCTTGTATATTATATCTATGTTTAAAACGTACAATAACGTTAGCAATAGCTGCTATAAGCTGTTGAATGAACCATGTGTATTTTGCGCTCACAATATAGAAAAGTGCATCGTGGGCAGCATATATTTCATTTAATGACAAAATAAAAGGGACAGAATAAAAGCTGAAGCTGTAATGACAATATCAACCAACAAGCGAAAAGGTTACACCAGCAAATGTTTCTGATGTGATGATCACACTGGGGTTCAGCTGCTCAGTTTAAAAGCGCTAACCGTCTTCTCTGTGAATTATTTAAAGCAACAGGTCACTTCCTTTGCTAGCCTTGCACGAGCCAGACTGATCCTCCATGTTAAGAGATACATGGGGACGCAGTCTGGTATTATTTAGTTTAGTTTAGTTTATTGGTTTATTTGGTTGGGACAGTGCATGTTAATGAACAAGCTACACCGGACTGTAGCCTTCGGCTAATTTCCATCCGTCGTCCCCCATGTGCATTGTGCGATTTGAATTTCGCTACTGCCACCTCAGGTCATATGCGTAACTGCAGTCTCTATATTAAGCTCATGCTGACGGCACTTTGGACCCGAATTTAGTTTGTTTCTAAGAATAAAATAATAGACTTCAACATTGGCTTGATCTGTCCCTTAAAGTATACAGCACTTTGTAACACCCATTAGCAATCAAGTACCCATTTCCTCCTTGTACTTTGACCATACCATTTTTTTACATCTTGATTTGAAATGTTGAATATTTGGACATTGCTTGAGCTCTGCCCCCAATTTATTCCAGAGTTTAGCTCCACATACAGACACACACATACTTTTCCTAGTGGAAGACACTGCTTGAATCTTAAAGTTATCACACCCCCTCAGGTTATATCCCCCTTCTGTGCGTGTGAAAAGCATTTGTATCCTTGCAGGTAGCGCATTTTGTTAGCTTTAAGTTGAGCAGAAATCAACTAAATCATACATTTTTAACAGTTTAGACTGCAGAAATAATATATTAGTGTGATCATAATATCCTACTTTGTGTATAATTCTTACAGCCCGTTTTGGAGTATAACAAGGGGGTGTAATGAACTTTTATAGTTATTGCCCCAAACATCTACACAGTAATTTAGATATGGCAAAATTAATGAACCATATAATAAAACAATGCGTTGTAATTTAAGAAGAACTTGGCTTTATTAATGATTGAGATACTTTTGGAGACTTTACCTTGTATGTGTCTTAGGTGTGGTTGCGTTAAGTACAAAGTAATAAAACCATCAATATAAACACAGCTTTCAAGCAGTAGCAGTAAAACCTCAGATCTCCTTTAGGCTAATGTTCCTGTCTCTGAAGCGAGAGGTCAGAGAAGAGGGAATGTTCGGGATGAGTCCAGCCAATAATCTTTTCTTGTTTTTTATTTAACTGTCCTCATCAGGAGAGTGTAGTCATGTGATGTAACGTTACCAAACCACACAAGGCAAACTTCCTGTCAGAACACTTTCTGCCGAGCTTTTTGAAGTGCACAGCTGACGCGAAGAGAGCAAGAGACAAATATCATCCCGACATCTGTGTTTGGACGATCCAGGTGTTGGAACACAGAGTGAAGATGAGACAGCATCATCCACAGCTCTGTTGGATTCATAAGCCAACTGTAGTGGATCAACTCAGGCACATGTGTGTTTGAACTTTCTCACATTTCTGCCAAAACTGGTCATAAATGTGGTCTGATCTTCATCAAAATCATAAGAATGAGTGAACAGTGTCTGCTTAAACTAATACCACCCAAACATTCACATTTGATCATACTTTTAATGGCCATAACATGTAAACATTCACAGGAGAGCGTGGAATAAGTAAGTACACCGCCTGAATCTCACTGAACTGCAGCAGTTTTGTAAAGAGGAATGGTCCAAGATTCATCCTGATCGTTGTGAACGTCTAATCTGCAACTACAGAAAAGCAGTTATCGCTACAAAAGAAGGATCAGCAGCTATTTAATACAACGTCATGTGTGGAGGACAAATGGATCAGCACCAACATCTAAACCCTCTCCTCACTGTGAAGTCTGGAGCAGGAGAATCATGGTGTGGGCCTGTTTTGTTGCCTCAGGGCCTGGACAACGTGATATCATCAATAGAAAATTAATTCACAAGTTTATCAAGATATTTTGAAGAAAAACCTGAGACATTCACAACATGCATGGAATAAGTAAGTGTAACCCTGTATTAAATATCTGCTGATCCTTCTTTTGCAGCAATAACTGCTTTTCTGTATGTAACCGAGCGCCCAGGGCAGCATCAACCTGTTTTTTTTTACCTGGTTAATAAATTTACCTATTTGTTGCCACATCGCCATCCTGCGTATAAAAGCAGGAAAAAGTATCACCCACAGTAGAACTTAAAGGTGCGTTCAGACCAAACGTGAGTCCACGCTCCGTCAGCCTCTAGTGTGACGCCAAACATTGTCGCTTCACACTCGCGAGAAACGCCCGTTTGCTGGCGCGTGAAGTCTTGCAAGCGTCATAATTAGGAGGCGTGTCATACAACTCAGGCAAGCGCAAACCGCGATGATCAACTTCTCCTCCATGCTGCAGGTCAGGGGCGCAACTACCGCAACTACCCCCTCCCACACACACACACACACGGCTCATTGATGTTTTTTTTTTAAAGAAATAAATACCCTCTGAATTGACTTTATTTTAACGAAAATGTCACTATTTCACACAATATAACATCGACATTTCCCTCTATGGAGTTTGTTATCACACAAACACAATCACACGCCCGATTAAGCTTCTGTTGCTTCATTCACGTAACTTTTCCTCCTCTCCCTCTCTCTCCCTCGCGCAAGAGGGGAGAAAACAACGCAAGTGAAAGAGGTGTTTTGCTTCAACACGATCTCCTCTGTAACCGTGTTTATTATTTCATTAGGACTTTTATTTCTCAAACTCACTTGAGCTCCTCGTGGGGGGTGGAGATGACAGTCCTTCTGCCAATCCTCCACTCCTCTCTGCCCCACTCCAGCAGTGACTTTTGTTTCGCAAAATAAGCACAACTAAAGTGACGCCCCTCCCCAAAGAGGAATAAAACAAAAAAATACTTCATCTCCGCGAACCCGTTCATATCGTTCACTGTAAAGACTTGTTCAAAAGAGCCGGATCGTTCACGACCGACACACATAGACTGTTAAAAAGAACACATCACTTTCGGCGCCCCTATGAAAGGCATATATTGCGTATGCCCGTTTTGCTCCACTGCTGCAGGTAACAGGTGACGCTTGTGCTCACTATTTGAGCCCAGTCCCTGATTGGTTAACAAGGCGTAAATGAACGCACGTGTAGATTGTGATTACTTGAGTGCATGAAGCAGTGGGCGCGGCATCCCTGCTCGTGTACCGCGCTGTTCTCACTGACTTTGACGCGTGTTTATCCTCATCTGCTCGCATTTGCAACGCTTCATACGCACGGACATCTTTGCTTACATTTCGAAGCACGTCTACATAGGGTTAACATGGAAGTTGGTGGTGTGTCAGCGTTTGGTCTGTACGCACCTTAAGGCAGACACAGGTTTGTACTGATTCGGACGAGAGAGTAAGAAAATATGTATAACATTTATTTAATTTACATTTTATGGATGAGCCATTTGAGTAATTCATTATTTTTATTTAGTCCATGACAGGCAGTCCACAAATACATGTGTGTAGATATTCACCATTCAATCAGTTTGTTCCATTGAGCCTTTGAAAAAGTGTCCGGAGTGTTCGGCCAAACCCGCCGCCACAAAGGCATGGCCAAACACCTGAGCCCGTCACTGATTGCATGGTAGGACAAGGGTTAGAAGAAAGGGGAGGAGGGGTCCGGCGCCAGCGCTGGCCTCTACGAAACTTCACCCCCCCACAACACAAATTGACAGGTTAGCTAAATAAAAAAATTAAATTAAATACAAACAAGGTAAACAGTTTAGATGAACGCCTACCGGGCTTTGACAGCTGTACGTGCGTGTGCGTTGAGCAAGGGCGAGTCCTTAACCTGAGTCACGCACATACCGGCAGCCTACAAACAATCGTGTGTTAGCTCCACATGTGCGCTACTCACCGATGAATACTACAGATGCACATCACCGGAGCTTGACGCTTTTCACGGAGATTCTGAGCTTAGCAGTCGGCTAACCAGCGCAACCCACAGTTGCTTCTTCCGGACACGCGGGTGACGTCAGAGGTGGGAGAGGTCAACGCACGTAAAAGACCTCCCTTTTATGGGACCTGGTCTACATTGATTGGCTATGCATGGGTGCGTTAAGCGTACCCCACTACAGGTAGTTGCAGATTAGACGTTCACAACGATCAGGATGAATCTTGGACCATTCCTCTTTACAAAACTGCTGCAGCTCAGAGAGATTCCTGGGTTCACATTTAGTTGTTTGGGTGGTATTAGTTTAAGCAGACACTGTTTAATCATTCTTGTGATTTTGATGAAGATCAGACCACATTTAGTGACACATTTAGGCAGAAATATGAGAAATTCCAGACGGTGTACTTACTTTTTCGCAGCACTGTATGTACCTATTCACAAGCTCAGAACACTTCTTTAAACCAGGCCTTAACTAGGGCTAAACCAGGGCTAAAGTAGAACTAAACCAGGTCTAAACCAGGACTAAATCAGGCCTTAACTAGGGCTAAACCAGGGGGTAAAGCAGGACTAAAACCAGGTCTAAACCAGGATTACTGGTAAATCAGGCCTTAACTAGGGCTAAACCAGGACTACTGGTAAATCAGGCCTGAAACTAGGGCTAAACCAGGACTAAACCAGGCCCAAAACTTGGACTGAATCATGGCTGAACCAGGGCTCGTGTGGTATCTGGAGGCTGTGCAGCAGATGGGATTCTTCTGTGTGACCTGCTTTAGACTGACCCACTTCTGCTCCCATCCATAAGATCATAACAGCTCCAACGGGGTCTAAACCTGGCCTAAACCTGAACTAAACCTGAACTAAACCTGAACTAAACCTGAACTAAACCCTGGGCCTAAACCTGGCCTAAAACCTGGCCTAAAACCTGAACTAAAACCTGAACTAAACCTGAAACTAAACCTGAAAACCTAAACCTGCCTAAACCTGGCCTAAACCTGGCCTGAACCTGAACTAAACCTGAACTAAACCTGGCCTAAACCTGGCCTAAACCTGGCCTAAACCTGGCCTGAACCTGAACTAAACCTGAACTAAACCTGAACTAAACCTGGCCTAAACCTGGCCTAAACCTGGCCCTGAACCTGAACTAAACCTGAACTAAACCTGGCCTAAACCTGGCCTAAACCTGGCCTAAACCTGGCCTGAACCTGAACTAAACCTGAACTAAACCTGAACTAAAACCTGAACTAAACCTGAACTAAACCTGAACTAAACCTGAACTAAACCTGGCCTAAACCTGAACTAAACCTGAACTAACCAACCAGGACTAAACCTGGCCTAAACCTGGCCTAAACCTGAACTAAACCTGAACTAAACCTGAACTAAACCTGAACTAAACCTGGCCTAAAACCTGAACTAAACCTGAACTAAACCTGAACTAAACCTGAACTAAACCTGAGCTAAACTGGGACTAACAGCGGGTCTTTTGTGTTTGGGCTACGCCTACGGCACCATCCTTTTAAACCTACAGTATCTCGCCTATGTCAAGGAGCCTCGGCAGGCGACGAGAGGGCGTTGACCGGGAGACCCACATCGGTGACATCTGTCCGCCGCGGTTGTCATGGCGACGGCAGCTGGATTACACGGCGTTTCGGAGATTAGGACCGGAATTAAACAGGGCGGATCAGCGCGTTACAGGAACTGAGGAGTGGGGGCCTTTTCCGGGGCTGGCAGGGATTGGAGCAGGACTGCGTAGTATTCCAAGGTATTAAGAAGATTTTGGTCAAATTTCTATGATGTTTAGTGCTTTTTCTATAGTAATCCAGCCACATGTCACTTTTGATGCTACTTTAGAGCCATATCAGGTTCGTCTCCAGTTTCAAGAAATGTGTGGGAAAATGGGGGAAAGTTTTGGAAAAAATGGGAGGGAGGGAATTGTGGCAAGAAATAAGTAAAATTGTGTAAAAAATAAAAAAAAATAAAGGGAAATGGGGGGGGGGGGGGGGGTTGAGAAAATAGAAGGAAATGGGAGTTGGGGATTGGAGGAGAATTGGGAGAAAATAGGGAAAATCGAGAAAGTATTAGTAATAAAAAAAAGATAAATATGAGGAAAGAAATTGGGGGAGAAATAAGGAAAAAATGCTTAAAGGGAAAAATGGGGCAAAACATTAAAAATAAAAAGGGGAAACATAATCTATTTGTGCTGAAACAACCAAGTCAATTCCTTTAATACTGTCCCTGGACCAACTGCATCAAAACTGTTTTTTTTTTTCTGTTTTTTTTTTGGGGGGGGCGTTCACTCGGGCCTCCCGGTTGGCAGGTGGAGTCGTTGTGTCTGAGTTTATTGGGAGCGCCGCGCTTTGAATAATTTAGACTTTTCCGCCACACGATGCGCTCTGTCTCCACAACAAAACAGCGAGGCCCTGAAACATGATCCTGATGAGTACAAGGAGCACAAGGAGTAGTAGAGGTGGCAGATGTAGTAGCAGTAGTAGTAGTAGTAGTTGCAGTAGTGCAGTAGATCTTGGTCCTGGTTCAGGGTTTGAATATACATAAAGACATTTGAATGTGTTTAATGCTATTGAAAGAAGGAAATGTACTTTTTTATGTATATATTTTTGCTTCATACTTTTTTAAGTACAGTGGGAACCAGATGTTTACAAAACACTATATTAAAACACTATATTAAAAGACATATTTGTATTTTTTCCTCACTGTCTGACATGAAACCAGAATTAACTTTTACTTTTTTAGGTCAATTAGAATTTAAAAAATATTTCTATTTGCTAATTCCAGAAGAATGAGAGACAGAATTTTCTACACGGTTTTATATTACTTTTTACAAAACCAAAAGTTTACATAATTTCATTAAAGGGGGGGGTATTATGTAAAATCGACTTTTTCAAGCTTTATATCATGTTATTATGTCATTCCCTCATTAAACACATGCCTGGAGTGTTGCCTTGGCTCATTCACATATTTTTGAGTAATCAGTAAAACTTAGACGGCAGCCATTTTAGGTGTAGCTATGCCTCAGTCCTCCTAGGAACGCCCCCACCTCCTGGAGACGCCTCTGGACCTTTTGTCACCAGCCAAGCCACCAACCACTGCTCCTCAGCTCAGCAGAGCCCCCTCCCCGCACAGTAGTGTTGTTTAGATGCCACAGCAGTGTGCTGAAGGGGGCGTGTCGGAAAGCTTCTTAAAGAGACAGAGGCCTATTTCAAGACGTTCAGTACAGCCATTTTGAGAGAGCAATTTTATTCAAGGCAGTTATTTTAATTTACTGCATATACAGACCAATAGAAGGTTACGTCATCATTGTAGTATGCTATAGACTGGTGCTATGTGATTGAAAAAAACATAATACCCCCCCTTTAATATTTGGTAGCATTGCCTTTAAACTGTATAACTTGGGTCAAACGTTTTGGATTTCCTTCCACAAGCTTCTCACAATAGTTGGCAGGAGTTTTGGTCCATTCCTCCAAACAGAACTGGTGTAACTGAGACACATTTGTAAGCATGGGCATGGGCATGTGGAACCATTCATTGACACGTCCCCCTCACAATGAATGGTTCCACAATGTTTGGTCCCCTCCACTTTCACAACGTGAATTTTCATTTACATTTACTAGTTTAGACTGGACCTTTTCAATAGGCATCGTGCATCGTGTTTTCAGAGTTTTGCTCGGATTATCACATGGAGGAGCAGGACTTTTCGTGGTCCTCGGCAGTGGACAGCGTGTTTCCCTGTCTTCATCGGTACAAAGTGTCTGACCAGAAGGTAAGGAACATCAGTTTTGATGTGTTTACAAACCGAGTGATGAAGCTTGAGCGGGAGTTTGGGGAAACTGCACCGGGCTAGCACGAGTCTTCAACCGGTCAATACGCCTGTTAAACCTCGCTGTCTGGAGTCTAACTTAACCAAATAATATCTGAATTATTCATTTGACGGATAAATGTTTGCTTCCTTTACCCCTTGACTCAGTTTTATCTGCGTTTGTGGGAAATGTGAAGATACAAGCGTTGAGATGTTTCTTTGCGATGGCAGGAGTTAACGGGTGTGGCTGAATCTGAATAAATGAGATGCAAATACGAGAGCGCCATCTCATAAGAGCGTTTAATTCACTGAGTTTTTTCACAAAGCGTCGTAAAGCCAGGGCTGGACAGGAGAACAGCAGCTCCACAGGTGTTTGGTCAGCCCTATACACTCACCTAAAGGATTATTAGGAACACCTGTTCAATTTCACATTAATGCAATTATCTAAACAACCAGTCACATGGCAGTTGCTTCAATGCATTTAGGGGTTGGTCCTGGTCAAGACAATCTCCTGAACTCCAAACTGAATGTCAGAATGGGAAAGAAAGGTGATTTAAGCAATTTTGAGCGTGGCATGGTTGTTGGTGCCAGACGGGCCGGTCTGAGTATTTCACAATCTGCTCAGTTACTGGGATTTTCACGCACAACCATTTCTAGGGTTTACAAAGAATGGTGTGAAAAGGGAAAAACATCCAGTATGCGGCAGTCCTGTGGGTGAAAATGCCTTGTTGATGTAGAGGTCAGAGGAGAATGGGCCGACTGATTCAAGCTGATAGAAGAACGACTTTGACTGAAATAACCACTCGTTACAACCGAGGTATGGAGCAAAGTATTTGTGAAGCCACAACACGCACAACCTTGAGGCGATGGGCTACAACAGCAGAAGACCCCACCGGGTACCACTCATCTCCACTACAAATAGGAAAAAGAGGCTACAATTTGCACGAGCTCACAAAAATTGGACAGTTGAAGACTGGAAAAATGTTGCCTGGTCTGATGAGTCTCGATTTCTGTTGAGACATTCAGATGGTAGAGTCAGAATTTGGCGTAAACAGATTGAGAACATGGATCCATCATGCCTTGTTCCCACTGTGCAGGCTGGTGGTGGTGGTGTAATGGTGTGGGGGATGTTTTCTTGGCACACTTTAGGCCCCTTAGTGCCAATTGGGCATCGTGTAAATGCCACGGACTACCTGAGCATTGTTTCTGACCATGTCCTTCCCTTTATGACCACCATGTACCCATCCTCTGATGGCTACTTCCAGCAGGATAATGCACCATGTCACAAAGCTCCAATCATTTCAAATTGGTTTCTTGAACATGACAATGAGTTCACTGTACTACAATGGCCCCACAGTCACCAGATCTCAACCCAATAGAGCATCTTTGGGATTGGTGGAATGGGAGCTTCGTGCCCTGGATGTGCATCCCACAAATCTCCATCAACTGCAAGATGCTATCCTATCAATATGGGCCAACATTTCTAAAGAATGCTTTCAGCACCTTGTTGAATCAATGCCACGTAGAATTAAGGCAGTTCTGAAGGCGAAAGGGGGTCAAACACAGTATTAGTATGGTGTTCCTAATAATCCTTTAGGTGAGTGTATGTCCAGCTGTGAGGAGGAGGTGCGCTCGAGTCCTGAAGTAGCCGATTTGGATGTAGTCCCGCTAAAGCCTTAACGTTGTCCTGTTTTTGCCCTGACCTTGTCCCACTGTAGTTCTTCATTTTATGAAGTCGACCCCATTGGGTTGATATTCACATTTCAGACACAGCACGTTCATCTCTGGGACACAGAACCCGCCTTCTTTCTGATCTGTATGATGACTGGACATTTCCATCATTGTTTTAACCAATGAACCTGAACCTTGATTGATTGATTTTTTATTTCGAGCTACACACAACACAGGCACAAAAGCCAGAAAAAATACAATAAAAGAAAAAATAATCAACACTCTAGCTCGAAAAGGAGTGGGAAGAAGACAAGCTTATTAACTCCCACCCCTGTTCATAAACTTAAATAATAATGTGGTTGCTACAACAACACTGTTTTAGTTCTTATTATCTTACAAAACGATTAACAATTAAGTTGGCTACATATTAACAGATGCTTGAAAACCTTCAAGTGTCTTAAAATTACACCCAAGGATGAACCGACTTGTGCTTCCAAGGTCATGACATCATCATCTGGGCTTTAAACTGTTTAAAGGTAGTAATTCAGTGTATGTGAACTTCTGACTTTGTAGAAAGTAACACAAAAAAAAAATCCATCTCTCATTCTTCTGGCATTTAGAAATAAAAATAATTTAGAAAATTCTAATTGACCTAATAAAGGAAAAGTTCATTCTGGTTTCATGCCAGACACTGAGAAAAAATGTATTTGTCTTTTTATATAGTGTAAACATCTGTGTGTGTGTACTTTTACCTGAGTAAAAACAATGGTAACTCATGCCACTGTGAGTAAATCTTAAAGTGACAAATCTCAATTTTGACGCGTAAAATAGATATATTTTGTGTTTTTTCTTAATCGTTTCTTTGTATATGTTTTTAGTTGTTAATTATGGCCTCTGTAATGAATTAACTGCAATTTAGCGCATTGAAGCATCATTTATTTAGGGGTTGTGTTTATTTTTTACAGGTATAATTTAGATAATTCTTTATATTTTCCTCCATTTGAACTTAGGTTAAGTGGAGATGTGAGATATTTGGGAGAATGATCTTTTTGAATAAGTTTATGTGGCTTAACTGTGGATGAACAAGTTTGACAGTCCCATTGTTTTTGCCTTTACTCGGTGTTCGTCTCTAAGCAACGTCTCGCAGGAAAAAAGAAACTGAAAAAGTGTCTGTGCCGCTAAAGTAAAGTGGGATTCATTTGATAGATATTGTTAATCGCGGTAAACCTTATGTAATTAATTAATCTGGATTAATCGGGGAAAAAAAAGTCCCAGCCCTACTTTTTATGGTATTATCTTTGAAAACATTACAATTGTTCTATGCAAAACCTGACTGCACTTTTTATGTATAGCTATAAGATTCCTAGTTACTAATACATGATTGCACATTATCCTGTCTGTTTGCACCCCTTGAGTGTTGGTGTTATATCGCGTCTTGACTCTCTCGATCCAGTGCCTTTTTTTCTGGGCTCTTCAAGTGGTTTTGACCCAAACCTCTCTGTCTCTGCATGTGAAAAGGTCCATTTGGAGCTTTCCCAAATCTCCACAAAAAAGCGCCTGAAAGTCCCGGGACAGTGCGGGCTTTGAGGCGGTGCAGCTGGTCCCGGGTGAAAGAGCACAGCTGCGATGCGCCCAACAACAACAGACCAGTCAGGAGGCTCATTTACACGCGCCCCACGAGGTCCGGACCGAACCGGGACTAAACCAACAGAGTTCAACTGAAAACATGTCGTAGTTTTAGTCAAGCCGTGCGGCGCGGTGTCTTACGCTCCAATATTTGGTTTGAGCGCCTTAAGCTTTGAATGGTTTGAATCTTGACCAAAACTAAATGGCAGAGTTAACACTGAAGGGCGGGTCAAATGCAGAGGACACATTTCTCTATACAGGGACGACTTCAGGTCAAATGTGACAAACAACAACAACAAAAGAGTCTGCGTCCAGAACAACTGACAGGCAACGTATTTCTGATTTCATAGGCTGCAGTTTGAATGAGGAGTGGACCCTGGACTGGACCCTGTTTAGGCTGGGTTTAGTCTAGATTTAGTCCCAGTATCGGCTATATTTAAGCCTTAATCCAGGTGTTGTCCTTTTTCAGTCCTACTTTAGTCCAGGTTTATTTCTGGTTTCGTTTGCTCCACTGACCACATGCCCGAGACCGTGATCAGCACCACGGACAGCTCCACACACAGACTCGCAGACACAACAAACATTCAACCTCGAACACGGGCCAAACCGAGCCAGGACGGACTCGGACTGAGGCCCGTCTCCGCTCAGGGCCTCGGTGATATGATCCTTTTCGGTTCTTCCCCAGTCACGGCCCGTGTTTATCCCGTTTATCCCACATTGTCCCAGTCCCCGCACTCACCTTTCTGGATGTGCTCCTCCAGCTCCTGGTCGAAGCCCTGGCGGAGGCAGTGTCTCCACAGGCCGGTGTTGGTGGAGTTGTAGCGGCGGCTGCACTCGTCCGCCGCGCTCATGGCGAACAGCTGCCTGCGGCTGCGCGTCAGCGGCAGGCGCGTGTCTCCGCGCGCGGCACGGAGCGGCAGGCTGTTGTTGGGGATATAGATGAAGCCCGGGTCTTTGCGGCGGCTCGTGAAGCTGCGGCACCGCTCACGGTATCGCCTCGCGTCAGTCTCGTACCAATGATCGGAGCACAGCGCCACCGCGAGCATCGCCAGCGCGCACAGCGACAGCGACAAGCCAGCGTACAACAGGAACCTCCCGGCCGCCATGGCTCTACAGCGGCATCAGCTCCAGGCACCAGCGGCTCACATCATCCTCAGCCCAGAGACATGCACACGGCCGGTCACACGTCCTGGAGCAGCACGGCCTGGTACAACGCGGTCTGGTCCACACGGTCTGAGCACGGCCGAGGAGAGCGTCAGCCCCGAGCGGCAGCCATCTGGACACACACATGAGCGGCAGGGCGCACAGAGAGATGACCCCGCAGTAGACGCTCCTCCGTGGGGTTCACTCCGGGACGCCTCCCGCTGACAGCCGCGGTCTGTGGTCACTCGGGGCCCGGGATAGAGCTGCTGTCTTTGGGGGTAATCCTCCTCAGACCCTCCGCGGCGGTGGAACGAGCTGAAGAGGAACGCAGTGCACGAGCCCGCCGCGCGTGCACGTGCGAAAAGATGACGGCAGCTGTTTCACGGGCCTCAGATCCGACCAATCCGAGCGCGTCGGAGTCCGTGCACGTGCATCCTCCATGAGGGCGCGCGCTCCTGCAGCTGCTCCTTTCACTTCAGCGGCGCTCACTGTGGACACAACCGGCCTGTCCCCTGTGTGCGTATGTCCTGTGTCCTGTGTGTCCTCTGTGGGACCGTGTCTCTGCGGAAGGCTGAGGGCAGGGGGGTACACTTCACCATACACTGCATAAGACCACTTATATGGTTGATGATGGGTTGTGAGATTCCCCTGGCTGTTGTTGTCCAAAGGAACAGTGGCAGCACCATAGAGGTGGAGCTGGTGCAATTCCCAAAAAGAGATGGATCATGAAGAAAGAGCATTACACTGATATATACTTTGTTTCCCCATAAAATAGTGTTGAATTAAGTATGGTATAGGCCCAACAAAGCTGTATTGACCAAAACATAATAGTGACAGAGACAGTTCTCATATTGTTCAGCAGATAAAGCTTCATTAATCACTTAAAATGATTCCACGACATGGTATGGGCAAGTTTGCTTGGCCAATTTTCTTAATCGCCAAAACGCCAAGGCGTGAATCTCGCAATTGTAGCCCTAAGTAAAGCACCACCTCTCCAAATGCAAATGTATTTAATATTAAGACCACACGGCTGTTTGGTGAGGACGTTTGAACATAATTGATATTTTCCACATTTTTACGAGTAGTTTGTGATGGGGAATTATAGGGTTAATTCGGCCCTCACACATATCATCTTATCATACGGTACTGCTAAATCAGTACACTTGGCCTTCTACATGACTTGTGGCCTAATAAACGTGGCACAAAGTCAGCACTTAGATCCACGTAGCGCATTGCCAGTGCGTAGACCCTTAGTGTCTACGTGTCACCAACATTATTTAATCCTCTTCATGTGGAAGTATCGCCAGACTTCTGAATGATCAATGCCCTGAACACTGTATTGGCTGTTCAAATGTCTCCAGGCCTGTACTACGGTAATAAAACTTCTTCTACGTAAGACATCCAGACTGGTCTCCATCCTTCCACCCGTGTTTCCTCGGACATCTCCGGTATCTCCCTAACAGTTTGTCAGGTGTTTGATCTCTGATATGTGCAGTAATATTTCTCATAATCATGAGGGCCAGATTTTGCCCTCGGGCCTGACATTGCATACCCCTGCACTACACAATTGGCTGCACATCATTGAGTACTTTCTTTTCAACTTGAGTAATATTAATCATTTTATTTCCCACTGATCACTTAGATTTGGGCCATTACCAGGGCTGCTGTGGTGTCTGGTGCCCTAAGCAGAAATGTGTTGTCGTGATCATCGTTCTCACTGGATATGTTTTATGTCAACTTCATAATAAAACACTGATGCAAATGCTGTACACTGTCATTGAATCAAGGGCCTCAATTGGTGCCCTCAGAGCACTTGATGGCCGAGGCACAGCGCATTAGGAGTAGGGCTGGGTGCCGTTAAACGATGCTCGTATGGTTTCAAACAAAAGTTTAGGTACTGGTAGCATAAAAAATAAAAGTATGGAAAGCGGTACCGGAAAAAAATGCAGTTTTGATGCTGTTTGTTCAGGGACAGCATTAAAGGAAGTGACTTGGTTATTCAGCTCACCACTCGTGATGGAGGAGGTGAGGATGGACCACTCGGTGATGGAGGAGGTGAGGATGGACCACACGGTGATGGAGGAGGTGAGGATGGACCACACGGTGATGGAGGAGGTGAGGATGGACCACACGGTGATGGAGGAGGTGAGGATGGACCACACGGTGATGGAGGAGGAGGTGAGGATGGACCACACGGTGATGGAGGAGGTGAGGATGGACCACACAGTGATGGAGGAGGTGAGGATGGACCACACGGTGATGGAGGAGGAGGTGAGGATGGACCACACGGTGATGGAGGAGGTGAGGATGGACCACACAGTGATGGAGGAGGTGAGGATGGACCACACGGTGATGGAGGAGGAGGTGAGGATGGACCACACGGTGATGGAGGAGGTGAGGATGGACCACACGGTGATGGAGGAGGAGGTGAGGATGGACCACACGGTGATGGGAGGAGGTGAGGATGGACCACACGGTGATGGAGGAGGTGAGGATGGACCACACGGTGATGGAGGAGGTCAGGATGGACTGATGATGCCGTGTAGAACTGCACCAGCATCCTGGTAGGAAGCTTAAGTTTCTTCAGCAGCCTCAGGAGCAACATCCTCTGCTGGGCCTTCTTGATGAGGGAGCAGATGGTCGGCTCCCATTTGAGGTCCTGGGTGATGGTGGTGTCCAGGAAAGGAAGGAGTCCACGATGGAGATGGGGGTGGGAGAGTCTGTCAAGACAGTTTTTTTGTTTGTATACTTTCCCCGTAGGGAAATTTGTCCTCTGCATTTGACCCATCCTTCGATGCCACTGGGCCAACCCGTGAGGAGCAGTGGGCAACAGTGGGGCTGAGTCTTTCCTGAGGTCCACAATCATCTCCACTGTCTTCTGGGCATTCAGCTCCATGCTCAATAATCTCTATGCAAAACTACTATTTATTTATTACTTATTGCCTTAAACATTTTGTATTCATTGTATATAAGATATCTCTATTTACTATTTAACTGTTTGCACATTTCCTGCCTATTTTGCTCACCCTGAGTGTTTCTGAGAGCTGATGTAACAAGTGAATTTCTCCATTGTGAGATCAATAAAGGCTTATCTTATCTTAGTTCAGCCACTGAGCTGTAACAACTGGAGGCTGCACCGGCGCTGACTGGAACTTTATCGGGGACAGGAGATTGAGGACGTTTATTTGCAAACTGGTTTAAACTAGGACCTGGCAACAATAAGAGAGGAGCTCATTCTGCTTTCTGATAGGATAATTGTCAAAACCTTCTACAGACCACCTTAAAAACAGTAAGTAGAAAAAGTAGTTTTTCATAAAAAATACTAACTTTTCCCTGAAATGTTTGCTCTTTTTGAGTCTGTGTAAATGGAAATGATTAATCAATTACTAAAATAGTTGTCAACTATTAGGAGCATCTTAATAATTAGTTCTTCAACTAAGATACATTCTTGGAAAATATCATTCTTATTTCTTTTGTGCCTTGTCTTATAATAGTGGTATTTTTTTCACCAATACGTCTTTACCCCTTTCAAAAGTACATTATGGATTTTTTTATGAGAAAAAACAACAACACCTCTTTATTCCCGCGTATTCGACCTTTTGGTGACCCAGCGACTGTATGAGTGGTTAGAATGACGCCCCTATACTTTACATTGCAGTGGCCTCTATGATGCTGCATAGATTTGGATGAACACAGTTACATACGGCACAACACACACACACACAAACGATCAGACCTCCTATGCCATTCATTTGTAAAAGAGATTTCTTGTATATGTTATATGGCCTTTGGTGAAAAAGGTTTAGCCAGCTGATGGTGTGCTGCCCTCTTCTGGTATTAATGCAAAACATCACCATTTATTTAAAGGTGAACTCGTTTAATTCCAGTCACACATTACTTGGATTATTTTATTTAATGTTATTCTATGGTCAGAGTGAAACACTGCGTAAAAAAATAAACACTGATACGTGTTGTACCCGGAACCTTTTGTGTCCATCCACAATTCCCCACGGATCTAAAACACAACCGGACCTTTCTGTAACATGCCTTAGCTCTGTCTGACAGTAGCGGCGTAGTTCTGCCTTTCTTCGTAGGAAATACATCGTATTTAGTATGATTTAGTTTGAAAAGAATAACTGGATAACTCTGGAATAAAGGTTACGAAGCGCAACACGCCCTGAACCCGACATAGGAACGAGTGTCGGCGGGTTTTGGTGAAGGTTAGCGTTAGCATCAGAGGCTAACATTGGCTACATCCGCAGAAGGACCACAGTCTAAGCGCTGAAGGACTCAGGTGCGTTTGTTTACATGAGAGAAACGATTTGGTGGTTTCAGAAGAAAAGCACATGCATGAAGTGGATTGAATACTGATTTCATATGGGGTAGAGGAGAGCACGCGGGGAGGTTTGGGCAACATAAGACATTTCTGAGCTTTACAGCCAAGGCTTTCAACATTTTGGCACGATACTAAAGGCTCATGCTTCATGAGATGCAAGAACTTTGGGGACGTCCATGGAGACGTCTTGTAACTAAAGACATAATAATAATGATAATAATAATGCATCGGTTTATGTAGCGCTTTTTTGGACACTCAAAGACGCTTTACATTGCACTATTCTTTCACTCCATACTTGGTGGAGGTAAGCTACTATTGTAGCCACAGCTGCCCTGGGGTAGACTGACGGAAGCGAGGCAACCAGTCTGCGCCATCAGCCCCTCCGACCACCAGAAACCACTACATTCGCTAGGCTTCCTGGTGTTACCAAATGGTCTCCCATCCAAGTACCGACCAGGCCCTTCCCTGCTTAGCTTTCAAGGTCTGACGGGATCGGGCAGAGCAAAGGCGGTATGACCATGTCCATGGTTACAAGCCAAAAATGACTTAATTTCATTCTTGCAGCTCTTGATGTAAGAACAAAGTTCTTGCATCTCATGAAGTATGAATGAGCCTTAATGGTGCGTACAGACCAAACGCTGACACGCCACCACTTCCATGTTAACCCTATGTAGACGTGCTTCGACGCGCGTCGAAATGTAAGCAAAGATGTCCGCGCGTATGAAGCGTTGCAAATACGAGCAGATGAGGATTAACGCGCGTCAAAGCCAGTGAGAACAGCGATGCCCGCCCACTGCTTCATGCACTCAAGTAATCACAATCTACACGTGCGTTCATTTACGCCTTGTTAACCAATCCGGGACTGGGCTCAAATAGTGAGCACAAGCGTCACCTGTTACCTGCAGCAGTGGCGCAAAAAGAGCATAAGCAATATATGCCTTTCATAGGGGCGCCAATAGTGATGTGTTCTTTTTAACAGTCTATGTGTGTCGGTCGTGAACGATCCGGCTCTTTTGAACGAGTCTTTACAGTGAAGGATATGAACAGGTTTGCGGTGGTGAAGTGTTTTTTTTTTTTATTCCTCTTTGGGGAGGGGCGTCACTTTAGTTGTGCTTATTTTGCGAAACAAAAGTCACTGCTAGAGTGGGGCAGAGAGGATTGGCAGAAGGACTGTCATCTCCACCCCCACGAGGAGCTCAAAGTGAGCATGAGGCAACAAGTTTGAGAAATAAAAGTCCTAATGAAATAATAAACACGGTTACAGAGGAGATCGCGTTGAAGCTTGCGTTGTTTTCTCCCCTCTTGCGCGAGGGAGAGAGAGGGAGAGGAGGAAAAGTTACGTGAATGAAGCAACAGAAGCTTAATCGGGCCGTGTGATTGTTTTTTTGTGATAACAAACTCCATAGAGGGAAATATCGATGTTATATTGTGTGAAATAGTGACATTTTCGTTAAAATAAAGTCAATTCAGAGGGTATTTATTTTCTTAAAAAAAAAAGAAACAACCATCAAAGAGCCATGTGTGTGTTTGTGTGTGTGGGGGGGGGGGTAGTTGCGCCCCTGACCTGCAGCATGGAGGAGAAGTTGATCATCGCGGTTTGCGCTCGGCCTGAGTTGTATGACACGCCTCCTAATTATGACGCTTGCAAAACTTCACGCGCCGCAAACAGGCGTTTCTCGCGAGTGTGAAGCGGCCATGTTTGGCGTCCAACTAGAGGTTGACGGAGCGTGGACGCACGTTCGGTCTGAACGCACCTTTAGTCTGCAGACTCTCCAGAACCATGTGCAGAGAGACCTCTAAATCATGAGGCTTTAACCTCTTAACCCTGCCTTAATCAAGCGCATTTTCTCCAGTTCAGCTTTACCCAAATGTAAAAGCTTCTCGACTGGAGCTTATTGCCAATAGGCCAGAGTACTGCCTCATTTGAAAGTTAAAACCTACAAAACCTTTACCGCTTTTTGGTTGATTTTTCCTCACTGTTTTGTCGCCTGCTTTTCACGTTTTTGTTGCATTTTGTCGCCTGTTTTGTCAAATTTTGTTGCGTTTTTGTCAGTTTTTTGTTGTTGCTTTTTCATAGGGCTGGGCAGTTGAATAAATGTTTGTTCTGTGGTAAATTTGAAAATATTAAAGGACCAGTTGAAAACATTATGCATCATTTATGATGCACCAGAGTGCCCACAATCTAACCTAAATCCTTAAAGATCTCCCCTGATTGTTTTATAGAGCTTCCTCTCCCCCAAACCAAACTTAGTCTCTGAATTACAAGTCATTAGTAGAAATACAGTTCTTAAATGAAAGCTGACTTTCAAGTTTAGAGAGTACTTGTGATTGTAAACCTCCAAATCAATTAATGAATCAATCATATTTGCACTACGTAAGTGGATTGTTTGAGTTCATTAATCATAAAATGTACATGTGTGTTGAAAAAAATAAAAAATCTGCAAGCCGCCGCGCTCCAGCCACGGCCCCGGAAACTGTCACCTTTTTCACCATGTATATGTTTGCATGTCTGATATATTGAAACATGAAACAGGCCCTTCACATAGAAAACTGTATTCTAAAAAAGTAAAACAAACCGAAGTGTTGGTCATTACTGAACTTGACTTACTGACGCTGATAACCACTAAGATCTACAGGAAACATAGCAGATGGATCAGACCTGTCAGTACCACCTCCAGATAAAGAGGAACAGCAGGAGAACAACAGAATGATGGAATGACCCTTTGGTTAACTCACCTTTCAGGCAGATACTGTGGAGCTTCCATGAACAGTTAGTGACGTCACACTCTGCGACAGCGACCTCTCAGTTTAGCCTGGTCTCTCTTAGCTCTAAAACACTGAGTGGCCCAACGCTCCCGACAGCCCAACCCTCTCCGCTCTCCCCTACAAGGGGTAACATTTCAAGGGTCAAATTAGCGTCTAATTTGTTGTTGATAAATCCAATAGTGAGTATGTGATGTTTGGAGTTTGTGTCTTTTGTAATTTGTGAAATAATTAGGTTAAAAAAAGAAAAGAAAAATAGTCTGGTAAACCACACCCACTTCTTTTCTGCTTGAAAGAAGGTGGGTCTGGACACACACGGTAAAAAAGGGACTAATTGGCGACTGAGGCCGAACCAATCACAGAGAAAGGTTTCGTCACTCGCTGCGCCACTATGTTCTAGTTCAATCAACAGTTATTAGCCAAAACTAATCCTGGATGAATTAGTCGAGGATTTTATATTCAGTTCATATTGTGTGAGTTGGACTAGCCTGGCTAACGCCAGACTAAAATCACAAGTGATATTTAGTCTGGGGACCACCAATTCATTTTCTCGTAGGAGAGGTGTGGTTTACGATTGTCCATAGCCGTTTATTGGGCGCTACGAATGTCTCTCATGCGTCTGCACGTAGCCATAGCCAATCGTATCATGGTATCAGATGATGTATGACGTACCTGCTGTAAACTTTTGAGCTAAACTATTTAGAACACGTTCTAAAGCTTGATCGAAAGATGGCATTGCGTCTGCTGCTGTCATGTTGGATCCGTAAATATTTTTTTATTTTTTTAACCCTAAACAAACTACAAGCTTCCGTATGTCAAATAGCGCTTCATCGTCTTACCGTCCCTCCTCGTTCTGTGATTGGTGCCCAAATCCATGGAAAAATGTCGGCCATGGTCCCCAGGCTGTTGTGAAGTTCGAAAAGATTCGAGCGCACACAGCAGTCTGGCGTTAGCCAGGCTAGAGTTGGACTACAGCTGTCGTCACATCCGCTAATTGGTTTATGTCACTGACAATGTTTCCACGTTGGGCCCGCCCGTTCAAATTGCTCCGTGAACAGACTAACTTCCCTGTGTGGAATGGACAGGGAATAGTATGGCAGAGCCAGGCAATAAAAAAACAGGATGTGTCAAAATTAGTTAAATTTTCAGGGAAAAAATTGTTCCATTATCATTAAGAAACACCAATCCAGGGACCCTCATATCTGGTCAGTCTATCTGGGTAAGAGGCATTTGACCTATCCAGGATGTGTTCAACCAGTTTGAAAGTATAAGACTGAGTTGTGACACTCACTATACATCATATTGTTTTCCCTCCCTTGGTAGGATGTCTGGTCTCTCCTCGTACGCGGTGCGGATGGCTCGGCTGAGTGCACAGATCTTTGGGGAGGTGGTGCGGCCCACAGACCAGCGCTCTCTGAAGGTGGTGCGGCTCTTCCAGGAACAGCCTCTGGCCAAAAGGAAAGAAGTGTTCGACTGGTACCCACAGCACAAGATCTACTACGCCATGACCCAGAAGCTACGCTACTTGGGCCTCTTCAGGTTAGACTAAACTTGGGACAAAGGCGGGACTAAGCCACAGAGTGTGCTAATTTGAGCTGGACACAGGGACATTTAGTTCTTCGCAGAGGACACACCTCTGAACTGCAGCATTTATGAATTTGTCAATTATGGTTCACGTTTCAGTCACTGGTGTCAAATTAAAGGGTAACTGTGCCACCATTTTGGTAACAAATAATGGTGGCATGTTTTCTCTTTTAATTTAATGGGGGTCTTTAGGCTTTAATAAACAGGACAGTTCAGTGTCAAGAGGAAGATGTTCAGTAAATTACCTGCAATTTTTCTTGTATTATTTTTTATGTTTAAATTTCAATGCGTAGAGAGATGAATACAGACTAATGTAAGTCCAAATACAGAGTAACTAGAAAAATCCTTTAGGCATGAAGTACCTTAAGTGTAGACTGCAGGTGCCCTTGTGGACACCAGAACTACTGCAAAGTATAAGCTACACTCTTCTCTACTAGTTGTGAAAATTGTAATAGTCTACAGAAGAAATTCACAGTGTGCTCAGCCGCTGATCAGAATGCGCATCACACCTTCAGACTCATCTTCACACTTGTCTAGCACATGCAGATTTTATACTTTTATTTAATAATTATTTCTTTGACAAAGAATGCAATCTCTTCTTTTTGTGCATCTCTCTTTAGTTGAAGCTGTATGTATTAACTTCCATGTCTCAATTCTGCCCAAAGCAGCTGCTTGATGCGCAGTAGGGCTTCTGAACTTTTGGCTTTAGTTGCTTCTAAAAAGCAATGCACCGATACTACATTGAAACAAAATTAAAATTGTGGTCAGGCCCAAATAAAATTGTGGTATGAATTTTTTGCCCTATTGCCCACCCCTAATGAGTCGGTCATTTTGTCTGCTGACGAAGCTGACCCCATGCAGCCAGCGGTCAAGTGCAAGCTAATGCCATTGTCTGCACTCCGGCAATTTGCAGTCAGAATGTCCTGATCTGATATCCAAGCATTTTGAGAGTATCAGATTGGATCGGTTTTTATGACTGAATCAGGTCTGATTAACCAAAAGACAATTGTGAATCTGCTGCGGCTCCGGCCTGCAGGTTTCTATTGCTAAGCTACTACCGCTAATGGCAACAGCCTCAACACAAAACTTGTTCTTAGTTGAAAACATTCCTCTGTAAGAACAAATCCTGAGAACAGCCAGGAGGGCTCTGTTCATGATCATGCTCCCGATGGAACCCAACATTCTGAGTCATACCGTATTTGTACATATTAAATCTTAATTCTGTCCAGAAAACATGTAAATATGATTTTAATAAATTACAGATACGTTGTTTGTTTCAGAAATAAGCTGGTAATATCACTTGAACTTTTATTAATGGAAAGTACCAATGTATTACTGCTAAAACTTTTTAATGCCACAGTTCACAAATAGCATTAAATGCACTGCATTAATGTTATTTGAGAAAGACGAGCTTCAGCCTCGATCTCGCAGGTAGAGGTACAGCTCCCACCGCATCGATTTAACGGGCTGACTTTGGGCTGGGCGATTTTGCCTGAAAAAAATCTCAAATTTTTAAAAGAAAAATCAGAGTTTCTATTTGATTTTCGATTTTTTTTTTTTACCAGTGCACTTAAAGCTGCCCTAAGTGATGTCTTTTTGATTTTTTTTCATCAGTAGGTGGAGTAGTGAACCCTGCTCTGCTCCCCCCACTCCTCCCCTCTTCTGGCTTTCCCCCGTCACCCACGCCCCTCACTCCCCTCCACACCGTAGACCCCACGCTGCTCTGATTGCATTCAATGAGATACGGAAATCTCAATCTTGTGTGAACACACACATTTATCAGCATAAATAAGATTTGCAGCAAAGTAAACATTTTGAGACTTTTATTTGCAGAGGGGGAGGGGTTGAGTTTGGCTCATGGGGCCCGCTCAGGGAGTATGCAATGGCCAATTGTCGTTGCACCTTGTCACTGCTGCTGCAGCTGTATTCTCATGGTCGTTTCTGTCAAATCTGTTGGCCCTCTGGAGGCCCCTGCTGGCTTGGGGGCCCCAGACAGCTGCCTGCCTTGCCTTGCCTAATGGCAAGCTACGCCTCAGTGCTCGTGTCCACGTGTGTCTTACACGCTGTTGTTTTCTCTATTCTGGACATGTCGGGACAATCGGGACCCGACGTGTTTTGGTCTGACCGCACGCTCCCGCCCGGGGCTGTGTGAATCCCGCCTGCTCCCGTGAGATTTGTGTTGGGTCCTGCAAGTCCCGCGGGAATTCCCGTCCCGTGCAGGTCTCTAGTTTAGACTAAGGGTCAGACTCAGAATGTATCCCTTCAGCAGCGATGAGAGTACTCTCCTATACGTGCCTGTGTTTATGCAGAATATTTAGCCATGTGCTACTAGTGCTTATGCCACTACAATAAACCTGAAAGGCCTTTAGAAGCAGTTAACGTTCTGTGAAGTGGCTTAAAATGCTAGCCTGGCTAACGCCAGACTGCTGTGTGCGCTCGAATCTTTTCGAACTTCACAACAGCCTGGGGACCATGGCCGACATTTTTCCATGGATTTGGGCACCAATCACAGAGCGATGAGGGACGGTAAGACGATGACGCGCTATTTGACATAAAGCTTGTAGTTTGTTTAGGGATAAAAAAAATAAACAAATATTTACGGATCCAACATGACAGCAGCAGACGCGATGCCATCTTTCGATCAAGCTTTAGAACGTGTTCTAAATAGTTTAGCTCAAAAGTTTACAGCAGATACGTCATACGTCATCTGATACCATGATACGATTGGCTATGGCTACGTGCAGACGCATGAGAGACATGCGTAGCTCCCAATAAACGGCTATGAACAATCGTAAACCACACCTCTCCTACGAGAAAATGAATTGGTGGTCCCCAGACTAAATATCACTTGTGATTTTAGTCTGGCGTTAGCCAGGCTATTAAAATGCTGCAATTATAAAACATTTTTGTCTGATGTGAAATGTCTATTTTAGCCTTAATAATACCAACATTATCTTCTAAGTAATGAATTTTACATGAATATTATTTTGAAATATTGGAATGTCTCAAATACAACCTAATGCTTTTTTCATCTTCCCCTTGGTTCATTATTCACATTAATGTAACTTTGATCTGGGGTGCCTAAACTTTTGCCCAGCATGAAGTGTTAAAATATTGGATCCGGAGCTCAAAAAACTGGATCCACCTGGCTGATCCACCCTAACCCTAAAATATTGATCTTACATGGCTGACCCAACCCGGAGCCGCACACATGGACTGTGATTCTGCTCTAAAATCTTTTTTTAATTTCAGAGATGAACACGAGGACTTTAAGGAGGAGATGCGGCGTCTGAGGAAACTCAAAGGCAAAGGCAAACCAAAGAAAGGAGAAGGAAAACGGGCCACCAAGAAGAAATGACTGGCTTCTGCTCGGACTTTAGATCCAGTCATATCATTACGTCGCTACTATAGGAGGATTTTGACAGCAGCTTTTTGTGATGTGTGACGTTAATAAATTGTTTCAAGTCATTTTGCATTATTTTGCTTTCTCTACATTCTGCAATTGTATCTATTTTACCTGATCTCAATCAATGGATTTGTATAGCTCAATATCACAACAAGAGTTGCCTCATAGGGCTGCACTAAACATTAAGGCAATAAAACAAAACCGTAAATAAGACAATGTAAAGTTCAGGCATCTGAAGTATCCAGGCAAACGTAAAGTCCTAATAAGTGTCAGCAGCAGCAGGTCCTTAGACTCTCCAGCACAGCGAAAAAAACTCAAAAACCCAGCGGGAGAAAAGGGAAACCTTGGGAGAACCACAGAAGGAGAGATCCACTCCATTGACGGACAGGCTATAGAGACCCACGACCAATGGGAGTCCCTCTGCAGATGGGCCAAGATTGCAAAACATCCAGTCCTTGTTGGAGCATTAGTTCTTCTTGTCCAATCCCTGTAGGCGGGGTTCCTCTGTTCGATCTGAAACAGTTACCATCTAATGATCTAATCTCAAAAGAATTGATTTTTTATACATTTTTATGGAACTATCAGAACTTTCACATAGTTTTAAGCCTCTTAGATTGTTTTAGTCTCCGCTAAAACATAAATTATTTTAATTCAATACCGTAATACTGATTGTAATACTATTGAGCGCACCTGAATATAAGCCGCACCATCAAAATTTAAGAAGAAAAATATTTTTATTGTAAGACTTCTCTCTCTGTGCTCCATTAAATATTCCTACAGGTACATTTACTTTTACATGAGCTGAGAATTAGCACTAGATAGAAGGTCTTTATACGTCGCATCAGCTGCAAACTTGCATTTTAACTATGTTGATTCCCTGATAAGTATAAAAGTGTGTTAAAAAGTTTATAAATCAGATTAGATTTAAACCCGTGTGTGTTCAAACTGAAGCGTTACCTGCACAACGGCTCCTTGTGAGAGGCACTGTGTTTGGAGCCACTGACCTTAACCTGTCTGGGCAGACTGTCCCTTCTCTGCGCACACGGGAGTTTCCTGGTGTTCGAAGCCGCTCTGAGTGTGGCCGAGCTGGGTCCGTTCGAGGCTGACTTTTGATTAATTTTGCCCGCAATTATTACCTGCATTAACTGATTAGAAATTATGCATCAGTCTCCTTCATACAAGACGTACAGTATATCTTTCAGTGGTTAACACAACAATTTGGAAACATATTTGGGTCCTGTCCTGTCCTCTGGGTGTACAGCTTGCTTTAATGTAGATACATTTATTCTTTAAATGATCATGACCAACACTGCCAAGCCCTCCCTCTCAAATTGAATGGAATTCTAGAAATAAAAGGGCCAGGTTTCAAGAACAAGTTATTGAGTCTGTTCAAACACACAAACAAAGACTGAGAGATAAAGAACTCAGAAGAGCTCAGAATATGAGGTTCTGCCTGATCATTTACGTTATACTAAGATACTGTCCTGCATCCCCTCCTGGAGCCGCCACCTTAACGTGGTGGAGGGGTTTGGGCACCTGAATGATGCTGGAGCTCTGTTGTCGGGGGCTTGGTGCCCCTGGTAGGGTCTCCCATGGCAAACAGGTCCTAGTTGACGGGTCAGACAAAGAGCGGTTCAGAAGCCCCTTATGAGAGACCAACAGGCCCGGTTAGAACCATGAGGCCGTCCTTCTGTGGACCCACCACCTGCAGGAGGAGCCATAGGGGCTGGTGCAATGTGATTTGGGCAGCTCCAACATCTGCCCCCACGACCCGGCAACGGACAAGTGGAAGAAAATGGATGGATGGATGGACTGTCCTGCATGCTGGGACTCCACTAGTTTTTACACATGACCACAACTAGTAATAGTTAGGAACGTTATGTATGTAGGTATCACAATAACATAAATCATTAATTTTCCGAGCTGCTGTTCATGTTGGAGACTGGCCAATATTTTAGTCAGAGAACAGCAGCGGAACAGGCTTTATGAACCCCCTGTGATGCTTCCAGTAATACCTCCTTTAGCATAAGAAGCTTGGGATGTTCCTTTTCAGCCCATAAGGAACTAAGAATAATCCCACAAGCCACTGCGCTGCCTCCTGAAGGTTTCTGAACGTGGCCGATCTCTGCACGAGTGTGAAATGATTGACAGTTTTGCTGCGCGACATTTAATTAAATGAAAATACGAGCTATGTTCTAAAAGTTTAAAGCAGGTCATGCAGCGTTAGAGACAGCAGCATCTGAAAGTTTTAGGAAATATATGAACTTAAAGCAACGTTATGCACGAAACTTAAGCCACATGGGTCATTTGCATAACATAACCTAATCTTAGGAGCTATATAAGGACAGGATTTGGTAGAATATTTGACCAGAGCATGTTATTTCTGTGACAGAGTTGTAGCAGAAGAGAAGATGAAACAGTTAATTCATCAGTTTGTGTAGTTTCATATCGCAGTGGTTCATCTTTGAAGCTTTCAGTGATAATTGAACAGTGCAGCTTATAAAGAGTTGTTTATTTTAGCACATCATTCTGATATTTGTGCAGTAATTCGTTGCAGTGCAGGAGGATATGGAGCGTATATTGTACGATGTAACTTCCTGGTTCTTCCCTCCGCTGGGGTTGGAAGGTTCAGATTGTTCTGACGGGCAGATGGAGCAGCTGAAGCTCCTGTTCCTTACTGCAGAAGGTTCCTCAAGGTCGACTTCATGACGTCGGCCTCAAAGGTTAAGGAGAAACGAGCGATCTTGCCACTTTTTAGATGCAGCCATTGCGGGCAGAGCTGGAGGAAGACAGCGATAGAGATTGGCTTATTGTGCAGATGAGAGGTGTACATTTGAAAGGAACTACATGAGCTCTCCATTATCTCCATTCGGACAACTTTATGTTTGGATTTGGAGCTGTTATCATTTTTCTCACATCAAAATTATGATGAAAACAATTCATAGCTTTTTGTGATTTAAATAATAAAAAATAGAAAAGGCTGACAGTTAGAACATAAAGGTTTTTACTTAATGCTAGTGCAGCCCCCAGGAGTTAAAGCTCAGTGACCGAACTCGGGAGGTTCTTAGCTTTCGAATAAGATAATCACATTTGGAGGGAATGCCAATGATGTCATAGCATCCCAACAGCATTACAACAGGAGCCAAATGAGACAAGTCAGAATTGTTTTTGTTAATTTTGACACTTTGAATATTGAGGGTTCTGTTCTTGGGTCTACACGTGCAGCTTAAAGAGCAGATAAGTTTTGATATTTTCCTAATTATAACTTTGATGGATAATGTCTGTATTAATCATAGTGGTACATAAGTGAAGTGGACCTTTTTTATAAAAACTATGGTGCTCAAATGTGACCATCAGACCAATTTTTGCTGTTGACCAACATTTTAGTGCGAGACAGAGCTACATTAAGGTTCCGAGGTTAAAATAATGGTGTGGTGCACAATTCAATTCAAGCCCCTACTGATGTTTGACTGCATTGACCCTCGCTAGACCCCCTCCAGTTATAGAAGTACAATATGGTTCATGAAAACAGTAATGGAAAAAATTATAATTTTAATTATACATCTCCGTTTGTCACCTCACAAAAACCGGTGACCAAGGAAACTTTTCTTTTCCTTCTTTTTCTTACAAAATAATACATGATCACCTTTATTATTGTAGAAATGTCATCAAGGCAACCAAATAAGTTCTTTCTGCCATTTTTTAAGCTTAAAGATGCACTATGCAACATTTTATGTTTAAAAAAAGTTGATATTAATATGTACTTTCAGTGATCCAGCGGATGCTTGGGGGTTAGCATAGCGCCTTAACTTACCATCCGATGGCCTGTAGGACGCTCCAGGATCATTTGTTTTTAAGGTTTTCACTGCTGATTGAACTGTATCCATGGTTACATATACATTCCATTCCAAGAACCTACCAGAATTCCTAAAAAATCTGAAATAAGATGGATCCTGGAGCATCATAGGAGCCACCGGGATGGAAAGTGAAGGCACCAAAATAGCCACCCATGCAGCCGGTGTGTCACTGAAAGGTCAAATACGCACTAATATCAACTTTCTTTTACATGAAGAGTTGCATATAGTACACCTTTAAAGGTGCACTATATAGTAGAAGATTGCAAAGTGAGGAGAGAGAGAGAAGGAGAGAGAAATTTCAAAAGTAAACAAGGTGCCAGGTCTTCTGATTGAACCAGACAGGCCGGTTCACAGGATAACTCGTCTCATTGGTCAAATTTATATGATTTATTCTGATTAGTGACGGAGATTAGAAAGGGAGAGACTTTACAAACAAATATAATTATTTAATATTACTTCACTACATCAAATTGAAGGCCCAGGCGGTCAACAATAGTTTAGTTTACATAAAAATTACTGAGAGGCGAGTGCCGCAAATGGCTCTTGAGTGATCAAAAATATGTAGGTAAATACAGGTGCTCTCAAGGAATAGGCCACAATAGAGGATGACACGGGAGTGATTTCTCACTCCTGTCCCGTCCCACTCCCACAAAAAAAATCCTGTCCCATCCCAGTCCCGGTGTGATGTGCAAAAAAAAATCTTGTCCCGTCCTGTTCCCGACAGAATCAATCCCACTCCCGTCCCAATCCCGCATGTTTTACAAAGTTTTTTTAGATGCACATCAGGCCGATAAAAGCCACATGTTGTGACTGAAATAACCAGGGCTACATTATTAGTCTAACCACCAGCACTATTTAAATAAAGTCGTTTAGGAAGTTTCAGTTTTATTTCACAGGGGCAGTGGAACATGACACCTCCCCTTTAAGATCGCTGTCCCTTTAAGATACCCAGCCAAAGGCCCTGTCATCGTATGTACACAGCTTTTATTACACACGAAAACTAGTGGCTGTGAAGTTCACTTTTTTACTTTAGCGTTCGCCTAATGCCACTGTGTTCAGCACCAACACATCTCCCTCTGTCCGCGCTGACAGCGGCTCCAGCCACACGCAGCCGCGCGCGAGGTAGAGAGAGGGGGAGAGAGAGCGCCGTGTTTGGGCCGACAAGAGGAGGGTGCATTGTTGCGGCGCATGGACAGAAGGCAGGATGAAGAGAAGAAAGTTAGCGCTTATTTGTATATTTAATCATTTCTCTCCGTGTTTTGTGCCTCATGAAATAACAGCAGCATGTCGCTGCATTATCTGCCACTTTCTACCTCTGTGATGCGATATACTCCCGCCCACTCCCGGTGTTTTTTTCCCAGTCCCGTCCCAATCACGGGATCAATAGTGAAATTCATTCCCATCCCGTGGGAATCCCGCGGGAATCCCGTGACCCACGGGAATCCCGACAAATTGTCATCCTCTAGGCCACAACATATGCTTGAGCAGAAAAAGGTTTGCTGCACTGTCACTCAAAAAGTTGTTAATTTGGGTCCGAAGTACCATCATGTAGTGAAGGGTTAATGATACCTCAAAGTGTGTGTCACACACTTTCAAAATAGTGTCACACTGTATCACACTGTGTCGGTAAACTTATAGTCGCCATCTAGTGGTGAAAAAGCATTGCAGCAGTGAGACTGAAAATAGCGAACTCAACAATGACTGAGCTCATTTATTATTTCCTGTTCAGTAATGTGAACCAAATCGTCAGGAGCTGTTTTACCAGCTGAGAGTGATCATTTAGAAAAAGGAAAACTGCTCTGGATAATGAGAATAGAAAGAAATGAATGGGAATTAATGAGAGAAGTATCAGTGATAACCATCTAAAATTGAAGTCACTGACCAAGATTTAATAAAGGATAGTGCTTGTGACAAAAGGGCACCAAACATACTTTTGCGTTTGATTACCAGAGGATGTCAAGTTAAAAGACTAACTCATAGTCCATCATCTGATTCAAACTCACGACCACCGGCTTGTTAACCGGACGCTCTCCTCACAGAGCTACATGCATGGTTGAAAATGTTACGAATGTACTGGCCTATATGTTTTTGCATTGCACTACAACATGAAAGAGGAAAACAGATGACTGTTGTGCTTTACACGTAATCTATTGAATCATTTTGTTGTCAGAGCAGATTCGCCTCGTGCCAAAGATTTTTTCGACCCGAGGCGGGCACTCGAGTTCAGGGGCGCCCACAGGATCGGCGCCCAGTGCATAAATCTCAAATGACTTTCTGTGCTTGATACGTGTGTCGATACCTTCATGCATATATATATATAACACACACACACACACACATATATATAGTACAAATTCAACGCCATATTAGTCCAGTCACAATAAAGCTATTCGCCGCTGTTTTAATTCAAAATTAATAATCTTAACTGGTAATTTTTTGTCCCTGTGTAGCTTGTGAAGACCATGCTTTCATTCATATATTTAAATCATATTATGGGTATTATATGAAATCAATTAAATTTGTACAATATTTAAACCTATAGGGATGTGCCATTTTAATCACTAAGAGCAAATCCTTCACACATAGCCTATACCTTTAAGTCAGGAAAGTGATGATGATGATTGTTATTTTTATTATTATTTTCTTCCTTTAAAATGCTTGTTTTCCAAACAAACAAACTTTAGTGATGGTCGTTCTATTTCAGAGACAAAAAACGTCTTATATGCGCTGTTCCCATAAAATCTTATTTTCTGAACATTCATTAGGTCTATGTTTCGAGGGATTTGATCTGTGCGCTTGTTGAGATCTTTATTGTTGTTGTTGTCGTTGTCATTGTTGTTGTTGTTGTCTTTGTTGTTGTTGTTGTCGTTATTATTATTATTATTATTATTATTATTATTATCGGGACTCTCTGGCGCCCCCCTCAGCCCGCCCTGCGTCCTGCTCTTCTCTGACTCTCGCAGTTTAAAATGGCGGCCGTGAGCAGCGCCGAGTCCCCACCGGCCGTGTTCAACGGAGGAGAGGCCGTGGACCGGGAGAGCTCAGGCCGGGAGGAGAGCGCTCTGGGACCGGGTCTGGACGAGCTGGAGCCCGGCTGCCCCGCGGGACTCACGGGGGGCCCCCAGGACGAGGAGGTGAGCACTGGGGAAAGGGCTGGTCTTTCTGGGCTGGAGGCTGGAACCGATCTCGTCCCACTTTGCGTTGGGATTTCTGCACTGCATTTTCGCAAATCAATAGTCCCACAGATGTAAGGTTTTACCGGCGTGACCTTTTGCATTTAATGAATCTACACGCTTTGATTAGTCAGTAGTTTGTCCTAAAACCGTGCATGTTTTGTCACATCGCCATTGCACATCAGGCTACTTGCAGAGCAGATCACCAGGTAAAGTGCCCATACAGAGATGCTACAGGAGAATATGCATGTATTTAAATGCTACTCTCAACAGCGTTTGTAACATGTCCTGCTTCTTTCCGCTTTGTCTCAGATAATGACCCTTGGGGGTCCACTCCCGGTCCATTTGGTTTTGGGGAGCCTACAGCTGAGGTGTTAGCGGGGTTAGCAGAAGCGTTTAGCCGGTACAGTTAGCGCAGGGCCCGGTGTGAGGCTGCGAGCATCTCCCTGCGAGCACCATGGAGGTTCCCAGGGTTTGTGTCGCCCGTTTCTTATAAAGGGCTATTAAGCGGCTAGACCGACCTTTTTTAACCACTTAACCATGTTTTACGGATGAAAATACGTCGCAGGAGTTTTCTCTTCTTTTTTTTCCATTTATGAATGTTTCAGTAATCCTACGTGGTCAGTGGGGCTGTGCAATAATATCGCATTACATTTTAGCGCAAAATTCGTCAGAAGCCACAATATAAAGTCCCTATCGCAAAATCATTAAAGACTGAGACGACCTTTTTTTTCCCCTTTTTTTTTTTGCAACACCACTGAAGAAATGCATTGCGGTTGTAAATGTGTCAAAGTTCACTTTTAGTTATAATCATCCCGATTCAGTCAAAACCCTCCTTTTCACCTGCTGATGTTCTAAGGTGGTGCTCCTCTGTGCATAACCTGTACACAACTTGCACTCAAAAAGAGTTCTGTATTGAATGTTTTATTGTGTTGTTGTTGGGGAGATCCAGCAAACATCATTCTGGACTAACATCAGCTGAAAACCTAAAAAGTAGACCCAACAAACTACATTGGTAAAGTAACACACTGTAGTGTCCACAAGCTTTTATGTGTAGATATATTCCTGTATTTTACATTACCATTGGTTGATGATTATTAATGTACTTGAGGGATGATGAGCTTTAGTCACGATACATATTTGTGATACACACAGGTTAAAAACAATAGCACACAATAGTATTATTCACTATTATAAGGAACTGCAGTCCTGAAAGCAGTGGAACACTGCAGGCATTGTGGAACTTTCAACTTTGTATGCAAAAAAACCTTGACATTAGTGCATATTTGGCTGTATTGGGTGGTTAGCATGGCGCCTTTACAGCCGCTGGATCACCTAAAAGGTCAAATGCACCTTGTAATATGCAAGATGTCATTAAGGTTATGTTATACTTTGTTAATCCCCATATGTGGCTTCTGGATACCCATCTCCAGATGTGGAGCCAAGCTAATAGTCAGAAACACCTGGCTGGAGGATTACCCTATTACACATGTTTTTAGTGGTAGGGGAAACCGGAGTACCCGGAGGAAAGCACAGACACGGGGAGAAAATTAAAACGGCATACAGAAAGGCCCCGTCTGGTCGGAGATCGAACCCGGGACCTTCTAGCTGTGAAGCACGAGCGCTAACCGCTGTGTCGCCCATTAAAGTATTGAGATACATGAAATGTTGTCTCATGATTATCTTGGACAAAATAATTGCGATTAGTTTAGGGAGGCACCGATACCACTTTTTCTAAAACTGATACGAGTACTTTGATTTGAGCACTTGCTGATACCAAATTCTGATACGACTACAAAGCATTTTCTGCAAACATACTTTTTAAAGAATATAGAAGGTTTATAGACTGACTTTTGCACAGCAGATTGGTTAGTAATTAGTTACACATTTACATTTCTTGCGTAAAGTAGGCTACACTTTTAAGAGAGTTGTATCAGAATTTTACTTGCTGCTCTTTTTATTAAATTTATTTTTCACTCAATGTCATTTTTATTTTCATTGCATATGATAATCATTATAATTGTTTTCTTAGTCTTAACGTTGTGATCTGTTTCTTGGGTTTCACTTGATTTATAAAGATGTTAAATGGAGATGGTTACGGCCACACTGTGACTGTCACGTCCAAAATACGCCTGTGTTATGTTTTATTTAATAATAGTATTGCAGTGGTTACATACAGTGGTTGAAAAGTATCCGTACCCCTTTAACTTTTCACCGTTTTACCAAACCTGAGTTGAAATTTTATGTGAAAGACACACACTGTGTGTGACATACAATCAAGAAGTGAAATGACATTTATACATGATTTTGAACTTTTTTTTTAATGAAATCTGAAAAGTGGGATGTGCTTTCAGGGTATCTATACCCCTTTCCTTTTAGTGCAACCAATTGCCTTGAGAGGTTTCCTGGTGATTTCTGAATGATCACATGTTGACCCAATGACTAAATAGAGTCTACCTGTGTGTGTAATCTAATGTCAGTTCAAATACAGCTGCTCTGTGATGGTCTCAGAGGTCTGTTAAAACACTATTGGGGAGCAGACAGCATCATGAAGTCCAAAAACACAACAGACAGGTCTGGGATAAAGATATTGAGAAGTATAAAGCTGGGTTAGGTCCAGAGGTTCCGTTAGACTTTTTTTTGTCGGCCACTTTGGCCGGCTGGGTTGTAAAATGTCGGCCATTCACAAGAATTACCGGCCATTAAAAATGTAGAGCCTATAATGAATGTGGCTTATTATCAATAACGATCTACATTTAGACCGAGCGCTACACGAGTGCTTTAGTGAGTCCAAAACACGGCTATTTCTAATAAAAGAATGACGGGAGAAAAATGTAACAACAACTCAGATCCAAACATAAAGTTGTGCGCGTGGAGACGATAGAGGCAGCAGGTGCCACGCGGATGTACCCGCTTGACAGAAGGAATCTATGACCCGAACGCTGTCCAGATCTGACCACATCAGCTGCACACACGAGGGCTGGGCTGTAGATGCTATTCCGCGCTTTAATGTGGCTTCAGGTGTAACATTAGCAACGTCTCTAACCGCTGAAATATTCTGGCGGGACGAATCGACAATGCTAAAGTCACCAAAAATCAGTCTCAAGAGATGCGCCCCGGACCCAGCTCTGACACACTCGAGAGCGGCTCCGAACACCGGTAACTTAACCGAGGCGTCTGCGCAGACTGACCGAGGGAAGCGCCTCTAAACCCGGCCAGTCTCTCAGGAAGAGCTGCTGTGGGACAGCGCGTCAGTCTGACTGAACACATGGAGTTTACAGAATATCCTCATCGAATTCATTAGCTGCTGAGTTCTTAACACACTTTTATAAAAGTAAATGTACCTGTAGTTCGCTGTTTTCTTGGAAAAGAAAACGGTTCGTGAAGAACCACGAAGAAAAAGCGTAACATATCCAGAGAGCGATGAAGGCGCTTCAACTGCGCTTCGTAAAATGGGCTAAGGGCGTAAGTCGAAACTTTTTTGGATAGAAATATTGAACATTTTTTAATATTTAGGCCTGTCTCGAAAACACTTTGTCATGTTAGTCACTGGCTTAGGTCAAATGTTGTATTTAATATATTTTTCTATATTCTCTCCATATTTTTATTATTATTATTATTTATTTTTTTACCGTCTGCCAATTTGGCCGATGGAAATCATTTTTACCGGCCATTTGCTTTTCAAACCGGCCAAAAGCCGGCTACAGCCGGCTAACGGAAACCCTGGTTAGGTCATAAAAAGATTTCCAAAGCTTTGAACATCTCTCAAAGTACAGTTAAATACATCATCCAGGAATTGAAAGAGTGTGGCATCACTGCAAACCTACCAAGACCCGGCTGTTCTCCTAAATTTACTGACCGAACAAGGACAGCACTGACCAGAGCTGTTACCAAGAAGCCTATGATGACCCTGGATGAACTGCAGAGAGCTACAGCTCAGGTGGGGGAAACTGTACACAGGACAACTATTAGTCGTACACTGCACAAAACTGGCCTTTATGGAAGAGAGGCATTTTTAAAAGAAAACCATAAGTCATGTTTGCTGTAGGCCAGAAGCCACATGGAGGATACAGCAAACTTGTGGAAGAAGGTGCGTTGTCAGATGAGACCAAAATGCAACTTTTTGGCCTAAATGCAAAACGCTATGTTTGGCGTAAAAGTAACACTGCACATCCCCCTGAAAACACCATCCCCACTGTCAAACATGGGGGTGGTAGCATCATGATCTGGGGGTGCTTTTCTTCAGCAGGGACAGGGCAGATGGTTCGAGTTGATGGGACTTGTAGCTGTAATTGCAGCAAAAGGCAGTTTCACAAAGTATTAACTCAGGGGTACTGTATAGATCCTTGTGCACACCCCAATTTCAGTTTTTTTATTTATAAAAAAAATTCCAAATCATGTATAAATTTAATTTCACTTCACGATTGTGTGTCACTTAGTGTGTCTTTCACATAAAATTTCAACTGAATATATTTATATTTGGAATCCATAGCGTGGCAAAATGTCAAAGTTAAAGGGGTACGGATACTTAAACAACCCACTGTAGTACTGCTACTAACTGGCATTTTCTGACTACGACTCCATGTGTGGACTTCGCCATGTGTTTTCGTATTATAGCAACTTGGCAAGTAGCATTTTGATCATTTTGCTGCAGCTACAATAAGTAGCGTTCACGTGACATCACAACATTCTAAAGAGCCTATAGTTTAAAGGTGAGGTGGAGGGCAACTGAAAATTCCATGACGGTAACCATAGTAACGTTCAAAATGCAGATTTCTATTCTTAAATCATTGCTAATATCTTTGTAGTTCCTGAGGCCAATTCACATGAAACAAAAGCTGTCACAAAGTTCAAAGTCATATCTTCCAGCACATATGAACATGTGTCTAATTATTTCCTCACAAAGGCGTCCAAAAGTGGAAACAATGTTCAAAAACATGAGCTTGATGTTGGCCAGTAGAAAGGACTTTCAGCCATAAAATTCACATGTCAGGTTTGTGAATCCAATCACTGTCACATGAGGATCAGAGAAAACATTTGGACATCGTCTTTTTGGAAATTTCTTTCAAAAACTGCTTCTCTCCCATAGAGTTGGCACCTGCCCTCCAACTGAAATAGAATCCTAAAACGTGAACGCAACCTATTTAGACTAATCATCATTATCATCAGCGTTTTCTGAGTAGTTTTTAGTTGCTGTGTTAGTTTTACAGATGCAAAAGTCCCTGAGCATAAAGCGGCTGAGAATCGCCAGACTCGTTAGCAGCTTGTTCGATTGTTACACTACACGTTTACAAAAATGGCATAATCGAGCCGCTTGTCCATCCAAAGCGCAGAAAGTCCGTCCTGCGCGGTTTGTGTGAGTGCGTCTGCTCGGCTAAATTACCAGTGAAGTGTGATAACTTGTATTTCTTGCAGAAATTATATTATTATAATATTATAATAATATAATAGTTTTAATATGTAGTTCTACGCTACTGATAAGTGCTCACCTTTTGCTGAAAGGAGAATCGAAGTTTAAAAGCCCAGGCCTGGTTGTTGCAGAAAAGTCTAACTCTTCTTCAGGAGCAGATCTCACATACGCAGCTCAAAGCAAACTTGTATTTCATGATGCTGGGATTATTGTTTTTTCCCCTTCACATTCCACGTGCTAATGGCATGTGCTTTGGTCCGGCATAAACAAAAAGCGCTATGTGATGATGTCATCAGGCTGCGTGGTTGGTTTGGGCAGGTGTGAGGGCTGGCCAGCAGGGGGCAGGTAGAGGATTAGTTTAGAAACATGAGCATATTTAATTTGAACTTTTTTTTTTTACTGTCCAAAGAAAATATTTTGCATAGTTTCTTTTTAATTAAAAAAATAAATAAATAAAATACGTATTACCCTAGTAAGATTAAATTAAGTTAAAAAACATTTCTGCCTTTGATAAAATCATGAGATATGATCTGAGGCTGATTGCTAGTTGATGCTGGTGGTTTGTTTTGATCGTTTCCCTTACTTTAAACACTTTTTAGATATTTTTTGTAAGTTTCCCTTAAAAGGATGATTATTGTGTGTCCGGGAGACAGTACAAGGTTCCTCTAAGGATATTAAATGTATTTCATGACTGAAGTAAAAGGAGATGAAAGGTACAGGTTTGAAGCTACTCCCTGCTAATGCTAATACTGATGCTACTCACGGCTGTTGTTGACTCTCGGTCTGTAGCCTTAATAAATCCGGGAGACTTTTCAGAGTCCATCAGCCTGCTCAACAGGGTTGCCAGTTTCGCTGTCAAACCGAGGAATTGGGTGGTTTTATAAGCCTTGCCGTGGGTGGAAGAAAAACTGTCCGTGTTTTTTCCCCATGCTGTTTTCAATATAAAATGGGTTATTTGCCGCTTATTTCTTTATAAAAAACTAACTGCTAACAGCAGCATGCTAATGCTAATGGCAACTACCGTAAATATCGGCCAATTAAGCGCACCTTACTAAAAGCCGCACCAGCTAAATGTGCGGCCTTGTACACATACAGGCCGCACTGGATTTACAGGCCGCTGGTTTTCATAGAGCCGTGCATCCGCTCAGATCAGCCCATGGGGCAGATGAGGAGGAAGAGACGCCTCATCCCGGAGAAAGGTGCAGGGGCTTTACACGCGTGATTTATACATTTATCATAAATAAAAGAAGACACGTACAGTGCCTTGCGAAAGTATTCGGCCCCCTTGAACTTTTCGACCTTTTGCCACATTTCAGTCTTCAAACATAAAGATATAAAACTGTATTTTTGTGTGAAGAATCAACAAGTGGGACACAATCATGAAGTGAAACGAAATTTATTGGATATTTCAAACTTTTTTAACAAATAAAAAACTGAAAAATTGGGCGTGCAGAATTATTCAGCCCCCTTAAGTTAATACTTTGTAGCGCCACCTTTTGCTGCGATTACTGCTGTAAGTCGCTTGGGTATGTCTCTCTCAGTTTTGCACATTGAGAGACTGAAATATTTGCCCATTCCTCCTTGCAAAACAGCTCGAGCTCAGTGAAGTTGGATGCACAGCGTTTGTGAACAGCAGTTTTCAGTTCTTTCCACAGATTCTCGATTGGATTCAGGTCTGGACTTTGACTTGGCCATTCTAACACCTGGATATGTTTATTTGTGAACCACTCCATTGTAGATTTTGCTTTATGTTTTGGATCATTGTCTTGTTGGAAGACAAATCTCCGTCCCAGTCTCAGGTCTTTTGCAGACTCCATCAGGTTTTCTTCCAGAATGGTCATGTATTTGGCTCCATCCATCTTCCCATCAATTTTAACCATCTTCCATGTCTCTCCTGAAGAAAAGCAGGCCCAAACCATGATGCTGCCACCACCATGTTTGACAGTGGGGATGGTGTGTTCAGGGTGATGAGCTGTGTTGCTTTTACGCCAAACATAACGTGTCTGTGCAGCCATGTTAAGTTCACAGACCACTCGGGATCATCACTATGAATGGGGCTGAATGGGACCCGCCGATCTCTATTATTTAGATCTATGTGTTATACGTAGAAAATATGGATTTGGAAATCTCCATTTGAGAGGATCAGGATAATTTCAAGCTGGATTTCAAATTTTGAAATTCTGGGACACATTTCAATACATTTTCACCCAAATAAACGCTGCTATGTTTAAAGCACACTGCGTAACATTTTGGACTATACTGTGGCCATCTGTACAAAACATGCTCCTAATGACCAGCTCCACACAGAAAAGCTATTACTGCAGTGGGTAATCAAAGAATGGATTTGGATGAGAACCTAACCTGTTTAAATCTCAAATTGTACTGACTTTAGTCACATCTCTGGAGACGAGCTGGAGACGTACCCACTCCCGATAATGTCAGTCATGCTTTAGTAGAGCTGAGCCGCTCACATCAAAGGCACATGTTTGTTTGTACATTTATGAGGTATTTTTCAATGATGAAAATATCTGTCATAAAACAAATGCTTGTGTTTCAATTTTATTTATTGGGTAAAATTCTACACATGGCTTTTAATTGTACTCAGTTTGGATTGACATTTTCTAAGGTTTATTACTAAAGTGTATTAGTGGCTGATTGTGGTTTTGTAAAGTTTACTGGTGACACTTTACAACACTATAATAACATAATAGAATGGAACCTGCGGTGTACCTGGAAATTACATGGTCATTTTTCTCAAACATTTGTCATTCTACTTTGTATCACGGTGATATGATTATTTAATCAAACTCAATATGGTGATATTATGAACATTGTGTAATTAAGTTATTCCAGATACTTTCAGTTTCCATTCTACAGTAGAAGTTGTGGTCTTGGGTGAGAAAATGTGTTTGCATTAGAGATCATTTATGCTGATTTAAAGCTGCCTTAAGCGATGTCTTTTTGAATTTTTTTCATCAGTAGGTGGAGTAGTGAACTCTGCTCTGCTCCACCACCCTCCCCTCACCTGGCTTTCCCCCGTCACCCACGCCCCTCACTCCCCTCCACACTGTTTAGACCATACGCTGCTCTGATTGCATTCAATGAGCTACGGAAATCTCATGAATCTTGTATGAAACGCACATCCTCATAAATAAGATATGTACAAAGTACTGTATTTTCCGGACTATAAGTCGTACTTTTTTCATAGTTTATACTCTGGAGTAGGGCTGCAACTATCGATTATTTTAGTAATCGATTAATCTATCGATTATTTACATCGATTAATCGATTAATCTGATAAGTATTTTATTTATATTGAAAAACTAAATTTCATGACTTTAGAGCAGATTATAAAAGGAGAAAAAATATGCAGCTAAAATCTGGAACAGTCTTCATGAGGATGTGAGACAGGCCTCAACTCTGACAATGTTCAAATCCAGGCTGAAAACAGCTCTTTTTACCCGTGCATATGAAAACTGAAAGTATTTTATCTGCACTCTTGCCTTTACTGTCATTGATTAACTTTATGTTGATGTTTATTGATTGATTTATCTGTTTTCTTGTAATTTCTCTTTCTGCAACTGTGAAGCACTTTGAATTGCCTTGTGTATGAATTGTGCTCTACAAATAAACTTGCCTTGCTTGCCTTGCCTAGTTTTAAACAAAGGATTTTTCTGCTAGAAATAACATCATTTATTCTTAAAAGCAGCAACATTTCACTCTCATAAGAGACACCTGTCCTTATGTCCATGATGAGGAGAGAGAGCAGCTTCATAGAGTCTTTTATATCAGTACTTTTACTCTTATTCAAGTGAAGTAGGTCCTGACTGGAGACATAATCTTGAAATTTTCTGCTGAAGCTCAGGTGATTCATTTCTTTCCCAGGATCTCAACCAGAGGGGTTTCCTAAAAGAGGGAAAACATTTTAATTATTTTTGTCATAGTATTGCCATCGAGCAGGGAATAATGTGTCAATTTGCATGGTTCATAAATGTATTTGTTGTGAGCAATGAAAGGATGGATATGAGAAACTTTTAAGTACAGGTGAAGCAGTATGACTGTGTTGGAGTTTATTTTGCTTTTGAAATAGTGTGACCACCTCAAATAGTTTAAACCAGAGACCAGTGGGACAATTTGGCAGATCTTTGAAATGCAGAGGAATTAGTTTTTTGCCACAGACTGCCACACTTTAAACAGTGGATAAATGTGTCGATCGTCTGTCCTGATGGTAAATCATCATTGATGCAGCTGTTAGAATTGTTGTGGCGCGATAGCGGGGAGAGCCGTGTCCTTTCGCCTCGTTAGCCTCCGTCCTATCTTCACCTCTCGTTGCTGAGTTTCTTCTTGTTTGAGCCGTGTTTTGATGGTTTCGACGGCCTGGTTCTCCGCTCTGGTACCTGGTTCTGCCTGGCTACGAGTTTTGGGACAGCTAGCTCCACTCTGTTGTTTACTACCTTAGACTGAGCTGTGCTCTCAGAAGCGGTCGTGCGGAAACAAGCGCCACTTAAAGTTCTGGGCGCGTAAGCGGCCCCGTTTCACGCGGTTTTAATGAGATATATTAATTAAACGAATCATCGAAGAGGGAAAATAATATTCGAAGCATTTTACTAATCGAGTTAATCGATTTAATCGATTAATCGTTGCAGCCCTACTCTGGAACGACTAATGTGATTTCTTTTTTTAATTCAAATATATACTTTCACATGCCGCTAGAGGGCACTGCAGGCTAATTGAGCAGCAGAAAGAAAGTGTGGTGGGAGCGAGAGAGCGGAGGTTACGGCAATGAAGTAAACAAAACAAGCTAATCACGGGCTAAAAGCTATATGGCCACAGCGAGAGGAACGAGCTCGCAGATGAGAGCTTGAAAACATGCCGTTGGGAGAGGATTGTCAACGGTGCAGTTACATCTCCGTGCCCAGGTAGTTGCCAAGGCGATTGATCTGGAGTGAGATCGAGAATTTGGTTTGTTCTTTATGCTATAGTTATCTGAACTGTTTATGTGGCGTTGACATACCAGACTCCTATTTAGTTCGTTGTTTATGCTTCAGTTATTAACCATTTTTTTTAACCATTTTTAACCATATTTTTGTAAACCTCTGTCATAATGCTAAACTGTTAGCCGCTAACTGTCTGCTTTGAACATTTGCAATCTCTTGTTCACGTGTTTGTGTTTACATGGTTCGGGGCATGTGGGGGTGAGGCGTGTGTTGGGGGTGTGCTGTGCTGTGAGGTGAGGGCATGGATCTGTTATAATAAACAGGTGAGGGAGGTGCGAGGTGCAACGCTGGTCTCCTTCTGCTGTTTGCGAGTGTGGCGCATCTAGAGGCACTTATTGGTAATGCATCGGTGCCGGACAGGCAAAACGGGATCGCTTAGAGTAGCTTTAAAATAAGATTGCTAAAGGAACAAGCATATTTTTCGGGTCTCATTTCAAGTAATGTTGTCTTATTACTAGGGCCGGGACTCGATTAAAAAAAAAATCTAATTAGAGGCTTTGTAATTAATTAATCGAAATTAATCGCATATAAATATTTGACCTGAGAACAGTGAGAAGTAAGTTTTTTCATAAGGATTTTTAGTATACCATTGAATAATGACTGAATACTTGAGCTTAAGCAACAAAATATTGTTTATTTTTGTTCAACCAAGTCCAACAGACCAGTGCAATATTGCCATTAATTGTGCGTCTGCAGGAAGAAAGGAAACTGAAGTGTGGAAAGCAAAGTGTGATTAATTTCGATTAATATTCTTAATCGCACTAAACCTCATGTCATTAATTAATCGCAATTAATCGAAAAAAGTCCCGGCCCTACTTATTACTAGTGATGCACGGTAATGGAACTTTGAACCAATACCGATAACACCACTGATAATTGTATATATATTTTCACTTTATTTTGTAACAAGAAATCAAAATGTATAAATGCTACCCAAAAATATACAAGTGTATAAATATAGATCAAATAATGAGATTTTGGGTTTGGGTCTCCACCTGTCTAAAAGCTCAGGGTTTTTACTGTTCCATCGTCTGAGCAGTTCTGTCTCATCTGTGTCACATCTTATTAGAAAAAATAAGAATAATATTACTTCCTTCTTAGTATTTTTCTTTTTGTTGACATCATACTTATGAATTATTTGATGCAAAACTGGAATATAGCGCCTGCACAGCGTTGTTTTGTTGGAATACTCTTCATATTTTACAGCTAAAACAGTGCAGAAGTCGGCCCGGGGAGAGTCATGAATCTGCTGCAGTAGGAGCGAGGTGGCGCCTCCGCTGAGAGAAAGGCAGCGAGCTGGAGCCGTAGATTCAATGCTATTTGGGCTTATAATTATCGGGCCGAATTATCGAACGAAAATGTATCAGCTTATCGGTGATGGCTTCAAAAATGCTAATAATTGACGATAATTATCAGCGGCCGATATTATCATGCATCCCTACTTTCTCTTACTTTACACACATTTGCGCTTCTACCATTGCAATATTTGGTCCAAATCTGCTTAAAATCTTAAGCCGATACATTGCAAACTTTGACTTCAGTTCTTTTTATTTTAGCAGCACCAACAGACTCCACATTTTCCAGTCATGTACTTAATATTTTCTCAGTGGGATTCTTTGAACATTTTCTTCAAGAACTCGCTTATTTAGACATGCCTTCCATAACGCCTAATGCTCCATTTGTTTTGTTTTGCCCGTATTTTTATATTTTATGTCTTTCAATATTGATGTTGTCGCTTGTGTTTTTTATGTAAAGCACTTTGGTCTGTCAAGTGTTGTTGTAAAGCATTCTAGGCAGGGCACGTTTATTTGTAGAGCACAATTCATACACAAGGCAATTCAAAGTGCTTCACAGTTGCATAAAATTACAAGAAAACAGATAAAATCAATCAATAAAACGTCAACATAAAGTTAATCAATTACAGTAAAAGGCAAGAGTGCAGATAAAATACTTTCAGTTTCCATATGCACGGGTATAAAGAGCTGTTTTCAGCCTGGATTTGAACATTGTCACAGTTGAGGCCTGTCTCACATCCTCATGAAGACTGTTCCAGATTTTAGCTGCATGAAACTGAAACGCAGCCTCACCGTGTTTATTATTGACTCTGGGAACCACCAGGAGACCCCTCCCTGAAGTTCTCAGGGCCCGAGATGGTTCATACGGCTCTAACATGTCAGAGATGGACTTTGGTGCTAAACCATGAAAAGACTTGTACACAAGCAGAGCTGTTTTAAATTCTATTCTCTGAGTGACAGGAAGCCAGTGCAGAGACCGGAGCACAGGACTAATGTGGTCGTATTTCCTGGTTCTTGTCAGGACTCGAGCAGCAGCGTTCTGGATGTTCTGCAGCTCTAACAGCTCGTTTAGAAAGGCCAGTGAGCAGCCGTTACAGTAGTCTAACCTGCTGGAGACAAATACATGGATGAGTTCTAGTTTAACTTTGATGGATTATTTGAAAAGTAAGCCAGTGTCCACTTTGAAATCTTTATGACTAATATGTCAACGGCAACAAGCAACAAAAAAACAACATAAATATATCCAAATATATGGGCAATTTTGGCTATTTATTTCCTCATATATTGTTGTATATTTGTGTGAGAATATTAAAGACCCTATACACATTATTCCTGGTGTGGCTCATGTAGAAACTAGGGTGGGCACAATTTCTGGTGAGAGCCATTCATTTCCACTGGCGAGTTTTCGTTTCACATAGCGGTTAATTTGAACATTTCAAGATTATTTTTGAAACAATCAGCCTCTGTAACATTTGAAAATATGTCCTCACGCAGCTCAGGAAAGTGGTGTGCTGTTCGGGGTTGAATTATAAACCAGAGAAAGTGACATTTGTGGCTCTGGAACATGCAGTGTTTGGAACATGGTCCTGGACTAAAGCTGGGCTTAAACTGTGACATGTTTGGGGCGATTTTGAACTGTGACTGACTCTCATACGAAGAAAGCCCGAGCACAAGCTGGTGTTTTACACTGTAAAGAGCGATAACATGACTGACCTGCTCACACTGTACGAGTGAGCTCCTTGAGGTGACGCAAGCTGAGCTGAGTCTCTCATGCAGTGGATTTTACATTTCTCAGTTATGAAAAGAGCATTCCAACTTTTTTTTGGATTGCTTTTTAGTAAAACTTTTTACTTAAAGGGGGGGTATTATGTAAAATCGACTTTTTCCAGCTTTATATCATGTTATTATGTCATTCCCTCATTAAACACATGCCTGGAGTGTTGCCTTGGCTCATTCACATATTTTTGAGTAATCAGTAAAAACTTAGACGGCAGCCATTTTAGGTGTAGCTATGCCTCAGTCCTCCTAGGAACGCCCCCACCTCCTGGAGACGCCTCTGGACCTTTCGTCACCAGCCAAGCCACCAACCACTGCTCCTCAGCTCAGCAGAGCCCCTCCCCGCACAGTAGTGTTGTTTAGATGCCACAACAGTGTGCTGAAGGGGGCGTGTCGGAAAGCTTCTTAAAGAGACAGAGGCCTATTTCAAGACGTTCAGTACAGCCATTTTGAGAGAGCAATTTTATTCAAGGCAGTTATTTTAATTTACTGCATATACAGAGCAACAGAAGGTTACGTCATCATTGTAGTATGCTATAGACTGGTGCTATGTGATTGAAAAAAGCATAATACCCCCTCTTTAAGCTACAGATGCACCGTGTTTCTGCTTAAATGCGGCACATGTAATGAGGTTTCATAAACACTGTAGCTCAGTTTAATCCGAAAAGGTGAAGATCTCCCAAAATTTGACCAATCAACACAAAATTTGTATGATGACCATCCATTCTCTAAGCCTACAGTGCCACAGAAAACTCTTCGACGTTGCCATTTTCAGTCATACGTGTATTGTAAGCAGCTTATCAAGGCTCGTAGTTTTGTTTCAGCTGTGACCGCTCTTGTTCCCACACAGTTTATGTCTCTAAAGCTCATAAAAAGTGGATTCGAGCGAAGGGTCTACATGCAAACATTCCAGAAATCCCTCCCATGCTTTACGCAAGGGCTCCTGGGAATAAGGTGGATATCTGATTTAAAAAAAAAAAAAAGTTTTTATGAAAGAGGAAGCAACCAAATTCAAATGTTAGTTGTGGTCAAACATATTTGTAGCATCCCAATTCTTCACAAGGACTAGTTTAAGGTTAGAGGGACTATACAGAGTTTAAAAATGTAAACAATTAAGTATTTTCCTCCCCTACATGTTCCAGCCATGTCCTAATGTGTAGAACGAGCCCAGACCTGTTCACCACAGCTGCCTCTAAAATCCTGCACTGTCACTCAAACAGGTGTTAATTCGGGTCTGAAGAGCCGTCATGCACGAGCTTAATATAGAAGCTGCAGTTACGCATAAGACCTGAGGTGGCAGTAGTGAGTATACAATGACCAACTTGCATAGTCCCTTTAAGTGGAGTCTGATTGGGCCAGACTTTTAAAATGCTTCTGCCATTTGCGCTTTTCAAAATGTTATAATCAATATCAGACTGATTTTATATATTTTTTATTTATTAATTTTGGAAACTCAACTTGCGCTCTTTTATTTCATTCTTTCGATGTAAAATATCAGTTATAATGGAAAATCATAAGTGTAATACTTAAAGAGGGGGTATTATGCTTTTTCCAATCACATAGCACCAGTCTATAGCATACTACAATGATGACGTAACCTTCTGTTGGTCTGTATATGCAGTAAATTAAAATAACTGCCTTGAATAAAATTGCTCTCTCAAAATGGCTGTACTGAACGTCTTGAAATAGGCCTCTGTCTCTTTAAGAAGCTTTCCGACACGCCCCCTTCAGCACACTGCTGTGGCATCTAAACAACACTGTGCGGGGAGGGGGCTCTGCTGAGCTGAGGAGCAGTGGTTGGTGGCTTGGCTGGTGACGAAAGGTCCAGAGGCGTCTCCAGGAGGTGGGGGCGTTCCTAGGAGGACTGAGGCATAGCTACACCTAAAATGGCTGCCGTCTAAGTTTTTACTGATTACTCAAAAATATGTGAATGAGCCAAGGCAACACTCCAGGCATGTGTTTAATGAGGGGATGACATAATAACATGATATAAAGCTTGAAAAAGTCGATTTTACATAATACCCCTCTTTTAATACATATGGTGGCACAGGGGTCAGCGCTCGTGCTTCACAGCAAGAAGGTCCGGGGTTCGATTCCCACCTGGACGGGGCCTTACTGTGTGGAGTTTGCATGTTCTCCCCGTGTCTGCGTAGGTTTCCCCTACCACTAAAACATGTACAATAGGTTCCCCTCTTGGGCCAGGACTCCCCTGAAAAAGGGATTATGAATCTCAGTGGGACTTTCCTGGTTAAATAAAGGTACAAAAAAAAAGAAGGAAAAAATAAATAATACAAACTGAAATTTGATTTTTATCCAAAATTGTACAACCCTTTTGATAAAGTCAGAGTTTAATGCTGTTTTTTCTTTTCCTCTGTCAGATTTGGAACATAAAGCAGATGATCAAACTGACCCAGGAGCATCTGGAGGCTCTGCTTGACAAGTTCGGAGGAGAACACAACCCCCCCTCCATCTACTTAGAGGTAAACCGAGGACTGGACCCGGGGACTGGGGGACTGGGGGACTTAACACTTTGTAGTACCACTTATCCAAATGCTCCACGTCTGGGTGTGTCCTAATCCAGGGCACTTCCACCACTTCTAACCCTGGTCTGTCTTTAGGCCTATGAGGAGTACACGAGTAAGCTGGATGCCCTACAGCAGCGGGAGCAGCAGTTGCTGGAGGCCATGGGGAACGGCACAGACCTGTCCTCTTCTCCCACAAACACCACGGCGTCCATCTTGGATCTGCGGGAGCCATGCGGGCACAGTTTCAGCGCAGCCCCCAACACTTTGCACGTGCTGCAGACGCCCTGCGACGCCTCGCGGATCAACCCTCGCTCCCCGCAGAAGCCCATCGTCCGAGTGTTCCTGCCCAACAAGCAGCGCACCGTGGTCAGTGGAGCCTTTGCATTTAAGTTGCCAAAGGAAAACGCATAAACTCCGAAACACAACCTACATGAACCTACCCCTTCGTCTAAATAAAAAATAAAAAGATTAAAAAAATAATAATAATGATGATGATTTCCCTAACTAGCTACAGTATTCATTTTTATTACAGTCTCCACTCAACGACACTTTAAATGTCACTCTCTTCTACTGCACTAAAACTCTCCTGTAGCATTTCAATATTCTGCCCGAACTTTTATCGCTTTGTCCTCGGACCAGGTCTGCAGTCTGTCAGAGCGGAGTACCGTAAAACATTTTTTGATACCAGTACTTTAACATTACTTGTTTTACAATACTGATACTCGAACAACACTTTTTAAAAATACCTATATGAAAATATTTGTCATCTAGAGCAGTGGTTCTCAACTGGTATGGGATCGGGACCCACAGATTTCACCCTGGAATGACAAGCTGCGACTCAAATACGACTTGTAATGTATCATACAAAATATTGTCTTTTCCTCAAACATTGTTGTTGAATAAGCATTAAATAAGCCAAAAAAGGTGAAATGATAATAATTAAAAAAAAAACATTTTAACAGACTCAAGTCGTGATCCTATACTTTTCTGTACATACAACAATATTAAAACAACTAAAGCTGGACTTTCTATCTATAGCCTGTCCGTCCATGGGAGTGGATCTCTCCTTCTGTGGATCTCTCCGAGGTTTCTCTTTTCTCCCACTGGGTTGTTGAATTTTTACTTGTTGTGTAGGAGAGACGTAAGGCGTTTTCACACAGGCTCTAGTTAGGTCGATTTTTTTTTTTGTTTTGTGTTTTTTTTAAAGGGACTTTAGGCCCGAGAGCGGCACTCTATAGTCAGTGTGAATCGCAGCACTTTAAGCCGGGCTAAACAGCTGCTCCGACTGCGGCTGAAACAGGTGGTCTCGGAGCGGCCTGAGCCGACCTCTGCGTTGGAGCGGTTGTGGTGTGAATGTGGCGACCTCTGGTGAACTAGTCTCACTTTGACGCCTCTTTTTTGCACGAAGCAAGAATGACTACGCGCTGCATGAGGACGACATTACTGCTCTGAGGCGGCAAAATGGATTAACTTTAAATCATCAAGGTGTACGCCTCTTTCCTGTCTTTCTCTTCCTGCTGCAGTGAAACTTTCCTCTTCATGAGCCGATTAAAGTACTTTTCTCCGTGCTTCGCGTAATCAGCCTCACTGTGTTTAACCACGAGAGAGAGGAGTGACCACAGCGTAACATTAGGGAAGTGCGCCTGTACGTGCGCACGTGTCAGTGTCGGCACATTGACAGGTCGATGCCTGTTGTCATGGGAATAAGTTCGTTGAACAGCTGATCGTTATGTGGCTGATGGTGCGATGTTTTGTGCGAGCGCGTGTGAACACGGACCTAACTAACTTTGGAGTAAATGCAGTTGGAGCTAAGGCGGTCTCGAGGCGACCTACAAAGCTCCAACAGCCGGCCTTAAAGACGGGGATGGCCCGGGCTCGTTTCCATCTGCTGCTGATTACTTATTTGGACATTACCGTCCTTATGTTTGCCATGACACTATACATTGACCTGAATATTTCATGTTTTTCTTTTTTCATTGTCTTAATGTTTAGTGTCGCCCTGTAAGGCAACTCCTGTTGGGATATTGGGCTATACAAAACGATTGATTGATTGATTGAAAATAGGTATTTAGAGGTGCACTGATCCGATCGGTGACCGATCATGATGGGCCGCTCATGGCCTGAAATGTGTGATCGTGATCGGTGATGGGTAAAATCAAAATAATTAATATACTTTTTCAATAGATATTCCAGTGAAAACCCTGAAGTCTCTAAACTGGGTTTTAAATGTAACTTGTGGCTACAAAACAGCTCTGGATGTACTGCTACTGTATCCCTACGCGTCTTGATTCCAGACTGCCGCGTAACTAAACAAAACGACCACGGAGATGTGCCATGTGCCTTTTATTTACCTTTGCATCTACTGCACATGCGCTCCCGTAGGTACAGACGCGAAAAGATATAAACACCTAAACTGCTGTACTGTATGAAAAGTGTTGGAAACTACGATCAGAGGCAGGAGTCTGTGTCATTTCTTATTTTGCTGAGAAAATGTGCTCTTTAGTGCTGAAATGTGGCTGCTTGTCAAAAGAGAAAGTAAAACGTGTCTGTGTTGTCATGTCGACATCTCCTTGCGTCAGGTTTCTTCTCTTTCTTCAAATATTGTCCAAAGTTACTGCCCAATACCAAAATACTGCTTCTAATTCAGTGTTTTGGCAGAGTGCTCCACCTGGCCTCTTCGTATCCATCCATAACCACATCTGAAGCAACTATGAGTCACAACTCAGACTGGGATTTGATTGGCCGAAATAACATGCACTATAAAAAAAATACTTGACTGTAAACTACAAAAAAAAAAAGATTAAAGACTAACTTTAACTTGAACCATAAGGGAAATGTGGTTGTCAAAGTAATAAAACAATAAGCCTTAAACCGATACAGCTTTGTAATAATATCAGTAATCATAAATAATAATCATAATAAAGTTGGAGGTAAAGCAGGACAATGTACAGATTTGTAGCCAGTATATAATATTAAAATAGAAATACAAATTCACACAATTCACATTTAGAAAGCCCAGTATTTTCACTATAAAATTATGATGATTAATTAAACCAAGTGATCGGTATCGGCCGATCAAAATTTCAGTGATCAGTCCCTAAAATCCTGATGGGTGCACCTATGAATATTTTCTGGGAAAGGCTCATGACCGACTGAAAACAGTTCCACGACCCACTTTTGGGTCCCGACCCACAAGTTGAGAACCACTGATCTAGAACCATGAAACGGAACAATAATGGTTAATTTATTCCATAAACTACTTTAATAATTTGTATGATTTATTTGAGCTGAAACAACCATGGCTGACGCTCGGCCATGCTGCTCCTGGCCCCAACAGGCATCAAAACTTGGTAAAGAAATTGTTTTTTTTTTTGTCCATACCACTACAGTTTCCGATACTAGTAGTACCTAAATTATTGTTTGATACCATAGTGGTATCGTTTAACTGTACCCAGCCCTACAGCACACTGTATCGCTTTCTCCCCGTTGTACTGGTTAGGCCTAATCTTTTAAAGGGGAACTATGCAACTTTTTATATATATAAAAAAAAAAAGTTAATATTATTGTGTATTTGACCTTTCAGTGACCCAGCAGGTGGTTAGCATAGCGCCTTTTCTTGTAGGACGCTCCAGGATCTATTTGTTTTTTTAGGTTTTCACTGCTGATTGAACCGTATCCATGGTTACATAGGCATTCCATTCCGAAAACCTACCAGACACCCTAAAACACCTAAAATAAAATTGATCCTGAAGCATCATGGGGCCACCGGGATAGAAAGTAAAGGTCCCCAGCCGATGGGTCAATGAAAGGTCAAATACAGTTGCGCACTGCACCTTTTAAATGGCCAAATTATGTTAACATTAGGCCTGCATTGAGTGGCATTGAAATAGGCTAACATTTTGAACACTTTTTAGTTTTGGCTTGTGAAGGTTGGTATCTGGTAACTTTAGAAAACCACTATCCACAGTGGCCGGTGACCAAAAAAAGTCAATGTCAAGCTCTGATAACAAGGTTTCTGCAGGGCATTAAAAGCATTACAGGTCATTAAATTCAATGTGCCAAAATTAAGGCCTCAAATGTCCTCATTATAAAGCATATCTTTTTGTGATTAGTAATTTTACTTCATGTGCTTATCATGAGGGAAAACAAATAACGTAATTAAAATGAAAGACTGGACACTGCTTTCGTGGCTCAGTGGTTAGGCTGCAGGGCGTGTGCTGGTCCGTTCACCTTGTGTCTCGCCCCAGGTCCCGGCACGCTGTGGGATGACTGTGAGAGATTCCCTGAAGAAGGCTCTGATGATGAGGGGCCTGATCCCGGAGTGCTGTGCGGTTTACCGGATTCAGGATGGGTAAGAGTGCCTCCTACTGTTACTAATGTAACCTCAATCACAGGACAGATCGAGGTGACTTTAGTGGGACAATGATTTGGCAAATTCGTTCTCTGTGCACGGAATACCCTACACTGTTGGCCAGTGTAGGGTAATGACGACTACCTGTTAACTTCCCCCCCCTATATTTTTAATGTAAACATGACGCTGCATCGCACTTGACCTCGGAAGTCAGAATTGGGTTGCATCTCTTATGCCCAAGTCAAGGAAAACAATATGGCAGCGCCCTGTATGAGAAGTAAATAAAAACACTCGACTACAATATTATTACAGTTCTTAGCAAGTGCGGCTATTGCTAAAAAACAAAATGGTTGTTTAAAAGCCATAATCCAACTGTTAGGATAATTTTTAGTTCGTCAATCATAATTAAAGTTGCGCAGGTAAGAACCTGAAAAGTTATAATATTTTTATGTGAAGTTATGCCTTTTTAGCTATTGAGAAATGTTAATCAACAGTCTGTACAAATGTTTCAAAATGACAGGAAAACCGTCTCTAACACACGAACTCATAAAATGGCCGCCAAGGGCGGAGCCAAACGTCACATGACGGCTTGGGGACCAATGGAAACAACGACACGTAGTCTAAGGCATGATGGGAAAAATGTGACGTTTGCTCGTCTACCCCGGGAAGCAGTGACTCTCTCCCCGGGGGGAACGGAGGCGGGCAGACAGGGAAATGGGGAAGCAATTTGTTGTGTTTAGATTCCAATTGTGCAGGGAAATAAATCTTCGTGAGTTAATCTTCTGAATCCGTGGTCATCTTTATAACTGGTATGTGTTAATTAGCTGACCGCTCAGTGTGGACGATGCATCTGAACTCCTCTTCCAGTCATGAATGCGCACTGCTGTCCGGATACGGTAAAAACTTACAGGCCACAGGCATTAAGATGTATTTGTTATTAACATGTATCCGTGGACAGCATTGTTAGGAATAGTATATTCTTTCAAACCCAACATTTAACAGACAGATTTGAATAGTTTAATATTACAAATTCTCTGAAGAACACTCGGAGCGCAATACAAACACAACCAAAATTCCGCTTAATGATTTCAGCAGCTCTTAAGCCACTATTCTACCTAGTGCGACTCGACCACACATGCCACAATCTATGTGCATGCATTGACGCATTTGTTGTGGGCGGAGCCGCACAGAGGCGCACGCTGTACAGATCGTCATTAAAAGTTTTGTAAGCCGCGATGAGAACAAATGTGGACAAATACTGCCTTCTGGTGGGAGTTATGGAATCATTCAGAGGAACCAAACTAATAAAACAGAAAAGAAATTGCTAAATATAAACCATGAAGGTAGGCTACATGTCAATGTTATGCTAACATTCAAAGTCTTCCACCAGTGGCGTGCTGAGTAATCTGGAGAGTTGGGACGTTTCCCGGTGGGCCGCTCGGTTGCGGTGCTTTTGGGCTGACGGCATAAAATAATGAATTAATACCAGACGCACAGTTGTGCCATTCCAGGCCTAAAGGCTTTAACTGGGCTGCAGCAGGAGCCTGGGCTGTTGTTCCAGATATAAACTAAGTAACTAGGGATGTAACGATTCATCGAAAATCGATTTAAAATCGATTTAATATGCGTAAAATGTGAATCGATGTAAAAAATTAAAGAATCGATTTTAAAGCCACCCTCAGCTACTCCATTTGCGCTACCGAAATAGACCGGAACATAGCTCGTTGTTTCTAACGACGTTAACTTTTTCTCAAGACAAGCTCCACACCTCCACCCGCCTCACCCCCAACACACGCCACACCATGTAAACACATACACGTGTAGGCATCGAAGCAGCAGACGCAGCTAAAGTTAGCGGCTACGAGATTAGCGTTAGCGGCTAACGCAGAGTTTAGCATTTTGACAGAAGTTTACCAAAGATCGTAAACTGACAAACATCTGACCAACCTGCTCTGATTCTGCTGAAATCCTCATCAAATGTCCGGAGCTGTCATGTCTTTTTCCTCCTCATGATTACAAAGGCTGCACAGGAGGCTGAGGCGTTCGAGGGTGAAAAATACTGCACTGTAAAATTAGTTCTAAATGGTAGTATTATGTTCAAACTGCAAAAAAAAAAAAAAAAGGTTTGGTAAAATAAATATAATCTCAAAATATTTGCTTTGCTACACATCTTATTTATGTTGAAAACATGTAAATTTACAAGCACTCATGTCAAAATGATTATAGTTCATTTTCATGTCTTGTAATTTTTTGTAATGTACAGTTCTCTTACTGAGACAGTTGCAGTTTGTTACAAGGACAAAAATGCAGATGTTAAAACCAAAGAAACTTTGGTATGAATGAGTCATACTCTTTTCTAAAAAAAAAAAAGTTTAAAGGTAAAAAAAAATCGGAAAAAATCGAAATCGGGAACTTAAAATTGGAACTCTAATCGAATCGGGGCTTGAGTGAATCGTTACATCCCTATAAGTAACACAAGTGTAATTGTCATGGAAATCTATCAAAAATAACGAGTGATGTGTCAAAATCAGACATTTTTTTCGCTTCGAACTTTTCATCCTTGTGGTGGGAAGATACCATTTGATGTTGAACTATCTCAGAGAGGTGTTTAAGGGTGTTTAAGTGGAACACCCCTCCGCTTTAGTTGAACTTGGTGCAGTCCAATCCTGCGGAGACAAGTGTCCACGCGAGTAAAGAGAGAAAGAAAAAAGAAAAATGTTGTTTTAAAAAAAAAAAAAAAAAAATGTATACTCAATTTTGTTTCTATTGATAGGTGGAGGTGTAATTATAAGCCCATTTGGGTTTTCTGCCTCTTCCTGCACTTTTATTATTATATCTTAATGTTATAATGGATTGTTTGCTATTATGTGCAAAACTAATAAATAAAATAAAATAAAATAAAAGAGGCAGTGAAAGGTAGAAAAGTGGCCAAATAAATATTTTATCTTCATAACTTGGTGCTGATTGTTGAGGTGTATCAGGCTCAGACTGTGTGTGCAGTGGCCCATGTAAAAAGAGAACGCGTTGAAGTGTCGAAGCCATACTTGAACCGGGGACCTCCTGCACCAGAGACTAGCGCTATAAACCCACAGAAAAGTGGGCCGGTCTTCTCTAAATTCCCGCGCCGAAATTAGGTCCCAGCACGCCCCTGTCTTCACCAGTTCCAGGCTTGTACAGCTGTGCAAAGTTTACATACTGACAGAATTTTATTCATTTATTTTTTTTGTGGCCATTTTTGGAGAATGTGAAAGATGACACAAAAGGTTTTTTTTCACTCATAGTTAGTGGTTGTGTGAAGTCATTTATGGTCAAACAACTGAGTTTATTATATTTTTTAAAATCATAATGACAAAAGAAACTACCAAAATGACCCTGATCAAAAGTTTACATCCCCCAGTTCTTAATATTGTGTTTAACAGAAATTAGAACAGGGAGCTTCTGGTATCCAGCAAAAAGATGGTGCTCATGGAAGGAGGCAATAGAACGTGCAGAGAAAAATCAGGTCCAGGCACTCATCATTTGCAAAAGTAGAAAAGGCTTTATTAATGGGCCAGAAACATTAAAAAGCACACCAACGCGTGTCGGCTTGCACCTTCTTAATATTGTGTATTGCCCCCTTTGACATCAATGAGAGCTTGGACTCTTGTGGTAGTTGTGGATGAGCCTTTATGGCAATAAGCCTCCAGTTTCTGTCATTTCCTGGTCTGTCTTGAACTGCACGTTTGAGATCTACCCAGAGTGGCTCAATGATATTGAGGTCAGGAGACTGAGATGGACACTAATGGGACCTTCACTTTATTCTGCTGTAGCCAATGAGAGGTCGACTTCCAGGTTGATTGACACTTTTCCTCCAGTATTCTTTAATAACTTGCTGCATTCATCCTGAAATCAGTTTTGACCACGTCCCCTGTAGATCACACATCCCCAAAACATCAGTGATATACCTCCGTGTTTCACTGTAGGAATGGTGCACTGTTCATCATAGGCCTTGTTGCCTTCTCTGTAATGTTTAAAACTAAACTAAAACAGAATAACTGAAAGATCTATCTTGTTTTGGCTGTGTCTTTCCCAGGGAGAAGAAGCCGATCGGCTGGGACACGGACATCTCCTGGCTGACCGGAGAGGAGCTCCATGTGGAGGTTCTGGAGAACGTTCCCCTCACCACACACAACTTTGTGAGTGACTTTACCGCTTTAGTCAATACACTCAGACTCCTTTCAATGCCTGAGCCGTACGAGGGTGTGGCACATCCTCCACGCCTGTCGGGGTCTCCAGCGTTCATGCAAGGCTTCTCTCAGATTTAACTGCATTATACACAATTTTCACCAAAACACACAACAATATGAAAACAAAACATCATCCAGTTTTCCTGACTGGACATTTATTTATTTTGAAGATATTAATGCGAGACATTGCAGGTGAAAAGAGAAAATAAATACTTTTACTGTAGATAGATCAGTTTGGGGCGACAGTGGCGCAGATGGTAGAGCGGGTCGTCTCATGATCGGAAGGTCGTGGGTTCGAATCCCGCCTCCTGACAGTGCACATTGTCGTTGTGTCCTTGGGCAAGGCACTTCACCCACATTGCCTCCAGTGTCTGCCAACACTGGTAGCCCCTAGGATTAGACCAACAGGCCCGGTTTAACCGTGAGGCCGTCCTTCCGTGGACCCACCACCTGCAGAAGGAGCCGTGGGGGGCTGGTGCAATGTGATTCGGGCAGCTTCGGCAGCTGCCCCCACGACCCGGCAACGGACAAGTGGAAGAAAATGGATGGATGGATGGATGGAGATCAGTTTGAAATAAAAAATGTATTCAATTTAGTCATGACCTTCATACCAGTCTGTTCCTACATGATTGTGGCAGAGGAAATTTAGAACAAACAGTACCTTTTAAACTTATTAAAAATTGAGATTAAGAATTTGTGTCATTTTGCGCAACTATTCAGTCTTTAATAGAAAAATGTCCATCTTTTCTCAGAAATGTTTTAATCAAAAAGGCTTGAACTTGAAGTAAAAGTGTTTTACACACAAAGACCGCACAGTTGCCTTGACTTTGAAGTTAGTAAGAGTAGAAAATCTGATTACTTTTCTAATAGAGGGCTATTGTACACAGAATTAAGTGGTCTTAAATACAGTGCCTCTCGGAAGTACTAATACACCTTGAACTGTTGCACATTTTGTCATGTTTACAACCATAAACACAAAGATTTTATTTTGAATTTTTTTACTGAAAGTTCACACACAAGTAACAGACAACTGTGAAGGGAAAGCAAAATGATACATGATTCTGTTATTTAAAAAATAAAAATAGAAAACCGAAAAGTGGGGCCGTGCATAAGTATTCATACATACTGCAATAACAGCAGCAAGTCTTCTGGGGTATGACTTACAAGATTTGCACATCTGGAGACTGACATTTTAGCCCATTCCTCTTTACAAAACAACTCGAGCTCTGTCAAATTAGAAGGAGAGCATTTGTGAACAGCAGTTTTCAGGTCTTTCCACAGATTTTCAATAGGATTTAGGTCAGGACTTTGACTGGGCCATTCTAACACATTAATATGTTTGTTTTTAAACCATTCCATTGTAGATTTAGCTTTGTGTTTAGGGTCATTGTCCTGCTGGAAGGTGAATCTCCGCCCCAGCCTCAATTCTCTTGCTGACTCCAGCAGGTTTTCCTCCAAAATGTCTCTGTATTTGGCTCCATCCATCTTCCCAACTATTCTTACAATCTTCCCAGTCCCCGCTGAGGAAAAGCAGCCCCATAGCATGATGCTCCCACCACCATATTTGACACTGGGGATGGTGCACTCAGGACGATGAGCAGTGTTAGGTTTGCTCCATACATAACGTTTTGCATTTGGGCCAAAAAGTTCAATTTTTGTCTCATCTGACCAAAGCACCTTCTTCCACATGGTAGCTGTGTCCTCCATATGACTTCTAGCAACTTCAAACGGGATTTCTTATGGCCTCCTTTCAATAATGGCTTTCTTCTGGCCACTCGTCCATGAAGGCCAGATTTGTGTAGAGTACGACTTATAGTTGTCCATGTACAGATTCCCCCAGCTCAGCGGCAGTACGTCGCTGCTCCTCCAGAGTTATCTTGGGGCACTTGGTTGCATTTCTGACCAGTGCTCTCCTTGTTCAGTCTGTTAGTTTAGGTGAACGGCTGTGTCTTGGTAAGTTCGCAGTGGTGCTATACTCTTTCCATTTCCGAATGATGGATTGAACAGTGCTCCGTGAGATGTTCAAGTCTTGGGAAATCTTTGTATAACTTAACGCTGCTTTAAACTTCTCCACAGCTTTATCCCTGACCTCTCTGGTGTGCTCCTTGGCCTTCATGATGTTGTTTAGTGACCAATACACTCCGACCATAGCTCTGAGGCCCTCACAGAACAGCACTGTATCTATAATATCTGTATACTTAATAATATAGTTTTGTTTGAAGCTATAATATATTGAAGCTATAGTTTGAGCTTTTTTTTTTAATTATACCATGATATTTCCTTGTCAAAATCATATCTAGAGTTGCTTTTGTTTCACCTTTAAGTCATTTTCCTCTCCTTAGCTTAAAACACAAGTGATGGGCGAGTGAAGCAGTGTGTCACTTCAACGCATAAGAATCGCTAAAGATTGTGAGCTTGAGAGCTGCTTCATGCTGTTTGAACACTGACCTCTCGTGGACAAACTTTATTATTGCGAGACTGAAGCACCAGCTAGATCAATTAAATGTCTGCAATATAAGTCTCAAAAAGGCGTGTGGCGTTTGTATTATTTGCATTTACAATTATCTGCCATCGATAGAAGATCAATCATAGGGCAATAAATTAGACTACATGGAGCTCTAGTGGGCGGGGCCGATTCAGTCGTCTTCGAGACAGCACATCATTGCTTTTTCATTCAGTCAGATCTGCTGAAGATCGTACTCTCTAACGTTTTCCATGGCCCAGTGTCGAAAGCTTGCGCCACATGAACACGGTTAAATAAGGGAAAAGGGGAGAAACGCAGCACATTGTTTGTCACTTAGGGTTTACATCGCCAAAGTAAGGACGCCAACAACAACACATTGTCACATAACATTGTGTTGGCTACTTCTAATGGACTACTGTCGTCATTCAGCAAAGCTGCGCACTATTACTCCAACAAGGATGACAGGAACTCATTTTAGTGGCTGCATCAGAAATCAAAAGTCACTAAAACCATCAGCTACATTTTAAGCTGCTTTTAAAGTTGTTCTACGGTTAATGATTGTAGTTTATTACACACTTCTCATCAACAGAGTCGTCTCACATCATAGCATAGTATCGTATTATGTTAGCCTTTAGCTAGCCCCTAACTGCTAATCATGGGTGCTAATCATCGGTTTAGGAGTTTTATGTGGATTTGAGCGTAAAACACTCTAGGAGACCGTGGCGTGGACCATGGGTGTATAGTTAAAGATCCGTAGGAAATCCTAGTTAACCCTAGAGCAGTTGTTCGGTCTGAAAGCACTTTGGGCTAATCGATGCCAACTGTTCGCACACCATAGCACACTAAGGTCAATCGTAAATAGTGCGCATATAAACCCTCTGGGCCCTGCTAGCTGGGAGTTCCTCTGCTGCTCCCAATATGGTCTATGCACACAAATGACACGTGACTCCGAGTGCGATCCCTGGCAGCCTCGGTCCTTCCTCTCGCTATTTTCCCATTAAGGATGATGATTTTGTGTCTTTTAAAAAAAAAAGTGTCTTTTTTCCCCTCACTTTTGTTGCATTTTCATCCTCGTTTTCATCTGTATTTTGATGCTTTTGTTTTTTTTAAGCTTTTAGATTTGGGTAAAGAGGTTAAAGGGATACTTCGGGATTTTTGACATAGGGCCTCATTTCCTAGTTATCCAGAGTGTTGTTGATGTCTGGAGATATTTTTTTCTTAAATTCATGCAGTTCTTATATTTGAAGAGTCTAGTTGCGCTAGGCTAGGGCAAGGCTAAAGCATTTCTATGGTAACAGCTAGCCTGCATTAAAAAACAGTCTGACCCACTCCACAGTGCACCTGAGGTAAATCACTTATAACACCAGACTAACCATATAAATGTCTGTGTCAATAGAATAATTTTAACCATTTTGCATTTAAAATAACTTATATTTGAGCAACATCAGCTTCGTGGCTGTAAGCTAACACAGCGGCGGAGTGATCTGTGAGAAAATAGTCCCTCAAAATGCGGTAATTCATGTGATACAAGGTCAGTTATATTTCAAAAATTATTCCATCGACACAGACATTTATATGGTTAGTCTGGTGTTATAAGTGATTTACCTCAGGTGCACTGTGGAGTGGGCCAGACTGTTTTTTTAATGCAGGCTAACTGTTACCATAGAAATGCTTTAGCCTTGCTCTAGCCTAGCGCAACTAGACTCTTCAAATAGAAGAACTGCATGAATTTAAGAAAAAAATATCTCCAGACATCAACAACACTCTGGATAACTAGGAAATGAGGCCCAATGTCAAAAATCCCGAAGTATCCCTTTAAACTATTTTCATGACCAAATAAGGCATTTTATTTGTAGAAATAGCCAAAGCTGCCCTATTTTTTGGATGGCGAAATAGATATTCAGGTTTAAGTTTATTTTTGTTTTATTTTTGAATAAATCTTTTGCTGATTCCTTAGTTTTTCAATGCTTTCATTTTTTCCGATACCGGTTGTATCTAAGCTTTTTTTTTTTACCATACTGGTATCATTTAACGGTACCCAGCACTGTGTTTTTCTGTGAGAGGTATAACAATAAATACAAATAAAATATCAGCTCCTCTGTGTTTTTATTTTTTTTGCCCACGGCTGTGTCCAGGTGAGAAAGACCTTCTTCACTCTGGCCTTCTGCGACTTCTGCCGAAAGCTGCTGTTCCAAGGCTTCCGCTGCCAAACCTGCGGCTACAAGTTCCACCAGCGCTGCAGCACCGAGGTCCCCCTCATGTGTGTCAACTACGACCAGCTCGAGTAAGGACCTCTCTTTCCTCGGTCAGAAGATCAGTATGAAGTAATGAGATGAGAGTGCGGGGCTGTGGAGTTCGTCGTTACAACACGGGGAGGAGGGAATCTAGTTTTGCTTTCTAAAGCCTGTTATAGCGGCATCAGTAGCTCGAGCTTCTGAATAGGGAAGGTTAAACACCGCGTGCTTTTACCATGTGCTTCTGCAAAGTGACGAGGGCATGTTTACAGCGCACCTGTCTCTGCCTCTGGTCTGACCTGCCAACACGGATGATAAGTGTGAAGCACGGCGCAGGGATGCTCCCACATTGAGCACTTTTAAAGAGGGGGTATTATGCTTTTTTCAATCACATAGCACCAGTCTATAGCATACTACAATGATGACGTAACCTTCTGTTGGTCTGTATATGCAGTAAATTAAAATAACTGCCTTGAATAAAATTGCTCTCTCAAAATGGCTGTACTGAACGTCTTGAAATAGGCCTCTGTCTCTTTAAGAAGCTTTCCGACACGCCCCCTTCAGCACACTGCTGTGGCATCTAAACAACACTACTGTGCGGGGAGGGGGCTCTGCTGAGCTGAGGAGCAGTGGTTGGTGGCTTGGCTGGTGACGAAAGGTCCAGAGGCGTCTCCAGGAGGTGGGGGCGTTCCTAGGAGGACTGAGGCATAGCTACACCTAAAATGGCTGCCGTCTAAGTTTTTACTGATTACTCAAAAATATGTGAATGAGCCAAGGCAACACTCCAGGCATGTGTTTAATGAGGGAATGACATAATAACATGATATAAAGCTTGAAAAAGTCGATTTTACATAATACCCCCCCTTTAAATCAGGGCAGAGACAAACCGATCAGGTGTGGGGAGAAAGGAGAGAGCCTTTTTTATAACACTGATTTGACTCTGTAACATTGGCGTGACTCCTCAGCACTGATAAGAGAACCGTTAAGTGTTACTCTAAACTTTTTTTCTCAAAAACGCTCAATGTGAAGCCCACTATCGCCAAATAAGTGTTCAATTAGCTCTCAATAAGGGCTGACATGATCCATATCCTAACAAGTCATGATTAATCACAGAATCGCTGAGGGCTTCCGTTCCAAAAACACTTAAAAATGTGATCTAGTTAAATTTGAGTTATGATTTTCCTCATTTACGCCTTGTTTTGGTCCTGGTGTAGTATTTTTTTAAGTGTTGTTTTGACACAATTTGATGAAAAAACAATTGAACGCTGGACACAGTCTTCTGAACATGTAAAACACCCCCTCAAATCTGACTGTTCAAATCCAGGCTGGAAATGGTTGTATTTAGTTGTGAATATGACACTGGATGCATTTCATTTTGCATTCTTGTCATTTTATATACTGTAGCTGTAAAGCACTTTGTATTGTCTTCTGTGCAAATTGCTCTCTACAAACTGTCCCTTGCCTCATAATCTCAGTCAGGGGGAAGACCTCAGTGATTTTGCCGGCTCAGTGGGTAATTACAGTTACCGGAGGCTGTGGGCTAGACCAGTGTTTCCCAACCAGGGGTACGAGGACCCCAGTACTTGAGCACTTGGCAGGGTTTTTTTTTTTTTTTATCTGAGTAGAGTTTCAATATGACTATTACTTTCAAAGAAAAGTCAGTGTTAATGATTTTCAGTAAAATGTTTGACTTTTAAGAGTATTTTAGCTATATTTTGAACATAACACTCCAGGGGTCCCCAACTAAATCAGCTCGAGGTCATAACTTTCGACATATGTCCAGGGTCCGTACATATGCAGTCAGTGCTTTTGAAAATGTTAAAACCGCAGAGCTGATCAATGAATCAATAATTTTGCCATTTTATTTCAATGTTATTCAAATTGTTTAGATAATTATTAATTCAGCCTTAGAAATGAAGTCTACTGAGAGGATGAAAAGGCTTTGGGGTCCGGGCTAAATCCTCTGGAGGTCAGGATCTGGACCCAGGTCCGCCCGTTGGGGACCCCTCCTCTAAACACTGATGAGTTTCTCACTTTGTTAAAATTTTAGCCTGATCCCTAGAGTTGGGGGGTACTCTGAGTTGAAATCAATGCCTCAAGGGGGTATGTGGGACACTGGGATAGACCTCTGTTCTCTCTCTCTCTTCCAGCCTTTTGTTCGTTTCCAAGTTCTTCGAGCACCACCCGATCGCCCAGGAGGAGGTGTCCTCAGAGGGGACCACCCCAGTGTCCGAGGCCTGCCCCGCCCTGCCCCCGTCAGAGTCACCCAGGTCAGAACCAGGACTTTACCAGGACTGACTAGGGCTCTAACCTTTTCACAAGTCTCACTGGTACAACCTGTTTTTCATTCTTATTTTCATTTGGTCACACTGACATATAGTTATACACATATACCATACCAACTTTATTTATAAAGCACTTTAAACACTTTGCAGTTGGCCAAAGTGCCCTTCACACGTCATAAAACAATGGAAAAATGTATTAACAAATATAAGACAGGGAATTAGGGATGCACCAATACCACATGCTTGCCACTCATGCTTGTCCTCATTAGTGTGGTCCCGATACCAGAAACCGATATCGCTCACCCCTCAGCTGAGCATGGCAGAGCAACAAGCTGGAGATGTGAAATATATTCCACATAGAGCTGACTTGACTACACTCACTAAAGCAGAGTCTGTATGTGAAAAAGACGACAATATGTGCAATGCGAGACTGACGATTTTGTATTTCTGAGAAATAAAGACTGATAGCCTCGTGGTTGAAGCGCATTATCAGAAATGAGCTGCGCAGCTCGTGTTTTCTGCTACATGACTCTGGAAAAGGCACAGACTAGCCCAATGCAGCAGTGACTGTCTTGCTTTGGTGTGATCTTATCTCCTCCATGTGCAATGCAAGCATGAATGTGTCACAGGCATAGATTTGGCATCACTCCTCTGTTCTCATGTCAGCGGCAGGTTACAGCAACACGGGACACAACAGCAGGGGGAAAAAAACATGTGCAATAGGTGAATCCTCCAGCCAAGTGATTCTGACCATCAGCTTGGCTCCACATCATGGAGATGGGTCCCCGGGCGCGGCACTGCCGTCGACCACTGCTCCTTACGGGTTGCCTCAGTGGCATCGAAGGATGGGTTAAATGCAGAGGACAAATTTCCCTACGGGGACAATAAAGTATACAAATACAAAAACACCTCTGACTGTTTTTCACCCATTTAAGTCTCGTTAAATATTCTGTCTATATTCCACACGTTTTGTATCCAAGAATTCATTAGTCTGATGTCAACAAAAAGAAAATACTAGACTGTTACAAAATAAAGTGCACATAATATATATAAATATATAAAATTTATCTAATTAATTAGAGGCTTTGTAATTAATTAATCGAAATTAATCGCATATAAATATTTGACCTGAGAACAGTGAGAAGTAAGTTTTTCATAAGGATTTTAGTATACCATTGAATAATGACTGAATACATAAGCTTAAGCAACAAAATATTGTTTATTTTTGTTCAACCAAGTCCAACAGACCAGTGCAATATTGCCATTAATTGTGCGTCTGCAGGAAAAAAGGAAACTGAAGTGTGGAAAGCAAAGTGTGATTAATTTCGATTAATATTTTTAATCGCACTAAACCTCATGTAATTAATTAATCGCAATTAATCGAAAAAAGTCCCGGCCCTAATAATAAATAAATAATGCATCAGTTTCATATAGCGCTTTTCTGGACACTCAAAGACGCTTTACATTGCACTATTCATTCACTCCATACTTGGTGGTGGTAAACTACTATTGTAGCCATAGCTGCCCTGGGGTAGACTGACTGAAGCGAGGCAACCAGTCTGTGCCATCGGCCGCTCCAACCACTCACTCACACGCTACATTCGCTAGGCTTTCTGGTGTTCCCAAACGGGCTCCAAGTACCGACCAGGCCCTTCCCTGCTTATCTTCCAAGGTCTGACGGGATTGGGCAGAGCAAAGGCGGTATGGCGATATACATAAATGCTGTGTCATTATCAGGGCAAATTTACATTATCGTGCATCCCTAGCGCTGAATGTCGTCTTCATTGCACCACAGCGCCGGGCTGCACTGTTTACCAGACGTGCAGGCTAATGTTGCTAACTAGCTGCTAACGGCTCTGTTAAGCAGCTAGTTAGCAACAGTTTGTAGTCACACTAATGGACTAAACCAACAATGGACTAAACCAGACAGGACAGTACCATTTCTGTGTTTACATAGAAAACAATCCCTTACAAACTGGGAAATAAATACATTCACAACAAAGTAAACAAACCCTGTTGCAGCCTCTGACTGTGAAGCAATGGCTCCTACCCTATAGAGAGATAATTCAGCTGGCACTCTCTGCCACTTGAAATCAAGCAGCCAGAACTGAAAATAGAAGGTTCATTGCATGACTAAATGTATCCCGCAGACTAAATTGTACTGTACAAATTCATTAAGTACATTTCTATTTCTGTGCATGTCTTTGACGGAGGAAATCGGCACCTTTTTCTTCTTATTGCACACTTTTTCTTGCACTCGTGTACAGATCGCTGTGCCATGCCTCGGTGTCCCCCTCCAAGTCGATCCCGATCCCGGCGGGGTTCAGACAGAGCGCAGAGGAGGACCACAGAAACCAGTTCGGCCAAAGGGACCGGTCATCCTCTGCACCCAACGTCCACATCAACACCATCGAGCCGGTCAACATCGACGTGAGTGCAGTGTTCAGATATCCCTCTGAAGTGTCATGCTCGGGAGTTGTGGTCTGTAGTAGCAATATTTGAGGGCACCGGACCTAGGCCTGGGCGATATATCGATATTTAAGATATCTATCAATCAATCAATCAGATTTTATTTATAGGGCCCTTTACAACACTCAAGGCGACCAAAGTGCTTTACAGTAAAATCACATAAAATACATTAAAAACATTCATACAAACAAAAATAAAAATAGAACAGTAAGATAAAACAGATAAAAAGTGTCGCCGTGCTACTGAATGTTAAAAGCCAGTCTGAATAAATGTGTCTTGAGCCTGGATTTAAAAAGGCCAAGATCAGTGATGGTGCGCATATCAGGGGGCAGCTTATTCCAGAGTCTGGATCCAGCGACTGAAAAGGACCGATCACCCCAATGCTTGGACTTGGTCCTAGGAACTTCCAGCAAGATGTATCGATATATTTTGAATGAGATATGGAATTAGACCATATCGCGTATATCGGGATATTTCAAATTCAGATAAGTTATTAAGTTAACAAAAAGAACGGGTAATGTCAAGCTGATTAAAAAAAAAAAAAAGTGATCTTAAACTGAGCACTTTATTTTGTTATCTCTTTAGATATAAATGCTGCCCTCAGATAAAGACTGATCTATTTATTTTATTGGCTATTTTTATTAAGACTTTTTATTTTATTTAAATGTGCACCTTACGGAGCTTTGTTGTGCAGTGTTTATGGTTACATTGTATAGTGAGTTTTCAATAGAACTACTCGTATTTGACTTAACATATCATGTCACAGCTCTCACTTTGCGGAAAAAATATCGGGATATATATCGTATATCGATATTCAACCAAAATGTATCGGGATATGACTTTTGGTCCATATCGCCCAGCCCTAACCGGACCCCAGTTTGGTAGAAGTTGCGCAGTAGTTGTGATTGTTTGCAGTCCGTCTCTTTTTGCAATGTGACGACTGCAACCGCTGATGCAAAATTAGGCAAACTCTACAACTACTAATGCGGCCGTCTAAGGCAAATCTGACGGATACATGTTGCATATGCATTAAGATTGCTTTCTTCCTGTGATCCGTACGTGTTTTTTTTTTTTTTTTGTCTTTTCGTACTCGTGTTAAACCACTGGGCAAAGCACCATGAATAAAATCAGCCAACACTTCACCCCTGGAGGGCTGTATGTTCTCCCCAGTTCAGTCGTGGGCACAGGCCCGCTCTGCTCCGCCCCTGAGTGGAGGACGGGACGAGCCCTCGTGTCTGTGACATGATTCAGATGTCATTAAATCAACATGCCCCTGCCCAGAACTACAGTTACTGGCCCCACCCACTGCCACACAGACAATCATTAGCCTCATCTAATCATCAGTTATTAAGGCTTAAGCAACAGATCAATGTCTATTTTCCTGTTTTAATATCTACTATTAGTGGCAAAAACACTGTTTATGTACAGCCTATGAGTTATGTTACTGTTTACATTTAATTCTATGCAAACCTTTGATAAATGCTTTGTGAACATACATTTACTTAAATATTGGTTATTTTCTCCGTTTCCCCTGAACTTCTTTGGTTAAATTACATGGAAAATGCAAAGAAAAGTGTGTTTTCAATGTTAAAGCAGTACTAAGTGTAACTCATGCCCCTAGAGGCCATAAGCGCCACTGCAGGTGTTGTAGCATGTTTCGTTAATGAGTTTTTTTACTCTATTAATTGTCCGTGAGAGTAAATACTACGCAGACGGAAAAGACGAAGGTTGTACATCCAATTACACAATGGAAATAACTTTTTTTCACTCAAACTTGGCTGTAAATATTGTTTAAAGTGGTGCTAGCCCACAGTTAGCTTTGCCCGTTAGCCTGTTAGCTTCTTCTCCGTGATTCCATTAGTGTGTATCGGTTGCTCCGACCAGTGGCAGGCAAGTTGCAATTGTGGTTTTCCGGCCAGAGACACCAGGGGGAGATGAAAGAGTGCCTTCTCTTACGCACCTGCTCCAAACAAGAGATTTTATTTTTGGGGGAAAATGGCCTGGAAAATCTGACCTTTTATCCCACACAATCACAAGAATGACTTGAAGTACTGAGTAGTTACTTGGTAGCAATAGCAGTAGTTAGTAGCAGTAACATGTGTTAACCTTCTCTGTTTGTCCCAGGACCTGATCCGAGATCAGGGGTTGCAGCGCTCAGATGGAGGTGAGGATGTTTTTCTAAATATTTCCATTTAAATTTCTTTATGTCTCATCTCTGCGTGTTCATCAGCTCGTGTCTGTACAGTCTGTCTAACCTTAAAATGACGACGACTACTACGGCTTCAAACATTGTACCACCGCTAAGCCCCAATACAGCTGCGGTCATGCTGGGAAGAGGAGTTGAAGGCAGTGGTGAACATCTAGCAAAATATGTCAAAGGGAGAATGTGTCACGTTTCCAGAGGCACTGTTGTCACATTAGGAGTGAGCGAAAAGACAAACATAGAATATCACAACTTTTGAATAATGAAATCACCATTTCTATATACTGAACTGAACTTGTCTTGAGAACAAATTTCTTGCTTTCAGCCGCTTGTTGTGGGAAAACATGTCGATTACTCTGATTGGTTTAAAGTCACGTGTGGATCTGGGTACCGGATTTGGGCTGGGTACTGTTAGAGATACTGGTACAGTATCAAAAAACTTTAGGTACTACTGGTATCGAAAAATAACGTATCAAAAGCAGGTACTGAAAATGATGCAGTTGGTCCAGGGACAGTATTAAGGAGGGGGTATTATGCTTTTTTCAATCACATAGCACCAGTCTATAGCATACTACAATGATGACGTAACCTTCTGTTGGTCTGTATATGCAGTAAATTAAAATAACTGCCTTGAATAAAATTGCTCTCTCAAAATGGCTGTACTGAACGTCTTGAAATAGGCCTCTGTCTCTTTAAGAAGCTTTCCGACACGCCCCTTCAGCACACTGCTGTGGCATCTAAACAACACTACTGTGCGGGGAGGGGGCTCTGCTGAGCTGAGGAGCAGTGGTTGGTGGCTTGGCTGGTGTCGAAAGGTCCAGAGGCGTCTCCAGGAGGTGGGGGCGTTCCTAGGAGGACTGAGGCATAGCTACACCTAAAATGGCTGCCGTCTAAGTTTTTACTGATTACTCAAAATATGTGAATGAGCCAAGGCAACACTCCAGGCATGTGTTTAATGAGGGAATGACATAATAACATGATATAAAGCTTGAAAAAGTCGATTTTAAATAATACCCCCCTTTAAATGAAGTGACTTGGTTGTTTCAGCTCATATTTTCCCCCCCAGTTTTCCACCTCTTTTTTTTGTTTTTTTTCCCTGAATGTTTGCACCATTTTTACACAATTTTTCCTTCTTTTTTTGCCACGATTTCCCCATTTTCCCACACTTTGACATTGGAGATGAACCCGGTATTGCAAATTTGCGTATCTTCCAAACATTATTGTTCTGTTGTCTGGTTCTCTATGACAAATATTAGCTATTGGAAAAGTAGCATTGGTAGGAGGATGGATGGCTGGATAATCCCGAAGGAAATTGTGCATTAGTCTCTTGCTCACATCCACACAAACAGAGCAGGATCTACAGAATTAAGAAGTTAAAAAACACATTTAAAAAAAGCAATAAATACACAAGCAAGAGAAGTTGAGGCACTGCAAGACATTTCCCTCTCCTCCTCCTCTGCTCCTCCGTGAAGTGGCTCTATTATAAAGCTTGATGGCATGAGGGACAAAAGCGTTCTTCAATCTGTCCTTGGAGCATCTCGGGTCGTGATCTTTTTGAGATCACGACCTGATCTTTAAACACTTCATGATGGCCAATACCAATCTGATTCTATTGTCCATGTCACTGACTCTCGACTAGGGCTAATTGATTAATTCACAACTAATTGATTTTTGAAATAATTGAAGACTATTTTAGTAATAGATTAATAATTTCCTAGTAAACACAGACTTAAATAGAGCAAGAATGACATGAACATTTTTTATTTTTGATGGAAACCTACTTTGTTTTTCAAGTTGGGTTATGTAGTGTTTCGTACATGGAAAATTTCATAAATATCCGTCTTTCAGTCACAAAGCAGAATTGGCACCAATAGCCTCCAAAAACACTCACTGTAAGTTTACTCCATCAACATGTCATCAAGCGGCGCCACTTTAGCTTTATGTGATTGAAAAAAACAACTAAAAAATACAACTTGGATACACCATTCATAGCCAGTCGATTAATCGTAAAATAATTGGTAGATTAATCGATTACCAAAATAATCGTTAGTTGCAGGCCTACTCTCGGCAAGGAAGGTTTGTGTTGCCGTACATTTGGCAGGGCTTGCCCAGTCAACAGTCAATTTTAAGCAACAAACTTAGGAATGCTCAAATCTAATTGAATACATAATGAACTTATGGAGGAAAGTTTGGAGCACAGTGGAGCAGCAAAGGTTTACTTCAGGGTAGGGCTCGGGAAAAAATCGATTCAATTTAAAATCGAGTTGGTAGGTCAAATTGATTCATATTTTCAAAAAAATCGACTTTTTTAGAATTTTTATTTATTTTTTAGCTCTCTGCCCCCTCTCTGAAGAAGGTCCTGCTGTATAAATGTGCCAAGAAGAACAGAGCCCACCTCAGGATTTTTGTGTTGTTAGCTCAATCGAAATACAGCAATAGCCATACTGTCTTTGCTATGCCCAATCCGTCAGACCTTGGAAGCTAAGCAGGGAAGGCCTGGTCGGTACTTGGATGGGAGACCGTTTGGTGGCACTGACTGGTTTCCTCACGTCCGTTCATCTACCCCAGGGCAGCTGGGGCTACAACAGTAGCGTACGACAGTGACAGTGTAGCGCTTTGAGAAACTTGGTAATACAGGCTTGTAAAGCGCATTACAAGAAAGGGTTGCCTTTGCAATTTTGTTTGTTGATGCACTTTCATTAAATAAAATGAAGATCACGTGGAAATTGAGTGTTGTATGGATTCGGCGTTACGTTCATTTTTAATTCGTTGACGTCATGTTCAGTTGACCTCTTTCTTTAGCTCAAGTTTTTGTTGTTGTTGTTGTTTGTCTGTTTTGCTTTTGACCTTAGCTAAAAGCTTTACAGTTTAAAGTGGATGCTTGGCCTTGTCTTACGATCCGGGGAGGAAAGCTTGAGGGCCAACTATCATTGGTTGAAGGGCTGCACTTTGCCCGTTCCTGCGCTATTTTTTCCAACAATTAAATCCCTTCATATCAAGACTACCGCTTTCCAAAACACTTCACAATCGGAGCTGGGCTTTTAAAAGTAACTGCAGAAGGTATTTAAAACTTTTACTGCTGTAGAGACCGACTGTTTTGGGTGCAGCTAAACCAGTAGTCCTTTATCTGGACGGGAAAACATTTGGTGAGGGTATTATCTTTCTTAGTAAATTAGGGGTCCTCAAATGTACTAAGTCCGCACATATGTTGGATTATTGTCAAGTTTGAGCTACGGACCAGCTTAGGTAATTATGACATTTTCAAGGGGGATATTTGCTCCTATCACATGTTGAGACTGGCTTTTAGTGGGATAAGAACAGAAAAGTAATGGTCAGGGGTTGGGGATTTAGATAACTCACTAAAAGCTTGTTTTGGGTTCATCATCATGCTAATTGGGGTGAGCCATATCGTATCGCATATCGTTATATCATTTTTATATCGTTGTGGACACGATATGACTGTAGATCACGGGGACAGGTGCTTAAAAAGTAAAATGAAATGAAGGATGTAAACCACTTGAGTAGATCATAGTTGTGAGGAAATTAGTATGCTATATAAAAAAAAAAGAATAAAATATCACTGAATTGATCTTCCACATACAGTAGGCGTAAGGCTGGGATTTAGAAGTCATTTGTCCGTTGTCAATTATATCGTCAAATATATCGTTATCATGATATTTCTTATATCGTGGTATAGATTATAGGCCATATCGCCCTGTCCTAATGTTAACATGGTTTAGAATTGGGTACTGTTAAACGATACCAGTGAGGTATGGAGAAAAAACTTTGACGTGCTACTGGTATAAAGAAAACAGAGTATTTAAAAAAAAAAGTGAAAATAGATATTATTCTGTTTTAATAAAACGGTACCAAGCCCCAGTTTCCATCGCTGGTGCCAAACTACGGAATGATTTCTGTCCAGTGTTCAAGCATGAAACGGTTTAAGAATCCAAACTATTTAATACTGTGCTGGTGGTGTTTCCTTTTGCATTTATTTGTATTTTACTTTTGTATTTTTTTTTATTACTGAGATGTTTTGTGTAGCTCGCATTTTAAAAATAGATTCATCCAAACTGTTGTGGGAGATGGGTAGCATTAGTAATGATCAGGGCTGGGTACTGTAAAAAAAAATACTGGTACCTTGACCAATAATTTTGGGGAAAATTGTCGGAAATTAGAAAGTATGGCAAGAAATTAGGAACAATTGTGTTAAAAAAATTGTAAAGATGGGGCAAAAATTCAGAAACAAATAGGGGGAAATGGAGGGGGGAATTGGGGGGAAATGGGGAGATAATGGGGAAAATATTTTTTTATAAAATTGACAAAAAATTAGGAAACAAATTGGGGAATAATGTGTGTAAAAAAAAAAAGAAAAGTAAATTGGGGCAAACATTCAGGAAAAAAAACATTTATTTGAGCTGAAACAACAGTCACTTCCTTTTAATGCTGTTCCTGGACCAACAGCATCAACACAGTATTTTTTTCTCCCGGTACTTTGATACCAGTACTGTAGTACCTAAACTTTTTTTTCCATACGAGTATCGTTTAACGGTACCCAGCTCTAGTAACGATGCAGTTGCAGGGCTTCGAGAAGCCTTTTCAGGTGGATCTACGCAACTTGAGTCTGATGCTTTTAAAAATGCCTTGTGACTGGCCAATACTGACCCGCAGAATAGATCTGGACATCCCTAGTTTGCGGCTATTGTAGTTGCAGTGCTATAGTTTGGCCGTGTGACGTTGTCTGTCTTCTCCTTCCCCTCAGCAGCTGTGACCGCCCGCCCCTGCCGCCCCTGTGTCCGAAGGCAGCGCACCCGGACCTCCAGCCCCCTGCTTTACTCCTACCCCAATGACATAGTGTTTGATTTTGAACCCGAGCCCGATTTCGGAGGTAGTTAGTCAGGCCTCAGCTGTGTGTGTGTGTGTGTGTGTGTGTACCACCTAGACTTCACCGTGTGCTCTGTCTTCACCCTCACCAGCCTGTATTGGAATAGTAGTCGTAGTACTAGTCGTAGTACTTCTTCCTCTTCATGTGTGTCTCCTTAATCGCCGCTTCTGTTTTGATTTTGAGGATTCGGGGTTCTTCTGTTTCTAAAATGGTTTGAGTACTTGATTTTCACAACTTTATATTGATTGGTCTCCATAAGGGGTATTCCACAAAGCCTCAACTTTAACTGCACTTCTAAGAGTCGTTTTATTAGAAATAACTTTTACTTGCGCTTGAGAATTATTACATCTGCGTTATTTTCAACTGCTTTGTTTTTTTGTTGCGTCAAATTCCCTTCCTGACGTTACGTATATGGATAATAACATATCAAATGCCCAATGACGCAATGAGCTCAAATGGCCTTGAACCAGCGACCCCTTAGTTTAGTGAGTGACGACATGAGCTTTAAAAAGGGTTATCTACAAATGCTTTATTTTAGCTACGAAGCTGAATTAGCGGCGCAAGTCTAGCGTTAAGCGTGATTTTGCCGTACTACAAAGCTGGATAACTTTCTACCAGGGTAGATCTCCATGGTGACATGCCCTTAGCGGAAAACCTGCTCTGGACCAGGTTTCGTTTCAAACTCTGCCTCAGACGGGGAAGAGGAGGAAGCACCTTGAGCAGCAGTGAGAGAAGTCCTTTATATCAAAGCGTATGAATTTTATACAGTAGCGACATCGTTGTAACTTTTACTACACATGTGGCTGACGCAGATTTTAGATGTTGTTTTCTTTAATAATGGAGAGAAGATGGAGACTCGTTCTTTAAAATCAAAATCATAATTTTATTCCCTGAATTTACAATCTAAAACAAAAGCTATGCTAAAGGCTACATGGTGATCTTGAGTGGCCAGCCAGGGATGGAGCGGGGCAAGAGGGGAGCGGCTCCGCATCCTGGCCTTTTTATAGACACAGGAAGTAGGCGGCTCCTTGTTGAAGAACCAATCAATGTCCTTTGAATGCTGCTTCTGCAGCGCGATCTAACTCCTCATTCTAACACACTGCCCCCCAGTGGATCCAAGAGTAAAAACAACAAAATGTCCGCCTAATTCAAAATGAACCTTAAAGCACAGATTACAATCAACACCGTTTCATATAATCATTAAAGCCTAATATAACAAAAACATATATAGAAATATCCAACATTGACTACATGAAAAAGGCTCATTTCTCGTCCACATAACGGTGTTGCATTTCAGTTGTAATAAAGATTAACACATGTGAACACACTCCTTGTTGCTGCTCGGTTCAGACTCGTGTCGTTCATGGCGCTGTATAATATATTTGTCAGGAGTTTAGTGATAGATTTTGATATTAAGATGAAGTGTGTCTCTGCTGTGATTCACCACTTGGCGCTGTCAAATCGCTTTGTAGTACCACTTATCCAAAAGCTCCATGTCAGTCCGGGTTCGAGGAACTCATCCAGGACATGTTCAACCATCTTTGTAGTATAGCCCTCTGAGCATTTGGAACACACATCGCTGGCAGGACCTGGAAACATGCAGCCTGCAGTGTTCCGCATTGTGGCTGCTGTACCTGATATCTCCAGTTCCCAACACTGAGTAAAATGTTTAACCTCCGAAAAACACCCGGAGTCTAAACTCTGTGTAAACTAGGGATGGGTATCGAACCCCGGTATCATAACGGCCCCGGGGCCCCACGTGTGCCGGTCCACCCGGACCGATAAGCTCCAGCCATAACGGGGACTTGACTCGAGTGTAGTTCATTATTTTACTGCAAGTTTTCATTTGGACTCAGTCCTCAGAGCTACAGCCAAATCTAACAAACAGCCTTGATTTACTAGATAATAATAATGATTAAAAAGTAAAGTAAGTGAAGTAGCCTATTTTAACTGTACCGCAAATTGGAAATAAAATGTAGAGTAATCAAAAATAAATATAGGCCAAGGATTAATGCCTACTTATAGCCTCTATCTAACTTTTTTCCCTTTTAAAGTACCGATAAGATTACCGTTAAAGTACCGGATCGATAAGGAGTATCGATAAGAGTAGTAGTATCGATAAATCCTTAATGATGCCCATCCCTAGTGTAAACCATGTCTAACAGTGAAAACAATCTAACTTGAAGAATAAATTCAATTTTCCTTAAAGTTGGGCTTGCACGCTGCGATTTTGAACGGGCCAAAACTCACACTGTGACTGAATCCCATACTTGGCTGTTCTGTGAGGTCAGGTTTTAGTGCCACCATCTATAGGAATCATAGAAATGCCTTCAGCTACCTGAGCCTGTTCCTACAAATGTGCACATTTTGTTAGCAGTCTGCATCCCAGATCCATTTAAATTGTGCGCTCCTTCTCCATACAAATGAATAGGGAAGCCAGGCACAATACTAAAGTATGGTGAGGTATGTCTTGTCCGTTTCATATCTTTTATATAATTACTGTGGTTTCTTTATCATTAAATTATTAGAAGATGATGTTTAGTGACCACAAAAAGCTGAAACTTGACTGAATTTGAGTTAGCATTTAGCTCAGAAGACACCTTTTTTATATGCCAATTTGTGTCTAAAGTAAAATCTCAAAAGGTCTGTACATTCATTAATGATTTCTAACCAGGCTTTGATCTCACCTAAATGTGGTCGATGGGTTGACAACAGTTGAAAACATCTGGATTGTTCATAATTTGCGCCGTTTAAATGGCTGATGCTAACGGCTATATAGGAAGAATACACTGAGCAGGCTAACGGACTAGCGGACTTGCTAACTGTGCGTATAGGTTAAGGACCACCGCTTCACCTTTTGATTTCTATGCTACCATCCTCTCAGACAGCGCGTTTGAACACCCCAGACGTTCTCTAAACCAGCTTAAATTAAAGCTAATGGCCACTAAACTTGAGCTGAGTTCTGTGGGCGCAGTGGTAAGTTCAAGCGGACGTTATCAGTGATGTGTTGCCCTCGCTCTTGTTCATCCTGTGTTTTTCCGCCGCCTGGCTCCTGAAGCTTCAGCAGCGCTAGGACCCCACGGCTCATGACGGACATCAAACATGTGTGAAGTTTGGTTCGACTTTAAAATGGTCAAATTCATGTCAAAATCGCCCAGTGTAAAATTGCAGATGACCCAAAGTACCACCCTGGGCACACGAAAGGAAAACTATGGGGTCTGAAAGGATTTTACTCTACTGCACAAGCAAACGTTAGCTTTGGGGCATTTAAACAAAACCTTTCCCCATTTCTCTCTGTTGGGTCTGACATTTTGTGGAATGCCCCTGAACACTTGGTTCCTACACTGGTGGTCACTGCATGAGACGGGTGTGCTGCCTCACCCGCGATCCACTTTACTTCTGTAGCTCCTGGTTTAGGCGTCTGTTTTTAGTCCTTTCTTTCTTTAGTCCTGGGTTGGACCTAGTTCAGACCTTGACCTCACCCCTGCCCCCCTGTTTCAGGCTCCACCACGGGGCTGTCGGCCACTCCTCCCGCCTCCTTGCCCGGGTCGCTGACAAACGTGAAAATGCCGCAGAAGTCGCCGTGCCCGCAGCGGGAGCGCAAGAGCTCGTCCTCCTCAGAAGACCGCAATAAGATGGTGAGTGTTATTGTTAAGAAAAGTAAGGCTGTAAAACTTATATACAGGCCTATTTATGAATTGAACACACACGCTTCATGTGCCACAGCACCAAAGGAAATCTGCGCTTTAAACTGACATGCGCGAGGGAACTTAATTACCTTGTGTACCGTTGCCAAAATGCTTGAATCCACTTTGATATATACTTGAAGAAAGTCCAATATTTCACAATTAAGGCACAGCAGCGTGAGGCATTGCTACATCCAACCGCTGCTCCAAACCGAACTATGCAGCAAGGCCAGTATCCACAGCTTTATGACGTCGGGCTCAACCATACTGTAGCGCGGGCCAGCTGAAGCTCACACGTGCTAGCAATTTGGCAACTTTTTTGGAGCCAGCGCAATTATTTAGAATAGGATGAAAATAAAATAAAAAAAATGGTAAAAGGATAAAATTAGGACGGTCACGCATGTTAAGACAAACGCGTGGAGATAAGAATGAAAGGTCTGTGTTCAATGAAGACTGAGAGGGGCAAAAAAGTTTCAATGGAAGCCAGGAACTTCTGCCATTTCCTTACGGTTTCAGGAAGAAGTAGGCCACATTAAGTCCATTTTTAATTTTGCCGTCTCTGTGATCGTCAAGGCGATGTACTAGTTTGCCTCGCAGTTAATGAAAAAAATGGCACAGTTAAGCTACAGTCAAGGCCTATTCATACTTCATAAGACGCAAGAACAAAATGACATCATTTTGCTCCTGAGCTTCCGTTCAGAAGGTTTGCCGGTTGTTCTTGACACCTCAGCTGAGCAGAACTTCTTCCCAGTGCTGCGAGAACATCTGCGATACCTGTGATGTGATTGGTCCACACATGCCGCCTATTGTCGTCTACATAAGACCTTTGTAATATCCCATGCTATAGTGTACTGTACATAGAGGCAGACTGAGTCGCTATAGCGAGGGAAATCCCTTGCCAACCCACTCACAATTAACCAGTGCCCCGGTTATATATATTAGGGCCGGGACTCGATTAAAACAATTAATCTAATTAGAGGCTTTGTAATTAATTAATCGAAATTAATCGCATATAAATATTTGACCTGAGAACAGTGAGAAGTAAGTTTTTTCATAAGGATTTTTAGTGTACCATTGAATAATGACTGAATACATGAGCTTAAGCAACAAAATATTGTTTATTTTGTTCAACCAAGTCCAACAGACCAGTGCAATATTGCCATTAATTGTGCGTCTGCAGGAAAAAGGAAACTGAAGTGTGGAAAGCAAAGTGTGATTAATTTCGATTAATATTTTAATCGCACTAAAACTCATGTAATTAATTAATCGCAATTAATCGAAAAAAGTCCCGGCCCTTATATAGATATAGATAGATAGCGTAGCTTGGCTGTGTCTTTGAGGCTTGCCATGCTCTGTATTCTTCATATGCACATGTAAAATAAATTACCACTCGATTCAGATTTCAGCTCTTTATTTACTTTACGACAGTTAGTCTAAAGATAAGAGGCTTTTATTATATCTCACAATGGAGAAATTCTCTAAAGCTAATTAGAAATTCCACAACAGGTATTACTAAACATTGTGCACAAAACAGTAGATGTAGCCTCAAACTATTTTTGCTAACCGCCAAAACTAATGAGCTCGCTTTTCAAAAATGAGCAACAAAACTGAATCCGAAACATGGCAAAATGTGGCGAATCTGCCCCGTTTCAGTATTACCTTTTGCTTTAGCAGGGCTGTGCCTCTCCGTACAAGTCATTGATGCAGTTTATTCCATTAGTACTTCGCGTGTCAGCCTCCTCTTATCATGCAAAATCTATTATTAATTCGTCCATGAGGAAAAGTTTGTGAGCTCCTCGGTTCTTCCACGTGCTTTTCCAGCGACAGGATTGACAAAAAGACCAGTTGATTGAAAACCATAATCAAGATATGAATGCCGCGATCCGATTAACCGTCCGTCCCCGCTGTTGGAGGAAGTTTATTTTGGATCAAACGGGGCTCAAAGTGACATTACTAATGCTCAGACCATGTTAATCTTTGTTACTTGTATCGGTTGAATAGAAACATTGGGCGGCGGGACTCCAGCGATGACTGGGAGATTCCTGAGGGCCAGATCACGCTCGGACAGAGGATAGGCTCTGGATCGTTCGGAACGGTCTTCAAGGGAAAGTGGCACGGTAAGAACATGGTTTCAACACATGCACTTAGTAGCTGTACTAATGTTGGCCCTGCTCTGACTAAAGTGTTAAAAGGAGACACTACATTAAAGCAATTACATTATTTTTATATTTTGAGGTGGTAATCCAGTTTGCCTTGACCTTGTGCTTTCACAAGAATAGTCTAATCTACACAATCTGTTTGTTTCACTGAATCAACTTTCCATTCATAAATGTCTTCAATGGCTGTTATCTCAAAAGGCATTTTTCCTAAAGACTCCGCATTTCAGTCTTTTACAAAACAATATTAAAGAGGGGTATTATGCTTTTTTCAATCCCATAGCACCAGTCTATAGCATACTACAATGATGACGTAACCTTCTGTTGGTCTGTATATGCAGTAAATTAAAATAACTGCCTTGAATAAAATTGCTCCCTCAAAATGGCTGTACTGAACGTCTTGAAATAGGCCTCTGTCTCTTTAAGAAGCTTTCCGACACGCCCCTTCAGCACACTGCTGTGGCATCTAAACAACACTACTGTGCGGGGAGGGGCTCTGCTGAGCTGAGGAGCAGTGGTTGGTGGCTTGGCTGGTGACGAAAGGTCCAGAGGCGTCTCCAGGAGGTGGGGGCGTTCCTAGGAGGACTGAGGCATAGCTACACCTAAAATGGCTGCCGTCTAAGTTTTTACTGATTACTCAAAAATATGTGAATGAGCCAAGGCAACACTCCAGGCATGTGTTTAATGAGGGAATGACATAATAACATGATATAAAGCTTGAAAAAGTCGATTTTACATAATACCCCCCCTACATATTTGTGCACATCCAAATTCCAACTTTAAGTTTACTGAGCTCTTAAAAGGTGACACACTGCAGGTGAATAGGGGAAAATATTACATTTAGAGATATCAATTTGAAAGGTTTGCTGTAGATTATTGATATAAATATGAGAGGAAAATGTATTGCAAGTTTTCTGTCATTTTATGTTTCATATAAAAACAAGACATTTTATGCATACAAATTGCCAAAATTGCCTATATTTCAGCAACAAAATCAAAAACATGTTCTCATCGCTCTGCTCCTGTCTGTCTCAGGTGACGTGGCGGTGAAGATGTTGAACGTCACGGCGCCCACTCCTCAGCAGCTGCAGGCGTTTAAGAACGAAGTGGGAGTGCTCAGGTAATAAACCCGGACAGGAATATGCACTGATCGTTTAGATTAGTGACAACCAGGTCCTTTTTCCTGCCGTTTCTTCTTCTACTAGGCAAGGCAAGGCAAGGCAAGTTTATTTGTAGAGCACAATTCATACACAAGGCAATTCAAAGTGCTTCACAGTTGCAGAAAAAGAAATTACAAGAAAACAGATAAAATCAATCAATAAAACATCAACATAAAGTTAATCAATGACAGTAAAAGGCAAGAGTGCAGATAAAATACTTTCAGTTTTCATATGCACGGGTAAAAAGAGCTGTTTTCAGCCTGGATTTGAACATTGTCAGAGTTGAGGCCTGTCTCACATCCTCATGAAGACTGTTCCAGATTTTAGCTGCATGAAACTGAAACGCAGCCTCACCGTGTTTATTATTGACTCTGGGAACCACCAGGAGACCCCTCCCTGAAGTTCTCAGGGCCCGAGATGGTTCATACGGCTCTAACATGTCAGAGATGTACTTTGGTGCTAAACCATGAAAAGACTTGTACACAAGCAGAGCTGTTTTAAATTCTATTCTCTGAGTGAATTTTTCTGGTTATATTGCGTCACAGATGAAATATGAAACAGTCCTCTACCATTTTAAAGCTCATTATCCAACATTGAATATAGACCACAAGTTAATCCTGTTTAATTTAGCTGTTTCTTCTTCTGTGGTGTCAGCGCTTCGTTCTGCACTTCCTGGATAAGAATCGTGTCATTGTTAAAACTCAAAACTATCCTCCACAATTTTTAAACGCCATAATCCAACATTATATCAGTTCTGAGTCGCTCTGTGTGTTTATCAGACTGCACTGAAGCGGTAAACCACGCCGTTAATCGAAACTGAAACTTAGTTTTTTAATAAGTTATTCCGACAGCTGCCAGCAGGAGGAGCCCCAGTCAAACTCATCAGCTCTAGCGCCTGTATTTCATCCTTAATATTGAATTCTTAGATATTATTTAAAAAATTATAAAATGTAAAATATCCAGGCACCAAAACACAGCTAAAAAAGACATAGCAAAAAAAAAAAAAGATATACATTTGAAACTTCAGCTGTAGATTACTGACATAAAATAAAGGTATTTAGAATTGTGTAATGTCATATGGCATGTGATGAACTCCACGTCAATATATAAAATAACACGCTTGGCTGGAGCGGCCAATATGGACAGTTAATTCTGGTTAGGGAATCAGGACACTGGATCTTTCCGCTTGCTTCTTCAACATTTAATGGTGAACAGCAGATGATTGGTACAGCAACATTGATTGATGATTGGTAGATAGATTGGATACAGGTTTTAAGTGTACGTGTGTGTGTGTGTGTGTGTGATCTGAAAGGAAACAGAGAAAAGGGAAGGAAAATTAGTAACACTTGACGGCTAACTGAAATCCCCGCTAAGTGGAGATAGGTCTTGACTGATTACATATATTTAACAGTTATACATTGGGATAATCATCACATAAAACTTATTCTATCTAATTTCGAAACTAATAGACCCTTTAATTGTTTGTAAACATTCCGGGCTTAGCTGGAGGCGGGAAGCTCGATTCCTATCTATTTCCATTGTAGCTGTTGTCATAGTAACGATAAAAAAATGTCTAACTGTTTTTGGAAATATCAGATAAACCTTATTTTATCGTCTCAAATGTCATTCCTCTTGTTCTTGCACCTTAAGCCACAACAGGACCACATTTTGTTGTTGTAGTTTTTCACTTAAAATCGCTAGTTTTAGTTTAATTTTATTTTTCTTGATCACTTCCTGCCTCCAGATGATGTCACTGATGATGTCAGCAGTTAAGGGGTCTATAGAAAAAGAAGTTAACAAGTACTCACTTTATAAAAGATAACGCACACCAGGGAAAGGAGGAAGATTCAGCAGTAAGATGCAGCAGTGAAGTGGTTGCTAGGTGGAGTGAGTGATGGTTGCTAGGTGGAGTGAGTGATGGTGCTAGGTGATGGTAAACAAAGTGTAACTGTAAAATGGAACTATACATTGATTATAAACAAGTCTTTCTAACATGGCAATAAGGCATTATATCCTTTTAAGTACCTTTTGACAAGGTTTAAATACTTCTGTAATTATGACTTTTTTATCGATAATATCTGTAGTAAGTAATAATCATAGTTTTACTTCAGTAAAGCAGCAGGGAGGAAAGGGTAGTGACCTAGATGGAGGGAAAGTTCCATAGAATTCTGACTCACTCATTTCTCATTGATATTACACGGTTGCAGCAGTTTAAAAAAAAAAAAAAAAACCATTAATGCGTATTTGACCTTTTAGTGAGTAAGCGGTGGTATGGGAGGGCAGTATGGCGCATTTCCGTCACAGTGGCCTCTTTTATGTGACTCTCCAGGATCAATTGATATTGATTTTTTAAGAATTTCTGGAAGGTTATTTTCTGCCGATAGAGCCGTCTCCATGGTTACGCGTGCATTTCATCCTTGGAGATGGTTCCATGGGCCGAGAAAACCTTCCAGAAACCCTTAAAAATCAATTGACCCTGGAGTGTCGTATAAAAGAGGCCACTGTGATGGAAAGTAAAGGCGCCCTGCTGACCTCCCATACCACCGCTTGCTCTATAAAAGGTCAAATACGCATTAATATCAAGTTTTTATTGCATTAAGTGTTCCGCTATCTTTTAAAAATGGCCAAAGTTACATACATTTCAAAAGGCAAAGTAACGGAGCCAGGTTTAAATGCATGTTGTTTGTTTCTGACTCAGTATTTTGTGTATATTTCAGAAAAACCCGTCACGTGAACATCCTCTTGTTCATGGGCTACACGACGAAGCCGCAGCTGGCCATCGTGACGCAGTGGTGCGAGGGCTCCAGCCTGTACCACCATCTGCACATCATCGAGACCAAGTTCGAGATGATCAAACTGATCGACATCGCGCGGCAGACGGCGCAGGGCATGGAGTAAGAGAGAGAAACTGTCCCGCAGTGCCACTTTACGTCCGATATGTGTAATGACCCAGTGTGTTTTTGCAGCTACCTCCACGCGAAGTCAATCATTCACCGAGACCTGAAGAGCAACAGTATCCTCCCGAGGCTTAACACTAAACTAATTCAATGTGTGTGTGTGTTTACAAAAGGTACTGTAATGACCGCTCAATAATGTATTGATAGAGCCAGGTTTATATTGTTTTAGTTTGTTGATACTATATTGTTACAAAAATCTTTTTCAGAGCGGATTATGTTTTTTTGTTTTTTAATAAGCTATTCATTAGAGATGCACTGATCCGATACTGGTATTGGATATCGGAGTCGATACTGGAAAAAATACGATCCTACACTTTAGTATCAGCTACAAATGTCCGATACTGGACCGATACCCATTTGGGCTCTCACCGTTTTAAAAACATAACATACATAACATATTTTAATGCACAAGTTGTAACGATTAGATCCCTTTATGTGAGTTGTTTATCTAACCTAAATAGCCTGTGATGTACCCAAGGATATTTGGTGTAGAAAAGTCCAGCGATCCTTGTTAAATGTTTTTACTAGGGCCGGGACTCGATTAAAAAAATTAATCTAATTAATTAGAGGCTTTGTAATTAATTAATCGAAATTAATCGCATATAAATATTTGACCTGAGAACAGTGAGAAGTAAGTTTTTCATAAGGATTTTTACTATACCATTGAATAATGACTGAATACATAAGCTTAAGCAACAAAATATTGTTTATTTTGTTCAACCAAGTCCAACAGACCAGTGCAATATTGCCATTAATTGTGCGTCTGCAGGAAAAAAGGAAACTGAAGTGTGGAAAGCAAAGTGTGATTAATTTCGATTAATATTTTTAATCGCACTAAACCTCATGTAATTAATTAATCGAAAAAAGTCCCGGCCCTAGTTTTTACATTAGTCTGTGTAAGCTCATTTTCTTCATCCAGGTAACTTAAATGCTTCAGAGAAATTAACTATTTCAACTGGACTTTAATTTTGATTTGATGTATCAATTAAGACGTTTCAACAGTCATCCAACTGTCATCAGTTTGGTCTTTGAGACTGAGTACTGGTCTTATATACACAGCTGTAACAAACCTGTCTTACTAAAAGAAGAAAACTGTAATGGTCACACCTGTGTCGGTCTGTGTTGCCAGATAAGATGGTATACCTCTCTTTGAGGCACTTCCTCTTTTGTCTAAAGTGGAAAAGTCTTAATTGATACAATACATATGATATGAATACAATACATCACAATATACAATCTTTGATATTGATTCATCACAGTTTTATCAATACATGTTAATGTATCATTGCGACACCGTGGCACAGGGACCACCTTGTGCCTCACAGCAAGGAGGTCCCAGGTTCGATTCCCAGCCATACAGGGCCTTTCTATGTCTTTACAATACGTACGACTCCCCTGGAAATGAGATTCTAATCTCAGTGGGACTTTCCTGGTTAGTAAAGGTTATATAAAAAATATCATTACTCGCCTTGAAATTATGGTGGTACAAGAAAACGACACTCGTCAGAGCCCACCTGGGTAAACGGGAGGAGCAGGAGGGAAAAGACATGAATGAGTGGGGCTGCATTAGAGAAACGAGTGCAGGTGGACGGCCTGTGGCTGCATTTACGATGAAGTGTCGTACAGTTTGTACTCAAACTGGCTCTGTAACATTCCTGGTCTTAAAAAAATATCACACCAGAATAAGAGCCTTTCCCCACATGGGTAGAGGCGGTGTTTCAGAGATAGTGTGAAAGAAAACTTGAGTTGAGTATTCATTTATAATGAAATATTAACAAAGGTAAAATATTTACATATATATGCCCTTTAGAAGGGGTCAAATAGAGTAACATAGCTCCTTTAACCTGGCCTTCTGTAAGAAATACTCAGAGACTGCGTAGTAAATATCTACATTATTCTACCAATGGGAAAGGTGCAGAATGTGGTGAGCAGACCTGATTGCTTGTTTTTCCTGAGCATTTTTCCTGAGCACTTCTCAGATATTTTCCTCCATGAAGACCTTACAGTGAAGATCGGAGACTTCGGTTTGGCCACGGTCAAGTCTCGATGGAGTGGATCACACCAGTTTGAGCAGCTCTCAGGTTCCATTCTGTGGATGGTCAGTATAAATACTCCAAACCAGGACTACACCAAGACTGAGCCAATACTGAACTGAACCAGGACTGGACCCAAGACCCTATGGACCAAAACTGGTTGACTTGTCCAGAATAAGTGGATATTTGAGCCTGACATTGCCTCCCCCGTATTCCAGGCTCCCGAGGTTATCCGGCTGCAGGATAAGAATCCGTACAGTTTCCAGTCTGACGTTTACGCCTTTGGATCGTTCTGTACGAGCTCATGTCCGGAGCCCTGCCCTACTCCAACATCAACAACAGAGACCAGGTATCCCCCTGCTGGGCTACTCCCTCATCCTACACTCTACCCAGACAACCGCCGGCACAGTGGCCGAGTGGTCAGATCATCCAGGTCAAAGGTGTTAACCGAGGAGTCTTTGTCACGGACAGATTATTTTTTAGCTTGACGGGAGGTGATGCTGCAGTTAGCGGGGCATACGCTGATGTTGTATTTTTGTTGTTGCGCCTGACGGAGAGCCTAGCTGCAGTGAGAATAGGCTACGTCTGCGACTAGTGTTCCAAAATATCAGATGGTGTACGCCCAGCCAAAGACCCAAAAGTGTCCCTAGACCAGGGGTGGCCAAACTTTTTGTCTCTGAGGGCCAAAATGAAAAAGTGCCTGTGGGTCGCGGGCCAAACACGGCGATGTCAAGCGTGAAACACATACTATAACTGCAAATAATAATAGTTGTTTTATTTTTCAGTAGCCTATACATTTGCATTTGATTATATCTATGCAAATAACATGCTACATTAAAACAAATGTTAACTATGGCAAAAGCCTAGTTTTAGTAAAACAAAATCAACAATTGCATCAATATAGTGCAAAATGTAAACAACACATATCTACAGCACCTACAGTGACTTTACCTCATTCATTTGTTAACTCAAAGAAAATGCCACATTAGATCATTTTGAAAGTGTCAGTTCAGCATAACGTCTTAAGTCAATTTTTAACACGCACCTATGTTGATGTCAACAACCTTTGCAATTAAAAGTTGGAAAACCGGGAAAGCTGATGCTACAACGCTCTGTGATAAACACCAAGACACCACAGCAGTGTTTCCTTAACTTTGCGAAAGGAGAGAAACAGCGCCCCCAATTTGACGCTGGTGGCTAAAAAGTGTACTGCATCCATATTTACCATTGAAAATGATGGGAGAGAGTTATCATCAGCGCAAAAGTAGGTCACTCTCTGGCGGCGGGCCAATGGAGTTGTTCCGGCGGGCCAAATTTGGCCCGCGGGCCCCACTTTGGGCACCCCTACCCTAGAGTTATACAAACCATTTAAATGCACTTGTAACTTGAGTTAAATGTTATATTCCTGTTATATTTCTGTATGACACTAGTTATCGAAAGTTACCTCCAAAGGGCGCTTGAAAGTTAATCCAAACGGGAGATGAAGAGCTGGGACCAAAACAATATGGCGCCACCCGTAATGTTTTTTACACCACACTTAATTTAACACACTTAAGTATAGTCAAGAAAATGAGGTAACACGGTGATGGTTTTGTTTGCAAATGGTTCAAATCAATTCTTAGAAGTTTAGCCGCTCTGCTTCACCTGTTGAGCTGTGTGCAGTAGTGCCCCCAGTGGTTAGCTCATGTACTGCTCTGTTCCTATGACTGGATAAACAAAGCGACTGACGGAGCACGGACAGATTCACGCAGGAGACCGACAGAAAGGTCCATGCGTCTCTGTATTTTGAATGGAGAGCATAAATGGGCCTTTACTTTACTCTTGCACATTTCTCTCCAGTCATGCACGTTACCCTAAGGCCTATTTGGCCACGAGAAGATGAGATTCCTTGCATTTGTGGCATTGAAAATATAGTATTTTGGCATTAAAAAAATGCCATTTTAATGCCAAAATACTATATAAAAAGCATAACATTTAACTTGCTGCCATATGTAGAAACCCTGAAGCCACTGTCGCTCCAATGACGAGGCTCTGTGGTTCCTTGTTGCCTGTTGTCATGGAAATAGTATATAGTTTGGCGAAACACTGAGGGTCATCCTGGGGCTTATGGTTTGGAGCAGTAGGCGGTGTACGTGAACACACAGAACTATCAGTGAAGTAAACACCGTTAAATCCACTGTGCGCTTGAGTCGTGTGTGTGAAAGTGACTTAAAGGAGCTATATCATGCAAAATCGACTTTTTAGCCATGTTGTTTTGCTATTTCCTTCTCAAAAACACCCCCAGAGCGGTTTTTGGCTTCATTCACGCAGTTCTAAGTAATCCTCCTGAATCCTGCTCTCTGAGCAGCTGCTCCGCCCTCTCCTGGTAAACGACTGAGCTGTTCAGTTGTGTCGTCAGAAAGGAACGGAAGTGCTCGACGTCTGTAATGTAATGCCTTATGGCCTGATTTTAATGAATAAAACAGCTTTTTCATTTTTGTTGTAAGAGAGAAATAAAAAAATTAAAAAGGGAACTCTCCGATGCGTCTGTGCTGTCCCAGGAGACTAAACAAACGCACCCCTGGAGGATCCGAACAGAAGTCTTGTTTGTGAAGACTGAGCTCTCTCTAACCTACTCTGGACAAGCCTGTTCTTTTTTCTTACCCAACAATAATGTCACGGATCCGTGTTTGGTGATATTATATTAGATCCATGGTTTGGCTACGAGTGGACTAGTCAACCTTCCTAAAGAAGAGTGCACTCGCCAGAAGTTGGAATTTCTTTCCGGGATTCAGCGACTATATCAACCAACCTGATGGATGCTTGGTGAACCTTGGCCAGAATCAAAGTGGATTAACTTTTATAACCAACGCGAGTGCCATAACGTAAACACCCGATTATGGGGAGGCCAGGCTGAGCGGTAAGTCAATCAAAACGTGTGTTGGCGTGTGTTAGCATTTACGAAGCGGTGTTGCACATGTCAACTCCTTATAACTGCATTATGTGAAGTAACTTCACTTTTTGCAGCGATATTTATTTATATGAAGCGTCTTGTCTTCCGGGTTTGAAAAATCCCCCCAGAAAATACTTGTATTTCTCTCAAAAATGAGTACTCCATAGTGATAGAGGTACAATATATCATATTAATGCCTATACTTTACTTTGGAATGGCTAAAATGGCATGATACAGCTCCTTTAAATTGAAGGACATAAGCTCCTAATTACAGAAGAGAATATCAGCCTACTGTTTAGTAAAGAGATGACTCTGCAAGTGTCCTCATCCCGAGAGACTTTTGCCCAGGAGTTTATAACCCATTTCTGTTCCATTTTTTAATTCAGATCATCTTCATGGTGGGGAGGGGGTACCTGTCTCCAGACCTCAGTAAAGTGCGCAGTAACTGTCCTAAAGCCATGAAGCGGCTGATGGCTGAGTGCCTGAAGAAGAAGAGAGAGGAGAGACCGCTGTTCCCGCAGGTACTGACTAGACCACGCCATACTTTTTCTAAAACCGTCACGAGTACTTTGATTTGAGTACCTTCCTTTAGCGAATACCGATACAAGTACAAGGCATTTCTGCAAAAGCATATAGACGATTTATAGACTGACTTTTGCACAACAGATTGGTTAGTAATTAGTTACTTTACTCATTTACATTTCCTTGAGTAAAGTAGGCTACACTTTTAATAGAAGTTGTATCAGAATTTAATTGGTTACTTATTCTACTACTAATTGGCTTCTTTTTGCCTTAAAACCCCATGTGGATTTTCCCGTGTGTTTACATATAGCACCTTAGTAAGTACAGCCTTTTGATTATTTTGCTGCAGCTAAATTTCACTCAATATGGACAATGCTGTATCTCTTTATTTTGCATTTTCTGAGTACTTTTTAGTTGCTGGATTAGTTTTCCAGATGCATTAAAGGGATACTTCGGGATTTTTGACATAGGGCCTCATTTCCTAGTTATAGTGTTGGAGATATTATTTTCTTAAATTCATGCAGTTCTTATATTTGAAGAGTCTAGTGGCGCTAGGCTAGAGCAAGGCTAAAGCATTTCTATGGTAAAGTCTAGCCTGCATTAAAAAAACAGTCTGACCCACTCCACAGTGCACATGAGGTAAATCACTTATAACGCCAGACTAACCATATAAATGTCTGTGTTAATAGGTTAATTTGAACCATTTTGCATTTAAAATAACTTATATTTGAGCAGCATCAGCTTCTTGGCTGTAAGCTAACGCAGCGGCGGAGTGATCTGCGAGAAAATATTCCCTCAAAATGCGGTAATTCATGTGATACAAGGTCAGTTATATTTTAAAAAAATATTCTATTAACACAGACATTAATATGGTTAGTCTGGCGTTATAAGTGGATTTACCTCAGGTGCACTGTGGAGTGGGTCAGACTGTTTTTTTAATGCGGGCTAGCGTTTACCATAGAAATGCTTTAGCCTTGCCCTAGCCTAGCGCCACTAGACTCTTCAAATATAAGAACTGCATGAATTTAAGAAAAAAATATCTCTAGACATCAACAACGCTCTGGATAACTAGGAAATGAGGCCCTATGTCAAAAATCCCGAAGTATCCCTTTAAGCCCCTAGGCATAAGAATCGCCAGACTCATTAGCATATAGCTACATTAGCCTGCCTGTCTTGTAAACACTGCAGACATTTAGCACTGATTTAATCCAACACAGACTCTGATTTAGGGAGTGTAGTCTGTAATAAAGTCAGGTCTATGTGGAATATTGTATTTCCGCTAAAGAGTTCTCCGTTCTCTCCTCAGCGGAGAGGAGCGCTGCATGTCAAGTGGTATCGGTTACTGGTATACTGGTATCTGTATTGTTAGTAGCATCCCTAGCAGTTTTAGCTGAAATAGGCGTCCTGGGGTACTGACCGTTTCCTGTCTGTGTTGTATTCCTGTGGCGAGTTAGCTTTGTCTCACTGAAATAAATATATATTTATTATTTGTGTAATGCCTTACAACATGTTAAGAACTTTGCTTACTTTGCTCACGATGTAAATACTTCACCGGAGGAGACTTCTGTGTTTATAACTGAGGGTTTTAACGTGAAGCTAAAGGCTAACTTTGATTTAATGCTGACAAATGTGTTGGCATCACAATCTGAACTAATTTTTAGGAAACGGGACAAAACTTTAACATTCGGCACAGTCTGTGTTTTTATTTATTTATTTAATCTTATTTATTTTTGAATTACGTTAAAATGTGGACAGGAAGTAGTATTTACCTTTCACTGGTCAACAGGAAGTTTGCACTGAACCTATTGTACACAATTTTCTGCTCAAACGTTGCCAGTTGTGCCAGTCATTCTTCTGTTTGATGGGATGTCTGTGTAGGCTCTCAGTCGTACAGGAGTTGTACTTCTTAGATGAAGGCTCTTGAGTCATCGTCTGTATTCTGTTAAAGTGTAGAATGTTTCGCCTCTCATCCAAAAGGCTTCGTCAGCGACACGAAGGCGTTCTGCTCACAGTGGTAGGCCCATCCTACACTACACTCCAACTACAGAGTACTGACGAGGACTCAAGACCCTTTATCTAGGATGTTTGATGGAATGTTTGCAAACTGAATAATTTTGTGCCTTTGTGGCATTAAAAATATAGTATTTGGGCATTAAAACTGTATTATTTTGACTCGTTGCTGCCTGTATAAACCCTGGTATCATATGGTGTGGTGTCTGTCAGATCCTGGCGTCCATAGAGCTGTTGGCGCGGTCTTTGCCTAAGATCCACCGCAGCGCCTCGGAGCCGTCTCTAAACCGGGCCGGGTTCCAGACAGAGGACTTCAGCCTGTACGCCTGTGCCTCCCCAAGACCCCCATCCAGGCCGGCGGATACGGTGAGGACATTTCTTTTTTGTTTCGCTTTCTAAAGGGGGTTAAAGCCGGTTAGCAGCAGCAACTCGGGTTTCATTGAGAGCAGTGTTCACTACTGAAACCTACTGACCTAAGACTTGGCTGAGGGCAGCTTTAAACATTTAAAGTGTGCTTCTTTTACTCAGAGGCCCGAGCTACTGCTGCCTCTAACCGACTATAACGGACTTTAGAAAGCCAAACTATGTCCTCCTCGTGTTGTAAAGAGCGACATCGTTCTCGTCTTTATTCACATTATCTTATTTACAGCCGACAACCTAATCCAAACAACAGCCTGTGAATGACAAAACATACTTTAAATTTAACCCCTCATTTAATAATTAATGCTTAAATAGTCTGCATTACACACATGGGTATTTGTATGTCTTTTAAAGGGGGGTATTATGTAAAATCGACTTTTTCAAGCTTTATATCATGTTGTTATGTCATTCCCTCATTAAACACATGCCTGGAGTGTTGCCTTGGCTCATTCACATATTTTTAGCCATTTTAGGTGTAGCTATGCCTCAGTCCTCCTAGGAACGCCCCCACCTCCTGGAGACGCCTCTGGACCTTTCGTCACCAGCCAAGCTACCAACCACTGCTCCTCAGCTCAGCAGAGCCCCCTCCCCGCACAGTAGTGTTGTTTAGATGCCACAGCAGTGTGCTGAAGGGGGCGTGTCGGAAAGCTTCTTAAAGAGACAGAGGCCTATTTCAAGACGTTCAGTTAGGGCAGGGCGATATGGCCTAAAATCTATATCACGATATAAAAAAGAAATATCACGATAACGATATATTTGACGATATAACTGACAATGGACAAATTACTTCAAAATCCCAGCCTTACGTCTATTGGGAAGATTAATTCAGTGATATTTTATTCATTCTTTTTTTTTTACAGTATACCAATTCTCGCAAATATGATCTACTCAAGCAGTTTACATCCTTCATTTCATTTCACTGTTTAAGCACCTGCTCCCGTGTTCTACAGTCAGTGTTTATGCTGCTCTGATGGAGCTGAGCGTAACATAAATTATATCGTGTCCACAACGATATCAATAATGACAACGATATCAAAAACGCATATCACGATAACGATATGCGATACGATATGGCCCACCCCTACGTTCAGTACAGCCATTTTGAGAGAGCAATTTTATTCAAGGCAGTTATTTTAATTTACTGCATATACAGACCAACAGAAGGTTACGTCATCATGTAGTATGCTATAGACTGGTGCTATGTGATTGAAAAAAGCATAATACCCCCTCTTTAACTTGTGTATGTACAAAACTTAATTTGGAAATGAATCCGGTGCAATATAGCATTAAAAATTGAGATTTGTCTGCCTTTTTATGTACTGATAGGTGACCATTAAAGTAGCGGATCGATAAATCCTGAACAATGTCTATCCCTATCCACGAGTTTGTTCTAACTACTATTCATTATGTCTCCAAATGTGTCTTTTCTTTTCAGGAGAGTTTTCAGCGTTCAAGTGAAAGTCAGTCGGATCTCCATCCACGGACGCTTCATTCACCAAGCTTTCCCAAAAATTACAAAAAAATATCTACAAAACCCAGAGTGTACGGACGCTGCTCCAACAAACTGAGAATCCAGGCATATCCCGGCGTTTCCGGAGCAGACATCCCGACATTCCGGAGCAGACATCCATTTTTGGGGGAAGCGGGGAGGTTCACATTGTCGGACATATTTCTTGGGGAGGGAGGAGGTGGAGCGAGCCGAGCCGAGGACGCGCGTGCTCTGAGGGAAACTTGGAAAGATTGTTCTAAAGTTTTCCCGAATCCCCCGAGTTCTGTGAGAGTGTTTGAGGAGGCGGCAGAATTTAAAACAAAATACCTGTTGCTACAAATTTAAAAAACATGAAAGAATTGTAACAAGTTGCTATTTTTGGGGTGATTTTTATTTTATTTATTTTTTGTCTAACCCAATGAATGAATGTCGTCCAACCCAGTCCTACACTGCAAAAGGTCATCGTTAAATAAGTCAAATTTTTTTAGTAGTACATTTGCTCTTGATTCGAGTAGGTAAGTGAAGAATCTGCCAGTGGAACAAGTATTTTTGCACTTGAATTGAGAAAATTGGCGAGATACGGCAGGCGGAAACTTGTTTTCTCCCATAACATCAAACAAGAGACCGCGTTCCACCGTTTCCCATATTTAAAGCAGTACTAACGTGTTTACCTTAATAAATCCTTTCCGTAGTTCCTCTGGGGTAATACAAGTGTTAATGGGATGACTGGGGGTCTTTCATCTCCCCCTGGTGTCTCTGGCCAGAAAACCATGCTTGCAACTTGACTGCCACCGGGGCGGAGCAAGCAATACACACTAATAGAATCACGGAGAAGAAGCTAACAGGCTAACAGGCAAAGCTAACTGCGGCTAGCGCCACTTTAAACAGTATTTACAGCCAAGTTTGAGTGAAAAAAAATATTTCCATTGTATAACTGGATGTACAACACCCCTCTCTCCCTTCACCTTTTCTGTCAGCGTAGTATTTACTCTCCAAGACATTTAATAAGTTAAAAAATCGTAACTTGCTAAGACACCTGCAGTTGCGCTTATAGCCTCTAGGGCAAGAGTTACTTAGTACTGCTTTAATGCAAAATAGAAACAACACACCGAACATACTAAATGGGACAATAAAATGGAATCAAACACTAAAACAATGTATGAAATGTACAAACATTTAGAAAAACCTGCAGCTCAATCAAAATGTCCTGCTCAGCGTGAATTTTAAGCCAACCTGAAGAAGTGCGTTTTCAACAGTGACCTGAAGTTCTCCACAGAGAGAATTCCAAACTTTAGGCCCAGCAACAGCACAGGCTCGGCCTCCTCTAGTTTTAAAGGAACAGGCCACCGTTTTTCCATACTGAGATATGTTCTTACCTGAGTTTAGACGAGTTTATACGTACCTGTCTGGTCTTTGTGCCCGTGGAAGAGCGTGGTCGCTTCAAACTTCACCCCCGTTTGGATCCATAGGAATATACTGGGAGAGGCCAAATGCTAACATCATCTTTGGTCGTTTTGCGTGACTGAGGGCACACACAAAGACCAGACAGGTCAACTCGTCTAAGCTCAGGTAAGAACATATCTCAGTATGGAAAAACGGTAGCTTGTTCCTTTTAATGTTGGCCGTGGAAAGTCAACAGTCCACTTAAATAAGGAGTGTGAAAACAAAAGTCTGTTCGATCAGTGGTTCTCATGTGGTATGGGACCGGGACCCACCATTACCCCAAGATGACAAATCGGATTATTTATAGATACAGACGGCATTTTTGGCATTGTCCATATATGGTCATGTTCGAAGCAGTCAGAGGGAAAACAAACAAGAGGGGAAAAGAATAACTTTCTCCCATTTCTCCACCATTACTTTAATAAATGCAGAATTATGAATATATATTTTTCTACTAAAGATTCAAAGACATGGAGAAGGCAACCGTCAACAGCCATAAATACTTAAAAAAAAAAAAAAACGGACAATGCTAACAAGGAAGCTATGTTACTGCAGCTTCGTGCTACATATGCTAATGTTAGCGTTGAGTGTCTTTTTATTTTTTGCTTCCAAGTTGCTGTGAAAAACATCCATATGGAGCTGATTCTGGCTTGACTTTGTGTGTGATAAATATGTTTATAGTCTGCAAGAAATCAGGTTAAAAACTCCAAAACTACTTTAACAAATGCTGAATTATGAATATAGTTTTCTACCCAATAAAATAACAGACATGATGACGCTTCATGTTAGCATCATTCTACATGCTAAGGCTAGCTACGACTGCCATTCTTTCTATTAAACAATTGCTGTGAAAAAACATCCATATGGACCCGATTTAGACTTGACTTTATTTGTATGTGATAAATAAATTAGAATCTGTAAAAAAAAAAAAGTATAAACGCACTGGATTTACACATTGAATAAACCTTTAAAGTTGAAGTCATGATCGAAAGGAACTCCGCACCAGGAATTTGAATATCTGTTACTTTTTTAATAGATAAATACCGATTGCGACCCACCAGTTGAGAACCACTCTATACTCAAAATATATATATTCTTTATTTTAAGTGCAAAACATTGTTATTCCACTGGCAGATTTTATTTTTTATTTATTTTTTAAGTTAAATGATCACATTAAGTTCAATACTGAGTCATTGAAACTATGATCAAAGTCGTTATGTCGGCGAGGGTTAGGATCTGCTTTGGGCCCAGTGTTGATGTTGTAAAATCAGTGCAGAAATGGTTCATCTCCGTTTTAGGCTCGTTTTTAGTCCATGAATCAGTTCTGTTCTAAAGCCAAGTTTACAGTACAACTCGAAATTCCTGAGCCGCCAAAACTGAGCGCTGAACTGGTAAAGTGTTTCCGGTTTTGGTCCCGCCTCCACCTCCGCCTCCACCTCCGAGAGAGAGCGCTGTGTTATTTATTTGCACTGTTTTCCTGATCCACGTCGTTTCGTTCGATATAATTGTAGCTGCAGCGGCTGGACGCTCCCTGCAGAAGTCAAACCTTAAACTCGTGTCATTCCAACAGCTTTGCTTTTAGCCCTGGACCCCGCCTGAGCCAGGCCGCCCCGGGGGAGTCAACGGCACCACACTTCTGCCCCTACTGCTGAGGTTACCTTTGCTTTAACCCAGACGGCACTGAGGGATGGACGATACGGCAAAAAAATGTATCACTTATTTATTTTATTTTTTTCTCATATTGATCCATCTCGATTTTCGATTTGATAGACAAACATTTTATACAAACCTCAGCTAAAAAAACAACAAATACTTAACAAAATGAAGTCACTTTTGCCTTGTAGTCATGGAAACGTTTTGTAACTGACGACAGTTCCATTTTGTTCTGCAGCTCAGGGTGCAAGAACAAGAAGTATGAATGAGCCTTAAGTCGAGCTTAGATCCTGATCTGGACCTGAATCACTTTAAAGCGAGAAACTGCATGTAAGAAGAAAAGGCGGGTGGGAATAATTTAGAGAAATTAATTTGAAGGTGCTACCGCAGATAACTGACTATATTGTAATTTGAAATCAGTTTTAATATTTTCATTCAGAGGAATGCATTTACACTTACTCCACTGTTGTCCTATCGGAAGGAAAAGAGGATTTCCGTGGGAATAAATGTTACTGAGACCAATTACAATTTCCAGGAAAAGACGAAAGGCCGGCACAGTTTTGTTTGACGTTACAGGCGTCACCTCAGCCCTTCATCGGACGTGAAAAAAAAAACAGCACAAAATGTTACGAGTGCATCATTCACAACCATTAGAGTTTATAAAATTGACAACTTTGCTTCGTCATCTGCTGAACATTGTGAAACTCGGCTAAAGTAATCTCTACGCAAAAAAACTATTCTTAACATGGCCAAAAAATACCCAGATGTTTGTACAATATTGATTTATTTCTTGTAAAGAGCTCAATAAATCAGGCTGAGGTAGTCAGTGAGAAAACGGCCTTTGAGGTTAAAGGGACTGTACAGAGTTAAAAAATGTTAATATTATGTATGTTCCTCCCACTACATGTTCCAAGACCTGAGGTGGCAGTAGTGAGTATAAAAATGACCAACTTGCATCTAGTCCCTTTAACGTTTCTGTCTAAATCTACGGAGGAAAGTTGATTCAGTGAAAACCTTTCAAACTGCGTTGCTCTTGGTAAACTGTGCTGCAGTAGTTGAGTCCGGTCCGTTGTCTCCTCCTGGTCCCGGTGTGGGTCTCCGCTGTGGTCCGGCCTTAGCCCTCTCTGTACAGGCAGGCCTGCACACTATTTATGAACACAACCTCGTTTTTGTTTTTTCTGAAGTCGACGCTCGGCTTTTACTTTGAAGGTTTTACTTTGTGCACTTTTGTGGATTTGAACACTTGCCTTTTTTATTTTGAAGGAGAGGAATTGGATACTTTTTGTTTTGTTTTTTTGTTTTTTACTCAGCTGTGAATCGTCCAACTTTGGGCCTTAAGCGGGTCGTCCTGTGAGAAGGAATGCGTCAGAATCTACTCGGATCCGGTTCAGTCCCTGGTTTTAGTTCTGGTTCAGTCCCGGCTCACTCCCGGTTTGCGCCGAGCTCGCGCTGAATACGGCAGCCCTCACGCAATTCATACACGACTACAACTTTTTTCGGACTAAAATTAGACTAAAACTACGAGTTAAATGTCCAGATATGTCTTGTTTAATAAAATATGACAAAAATGAAAAGAAGCGACTAAAATCATCAAAACCTCCAATGGCAGTTTGGAAGAACGTCATCTACAAAAACTCGCATTGAATTGAGAGTATGAATCTTGTTTCACTCATTTAGACTTTTTTTCCTGATCGGACCTAGATCACTTTGCCTGTATGACAACATTTCTCACTGGTTCTAAGGTTCTCGCTTTTAATAAAGCAGCAGCTCCTCTGTTGCTGCATCATTGTCTGTGCAGGCGCTCAGTCGTCCAGGAACTATTCATCACAATAAAGTATCATGTGATTCAGAAGAAAAAAAAAGCCAATTTCATGCTCAAGTCAACAATTTTAACTACGACTAGGGCGGGGTACTGTTTTCCTTGCAATACCGGCGCTTTAAAGGGACTATACAGAGTTTACAAATGTTAAAACTAAGTATTTTCCTCCCCCTACATGTTGATGCAATGAGCCCAGACCTGTTCACCACAACTGCCTCTAAAATCCTGCACTGTCGCTCAAAAAGGTGTTCATTCGAGTCCAATGTGCCGTCAGCACGAGCTTAATATAGAGACTGTAGTTATGCGTAAGACCTGAGGTGGCAGTAGTGAGCATAAAATGACCAACTTGCATCTAGTCTCTTTAACGATACTTGGTTTACGATACCAATACCTGAACAACGCTTTTTCCGATACCTATACTAAAATATTTCTAGAACCAGAAATATACAAATTTATATATATACAAAATGTGTGTGAATAATTTGGGGGAAATGGGAGAAAATATTAGTATAAAAAAAAAGGCAAAAAAATGAGAAAACAAATTGGGGCAAAAATAAGGAAAGATTTCCATCCATCCATTTTCCTCCACTTGTCCGTTGCCGGGTCCCATTGCACCAGCCCCTATGGCTCCTCCTGCAGGTGGTGGGTCCACAGAAGGACGGCCTCATGGTGCTAACCGGGCCTGTTTGTCTCTCATAAGGGGCTTCTGAAAGGAAAGATTTGTTAAAAAAAAAAGAGGTAAAAATGGGGCAAACGTTCAGAAAAGGCAAACAAATTGGGAGAAAAATCATTTATTTGAGCTGAAACAACCAAGTCACTCCCTTGACTGCTGTCCCTGGACCAACAGCAAATTATATTAAATACATTATATTTTCCGATACCTCTTTTCGATACATTTATTTTTTCGATACCAGTAGTACCTAAACTTTTTTCTCCAATAGCATACTGGTACCGTTTAACCGCACCCAGCCCTTACTACGACGTCTTGCCGAGTTTGTTTTACTTAATTTTATTTGCGTCGGCGCGAGCTCGGCGTAATGCCCTTGGTTTAATTCCTGGCTTTGTCCCTTGGTCTTATAAGTCCTGGTTTCCGATGGCGTTCCTTTCTCACGGTTCGACCCAGGTTTGAGCTAAAAATCCACGAGTTCTTGGAAGCCTTTCCCGAACCCTTGGCACATTCCTCTGCTCCCTGCCTGCACCTTACGCCCTCTTCTGTTAAAAAAAAAATATATATATATATATATATATATATATAAAAAAAAAAAACATTTACACACAAAAAAAGAAGAAACTGTAAATATGTGTACAAAGGTGGTGTGTGTGTGTGTGGAGGGCATGAACTGAAAGAGTTTTTCTTGATACGTCGGACCTGCTTTAGTCCTGGTTCAGTCCTGGTTTTGAGGTCTCAGACACGGTTTTTTGTTTTTTACTTATTTTGAGCAGAGATGCGCCAATCCAGCTGCTTTTTGAGACTTGTTTTAGTCCCTGGTTTAGGGTTTGGGCTAGTCCCGGTTCAGTCCAATCTCTGGCCTCGTTTCGTCCCAGGTTTAGATTTAGACCCTGTCGCAATAATGACCACATCGAATTCAACGTTTTAAGTAAGTTGTGTCTTTTGGTTATTTTTGTTTCCTGTTTTTTTGCATCTTGCGTTACTCAATGTTAAGACTTTTAAGACGAGAGATGACCGTGACCTTTATTTTGTGTGTGTGGCATAAAGTGGTCTTCCATCATGTCATTCACGGCAATATTTTCCCGCCTAAATATATCAGAAGAGATAAAAATACTATTACTAGAAGGCCAAATCAACCTTTTTTGGACTATTCAATCCCACTGGTTGTCTGAGACCTCTTTTTAAACCAGGACTTTTCCTCAGACTTGGGTCCAGGATCACTGTCTGCTCTGATACCGGACCTGGCTCTGGAAGACTGGAATCGGGCTGTGAAGGCTGGGACTCCGTTTGGACCTGGTTTAGGACCGACCTGGCCTTGGACGTATGTGTATAATATTTAAGGCTGTACAGTGAAGACGACAAATGGAAATATTAAAGAAGTGCATGAAACTGCGTGGCGTGTTGTCTCCACATGAGGGCGCCGTGTCCTACCCAGGGCTACGGACACTCCAGGGGTCCTTGGAAATATTTCAGCTCTAGAAAGAAGGTGAAACTCAACAGTATTTCTTTTTAAAGATAAGTTGCAGTATGTGTTTTTTTTGTTCAGATCAGTTTCTAAATAGTTGGCTGCACCTTAGAGTAGAAATCAAGGACTCAAGGGGTACGTGGGACAAAAACTGTTGGGAACCACTGATCTAAAGAAAAGTGAACCAGGTCTCAGGTACATTTGAATATGTCCCTTTAGATTTTATGCAACAAAACAAAACCTAATGTTATTCCTGTTCATGTGGAACCATTATGCAGAATACTCCCAAAAAACTAATTGTACTAGTAAGTGTAGGCTCATATTTAAAGCCACACCGCGTAGAATTTTACGCAATAAATACAATTGAAGTAAAAGCATTTATTTTATGACCGATATAATAATTGAAAAACGCCTCACAGATGTACAAACAAACCTGTGCCTTTGCTGTGAGCGGCTCAGCTCTACTAAGACATGACTGTAACTTTACCGAGAGTGGGGACGTCTCCAGCTTGTTGCCATGGAGATGTCGACTAAAAGCAGCAGAATTTGAGATTGGAATAGGTTTGGTCCTCATCCAAATTCATTCTTTGATTAACCGCTGCAGTAATGGCATTTTCTGTGTTGAGCTGCTCATTAGGAGCATGTTTTATATTAATGACAATGTTACGCAGTGTCCCTTTAAAGGGCCTATACCTGATTTATTTTTTTCAAGTAATGGAACGAAATCTAGTTTGTCCTCATATTGTTAAAGGGATATTTCAGGATTTTTGACATTAGGCCTCATTTCCTAGTTATCCAGAGTGTTGTTGATGGCTGGAGATATTTTTTTCTTAAATTCATGCAGTTCTTATATTTGAAGAGTCTAGTGGCGCTAGGCAGGGCAAGGCTAAAGCATTTCTATGGTATCAGTTAGCCTGCATTAAAAACAGTCTGACCCACTCCACAGTGCACCTGAGGGAAATCACTTATAATGCCAGGCTAACGATATAAATGTCTGTCGATAGAATAATTTTTGAAATATAACTGACCTTGTATCACATGAATTACCACATTTTGAGGGACTATTTTCTCGCAGATCACTCCGCTGCTGCGTTAGCTTACAGCCACGAAGCTGATGCTGCTCAAATATAAGTTATTTTAAATGTAAAATGGTTAAAATTATTCCATCGACACAGACATTTATATGGTTAGTCTGGTGTTATAAGTGATTTACCTCAGGTGCACTGTGGAGTGGGTCAGACGGTTTTTAATGCAGGCTAACTGTTACCATAGAAATGCTTTAGCCTTGCCCTAGCCTAGCGCCACTAGACTCTTCAAATATAAGAACTGCATGAATTTAAGAAAAAAATATCTCCAGACATCAACAACACTCAGGGCCTCATTTCCTAGTTATCCAATGTCAAAAATCCTGAAATATCCCTTTAACTCAGACATTTTTTGGGATGAAACACTAAAGCAGTTGTATTGATTTCATGAACTTGCAGGTGAGTTTTGTAGCATTTCTGGAAAAACGCACCAGTTGTGAAATGTGCCAATAAACGTGTCCTTTTAGAGAATTTGGAAGGGAAGTATAAGGAATTAGTTAATTTAGACAATGGCTAACATTTTAATTTAGTAGCTTCCTCTTTCATTGTAATAAAAAAAGATCAGATAGGGCCTTTAATTTAAATAGTCTAAAATAGGATTTTTTTTTCTTATGGAGGGTAATTCACTTTTATCTCACCAGGTTACCCCGTTTGTCTATTTTAGAAAAAGCTATTTAAAGCGTTCTTGGTGTTAATCCCCGCCTTAACCGAGCGCATTCTCCAATTTGGCATTACCCAAATCTAAAAGGGGCAAAAGAGTGACAAATACGAGCCGGAAAAGCAACAATAAGACCATTTTAAAAAAACACGAAAGAGCGACAAAAAAGTTGAGATCAGTTTTGTAGATCTTAGCTTTCAAATGAGGTGTACACTCTGGCCTATTGGCTGTAAGCTTTTAGATTTGGGTTAAGCTGAACTGGAGAATATGCGCTCGGTTAAGGCGGGTGTTAACAGGTTAATCGGGTATATGAGTATAATGTTTGGGTTAATTGTCTACTCTACGCGAACGCGTCCAGACTCCGGTTCCCGCTCTGTGATTGGCTCCTGCTCTGCGTCACGCCAGGAAGAAAGACGCTACTGTGGAGAGGCCGTGCACAACAGAAAAATAATCACCCCAAGATGGAACATGAGTCGGTAACGGCACTGGGGCTTTTAAACCCTCCGCGCACTGACACGACTTTTACGCACGGGAGACGCATGTAGTTCGGGCTTGGAGTGAACGCCTTGTGGCCGTTTTGTTACTGCGTCTGGATACGGGCTGAGGTACCGAGGAGTCGACGCGAATCGAGCCCCGGAGAGGGTCTCCTGCGCCGGGCTTAGGGATAGGCTAAACTCGCCTTGCCCGCTCTGTCTGCTCCGACGCTCCACGCCGTCTTTCCACTGATGTCTATTTTTGGCTCTGTGGGATTAATGCGTGTTTAAGAGCGCCTCGTGATCCTCTGCATCAGGTGAGCAAACAAGTTAGCTTCTCTCTGCCACTCTGGATGCGCTATGTTTGAGAGGGCTGAATATGCACAGACTGGAGCAGCGGCAAAGTCGGGACCGCAGATTTAAGCCGCTCGCTTTTTTGAAATGGCGCCATCTGTCTAAATGATGAGCGATCAAGTACTACGACAATCACGGGAATAAGGGATCAGTCGCGTGTTGAGTGCTTACGTAGGTGGACGAGTGATATTCAGTCAAATCTAGGGTTGCAAAGGGGTGGGAAATTCCTGGTACAGTTCCGGAAATTTTGGGGAATTTGCACAAATTAAAACGGTCAAAACGCTTTTATGTATTTGTCGTTAAATAAACTATTAGTGAACTAGTAGTTACCCATTTATTCTGTTTTTGAACCATAACACATATTTGAGTAATGCCACACTCTTCCTGACCCGTAGAAGTGTGGGGCTCATATTGTCATGTAAAAACGTATCAAAAACATACAACTTTCCTACACCTGAATTCTGCTTAGTAGCTACTCTTTCTAATAAGCGGTGGGACAAATGGGAACGTCATAATTTTGTTTGATACTGTGATTACTTAAATTCACCTGCTGTCTCAGATCATGACCAACGATGGCCATTAGGAGGAGTGGACGGGAACAGTAGAGGCCTGCGTCTGAGCTGCATTAAATAGAAAAAATACCTAATACAGCAATCTCTGCAGACTGATATACATACATACATACATACAGTGCTTAATTTGTAAATTAGTAGTTTCAGGAATGCTTTTGGTCTGATGTGATGGATTCGGGGAACAGGCCAAAACATTTGCCGGAACACTCTCATTAAACACCATTATATCAGATCTTTGCCGGATCCTCCAAAAATGTCCCGAATCCTTTACCCTGAAAACTGGAAATTGGGGGAATGCGTTCCCCAAACGGAGGATCAAATTAAGCACTGCATACATACATACATTGCTATACTGCGCACTGAAGGAGTCCTACCTGGCCTTCTTGGCTTGTGGGACTCCGGAGGCAGCTGAGAGGTACCGGCAGGCCAAGCGTGCTGCAGGGACAAAAACTCTGGTCTGGAAGGAGTTCGGAGAAGCCATGGAGGAGGACTATCGGTCGGCCTCAAAAAGATTCTGGCAAACCATCCGGCGCCTCAGGAAGGGGAAGCAGTGCTTCACCAACACTTTTTACAGTACGGGCGGGGAGCTGCTGACCTCGACTGGGGATGTGGTCGGGCGGTGGAAGGAGTACTTCGATGATCTCCTCAATCCCTTTGTCACGTCTTCCGATGAGGAGGCAGAGGCTGGGGACTCGGAGGGGGGCTCGCCCATCACCCAAGCTGAAGTCACCGAGATGGTTAGAAAGCTCCTCGGTGGCAAGGCCCCGGGGGTGGATGAGATTCGTCCGAGTACCTTAAGTCTCTGGATGTTGTAGGACTGTCTTGGCTGACACGTCTCATCGCGTGGCAGTCGGGGACAGTGCCTCTGGATTGGCAGACCGGGGTGGTGGTCCCTCTCTTTAAGAAGGGGGATCGGAGAGTGTGCTCCAATTACAGAGGGATCACACTCCTCAGCCTCCCTGGCAAGGTCTACTCCAGGGTGCTGGAGAGGAGGATCCGGCCGATAGTCGAACCTCGGATTCAGGAGGAACAATGCGGTTTTCGTCCTGGTCGTGGCACACTGGACCAGCTCTATACCCTACATCGGGTGCTCGAGGGTTCGTGGGAGTTCGCCCAACCAGTCCACATGTGTTTTGTGGATCTGGAGAAAGCGTTCGACTGTGTCCTCGTGGTGCCCTGTGGGGGGTGCTCCGGGAGTATGGGGTCCGGGGCCCTCTGCTAAGGGCTGTCCGTTCCCTGTATGACCGCAGCAGGAGCTTGGTTCGTGTTGCCGGCAGTAAGTCAGACTTGTTTCCGGTGCGTGTTGGTCTCCGCCAGGGCTGCCCTATGTCACCGGTTCTGTTCATTACCTTTTATGGACAGAATTTCTAGGCGCAGCCAGGGGCCGGAGGGTGTCCGGTTTGGAAACCTCAGGATCTCATCTCTGCTGTTTGCAGACGATGTTGTTCTGTTGGCTTCATCAAATCAGGACCTTCAGCGCGCACTGGGCGGTTTGCAGCCGAGTGTGAAGCGGCCGGGATGAGGATCAGCACCTCCAAATCTGAGGCCATGGTTCTCCACCGGAAAAAGATGGCTTCCCCGCTTCAGGTCGGTGGGGAGTCCTTGCCTCAAGTGGAGGAGTTCAAGTATCTCGGGGTCTTGTTCACGAGTGAGGGACGGATGGAGCGTGAGATCGATAGACGGATCGGTGCGGCGTCAGCAGTGATGCGGTCGCTGTATCGGACTGTTGTGGTGAAGAGGGAGCTGAGTCAGGGGCAAAGCTCTCGATTTACTGATCGATCTACGTTCCCACCCTCACCTATGGTCATGAGATCTGGGTAATGACCGAAAGGACAAGATCGCGGATACAAGCGGCCGAAATGAGTTTCCTTCGCAGGGTGGCTGGGCGCACCCTTTGAGATCGGGTGAGGAGCTTGGTGTAGAGTCGCTGCTCCTTCACGTCGAAAGGAGCCAGCTGAGGTGGCTCCTGGTCGCCACCCTCGGGAGGTGTTCCAGGCATGTCCTATTGGGAGAAGGCCTCGTGGAAGGCCCAGGACACGCTGGTGGGACTACGTCTCTGAGCTGGCCTGGTGTCGGGTCAGTGTCCTCCCAGAACAGCTGGAGGAGGTGTGCGTGGATTGGGAAGTCTGGGCATCTCTGCTTAGACTGCTGCCTCCACGACCCGGCCCCGGATAAAGCGGAAGAAAATGGATGGATGGATATACTGAACACACTTGGTGAATTTATGCAGTTAATTTCAAAAAGCCCGCCTTTGTTACTGGTCATACATCTACAACACTGTCCTCTTCAAACCCTGATGCTCAGACACGAGATGATGTCCCTATGACTTCTCTCTCCTGTGATAGATATTTCAGTGTATAACTTTCAGATCAGATTCTTATGCTGCAGTTTATACAGTACCTCTTGGAAGTACTAATACACCTTGAACTTGTGCACATTTTGTCATGTTTACAACCATAAACATAAAGATTTTATTTTGAATCTTTTACTGAAAGTTCACACACAAGTAACAGACAACTGTGAAGTGAAAGCAAAACGATACATGATTCTGTTATTTTTCAAAAATAGAAACCGAAAAGTCGGGCATGCACAAGTATTCACAGTTGTCTGGTACTTGTGTGTGAACTTTCAGTAAAAATTCAAAATAAAATCTTTATGTTTATTGTTAACATGACAAAATGTGCAAAAGTTCAAGGTGTATTAGTACTTTCGAGAGGCACTGTATCTGTCTGTAAAGAAGCAACCTTCAGGGCTGTGTGCTTTCCCCCCGGCTCTTCTCCCTATACGCGTGCTCCCATGGCGGGTCGCAAGCCACATATAACGTAAACAGGAAAGTACTATTGGGAAAACATTTTCAATTAATGATAAAAGTGGACCCTGTGATTTTGAAATGGTGCTGGCTATGTTTCTTTTTGGCTCACTAGCGTTATAAAAAATGTGTTCACATGGCAGAGAACGCTGGGGTTCTCTGCCATGTTTTTGAGCGGTATTTTCGACAGTATTTGATAGAATGATTCTGCAGGATTGTGCATTAAATGTTATAAGGTCTGTAGATTATGGATAACAGACACAACGCTGGCACTGTGATGTCATCGTTTTAGGAAAAGTTGCAGAGACACTGTGTCGATGGAGCCACATAAACGGCGTTTTGAGATCTTTCCACTCTGGGATCTGGTTTGGAAAATTGATTTGTTTACAGACCCCCAAATGATACGCTGGATTGAGTGCCTATAATGCATAGTTATCATATTCAGATACAATACGCATATCACAATAAAGACATACTGCAATATATTGTCCCTGCCCTCTTTGCTCAATTTACCGTTGTAACTTTTCTTCTGTTCCAGAGAGATGCCACATCCTGGATCAGACCTTCTCCCCTTCACAACCTGAAGAGTCCCACTGCATGATGGGAGATTGAGTTCTACGACCCCTGAGGATCATGGGAGATTGATTTTTTGATGATGGGCGTGTGCCGTGGGAGGAGGCGACTGCTGGCGGCGCTGGTTGTACTCTTTATACCTGCACTCGCCTGGATCTACCTGTCGGCCGTGGGCTTTCAGGGTATGGACTAAACCGATGTTCAATCTGAGCTGAAAGTGCTACTGTCCATGTGCAAACACCTCTGTCTTGATTTCCCCCCTTGGGGATGAATAAAGTATTCGTCTATCTATATAAGCCACAATTCTACATGTCAATGTCAACTTTATTTATATAGCACATTTAAAAACGGCTACATCTGCCCAAAGTGCTGTACAACAAACATTATAAAGTGCAATTGATAAGTAACATGACGCCCATTAATAATAATATTTTTGTTGGTTTTCTGCGTTTCCAGTGAGGTCCTTCTCGCTGATACCATTGGAGCCTCTGTCCTCTTCAGCAGCAGAGGGCACCAGTGAGCGTCAGGCCTTGGAGCTGCGCGTCAGGGCTGTGGAAGAGGAAAACCGTGCCCTGAGAAGGGAACTGAGCCGGGCTCCCAAGACCCTCGCCAGAACTGGACTAAACCAGGGACTGACCCAGGAACTAAACCAGAGTCCAGACCAGAACCATGAGGTAAGGCTTAGTCAGTCTAAAAGCTAACATTTAAAATCAAAGAGAGAAATTATAATTTTATATATATATATATAGAGAGAAATAGAGAAAGGCTTTAATTTTTAAGTATTTTGCCAGGTGTAAATTATATCTCCAAACATATTGTTGTTGTGATATTTCTTTTAGGGATGTACCAATCCGATATTCAGTATTGGTATCGGTAGCCGATCCGGGCATTTTGAGAGTATCGGATTGGATCTGCAGTGGCCCCAGCCTGCAGGTTAACTGTAGCGCTTCGAGATTTATCGCAGCACAGTGGTAACCTGCAGAAAGGAGCTGCTGCAGATCCAGGACCACAGATTCACGGCCTTCATGCTACCGCTAAGTTAGGATACTGATTTGCTTTATTTGATTTGCTTTATTCTTATTATTGTGTCTTGCGCATAAGTAAGTGCCCAGCCTTCATGGGCTTACAAGACACATTTCATAACAGAATTCAGATGGCTGCCAAAATAAAATCACAGAAACTGTACAATCAATCATAACAGAACAACATCCACATCACACAGGAGGATATAAATTAATTTGTCTATCGTTAACCTGCCGCTAACAAACTTTCTAATTTAAAATTCAAACCTAAAGCCTAAACCTCTTAGTCTGGTGGGACCAGAATGATTCCCCTCTGTATTTTTGTATACAGCGGGGGATCAGTCTGGTCACCCCACCCCCGCTGGATGTATCTGCAAAATCAAACCGATCCCGTCCAATCAGATTCGTTTATTTGCCGTGACGTGTTGTTAGCGAGCAGCGTCACTAACGAGACGCGGAAGTCTCCTCAATAACAATCTACGAACGACGCACGAGAGAGAGAAAGCGTGTCTCCAATCGACAGTAAATGACCAAAAACACATCGACAGTAGTTGAGTTTTGTGATTCATAATCCTGCGCAAATATTAACGCAAAACCGCTAATAACGCCGCATCAACAGCAGACGCCCGCCCTTCGCTGATTGGTTTACTCCGCCTCCTGTTTGCTTGCGTATCTACCGCTGTGGGAAATGGATTTGACGCAGCAGTGACCAGACTCACTCGCTGGTACAAAAAAAAAAAAAAAGGTATAACTACTGTAATATCCATAGGCTAATAATAATAGTTAGTTAGTTAGTTAGTTTATTTGAGCAGTTAACATTTTTCTTCCTCCAATGTTTCACAATCATACAGTTAATGGAAGCTCAAAGGGAGTAGACTGAAGCAAAAGCTTATAAGTGCCTACCCCTTGTTCATGTGAAATTACATTTGCAGTTAATGATGATACAGTTATACATTGCTTTTACATTTTTATCAAACAGTAAACAATCCTTCCTGAGTATTATGTATTAGTTTCAAAACTATATACTTGTACATGTCTGTGAGTTAACGTTTATCCTACTGTAGCTATACTCGTCAGTATACAATCAGCAGCCTTAGTTTACAATTTGCAGCACTGGCAAATAAAGAGGTTTTAGCATTTCACATTTGACAAATAACAAAAGTAATAACTTATGGTTAATGTCATTGATCATAACAATTATAACAATTATCCTTCTTGTCATTATCAATGGATGAATATTCGTTTTCATATTATATAGGCATGTTAGACATTTTGTATTCTGCCATCTTGCCTTGTTGTCATTACTATCCACTATTTATTGTTATTATGAAAATGGTATGCCCAAACTGTAAACCCTTTCTAGTGTGTTGCGTTAAAAAGCCAGAGTGTATAGTGGCCTGTTGAAAGTGGGTGGACGCCCTCAATCAACAAGTCCCACCCAGCTGCCCTGAGACTTGGTGGATGATGTTTACCTCCTGTACTGTGTGGTGCATTAAGAAGACGAGGCTTTATGTGCCCGTTGAGAGGGGGGACCCCTAGCCAACAGATCCATGTCTCGCCTACCCCAAGTTACCATTGTATAATTAGAGTAGTTATAGAAATGACAACGGAGCAACAGCAACAGTTAAATTTATTTCTTCTATAATTTGGACAAACTTGATGGTGCCCAATTGAAATCTTACAATTAGAACTTGATTTAACTTGCGATTAATCGTCAAAATATTAGAAAAAATATATGTATATTCATTGTAATGACTTTAAGGTTACATTTTGTCATATGTTGCAAGAACCATTTCCGTATATTTCCTTTTAAATTGTTTGATATTATCACACTCCTTGATAATATATATAATGATATATATTATATAAAAATATAATAATACAAAAAGACTGTATCGGATCGGTATCGGCCAGATGAAGTGTCAAAAGACAAGAGGCGTGTTTACATGCATGAGACCCATGTGTGTTCATTAACATGCACTGTCCCGACCAAATAAACCAATAAATAAATAAATAAATAAGATCGGATCGGGAGCTCAAAAAAGCGGTACATCCCTAATTTCTTTTTCATACCGTGATATACATTTTTGGTCCTATCCTGAAGTATCATAAGAGCCACCGGCATGGAAAGCGAGAGCACCAAGCTAAGCACCTTCACCCTACATTTCAGCTGCTGGGTCACTGAAAGGTCAAATACGCACACTTACATAAAAAGTTGCATAGTGCAGCTTTAACGATACTTCATTTACGATACCGATACCCGAACAACGCTTTTTTCCGATACCTGTACTAAAATATTTGTCACCTCAAACAGATCTCAAATCGGACCAGGAGCCAGACCCTGTCCAGGAGCCAGGGTCAGGGTAGGGGCAAGGCCCAGTCTGAGGAGGGCACGGGGGACAGCGAGGCCCTGCGAGGGGACTGCGTGGGAGCCACCGAGGGGCCAACAGCTCTGACTGCAGCCAGCAGCCGGTTGTGGACAAGTGTGAGGTGAGAGGTCCTGGTTTAGGGGCCTTTCTGTGTAGAGTTTGCATGTTTTCCCCGTGTCTGTGTGGGATTCCTCCAGGTACTCCGGTTAACTCCTACCACTAAAAACATGTACAGTAGGTCAATTTAGTAGCACATATTCGATAAAAACCACATACTGAATAAAAGTATGTGTTTGATTAGTTGTCTGGTACTTGTTGGTCCTGGTTTAGTCCTTGTCTGGTCATGGGGAGGGGTCAGTAAGGGGTCTGGGCGGGTTAGGAGCCAGGTTTGACTGTGTCTCTTTCTCTTTCAGACAATCCACGTGGCAATCGTTTGTGCTGGGTACAACGCCAGTCGGGACGTGGTCACACTGGTCAAGTCCGTGCTCTTCCACAGGTCAGGACCTCTCTTCTCCTTTGAACCATCACTTTGACAGTTGACTCTTACAAACCGCTTCATCTGTGTGGAGTTGCATGAGTTCCCAGTGTCTGATTGGGTGTCAGCAGGGTGTGAACAAACATGGAGAGACACTGCAGGCGAATTGGGGAAAACATGATCTTTAGATATAGTAGGGCTGGGGGATTTTGGAAAAAAATAAAATCATGACTCGAAACTCTATCCTGCTCCAGCAAAGACGAGCTCCACACCTGCCCCCACACCACACACACACACACATCTGCAAAGGAGCCGTAAAAGTGAGAATGTTAGAAGAAGCAGGCAGCAAGCACATGGTTTTAGGCCACAGCAGCTGGATGGCTCTTTTAAAGATTTTAATTCTAAAAAGTTGGCAGTGTTGGTTCTACTGGATCTGAGCTCTGCCTTTGATACAGTCGACCACACTATTCTTTTAACTTCTTTATAACACATCGGCCTCTCTGGTGCTGTCCACCAATGGTTTACATCCTACCTCACAGACCGGACATTCATGGTAAGTGTGGATACCTGCTCCTCTAAGGTCCATAAAATCACATGCGGTGTGCCCCAGGGTTCGATATTAGGGTCAGTGCTTTTTAACCTGTATATGCTCCCTCTTGGTGATGTCATCAGGAGACATGGAGTCAACTTTCATAGTTACACTGATGATACACAGTTGTACATCTCCATGTCTCCTGATGGATGCACTTTTACCTGCATTTTAGATATAAAATCCTGGATGGCAGAAAACTTTCTAAAACTGAAGTTTTAGTCATCGGTCCTGAGGCCCAGAGAGAGAAACTTTTACCCAAACTACTGTCTTTTAATCCATCCTCACAAGTGAAAAACCTGGGAGGATAGTATCAGAGCTAATCAGCGCTAATGTTAGCAAGAGGAGCCCGACCGCTTTAGCCACTATCCAAATACAAGCGCGATAGTCCTGAGAACTTTACTCAGTGCTTAGGTCTACATGTTACTGTTCCACACTTTTCAAAAGCCAGAAAATTGCAGCAGCGGTTTCACAAACGGGCAATAAGTTTCCCAAAAAGCTGCTTCACTACGACAGCTACTGTATAATAATAATAATAATGCCTTACACTTGTATTGCGCTTTACAAGCCTGTATTACCAAGTTTCTCAAAGCGCTGCACTGTCGTCATTCATTCATTCCATACTCGGTGGTGGTAAGCTACTGTTGTAGCCACAGCTGCCCTGGGGTAGACTGACGGAAGCGAGGCAACCAGTCTGCGCCATCATCACTGCGCCACTGTATGTGTGCAGGAGGGTATTTTGAAAAGAAAAGCAAAACATATATAGGCTACTCTATTTTTGCAGTAATGCACATATTATCTTAATCCATATACATTTAATTCTAACCCGCTTTAATTTAACACAGAAGTGAGTTTTTGTCAGGAAATGTTTTACCAGAATAATGTAGACGAAATGTCAATATTATTGTTATTGGGATATTTTTAAAGATGATATATCGACTATTATAACAAAATGTGACGGGCCTAGTTCAAACACAGACCCCGGTGGCAGTGTAAATTATGTTAAAAGGTTGAGAAGCACAGATGTGTCCAAAAAAATGTCGATCCTTCTAGTTTGCACTTTGAAGAAGACGTTCTTTATTTATATAGCGCCTTTCACAGACATGGTCACAAAGCGCTTTACATGAGAGCATTTTACATTCACTCCATACTCAGTGGTGGTAAGCTATGTTTGTAGCTTCAGTTTCCCCTGGGCCCCATACATTCACACACACACATCATTCATCCTTTGATTTGTATAAGGTGTTAATATTGAATGCCAAAAGTTTAATACATTTCAATTAAAGTGGTTGCTTACAGTTTTCTTTTTGTTGCCTACAGTGTTTGCACTATACTCTGATTTATCATGACAGGCCTAAATTGTCCGCCCCATTCTCTCTCGGGCCAACACGGAGAGGCTAATGCATGCTTTCATCACCAGTCGTATGGACTACTGTAATGCCCTGCTTTCTGGTCTTCCCAAAAAGAGTATCTCAGGTTTACAACTTTTACAAAATTCAGCTGCTCATGTCCTGACGATGACCATTGTTATTTACTGTATGTTTGTGGGTTGGAAAGATTTTAATCTGTACAATAAAGTTTGATTTGATTTGATTCCCTGGGCTTGGCCTGACAGGCGCTGCAGTGTCTCGGTGTCCGGATTTCTTTCTTTTTTTCAGAATGGGGCAGGTCTGGCCAATTAGCCCGTCAATTAAAATGCTTCTCGCAATTATTGAGATTGACCTTAATTAAAATCACAGTTAGATTAAAATTCAATTAATTACCCAGCCCTAAGATATAGCTCTGTATCTGAATAATTAGGCATGTATTTGTTTCCCGGATGTGTTTATGTATTTAAAATGTGAGCATAAATGAGCCTAGACTCCAGACAGACTGACCCCACGAGGCCTGGGAATTGAAACCGGGGGCCGCTAACCTCTTCTCCGATGTGTGTGTCCAGGAGGAACCCTCTGCACTTCCACTTCATCACAGACTCCATCGCGCAGAAGATCCTGTCCTCTCTCTTTACGTCCTGGATGGTCCCCGCCGTCAGAGTCAACTTCTACGACGGAGACGAGCTCAAGGTGCACTTCAGCCTGGTTTTAATTCGAGGCCGACCAATAGGGGTTTTTCTAGACCGATGCCGGTTTTTGGGGCAATTTATTGGCCAATGCTGATAAATCATAGTTTCTGTCTCAGCTTTGATTAGTTACATTGATTAGTTAGCTTTAGCATACTGCCGTTAGCATTAAAGGGGGGGTATTATGTAAAATCGACTTTTTCAAGCTTTATATCATGTTATTATGTCATTCCCTCATTAAACACATGCCTGGAGTGTTGCCTTGGCTCATTCACATATTTTTGAGTAATCAGTAAAAACTTAGACGGCAGCCATTTTAGGTGTAGCTATGCCTCAGTCCTCCTAGGAACGCCCCCACCTCCTGGAGACGCCTCTGGACCTTTCGTCACCAGCCAAGCCACCAACCACTGCTCCTCAGCTCAGCAGAGACCCCTCCCCGCACAGTAGTGTTGTTTAGATGCCACAGCTGTGTGCTGAAGGGGCGTGTCGGAAAGCTTCTTAAAGAGACAGAGGCCTATTTCAAGACGTTCAGTACAGCCATTTTGAGAGAGCAATTTTATTCAAGGCAGTTATTTTAATTTACTGCATATACAGACCAACAGAAGGTTACGTCATCATTGTAGTATGCTATAGACTGGTGCTATGTGATTGAAAAAAGCATAATACCTCCTCTTTAACGGCATTTTGGGCTGCGATCAAAAATACAATTGTGGCGGTTAAAACTAACTCAGCGATCAGGGTTGCCAGATGTACGATAACTATCGTATTTGTACAATAATTTTGACCCCTGTACGTTTTACGATCAACAATTTAAAAAAGCCCTAAATATACGATAATTTCAGAGCACCAGATAAAGTCTGGTTAACTGCACTGTTCCCTCTCAGCAGCGTTTTGCTTTCACTCTGATCTGGAGTCAGACTTCGCCTCCATATTCACGTAGTAATAATATCTGAAGGAGAGACTGTCCCTGGATCAGTTTTACAGTTCCACAATCACATACAGTATCCTCTTGCCTTAGCTGCAGCCATGGCATTTGATTGGTCAGCTAGACATAACCCTGTCTCACCTCTTGCAAGTCGTTATTTACCCGCTTCTTTCTTCTTATATTTAACAAACTTGTAGCTAACCAATTTTCATCACAATGTTTCTCTGTTCCCCCGAGGCCAAGGGAGTTGGTGGGACTCGTTTTAAAGCCCTGACCTTGCTCTTTCCAATGCAAAAACAGGGAGTCTCTATCACGTTCGGTCCTGGAGATATCAGCTTTTATCAACGCTAGATCGACCGATAGCCGATATCGTAAATCCCCAAATATCGGCTGACCTGTAGTTTTAACGACACAGTGTGTGATCATCATAAAGGCTGCTTTATGTAGTGGCTTTATTGGCGTTATTAGTGCATAATACTTGTTTTGTTGTTTTGATCGGCTACGACCCATTGTAGATGAAATGTGAGCAATAAACTTCAAAGTCAACAAGCCTGGCAAAACAATGGACTATGAGTACATCAGTGTTGTTACTGCTCAGGTCGAGTCCTGCGTTAGACCAGTTTTAGTCCTGGTTCCGTCCTGGTCTTAGCCCTGTGTTGTGCTCTTTCGGCAGTCCGAGGTCTCGTGGATACCCAACAAACATTACTCCGGCATCTACGGCCTGATGAAGCTGGTTTTGACAAAGACCTTACCCTCAGCTCTGCAGAAGGTCATCGTTCTGGACACGGACATCACCTTCGCCACCGACATCGCCGAGCTCTGGGCGGTGTTCCACAAGTTCAAAGGTCAGACAGGTTACACAAACAACATGAAAGTAACGACATATAACTGAAGTGTGCGAGCCGAACGAGCTCAGGGCAAATGCTCTTCAGTGATTGTATATTGTATGTGTCTGTGCAGCTCAGCAGGTGCTGGGTTTGGTGGAGAACCAGAGCGACTGGTATTTAGGAAATCTGTGGAAGAACCACCGGCCCTGGCCCGCCTGGGGAGGGGCTTCAATACAGGTACATAGCTGCTACAATCACTACTACTATTGCTACTAGTACTCCCACCCTGCACTGAGAAGGGACTTTAATACTGGTACAACTATCAGTCCCTTTAGGATTTCACATTGTTGCGATTGTAAAATCAAGAAAACTCCACGATATTAGTACAGCTTTCCCGCAACCAAAGTGATCAGTTAAATCTATTAAATTATTCGTGTTCATTTTGTGCAGTTGGCTTCTTCCCCTGTTCTCGGGCCGCCTCTACACAGAGGTCTATACAGAGGGCTTTATGCTCCTTCTGCCCACTTTCTGATCCCCATTTCTATCTGTTTGGTGATATTATCTGACATGTATGATAGTGAATAGCGGAAGAGGATGGGCTGAGTTACTCTGAATTTGCAGAGAAACGTATTTTAATAGCGTGATTAATAAAGGTTTATCTGCAAATTCAGAGTGTCCATCCTCTTCCGCTATTAAGTATGCCTGGCCCTACGGGTTTGAAGAGCACCTGATTTCTAAGTGTATTTGCTACAGCATTTACTATCCTACTACGGTGATCCAGCGAGCACTCTGCCTCTCCTCCTCTAAATGTATAATAGTTGGTGAGTTAATTCATTAATTTCTAATTAATTAATCGCAATTGAGCATAATTTATTTAGGGGTATATTTTAGATGCTTCTTTGTATTTTCCTCCATTTTAACTTATTTTCGTGGAGATGTGAGGTAGGGTTGGGCGATGTCCCCTTAATTGGCAGTTGACGATGTTTACAGTGAACCATCTCATTATAAGCATTTTTTTTAAAGTCATTTACATAGCCTATATATAGGCTGAATTTTATTTATGTTAGGATAAATGTGAGATTGCAGGATAAATGTATCTAAACTAAACATGATCTGAACAGAGTCATGGAACATGAATTTTGCAACAGAAATGTGTTAAAACTCGACTTATTTAGAGCGTCATCTGCTCCTCAATAACAAGGCTCTTATCACACTAATACAGCTGTAATTCGGAGCTTATTATTTGCATTTGCTCAGTTGTAACGTAATGTTTAAGAAACAGTGGGTGAACGGGACAATATTTAGAAGTTTGCGTCGTAGCCTACGTTATTGAAGCTGCTCCACGCGCCGCCCGGTCCGTGTGCTCGTAGCCTCGTACCTCCTGCACTGCTCTTTCTCTCCTCTCTCAGTCCTTCGTGAAAACATCCAAACCCATTCGCTCTCAGCTCTGATGTGAGATCCATCGCGGCATTTTTAAACTGTTTAGTTTCCGTACAAAAAGCAAAGTGAAACCAAGCGGTGTTAAACAGTAGCTGCTTTTAGAGAGAGAGCCCCGCGCGTCAGAAACAGAGCAGCGCTGCGTCTTTATTTTAATAATTACAGCTAACACATCATGTCTTCTGTTGGCTACTTAAACTAGCGTGCATATTAGCTATATTCCAGATTTTATTTACAGTGCAATCCCTGCAAAGTTTGTAGGTTTACAAGGCCCACAGAAGATCAGCGCGTGTTTCTGACAGGAGGGGGCGTGGCATCACGATGGTTGCTCTCCATCACGATGGACAATGATATCGTCCATCGTCCCAACCCTAATGTGAGGCCTGTGTGATCATTTCAAACACTTCAAAGAAAAGAAATGTAGAACCCTTTGGAGAGCTTCTGTAGGGCCACTGGTTAGAGTGATGCTTTTCAGCTCGATATTATAACCCCTAAGCCGTGCAAGGAAGCGGCTTTGTGCTGACCTGTCTGCGCTCTGGATTTTAGGGTTTAACGTTGATCTATTAATAGATTTGTGTCTGTGTTCACTCTTTTGTGTTCAGGCGTGATCCTGCTGCTGCTGGACCGTCTGAGGAAGCTGCGCTGGGAACAGATGTGGAGACTGACGGCAGAGAGGGAGCTCATGGGGATGCTGTCCACTTCCCTGGCCGATCAGGTACTACTACTGCTATGACTAGTACTACTGGTGCTGCTACTACAACTATACAGTATTTATTTGGCCCAAGCTGAAACTGAAGCAAACACCACGTCTGCTCCTCCGCTCTGGAACTCTTCCTCTTCCTGATCTCGGCAGTAGGAGTGGGACTAAATATCGACTTTGTGATGTATCGTGGTTTATGATAAAGATATTGATTTATGTTTTTATGACATCATGCATATTAATGAATGCAGCACATTAATGAGGCTGCAGTGCTCCATTGCTTTCACTGCTGTCAGTCATGGTGAGCAATACATTCCAGACAGTTGAGGGCAGCACTACAGCCAAACAGACTTGTGTATTTTAAAGGGGGGTATTATGTAAAATCGACTTTTTCAAGCTTTATATCATGTTATTATGTCATTCCCTCATTAAACACATGCCTGGAGTGTTGCCTTGGCTCATTCACATATTTTTGAGTAATCAGTAAAACTTAGACGGCAGCCATTTTAGGTGTAGCTATGCCTCAGTCCTCCTAGGAACGCCCCCACCTCCTGGAGACGCCTCTGGACCTTTCGTCACCAGCCAAGCCACCAACCACTGCTCCTCAGCTCAGCAGAGCCCCCTCCCCGCACAGTAGTGTTGTTTAGATGCCACAGCAGTGTGCAGAAGGGGGCGTGTCGGAAAGCTTCTTAAAGAGACAGAGGCCTATTTCAAGACGTTCAGTACAGCCATTTTGAGAGAGCAATTTTATTCAAGGCAGTTATTTTAATTTACTGCATATACAGACCAACAGAAGGTTACATCATCATTGTAGTATGCTATAGACTGGTGCTATGTGATTGAAAAAAGCATAATACCCCCTCTTTAATGTAAATAAAGTGATCTGCCACTGTCACCAGACTATCACTATTGTCCCATTTTCAGAGAGTAAGTCAGGCACCATTTATTTAAAATGTTACGTATGTAAATTAATCTTAAAAATGCTCAAAAGCTGCATATGTTTGTGTATAAAAAATGACATCGTACCATAGACTCTAGGGGTGTGACAATTCTATCGATTTTGTGATATAACGCGATAATTTGCAGGACAATACAATACCGATACTTTTTATTCTGATATTGATACTTTTGATGAGATAATGCATATTAACGAGCAGAGTCATGCATATTAATGAGGCAGCAGGGCGCTACTCACTGCTTTCAGTCAATAGAGGCTAATAATAATCAAGAATTGAGTCAGACCAGTAGAGGGCAGCACTACAATTATAAGCACTTGGGCCTGTCACACAAATATATTACTTTTAATGATTTGAGTTTTTATAATTATAAATTAGATTAATTTGTGGTTGATTAATTCCTCCTGAAATAAGACTGTGTGTATTTAAATGTAAATGAAGAAATGCCACTGTCAGGGATCATTTATTTACTTTAGTTGACAAAACGGGGTACAGAGCACATGAAAACAAATGTCATAGAAGATGAATAATATGTAGTATGTAAAAAAACAGTTAAACATCGTATCGTGTATCGTAGCGACTCGTGAGATAATACCCTGAGCTTCCCGTCTCTTTAGACTCTGCCACTCTTCAAATCCACTCAAAACGCACCTCTGCAGACAGTCCCATGCCACTTAGTCACTCACCATCGCAATATTGTTCTGTTTTAATGTTATTTTCCCTTGTTTAAAGCGGCTCCAGACTTGGCAGAACAGCCCAGACCCTTGTAAATGGTTGTCGTTTTGTATTTTGATATAATGTATAGCACAGCCAGTTTATGTGGTGTGTTTTCTTTAGGACATCTTTAACGCAGTGATCAAACAGAACCCCTTCATGGTCTATCCGCTCCCCTGTTACTGGAACGTACAGCTGTCTGACCACACGCGCTCCGAGAAGTGCTATAAGGACGTCTCCGACTTGAAGGTGAAGAGAAATCCTTTATTGCTTTTATGCCATCTCAACTGTCTGAAGCTGTGCTAATAAGCCCAATGCCCATCTCGGCTCGCCCGTTGCATTATGGGTAATGGAATGTCTTTTGGCTACCAAACAATAATGATAGTTAGCGTAAAGCAATGAAGAAAGCTCTGATTTGGAGCGTTTTAACCGCTGGAAAGTTGATGATTTAAAGCGTTTTGTCGTCGCCATGGAGCCTGTTACAATATTAGCTTAAAGTCTATTTTTACAACCGGAGCTGCGTACGGAGATAGTCAGAAACGAAACTACCATTCATACGAACAGATGCTTCAAAAGTGACGACCAGTCCATGTTCATATAGTTGGAATAACTATGGAATAAATATGTCAGAAAAACATTTCTGACCCTTGAAGGCGACTGTTGGACAAAGTCCAGGCTCTGAAACTGTGGCCTCATGTCGCCGATATTCACAACATTTAAACTGAAATGAGAAATACATAGAATCCCTCTTTTTTTTGTCAATAAGGAGGTGGACAGTAGACGAAATCTTTTTCTTAATTGTGACCAGAGAGATCCACATACACACATAGACTATGCCATCTAAATGTACTTTATTTTTATTTTTTTAAGAGTGATCTGATGGTGTACAACAGAGCTAATCGGTCGCTAATTTGACAGACGGAAATTTACCCACTATATTTAACATCAACACCATTTTGGAACTTTTCCCTGTGATTACAAGACGAATTCAAATTATTTAAAAAGTGAGGGTGTCTGTGTCGGGCTGATCCCAGGTCCTGTCGTTCCCCTGTCCGCTATGGTCCGCTCCTGCTTACGGAGCCGCCGCCCTGACTTTTCCCTCGCTTTCAAGATATTGACAACTTACATATTTGCAAGAAATGTCACTTGAGACTTATAGTCTGTAAACCAATGCCCGTATGCCTTATAGTTCACGGTTATGGCTCAATATACTTCATTGTTCACGCTCCGCTACCTGAACTCGCTCACACATTTCAATGGCGGAGTGGTTTGTTTGGTAGCCGAAATTAGGAGCCTGATTGACTCACGCATGCGCAGTCGAGATGGGCATTGGGCTTATGATGTAAGTCACTTTTAAGTGTGAATGTCACTCTAGGGTATGTAGGGATGCATCGATTCTCGATATATCGAATCGTTCGATACGTCCTGTTGTGCAGCATTGCTTCCCCACAACTATTCCTTAACTCTGCAACTTTCCCGCAACCAAAGTGATCAGTTAAATCTACTTTGATTTCTATTTGTTTAATTTTGTGCATACTAAGTGGTGTCCATTTGTTGCTGCCCTTGTTTCCGGGCCGCTCTAACACAGAGCGCTTTATGCTCCTTCTGCCCTCTTTATGATCCTCCTTTATGATCCTCTATTTGGTGATATTGGCTAACAGTTAATGAGCTAATTATGGCCTTTATAATGAATTAATTGCTATTAAGCATAATTTATTTAGGGTTGTATTTTTTAGAGGTATATTTTAGATGCTTCTTTGTATTTTCCTACATTTGGAGATGTGTGGCCTGTGTGATCATTTCAAACACTTTAAACTCAAAAGAACTTTGATTTATGTTTATGAGAATGATCTTTAAATAAATTCATTTCGGCTCAACTGTGTGAATAAGAAGTTTGACAGTAAAATTGTTTTCTGACTTTACGCCGTGTTTGTCCCTAAAGGGCCTGTCACAATTGGCGCATTGACCGCACAGATCGCAAAGTAGACTTTTAAGAAATCGCAGTCACAATAGAGTACGGGCTACCACTGGATGCGGTTTATTGGATAGTGTCCAAATGTGAGTGGTGCAAGGAAGAAAGCGAATGGTGAGCGGATGGCGAGCGAGTGAAACTGAAAAAGTGTCTGTGCCGCTAAAGTAAAGTGGGAGTCATTTACATGCATTTTTAATCGCATTAATCGAATTAATTGAAAAAAGTCCCAACCCTAGTATATGTTTTAATTTTTGAGCATTGAGCTCCATATATTGGCTATGCAAAAACTGTTTATTAAACATCATGCATACATTTCAGCTTCACGTAGCAACAAGGTGCAAATCTGCAAGCTCTTACACGCTTTCTCCTTTAGCTCAGGGAGTAAACATCAAATAAAACAAAGTCATCAACATAAAAGCTGCTTGTGCTGTAAATATTTTACAATTCGACGCAGCTCAGTACAATGATATGCACGTACTGTGACGAGTGGAGCCAATCGACTGTTTTTTACCATCCCAACCTGCTCCGCATTGAAATTATAATCCCTTGATCCAACTTGACCACGGGTCGCGAGACACACGTGGCGTTTGTTTATTGTCAGGGAATTAACACCTGCTTCCAACACAACTTTCGGCAAACGCTCTGTTATCTTCTGGAATTAAAATAAACAGATTAAAAAACACAAGATCACACCATAGCCTTATTTTACTTGCAAGGGGCATTGTCACGGGATTTTGCAGCCTATACCAGCGCTGCTAAATCCTTCAAAAATCCACAGAATACAGAAATCTTACAGCCTATATGGAAAATATAGCCACTCCCATTTCCTGCCTTCCAGGGCACAACCCCTCGTCCCCCAGCCCCCAGTAACTTTCCGATCCTTCCTGAGAGGGGCTGTAATGATTTACTTTAGAGACACAGGACAGACTAGCTTTTGGGGGTCGTAAAAGCGGTGCAGCTGATAAGACATCTGGTTTCTGCCATTAAGCTTCAGTGCCTTAACCAAACAAACGAGAGACCTTTGACTTTTATGACTCTACAACAGGCAGGAGACCCTTGGAATGTGGCCTCCAAACACAGAGTCACGCTTGTGTAAACAATACCATGACTGTCTTCACCTCCACAGATTTAACAGTCAACTCAAGGTTTAAGAAGTTAACATTTCAACCAACACAAATTCATTTTGCAACAATATCAATGCGATACATATAATAATATCACAAATCTTATGACATTATAGCGACTGCAGAGCAGACAAACATGATTCTCCTGCAGCCAAAGGCAGCGAGGGTTGATAATGTTGATTGGCGAGCATGTCAAGCACTCAAACGGCAGCAGTGCAGGCAGGAAAAAAGAAAACCTCAGCCCCTTACAGTTACGTTACAGCAGCTGCTCAAACCTCAGTATTAATACCATAATAATTAATCGTGCAGTCAATTTAATATGTCATGCTTGTCCGTTGGCACTCATTTTGCTTTTGTGGTCAGGCTGTGACGTCACTCGCATTCCCCCTACAGGTGATACACTGGAACTCTCCGAAGAAGCTGCGCGTAAAGAACAAACACGTGGAGTTCTTCAGAAACCTGTATCTGACTTTTCTGGAGTACGACGGAAACCTGCTGCGGAGAGAGCTGTTCGGGTGTCCCAGCGAGCCTGACGTCAACACAGAGAAGGTAAGAGTCACGCCACCAACGTCCCCAGCGACAACTGACCCCCCCCCCCCCCCCCGTCTCTCTGTCTTCAGTTGCAGAGGACCCTGTCGGAGTTGGACGAGGACGATCCTTGTTATGAGTTCAGACGCGAGCGCTTCACTGTCCACCGCACTCACCTGTACTACCTGCACTACGACTACACGCCCTCAACGGACCACACCGACGTGACACTGGTCGCACAGCTGTCCATGGACCGGTGAGACCTGGGTTAGACCTGGTTTAGACTTGGTTAAGAGTAGGGGTGAGAACCTCCCAATGACTCACAATATTTAAGGCGAGACAAGGCAGGTGAAAGTATTGATTTTTCATGCAGTGTTCGAAGGGAGATTTTTATCTATTTTCCTCCCTTCACATCTTAGTTTTCATGTCAGAGAATAAAAATGACAAAACTCACCCCTTATGCTTATTTTATGATGATTTGTCCGCCTGCGACGCAGAGGTAACCCGGAAGTAGCAGCTACGGCGCGTCGAAAGACCGTCTTTCCCACGGGTATTCATTCACAAATATTGACAGATTTTACATCCACGTGTCCTGTGAAGGGTCCCTGTGATGACGCTATCACCCAAATATGGTATTTTTCCTCCTACAAGATGCCTGGTGCGGAAGAGCCAAAGAAGGCCCCACTCGGGCAGCGGGTGAGCCCTTATAGTCGCTCATACAGACAAATTTTACAGTCTTGGACTTAACAAGATTTTGAAAGTTTTTCAGAGGGATTTTTTAATCTAATTCCTAACCTGATTTATTCAGCTTTGAACCCAAAAAAACAGGCGGAATTTGAGTTTTTACAGATTTTTTCACTTATGATTAGTTAATTGAAAAACTGAACAATCTTAGTTACTAATATGTCAATAAAATTAAACCATAAATTTTAATCTGGCTCAATCCATTATTTTTATTTCGTTGCCCAAAATGTACAAAATGTCTTATTTTTATATGAAAACATAAAATGACATAAAATGCAATACATATTTTTCTCATATTTATATCAGTGACGTTCAGCAAAAGTTTCAAATTGATAGCTCTACATTTATTTTTTTCCCCTATTCACCTGCAGTGTCTCGTCTTAATGTTGACTAAATACTAATGCCAGGATTTTTTTTAAATGAATTCTGAATTTATTACATAAGGTTAAATGTGATTAAAAACATTAATGTAAATGAATCACACTTTACTTTGATTAATACTTTTAATCGCATTAAACCTTATGTCATTAATTAATCGGATTTAATCGAAAAAAAGTCCCGGCCCTAGTTTTATATTAAAGAGGGGTATTATGCTTTTTTCAATCACATAGCACCAGTCTATAGCATACTACAATGATGACGTAACCTTCTGTTGGTCTGTATATGCAGTAAATTAAAATAACTGCCTTGAATAAAATTGCTCTCGCAAAATGGCTGTACTGAACGTCTTGAAATAGGCCTCTGTCTCTTTAAGAAGCTTTCCGACACGCCCCCTTCAGCACACTGCTGTAGCATCTAAACAACACTACTGTGCGGGGAGGGGCTCTGCTGAGCTGAGGAGCAGTGGTTGGTGGCTTGGCTGGTGACGAAAGGTCCAAAGGCGTCTCCAGGAGGTGGGGGCGTTCCTAGGAGGACTGAGGCATAGCTACACCTAAAATGGCTGCCGTCTAAGTTTTTACTGATTACTCAAAAATATGTGAATGAGCCAAGGCAACACTCCAGGCATGTGTTTAATGAGGGAATGACATAATAACATGATATAAAGCTTGAAAAAGTCGATTTTACATAATACCCCCCTTTAAATATTGAATCTTGCATGACCTGTCTGTTTTAGTGAGGGCAGTCCTCTCTCCTCTGGCCAATCAGAGGTCCCCAAAAGCTTGTACCTGGCTCAATCTGTTTGACACTGGTCTAGCCAGTGCAGACACTCGACTGCACGGGTCAGACCTGGCACTGGGCTGGGTAGGGACTGCCAGTGGATAAGGCCTGTATGAGAATATCCTGAGATGACAATGTCAGGATTCATTCAATCTTTATTAAAGATACAAGTGTGGACACATGATCCATAATCCATCATTCATTGTGAAAGAGGGGTTCAGGGAGCATGAGATGGATCGTCAACCACAGTCCACATCTTAAAGCAGTACTAAGTAACTCTTGCCCCTAGAGGCCATAAGCGCAACTGCAGGTGTCTTGGCAAGTTACGATTTTTTAACATATTAAATGTCTTGGAGAGTAAATACTACGCTGACAGAAAAGGTGAAGGGAGAGAGAGGTGTTGTACATCCAGTTACACAATGCGAATATTTTTTTTCACTCAAACTTGGCTGTAAATACTGTTTAAAGTGCCGCTAGCCCGCAGTTAGCTTTGCCCGTTAGCCTGTTCGCTTCTTCTCCGTGATTCTATTAGTGTGTATTGCTTGCTCCGCCCTGGTGGCAGGCAAGTTGCAAGCATGGTTTCTGGCCAGAGACACCAGGGGAGATGAAAGACCCCCAATCATCCCATTAACACTTGTATTACCCCCACAGGGACTACGGAAAGGATTTATTAAGGTAAACACGTTACTTAGTACTGCTTTAACTCCATTGAGAGTCTTTGGGATGTACTGGAGAAGGCTTTGCTCGGTGGTCACACTCTCCCATCATCAATACAAGATTTTGGTGAAATACTAATGTAACACTGGATCTTTAACATTGCAGAAGCTTATTGAAACAACACCAGGGCGAATGCGAGCTGTCATCAAAGCTAAAGGCGCTACAGGCAAACATTAGAGCGTGTGACTTTTTGTTTGTTGTGACTTTGTTTTGGTCGGGCAGTGTATGTCGTCAAAATGAACACTGGTCCTGGTTCAGTCGTGTCCTCTCTTGCAGTCTGCAGATGTTAGAAGCCATCTGTAAGCACTGGGACGGTCCCATCAGCCTGGCCCTGTACCTGTCGGACGCGGAGGCACAGCAGTTCTTGCGTTACGCGCAGGGCTCGGAGGTTCTACTGAGCCGCGCCAACGTTGGATACCACATCGTCTACAAGGTGACGCTTTTAACTGCTTTCCTCACGACTAAATGAGTTCTCCAACATTGCCTTTATTATGTCACAAATTAAACTGCTTCTACGGCACAAAAGTGGACTAAAGCAAGCTCCAAGTAAATTTCCCTGGGAGCCAAAATATATCGGAAGTGTATTGCTGGGATCCATAAACAGAAGCTCCAGTATAATATGTTTTGATTGGGAAACTACTATTGAGGAAACGTTTTTCAGTAAATGAATAATAATGAGCCTGACAGGACTGTAAGCCTCATAAAAACAACTTGCACTTGTATCGCACTTAACAAGCCTGTGTCACAAGTTTCTGCTACACTGCTAATCACTGCTGTAGTCATTATTTATTCACTCCACAACCGCCCTGGGGCAGACTGACCATTTACCACGTGGTTCTAATGTTTTATTTATATCCTGATCACTTATGTCAGTGCCCTCTGCTGGACATGTGTGGATTTCTTTCCTTTTTTAATTTAAGCTGCCCCCTAGTGGCTGTAATGAGCACTCTGGTTATTTCTATGAAACTCTGCACAGGAAGGAGCTAGAGACTTGCCTTTTTTTTTGACATACTCGGGAATTTGTGCTCTAGAAGTCGCGGGTCCGTATTGAATCATCTCGCGGGCCAAAGAGGCCAGTGAAAAACTGTGTGTCTTTATGAAATGGACCTAAATAAATCCTTTCCTAGGAGGACAGTTCTACCCCGTCAACCTGCTGCGCAACGTGGCCATGAGAGAGGTCCAAACGCCCTACATGTTCCTGTCCGACATCGACTTCCTGCCCATGTACGGCCTCTACGAGTACCTCAGGTGAGCCGGATGCCCTCCCACACTCCGATAGATGGGGCGGGTCAATGGCCAAACTCCTCTAGAACTTTCCTAACTCATTCTAAACATCCTGATTCTTCACAGGGATGAGTAGTGCTGTGGAGCATCCAAGTGCTCTTTCGCAAACTTCAAACATGCGGCAGTGTTTTTTTAGACCGCATTGGCTTCCTCCGTGACGTTCTCCCATGAACCCCATTCATGTTCAGTGGTTTACGTTTTGTCGATGTGTCAACAGAGATGTTGGCATGTGCCAGTGATTTCTGTAAGTCTTTAGCTGACACTCTAGGGTTTGTTTTTACCTCATTGAGGATTCTGCACTGTGCTCCTCTGCTACTCTGTTCTATTATAAAAAAATAAAGCAATAGCTGTGTCCGAATGTCCATCCTAGTCCCTGACCCGTCATTCACTATATAGGCCTGCACTATATAGTAGACCAGTGGTTCCCAACATTTTTCCTTAAAGCCCCCCTTGAACATGCTGTAGTTGGACCGCGCCCCCACATTCCAAAATTATGGCCACTACAAATGTATCAAAACATAACAATACTTGCTAAGAATTACTTATTTCAAACAAATAAACTGAAATTGAAGTGTGTAATGCACCTGTAGTCCTTTCTCAGTCATATTTGATGATGTAGCCTAATTTGCTCAAAATAATAAATATCACTTATGACCTTGCAAGGCCTGCCAGACGCTCCTCCTTTCTGTTCAAAAGAACAGCTGGGCAGCAGCTCTCAGCCAATCATTTCCCGATTTTACCCGTATCGGACCACCCAAGGACCGAGAGGCGGGAGTTGTCACCGCACATTTATGGTGTGTCCGCCGATTTATTCACTGTTTTCTTCTGCTCTTTTGTCTGTTTTAAATCCTTTGGAAAATCGTTAGCCTCATAGCATAATTGCCTAAATCATATTTCACTGTTTTTGGAAAACAAGAGAAAAAAGTTTCTTAGAAAACACATTGGTATTCTTTATTGATATTGTAACAATACAAAATCCATCGATTTTCTTCCGCTTCATCCCGGGCCGGGTCGCGGGGCAGCAGTCTCAGCAGAGATCCACGCACACCTCCTCCAGCTGTTCTGGAGGTGACACCAGGCCAGCTCGGAGACATAGTCCCACCAGCGTGTCCTGGGCCTTCCACGAGGCCTCCTCCCAATAGGACATGCCTGGAGCACCTCCTGAGGGAGGCGACCAGGAGGCATCCGGAACAGATGCCCTAGCCACCTCAGCTGGCTCCTTTCGATGTGAAGGAGCAGCGACTCTACTCCGAGCTCCTCCTGGGTAACTGAGCTCCTCACCCGATCTCGCAGGGTGCGCCCAGCCACCCTGCAAAGGAAACTCCTTTTGGCCGCTTGTATCCCAAGTGGCCCAACGCCCCCCTTGCTGGACAAATCATTGCAATATTTTAATGTGAATTTATTCCGTTTCTATTGAATATCAAAGCCTCATGGTTTAGAGGTCTCTGCACGTGGTTCTGGAGAGTGTGCAGACTTAGTATTGTGCCAAAATGTTGAAACCCTTGGTAGTAAAACTTAGAAATGTCTTATGTGGCCCAAACCCTCCTCTATTGGTGGGTCCCGATTCTACACCATCTGTCTATTTGACTGCATTATTATCTGACTCAAGTACGGGTTTGACCCCGGATTGACTTCTTGTAATGACATATAAAAGTAACTAACATGAAGTCTTTTGAGGTGAAATGGTTCTGATTCTTAACATTCCTCTATTCTCTCTCTCGCTGTCTGCAGGAGGTCTGTGTTGCAGTTGGACATGTCTCACAGTAAGAAGGCACTGGTGGTCCCTGCGTTCGAGACACTGAGGTACCGACTGTCCTTCCCCAAGTCCAAGGCCGAGCTGCTGTCCCAACTTGACATGGGACGCTCTTCACATTCAGGTCTGGTCCAGTTAAGCCCTGGTTTAGTCCGGCTTCAGTCCTGATTCAGACTTGGCTTATGTTTGGCTGCTCGCAGGTATCACGTCTGGACCAAAGGCCATGCTCCGACCAACTTTGCCAAGTGGCGCACGTCGACGACACCGTACCACGTGCAGTGGGAGCCGGACTTTGAGCCGTATGTCATGGTCTCGAGTTCAACTCCCGAGTACGACCGCCGCTTCGTGGGCTTCGGCTGGAACAAGGTGGCCCACATCATGGAGCTGGACGCACAGGTGAGGAAAAGGCAACAAAAGATAAACACATTATTATATAATGTATTGTATAATATTTTAACCCTCCTGGATGTGTCAAAGTTTGGTGGTAAAAACATTTTAATTTCCCTTTCCCTTTGAATGCGTCATCAGGGCAGCGTGCGAAGGATAGTGAGGGGTGTGGGATGGGGAAAACAAGGTGAGGGCTGGCTCTACTACTGACGCCTTCTGTTATACAGTTGGGCCGGACCAGCCGGCTACATTGTTGCTCTGCCCTGCTCCTTACTCAGTGTACAGCCCCGTCACATACAGTTGCTCTGCGTTTAATCGCCTGGAGGCAACTAGTCTTGTAGTAGTTTTTCTTCTCTGGTCTTCAGTGCAGTGACTAGAATGATGTAATGTTTATTTCCTCTGTCTCCCTCACTCACACTGACTGTCGGTGGCTCTCTGCCCTCTGATGCAAGCACACCATTGACAGCGGTTTTCACCACACCAGAGAACGCTCTATTCTGTACCAAGAGATGTGGTCGCAGTTAGTACCTGTCAAAACTCACCAAACAGAGCTGGTCCGCCGTAGCGGAGATTCTCAAAAGAAGACCTCAGGCTCGGACTGACACTCAAGAAAATCTCAAACTCACTCAAAAACTGAGTTCTCATTTTATTTAAAAGGAAGAAAAAGGGTTTCAAAAGGGTCATCATGGAGATAAGGCAGCGTCGACTCTCCCTTCTCTATATACCGCTGGGCTGTTTACAAGCTGCCTGATGACCCTCAGACCTGTCGATTCTCATGATTTGCGGTTTGTTTTGGAATGACGTCTTTAGTTATGGTTTGTCGTTTGTCATGGTGTATGACACCATGTACTCTCATGTATGTACAGTAGCGTGTGCTTGTGTGTATTGGAGTCCTCTTATGTATAAACTATGAGCGCATTCTGCTCACTCCTCTTCAGTACATGCTCATGGTTATGCCGCATCAACATGAGAAACATCCACCTTTACTTCTATTACATGTACAGTATTTGTCTATCAAGATAAGTATTCTTTTATCATAGATATTTTACTAACACGACACTTGGATACACATCACTATATCCTTTGATGGAAAAAAACACTTATCTTTGCTTATAATAGATGCACATAACTGTTCTATCTTCGAATGTTCTTAAAATTAATAGAATTACAATTAAAACTTAAATTTGCTTTTCTTTTTTGTAAACAAGAATTTATTCAATATCAAAGAAACATTTTCAGAACAACTTCCCTTGATCAGGCAAGAAATTACAACAATTATACTCACAGCCGTCAATACAGCGATGTTAAGTATGTTTACAACCAGAAGGCGTAGGGGCAAAAGATTTTTCATTAAAAACAAATCTAATTGATAAATGAGATCAATGAATACGGGAAAGATTTTTTTGTTTTGTTTTTATTGTCCTACCCTGCGTCAGGCAGGACTCCAGAACTAAAGCAAGTCTAACCCAGGCCCAAACCCTCTGTGTTTTCAGGAGTACGAGTTTGTGGTTTTGCCCAACGCCTACATGATCCACATGCCTCACGCGCCCAGCTTCGACATCACCAAGTTCCGCTCCAACAAACAGTACCGCGCCTGTCTGCAGACGCTGAAGGAGGAGTTCCAGCAGAACATGTCCCGGCGCTACGGCTTCGCGGCGCTCAAGTACATGACGGTGGACAACAACAGCTAGCCGCCACCGCACCGCTTCACACCACTGCCCTGGACCGGGCGCGGAGCAACGTGACTTTCAAAGAGGTTTCAGCCCAGAGCTTTGTCTCAGAGGAACTGGAAAAGTGGAATTTGTATTTTTTGTGCCAAGATTTGACCAAGAAGAGCTGAGTGAGCTATAGCCCAGAATTTGGAATGCAGAGAACATATTTACGGAAGATTTCTTATGTCAACACATTTTGAATTAAAAAAAAAAAAAGTATATTTAAATTTAGTTTGTCATTGAATTCACCTCTTAAAGCCGTCCTAAACCGTCCTAAACTCATCCGATTGCCCGGAATTGTTGCATTCCCACTAGATGGGCCAATAAATATATTGAGATGAAATTTTACTTGAAAGACACACACTAAGTGACACACAATCGTGAAGTGAAATGGAATTTTTACATGATCTAGAATTTTTTTTAATGAATAAAATCTGAAAAGTGGGATGTTCCTTTTAGTGCAACCAATTGCCTTGAGACGTTTCCTGATGATTTCTGAATGATCACATGTTGCCCCAATGACTAAATAGAGTCTGTGTAATCTAATGTCAGTTCAAATACATCTGCTCTGTGATGGTCTCAGAGGTCTGTTCAGAGACTATTGGGAAGCAGACAGCATCATGAAGTCCAATAACACACCAGACAGGTCTGAGATAAAGTTATTGAGAAGTATAAAGCTGGGTTAGGTTATAAAAAGATTTCCAAAGCTTTGAACATCTCTCAAAGTACAGTTAAATACATCATCCAGGAATGGAAAGAGTGTGGCATCACTGCAAACCTACCAAGACTCGGCCGTCCTCCTAAACTTACTGACCGAACAAGGACCGCACTGACCAGAGCTGTTACCAAGAAGCCTATGATGACCCTGGATGAACTGCAGAGAGCTGCAGCTCAGGTGGGGGAAACTGTCCACAGAACAACTATTAGTCGTACACTGCACAAATCTGGCCTTTATGGAAGAGTGGCATTTTTAAAAGAAAACCATTTGCTGTTTGCTGTATCCCCAGGTGGCTTCTGGCAAACATGTGGAAGAAGGTGCGTTGTCAGATGAGACCAAAATGCAACTTTTTGGCCTAAATGCAAAAAGCTGTGTTTGGCGTAAAAGTAACACTGCACATCCCCCTGAAAACACCATCCCCACTGTCAAACATGGGGGTGGTAGCATCATGATCTGGGGGTGCTTTTCTTCAGCAGAGACGGTTACGATGGCTCGAGATGATGGGAAGATGGATACAAATACAGGGCAATCTTGGACAATCTTGTTGGAGTCTGCAAAAGACCTGAAACTGGGGCAGTTCACCTTCCAGCAAGACAACAACCCCGAACATAAAGCCAGGGCAACAATGGAATGGTTGACAACAAAAAATATCCATGTGTTAGAAAGGCCAAGTCAAAGTCCAGACCTAAATCCGATCGAGAATCTGTGGAAAGATCTGAAAACTGCGGTTCACAAGCGCTCTCCATCTAATCTAACAGAGCTTCAGCTGTTTTGCAAAGGAGAATGGGTAAAAAAAAATCCAGTCTCAAGATGTGAAGGACTGGTAGAGACAAACCCCAACAGACTTACAGCTGTAACTGCAGCAAAAGGCAGTTCCACAAAGTATTAACTCGAAGGGCTATAGATACTTTTGCACACCCCACTTTTCAGATTTTATTTATTAAAAAAAAGTTCAAAATCATGTATGCATTTCATATCACTTCACAGATGTGTGTCTTTCACATCAAATTTCAATTATATGTAATTATATTTGTACAAAGATCTGTGTGTGGCTGCAGTGAAGCTGTGTTTTACTCTGTGATGAGAGGATTGAGCTTGGCAAGAGACGGGAGAAGTGAGAAAAGCATTTTGTGGATATGTAGGAGGATCAAACACTGCTCCAGGTCTGTTTTGACAAGAGGGCAAATTATCGTGACATAGTAAAACGCTCTAGAAAGTCGATTTTTATTTTTTTTATTTTTTTAATAATAGCCTTTCTTTAAAATTAAATATTTTAGAATGGAATTTTTACATTAGATTTTTGGGACTTTTAATATTTAATTTTGACCTATTGGAGGGTTAAAAACATATGCATTTAATATTTTAAAAAATAATTTTAAATTGAAAATGATATACTCTCTGTGACAATGACTTAAATTCCGGGACAAATATATGTCAAGTATAAAATTCACAAACATTTTAAATTCAAAATCTGATGACACAAAAATCGTCCGTACACTTTTCCTTATGGGGACAATATGAGCAAAACGAAGGATTTTTGCTTTCAGGTTTCAGTCCTGGCTTTGGATTACAAGAAGCCAGTGAGGCTTAAAAGTTTTTGGCGTGTTGCCGTTTAGCCGTACATACTGAAGTATTGACAGCTGAAAGCCGACAAGTCCTGGTGGCGTTGTCGCTCATTGTTGAATAAAGCTTCACAAGGACGTATGAGACGGACCACAGACACTGTATGGTGGCCTTGTACTGGCGTTGTTTGCCTTTTCCGTGGAGAACCTGTTTTAAACGCTACAAGCCAACTTGGCATAAAGCCGTACGGACGACAGTGCTGGCATTGTTGGACAATTATTTCAACATTTACGAAGTGGATATTTAAAATGTAAAAAATGTAGCCTCTGTTTTTTACTGTCATGTCCTGCTTTTATCGACCTGTGGATAAAACACCAGAAAGAATGTTGGAACGTTTAGCCTTGATTTTGGACTGGTTCATAGTTTGAAGGAGACGTATCTTGCAAACCTTTTTATGTTTTACAGGTCATAATCTCAAACGCATATTTATGTAGAGGTCGACCGATATGGGTTTTTCAAAGGCCAATGCCATTATGCACAGCCGATATCTTTGGCTAAGTTTCTATAATCCTATAAGCGCTCGCACTCTTCTAAGATCTTTGACGTGTGAAGTGCTTTCGCTTTGTCACAGCGTAGCGTGTTTAGAAAAGTTACGCTGAAAACGTGTCCTGATGTGGATCTGATCTGTCTCTGCAGCTCAGGAGGTAATAACGTCCTTTCTTTCTTGTTATCTCTGCTGAAGTGGGAATTCTGCTCAAAAAATGAAGTTGCAGGTGACGCTGCTGCGGTCTGTGTTCTTTCTGTGCGGTTTCATGACATCCTGAACGATACTTGTTTTATATCCATGTTATTTTTATTTAATTAAAATAACATAGGTATCGAATAAAAAGTACAGTTAAGGCACCGGTGCTGAAAAGCAGGTACTGTTAAAGTTGTGGTATCGGAAAAAAAACGAACAGTACCCAGCCCTATAGGCACAGAGCATTTATGTTTAGTAGGTTCTTCAGAGGGAACTCATTTGAAAGACAGAAAATAAAAAAAGCAATAAGTCTCTATCTCTTACGGTTCTGAAATTATAAGCAAAAGTCTGCAACATAAGCATATAAAATACGATCCAAAGTGTACAAACTCGTGACCAATTTTCATTGAGAAGTTTCTTAGCTGCTCTGTGGCCTACGAAGTAGTGGGAGGACTCATTTTAAAACTGTGACAAAAAAAACATGCAAAAAGTGTCACGGTTCCGGATATATCAGCCTTTTATTGGTATTAAATATTAAAGGAATAGGCCACTGTTTTTACATACTGAGATATGTTCTTACCTTAGCTTAGACGAGTTTGTACCTGTCTGGTCTCCACGTGTGCCTTCTGTAACGTAAACACAGCACAGACGGCGTTAGCATTTAGCCTCTCTCTTCTCTATAGCTCCAAACGAGGTGAAGATAGAAGCTACCAAACTCTTCCACGTTTTCCCTATTTAAATATGGTTACGTGAAGTGTTACACTACAAAGTATAATTACACAAAATTAAACAATGTGGATTTTCTAAGCGGATAAAAAGGGGAACTATATTATAAGGCGTAATAATACCAGGAGTAATTCGGCATCCGCCCAGTAAAGTGAAGATATCACTGCGCGGATGCCTAATTACTAAGAACATATCTCAGTATGTAAAAACGGTGGCCTATTCCTTTAAAATATCAGCTCAATACATCGGTCGACCTCTACATTTATCCCTGTCTTCAATATTGATCTAAAAAACGAAATATCAACTAGTTTCACTTCAGGATTTCCCCACAATCTCCCCGTGGAGATACGTAGGACCTCAGGAGGTGGTTTTTGGGCGCTGCCACTGCGCTGATTAAGAATGGTGGTTCCTCCTGGAGACGCCTCTGGACCTTTCGTCACCAGCCAAGCCACCAACCACTGCTCCTCAGCTCAGCAGAGCCCCCTCCCCGCACAGTAGTGTTGTTTAGATGCCACAGCAGTGTGCTGAAGGGGGCGTGTCGGAAAGCTTCTTAAAGAGACAGAGGCCTATTTCAAGACGTTCAGTACAGCCATTTTGAGAGAGCAATTTTATTCAAGGCAGTTATTTTAATTTACTGCATATACAGACCAACAGAAGGTTACGTCATCATTGTAGTATGCTATAGACTGGTGCTATGTGATTGAAAAAAGCATAATACCCCCTCTTTAAGTGGAACTGGAAGAAACACAGTTTTGATTCATTTCTGCCACTTTTGGCACATAATTGTCTGTCTTTCAGATTGTTTTGTTTTTTATTAGAATTGTTTTTGTTGCCATTATTTCAAGTGTTTAGTATTTATTATTAGTCTTGAACAGATGTGTCCATGAACTGGGAATTGCAACAAGATGAACTGAAAAATAAAAGTACCAGGTCTGAAGTCTGTCCTTCTGAGAACCAGCAGAGGGCGCTGATCCCCGTTTGAGAAGCTATGACTTAGTTTGAGGAAGTCTTTGTGTCATTTAAGATAAGACACTGCAGGTGAATAGAAAAAATAAATAGGTTTCAAACTTTGGCTGACAATTGACATAAATGAAAGGGGTTATACTGTATAAGCTGCTTATATTTTGAAGTTCAAAAACAGATTCTTGGAAAGAGCTTGGGTTAAATTTATGGGTTTGTTTCAAAGGGGAATTTGGATATCTTATTTGTCTTCTAATAACAGCGTTTTACTGAAGATAAATAGTTTAAGTACTAGATTAGTATGTAGTGTCTACTTTAAAGGAGATGTCGCCGCAGTGTGTGAGAAAATGGCATTTCAACATAAAATTCCCATCTGAATCTTTGGAAAAATGTTGCATCTGTGCAATAATCAAACATGCAATCATTACATGTTTCAGAAGCAAAACCCTGAGACAAAAAAGTCAGCAGATGACAGTGATGACAGTGTTTCCTCTTAAACCTTGCTTTTTTGTGTGACAAAAAGATGTATAAACTTTCATGAATTTTGTTTCAACTCTGGAGTGAAATTGAGACAATAAACGACTGAAACAAAGCACCTTCTGTGTCTTTTTTTTTTAAAATACAGTAGGTCGTCCTCTAACGTCAATCACATGGCTCTGCACTTATGATTAGCACAAATACAAATAAATAATGCATATGTACTATACACTTAAAACATGGGCCTACATCTGGTTTGTCCATATCATTGCTTTGTTCATATAAAAATATCTTGAATAACAATAATCCTCTGGGCTGTTCATGTTCCTGTGCTCCTCCACAGAGACACAGACCGTGCCCAGACATCCTTCTGTCTCCTCAGCTCACACTGCTCTGGCCTTGGTCTACGCCCTGACTTAGGGCGTTTTCACACAGGCTATAGTTAGGTCAACCTAAAGGGGCTTTCGGCCCGAGAGCGGCACTTATAGATCAGTGTGAATCCAACTGCAGCACTTTACGCTGGTCTAAACAGCCGCTCTGAATGCGGCTGAAACGGGAGGTCTTGGAGCGAGTGTGGTGTGAATACGGCCGACCTCAGGCCGAACCACTATCGCTTTGACCTCTTTGTTGTGCGATGAAAGAATGAATACACGCTTCCTGAGGATGTTTGGATTACTGCTCTGACGAGGCAAAATGGATAAAGTTCATTTCTCCTCGCTTCTCGTATATCGGCCTCAGTGTATTAAACCACGAGGGAGAGAAGAGACCGCAGCGTAACATCGGGGGAGTGTGCACGTACTTGCGTGCGTGTTGGCGCATTGACATTTCTATGCTCGTTGTCATGGGAATACGTTTGTTGAACAGCTGATCGTTGTTACGAGGCTGATGGTGCGATGTTTAGTGCGTGTGAACACGGACTGAACTAACTTTGGAGTAAATGCAAAACAGCCTTAGTCTGAGTAACACACGCGGCGATTCGGCTTGTCACGCAATAACATTTTTTAAATTTTTGTTTTGAAGTGGAAAAAACCAAGTCCTGATCTCAATCCAGTTTAAATGGATTGAGATCAGGAATTAATAACAGACGCACAGTTGTGCTATTCCAGGCCTAAAGGCTTTAACTGGGCTGCAGCAGGAGCCTGGGCTGCTGTTCCAGATATAAACTAAGTAACACAAACGTAATTGTCAGGTTAAATCTATCAAAAATAACAAGTGATGTGTCAAAATAAGAAAAAAATGTTTGCATCGAACTTTTCATCCTTGTGGAGGGACGATACCATTTGAGCTATAAACCCACAGAAAAGTGGGCCGGTCTTTTCAAAATTCCCGGGCCGAAATGAGAATAAAGTGATATATATATATATATATATATTGTGACGGCCCCTAGCTTGGTGCCGTCTGGTTTTGTATTAATATGTTTTGTCTTATTCTGAGGTGACCCACACCGGCTGTGCCAGGGCCCGGTGCATCCGGTAGGCCGCCCATAAAAGGACCGCCCCTTTCCACTCCGGGCTGCTCCTCTGGCCTTCTCCACCACGGCTTCGCTTGCACATTAGGCTACGTTGTTTTGTATGTAAATAAATGCTCTATGTCAGAGTGTAACTCTTTTGGCTGCGTCCTGCTCCTCTCCTTTTGCTGCGACCTTGAGCCAGGGTCGTAACATGGGGGCTCGTCCTAACGACAGCGACTTGTTGCACTAGGCTACTTGTGAAGTATTCATCCTCTAGACGTCTCTTTGCATAGGTTGTGGTTGCGTGCTGCGTTTGGGTGGGTACAGTTTGTTTTTCGCTCTCCTGTTTGCGGTTAAACCGCGTTTTGGTTTGACCTGCTTTTGGTGCGAGGCGGGCGGCGACGTTCCCAGCTGTTTGGTGTTTACAATCTGTGCGGAAGAAGACTGGCTTCCTTGATTCAGATGTGTTGTGGATCGTAAAGTAGAGCCCACCGCGGGTGATCGGTCAGAATCACACAAGATATTCACTTTAGATGGAATTTATTGTAGTTACAACTGTAAGTGTGGGTGTGTGTGTGTGGTTTTGTAAAGACGCACACAGAATAACAGGACAGTTGTATCAACAAGGTGGGTTATTAGTCCGTGCTGCTAGCGTACACTACTGGCAAAGGTCTCGTACTGAACAATACCCGTATGCCGCGAGTCTGAGTCAACTTGTGATTGGCTGAACGTCCAGGTGAAGCGAGGCGTCCCTCAGTAGGAGAGAGAAAGTCATAGTGAAGTGTCTGATGCTTAGCTGCCACAAGGGGGCCTTTTTTACAGCCGCCCCCAGATTACTGAAGGGAATCTGTAGAAGAAGAAAAGGCACCCACTCGTCCGGTAGTGGTTAGTCTGGCAGCTCTGGAAGCTGGATGAGTCGAGCCACAGGGCGGGTGTACGACCTGTCTCCTACCTTCACTTCTGCCGATCGTACTTTACCGTCGAGGCCGGGGAAGACGCTGGTCACTTTGCCCACTGGCCACAGTGAGCGGGGGAGCTGCGGGTCGATGATGAGGACCGTCTTGCCAATGTGCAGGTCTGGGTTTCAGCATTCCACTTCTGTCGGGCTTGGAGGCTGGGCAGATAGAAACGGATGAAATGTTTCCAGAAGTGGTCAGCCAACAGCTGGCTATGGCGCCAACGCCTACTGCTCAGGAGTTCGGTGTCTGGATACACCACCTGCGGGAGAGAGGAATCTGGCCGTCCAATGAGCAATGAATTGGGGGTTATTGGATCAGGGTCGGCGATGTCTGCAGACGTGTAGCCTAACGGTTTGGAGTTGAGAATCCCCTCAATCTCAACTAGCAGGGTTCTCAGTACCTCATCGGTCACAAGCTGGGCTCCAAGGGTTACTTGCAGGGCTTGTTTCACCGAGCGTATCTCACGCTCCAGCAGCCGCCAAAGTGGGGGGCGTTTGGTGGGTTGAATTTCCAGTCGATCTGCTGAGAAGCGAGCTGAGCTTTGATGTCTGGAGCAAGGTCGGAGAATGCTTCCTGGAGCTCTCGATTGCCACCTCTGAAGTTCGTTCCCTGGTCTGAGATCAGCTCAAACGGCTTTCCTCTGCGGGCGATTAACCGTCTCAAGGCCATGAGGAAGGAGTCTGTATCCAAACTGGCGAGCAGGTCGATATGTACGGCTCGGGTGGTCATGCATTTAAAGATTATTCCCCAGCGCTTTTCACTCCTCCTCCCAATCTTTACCGAGTATGGTCCAAAGCAGTCTACTCCTGTTGAGTAAAATGCTGGCTTGAAAAGTCGGACTCTGGATGGAGGCAGGTCTGCCATTTTAGGGATTTGTGGCTTTCCGCGCCATTTCTGACACTCCTTGCACTTGCGCTGAAAGCGACGGATAGCCTTTCGCCCTCCTGGTAGCCAATACTTGCGGCGCATCTCAGAGAAGACCCTCTCTGGGCCTGGATGGTGCAGACGGTCATCATACTCTTGGATGAGCAGCTGCGTGACTGGGTGTTTGGCATCTAGTACCACCGGGTGAATAGTATCGTGTTCCAGCTGGTTACTATGGCGCAGACGTCCACCAACACGGATGAGCTTGTCGTTGTGGTCGAACTCTGGTGCCAGCTTGAGAAGCCGGCTGCTTTTGGCGACTGGTTTCCCTGACTGCAGCTGGGCATAATCAATAGGAAAACTGTCTTGTTGGATCTGTTGTAGCAGAGCCAGCTGGGCCTGCCCATAGGCCATGACGTTGCCTGGGGCCGCCCCGTGTAGAGTCTTAGTTGTGGCTGTCAGGAGGTCTGTGAAGGAAGAGAACTGCTTAGCGTCAGGGAGCTGACTTGGTGTGGTAGTAATGAGGCTGCAGAATGAAGGTTTCTTGAGCTCTTCACCCTGATCTGACTCTGTCTGAATCTGAGGACTTTGTGGCCATTTGTCTGGTCACACCACAAGAAGGTTGGGCCTTGACCCCAGCGGCTGTCTGGTGTCAACGTGTTGAGAGGTTTGCCACGCGTTATGTCGTCGGCAGGGTTCTGTGCAGAGTCCACGTACCGCCATGTGTCGTCCTCGGTGAGATCTTGAATCTCTGCCACACGTGTGCCGACGAACACTTTGAATCGGCACGATTCAGACTGCAACCACGTGAGCACGGTAGTAGAGTCCGACCAGAGCACAACCCTCTGGATGGGCAGTGTGAGCTCGGATTTGAGGAGCTGAGCCATTTGTGCTCCGGTCAGCGCGGCGCATAACTCGAGGCGTGGGATTGACTGCTGCTTTTTTGGAGCAACTCTGGATCTTGCGGTGATGAAAGCTACTTGGACTACACCATGCGGGTTCTCGGTTCGGAGGTATGCCACAGAGCCATAAGCTTTCTCTGAGGCATCACAGAACACGTGGATCTCACGCTCACAGGTGGGAGAGTCTAACTCACGGTCAGTGTAGCACCTCGGAAGTGCTATGCTTTGTAAGTGAGGTAACTCGTCCTCCCACTCTCTCCACGCAGCAAGCAGGTGGTCTGGTAGAGCAGGGTCGTCCCAGTCGCGCCTTTTGTCCCACAGATGTTGAATGACAACTTTGGCCCTGGATGTGTATGGTACTAGAAAGCCAAGGGGGTCATATTGGCTTGCCACCACTTTGTAGATGGAGCGCATAGTGACAACTTCTTCAGTGGCTACAGCTTCTCGACACTTAAAGGACAGGGTGTCCTCTTGACAGTCCCACTGCAGGCCCAGGGCTGATTCTTCTTGACCTGGGTGACCTTGGGCGATCCACTTTTCAGCACTAGCCGATCTCGCCTCAGTAGGGAGGTGACGTATGGTGTCTGGATGGGTACTGGCCCACTGGCGTAGCTCAAAGCCTCCCTCGGCAAGGAGGGTCTGCAGCTGGTCGATGATGGGCTTGGCTTCTTCAACTGTAGACACACTCTGAAGACAGTTATCCACGTAGAAGTGTCTTAACACAGAGTCTCTCACTGCATCAGCCGGCTGAGTATGGTCAGTGACATGCTTCTGTAGGGCGTATGTAGCGCAGCAAGGGCTACAAGTAGTGCCGAAAGGAAGCACCTTCCACTGGTAGACTGTGGGTTGTTCATCACGCTTGAGCTCCCTCCAGAGGAAGCGGAGGAGAGGCTCATCCTCCGGAAGGAGCCTGACCTGGTGAAACATCCCCCGTATGTCACTGCTGAAGGCCACGCAATGTTCCCTGAATCGCAGGAGAACTGAAAGGAGAGGTGGACCGAGGTTGGACCGGGAAGCAGGAGTTTGTTCAGGTCAGCGCCGTTGTACTGGAAAGAGCAGTTAAAAACCACTCTGTGTTTGCCATTGTGCTCGACAAGGTGGTGAGGGATGTACCAGCTGCTTGAGGTGTTCTCTGTGCCCTGGGGTAGTTTCGCCACATAGCCAGCCTGTTCGAGTCTCTGGATCTCTGCATTATAGACTTGGGCCGTCTCAGGGGTCTTCACCAGCCGCCTTTCCGTATCCGGAGCTGAGGAAGTACTGCCTCCTTTGGTGCGCAGAGCTGGGGAAAGTTCTTCACGCGGAGGAGAGGAGTGGCATAGCGGTGGACACCATCAACATCTACTCGCACAGTCTGTTTATCCAAGCATTCAAGGGCCTCCTTGTCCTGCCGTGACCTCATACTAGCCTTTTCGCTGCGCCATGGAGGACATCCAGCTGCCACAGTCTCTCGACGTGCTGGTAGATGTCGGCTGGAGGTGCTCCGAAGGTGGTGAACAGACAGCGTTGTTCGATAAGGTACTGCTTTAGGTTGTTGGTCGGACCTTGCAGCGTCCATCCGAGACGGGTGCGGACAGCAACCGGTGCACCAGGGGACCAAAGATGACTGGCTCAACTGGCGTCACCAAGTGGGGGTGGTCTGAGCCAATGAGCAGTAGCGGGACAATATCCTTGAATGAAGGGATAGAAAGCTTCTTCAGATGTCTGTATTGCTCTGCAGTGCTTTGAAAGGATACGTGTGCTGGCCTAGCCCGAGCTTGGTGCAGTGAAGGCTCCCTGGATGTCGTATACCATGGCTGGGGAACAGGCTGGAGAGATGGTAAATGAGACAGCCGCCCCGTGAAGCGTCTGCAGCTCCTGTCTGACTGTACGCAGTGGCAAATCCTCGGGATGGCCTTCAAGACCCAGTTGTTGGACAGCAGGTTGGAGGAGTAGGGTGCGTTCTGAGCCGTCGTCTAGCACAGCGTATGTTTCTAGAGTCTGGTCACCATGGCGGAGGATAACTTTACTGACCTTAAGAAGCACACGGTGGCCCTGCGGTGGCTTGCCAATGTATAGCACTTGGTCTGCACTTGGTACGGACAAAGATTTGCTCTCACTCGATTTCACCTGGTCAGGCCTTCTCTCTGCTTTATAAGTCTTGGTTTGGCTTCTCTCGCCGACATCATGCAGAGCGAGCAGGTGTCTGCTATGCACGTTTTACAGCACATCTTCAGATCACATTCAGCAGATCTGTGTTCTCTGCCGCACCGCCAACATCTGTTGTTCTCCTGAATCCAGTTGCGTTTCTGAGTGGCGCTGAGCAGTTTGAAATTTGTGCAATTATTCAGAGTGTGCTTGTAGTTGTCACAAAATGGGCAGAACTTCTTCGATTCTCGACTGGTTGGAGGAGTAGATTTGTCCGGCTCCCTAACCGGTTTGGGTTCGGCCCCAGCATGAGGACTGAGGCCTTGGGTGCCAACTTGACAGTACTCTTGGCGTCTTTGGGCTTCGCTCCAGTGTCCCTTTTCAAGTGATATTGTGCTATATCCTCCTGGATATGAAGCTCGTATTCCAACCAATCTGCTAGGTCCAGAAGAGTGGGGATAGGAATGCGGAGCGGGTGGATGTAGCGCCTGAAACTGGATCTCAGGTCGTGCGGCAGCTTGCCCAGTAGACGGGTGACATGAGAACCACAGTCCAGCTCAACTTGCCCCTTTAAACCGAGCTGCTCCAACATGCTCACCAGGGATCTGACGTTCAGGGCGAACAGCCTGAATGACTTGATGTCACCACTCTGGATGTTGGGGCTATCCATCAGTTCAGCAATCCGCTGAAGGCGAGTTGGTGTGGTTGCCCGTACTGCTGGTTTAAAGCTGTCATAGTGTCAGTGAAGGGGTAATCAGAATTACTGTAAGAATCTGCCACCAGCAATGCTTCCTCCAGCTTCAGATGATCCACTAATATCTGGAACTTGAAACGTTCAGTGGCATCCCTAGGAAGGAGATTATCCAGGGCGATGCGGAGTCTCGCAAAGTCTCTTGGGTTAGGCCGGTTGAAATCCGGGATTTTAGGAGTAGGCCCTCTGTACGTTTTTTCCTGTCCACCGGGGGGAGTCATTGAGCGTCGACGTCTGGGCTCGCGCCGAGGTGAAGGAGTACTATATCTCTCGCGTCGGTCTGGAGAGTAGCTGCGGCGACGCGCAGGAGAATAGACACCTCTGCGTGATGGTTCTCTGTATTCTCTGGAGGAATAATGAGAGTCTCTGTAGCTGGCATGGCGCTCGGGTGAACGGCGATGGCTGGACTGCTCATAATTATAATGAGAACTATAGCGCCCATCTCTGGACTCATAACTTCTTCGCGGGGAATGGTGCTTGGTGCGTGCTGGCTCAGGAGAGCGCTTAGGTGAGGGAGAGTCATACCTGGATGATTGCCTGTAGCCCTTTGTCTCTCTGCTATAGTCATTACGCCTGTCAGAGGACGATCGTGGTGGTGCCTCCCTTCTAGATACAGTCTCCCTGTTCCGGAAGTGGACTGACGATTTGTACCGGGATGAAGCACCTCCATAATCCACCCCTTCTCGGTAAGGTCTATCTCTGGCAGTTACAGTACGTGGCTCTGGACGGGAACTACTGGGCTCCACTTTGGCTCTGAGCTGCTCGTTCTGTAATTTCAGTTTCTCCATCGATGCTAGGAGATCTTCCCTTTCACGCTCTAGAATGCGGCGCTCCTTTCTCCACTCATCTGCAGAAGATTCCCATGTGTCAGTGACTGACCGTTGCGTTAGGCTGTGGTGCAGCTGACCGTCTGGGGATGCAGAGCGTGAATAAGGTTTGCTGTGGTCCTCTTCGTTTAGTCGCTCTCTGGACGGTGACTCAGAAGACTTCTCGGTTTGAGATCTGGTCGGGAGATCCGACAAGTCGTAATCTTGCAAGTAGGCGGGAGGGACCGCTGCCTCCTGGATCGTGCACTGGACTCTTTATCCATAGTGGTAAATATCTTGCTCCGCTGCAAGCTCTGGATCCGGCTCGAAGGACCACTTGTGCGGAAGAAGACTGGCTTCCTTGATTCAGATGTGTTGTGGATCGTAAAGTAGAGCCCACCGCGGGTGATCGGTCAGAATCACACAAGATATTCACTTTAGATGGAATTTATTGTAGTTACAACTGTAAGTGTGGGTGTGTGTGTGTGGTTTTGTAAAGACGCACACAGAATAACAGGACAGTTGTATCAACAAGGTGGTTATTAGTCCGTGCTGCTAGCGTACACTACTGGCAAAGGTCTTGTACTGAACAATACCCGTATGCCGCGAGTCTGAGTCAACTTGTGATTGGCTGAACGTCCAGGTGAAGCGAGGCGTCCCTCAGTAGGAGAGAGAAAGTCATAGTGAAGTGTCTGATGCTTAGCTGCCACAAGGGGGCCTTTTTTACACAATCAGTGGTGGAGTCAGGAACGCGCGCGCTGCTGGACGCAGTTTAGTGGTGCCTTTGGATAGTTTTTGATCCGCGTCGGTAATACAGGTGAGTGGAGTGTCTCATGCCTGGCGTGCATGGATTATGGGGTTCTGTTTTGCAACCGTGTCTCCTGTCAGGTAAGAGGTGTTGCTGCTTCATGCTTCGCCTGTTTGTTTTGTAGTGTCGTGGGGGTTTGCGGTTAGTGTTCAATGCGCGAGCATTGATCTCGGGGGGACTCCGTGGCCGAGTCCTGGCCGCTGGTTTTGTCCTTAATTCACCCACCGCCGAACCACGTGAAGATTTAGGTAAGTTATGCAGGTAAGATTGTGTTAGGTAGGGAAAGCGTAGAGGGGATACTAGTTGTTTGGACCCATCATGGCTGTGCACTGGCATCGTTTTATCACTTCACCTCGCAGTGGTATTGTTCCGTGTATTGGTACATTTGTAGCTTTTTAGTACGTGTTAAGCACGCGGTTTTTTGGTCATGGTGGTAGGAGCCAAGAGGAGCCTGTGTTGGCGTGCGCGCGACAGTTACGTGCGTGGCGCAATTTTTTCAGTCAGTGCGTTGTGTGCCGCAACGTAGTTTGGGTGTTACTGGGCGTTTGTGTTTTTCTGTGTCCTGTATGTATGTTTCAGCCCTGCGCACCTGTCCAGGCAGCGTTAACCATTTATGAGCTGTACGTGGATCTCAGCTGCATGGTGCGAGTGCTGTTTGTCGGCGGGGCACCAGTGTAGGCACAGTGTGAGTGACTTTGGTAAAGTGCTAGGAACTGATTTGCTAATCTGGGATGATTAGTGTTTGGGGCTGCTTCAGTGTGTCTGCGGTTTGTTGCCCAAATTTGTATTTATGTGGCTACTGAATGATCTGTAGGTAGGCTACTGTTTGGTCTTGAGCATGGGATGTGGCCCATGCCCATTTGAGTTTGGATTTGAGGTCAGGTGGCGGTTCGTCCGGTGTAATTTTTGTACCCTGGTCCGAGTGGCAGGCATCCGTTCGTTCTGTGTAATTTTGGGATCCTGGACCGTCAGTCTATTGTGTTTTTAAGTATAATGAAAGTAAATGCTTAAAAAAATAGGAAATGTTTAGAAGATGAAAAGTAGTAATTTACTGATGTGGCTTGAGTGTAATTGTAGTTTTGCTCAGGTTCTAGGGGAGAACCTGCGCTTTAAGGGAGGGGGTGTGACGGCCCCTAGCTTGGTGCCGTCTGGTTTTGTATTAATATGTTTTGTCTTATTCTGAGGTGACCCACACCGGCTGTGCCAGGGCCCGGTGCATCCGGTAGGCCGCCCATAAAAGGACCGCCCCTTTCCCACTCCGGGGCTGCTCCTCTGGCCTTCTCCACCACGGCTTCGCTTGCACATTAGGCTACGTTGTTTTGTATGTAAATAAATGCTCTATGTCAGAGCTTAACTCTTTTGCTGCGTCCTGCTCCTCTCTTTTGCAGCGACCCTTGAGCCAGGGTCGTAACAATATATATACATATGAACTGACCGTGCACCAACTGTCAAAAGTTGTGTCAAACTCGTAAGACTTTAAAAAAAGTATTGCATCCCACTGCATGAAGATTCTTTACCTGCAAGTCATCATTGCGCTTATCACTTGGCACTAATGCATTATATTTTGCGACATCCCGGTCTGAACTAGACTGGGGCTACTTGTCTTACTTACTTTTTTTCCCAACTGTTCACTGCTCATCACCGAAAATATAAAATATATGAAAGCTTGAACTTTTAACTTGAAATGGACTTCACTTCCTTTTCATCATATTGCGGTTTTTGGTGTTAACATGGAATATGATAAACCTTTGTAACTTTTTTGCCTTTTGAGATAAAAGGACAAAATACGTTTTAAGATAGTCGCAGTGCAATGCCAGATGTGCTAATAACACGAAATTGAACTAGCTGCTGACTTTCTTTGCAAAATGCTCTTTAAGGAGGTGTAAAATGACCCAAACATACGGCCTCTTTAAAAGCTAATGTTAAAATAAAGTCATCATAAAAACATCTTTGACACAAAAAGAAAAAAAATCCCACCATTTATGCCCCATGTGACAACCAACCCCTCATGGCACTAACTAAAGGAAAGCTCTTACAACAAAATTAACCCAGATATTAAAGATTGGGAAAAGGCATAAAAACAATTCTCATGTCTTCAGTCCAAATGAGAGATTATTATTAGAAGAGACGAAAAATACCAATGCAGTACCAGCATACAGCGCACTTCTACTGTAGTGTGCTTTGAAAAGCAATGTGACAATTTACTGCGTGTGACAATTACCCCCGGTCTCCCCTACACAGAAAACAACTAAACCAGGCTTGAACTATAGGATTAAACCTATTCTAATCCAAGACTTTGAAGACTCTTGAGTTCCCGTGATATTTATTGTTGAACATGTTGATTATTTACAGCCGTGACATGAACACCACACAGATTTTACAGTATGTACATTTTACACATTATGATTCAAAACCAACTCTTCGACCTCTGCGGATGGGCTGTTGCGGAATAGGCCAAGCACCAGCCTTTAGGAGTAACTGTACAGTACAGCGACGTAGAGTACCATTGTGAGAGACGGGGTTTAGACCCGGGTCCTAAACCCGGTCCTAAAGGGCTGATAAATAATACTAATACTATACGCTCAAAACGCTTTATAAAGTGACTTGTTTGTATTTACAGTAAATATCCGAGGTACGAGTTGTCTTATACTGTAGTTACTTTACTAAAAAATACAGTTTTATATTTCTGTGGAGTAATAAATCTCTAAATATTCAGTGCCTTTTTTGCGTGACATTCAGAAACATCATTCTTTCAGCAGCTTTTTTTCAGTTTTTTGCAACATTTACAACAACAACAAAAAAACTCACAGAAAATTGATGATAAATGCATTGACATTAACAGCAAAAAGAAATGAAAGACGTGAGCAAATGTCTTTTTACAACCACAAAAGTCTGCGCTTTTACTTTGACACCGACAGGAAGTCCTAACCTCTTTCACTTTCACAACAGAATCAGAAAATTTGCTCAGAAGTTAAATATTTTTTTTTTTGCCTCCCATAAAAATGTTAATTGTTTCCTGTTTGATTGAAGCTTTTTAATAAAAAATGTTTTAATAAAAAACCTCTAGATCAGACATGACGCTCATTGAGGTGGCAAACATGGCGGCCATCTTGTGACTAGCAACCGATGCGAAACCAGGAGCAACATTTTCATTGATTCAACGGCAGAATGTGAGATACAGTCTTGTTTGTGATGGTTGTATTAGTCTAGGTATCTCAGTCAGGATGTAACATCTTTGAATGTCTCGTTTTATATTATCCGTATTAGCATTGTTTTCTCCAGTCATTACCATGGTTCAGTGGTTAGCATTCCGGCGGTTAGCATTCATTGTAATCACTGTCCCATGTTCAATAAATATTGTTTGTGTAGTGTTAAAAAAATACATAAATACTGTTTTAAAGTAGGAAACAAATGTTATATTTGATATGAACTATTTGAAGTGTTGACAGAAAAATCCATGAACAAATGTAGCTAAAGTCTAGCCTGGCTAACGCCAGACTGCTGTGTGCGCTCGAATCTTTCGAACTTCACAACAGCCTGGGGACCATGGCCGACATTTTTCCATGGATTTGGGCACCAATCACAGAACGAGGAGGGACGGTAAGACGATGACACGGAAGCTTGTAGTTTGTTTAGGATAAAAAAAATAAAAAATATTTACGGATCCAACATGACAGCAGCAGATGCGATGCCATCTTTCGATCAAGCTTTAGACCGTGTTCTAAATAGTTTAGCTCAAAAGTTTACAGCAGGTACGTCATACAGTACGTCATCTGATACCATGATACGATTGGCTATGGCTACGTGCAGACGCATGATAGACATTCGTAGCGCCCAATAAACGGCTATGAACAATCGTAAACCACACCTCTCCTACGAGAAAATGAATTGGTGGTCCCCAGACTAAATATCACTTGTGATTTTAGTCTGGCGTTAGCCAGGCTAGCTAAAGTCTGTGCCTCCTATAAAACTGAAATAACATTTGAAAAACTGCAAAAACGTTATTTCCTTACCAGATATGACATGAGGTCAGTCACAATTATCAAAGAGTCATGAAATATCTAAGAATAGTATAGTATACTATGGCCATGTCCTAGAGTTTTACTACAGAGCTTTGAAAGCCAACTTTCAAAGCCAACTTTCAAATATTAATGAAACTGTAATGGACTCCGGCCCTGGGCATCTGCTGGAGGTGTGCCGAATTGCGCTTTAATTTTTTAACTCTATGAGGCCTATGCTCCTGTCATACACAACATTGCCGACTTTTGGACCTAGCTTTGGAACGGAAGGCATAGACACTTGGTAGTCTTTGTGGTGGAAACTATTTCAAGCTTTCTAATAAGTCCTCTCTGGTCCTTCTTCATCTTCAGGGAGCTGTGTATCCTTAAGAAGTGGAGACTCCTCTGCCGTGCGCTTGATTCATTATTGCACATGTTCCGATTAAAAGATAACAAAAAAATAAAAAGAATAGATAGCTAATAATAATGCTCAATAATGATCATAATCATAATTTTAAAAAAACGAGGCTTCCAAAGTGTGCCTAAAAGGATCGGTTGGCCTACAGCAAAACATGAAATCTAAAAAAAATAAGGAATGCCATTTGGGTCTAGAAATTTCCGAAAAAGCTTTGTCCACTAAATTGAATTATTTGGATGACTAACAGGACTTTCCTCAAACAAAAGGTCCTAGGCAGCGTTGTATCAGCAGCCAAGCCCTAGTTTTTAATGCCACTGTGCTCCTTCATTTAGCCGCCGCCTTCTCTCTCTCACAGGGAAAGGGCCTTTGAGGATCTGTCAATCAAAAAATGTGGGGGGAAAATGTTGGCTTTTTACTAAGAGGCTAAAATTAACACATTTTACCTGCAAAACAGCTTGATTTGGTCGGCAGTTATGTTTTTTTTTCCTTTTCTTGGAACTTGCAAACTTTATGCCACTTTTGAATCACAAAGTGCTCAAAAATGGGTTTAATACACTTTCTCTTTTGGCCCAATTTCCCAAACTATGTTAACTGGCTTGCATCAGTCGAGACACATGATCAGTGATGGTCGAAGTACGTGATTTTCTTACTTGAATAAAAGTGCAGATACTACTGGTCAAATATTACCCCAATAAAAGCAAAAGTTTCACATGTTTTCTTAAGTGAAAGTACTGAAGTATTTGCTGTAGAAAATACTTAAGTATAAAGTACAAATCCGTTCAAATAAGTGTTGTGAAAAATAACTTTGCTGCTTCAGAAACACACTACCTGTACGGCAACACGACAGGGACAAACCTTCTTCCTTCAAGTCAGTCGATGGCATTGACCACATCTGCACAGCGCCACCTACTGTTCTGGAGTGTGCATTTTAAGGCTTTTAAAATGACTAGCATACATGGCCACATTCTTACTTCTGAGCCTTTTTAGAATTGTAGTGGAGTACAAAGTATTATATTTCGCTTTCAAATATAGTGGAGTAAAAGTAAAGTAAGTTCTCATCAAAAATGCGACTTAAGTAATGTAAAGTACTTAATAAAATCCCCTCTGTTACTGACCACCTCTGAACCCAATATTGGGAAAAGTATATTGAAGTATCGTCATAATCGTCCTGTCCAGTTCATACGTTGGGCAAAGACAAACGTTTCTTTTCTGCCTCCTGTCAGTTAAACCAATGTCCCGCCCATTTGGCTCTAACCACTTTTCTTGGTCCAATCGCCTGGACCAGAGTCCCGCCTGCTCGGCCGATCGGTGCTGGCGTTCAAACGGATCAGTCAGACGACACTGTCCTGCAGCAGTGGCTCGGAGTCCTCCTGGTTGGCTGCGGGGGCCGGCGCCTCCTCTTCGCTCCCCGGCAGCGGCGTGTTGATGTGGACGCCGGCCAGTGAGGAGAGGGAGTGCTTGCTGTCGGGCGGGGCTTGTGGGTGAGCGACAGGTCACCGGCCGCGGCGTGGGACTTCTCGGGAATGAACCAGGCCACGAGGAACGCCCCAACGACCAAACCCGCCCCCAACAGGAACGGAGGACCAGGCACAAGAGTCCGCTGTGGGTCAGGGACATGGGTTAGATCAGGGGCCTCATTTATAAAAGCCTACAGAGATTTATTTTTGTTCTTAGGCTGCATCTAAGATGTGGCAAAATAGCTCCTTCCTCCTTTTCCTTAACCTTTGAGGCCTACGTCATGAGGTCAAACCTTTTGCAGTGAGGAACAGGAGCTTCACCTGCTCCTTCTGCCCCTCAGGACAATCTGAACCTTCCTAACCCGGTGGCAGAAAATAACAGGAAGTTACATATTCTACTCGACAATTACCAACCAGACAAATATAATCTGAGCAGTGTTAAATGAACAACTCTTTATAAACCGCACTGTTCAATTATCACTGACTCTGAAAGTTTCAAACATGAATCAGGTGTATACATGTAGCAACAAGTCAAACATAATGCTTTTGAATACCACTTTCAATTTCCATAAACAATATCTTTAAAGAGGGGTATTATGCTTTTTTCAATCACATAGCACCAGTCTATAGCATACTACAATGATGACGTAACCTTCTGTTGGTCTGTATATGCAGTAAATTAAAATAACTGCCTTGAATAAAATTGCTCTCTCAAAATGGCTGTACTGAACGTCTTGAAATAGGCCTCTGTCTCTTTAAGAAGCTTTCCGACACGCCCCCTTCAGCACACTGCTGTGGCATCTAAACAACACTACTGTGCGGGGAGGGGGCTCTGCTGAGCTGAGGAGCAGTGGTTGGTGGCTTGGCTGGGGACGAAAGGTCCAGAGGCGTCTCCAGGAGGTGGGGCGTTCCTAGGAGGACTGAGGCATAGCTACACCTAAAATGGCTGCCGTCTAAGTTTTTACTGATTACTCAAAAATATGTGAATGAGCCAAGGCAACACTCCAGGCATGTGTTTAATGAGGGAATGACATAATAACATGATATAAAGCTTGAAAAAGTCGATTTACATAATACCCCCCTTTAATGCCACAAACGCAAAAATCTAAATATTTAATTTCATAAGATTTTTCAAATGCATAGTGGATGGATGCGAGCAACGTCACTGAGAAGGTTAGGGCCCCTTGGGAGAAACAGAAGCTCTCATCCATTGAAATGAATGGGCAGAGATTGTCTGAGAACTTCTCACTTACGTCTGAGGAAAAGGTTTTATTTATTTGTCAAAGATGAAAAGGATACAAAGGAAGTGATTTGAGCCATGAGATTTCAATCAAATGATGAAAATCTAACAACTTTCCCAACGTCCTGCCCTCTCCCTGCTTGAATAAGGAAGCGTGAATCAAATTCTTTTCATAGTCCTTTTAAAATGAAAGAAAACTGGATCAAACATTTCCTCAATATGTCTCAACTTCTGCATCTTCTCTCCACACCTCCCAAAAGGCCGACATTTTAATCCTGTGTATGATGCTTCTAAACTGTAAACTGCAGGAGGCTCCAGCAGTAGCCACGGCATTTTGCGCGGTATCAAAAGTACAATTGGGTATCTTCAAACTAATCGAGCGATTGAATTCTCCAAATGAGGTGCAGCATTTCTATATTGACTAAGGTTTTGTTGGCGAAACTGTAACAAACTTGTAACCGATTTTCATTGCTATGTTTTTCAGTTTCCCTGAGCCTAGGAAGTTGCAGGAGGGCTCATTGTAAAGCTCTGACTGGGCTCTGTCCAATACAAACAGGAAGTCTCTATCACAAGATATTGGCTTTTATCGGCATTAGATCAGCCAATAGCCTGGTCTTACCTCGGCGGGCTTTGCTGGGGATGGGTCGATGTTGTACTGCTCCTGCATTGGGTCCATGGAGTTGAGTTCCACATTGAACATGAAGAAGACGAATCCGTACAGGGCCGGACCCAGACCATTACAGAGCCCTCGGATCCCGGTGATCATCCCCTGCACCACGCCTGTGACCAGAGACATGGGACAGGTCAGGAAAAGGGCCTGTGCCAAGGGGTGTCTGGGGGTGGACGCCGCTTTCCAGTGCAAATAAATGTTACTAAATGTATCTCAAAACAACAGCGAATAAAGGAAATATTTTTCAATTGAATGGACATATCTTGCATAATTGCTGGTTGGCAGTACTTTGGTTCCTCAGAATGGATATTTAAAGACAGTTAAGAGGAGTAAAGAGTGTTCTCTGCTGTGAAAACAGCTGACACATGCAACTTAAAACAGTGTGAATGAAGCAAAACACTACTCCAGGTTTGTTTTGATGAGAGAACAACAATATAACGTAGTTAAAAGTTCAATTAGGCATAATATGACAACTTTAAATTCAATATATCTGTCTTACTGCATTCCACCTCAGCAGCGATGGCGCGCTGCAAGAGGCCCTGCTTACGCAGCTCAACAACCCAAACACGGTCTAAACGAGATCTTTTTTTTGCCTTTGCATCAGGACGTCATGACAGTGAATACCTGACAGAAAATAACAGTGAATCCACATTTTTGCACAGATTTGGCCTTGTAAAGGCATGAGGTCAAAACTTCTGATCAGCTGCATAAACAGACTGTTGCAGTTTATTTGTTGCTTTTAATAAAAGCTTTACTCGAAATATTTTTTGTCTCACTCCCGTTTCTTCTTGTTGCATAATGAAGTTCTAATTGGAACCTTGTTAAGATCCAACGATGCAAAATGTGAATTTTTGCCATTTTTCAAGATCACTTTGATCGGCCGCTGTGTCGGTTATGAGCATATTCAGACTCTTTCGTAAAATTCCACTTTGATTGGGCCCTCGACAAAATGGAGCTCAAACCACAAAAAAACGTAGAAGCTATTGTGAAACTGGCGATACTTTTTCCACTTTAGTTTTATGTGAAAGTGGAGAGGAAGTACCTTGCTGATCGGCGTGTGCAGACTGAGACACCAGAGCAGAGACGGCAGGAAATGTGATGGATGACATCGCAGCCACTGCCCCGGCCGCCCACATCATCCTGAAACAGCCCAAAGGAGAGGGTCAGAGAGAGAAGAGGGTCAGAGGGAGGAGAGGGTCAGAGGGAGAAGAGGAGAGGGTCAGAGGGAGAAGAACAGAAAGTCAGAGTGAGAAGAACAGAGGGTCAGAGGAGAAGAACAGAAAGTCAGAGTGAGAAGAACAGAGGGTCAGAGGGAGAAGAACAGAAAGTCAGAGTGAGAAGAACAGAGGGTCAGAGGGAGGAGAGGAGAGGGTCAGAGGGAGAAGAACAGAGGGTCAGAGGGAGAAGAACAGAAAGTCAGAGTGAGAAGAACAGAGGGTCAGAGGGAGGAGAGGAGAGGGTCAGAGGAAGCAGAGGATAGACATTGGAGTGAAGGTTGCAGAGGACTCTCATACCAGGGCTCGGAACCAAGGCCGTACCAGGCCAACTGCAGGATCTGGAATCCCAGACCCAAAAGAACTGTGTTTTTGTTTCCCAATGTCCTCATCAGCAGAGTCAGGAACAGGGTCTGAGAAAAAGAAAGAATAAGTCTCAACCAGCACTAAACCACAGCCTAAAGATAAGAGTTTATACCTGAGCGATGATGGAGAGGATGCCCACGACTCCGATGAAGACAGCGAGAGTGGTGGAGGAGAAGTTTATCACCTGAAACAGACATATATACGAATATAAACTCCCTGACCAAAAAAAAAGGGACATATGTGCTAATATTTTTGTTGGACGCCCTTTAACTTTGATCACAGCACATGGCGTTGTTTCAATAAGCCTCTGCATTGACAAAAGAACCAGTGTCGCCTTCATTTTTCACCAAGATCTTGTATCGATTGTTTGTCAAAGCCTTCTCCAGCACATCCCAAAGATTCTCAATAGGGTTAAGATCTGGACCTGAACCTCTCTTTCACAATGTGAGCCCTATGTATTGTCATCTTTGAATATGTCTGTGCCATCAGGGAAGAAGAAATCGATGATGGAAAATCCTGTTTATTCAGGATGTTCACCTAGTGTTGCAGAACCTAGACCTGACCAACTGTGGCCACCCAGACCAGAACAGTTAGTTACTGTTTTATTTGGTAAGACAGTGTATTTCTCATCCAAGAGACTGTCTATGTGCTACTTTGGACCACACATGGACCACCGAGAGCGAACACAGATCATTGTATAGTGTTTTTTTTTAACTTAAGAGTAACGTTACTTTGAAACAGTTTTACTGAAGTACAAGTAAAAGTAGTGACCCAAACAATTACTCAAGTAAAAGTCAAAAGTACTTGGAATAGCTACAGTACTGATAAGGTTCAGTTGTGCAGGTGTAAACACTCACCTGTCTCAGATAAAGGAAGAAGCTGGAGTATTGCCCCGCCTCAGGCAGGTAGGACAGGAACACGGTGATGCAGATCAGGAGTACAGTGGGGTCCTGACCCACCCTCCTCAGAGACTGCAACACAAGAGGAAGGGTCAAGTACAGGCATAAATACTGGAGTTCAGTCCTGGTTAGTGATGGGACCACACATCTATAATGAAACTCTAAAGTGGATGTTGCCAGTAATCCACTGGAACCATGTGATTGTCCATTCTACAAAACAAAATCATGTAAACTAATGGGAGACTCTACCTATTCTTGTGATTGACTTTGATTAATTGACTTTTGCATGTGTCCCGATCTATCGTCCATTTTCAACCATACTATAAAATATGTGGTATGCGGAGGAGCTGCAGCATTTCCTTTATTTACCTTTGAACTTCAGCGTATCAAATTATGTATTATATTTGTGCTTTGTGGCAGTATACTGCTCGGTTGAGCATCCACTTACAAGCGCCGGAGAAGACCGCATGTACGAGAGGACCGAGCAGATATTTAAAAAAAAAGCCAAGTATCAAGTATTGTATCGAATCGTGAGGTACCCAGAGGTTCCCACCCCTACTTAACATAAAGTTAATCACTACAGCTTCTACTGCTGCATGACCCTTTCCCATCGCGGCTCTCTGCCACATGCAGCATCACTACGAGTACTGTGTTTATTTGGATAATGACAAGTAAAGCACTTTACCTTTACTTTACTTTGGTGTCTGTGTTAGGTCATGACACGTTACATCCTCATTTCTGGTAAATTATAATGTGTTATTACTAGACATGCACCAAACCAGCTTTTTTTGTTACCGATACCGATACTGGGTTTTGAGTATCTGCTGATACCCGATATTTACTGATACCACTTTCTTAAAAGTGTCTTTCTCTGAGTGAAAAATTGAATTGACTGTTTTCTCTATTTTAAGATCAATAAAGTCATGTTTTATTGTTATGATATTACGGATCAATTATAATTGAATTTATCAATAGATATAATTGATAATTATCAATTATATCTATTGATAAATTCTTGGATATACATTTAACAAGGATCACTGGTCTACACTGAATATCCTTGGGTATATGACAGGCTTTAGGCTACATTAATATAAACAACTCACATGAAGTATTATGATCATTACAAACAGTGTTAGGGGTAACGCACTACTTAGTAACGCATTAGAGTACTCAGAGTACTCAGATTACGTTTTCCGAGTAACGAGTAAAGTAACGCATTAGTTTTGCATTTGCAGCTAATAAAGTACTAGTTTCTTTCTCAAATCAATAACGCGTTTGTTTGGGTCTTGATCTCTCCCTCATCTCTTTTCTTCCGCGAACTTACTGGAGAAATGGACAATACCGCGCTGGCGGCGAAGCTAAAGAAGAAAACCATGATGAAGCTGCCCTCGCCACCCGAACAACATCGCGTAGCTTTGGCAGCTTCGGCCCTTCCAATGTAAACAACAAACTGGTAGCTGGTTATGTGGTTGAGGAAAGCTGTACAATCTCAAGCAAGTTGAGTGAGTATGTTGTGTGTTTATTATTACCAATGCACTTTGTAAAGCGTAAGAGCTCCTTTACAGACCTTCTTTTTGTTGACAAACGGGCGCAGTTTCTGACAGAGCCAAATTCATCAAATTCGTCATATGTCACATATAAAATGGAGCTCAAATTTATTGTGCTATGATTGAATACAGTTACTGCTATCGGTCTGTATGCGCGAGCTAGCTTTTTTGGCGACTCAGTTTATGAAACAGAGCATTCCTCATCAGAAAAAAATGATCGATAAATTAAGGCATAAACGTTTATTATTAGTAACGCATGAGTCTCAAACGCATTACCTTCATAATAAAATAGTGTAGTAACGTAACAAGCTACTTTTCCAGAGGAGTAACGAGCTAACGTAACGAGTAGTCACTGATTACAAATATGTTAGATCAGTTATTTCCTTTTGCGCGCTGATCAAAAATGCATTTGTGGAGGTTGAAACTCACTCAGTGATTGAATTCTCCTGGTTCTTAGCTTTCCAGTGATATACAGCATGCCCATACTCACTTAAAATTTAGATGCTGAAAGTTGTGCTTTTAAGGCGTTGAGAGCCAAAACTGGTTTCGGTTCAGTATCGGATATTTGTAGCCGATACCCGATATCTGATTTTTTCAGTATCGGCTCCTATATCCGATACCAGTATCAGATCGGTGCATCCCTAGTTATTATAATAAATTCAGACGTTTGCAACACATTTAACAATCACAAACTGAACAAGTGACAAAATAAAGATCCTAAAAATCAGCAGCTAACGTTATATTTAACTTTATATTTAAGTGGTTTATTCATTTTGCACGCACTACTTTTCTTCTCTGGACATTCGGTCATCACTTCAAAATGGCGTGACCGCGACATAGTGCGCGATACAGTATGGGGAATAGCATGGGCGTTCGGACACAGTCTCCCATCAAAGAGTCTCATTACTAGCCCCCGGGTCAAGTCCAGCTTTACGTACGGCGAACGGGTCGGCCTGCTCCCAGCTGATGGCTCCTCCCCAGGTGTTGAGCCTCATCTTGTCGGGCAGGGACTCGGGCACCGCGAGAAGGATGAAGAGTATATCTGCCAGAGCGATGAGCGTGGCCAGCAGCACCACCAGGTTATCCCCGTACCAGGCCGAGAGGTAGGCCCCCATGGCAGGACTGGTCACCAGGCTGGCCGCAAAGGTCGCCGAAACCTGCCATGGCAAACAGCAGTTGAAGTTGTAGGGCTACACCATATCACAAAATTTGATATTCGATAACTGTGTTGAATATTGTGAAAATGATATTGCGAGACTAAAACATTTCGACACAGCATGTTCACATGTCAACATTCTGAAGATACAGACGGCATCTTTGGAATCAACCATAAACAGTATTGTGATGTTCAAAGCAGCAAGAGGGAACACAAAGAAAAAAAAATTTCTCCCATAACTCCACCATTACTTTAAATAATGGTGGAGTGGTTCAACAGCTCCTAAGCTTTAGCTATCGAGTGCAGTTCTTTTGCTTCTACTGACTAAGAATAGAGAAAATGTGTCCAATGAGAGGTTTTCTTCCCCCTCAGGAGCTAAGAATTCTATTGTGGTAACTACGGTGACTGTCAAATGCTGAATTTTGGACTTGGTTTATGGTTAATATCTCTGTAACGGCATAAAGTTCAGAGTCTTCTTTCTCAGCACATACTGTATGAATTAAGGTCACATGACGGGGACAAACCTTCTTACTTGCCATGAGTCAGAAGTGACATTGACAGTACATCTGCAGAGCTCTTCCTTCTGTTTGCGAGTGTGAACCGTTATGCTTTAAATAGGACAAAATATGCTCCCAATTTACACTTTTTACTTTGCACCTTTTTAGAAATGTAGAGTAGAAAGTTCAGATCCTTAAATCTATTAGTACGGTACTTAAGTTTTTAATACATGACCCTGCTTCCAAATGCTTTATTGTATAACCAGGAATGTGTCTGCAGTGTGGCGTTAACCCTCACCAGTCCGTATGCAGTGCTCCTTTCCTGTTCGTCGGTCACGTCGGCGACGTACGCAAAGATCACGGAGAAGGTGACGGAGAAGGCACCGGACATCGAGATCATCGCAAAGTACCACCTGGAATATGCACAGTACTGCAGTTTAACAACAAAAAGTATAATTCCACCTAAAATACCTGCCCAGGCCAGGGCAATGGCGAGATTAGGCGTGAGTTGCCTTTTGTACGAAATGCACCGTATAAAGAGGGTTACCTTGCCTTGCTATTACTGGCCAATAGTAAAAACAACAACAAAAACAAACAAAAACCCAAGAAGAGCAAAGATTTGAGAGATTTAGTGGCTTAGTATTTAGTATCTACTGTAAATTGGTTACAAATCATCAGGGGAAAAATGCATTGGTAAATGGTCACATTTCCATAGCGCCTTTCTACCTGCTTTAGGCACTCAAAGCACTTTACATCAAGGAACCAGTCACCCATTCACACTCTCACTTATACACCAGTGTACACAGACACTAGAGGCAAGGAGGGTCAAGTGTCTTGCCCAAGGACACAATGACAGTGTGCACCTGCAGGATTCGGACCGCCGATCCTTCGATCATAAGACACCCCGCTCTACTATCTGCACTACCGTCGCCCCAATGGTCTGTATCTATAGGTAATATCTATAGATAATAACTGTGCATTAACCTGTTGTCTGCCAACTTAGGGTTAGGTTTAGGGTTAAAGTTAGAGTTAGTAGTTATGCATATCCACACTCAAAGTGTATTGACTGGAGAGCTTACCCTACATGACACTACTACTACTATGACAGTGTGATATCACATTTGAGAGTCAAGACTTTCTAGTTTCTAAAACTATGTGTAAGATCTATGTGAGTAAAACACAACTTACATCACATTTTCCGTTCCTAAACCTAAACCTAACCCTAACTCGAGCCCCCTGATCGGGAGGACGACAAGTAACAGGTTAATGTGACTTGCTGCTACCTTTATTGTCCCGCAGAGATAATAAAACTCTCTCGCGCCTCCAACTGGTCCGAAACGCAGCAGCTTTTGAACAAAACTCTCTCACTAGCTTCATTTTGGAATAACCTCCCTGGCTGGCACCATCAGACCATCAGTTTCATCTTTTAAAATCACTTTTCAAAAGTAAGTTTTACCGATTGGCCTTTTTATGAGATTTCCTCTTCTTCTCCTTCTTTGTGTGTGTGTGTCTGTGTGTGTGTCGTGTTTTGTCCTGTCACAATAATTACAATATGGACTTATTTTCACTAAATGACCAATATATATTTTATGTTTGGGCTCAATCCTTTTTTGTCTTGGCATTTTTCTCACTTCTCTTTGAAATGTTTTGGAAAAAAATGACAGCACTCCAAACATCAATAAATGTGTAAGTTACTGAAACTTTCTTGAAATAAGTACATTTGATCTTGATTTGGGTAAGTAGTAGGAGTACAGTACCAGGGGCTGAGTCTCATCAGCGGGATGGGGGCACAGGTGAAGAACACCGTGACCAACAGGAACGTCCGTCTGCCCCACACGTCCGACAGAGCACCAATCAGAGGAGCCGACATGAAGGACAGCAGCCCCTGCAGAGAGCAGACAGGTCATCCTCCTCCTGATCCCCTCATCTGCACCCTCCCAGCCCCTCCCGCCGGTCCTTACCTTGACCCCTTGGATGAGTCCGTTCATGAGGAAGGTGTGCTGAGGAAACGTCTCGTGAAGAACCTGTGGAACAGAATGTAACGCTCAAAACGGGACAGAATTGTTGTTTTTTTCCCCATGCAGCACGGTTCTACAGCTAGGTTTACACATAACGACGACAAGTCACGAACGCCACGAATCCACACTCGTGATCGAGGATCAAAATGTGGATGGAGCCTGATGATTAGGGGCAGACGCTTCACGCGCCATCACAAACTGTTGCTTACTGTTACCACATCTAAAGTAAAATCTCAAAAGATCTGTACATTCATTAATGATTTCTAACGAGGCTTTGACCTCCTTCCTAATTTGCGATGTTTGTTAACAGCTATAGGAAAAATGACCGATAAATAACTGATTCAGAAAAGTTTCCCAGACTAGCTGACTACGTAGCTAACTGTCCACACATATTAGATTTCTGTTTCTATAACAAAGACCACTTGGGCAGAGAAAAAACACACTATGTCCACATGAAGACAAAACATTTCAGAAACTTTATCTGTAATGTCGTGGCAATTTCTCACCACTATAAAGGGAAACTTGAAAGTATTTGTCTTATCAAAAGTGTAAGTTTAATTTAACACACGTGCGGAGGGCCAACACAGGTAAACCCATGGTTAGCTCTGAGGAGCCCAGGTCTGTGGTCCCTGCTATATAGCCAACCATGCGGGAGGCAGTCCCAGCACCAAGATGGGAGGGGCCACAGCCCCAGCCGTAGAGGCTGTCGTCTGCAGTGGGGGCACCTCGGATGAGAGCAAACGTCTCCTTTTGTGATGATAGAGGTAGCAACACACAGGAAGGCCTTTGAGCCAGGACACGTCTTTGGCCATTGTCTTAGGTGTGAAGCAGAGACTCAGCATGTGCTTTGGCCGGGATAAAGCACAGGAGACGGTCCGGGCATTGATTAAGCGGGCCAGACGGTACTTCACAATTAGTGTATTACTGGCTTCAATTTAATTAACTCTAAAACTGCCATTACAGTAAACACGGAGCCAGCTCAGTAAATGTGTGCAGCCCCATGAACTGACCCAGGTCTGTGGCGCTACTAAAGAAAATAGAACGAGACCGTAGATAGCACATGCGCTGTAAACTTTCTGAATGAGAAACAAAACTCTGCTGGTAAATATGAAAATCAATGGATTCACGATCTACAGAAGAGACGAGGAGGTGAGTTCATTCTTCAGACTCACAGGACTAAAGCAAATACCTGTCAGTGACCAGACTATGACTCTCAGTCCAAAAACGCAGACTGAATCAAGGCTAACTCTGCTGTGATTTTCTCCATGCCAGTTGTGGAGACGCCGTAACAATGGAGCCCAGAGCCGGTGCTGGCCCTTCTGGAGCCCCAAGTAAAAATCCACACGGGGGCTCTACAGTACCCATGGCTATTTGACGAAGAGTGAAGAGTTTACGGTCAAAAACAGTTCCACTGTGTAGTAGAGTAAGGCAGAAGTGGAACATAATGACCTCAATTCAGGCCCTGCCCCTCCGTATTAGAGCCATTAACCACTAAGCCACGGTCAGACTGGGATTTAGGACTATTATTAGTCTATTTACCTCACATTTTAAAATGGTAAATTGCAAATGGTCACATTCTCTCACCTCTGGTCCCTGACCCAGTTGGAGAACAAGAGTTACTGAAAGTAACTGTGCTCATGAGAACAGTGTGGATTCAATTCCCCTTTGAGACAAAAAGGTCATGGACAACGGCGTTACTCTCTCTTCTATTCGCCAAACTACTGTCCTGATTCTCCGCTATAGACAATAAGAAGAGAGTTTAAATGAGTGTGTGGCGATGCAGCCCGGAGTCCGAGCAGAGACAACATGAGAGCAGCGCCCGGGACACGGGAGACATGCAGCCGTGGCCCGCGCAGGAGGCGAGGCGAGCACCGGGAGACAGACAGCCGAGCGGGGACACGAAGGGGAGAAGCACTCGTGTCTTGGAGGTGACAGGGGGAAGGCAGTAGGTCTCTCCTGCTCATCCACCTCAGCAGACTGTTCCATTTTGGTGGATGATACGCGGAATTGGAAAAACATTATTGCGTTGGGTCCTGAGCTTAAGTTTGTTTGGACAAATAAAGCCAAGAGCTGCGAGGTGAACACTGTGGATAAATACCACATTTTGAAGCCAAAAAACGCAGGAAAGAAGCAGCTAAAACATGAGCTATGACCAGTGGAGGTTTTTGATTGTCCGACGGGCGCCATAAGAGGGACAGAAATAATGTACATTTTTGCTCAGTTAGTTTCCTCCTGCAGAATCATTGTGCGCCGCTGCGGCCTGACATTTTTTTTTAGAGATATCTGTCCCCTGCTCCTCTGAAATGTACTCTTAAGCTTCAGATTAGGGCCGTCAAAGTTAAAGCTTTAAATCCCGATTAATTGAACAAAAAAAAATTAGTGCATTAATCATGAATTAATCACACCATGTTTTGACCGAACACACTCCTGTATCTGACACATACATGACCTGAAAGACAAAGCACTTGTATTAACTTGTGAGCCAGGGGTCTCCAACCTTTTTACATGATGAGGTACTTTCATGAAACAAAAGCGACAAAGAGAGTTGTCTTATGCTATTTCAGCCAAAATGACTTTAATCTTGTCCTTGCACTCGACTTTGTATGTTCCTTAAAGTTTGCAAATTCTGTTCAAAATGTTCAGCACCCAAAGAAATTGTATCTAAAATGTGACTTATCAAACGCATGTAGAAATGTTGAGGCGAGCGACCGAGAAAGGGCTGGAGAGGTCCCCATTATAAGCTGTAACCCGCGGTTACGAGTCATCCAAAAATATTTGTAATGATATTCGGGTCACGGTCAGTCGGGTCGTTTGAGATAAAGATGCCAATTAAACCTTTGTAATTTATATAGTAATAGTCTAGTACTGAAAAATGTGTTTTAGGAAGCAGGTCGGGTAAAATATATGTATATATATTTTTTGCGGTCCGAGTTGCGGGCGGGTTAGTTGAAAACATCAATCGGGTGCAGGTTGTTTATACATTGACCCGCGCATCACTGATGGAAACCATACCATGCACGTTTTGCCAGTGTTTGCCAGAGCATCCCGTGTAGTAGTATTAGTGCAGTACTGAGATGAAGTTGGAGTAGTAGTAGTATGGCAGTGGTGGTACTCACAGTTAGCATGGGCGTGGTGAGGAGGCCCCAGGCGAAGAACTCAAGGAAGATGACCACGATGGCGTGGTACACACTGGGACGTCCCATTCCAGGTAACTGGCACACAAAACAGAGACAAAAGTGTTTATAACCATGTATGCTTCTGCTGTGCCCTTGAGCAAGACATCACCAGCCTCGCCTGTGTGAAGGTAAATGCTCTCAATTTATAGAATGCTTTTACTCAAAGCACTTCAAAGCAGAACAAGACAGATAAGCAATGCAGAAAGGTAATGGTTTTAGCACAAAAACAGACTTAAGGCAGTTGTAGCTTATTTTCCTTCATTGTGGCACAAAGTATTATTTATATGACACACATTTCAAAGGTTCAAATGAATCACGCCACAAACATGAGCAACTTTTAGTCACAACACGTACCTCTGATCAGTTTAAAAGCTATTACGTACCCTGGCCTGAACCAAGATATTGATTGTTCAGTTTTCCTTTAGAGTGTGTTTTATCTGCTCCTCTTTGCGGTGTGGTGGTGCCTTTGTTCCACTTGTTGTGGACTCTCCATTTAAAAGCTGATTTACTAAAATGTTTTATGAGTGTGGTGGTTCCGAATACGTGTTGTGGACTCTGAAACTAATGAGTTTTAAGAACTATTATATGTACCAACAATGTTTTATGTGTGCGGTAGTTTCTTACCCATGTTATGGACTCTGAACTCCAGAATATGTACTAATGTTTTTGTGTATTTCATAGTGTCTATGCCACATTGTCTAGTGTCCATTATGCCCTTCATTCAGTGCACTGAGTTGTTGTACTTGAGATTCCACTACAGCTTGGCAACAAGTGTATTTCCCCCCCCCCCCTTTACTTGCTGTCACTTTCCGTGAGTGGTGTCGCCTGTATGTTTCCTTCCTATTATGTAATTTACTATTTTATTTCTACATTTGTATAGTCTTCTGTGGGCGGTCACTCATATCCATGTGATTTTATGTAAATCAGTGCCTCGGATGCACCTTCTTTCTTTCTAATGCCTCTGACCAGTTTAGTTCTCACCCAATATGAGCTTTCAGTTTGGCTTCTTAAAAAAATCTATCTAAGACTGTAGCAGTGGTCTGAACGGCTCTTTTAAGATTTGGTTCTCATTGACAGGCCTTGCATCCCAGAGTAAAACGTACAGACTCTTTGCTCCAGGTTTTTATTTATTTGATCTGAACATTCTGCCACTTAGGAAACTATCCCATCTGTTTAAGCGGAAACACAGAGGATTAACGACTGAAACAGCTCAGACATGTACAGAAATATAGGCCTATATATTTTATTCATATAATCTGGCTCTTTATTCTAAACTATGGCTTAACCAGAAACCACTTCTTCCTCTCATATTGTAAAAGCATAAATCTATCAGACTTAAACCAAGTATAAAATAATCCTGGCCCTAAATAAACCAGGTCCCAACAGGACTAAACCAGGCTTGTTTTCCTTCATTCATTCAGATCCAAATGCCTGTGCGCGTTCATGAAAAACAAACAAACAACTAAAGCCAGTGTCCTTAATCTGACACCGCTCCCATCCCCCGATGTAAAACACCAAAGGTATCGTTCTGATCTAATATTAATGCCCCGTGCTTGTGCGTGCGAGCGCGCGCGCGCGTAAAATGGTCGCCTCTGCAGTCCCTCCGTGTGTTACGTAATCCTCGCTCTGAGCCGAAAGAGACGCGGACATCTTAGCTCCTCTGCCCCCAACATCACAACACATCTCATCTAACGCACCATCACAGCGGCCGGTAACAACGATCCGTTTGTAATATCCGCCGTTTATGTGAAATAATGCAAAATGATACCAAATAAGGTGCGCAGGAGACGGAGAGGGGGGGGGGCACGTGTTTGGCGCATTTCAAAACGTGACGGGAGTTTTCTCCCCCCCCCCCCCCCACCAACAGCTGATGATTCAACATGTGGACATGTTTCCATCCCAATGTCGATCATATCCAGCATTAAGATAGCCTATATAAAAGCAGAGAGGAAAAAGAATAGGCTATTTAGGTTTGCCAATTTGGACAAACAAGCGCTGTAAATTTATAAATGCACTTTTTCCTCACAATTATGGGGATAAAATTGCTTACAAATTCACTTCAATGTAAAGGTGTTAGTTGGCTTAGGCTAAAATATGGCCTGATAACGCGCTAATATAGATGTGTAAAAGCAGATATGACGGGGAGATTGTCCTCCCACTTGTTGTACCCTGCGCCTATGGATCTCTCAGTTGAAAAGGAAAAGGTCGAAAGAAATGTGGATTGTAATTACATGCTGCATGTTTTGTTTTTTGGTTCAGTTGTTTTTTTGTTTTATGAAGAAGAGGGATTCAATTGGCCTTCAATGTGTAGATTCACCTTAGATGATCTTAAAGGCTCTTAATTAAAATGAGCCGGGCAGCCCATTCTAAGGTTAGGCTAAAGATGAATTTTCCTGCGCCATAATGATGAATACATTTGAATTTAAAGCCAGAGTGTCCCTGGCAGTGGGTGAAACGCAGCAGGTGATTTGATAGGATTATGAAATAGGCTATGCCCCGCTCAAAATGGCGGAACCATCCTCGCGCACGGATCAATAATGTTATTAATAATCCGCACTGATCACACCATAACCCCGTCCCCCTCACCGTGGGTCCATCCCGGAGGCTGATCTTCTTCACCAGCACCACCCGGCCGCTGCTCACCGCCTCCGCCGCCGTTATGTCCATGTCGCAGCTGCCGCGGCTCACGAAGCGCCCCTCGGCCCCGTGGACATCCCCGTGCCCGGCCCCATGTCCCAGCGCAGCCTCCAGGATCGGTCCGTGCGCAGCCTCCCTCCGGCGGGGCAGTCACGGACGGTGCAGCCTGCAGAGGAGCCGTGGCACAGCGCAGTCAGGCTCTAAACTCACGGCACCGGGAGTAGCACCAGGAGACGCGGACATCCGACACAGAGAGGCGAGACCCACGGAGCGCAGCCGAACCGAGTGCGCGTCCTCCGTTCAGTCAGGCTGCAGTCAGCGGAGAGAGCGGGATCCGGCCAGCGGCAGCATCCCTTCACAATAAGAGCCACCTGCGTAAAGCCTCTTCCTCGGGTTATTTAGGGTGATCGCCTCAACAAGGAGTAAACAGCCACACTAAATCAATAACAGCTTTTTACCATCGAAAAAAACAATCAAAGGTACTACAGGTGCTCGTCATATAATTAGAATATCATTCAATTCTGTTATTAAACTGTGAAACTAATAATAGACTCATTACATGCAAAGTGAGATATGTATAGCCTTGATTTGTTTTCATTTTGATAATTGTGGCTCAGCTTGTAAAAACCCCACATTAAAAATCTCATAAAATTAGAATATTTTGAAAATGGACTGTAAGCCATAATCATCAAAATTATAACAAATAAAGGCTTGACATAAGTTACTTTGCATGTAATGAGTCGATATCATAATACATGTTTTGGCCAATAACAATATAACATGTAATTGTTTGGGTGGTATTAGTTAAAGCAGACACTGATCAGACCACAGACCAAATTTTAAGACCAATTTAGGCAGAAATGTGAGAAAGGGTGTACTCACTTTTTCCTCCCACTGTATATTATTAAGACTTATTATACGGCCCTTCACAATGCAAGTAGAAAGCTCCATTGACTTGAATGTGATTTTCCAACGTTCTACCGGTCATTACTTTCTGATAAAAGACCTCTGAAAAAAATAATGACCGCTGCCAATGGCAACGGAGTTCGTGCTTGTCAGGTCTTTCATATCACTCCGCAGTATAAAACAAACAGCATTGTGGTCAGGTCTAGCTTATTGAATTTGATTCCATTGGATTCCTTGCCCCTTAAAATGTAGGTTTTGACACTGAGATCAAAACTATAGGTCAATTAGAAGCTAAATATTGAGAAAAATAAGTTTTACGGCGGCCACAGAGGTCAAATTCAGCTTACCTCCACATCTGAAATTAATGCCTATGATATGTAGTAACACTGGTAGAAATGTTATGCTTTCTTCACAAAGTGCAAGATTTTTATGCTTAACTGCTCTACTAGTAGTAGTAGCGGACAGGCGGACACTATCTCTGTCCCCGTCCATAAGAGAGAAGTTGGGGAAATCGCTCGTGAAGTTAACGGGAGTCCGACTTTCAACTTACCCAGAGATTCACCACCATTCCTCCTCTCCAACTGCACCTTCAACTAAGTAGCTAGGCTAGCAATAAGTAGCTACTGTAGCCGTGCTGTTACTAGCCTCGCCACACTGCCTGGAATCAACAAATGTTGCCAAGCAACGCGCAAACTTTGGGAACTATTTGCTGCGGAGATCATTAAATAAACCTTTCTGCCTTCATAAAAGTGTATGAAGTTTATTTGTGTCAGTACAGTTGGCAAATAGCAATAAGCGGCTATTTTATTATACGGCTATTTTATTACAGGGCGAACTGGACCCCTCCGCTATACGTCGGGGTCCAGTTCGCCCTGTCGGTACTTATTTTCCCGATAATGACCGTTGTCCCTTACATAAAACCCTAACTCTATCCCCTAACCCATGAGGGTCTTATGCCTTGTTACATTATGTACCTCCAAACTACTAATACACATTATTCCAATGTGTATGTACTACATGGGTACAAGTTATTACAGATTGTTACAAAGCACATTACATTGTACTAATGTGTCAATAGTGTAAAATAAAGTGTAATCGACTAAGCTATGCGTTTATCTCCAGCCGGGTGTAACGACCTGCTCACCGGCCTGTCTAAACAAGCTGATAAACAGCCGCAGTACATCCAGAACATCCAGAACACTGCTGCCTGAGTCCTGACCAGAACCAGGAAGATTGTTCCAGAGCGACGGCGCGACCGTCTGGAAGGAGCGATTTCCTCTGGTCCTTAAATGAGTGGGAGGGACCTAGAGACGGTTCTGTTCCAAAGACCTCAGCCTCCGAGAGCGGGTTTGGGGACGTAACAACTTTCTAATAGACCAGGAGTCAATGAAGGGCTTTTAGAATCCGGTGCTCTGTCTCTGCACTGGCTTCCTGTCGCTCAGAGAACAGACTTTAAAGCAGCTCGGCTTGTTAAAAGGCTTGTCTTCATGGTCTAAAGTACATCTCAGACATGTTAGAGCCATATGAGCCAGCTCAGCTCTGAGAACCTCAGAGAGGGGTCTCCTGCCGGTCCCAGAGTGAAGACCAAACATTAGGGATGGGAATTGATAAGATTTTATCGATATCAATACCATCAATAATTTACCTATCGATGCGATTCTTTATCGATTCTCTTATCGATGCCTGACTTGTCTGTGTGTTGGGGAAAAGCAAGGAATGAATGTGCTTTTGATAAACATTATCAAAAAAGACACATTGTTAGTTTTCCCAAGAAAAAATATTTATTAAATTAAGCAAGTTTCCAAATATACTGTGGCTCCTGCTGGCACTCAGCCTGCCTGGCATCCTCAAATATAATGGTAACATTTGTGTCTGTAACATGTAACAGACTGATGCTGTTTTGTAACACCTAAACAACAGGACTCGGTCTCAGCCCAAACCCTACAGATTTTCATCTATTTTTGCTTCATCCTGCGCTACATTCTCCTTCCCCCTGTCCGTGTGTTGCTGCTTCTACCGCGGGTCGCTGTGGCTGCAGCCCCGCTCACAGTGCGCTCAGGGCGGGGACAGGCAGCCGCAGGCTCCGCTCTGAGCCCCGGGCCTGTGCGGAGGCTGCAGAGGTGCGCTCAGACCAGGCACAGACAGTCTCGGACCCGCGCTCAGAGCACAGTGGCAGCAGGCGCAGCAGCGAGGCACTGAACCCCGTGTGTCATGACAATAGCGACGTATCGCAAGTTTGGAAAGAAACTCCAAGCCAATACATCGGAGTGTTCGCAGCAGCAAAGCGAAAACGTAGAACTGACACGTTTATAACAATGGACTGTTTTAATTGACGACTCGTCTCTCGTGAACGCGTAAAACGGAGGGGAAAGGTGAAGCGGAGGCTAAGGGGTAGAATTGAGATTGGGCCGATGTTTCCCTGCTTACTTCGAAGGAGCGTCAATAGACTTGGAGAACATCATCATTACGCACATGCGTCTAGCTCCGCGGCGCGCTATGGTGTCCGAAAAGGGGGGGGAAAGTGTTTTCAGAGCGGGAGCATCGATAAGAGGGATCGATAATGAAGTAGACGTACGGTTCCGATGCTTTGCTCAAACAGAACCGGGTCTACTTGTAGAACCGGTTCTCGATTCCCATCCCTACCAAACATGGTGAGGCTGTGTTTCAGTTTTAGGCAGCAAGAAGATAACGTTTAAATTCAGGCTGAAAACAGCTCTGTTTTTGCTGCATTTGACACTTAAAGTATTTTATCTTCACTCTTTGCTTTAAATATAATTGATGAATGTTTATCAAAGTTAAGTTGATTTAACTTTGTCACACTTTGTGTTGCCTTGTGTTGGAATTTTGCCATACAAAGAAACTTGCTTTGCCTAAAAGTATGACGTTGGACGCTTTTAGCTTTGAGCTTAGACTATAGCTTTTACATCAAACACCTACAAATGGCAACATAATCACAGAAGCTTTCAGATGATCCAAGCTTGAGAGTTTCAACGGTGTAGAGAAAAGCAGAGAAAAGCAGAGGCTACAGCAGAGAACATTTAGACTGAAGTGTTAGAGAAATAGGAATAATGTCGGCCTTTTTCTGGTGGTGTGTGAAAAATAACAAGAAAAATCGCCATGGAAGAAATGAGCTAAACACATTAATATGCCGATCAGTTATCTACTTGGTTCTTAAGTGTTGGAAATGGTGCTGTTACAACTCTCCTCATGTCTCTAGTCTTCCCAGTTAAAAAACAACAACAACAACACGACTGAGCAACTCGGTATCTGCGCTTTTATTCTGAAGTCTTATCATCACCCTGTTCACGCTTCAGTTCCCCATCTTTACGTCTTTTTTCGGAAGATGTATTATTCAACTGCCGCTCCTTCCCATGTGATTAGGCCATTCTGCTCTAAACACAGCGTCACCAGTGAAAAATCTGAAACTTACACCTAAAAGAACATACAGATCTTTCCATTAAAGGCCCCAAAACCAGCTCCATTACTGACATCACTGTAAAGGAAGAAAACACAGAGGCGGAACCGAAAAAATGCGCCTTCAAAATACGTGTATGACATGTTGCGTTTTGTGAATTCACCCGGAGACGGTGCCGGCAAAGCCCTATTAAACTTGTACACTTGATTGTTTTGCTTTATTCATTGTGTAGGTAAAGGAGCCATAATTCCAGTATAATCTCGTGTTTATCTCGGGGGTTTTATTGCAGCGGGGCGCTCCCTGAAGGATGCTGCACTCGGAGCAGGCGGCTTGACGCAGTGCCGCTCACGTGGCTGTGGATGTGGTGCTGTGATGAGGCAGCATCAGAATAAAACATGGTTCTGGGGTAAATTAAATAAATAATCCTGAATAATTAATACAAATCCAAAATGACGGCACAGTAAACGTGACTGTAAGAGCGGGAGATCATCGGGTTTGAGATGATCAGAAAGTCCTTGCAAAGGTCACAGGATCAAGTCAGGACAAAAAGAGGGGTATTTTTGTATCTGTGAAGACTCTATTTAAACTCTAGTTTAGACCCGATTTATTAAATGCAGTAGCAATAATACTGTAATCTAAGCTTGAGGGAGACAAAGGGTAAATGTTGTTTCTTGATGCTGTTTTGAAACTTTCCTTGGATGGAAAATTGAACTATTATTTTATTCACGCAAGAGTACAGTAGAAATGTCAAAGTACTGTATGGATAAAATACTTCAGTTACTTAAGTTCATGTATTTGAGTAAATGTAATTGAGTACTACCCGCCTCTGGAACTGAGTTTTTTTATTTTATTTTTATTTATTTTTTCTGAATTATTATTTTGGATACAGACGGATTGTGCAGTATCACCGGGATATGTAAATGTTTATTATATTGATTACGGGGTAGGCGTATATATATATATATATATATATATATATATATATATATATAAGCTTCTGGCTTCAGCCTACTCCTTTTTTTGAGCTTCTGTAATAGAATAATGTGAATATGAATGTTGTTAAAATGTAAACTGCTCAAAAAATAAATAAGGCAAGGCAATTTTATTTATACCGCGCATTTCATACACAAGGCAACTCAATGCGCCTTACAAAAGAAGATATGCAAAATTACAATCAGGTTAAGTTAAGGCAAAGCACATATATAGAAACATCAAGACATGGAGATACACAGCACACGAGGTCACGTGCGGAATTTTTTCTTGGGGAGGGGAAGGATGACCGGCCATTGACCGGGGGTGGGGCAGAGGAAACGTGTTGAGGCAGACACAGAATGACGGGGGCGTGGTTAGGGAGGGGGTATGTGTGTGCGGTTATTTACAGTCTGAGAGTCAGTGTTTTGCAAAATATGACACAGAGAGCTCAGTCCTTATCAGGTTTAGCTCCGTGGTTTGGCCTTGAAGGGAAGTGTTGACGGCGTAGAAGAGATAAGCGGTCCAGCTGCTTCAAACCTCCTCTCTCAGGAGGAAGAGAATTATTCCAGAATAGTTCATAAATTTATAATGAATTAGCTTTACTTGTCTCAGCTTTAGTTCAGTTCTCCAGAGCAGGTAGTTCCCTTCACAGTTCAACCCTTTTCCTGCCAAAATATAGTCCAACTATTGTCCGTCTCCACAGCGAGCTGCCAGGTCGTACATAACAGTTCATCGCTGTGCGTTACTTTCCGGTGTAATTCCATCACTCGGTCACTCCCTGCTCTAAAGTGCTATAAATAAACTAAACTAACTAAACTAAACTAAACTAAAGGGCACGGTCGCGCCCCTTGCTTTGGGCAGGGCAGTTGGTGAGGGCCGATAATCGCCTCCTGGTGGCTATATTTTGTTGTTGTTGTTGTTGTTTCTGTACTAAACTTGACTTTAAAAAACACACAAACCTGTTGTCTGAATACTTCATTAATAATTTTGTGACAGTTTATGATCATACAGGTGTAAAGCATCCAAATGTAGTAAGTGGACACATGTTATACTTTAGCAAGTCTACATTCACATCAAAATGAAACTACTGCACACAGTGAGATTGAAAGAGCCATTCAGACCATGTCAGTGTCCATGTGTTTCCTCTGATACACTTTGATTCTCCACGTGCTGAAGGGTCATAAGCACCAGAAGTTGTGCGTGTACCTCAGCTTGGGAAGCGCAGTGTCAAGTGTACGCCATCTCCATGGCAACCCTCAGCTGTCCACGGCTCACCTGTAAAACGAGACACAACCACACAGAGAGACAGAGAGACCTGCTCACCTGGGCAGGTAAGGGTTTGAGCTTATAGACCTGGTTTAGTCCTAGGTTAGTCCTGGGTATATATATATATATATATATGTCATGTTTGTTGTAGATAAAGATGGCTTTAGCGAGTGGACACTGGATCGAGAAGAACATGAAAGGACAAGCTCCCAGCCCCAGGTGAGACTTAGTGTTGTTTCAGTCTTGAATAAATTGCCTTAGACACAGACAGATTAGACTTCCCATGTCACCAGACCTTAGTTTATTCATTTATGTTAACGTCAGGACCTGGCCCCATGATTGGATGTATAGGCTCAGGAAGTAAACATACCATAACTAATGGGCCTGTTATACCGGAGGAGAGTTGCAGAGACGTTGCAACATCTCCGCAACTCGGATTGACATTCAAAGGGCCCATCTCATCGGCCTGGAGACTAGTTGGAGACTCGAGTTTTCGCCGGCATCTCCGCAATCCCTCGTAAATTCATTCACAATAAACCAGCACCCCAGTTATATATTTATTTAATTAGTGTATTCAGTATCACGTATCTTAGTGATTACTAGACAGTGTAAGCAAAGAAGTTGATATACACCAACGAAAACAAACTAACTTATCCCAAAATAAGCAACACAACTGAATGAAAATAAAATGTATGGCAAAATGCAGGGAATCTCCCACAAAATGAAGTAGCTTTAACAGGTACTGTGAACGCTTACCTTTGCATTAACCCTGGTTTATGGTCGTGCGTCAACTCCTCCCATCTGTGGTTTGAAATGCCTTTCCAAGCCCAGGCATTCGGATCAGAGGAATTATACGCTTCAATAAACTTATGAAAACACGGACGCAGGCGCAATAAAGAATGTGCAGGATTACAAAGCAGTTTTAAACGGGATTTATCATGACATGATCGCAGGACAGACAGGTACTGCACACTCCACACTCCACTTATTGAAATAATATCAGAAGGGATGCGCGGCACTGATCCTTAGTTCATTGCAAAAGTACAGACCTTTAGCCTCTTACAAAAATATATATAAAATGAGCCAGTCTATTGTGTACTGTTGTGTAAAGTAAAACAGAGATTGAGAAAAAGCTGCAAACCCGTCATATGGACTTTAAGTTCTGCTGTCGTCCTGGTTTTGTTTCAGATCTGGTCATGCGTTGGCTGTGGCGGGAAACGTGGCGTTCGTATTCGGGGGAGTCTCCGGCCTCAGATCTCTCCAGGTCAGTGTCAGGTCTAGTTTACTCCACAAACAGAATCAAAAGCACATTTTTCAAAACAAGTTGCCTTTTGTTGATCTTTAGGATGTTCCACTTTACTTGAACGACTTCTACATGCTCACAGGTAACTGATGAGGCCACTTTTCTGACGGACATTCACAGATGCCGTTTTTCTCAATCGCTTTGACACATTTTTTTGAACCTGGTCGTAGTTTCTCTTTTGAGTCAGACATTTCACACACCATATTATGTAACACATTATTTAACAGATGTGTAAGAGAAAGGCTAATCGGTTGCATTACCCCAATCTAAAAGCTTCTTGACTGGAGAGTTTGCAGTCTACAGGCCAACGCCTCATTTGAAAGCGAAGGCCTGCAAAACTGACCTAAACGTTTTCCTCATTATGGCAATATGGCAAAAACGCAACAAAAACAAGATGAGTTAGGTCTTAGCTTTCAAATGAGGCGTTACACTGGCCTATAGGCTGTAAGCTCCAGTCAAGAAGCTCTTAGATTTGGGTAAAGCTGAACTGGAGAAAATGAGCCTGGTAAAAGTAGGGGTTTTCCTATGAGGCCGGTGCTTTAGCCTCGATAGTTTTGGTGCTTCCTTCGTTGCATATTTTGCATATTTTATTACCTCTTCGCGCTGGTGTTGCACCAAAAGAGTCACCATGTTATGACACGTGCTAAAGCCCACTTCTTTCCGGACCTAGCTAGCATTGGCTAAGGCGACGGGGCTTCTGCGAAAGGTCAATACACAGAGTTTGGTCAATCACACATGCACACGTGCTTTGACCAATACTTTGTTACTTTCAATACAGTAACTCCAACAAACTCTCAGCAGCTAAAGGCAGTGAAATGATTCATGTTTCATAGTTTGTCACTGATTGTGATTGTAATGATTGAAGACCGCCTGCTTCCATTAAAGAGGGGGTATTATGTAAAATCGACTTTTTCAAGCTTTATATCATGTTATTATGTCATTCCCTCATTAAACACATGCCTGGAGTGTTGCCTTGGCTCATTCACATATTTTTGAGTAATCAGTAAAAACTTAGACGGCAGCCATTTTAGGTGTAGCTATGCCTCAGTCCTCCTAGGAACGCCCCCACCTCCTGGAGACGCCTCTGGACCTTTCATCACCAGCCAAGCCACCAACCACTGCTCCTCAGCTCAGCAGAGCCCCCTCCCCGCACAGTAGTGTTGTTTAGATGCCACAGCAGTGTGCTGAAGGGGGCGTGTCGGAAAGCTTCTTAAAGAGACAGAGGCCTATTTCAAGACGTTCAGTACAGCCATTTTGAGAGAGCAATTTTATTCAAGGCAGTTATTTTAATTGACTGCATATACAGACCAACAGAAGGTTACGTCATCATTGTAGTATGCTATAGACTGGTGCTATGTGATTGAAAAAAGCATAATACCCCCTCTTTAACATTGCTACATGAAAAGAAGCAAGAATTGGTGCCTTCTTTACAGTCACACAGTAGATACCGTACATGTCCCTGTCTGTTCAGTATCAGTCAAGAGTAAGGTAGACGCTTTCAGAGGTTGAAATTGTCTCCTTTTTTCCATTCCTTCACCTGTGTAAAGTCTGAATGTGTTAAACCCGTGTTCGCTGCGATTTGGATGTAAAGCCTATAACCCAGTTCAGGAATGCGTGTGCAGCTGTTTAGCAAATGTTTCGGTTTTGAGAAATGTGCCTAAGCGATTGAGAGAAATTGTGAGTAATAGCAACATTAGCCGCGTTAATAGTAGATTTAAATGTTGTTTATTTTCCTCCAGTTTCGGCAGAGGAGGTGGTGTGGGAGCAGATCCCCCAGAGCGGAGCCATTCCCTCAGGTCGAGAAGGACACATGCTCTGGTAATGTGGAAATACGCTCTGATACTGTAAAAACACACTCTGATAAAAAATAAAAAAATAAACATGCTCTGGTAATGTATTGGCCTTTCCGAAATCGCTCCCTCCTCCCTCACCCTAGCCCCTGATATAACACTCAGTTTGCGCCTGCGGAGTGGAGTTCTGTCCGAAATGGAGCACTCAGTGAGGGAAAGTGTCTGATCAGCTCCTTCTCAGCGAGTCAGCATCAATGCAGACTTAACAGGTGTGTGTTACACCGGAGAGCAGTCCCACGAGCAACACGCACCAAACAACCTCAATTCTGCGTTTATTTAGGATGACCTAAGTGTTCATTTGAACAACTTTATCGTCACATAGACATTTATTAATGAAAAATAAAGCGACAGTGAGACTTCATATGATTTTATAGGGAAGGAAAAGTTCTGACTTGTGAGTTTGAAGAAGCTAAATTATATCATGTAAATACGACACATTTGAATCTGAATTACTTTGTAAACTCATAAGGGAACTTTTTTTTCCATTTAAAAGTATGATCAGTCAAACTTATGATTTTTGCAACATTATGGGCTGTGCAGTCCGTGGGGGAGAGGGAGAGTGCGTCTGAAAGTCACAGCTCGAATTTCCCTGATGGGTGAACCTCTGAAGGTGCCCTCACTGAGGCCTGAGTGGAAGGGCGTAGGGGAAGGGAGGAGGGAACGGTTTCGGAAAGGCCCTAACTCTCTGGACAGAGGCGTGCTGGCCATAGGGAGAGTCGGGAGGTTTCCCAGTGGGCCGCGGCACTGTTTAGGGCCGGGCCGCCCCCACGAGGGGGAATTTCGCATTTCGATTTTCGCATCTAACTTTTCATCCTTGTGACGGGGAGATGTAATAAACATCTTTATATAGCCTTCATTTGTCAATATTTGTTTTCCCCATGCCGAATGCTCCATTTCACACAAAAATACATGTATTCAATAAGCACAATAAATTTGCTTACAGCAGCAGGCAACAATAATGAGCATGAACTACATGCCTATAGTCAACTTATAAAAGCTTTGTTCGCTATATGTAAACAGTTTGACTCTGTCACAAACTGTATTGTCCATGATGTGAACGCGCTCACAGAAAACTCTGCCATGTTGGTCGATTTTGCATAATACATCCCAATTTAATTTGAGCTGCTGTGTGGGCCTCTGCGTTTCCCAACATCAGGGAGCCGTGTTGGCAAAATCGGAGAGATTGTGGAAAAACTTTGTTTTGTGAGTTTTCTGATATGTTTGGGCCATACGCACAAGCGACATGGTACGTCCAGGACTGTCAAATGTCATTTTGAAGAAACTAAAACTAATAAAAGAAAAAAAAGAAAAACAAGTTGGTGGAAAAAGTGGAAAAATTGGAGAGAAATTTGAATTGGTAAAAAATGAGAAAACTTGGAAAGTGTTTTTTCTGCTGTTTTGTAGTTAAAGGAAGGTTAGGAAAGGGGATACATTTACATTATTAATCTGTTTTATGGTTCTATATGACAAATAATTTAGCATAGGTATGGAAAAATATATATCGTTCATGTATAACCCATTGTGTTCCCATGAAGGAAAAAAGATTGGCTTTGTATCAATTAAAAGAGAAAGAAATGGTGTTTGAATGAAATAATCTTTGTGCTTACCCAAGTATTTCTTGGCTCTGTTCCAAACAAATACAAGACGGGCTCATACTGAGATAACAGATTTTAGAGGCATTTTACACACAAAAAAGTGGACATGGAATAGGGTTTTATCAATTCTGCTTCAACTCAACATGAAAAGACTCACAGAAACAAAGCTGCATTAGAAGAGTTTTATTGAACATACATGGACGTGATGACTTTATAGCTGAGGTCTGAGCTGGGATGATTATGCGACACAAGGCCGCTAACCGGAGCGCTGATTGAGACAGATACAGCGCAACCCTGATGGGTGACAGAGTGATGTGAAATACATGGAACAACAGAGGTAAGGTTGCTCCAGAGAGTTGACGCAGTGATGGGGATGTCACAGGAATATCCCTCTGACGTGGGCGGGATTTGATAGATTACTTGCCCATCATATTGCATTTGCAGAGGTGGTCAAAGTATTTCTTTTCATTTCTTTGAGTAAAAGCATTTTTGTAGCTTAAAAAATATGAAGATATACTTCTGAAGACAACACAGTTCCTGACCACATCCGCACATTTGTCATACATTCTAAACTCTGTGTAGGTTTGCAAATCCGGTGCTGAAGTTGCACGAGCACAGGAGTGATTAAACTCACACCAGCAGCTCCCATTCATTCCCTCTGCAGGCCTGAGCTCCGAGGCAACAAGCGGCCGTCCTAGGAGGAGAACGTCCCGACACAGGAGACTCGAGCCTAGACCGTTGAGCTGAAGAAACAACCTAAATGCAGGAACAAGGCGATGCTGCCCGCGACAGCAGCCACAGAACGAGGTACACTACAGCTGCGTGGAGCCCTGCCCCGGGTCCTGCACAGGGGGTGGTTTGGTGACACATCTGGAACTGAACTCAGAAAAGCTCATTTGTCGCTGCCCAGTTCGTTACGCGCAGTACCCTCGCTAATTTGCCCCCGCGATGTCCTACCCTCGCTAATTTGCCCCCGCGATGTCCTACCCCTCGCTAATTTGCCCCGCGTTGTCCTACCCCTCGCTAATTTGCCCCCGCGATGTCCTACCCCTCGCTAATTTGCCCCCGCGATGTCCTACCCCTCGCTAATTTCCCCGCGATGTCCTACCCCTCGCTAATTTTCCGACGCCGTCCCGTCACGGCCTGGCCTATCAAATCTCTAGCGAACTGAGCTCAGAAAAGCCAATTTGATGCCATTGGTGTGAGTGAACCTTCCCCATCCCCCACCACCCAGTCCAGTAACCACCCCCCTGCCCTAACCTCCCTCAGTCCAGTAACCACCCCCTGTCCTAACCTCCCTCAGTCCTGTAACCACCCCCTGTCCTAACCTCCCTCAGTCCAGTAACCACCCCCCTGTCCTAACCTCCCTCAGTCCAGTAACCACCCCCTGTCCTAACCTCCCTCAGTCCTGTAACCACCCCCTGTCCTAACACCGGTCCTGTCACACCAATGGCAGCAAATGTACCTCTCTGACGACAAATCAGCTTTTCGGGAGTCAGCTCACCACAGGGGGCCCCAACCCCCCATCGTGCAGGACCCCGGGGTCAGAGGCTTCCAAACGCAGCTGCAGGTCCTCGCTCTGTGGCCTGCCGTCGTTCGAGCAGCATCGCCCGTGCACCTGCATTAAGTTGTTTCCTCAGCTCAGCGTTATCTGGGCCCTGGTCTCCTGTAACGGGACGCTCTCCTCCGAGGACGGCCGCTTGTTGTCTCAGTGATCCGGCCCGCAGAGGAAACCAATGGGAGCTGAAATGTGTGTTTAGTCCTGAGAAGTATATCTTCATATTTTAGAATTTGACTGAACACATTTTACTATTTGTACTTTTAAAGTATATTTTTGAACAAAGTAGTTTGACCGCCTATACAATAACCTTTTTTCTTTCTTTTTTTCCAAACCAAGATGAATTATCTGAATTTAAGTAATTTAGACCTTTTTACATATTAATTTGTTGAAACTTATAAACTTATAACTAATAAAACAGCAGTATGGCCCTATATGTGGTGAACTCTCACTGTCTTCACGTCTCTCTGCTGATTCTGCCCCTTCTTCCTTTGTCTTTGAGTTTTAGTGGGGCATGCAAGCAGGCTGGTGTTTTGTCCTTGATGTGAGTCACAAATGTCTCCTGAGGCTGGGATTTCTGAGCTCCGTGGTCCAAGAGAGCTAATGCTGGGGTTCCTTTGTCTATGATAAGTTTGGTTTCCTGTGGAACACACTCTTTTTGAGCTCTTTGGGATCTTTCAACTCCAGCCTCTGAAGACGTTTCACCATTAAGTGGATAAAAGTCTATTGGCGTGTTACGAGTCTTATTTTTCTCACTCACGTAGTTGGTGGTTTCAGAAGACTGGATGTTAGGAATACTTGTCTCCTCTGGTTGGCATGTGTCAACTAACCTGTTCACCTGAGTCTTGTGTGGAACCACTGTGTCCTTGTTCTGTGGCTCTGCTGGAGGTCTTTCTGTATCACAAACTTCTATTCCTTCAACAACCTGCTTCTTTGCTGGCATTTTCTGAGATTTCTCTTTTTTATTTGATGCTAGGCGTTTCAGACTTTATAACGGTCTTGGGCTGATCCTCAGAAGGTCTTAGTGGCATCATTTCGACCACTGTCACTGAAGGATCGTTCAGAAATCGTTCTAGCTCTGGGGGGAAATCCCCAAATGTGACCAACGCGTGGTTAGTGTGGCCAGAGCTAGTTTTGGCAGTGTTCGCTGGCTCAAAATATGTTTGCTGAACTTTGACGTCTCCTAACTCCTGCGTGTTTTTAGGCGGAGGGATCAAAATTTCAGACGTTCTCTCAATTTGTATTATTTGATGCTTCTCCTCTTTCAACACTTTTAACAGTACCGCCTCCCGCGCTTCGGACTCTTGTGCGGCACTTTTAAAGTCTTGTATCTGCTTGTCATGTTGGATTTTCCATTCACAAAAGCGTCTTTGATTTTCCGACTGGGCCTCTGACCACTGTCTTTCTCTGGCATGAACGGCGGACAGCCAGAACCTGTCCCGCTCCTGACGCCATCTTTCTCTCTGAACGAGAATTTCTCTCTCCTCTCTCCACTGTGTCTCTCTGGCACGGAGCGCCTGTATCTCCTGTATCAGACTGTCTTTATCCGCAAAGGCTTTAGTGCTTTCTGTAGCACTGTAGGACTTGTGGCCGTAGCTAAAGTTGGGAGTGTTCGCTGGGTCAAATATATTTGCTGAACCTTGACTTCTTCGAACCCCTGCGTGTTTGTAGGCTGAGGGATTAACATTTCAGAGGTTTTCTCAATTTCGATTATTAGATCCTCTTCCCTCCTTTCAACACTTTTAGCAGTAGCTCCTCCCGCGCTTTGGACTCTTGTGCAGAGTTTTCAAAGTCTTGTATTTGCTGATCATGTAGGACTTTCCAGTCCAACCAGCGTCTTTGATTCTCCAACTGGGCCTCTGACCATTGTTTTTCTCTGGCATGAAAGGCGGACAGCCAGAACCTGTCACTGTCCTGCCGCCATCTTTCTTTCTGAAGGAGGAAATCTCTCTCCCATCTCCACTGTCTTTCGCTGGCATGGAGCCCCTGTATCTCCTGTATCAGCCAGTCTTTTTTCGAGAAGGCTTCAGCACCTTCTGTAGCACTGTAGGACATGTTTTGGGCGTTTTCCATTTCGTTAATGTCACAAAGGTTGTAACAACTAAATAAAACTGTATCAAAACAGTCCGAAATGTGCTTCACACAGCTGCTCTGAACGAATCACGATGTGAAATGAATGTTTGGGAGACCAGATGTGACAGACAGAAACCATAGCGATACCAAAACATTCCAGTATGGAATCGTGTCATGTGATTTTGGAAAATCCATATATGGGCACATTTTGGAATAATGTGCCCATTGTACTGTTGCTAGGAGACAAGGTAGATTCCACTTTCCCAGGTCACAGGTCATGGTACATTATCCATGACACCAAATTTACACGGGATTTCAGTCAACAGAAAACTACTGTAGGCTAAATGATAATAATGATTTGACTAAAAAACAAAGTCAAAACGTAAGTCAGTAACGTAAGTCAGTGCTTTATTTGTCATTGTTCAATTGATCAACAGAATTGCATAAATATTACAGTTTTCAATTTCAGTTAGATTAGATTAGATTAGATTAGATTTTTATTTGCACATATAACATTTAAAATACAAGTTTACAAATCCATAAAAGAAGATGAAAAAAATACCGTGCGGGAGAGAGTGAGAAGACCATAAGGTCTTATAAAACCATCTCCCCAAAATTCCATTAAACAGGCATAAAATAAAATGAACAAGCAAGACAATGGTTACAATGACACATCAAGCATTTAATGTATCAATTGAACAGTGTAAACTTATTTACAGATCATTATTTTCAGCTCTCTTTTGAAAGAGTTCATAGTAGGTGTAGTCTTTAGAGCGGGGGCTAAATGATTCCAGAGGGAAGGCCCTCTGTATTTGAGTGTATTTATAAATATTTATGCAATAGATGTTAACATTAAATATTGTCAAAATGTTATATTTTATGAAAAGAGGAGCAGATGAAGAGAATCTATTTGAATTATTCATAATTCTTAAGAATTTCTTTTGTATTAATAAAATCTTATTTAGATATGTTTGGCATGTTGCACCCCAAACCATATTACAGTACATGATGTTTGGATAAATTAAACTATAATATAATGTTATCATACATGAAGTATCAATTAAAGAGCGAACTCTACTCAGTATACCAACAGATTTAACTATTTTCTATAAACATGTTGAATATGATATTTCCAGGTTAGCTTTTGGTTGACAATGACACCTAAAATTTGGTTTGATTCACTTGGCTAATTTTGAAGCCATCAATTGATACCTCTACGTCCTTTTGTTTTCTTGTAATTTTTTCTGCAACTGTGAAGCACTTTGAATTGCCTTGTGTATGAATTGTGCTCTACAAATAAACTTGCCTTGCCTTGCCTTTTGATAATCTCCTTTGTTTTTTGAGCTAAAAATCATAAAGTTAGTTTTTTGTATATTAAGAGAGAGTTGATTTACTTTAAACCATTTAGAAATATTTTGTAATTCTTCATTTGCTTCTCTTATCAATATGTCAAAGTTAGAGTGAGATAATAGGAGACAAGTATCATCTGCAAACATGAGCGGCATAACATTTTTAGAAACATCTCTTAAATCATTGATATAGATTAAGAATAAAAGGGGTCCCAAAATGGACCCCTGCGGCACCCCGCATAGTAGTTTTCCCCTATTTGAGCTAAGATTGTTAACATAAACAAATTGCTCTCTCTCGTCCAAATAGTTTTGCACCCATTTTAAAGCTATACGTTTAATACCATAATTTTATAATTTTGTTAAAAGAATATTATGATCTACTGTGTCAAATGCTTTTGATAAATCTAAAAATATACCCATAGTGTTATTTTTTAATGCAATTTACATGGGATTTCAATCAACAGAAAACTACTGTAGGCTAAATAATGATAATAATGATTTGACTAAAAAAACAACCCTGATGTGTACAAGTCTTTTCATGGTTTAGCACCAAAGTACATCTTTGACATGTTAGAGCCGTATGAACCATCTCGGGCCCTGAGAACTTCAGGGAGGGGTCTCCTGGTGGTTCCCAGAGTCAATAATAAACACGGTGAGGCTGCGTATCAGTTTCATGCAGCTAAAGTCTGGAACAGTCTTCATGAGGATGTGAGACAGGCCTCAACTCTGACAATGTTCAAATCCAGGCTGAAAACAGCTCTTTTTACCCGTGCATATGAAAACTGAAAGTATTTTATCTGCACTCTTGCCCTTTACTGTAACTGATTAACTTTATGTTGATGTTTTATTGATTGATTTTTATCTGTTTTCTTGTAATTTTATGCAACTGTGAAGCACTTTGAATTGCCTTGTGTATGAATTGTGCTCTACAAATAAACTTGCCTTGCCTTGAGATACCATTTGACATTGAACTAACTCAGAGGGGTGTTTAAGGGTGTTTAAGTGGAACACCCCTCCGCTTTAGTTGAAGTTAGTGCAGTCCAATCCAGCGGAGACAAGTGTCCGCGCGAGTAAAGAGAGAAAGAGGCAGGTAGGAAAGTGGACAAATAAATATTTTATCTTCATAACTTGGTGCTGATTGTGGAGTTGTATCAGGCTCAGACTGTGTGCGCAGCGGCCCATTTAAAAAGAGTGTTAAAAAAAAGCGTTAGAAAATGTCAAAGCCATACTTAAACCAGGGACCTCCTGCACCAGAGACTAGCGCTCTATCACTGAGCTATAAACCCACAGAAAAGTGGGCCGGTCTTCTCTAAATTCCCGGGCCGAATGAGGTCCCAGCACGCCACTGTCTCTGGACGTAAGAGAAAAGAAAATTAAAAATCATGCTTCGGAAATGTAATAATACTCTTTGGGTAATGAAAAAATACAAACACAAAGGCACCGGTAGTCGTAGAAAAGGTTAAATCATCGACTGGACTGGTAAAGTTGAGGACATTTCGCTTCGAGTCACAGAAGCTTCTTCCTAGCTCTTTCGGTCATAAAAGACACTAATACCAAGACTGGAGCGGTCTAAGGGCTCCTCCCAGGAAGAGGGAACCAAAACAGCCAAACATTCCTATTCAAGTTGTTTACAGTATCATTCAAATAGCAGGTTTAACAAGGATAGCGTCTTTAACTCCCCTTTCGAACCATCTCTTTTCCCTAGCTAAGATTTTAACCTCTTTGTCTTCAAAAGTGTGGTTAGTGGCTTTCAGATGGACACACTTTTGACACCACACCTTTGATGACAAAATGGTTAAAATATTAGCTAGGGAAAAGAGATGGTTCGAAAGGGGAGCTCTCCGTGTTAAACAACAGAAAGCAAAGCCTCAATAGAAGGGGTGGACTGAGGCAGGCCCTGTCCTTCATCTATAACGGCCTATTGAGAGCAGGTGAACGACCCACTTTTCTTAAGGCTAATGGGTCGTCTACATCCTTTGACTCAGAACAAAGACCTGCTAGTTGAGTGATACTGTAAACAACTTGGTTAGGACTTTTTGGCAGTTTTGGTTCCCTCCTCCTGGCAGGAGCCTGGGTCATCCTCAACTTTATCATTCTCTCGCAATGTAACATTCATTCTGGTAATGTATAAACACATTTTGGTGATATAAAACATGTTCTGGTCATAAAAAAATAAAAATAAAATAAAAAATAAAACATCACTGGTAAAAATAAGTCTGTGGTAATGTGGCCTAATGAAAGAAGACTGTAAGAAGAGTTTCAAAAACAGCTTGATTTCAAGGTTTGAACAGATGAGCGTGAGAAGACGCTTCTTGGTCGAGAAGCAAACCACCCAGTCCAGTTGGTGACACTGAAAACATTTACTAGGGTATATATTTGTATTAACAAACAGTTGTGCTTGATTGTTTTCAGTGTGGTGAAGGGTCGAATCTACCTGTTCGGTGGCGTGTCCTCTGCTGAAGACTCCGAATGTCTCCCGGACGTCCACTGCTTCGATATCGGTGACTTTTAAAAATCTGCTGTGGAAATACGTTTTGCTTTCATTCATTACATTTATTTCAGCCTGTGCAGTAAAGATCCATGTATCCAATCGTGCAAATTATTTCAACAGAAGACACGGAAGATCAATATCCTAATTTAATAAAAATAGAAATTATTCTCTCAACATTTATTGTCAGTAACTTGAGCACAATGAGCTTTAAAATGCTTCAACCTGTCAGTCAGTCAAACAGACAATGGAACACTTGCCTGTTCCAAATCATAAATAAACTCACACTGAATTTACATTAATATACAGTAACCAAAATATGTGAAAATAGGAAGAATAGAGCAACCTTTTGGTTTTATCATGGGGCAAAAGATAATAATATTACAAATCAACGATATTAAGAAACTACAGCACCACTTATGTTAAAGAACACATTCATCATTCATTCATTAGGGCCGGAACTTTTTTAAATGAATTCCGATTAATTAATTACATAAGGGTTAATATGATAAAACATCCATCCATCCATCCATCCATTTTCTTCCACTTGTCCGTTGCCGGGTCGTGGGGGCAGCCGCCGGAGCTGCCCAAATCACATTGCACCAGCCCCCCATGGCTCCTTCTGCAGGTGGTGGGTCCACGGAAGGACGGCCTCACGGTTCAAACCGGGCCTGTTGGTCTCTCCTAGGGGCTACCAGTGTAGGCAGACACTGGAGGCAATGTGGGTGAAGTGCCTTGCCCAAGGACACAACGACAATGTGCACCGTCAGGAGGCGGGATTCGAACCCACGACCTTCCGATCATGAGACGACCCGCTCTACCATCTGCGCCACTGTCGCCCCATGATAAAACATATTAATCAAAATTATTTAATTAGTTAGTGCTCGTTGTAGTCAGCAATGCCTGTAGCACATATGCCTCAGCTGACCGCCTCAGCCAACAGCAATAGCGCACTGTTGTTTGTACGCAAGATACCAACTTCGTCTTGAGCAACACTTGAGCAATCAGGCTCTTGCAAAGTTATAATATTACTGTTTACATACAATATTCGTTCCTCATTGGGCTGTGCATCTTTATGCGTAGGATACAGTTCATCATGCATTCGGTGATAGATTTTGAAATTCAGGTGAACTGTCTGTCACCTTTGTTGGCAGCTTAAAGAGGGGGTATTATGCTTTTTTCAATCACATAGCACCAGTCTATAGCATACTACAATGATGACGTAACCTTCTGTTGGTCTGTATATGCAGTAAATTAAAATAACTGCCTTGAATAAAATTGCTCTCTCAAAATGGCTGTACTGAACGTCTTGAAATAGGCCTCTGTCTCTTTAAGAAGCTTTCCGACACGCCCCCTTCAGCACACTGCTGTGGCATCTAAACACTACTGTGCGGGGAGGGGCTCTGCTGAGCTGAGGAGCAGTGGTTGGTGGCTTGGCTGGTGACGAAAGGTCCAGAGGCGTCTCCAGGAGGTGGGGGCGTTCCTAGGAGGACTGAGGCATAGCTACACCTAAAATGGCTGCCGTCTAAGTTTTTACTGATTACTCAAAAATATGTGAATGAGCCAAGGCAACACTCCAGGCATGTGTTTAATGAGGGAATGACATAATAACATGTATAAAGCTTGAAAAAGTCGATTTTACATAATACCCCCCCTTTAAAGCCAAAAACAAGTGTTCTGTCAAACTTTTTTATTCACACAGTTAAGTCGACATAAACTTATTTAAAAAGGTACTCCAGGTCAGTCCCCTCAAACACACAGCCAATTGAATGTTCATTTCCGCCTGCTTTAGTCCTGGTTGAGTCCTGGTTCAGTGCTCATGTCTCCCAGTGTCTCTGGAGTGGAAGGCGCTGGATGTCCAGGGGCTGCTTCTCCAGACGGTGGGACATTGCTCTGCTTCCGTCGGAGAAAACATCTACGTCTATGGAGGAACTTCAGCAGGAACTGTCTCAGATGACCTCCTGGTCTTCAACACAGGTCATCCTCTGCTCAGTCTGACCCTCTCCTCTGCATCCTCCTTCCACTGATAGCAATGAAGATGACATTATTTTAGCCAGAACTGTGCGTTTAGTTTTACACCTTTGCATATTTCAGCTGCGCTCTGCTGCTTTCCTCAAAAGTGTCACAGGATGTCGCTGTGTCCTGTCTGCTTGGTTGATTTTAAACTGATTTTGGTACGATCTTCCGACAGCACCATCGTACGACTTCTTCTTCTGGACTGTATCCCAGGTGTGAGAAAGTTGGTATGCCCTCCTCGTCCCGGGTTTATTGTCTTGAGTGCCTCTCACAGTCGTCGGAAATTAGCGGTTCTTGCTCTGCTCTGCATGTTTCATATGTGCCTGGTTAACAACTAGTTAACCATCATTTGTATCATAAGGCTGCTAACGCTCTAAGCCTATCCAGGAAGTGGTAATGTAGGGCGCTAAACGTGACAGCAGAGATCGAAAAGCTAAAGAATTGGGCTTTTATATCCTAAGAGCAAGTCTTTTGAACGGCTCTTTGAAATAAATGGATCCAAAAGACTCAGCTCCCAGTTAGAGCCATAAATCCCATCTCTCCTCCAGCCTACTAATCTAGCAAGGATAGTTGTACCATATAGCGGCATAAATCTGTATTGGGTACATATTTTTATTGATAGACGTCTTGTGCTCACTCCTCCCCATTCACGTAAAAACAAAAAATGTATGTCCCACTTTCTGATAAATGCTTTAAAATAAAACATATGGATGAGACATTTTTCCCTCTTCTTGTAAAACAATTGCTGAAACTAAATAATGTATCGTAAAGCATTGAGCTATTACATCAGACAGCTTAAACAGTCGGCACAAAGTTTGAGACATACCATGAGGTCCAAGTGGTGCTGTAGGTGATGCTGAGTTCCTGGTGCAGGTCCCGCAGACACTGGCTGAGTTGGCTGATCATTGTTTGTGGAGGTTGATGCACCTGATAGCAGAAATAGTTAAAGCCAGTTTTTATTATAATAAAGGGCCTTCATCATCAACCAAGTCTATTATCCACAAGAACAATCATAAAAATCACAATTGAATAAGCATATTTCTTAATTAACATAATATTCCTTCTAAAAGTAAACAATTATCAGACAAACACAGCTCCTGGCTGATTTTGATTTGACAACCTAAACATCACACATTATAACGGTAGAATATTCAGATGAGTGCTGCTTAGTGAGGACCCCCAGACCTCATCCACCTTTATCAGATTATAGTGACTGTTTAGTTTAGTTTAGTTTATTTATTTGTTTGAGCAGTTAACCTGCTCAAAGGGAGTGGGCTGAAGCCAAAGGCTTATAAGCGCCCACCCCAAAATAAAAATAGTAACATTACATTTAATATTTACAAGGTAGCAAATCATAAACAAAGGAACATAGGGCAAAGTAACAATAAATGATGAAGAATAAGACAAAAACAACAGCAAAATAAAGAACAAAAGAATGTGCTACTTTTATGTTATAAAGGTGCATTCATACATATTATACTCTGAGATCTTGCTACTTCCCAGTTGTCATTACTATCCTCAATATAATTTAATTTGGGTTTAATTATCATTAATTATCATTATTAAAGGTGCATTAATACATATTATATTCTGAGATCTTGCTACTTCCCAGTTGTCAATACCATCCTTAATATAATTTAATTCGGGTTTATTTATCATTATTATTATATTTGTTTAATTGAGTTATATGTGAAGTGTGATGTAAGCCCTGCATATTGAGGTGCATTAAAAAGCCAGGGTGTAGAACGGGCCAGTTGAAGAGGGCAGTAACTCCCCCCTCAACAAACCCCCACCCAGCCACTGTGTGAAAATTAAGCAGTGCCACCATGGAGGGGAGACTGGATACGGCGACACTGAAGCACTAAACCCGAACACCGGGAGTAACATCTTAACTTTGGTCCTATCGGCGTATTCTTTAACTATATAGAGAGAAGATGGAGACTCGTTCTATTAAAGTCCAAATCATTATTTTATTCCCTGAATTACAATCTAAAACAAAAGTCATCTTGGGCACAACATGTCGGTGGTTCAGCGAGGAGGAGGCGAAGAGCGGGAGGAGCCCCGTGCATGGCCTTTTATAAACACAGGAAGTAGGCGTCTCCTTGTTGAAGAACCAATCAGCGCCCTTAGAATGCTTCTTCTGCTGCGCAACCTGACTCCGCATTATAACGCACTGCCCCCAGTGGATATCAGAATAAAGACAACAGCAATACAGCAAAATGTCAGCCCAATTCAGAACAACCCCAAAAGCACAGATTACAATCAACACAGTTTCATATAATCACTAAAGCCTATTATGATGGGCGAACACTGTCAAGCTGGCTGCTATGTGCTGGTGCTAGCTGCTCTTTCCTGCTCTGTACTTTTGCATTTCTTCCTTCAGAAGAATTCCTGCACTGTGATTTCTTCTCATACTTTATGTAACATGTAATTCATACACACATCAAATATATCCTTCCACAATACTACTTGACCTGACAGAAGCCTTCACAGCTAACAATCCTAGCATGCAAAAAGTAAAATGTCACAGTTAGCAGCTTGTGTAAGAAATATATTGTAACTAAAATGACTTACATTTAGTAAAGGACCACTGACTTCAAGAACCGGGCTGCTCATCGGTCATTGCTCAGAGAAGAATGTGTTTTTCTTCACATTTTATCCAGTGTGCTCGGCAGATATGGCGGATTAAGCACACTATCGCCACCTGGAGGATATGTGCGTGCCGCTATCCCACCCTTCGTGCGCACAGCGATTTTTAGGTTGTTTTTTTTAAGGAGCGCCTGAGGATTGATTTGTCTCTTTGTTACAGTGTCCCTAAAGTGGACTCCGGTGAAGACGTGTGGTTCCATCCCTCCTGCTCTGTAAGTACTTCAGTCCTGGTTTGGTCCTAGTTCAGCTCTTGGTTCAGCCCTGGTCTCTGTTGTAGCTGGGGGCAGAGCTGTGCGTTGGTGGGAGAGCAGATCTTCATGTTTGGAGGTTTCGGAGCGACAGGAGACTTTAGCCCGGACCTGTACGTGCTCCACACAGGTGAGTGTTTAGACCAGGTGTGGGAACCTAATTTGAAAGAAGAATGCCGCATCTAAACTACAGGATTAGCAGCTTTGACTGAAACGACTGAAGGATTGAGACTTTGATTTGATTGTGATTGCTCTCGCAGGGAATCTGGTGTGGGAGAAGTTTGAGGTGAGGGGAGAGATCCCAGCGGTCGCTACAGGGCACACTCTCTGTGCCCATCACGACAAGGTACTACGACTGCTACAGTATTAGGTGGTTTCGCACCGTAGGAACCTTTCACCGTTGTTGGTGACTTACCAGCCCTCATTTTGACTGGCTTTGGAACAGGAGCGTACAGAAGGGCTGGACCACTTTTAGAGGGACTGTTTCAGCGCCTGTTTTGGGGTTGCACTATTTGAGCAAGAGATGTGTTTAGACAGTTTGTGAATCACTGCATTTGGCAATTACATTCATGTTTATATGTAATGCACAATTCAGCCGGTAATTTAAAGCCAGGACTCTTGGCCTGGAGACTAGTTGCCTAGGCGCATTGAGTCGCCTTGTGTACGAAATGCGCGGTATAAATAAACACGCCATGCCTAGTTGGAGACTTAAGTTGCCGCTGGTCAGGGAGACGTGTCCATGAAGTCCCCTGGAAATAATGTTCGATTGCACGGAGACTTGAAAAAGTTTCAATGCGCGTGTGGTCTCAAACAGTTGTGTCGCAAATAGTATTTGTTGTCCTCAACCTGTGAGACGTTTCTGTGACGTCCCAGCAATGTCTCCGAGACCTGTCGGATACAAAGGAGATCTCAAAGAGACTCCATACGTCTCTTTGAGATCTCCTTTGTATCTGTTTGCAACGTTGCCACAAATGCTGATTAGATTAAATCACTAAACCTGCCTGATTTCCTCCATTTTGCTACCATTACAGCTGCTGCTAAAGAACAACTTCTACTATTACTAGTAGGGAAAACATTTAGTCTTCTGTATCTGTTTGCAGGACTTGTATCTCTTTGGTGGGAGAATCGTAAGTGAAGATGGAGCTGAGACCAATTCCAACGAGATCCACAAACTCAGCATCGGTCAGTCACACACACTTATATACTGTACATATACTGGTAGTTGTGGTTAGCCTCTCGTGCCACAGGAAGGTTGATTCCTGAAAGATGTGGGTCCATAACTTTCTTGCTTCTCTAAAACAAGATGCTGTAGTCATCACTCAGAAATATTTTTTTTTAAATAGTTTTTATATATGCTTTTAGCAAAAATGAAGTGGAAGGTTCCTCTGTATGTGGGTCTGCCCCCGACGAGACGCCAAGGACACACGGCTTTTATACTGCACAGCCATGTAAGTAAAATTACCACTACTACTACTCCATTCATACTGCTCCTGTCCTTGATCCTAAAATGTATCAAATTCCCGGCCCCAAAGTATTTATCATATTCTACAGCAACATGATTCTAGTTCCAGCTAACTTCCTCAATTGCTCTCAATTGTTTTGATCATGTTGTGTGGAGTTTGCCCAGTCCTCTTTAATACTGGCGCTAGAGCCTGACCATTGATATATAACCTCCAAAAAAGAGCCACGTTTGCTCTCTCTCTTGCCGTGTCGTATTTTATTAATGATAAATGGCTAAATCGCCATTTATCATAAATGCCCCATCATCTGATGTCATCTGACGCGCGCGTGCTGCAGTTTGGTGCGCACTGGCCTTAAGGTGTGCCCAACCACCCTGGGAAGGAAACAAATTTTGGCCGCCTGTATTCACACTCTCTGTGTTCTTTGTACAAGTCAATTCGTATTTCAGATATTATGAAAACAGACGTATTTACATCGTACTTGTGTTGACTTTGATTAATTATTTTTTATTCTATGTTTAAGGCAAGGCAAGGCAAGTTTATTTGTATGGCACATTTCATGTACATGACAACTCAATGTGCCTCACAGCAACACCAAACACAATAAAAAATACAATAAAAACATTAAAACACACAATCAAAATCAATAAAACAAATCAATCCATACAATTACATAAAAAAATGTATATACTAAAATTCATTAAAATAAAATCAATCTCCATAGGCAGCAGTAAAAAGGTGTCCTAACAGCCTGGACTTAAAAATACTCAGGGTTGAGGCCTGTCTCACGTCCTCACTGAGGCTGTTCCAGACCTTTGCTGCATGAACCTGAAATGCAGCCTCACCGTGTTTGGTGGTGCCTCTAGGAACCACCAGGAGACCCCCCCTGAGGATCTCAGGGCCCGAGGTGGTTCATACAGCTGTAACATGTCAGAGATGTACTTTGGTGCTTGACAATGAAGGGACTTATACACAAGCAGAGCTGTTTTAAACTCTATTCTCTGAGTGACAGGAAGCCAGTCCAGAGACCGAAGCACTGGACTAATATGGTCGTATTTCCTGGTTTTGGTCAGGACTCGAGCCGCAGCATTTCGGATATACTGCAGTTGTCTAACAGCTCGTTTGGAAAGGCCAGTGAACAGGCCGTTACAGTAGTCTAAACGGCTAGAGACAAAACCATTAATTAGTCTCTCCAAGTATGGTTTTGACACTATTTTTTTATTGTGGCAACGTTTTTTAGATGGTAATAGGCCACTGATGTAATGGACTTAACATGACTGTTAAAATTCCATGATTACCCCTAGATTTCTAACTTGACTTTTGGGTCCCAGTGAAAGAGCTTCGAGATGACCAACGACAACCTCTCTGTGTTTTTGTGGGCCAAAAACAATGATCTCAGTTTTATCTGTATTTAACTGGAGGACGTTTGATGCAATGACACAGTGTATCTACAGGCCCATGTTCACCCACTGTTAGTGAAACATAGATCTGAGTATCATCTGCATAATTGTGATAGGACACATTGTTACTAGATATCAATTGACCTAATGGAACAAGATTGAACAAAGGGGCCCCAAAATCGACCCCTGGGGAACCCCACAGGTCAATGCCATTTGGTCTGAGACACAGTTTCCCATTGCGACATAGTAAGTTTGTTTGTTAATTTAAGTAAAAAAGAATGGGGGCAGCACAGTTGAAGGTGATAGCTATAGTCTAGTTCCAAGTGATCCTTTGAAATGTGAGATGTGTTTTTACACAAGTTCAGCCTTTTTTTGATGCAAATGGAACTTTCCACTCACAAAACATTTCACATGACAACTACAACAACGAAAAGTTATTATCAGACAATAAAACATTTGTTTGCATTGGGTTGACAGCTGTACGTATTCGGGGGCGGGACGAAGACCGTGATTTCAACGAACTCAAAGTCATGAAGCTTATCAATCCTTCAGAGAGACAACCAGGTACTAAACCAGGACTGAACCAGGACTAAACCAGGGCTTAACCAGGTCTTTGTTTCGTCAGTGATGAAGGGGATTCTGTCAGAGTTTGGTCTGCAAGGAGTCAGCCACAGTTTCACTCCGACTAAAACACCAAACGTCCGCTATGACATCACTGAGTCCCTCCCAACCAATCAGAGCAGAGCAATAGCTGCCAGTCCCCAGGTTTGTCCACACCAGGATCCTTCTTCAAATCCATTTAGACCATGGTTCAGTCCTGGTCTTGTTGCAGGTCGGGCCTCACAGAGACTTTGGTTCTGTTCGGGACGAGGCCATGAGAATGATTCAGACTGCCTTTCAACTGCTGGACCAGGAGTTCAACAAGCTGGACAGGTACTGGAACTTTAGTCCTGGATTGATCTCGCTGTAGTGGGTGTCCTCTTTACATGTCTGATGTCAACTCTTGCTGTTCTGCTCTGGTTTGGCTGAAAACTAATCAAATGTCAAACAAGCCTATACTGTACATATGTATGGTATGTATGTATTTATTTCAGAGAGAGGAATGAAGTGTCTCGAACGGCAGCGGATCTTCAGAGAGACCGAGAGCAGCTTGAGGCACTGAGGCTCCAGCAACTACAGGTCGTGGTTACGTAAAATATGTGTGTTAACAAAAAATACAGATGTACAAGGAGCTTTCTGTCCATTGGAGCACCGATGTACTTTGGGGCCGGTCAGACCAAATGCAAGAACAACCGCACCGGCCCACATTAGAAACACTATCATCCACTGTAGTGCAGATGATTATTAGGATCTACAGTAATTAGACTGTTGGACCTCTCAATCAAGGCTTAAGGTTAATCAAACTTTATTTATGAAATGTTCTTTATAGAAAATGTAACACAAAGTGCTGTACAGATTAAATACACAGTGCTAATGCTTTCTTAGGTTATGGTGCTCAGATAATCTCTTATAATGAGCAGTGAGGCCAATTTCCTGGGTATACCGTTAGTCATGGCTCCACCACATTACATTTGTCAATATAAGTTAAAATAGTTTATTTTAACATCCTTCAGGACCCAGAGAATCTTATGTTGTGTTCCAGTTTGGTCGTAAGTCGGAAAATCCGACCAGGAATAGATGTCACAGTTTCACATCTGCATGAATAAAACAGCCGTGCAAACACTGTTCAATGCCATTCAGTCACGGTGGCCTCAGTGTGGGAACATTTGATGGCAGATGCACAGTGCGTCATGAGCGTATAGCTGGACGTACAGCGATATCCAGAGGCAAACACCGCGGCCGCAACTTGTGACTAAACTCAACTAAAGCAGAAGAATGTGTTGAATGATTTGTTTTCATATTTCAGGAGGTGCGTGAGATGGTGGAGCGACACCGCACACAGAACGAGGCCTGGCTCCGAGCGCGAGCCGAGGAGAACGACCGCGAGAGACGAGAGCTCAGCCGCATACAGGTCAGTGGTACGGAATAAAGTACTATTACTGCAAAAATGTACAGTAAAAATTATATTACTGCAACATATATAGGAGAGATATATAGAAAAGATCTGATGCATTGTACCAAATTATATCATGTAAATTGATTTATACATTACAGTTTCATTGTCATCATTTACTTTTTTGGTAGGGTCAGTGCAAGTTAATGAACAAGCCACACTGGATTGTAGCCTTGGACTAATTTCCATCCATTGTCCCCCATGCACACTCTCAAACACACTCTCATTCATCCTGGCCTATTGTACATGTTTTTCGTGGTAGGGGAAACTGGAGTACCCAGAGGAAACCTACGCAGACACGGGGAGAACATGCCCCCGGTGCCTGTTTTTTAATCATGAGGAGGAAAAAGACCTGACGGCTCCCTGTAGATACTGGATTATTGAACAAACAGACAATTCATGAGGATTTCAGCTGCATCAGATCAGGTCGGTCAGAGGTTTATCAGTTCACAATCTTTTGTAAACGTCTGTCATAATGCTAAACTCTGACTGTGTTAGCCGCTAACTGTTGCAGCGTCTGCTGCTTCAAACATTTGCGACCCCTGCACGTGTTTGTGTTTACATGGTGAGGGGGCAGGTGAGGGTAAGGGGTGTGTTGGGGGGTGTATCGTGAGTGGCGAGGGAGGTGCGGCGCTCGTCTGCTTCTGCGGGGCAAAATTAGCGAAGGTGGCGCATCTAGTGATGCGATGTGGGAATGCAACACTAGCTAAGTGTGGCTTTAAAGTGGCTTTAAAGTAAATGGAACCATGAAAAAGCAGACAAGAGCGAGTCCATCAATTAGGCCTGTTACGATCACCAAATCTCAAATTCTATAGGCAGGAAAATATTGCGAGAAACGATATTATTGAGGACTAAAAGTATGTATTAACTATTTTCAATGGCACATTAGTTATTTATTTATTTGGTCGGGACAGTGCATGTTAATGAACATACATGGGTCTGTCTCATGCATGTAAACAAGCCACACCAGATTGTAGCCTTGGACTAATTTCCATCCGTCGTCCCCCATGTGCACTCTCAAACACACTCTCAGTCATCCTGGCCTATTGTACATGTTTTTAATGGTAGGGGAAACCTACGCAGACACGGGGAGAACATGCAAACTCCACACAGAAAGGCCCCGTCCCTGGTGGGAATCAAACCCGGACCTTCTAGCTGTGAAGCACAAGTGCTAACCGCTGTTAGTGTCTCGCGACTCCCTTGGGGGTCCTGACCCCCAGGTTGAGAACCACTGTCATATACAATTAAAAGGGTGAGACACTGCGGGCGAAGTGGGAAGATGTTTTAAAGACATCAATTATAAACTTTTGCAGTAAAGAAAAAGAAAATGTGTACATTTTAGTCAATTTCACATTATTTATATATTTATACAAAGGCATTATATGTAATGTAATTAAAAATATCTTATGTGCAAACTGAAACGATAATAAAAAAAACAATAGGTCAAATATACATTTTTGGGGGGTTATACATTCTGGGAAAAACTATTTGTTTTTGAAGTCCCCATACAAAGATTTGTCTGTGCCCCCTTAATAAAACAATGTAAAAATAAAGTGCATTGTTCCTCAATAACCTGTTCATGATGATACGACTTTATAAATGAATCTATTGCTGATTGTTGTGAGAAAATGAAAGCGTGACCAAAGTTGTGGTAACACTTTATAATAATGGTACATGAGTTCATGCATGATTTTCATGAACTTATGCATGAATTAATGCATGATTTCATGACACATTCATGCATTACTAAATCATGACTTCTCAGGAACAAACATGATTACATGTTGGTTCATGGATGAATTCATCAATTAATTAAACATCTAACTACTGTAATGAATGTACATGAAAATCTTAATGATTCATCATGATCATGAGGATCACATAAGAATACCATGAATTCACTGAAACAGCAATGAAATGACAATAAAATGATCAACCAATCATGATCATGAGGATCATGCATGAACATCATGACTCATATGGCGGAAACCTACTTGCAAATGATGTCCCCTCAACTAAAGTGGTGCATTACCCTAAACTTAACCTGTTATAGACCACCTTAGTGATGAAGAAGAAGCAATGATTTCTGGATTGTTTCCTCAATTGGAATTTTTGTGTTGAAAAAACCTTTATTACAAATTATAAAGTACAGCATAACCAAATAAGATCTCCAGAGCTGGTTTTTAGGATAATGCACCATTTTAGTTGAGGGGGAACAATCATAATGAAATTAAGGATTAGCAAATGATACGTTCATGATTACTGTAAATTTGAGCCTATAAAGTTATACTTTATGTTCTTGTTTGCAAGTAGGTTTCCGCCATATGAGTCATGATGTTCATGCATGATCCTCATGATCATGATTGGTTGATCATTTTATTGTCATTTCATTGCTGATTCAGTGAACTCATGGTATTCTTATGTGATCCTCATGATTATGATGAATCATTAAGATTTTCATGTACATTCATTACAGTAGTTAGACATTTAATTCAGCAATGAATTCATCCATGAACCAACATGTAATCATGTTTGTTCCTGAGAAGCCATGATTTAGTAATGCATGAATGTTTAATGAAATCATGCATTTATTCATGCATAAGTCCATGAAAATCATGCATGAACTCATGTACCATTATTATAAAGTGTTACCAAAGTTGTTTCAACACATCTGCTCAGAAACCCAGTAAAAACTAAAAACAGTTCTCTGGGGATAAATGATTTAATTTATTTCCATGCGCACGATCAGCTGTTGATCAGCTGGAGCGCGGCTCGGTGCAGTGTTGAGGAGGGAGGAGGAGGCTCGCGGTGATCCACCTGTTCAAAGTGAAACGGGAAATATGTGGGAAATATAGCTGGCGGAGTACGCACAAGTCTCCTCTGATGCATCCTCGGTAAAACAGGCAGAGCAAGTTCTCATCCGGAGAGTTACAGCGAACTTGCTGAGAAGCGGACCTTGAATTGGAACAGGACTTGGGCTGCACGTGGTGATGACATTTCACGAGTCCACGAGCACACAAGTCTGCACAAGTAGGCTACACAGATTGAGAAATGGCCAAGGTGTCCTGGCCAGGAAAAACATAATGTAGTCCCGGAGCAAAGAGAGTAACATGAGGACATATGTAGCTGTTGTTGGACACTGGACGGAATACAAGCTAGTGAATAAAACAGTGAGTACATGCATCGTCATAAGTATGCAAATGACAAAAATAACAATAGAGAGACATCAAATGCAAAGAGTAAGCATCAGACATAGTCACACACACACAAAAAAACAGTGCAAGATGGGCAGAAAAATACTCATAATAAAATACTGATTTTTAAGAAAGGGTGAAACGTTTTTTTTTTTAAGTCTGTGTCCTCCTCGTGGCTCCATTTGAGCAGTATCAGTGACCATCACGGGTTGCTGAGGTTTGAATGACACATTATCATATGTACAAACTCAGACAGTAAAATTGATTCTCACGAATTTTCCACATTCCACATTTATGCTGTACCTTCTCAGGAGGAGGTGCTGTTGGAGCAGGAGCGGCTGAAGGAGCAGCAGGAGGAGGTGCAGAAACGCTCCGAGCACCTCCTCACAATCATGCAGCAGTTTAAAGGGATGTGAACATTAAATGTCACAGGTCAAAAAATACATTCCCCCACTGCGAGGACTGTCTGGAGTGAGCGTCAACGGTTCGATGGCCCAAGATGGCGGCTGCACCACAGTGCCACCAAGTCAGGGATTTTTTTTTCTGTTTTTGGAACAGAATGAAATGTTTAGTCAATTTAATTTCATATTAAATAAAACCAGGAACATCGGATAAACATGTAAGTCTTTAGATTTTATTCTGTTCACAACGTGTTCATTTGCTGGCAATAAACAATTGAAATGTTGGTTACGTCTAATAAATTAGACGTTTCATGGACCAAGTGCAGCATACATTGCTACCACAGTTGGCTATGTGTTTTGTCCTATTTAAAAGTGCCACTGACTCACCACAAGGAAGAGGTTTTGTCCCCGTCTTTTTGTAGTACAAGTGTTGAATTTGGTATACAATTTGCACATTTTTGAAGCCACAGAATTAGAAGAATACACTTATTTGTACCTTCTACTAGTGTGAATACTTAACACCGCATTCCAAATTATTATGCAAATGATATTTTTCAAAGATTTTCAAATCAAATCAAATTCACTTTATTTATCCGTTAGGAACTTCATTTGCAGAGGAAGTGCCAGTACAGTACAGTTTCTAAATTGTCAACGCAAATGACAGTCAGCATAATTTTCAAGTCTTCAACTGTTAAAGGATCATTTGAATGTGATTGAAAAAACCTCCCAATAATAACAGTATTTTTTTCAAAAATAAATATACTAAACAACTTACAATGTACTATTCCTTTTCGAGCTAGAATGTTTTCTTTTTTTAAATATCTTTTCTGGCTTTTGTGCCTCTGTTGTGTAGCTCGAAATAAAAAAATCAATCAATCAATCAAAATTATGCAAAACAGAACTGAAAATGCTAATGTGTTTGAATTTGCAGCATTAGGGGGTCATGTTTGCTGATCAAAAGCTATTTCAATCAAAAACAACTTAACAGGTTACATTTCTAACATATGACTCTTATTTGATAGCAGCTTCAAAATTCTAGCCTCCATTGAACCTCTGAGTTTTTGGAGAGTTTCTGCTTGGATTTCTTTGCAGGATGTCAGAATAGCCTCCCGGAGCTGCTGTTTGGATGAAAACTGCCTCCCATGGTAAAATGGTCTCAACTTATATAGCGCTTTTCTACCTACATTAGGCACTCAAAGCGCTTTACAGCAAGGATCCACTCACCCATTCATACACCAGTGTACCCAGACACTGGAGGCAAGGTGGGTGAAGTGTCTTGCACAAGGACACAACGACAGCATGCACCTTCAGGAGGCGGGATTCGAACCCCCAACCTTCCGATCATGAGACGACCCACTCTACCATCTGTGCCACCGTCGCATCCTCATCGATGTTTTGCTTGAGGCTCCAAAGGTTCTCAATAGGGTTGAGGTCAGGGGAGAGTGGGGTCCACATCATGAGTTTCTCTCCTTTTATGCCCATAGCAGCCAATGATGCAGAGATATTCTTTACAACATGACATGGTGCGTTGTGTTAAGTATGTCTGTGTCTTAATATATTTGCAATATAACTGTAGGCAGTATTACACTCGCATAACTGAGTGGAAAAGTACAGAAGAGAAAAATATGCAAAGCCTGTTGCAGCTCACACAACCACACATCCAAGGTCAAGCCAGGTGAAACAAATGTTGCAAACAAAGTACTGGACAGTCCAGACACAGGCATTGTCTTAAAGGGGAGGTATTATGTAAAATCGACTTTTTCAAGCTTTATATCATGTTATTATGTCATTGCCTCATTAAACACATGCCTGGAGTGTTGCCTTGGCTCATTCACATATTTTTGAGTAATCAGTAAAAACTTAGACGGCAGCCATTTTAGGTGTAGCTATGCCTCAGTCCTCCTAGGAACGCCCCCACCTCCTGGAGACGCCTCTGGACTTTTTGTCACCAGCCAAGCCACCAACCACTGCACCTCAGCTCAGCAGAGCCCCCTCCCCGCACAGTAGTGTTGTTTAGATGCCACAGCAGTGTGCTGAAGGGGGCGTGTCGGAAAGCTTCTTAAAGAGACAGAGGCCTATTTCAAGACGTTCAGTACAGTACAGCCATTTTGAGAGAGCAATTTTATTCAATTTTAGGCAGTTATTTTAATTTACTGCATATACAGACCAACAGAAGGTTACGTCATCATTGTAGTATGCTATAGGCTGGTGCTATGTGATTGAAAAAAGCATAATACCCCCTCTTTAACTGATACATTCGGCGTAGTCCCTCTTGCACCACCACCACTTGACCACTTCATATTAGGTAATAAAAGTGCCCAGAGCTCTCACAGGAAGGCGCTGCGGACTCCAAGGATGAAGCAACATCTACCAATCTTTTGTTTTGGTCTTTGTAAAATAACTTGATTTTTTATTAAATCTGTTAAACTTTTAATTATCTCAGGTGATCAAAGTATCGGGTCTTATAATAATAATTATAATAATACCAGGAGTAATTCGGCAGCCGCGCAGTGATATCTTCACTTTACTCTGCGGATGCCGAATTACTCCTGGTATTATTACGCTTTACAATATTGTTCCCCTTTTTATCCGCTTAGAAAATCCACGTTGTTTAATTTTGTGTAATTATACTTTGTAGTGTAACACTTCACATAACCATATTTAAATAGGGAAAACGTGGAAGAGTTTGGTAGCTTCTATCTTCACCTCGTTTGGAGCTATAGAGGAGAAGAGAGAGGCTAAATGCTAACGCCGTCTGTGCTGTGTTTACGTTACGGAAGGCACACGTGAAGACCAGACAGGTACACATGAACTCGTCAAAGCTAAGGTAAGAACATATCTCAGTATGTAAAAACGGTGGCCTATTCCTTTAATCACTGTCATATTTGTGTGTGTTCTCAGGACTAATCAGAACGACTCCTTTTTTTGTTCTTGTGGTAAAAAACGTGATCAGATGTATAAAACTACAATGATTATACATAGTAATGACATTTAGCAATTAGTTATGATATCAAAATGAAAAATACAATTTCTTCTTTCTCTGATAAAATAATTACAGGAGGGGCTTAGCCCACCTAGCCCATTGATACCTGCTGTCCCTGGATCCAAGGTGTACAAACATGTGACCAATTTTCACTGTGATGTTTTTCAGCTCCTTCGAGGCCAAAGAAGTTGTGGGAGAGCTTTTCCAATGCAGTCGCGATCACTTTCAGTTTTGGAGATATCGGGCCAGATCTTCCGCCAGGCGCTACAACAATGTTAGCATAGACAAAGTGGGGATCTGCGCACTGTGATTAAATCACTAGCACTAACATTTCATTTTATAACATCGCACACACTAAAGATACATAAATGTTTTATCCAATCATCATAAATAAATGATCAAGATTGTGAAACAGAGTCAGGTGTCCAATTTACTTTGGTAAAAATGTATTGATTTTGATTTATTTGTATTACAGTGCGGACAATAATAATAATAATAATAATGATCAAAATAAGACATGATCTTTCAAACTGCAGATGGTGCCATCTCAAAAAGCAACAGTCCTGAAACAGAAGCTTCTATCATAGTATCAGACAAAGTGCAAAGGGGACGGTGCATTCAGGCAGGACATGGCCCTTCACCATTGACGATCTCAAACTGGTGTCCCGCACAGCGCATGGCCCCAACGCACACAGGCTGACGGACTGAGTCATCTGGATCACAGTGATGGTGACACAGAAGGCACGGGCTGCATCTTTGGGACATTCCCCCAAGGACTTGCACTGGCACCGCTTCGACGCTACAATGGGAGACCAAACACAGCAGAACATCAGGAGAAGAGTGAAACACGTAAAACTACAGTTTCACTGATTAGAACAGCCTTTGTTCTGGGCAAGTAGAACAAAGGCTACTGGGAGTCAGTAGGTCCCATTTGCATTAACAAAGCCTTGAACTAAACCAGGTCTAATCTCAGGATTTAACCAGGACTACACCAGAGAGCTGTACTAGGAATAGGGCTTTAACTGTACGGAAGGAGACCGGCTTCCTTGATTTAGTTTTTGATTTACTATATGCTATTCTAATAATATAGTTGTAATAAATTACAATAATATATCAACATGGCCATAACTGGCATTATTATGACTAAACCAGGCAGCCATGGGGGTCTAAACAGTTTCAATGTGGAATGGGAAATTATAAACCATTTGCAATACAACAGCTCCCTCTGCTGGTTACATAAATACAGTCCAGATCATCAGACCATTTGAAAAAATGGCAAAAATCACATGTTGCATGGTTGAATGGATCGTAACAAGGTCCCAAGTACAACCTCCATATGTAACACGAAGATTTAAATGATATCGCTGCTGAGGTGGGACGTCATTTTTAATTTCTTAAAAGATCCCGAGGGTTATGGAACAAAAAAGTGGAAGACCCAAAAATAATGTCACCAGTGCTGAGCCGCTGGATCCGATCGGCTGTTCATCAAGACACTGGACGACCCTCGACGTCAACAACTGGACTCGTGTTCCTATCGTGTAATGTGGTCGGCAGAAAGACGCGACTAACCCCTGTCGCAGTATCAAACATTAGGGTATATCAAACATGATTTTATTAGGGTTGCACGTTTTCATATTTCTTTTTTAAGAGATAGTCGGCGCGCTTAATGGTTAATGATTGGTTAACCGTTTAATCTTCGCACTGAAATTTAACGCTTTGCTAAAGTGTCACCCAGGCGGCTCGTCTGATGCTGAGCTGCAGTCAGCTGTTTGTCCAAAACAACAGTCCCAGGCAGAGTCCATGATGTTGGCATACCTCTCCAAAGACCACACGCGCGTGTCTTATTTGGACATTATGTTTGCGTAGATACTTAATTCGCCTGAACTTTACATTGTCTTATTTACTGTTCTGTTTTATTGCCTCAATGTTTGGTGCAGCCCTGTGAAGCAGCTCCTGTTGTGATATTGGGCTATACAAAACCATTGATTGATTGACCTTGTGGCACCTTTCTCTCGTTAGTTCATATGTGCTTTAGATTGGGGACATAAAGTGACAACATGAGCGTTTATATCACCGTGACTACGACACATCATGTCATTTCTTTTGCGCACACACTCACGCTCCTTGTGTTTATGGGCCGATCTGATTCATCACTGAACGCTGCTAAACGTGTATCCCTCCACTGTCTTCATCACACCGTGCAATAAGTTGAACACGGTGACGGGCCTATCCTATTTTTGTTTCCACTCGGCGTCGTTTTGTACTTCCTTTCTTTTTAATGCCATGAAGATTAATCAAGCGTTATGTTTAATCCATCTGCCTGTACACATGGGCCGCGGCAGCGTAAGGGTTGGTGAGAGTGCACTGATGTAAGAGAAGTGTGGAGACGCCGACTGTCAGTCAGTGTCCACTGATAAGAAGTGTTGCCAAACTTCATACATTTTGTGAAAAGGCTAAAATAACATGTGAAAAAGTAGGCTTGTAAGAATGAAGCACTCTTGAATAAAAATATATATTAAGTGCACACAGCAGAGCTGACACATGACACTCGCAGTTAATCGGGCAAAGGGCTTTTAACCGGTTACGTAATTAGTAACAGTTAACCGGTTAATCGGTCAGCCATGAACATCCTTAGATTTCACCGTCACAAAAGTGAACAAACGGAAAACAGCGGCCAATAACAGAGTGGCATTAGCCTGGCCTTAGCCATCAGTAAACTCCGGTCAATTATAATTTCCCAAATAAGTACAGCGGTATGGTAAAACCAGGCTAGAGTGGCATACACACAGAAAAATACTGTAGCTACCTCCACTTTCATTTCTCTATCATAGCAGCGGCACAAACAACTAAGTAATGGCCACAGCGAGCCCCACGAAGAACACGCCAATTTCATGAATTATATGTTAATTTAAACATTTTGGTTATTGTCATGCGTCATTGCCCTGTGTGCTGTAAACAGTGCTGTTAAATACTAAGACATGTGGATTAAACAGATTCGAGAAACAAGTCTCACGAACGGGGCTAAAGGTAAACTTTTACTGTTTCATGCTGCTGCTTATTATTTACTTCCCTTACCCATTACCCTAAACCAGTAATTCTTAGAGTGTGGTCCACGGACCACTGGTGGTCCGCCATCGCCCCTTGGTGGTCCGCGAACCCCCCGACCCCTCCACAGCGCACGTCGTATAGGGAGTTGGACCGTTTTGACCAACTCTTATAATTTGATCAAACTTTAAGAGTAACCAGCATAGTGTGACCAGGGCGTCTTTCCTTTTTGAGGGACAGAACTGGAAGTGTTATGGATGCACTTGGATGCGCACGGCTGCACTTCTCAGAACCGAATCAGAACCGTGCGTAATCTTGTCAATATGTAGCTATCGTAAAATGCACAGGATTTCACACATGGCTGGGGGCATTAGCACACGGGATGCGTGGGTTGCAGGTTCCCCGCGGTCTCCACAGCCATGCCCGCGGATCGGGTCATAAAAGTCTCCTTTATTAACGTGAACCTGGCCCCTCATTATACTCGAAATTTTATAAAAAAAATGTCACTGTTATGTTTCTGGCCTTATGTGCCTGGTTTTTGTCTCCCTCTTGTGGCTTTTTGTTTTCTTTTAGGCTTGGTCCTGGTGGGGCGTGGACTCCGAGCAGGCACACCTGGCATCAATTACTCATCACTGCAATACAAAGACCTCAGACTCACCTCCACTCATCGTGGGATTGTTCCGTCCATGTTGCGGTACTTCAGCGCGGTCATCGCTAGTATGTACGACTTTTTGCCAGGTTCTATTTTTGATTCTGGACTTCTATTTTCTTCTAGACCCCGAGCCTGCTCTGGAGCCACCCTAGGACCAAGCCAAGAGGACACTTTTTGTGAATAAATTCACTTTTGATCCACGTTTTGGGTGTTGAGTCCGTTTCTGGGTCCAACTTTAACAAGCCCTAACAGTCACTTTATTGCTGCGTGATTAATCATGGATAGAACCTCTCGACGCTGCTCCAACTTTTGGCAAGTAAATCTTCTTTTAAATAATTAAGTATTTGAAGTTAAAGTGCAGCTGCTTAATTAGTTCTTTGAGGGAAAATGTTGATATTTTAGAGGGTAAACTTAATGGTTAGCGCCTCCCAGTGGTATATAAAAAGTAAAGCATGCTGTGTTGTAGTAATTAAATAATGACAAATGCTTTGACTGTCAGTTCTTTGTTAACAAAGCTCACATACAAATCTCGTTTTCAAATTACAGCTTCAAGTTCCCCGTTTCAGAGATAGTTGACTTCTTTTAGGACTAATCTGGGAAGAAAATGTATTTAATGTATGTAACTTAGAACGTAAACACATCGCATCACATGTGTTTACGGGATTTTACACATGAAACAACAACTATACATTACAAAACGAATAGATCTGTGGATTTTACATTTTGAGATTTCCATCAAAAACTCAACGTGAATGTTGGGACGAGTGGTGCTGCTTATCACATCAGTTTCTCAATGTCTGGCTCTAAAGAGGAGAGTTTCAGTCTCACACTGGAAAACCCAACTTCCCAGTTATACAGTATTGGGAAGGGCATGAGCACTTTGAGGGCAGACTCTGTACGCTTTGGATGTTAGGTAAGGCAAACTCGTGCACAGACGCACATGCTGTGGAAAATACATTTGGCACATTGAGACATTTGGCTCCACAAAAGCGTTCTCTGGATCACAAGCAACAAACCGCTGCTTCTTGTATGAAAATCCGCCGCATATTGACGTCAAACACCTGCTGTAAAGATGATCGAATGAGTCGTGGCTGCATACAGTGGACGCGCGTAGGCTGGGATTGTTCGACCCGCCATGAACCTGGCCCCCATCATACTCAAAATTGTATAAAAAATATGTCAATCGTTTGTGCTACGTTTGTGCTGTAAAAATGTGTGTTTGTGCTGTTATCGTTTTGAGGATTCTTTTATAGGTCACTCTGAGGTCACCCAGCCTCTCATTTTGGTAAAAAATGCTCCAAAACGGACAGAAATGGTGTCATTCGTTTGTGCTGGTTTGTGCTGTAAACATTTACATTTGTGCTGTTATCGTTTTAAGATAATAATTGCATTTTTGGACGATGATGTCATCATACTCTTTGGAAAATGCACAGAGCTGACTCAGAATGGTGTCTATCCTTTTGCTTCATTTATGTTGGCTTGTGCTGCCCAGCCTATATTGCTGGGCAGCGCCCAGTAGTTTCAGTGATATTGGACATTAAGGGGAACATTTTCCCCCCAGCATTTTTTCACATTTTCTTGTTACCATAGACTTCCTACCACAGCCTCAGTTTTAAACATTTACTTTTTCAAATGAAATGAAATTCATATAAGAATTTAACATAAGAATTGTATTTGTGTTTGAATAATTTGTTTTTGACTTGAAACAGTTGCATATCAAACATAAATTTAGCTTATATCCTTATTTTGTTGTATTTTTTGGGGGCGTGTTGGATTGGGATTCTGTTAGGCGGTCCTCAGAAGTTAAAGTGGTCCTTGGGCTGAAAAAGTTTGAGGTACACTGCCCTAAACCTTTGACTAAACCAGCGGCGTCTACCCCTTAAGCCTCCATTTAGACAGCCCACCAACCGACACTTTTTGATACCCCCATTCCGACAATGGTTTTAAGCGTAGCCTGTTTGCTGTGCGATGCCAGGGGGAACATGTGTGACCTCGAGGAACATGCTTAGGGTTAATAATAATCAATAATTATCTTGTGTGTCGGAATGGCAGGACATTGCACAAAAGGTAAAGTGTCACCACTCCGACAAAGGGGATAAAACAATGTGGTAAAAAATGGAAATGCCCCCTCTCCGACAATTAGACCTCAATGTCGGAGTGGGGGGGGGTGTCGAAATGGCAACGTGTAACCAAAGCAGCACTGACCTGAGCACTTCTCCCAGTCGTAGCAGGTGTCCAGGTCGCAGCTCTGATGGATTGAACTCTTGGCAGCCATCTTGGCTCTGAAGCGGGCCCAGTCCAGTTTGTTTTGGTCCAAGTTGTCACACTTGCCCTCGGCGATGTAGAAGAGCGGGTCTCCATGGCAACGGCCCACGCTGAAGGCACACAGCGACATGTGCACGGAGACGTCTACCTGTGTGTTCAGCACGCACAGACTGGCCTCATACGCCCTGCCGGAGAGAGGACACAAATGACTGCTAATACTGTCTTAGAATTAACTTACTGTCCAGAAATCAGTGTGACGTTACAAATGTTCAGGGAAATCATCCAGGTGTAGCAGGATTATTTTTTAAGTGAACATCCTCAAAACTTTATTGTGAACCCCTTTTATTATTTTTGGTATCTTATGTGTGTTATTACTGAGTAATATAGTTCCATTAGTACCTGTAGCGCAGGGACCATAATTAGTGCGACACCCCCCTTTATCCATGTGCGCAGTCTGCTCTGCCACCCGGTCACGAGCAGTGTTGGGCAAGTTAGTGATAAATTGTAATATATTCTATATTAGTGATTACGGCTCTAAAAATGTAATATGTTTGTATTACATGTTACTGTTTCAAAAATGTACCCTACTTTGAGATACTTTTGGCAAAATATAAACTAAATATACTAATAATGCCACTGAGCAAAAATGCAGTCAGAGATTTCCTTTTCCTTCACTTCCCCCATTCTCTTGTGTTTTGTTTTGAGGACATTAAGGACATGTCACTGCAGAGCTTATACACCAGTGTACAGCTTCAATTGGCATAGATGAGAGCAACATCCAGGAACTTTTGCTGACCAACGCCCCCTTTTGGGGGGAACAAGAGTTAGAAATTGCATTGGTGTGTATGTGGAAACAGGATCATTGCTCGTTCTGAAGATAAAATATTCTAAACCAGTGATCAGAACCACACGAAAATGGCTGTTCTTGATTACGGACACATCAACTCACTGTCAGACGACGATTGGAAGATTTTTTATTTTTTGTGGGAAATCATATGAGTGACTTTATCGATACCTACTATCTACTGCTATCTGTCAAGGCCATGTCAGCGCTCATTATTGGGGAAATGGCGCCACAGTGTAGCCGGGTATTATGTACTTATGTTTTTAATCGGTAAAAATTCAGACATTCTCAGCATTAGGCCTAATTAATGAGTCTCTAGGTTTTAAATGCACACTAACATTAGCATTATCAGCTAGCAGGTTAGCTGCTGAATGAAGCATGTACCATCTGCTCTCATAAGCTACAAAACTACATTGTAGGCTGTATGATTTTAATTTAAGGATAATATAAAAGGGACAGACTAAAGGCTGTAGTGGCATTATAAAGCATCCAGCGAAAAAGTTACACAAGCAAATGTCACTGACAAGTCACGATAACAGTGGGTTTAGCCATTAAAGTTTAGCTGCTCATTAAAACATTAACCATCTTCTCTGTGAAATATCTGAAGCAAAAGGTCACTTCTGTGGCTTCCTTTTCACATTCGATAAATAAATAAACAAATAAAACCTTTTTTCATGTGTAAATTAGAATTTCTTCTTTCCTCATTCATTCCAATGTACGGAGCTTCTGTTTGGCCCCCAAAAATGGGCGTTAACCTTTTGGCACCACTGATGTGACGTAGACGTTGCTTCCATCTATGCTGCATTTATTTTGGGGGAGTTTGGCATTTTTTTGTTCATACTTTTAAATGCATGTATAACTCGAGTCACTTGAAATGAAATGACAAATATATTCCTGTATTTTGTCTGAGTACTATGTTATATTCCTTAGTTACTGGAAAAAGTAATATATTTTGTAACTTGTTACTTTTGTAATGCGTTACCCCCTGGCGCTGGTCACAAGCTATTTTTAGCCTGTAAAACGGACTTCTTAGCACCAATGTAGACGGTTTTTAATTTTTCCCCTTAGCCCTCGTAGGGAGCTGTGCCGCTGTGTGTCCTGTCCTGTCGCTGTTTTAAAGGTTTGTTAAAGGTTTTAGAGAAAAATACACTGTAATTTTTATGCTGTATTTTATTTTAATTATATTTTAAAAACTGTAAATCTAAATGAGCCTATTAATAAACAACAACCAAATTAGAGAATTTTGAGTATTGTAATTATATCCTTTTTGTATTAACAAAACATTTTAGATTTTATGTTAATTGTTTGAGATGAGCAACCTGCATGCTGCCCTCGTAGGGAGCTGTGCCGCTGTGTGTCCTCTAATTGTGTCTCCTGTCGCTGTTTTAAAGGGACCTTGCATTAAAAGGGCAGTACCCAGAGTCTGGCCTCCCGTGTCTCAGTGTGACCATCCATATACATTATACATTTGTTACTATAAACATTATACATAACTAAATAATTATCCGTTTTTTGGTTGTTGTTTTTTTGCAGGACCTTCAAGAGCAGAGGTAGTGGCCAAACTATATATAGTAAAAGTAATGCTACTTTTACTATATTGTTTTTGTTAAATTTACTCAAGTAGAAGTAAAAAGTAGTGACCAAAGTAATTCAAAGAAAAGAAAGACAAATGCTTGAATAGCTTTAGAAAGCGAAACCAGACGCCTTCTCTCCTCGTCCTGGACTTCATTCACATGACCCGAAACTGCACACAGGTTGTGTGACAACAGAAAGGCTGTGACTCCAGCACTAGTTTTCATTTAGGCTACTGTAACTGTAAATAAACTGTGCTAAAATTAAAGCAGGTCCAAATGTATTCATTTGTGGGCCTCCACAGTGTTCCAGAGCCCAGGCCACCAGGGGTTGGTATTACAGCAATGTCAGCTCCCTGCCATGAAGACCAAAGAGAAGCGCTTTCCTCGCCCATTGGTTGGAACAGTGCATGTTAATGAACATACATGTAAACACACCTTTTTTCGATTTATTTCGAATAAATTAATTACATAAGGTTTAATGCAATTAAAAATATTAATTGGAATTTGTCACACTTTACTATATGAAACATTAACACTTTTTCATTTTCTCTTTTCCTTTCGTGTTCGTTTAGGGACGAGCATCGCGTAAAGCCAAAAACAATGTCAAACTTGTTTATTCAGACACTGACATGAACTTATTCAAAAAGATCATTCTCCAAAATAAATCAAACTGTTATCGTCTTTGAAGTGTTTGAAATGATCATACACAGACCTCACATCTCCACTTGGAATATGTTCAAATGTAGGCAAATAGTACAAAGCAGCATCTAAAATACTCTATACCTTTATAATAAATAAATACATGCAAATAAATAAATAAATGATGCTTAAATGTGATTAATTGAGATAAATTATTACAAAGACCATAACTCGATTAAACATTTTAATCGACCACCACCTCTATTTTTTTCTTTTCTTTTTCAGATATAGGTATTCTTAGCCGATCTCTGCCCATTCATTTCTTTGGGTGAAGGGTTCTTTTTAATGCAAAGGGGGCAGTGAGATGTTGCTCCCATCTACAGTACAGCAGATACACTCCTCTGAAAATGTATTGTATTGCACTCACGTGCAGCTCTGGCGCTCCCTGCAGACACATCGACCGCCTTGCATTATCTGTCCTGGACCACATCTGATCTCGGGGACAAACGGAGACTCTGGGAGGGGACAACACAGGACAACATTTCTACACCACTGAGCGATATCTATGGACAGCATTTGCTTCCGTACCGTTGGTGCAGCGCAGGTCCTTGGGCAGAGCGGGTTCCCAGCTCAGTGAGGGCATGCACTGGTAGAAGCCACCGGGCATGGGTCTCAGGCCGGGGGTCAGGCAGTTAAAGCCCAGAGACTCACCCACACGATACTGCTGCTTATTCGGAAACAGCACCATCTCATTGGACACGTCCGGCGGGAGACACGTCTGCCCTGGGACATGAGGACGATAAGAACAAACAGGTCTAGAGGATGGAACTGTGCTCATGAAGTCAAATTGTGATAAGACCGAAAAATTAGTTAAGTACAAGTTAAAAGTAATGTTTGTAGGATTGGTGGTTAAAAAAAAGAACTAAACTAATTAGGGCCTGATTAGGGACAAGTGCTGGGATTGTGGAAATAGCTGTGTCTGAATGTCTAACCCCTAATTCAGTATATAGGCCTGCACTATTATAGTAGTGCACTAATTCTGTTGGCAATTCAGACATATAGCCCACTACTTTCTCCTCGTCGCGTGTCATCACGTGCAGCTAGCCTCGTGTGTCCGAAATGCAGGCAGAATGAATGACTACAGATACTCTAAGTTCACTTAGAGTGAGGAACTCGCCTTTTTTGGAACATGCTCAGTGGAAGGAGACTGAGCAGCCATCATGGATTTTCTCTCAAATGGAGTAATTAATGTAAATGGAGAGTGAGGACAAGACGTATATCTGGTCTATGGATGAAACAGACCTTTCCAAGAGTTTACATCACCAGACTACTCAGAGAGCTAACAGAAGTGACCCAGTCTCAGGGTGATACTAACGGACACAGCGTCCCATGAGCTGGCCCCAGGTCCCGTCCTTGCGGCAGCTGAAGAACTGGTATCCCTCCAGCTCGAAGCCCGTGAAGCAGATGAACTCCTCGTCTTCTCCTTGCTCATAGTACTGCTTGGATTTCTGTCCGGAGAAAACAGTCATGTCAGTAGAAAAGCAGCCATTTTAGTCACAACTGTGGGTCAAAAGATGGATCCTAATCAACATTAGCTTGTTATTTCACTCGGATGCTATTTATGTTGATATTATATTGCAAATGATTTTTTGTTTATTCGTCAAAAGGCAAATAATAAATAAATAAATAAATAAATCTCTCTCTCTCTAGTCCTAGGCACGGTCACTTGACACCGATAGCTACGAATAGAAGTGGCGGTGCTGGTGTGGAGCGGGGCTGACCCTGAGGAAGCCGTTGTCCGGTCTCTTGGGGCGCAGACAGCCCTTAAACCCAGGGGGCAGCTCGTTGATCCAGCCCCGTGTGTCGGCATCGTCGTCGTCACACGTTTCCTGTCTGCGCAGGAAATGAGACGTTTATCGACAGGAAGTGAGTGAGAAAAGGAAAGAAGGGTCTAGGGGCTGATGGGGTCAACTTCCACTGACGTATTTGAAAAGCGAGTCCTTGTAGAGATTTTTTTTTTTTTTACTTTTCAGAGTTAAATTTGTCCGGATTATTATTATTATTTTTCCATCTGTCTTCCTGCTCCTAAACTAAACCCAACTCCTGACTTTTCTCCAAACCATAACCATTTCAAACTCCTTCCCTTAAGTCTGCTAAACCTAAACCCTAACCATTTTACCTGCCAGAGCGGGCTCGAATGAAAACCTAGCTCTCTCAAATGGTGTACAAGAGCAGAATTAAGTTTGAGTTATTGTTGGCGCAGCACTCTGACTCTATTCAGGTTTCCCATGTGGCCCCTTGTAAAAACTAATTGCTCACCCCCAGAGTTTTAGGAGTTGAAATTTGGTAATATGAGGTTCAGAAGTACAGTAGCAAGTGGATTTGGCCTTGTAGATGTTTTGAATCTGATTAGGAAGTAACATCAAATCACAGGACATACACTTCAAAAACACTTGATAAAAGTAGCTCTCTCCAGCTCACAATAGACCCATTTAAGTCGCAGTGTAGTGATAACGCTGGATCTTACTTCTCAAAGATGGAGATGAAGCAGGGCTCGTCCTGCTGGGTGGGACCAGGGCAGGGCCGGCCTCCCCTCAGAGGAGCCGGGTTATTACACGTCCTGAATCTCCGACGGCTCATTGAGGCCCTGCAGTTACTCCAGGAGCCCCAGCAGCTCCACGAGCCATCTACCGCCTCTGTGGACACGCATACAAGCATTTATTATACGGCCCTTCACAATGCAAGTAGAACGCTCCATTGATTTGGATGTGATTTCCCAACGTTCTACCGGTCATTATTTTTTGATAGAAGACCTCTGAAAAAAATAATGACCGCTGCCAATGGCAACGGAGTTTGTGCAGGTCTTTCATATCACTCCGCGAGTAGTAGTAGCGGACACTATCTCTGTCCCCGTCCCAGCGAGAGAAGTTGGGGGAATCGCTCGTGAAGTTAACGGGAGTCCGACTCTCAACTTACCCAGAGATTCACCACCATTCCTCCTCTCCAACTGCACCTTCAACTAAGTAGCTAGGCTAGCAATAAGTAGCTAGCCGTGCTGCTACTAGCATAGCCACACTGCCTGGAATCAACGCGCAAACTTTTGGGAACTATTTGCCGCGGAAATCATTAAATAAACCTTTCTGTCTTCATAAAAGTGTATGAAGTTTATTTGTGTGTGTACAGTTGACAAACAGCCGTATAATAAGCGGGATAATGTATAGAACGCCGTTCATTATCGGGAAAATAAGTACCGACAGGGCGAACTTGTTTACGTAATTCGTCATTAGTGCAGACATTTTTGCGACAGCGCAGTGACACTTCTGGTGTCTAGAGTTAAGTTAAGTTATACTTTATTAATCGCCGTAGGGAAATTTGTTCTCTGCATTTTGTCATGTTCCCGTTCTGTTTCCCCTCGGTCTGTTCATGTCCAGTGTTTTATTTTGACATGTCTGTTCTGTCCTTGTGATCTTGCTTTTCTTCCCCAATGTGTTTCACCTGTTCCCCGTTCCTTGTGTATTTAGACCCCTCTGTTTTCCCTCGTCTTTGTTGATTCATTGTACGACTGTGTCTGTCAGTGCTCGTTTTTTGTCCCGCTCCCACTCCTGTTCCTGTCTCGTGAGTTTTAGTTTTTTGCGTTATTGTCCTTGGCATTTGTCCGTTACATTTATTTTCACTGAAATTAGTTTTTGTGGCAGTTTTGCTTTTGGGTCTTTTTCCACTTATCCGTGACACATCTGACCCTTCCTTAATGCCACTGGGGCGACCTGTAGGAAGAGTGCACAGCCAGTGCTCGGGGACCCGATAGTCTTTATTGCCATTGTTGAGAACAGGTTCACGAACTAGGAATTTGTCTCGGTACAATCGTGAAACATCTGTTGCGCCGGGATGGACCACACGGTGATGGAGGAGGTGAGGATGGACTCGATGATGGCCGTGTAGAACTGCACCAATATACTGGTTGGCAGCTTAAGTTTCCTCAGCTGCCGCAGGAAGAACATCCTCTGCTGGGCCTTCTTGATGAGGGAGCAGATGGTTGGCTCCCATCTGAGGTCCTGGGTGATGGTGGTGTCCAGGAAACGGAAGGAGTCCACGATGGTGGGGCTGTGTCTTTCCTGAAGTCCACGATCATCTCCACTGTCTTCTGGGCGTTCAGCTCCAGGTTGTTGTGGCTGCACCGGGACGCCAGCCGGTCCACCTCTCTCCTGTAGGCGGACTCATCACCGTTCGAGATGAGCCCGATGAGGGTGTTGATCAGTTTAACGGACTGGTGACTGGAGGTGCAGCAGTTTGTGTACAGTGGGAAGAGCCAGGGGGAAAGTACACAGCCCTGAGGAGTTCCCGTGTTTGTAGTCCGAGTGTCCGAGACGATTTTCCCCAGCCGCACGTGCTGACTCCGGTCCGTCAGGAAGTCAGTGATCCACCTGCAGAGGGAGTCGGGCACGCTGAGCTGGTAGAGCTTGTCTCGTAGCAGTCCAGGGAGGATGGTGTTGAAGGCAGAGCTGAAGTCCACAAACAGGATCCTGGCGTAGGTTCCTGGTGAGTCCAGATGCTCCAGGGTGAAGTGGAGCCAGATTGACTGCGTCGTCCACAGACCTGTTGGTTCTATAGGCAAACTGCAGCGGGTCCAGGAGGGGGGCGGTGATGTCCTTGATGTGGGCAGGACCAAGCGCTCAAAAGACTTCATGACCACAGACGTCAGCACCACCGGCCTGTAGTCATTAAGTCCTGTGATCCGTGGTTTCTTAGGGACAGGGAAGATGGTGGAGGATTTAAAGCAGGACGGCACGTGGCATAACTCCAGGGAGGTGTTACAAATGTCTGTGAAAACAGGAGCCATCTGATCCGCGCAGTGTCTCTAATGTTCAAGAAACACCTGGCTGTAGGATTAACCTATTGTACATGTTTTTAGTGGTATGGGAAACCGGAGTATCTGGAGGAAACCTACGCAGACACGGGGAGAACATGCAAACTCCACACAGAAAGGCCCCGTCCAGGTGGGAATTGAACCTGGACCTTCTAGCTGTGAAGAACAAGCGCTAACCACTGTGCCACCGTGCTGCCCAGAGGTTGCTTTAACATGAACTTCCCGTTATTTAAAATCTTCATCCATGAAATACTGGATGATCACTAGAATTTGGTCAGTCTGAAATACATTATTACCAGTGTTCACAGCCAAAGCAAGTAAGTATATCCTGACTTTTATTCGCATTTTATAATACTACTCTAAATACATTGGTTACTCTACCTTTCACTCTACCGGCATGCAGTGACGTTGTTACAGCTACTGCCTTTTTCCATGTTTTGTTTTTCTCCTTGTAATTAAAAATATGAAAAAATATGAATACTATGTATCAATGTAATCAAAATATAAAATAATTGGATTCCGCGTCCCTCATGTCCCTCATGTCCCTCATGTCCGAGGCCTGATGAGCAGGTGCAGGCAGACAAACTGAGGGCCACAACCATGAGAGAGAGGAGGCATCAGGAGCAATTAATTTGGGTCGCTTGTCCGACTTGCTTTGGGGGTCGCTGTAAGTAGTATTTGGCGCTGTACTGGGAATCGAATTCTCACCAAATGTGTGAAAGGTAAAAAGTCGCTGAGCCCTATAAAACATCTGTGCACATCACTGCCCACATGGTGCAGAGTGTCTCGTCACAGCTAAAACCGCTCTGGTGATACATGTTATGTTTTACCTGAGGTGAAGCCAGGGGCCCGCAGCTCACAGTTGTCTCCGTAGGTGCCTGTCTGGCACACACACACACACTGGGTCCCGTCCAGCGCCGGGCGGCCGTTGTTGGGACAGGGCGCACACATACAGGGGTCAAACTCGTCCAGGTACTGCAGCAGCGCCCTCCGCAGGTGACGCCGTTTAGTGACCGCACAGGGCAGGCCCCGCACCAGCTCCACCAGGGGCGCAGCTGAAGCACACCAAAGCACAATGTTGCCCGTGATTTTCCAAAATAATTTATTGTGTCTGGAGACAATAAAGGCTTATATTATCTTACCTTGTAGTCCACCACGTCGTGTTTCTCCAGCACAGTGCGGGCCCAGTCCCGGTACACCTGCTTGTTGGGCAGCTCCTGGCCCTTCTCCAGGCCAGACGAGCCGCCTCCCTCAGATGCCCCCCCCGCACCATGGAGAAGGACTTTCTGAGCGCTGGATATACGAGCCTGCCATTCACAAACCATTCACATGTGAGCGATTTTAATCTCATTACGCATCTACCTGTGGACACTGTAGCCTTTGGGTTTCTTATGTGTGTTAGAGCTGCACTATTATGGAAAAGAATAATAGAATTGGAGATATATGTCTTGAACAGTTTTAGAGTGTATACCTTTGGTGGTCTCTGTGGTCCTCTCGTCCCTGCAGCGCGTCACGCTGCTGTACTGGGAGTAGATGATGGCAGTGAAGAAGGTCTCTTTGCCTACACAGCCTTTAAAGGTCTCCTCAGACTCCCCTGGAGACAGCACAGAGATACTGCGGGATTAGTCCTGCTGATAGTGGCAGCCGTGATCCAATAGCCGCTGCATTCTTTCTACATCATTGACTTGATAAAGCCTTATACCTCAGCTCATATGGTCCCCATCTTGTTTTAAATTTGAGGAGACTGATCATTTAAAGCTCATTTTCTACGTCATTGGAAAGAAGAACCACATCTGAGTGTCACCCATGCAAATTTTGGTGCAGGACAAAACAAAACAGTTTCATGGCTTTCAGTTGAACAGGTCCACAAAGAACTCACCTAATTTCTTTATGAGCTTTAAATTTCAGCCAATTGGCGAGGATAGCACTTCACTTTGGTCCTCATGGAAGGGAGCTAACATAGCTGCACTACCATCCCTAGTGGCCAGGGGCGACTCCAATAGGAACTTTTGAAAATCGAAACCAATGGAGACTTTACACCTCCGCAAAACACCCTAAAAGCCTGGCTCCAAAGAGTTTTCTTTTTTCTAAAGATCAGTGTAAAGATCACTTTGACATCTGGGAAGGGTATCATATTTTTACCATGCTGTTTTTGTTATTTGGAATTAAAATGGTCCATGAGTCATCTTCTGTACTCTGCTGAAGATGACAGTAGATGACTCAAGAACCTTAATCGAAGATATACAACTCCTGTACGACTGAGAGCCTACTCAGATTTGGAATTAAAAAGTTTAATCCTGGGACCTTGACTGACAGGCCCTGGACAACTGTGAAGGTTCATAGACTTTCTGCCCTTTATTAATATGCTCTGTAGGAGGAGTAATGTGTGCCATGTTATTTTTGCAAAAACACTGGACCATTACCATGAATGGGACTGAATGGCGATAATGCATAAATAATAAATATTAATCTTAAGTTTGAGCTCACACGCAGGGCATGTACGAGAGCCTTGCTCCTTGTGTCCACGGGCAGATCTACAGACTTTACCCGATCTCATTCACATCATGTGCTGATAGGTAGGACAGACCCACCTTGATCCACCCTCTTCGATTGTAAATACTTTGTTCACTGTTCATGTGCGGGACATTAGTTCCTCTACCATTATCTCTGCTCTGTGCCGTAAGTTTAACATTAATCTACTTAGTTGCGCTGGGTAAAAACGCACTCCTGGACAAATTACATCAGAAGTGCACACAGCAGAACGACATGTAAAACCCAGCAGTTAACCGGGCCTAATTAGTAGCATTTAACCAGGTAACTGTGTCACCATGAACATCCCTAATTACTATAGCGAGAGCAATATTAGAAAGTTGTTGGGTGAAAAAGCTAACTCGTAAGGCAAATAAATAAAAGGGAATATTAGTGAAAATAAACTAAACTGAAACTCTGTGTTGTGCCCATGAGGTGGTGCTGTACCAGAGGCTGTGAGCGTCTCTTGGCTAAACTGGTAGACGAGGTCGTAGTGTCCGCCCACCACGCCGGAGTCAAAGTAGTGCGTGCCAAAGCGACTGAAGATATCGCGGTAGAGGGGTAGTTGTACTGGAGGGGCAAGGCATGGAGGAACTGCAGGAATGGCGGAGACAACACCAGGTCAGTGCTCTCACGGAGAGAAAAGTTAGCCACCTTCAGGATCTGGTGCACCCGGAAGAACCGCGAGCTCTGTGCGGGAGAGAGAAAATATCAGTATCTTATGACATTCTCAGCCAAAGTATTTACACAATGAATAACGTTACTTCAAAATGCCTTCACTCACAGTAGTACATGCTCTTTACAAATAGCTACTCAAGTAAAAGTATACGTATTTGGTGAAAATACTTCTTGTTGAATAATTAAGTGTAAACGTCAGATTTAGGTTTAGATATTTGACTTAAACTTGAAATATTGGATACACACACACACACACACACACACACACACACACACACACACACACACACACACACACACACACACTGCCACTGATTTTTCCCAAATCAGTGGCAGCATCCTTCAAGGGCTATATTACTAATGATAGTAGCTACTGTAGTTATAACATAGTGTAGTATACTACACGCGTTACTAACGATAGTAGCTACTGTAGTTGAATAACGCTCGCCATTTTGCAGCTTGTGATTCGGAGAATGGATTTATGTAGCTGAAAAGGGTGGGAGAAAGAGTGTGAGAGCGCCACATTTATTAAGAAGATAAGATTAAAACTGAGGATACAGTATTTTTTCTGAAGTCTCCATAAAATGCCTTTGTGCCTCTTGCAGATTTGTATCTTGTTGCTGCATGAAGCTGCAATGTAATAACTGAGTAGGCTACCATGTTGTTTATTAGCATTTTTAGGTTACACAGCTCAATGCCCAATTGCATGGAAAATCAAATAATACTACATATTAACAGTGTTGGGGAGAATACTGAATACTTGCCTTAAAATGTATTTTGTAATGTAAATGTGGTGTTTAAAAAGTGTATTAATACTAACGTTATACTGTATATTTCTTATTACAATTAAATAGAGCAGAAGCAGACTGCTAATACGCTTTTATTATACTATAAACTGTAATTGTAATACACTTTAAATATACAATTATGTGCATTTTCACAAGTGCATCTTAATATACTAAAAATCAACTATAGTTGTTCCATTTTAACACTATTCAATATATTAAAAGTATACAAAAGTTGATCTAAAGATCATATCAAATGCAAAATGTTATTCCAAAATAACACATTTACAATATATTACGTATGGTGCATATAAAGTATATTTAATACTACGAAAAAAGTACAACTTTAGCTTTTTTTTCCGACCTGGGGTGTTACTAACCATAGTAGCTACTGTAGTTATAAATAGTGTAGAGTTACTAATGATAGTAGCTACTGTAGTTATACATAGTGTATGTTAATGATAGTAGCTACTGTAGTTATAACATAGTGTATGTTACTAATGATAGTAGCTACTGTAGTTATAACATAGTGTAAATAGTAAAACAAAAATGGTATGACTAATGATAGTAGCTACTGTAGTTATAACATAGTGTAGTGTTACTAATGATAGTAGCTACTGTAGTTATAACATAGTGCATGTTACTAATGATAGTAGCTACTGTAGTTATAAATAGTGTAGTGTTACTAATGATAGTAGCTACTGTAGTTATAACATAGTGCAGTGTTACTAATGATAGTAGCTACTGTAGTTATAACAAGTGTAGTGTTACTAATGATGTAGTACTGTAGTTATACATAGTGTATGTATAATGATAGTAGTACTGTATTTACTAGTTTATGTTACTAATGATAGTAGCTACTGTAGTTATAACATAGTGTAGTGTTATAATGAGTGCTACTGTAGTTATAATGTAGTGTTACTAATGAAGTAGCTACTGTAGTTATAACATAGGTAGTGTTACTAATGATAGTAGCTACTGTAGTTATAACATAGTGTATGTTACTAATATAGTAGTATGTAGTTATAACTAGTGAGTGTTACTAATGATAGTAGCTACTGTAGTTATAACAAGTGTAGTGTTACTAATGATAGTACTACTGTAGTTAAACATAGTGTAGTGTTACTAATGATAGTAGCTACTGTAGTTATAACATAGTGTAGTGTTACTAATGATAGTAGCTACTGTAGTTATAACATAGTGTAGTGTTACTAATGATAGTAGCTACTGTAGTTATAACATATGTAGTGTTACTAATGATAGTAGCTACTGTAGTTATAACATAGTGTAGTGTTACTAATGATAGTAGCTACTGTATTATACATAGTGAGTGTTACTAATGTAGTAGCTACTGTAGTTTAACATAGTGTAGTGTTACTAATGATAGTAGCTACTGTAGTTATAACAGTGTAGTGTTACTAATGATAGTAGCTACTGTAGTTATAACATAGTGTAGTGTTACTAATGATAGTAGCTACTGTAGTTATAACATAGTGAGTGTTACAATGATAGTAGCTACTGTAGTTATAACATAGTGTAGTGTTACTAATGATAGAGCTACTGTAGTTATAACATAGTGTAGTGTTACTAATGATAGTAGCTACTGTAGTTATAACATAGTGTAGTGTTACTAATGATAGTAGCTACTGTAGTTATAACATAGTGCAGTGTTACTAGTAGACTGAGTTATAACATAGTGAGTTTACTAAGAAGTAGTACTGTAGTTATAACTAGTGCTTTAGTAGCTACTGTAGTTATAACAAGTGTAGTGTTACTAATGATAGTAGCTACTGTAGTTATAACATAGTGTAGTGTTACTAATGATAGTAGCTACTGTAGTTATAACATAGTGTAGTGTTACTAATGATAGTAGCTACTGTAGTTATACATAGTGTGTACTATGATAGTAGTCTGTAGTTATAAACATAGTGCAGTGTTACTAATGATAGTAGCTACTGTAGTTATAACATAGTGTAGTGTTACTAATGATAGTAGCTACTGTAGTTATAACATAGTGTTAGTGTTACTAATGATAGTAGCTACTGTAGTTATAACATAGTGTAGTGTTACTAATGATAGTAGCTACTGTAGTTATAACATAGTGCAGTGTTACTAGTAGCTACTGTAGTTATAACATAGACAAAATTTGTCTTCTGTATTTGACCCATCCATTGACGCTGCTGGGACGACCCTTGAGGAGCAGTGGCCAGCGGCAGTACCGGCAGATTCACCTATTGCACATGTTTTTAGAAGTAGGGGAAACCAGAGTACCCAGAGGAAACCTACACTGCGTTCCAAATTATTTTGCAAATTGTATTTCAGTGTCATAAAGGTAAAAAAAAAAAAGTTTTTCAATGGTATCGTGTCTCAGGACTCTTTGAATCACTGACATCAATCTCAGACGCCTGGGATTATTAGTTGTCAGGTAAGCCCAGTTAAGGTGTGGCATGGCGCAATGTATTCACTCCTTCGTTCTCTGACGTCACTCACTTCCTGGTCCAGCCGGTCAGTGCGTTCCTCGCTCCCACGAAGGACAGGTAGCATTTGCTCTAGATTTTATTGCATTTAACGTAACTATTTACTGGCCCTAACTGGAGGTTTTGTAATTTAGCTCCGTGTTGTGGTAACGGTTCCACAATGTAGCCCCCAGATGCTCCATGTGCAGGGATGGTGTGCGTCTCGCTGTCATGGCCCCACACCTGTGTGTTATGCCCTGCGTTCGATGGTACGTTTGGGGCAGAGCTTCAGTTTATATACCAACAGTAAGGCTAGGTGTTAACAGTCTTAATAATTTACAGGTGATCTGGGCCGCGCTGATGCATTGACGGCGCTGGCCTAATGTTGTTCCCTTGTCTTTTAACCCTTTCTTTTGGTTCACTCACTGACTCTTTTGGTTTTAAAGGGCTGTGTGGAGTTTAGCAGTTTTGTGCTCGCAATTGCCCCCTCAGGCCAAACGCGTAACTGCAGCCTCGATGATAAGCTCGTGCATGAGGCGCTCAGGCTTTACAAGCACCAGAAATAACAGTCCCGTCCTGGTCAATTTACAGATTTGCAGGCATGACTTAAACTGAGGTAAGAAACGTTACTGTTTTGTAAGATATTTAGACCAAATCAGTTTGAGTGAATATTTTCCAAGATAAAATACTTGAGCAAATGCAGCAAAGTGAATCGAGTGAAGAAGCCAAGTAATACATATAAACGAATAATTGACGTTTGAAGGGGGGGAAATCGTATACTTTGTATGCATAAACGTAAGCCTAATTGTAATAATAAAATATTTCCACTGGTAGAAATGCTACTGGGAAAAGCCAAAATCGTCTCTTTAATTTCCTGGGCCCAAAGTTAGCGTAGCTAACTTATAAACTATATTGTAAACGGCACATGTCCACTTTTTGTAGTCGTTTCACTGCTTATAAATCCGTGAACAGTCGCGCTTATTTTGCGGCCAAGAGAAGCTAACATTAGCAACATTAGTTTTGCCATTGTAAATACAGCACCATTACCGCTGTTACTACTCAAATGTTTTGTAGGTACAGCACGATTACTGTTATTACTGACACTACTAGTCTGCTACTAATACTACACAACGTCTCTGTAGGTATAAAACTATTAGATCAACTATTTTGGTAACTTCCAAATATGATTATTTTATGGCTTGTTTCAGTGAAGTTTGTACAACATGCACGGACAGTCGGACACCGTTGTTTTGAAAACATCAACTACACTTTTCTCCCACGTATTTAGTAATAATTTCTTACCTTTCAAGCAAAAATAAGCTGCGGGTCTTTTGAGAGATTCTCTCAACATTTTCCGATGTTTACTCTGGTTCTTTGCCTACACTGACCAGACTCGACTTTCGCCTTTTCTGTCACACTGGAATAAACTCTTAGTTTCTTTTCGTTATTTGGGGTCTAGGCTGGAGTTTCGATGGTGCTTGAAGCCGGTCTCCTCTTATTCTCCGCTAAATCCATCCCTCTGAAGTTACCACTCGCGCTGCAGCGTCAGTATAGAGGAGATACAGCTAACGCTACAGCTGAGCGTGAACGCGCATTACGCATTACGCTGTTTGCTTGTTCGACCCGAGCATAAACTATTTAAGTGACTTTACAGGCATATAGAGGCAATCACGGTGAAAAGGCCAGGGCTCATTCTACTCACCAGGGCATTGCTGGAGCATGTATGAGAAAGAAATTTTAAATTTGTATACATTTATTTGGGGTTAAACTTATGTATAGTCCCTTTAAGTAATGACTCGGCTGGAACTGATGTGAACGATCAATGGTGAACTAAATTTTGACTGTGAAAATGATGAATTGTGAACCAAATGAACCCTTGTAATAATGAAAGAGAAACAGAAAATAATTTATTGAAACAAAATATATAGGAAATAACTTATATTTTTGCTAATTATGGACTCTGCCTGTGTCAATCATAAACAAACCTGCGTGCCTTAAGGTCCGGAGCCTTTTCTCTGGTGGCATTGTCAATATTTATGTTAGTTTATTATGGCTGTAGTATTATTTACAGATGCTAAACCGCTTGTCTTACTACAAAAGGAAAAACTACTGAAAAAGGACGTTCTACATTATTAAGCAGATCACCATTTTCAAGCAATATGGGAAAGAAAAAGGATCTCTCTGCTGATGAAAAGCGTAAAATAGTTGAATGCCTTGGACTAGGTATGAAAACTTTTGATGTTTCACAAAAGATTAAGTGTAATCATCGTACTGTTAAGAGATTTGTGGCTGATTCAGAGCACACACGGGTTTGTGTGTGCAATAAAGGCACAATGAGGACGGTTTCAGACAAATACATCATATTAAGAGAACAGCTGCTACAAAGCAGCAAAGCTGCTGGTGCCTCTGGAGTCTCCGGAACATCAAGGTGAAGGACTCTCCAGAGGCTGCAGTTGTGCATAAACCGTCTATCCGGCCTCCCCTAAACTGTTAATTGAAGCTGATGTGCAGAAACGGCTGCAGTGTGCCCAGAAATGCATGAAGACTCATTTTCAAACAGTCTTGTTCACTGATGACTGCCGTGTAACCCTGGATGGTCAGATGGATGGAGTAGTGGATGGTTGGTGAATGGCCACCATGTCCCAACAAGCAAGGAGGGGGCGGAGTCATGTTTTTTTCCAATCACATTCAAATGATCCTCTAACAGTTACAGTTAGTTAAAGACTTGAAAATTATGCTGACTATCATTTGAGTTGGTAATTTAGAAAATCTTAGAAAAATGTCATTTGCATAATAATTTGGAACGCAGTGTACACAGAGACGGGGAGAACATGCAAACTCCACACAGAAAGCTAGCTGTGAAGCACAAGCGCTAACTGCTGCGTTATCATTCCGCACATACTTTTCTAGTTATACTGGGTAGCGTTGTTCTGGCTTTCTAAATGAATTTGTTAAAATTCCACTACTATTCGTAACACTACATAAAGTAACAACTTTGTCCAATCAGAGTATTGTATTCTGAATAATTACAATACTTTCATGTCGATTTACATTATTTTCATGCATACAATGGTGTACGATAAAAAATATCTAGGCTACACTGTTGTTTTGATATTTTCTTTCTTATTGTTATGAATATGAAACTGAAATGTAATGATTGAGTACTGCAATGCATTCCTTTGATTTTGGGAAAGTAACTGTATTCTAAATACACTCAAATGAAAGAGAACTGTTGCAGAATACAGTTTCTCAAAATAAGTATTCTACTGTAAATACGTATTCTAAATACATGTATTCAGATACTCCCCAACACTGCATATAAAATATAAAAATTGCAAATTGAATCGCAATCGCAATATCTGTCAGAAAAATGTGTTCAGCTCTGCATTTTGAGCCCAGTAGAGAGAGAGTTCAACAGTCTGGCCCCCTTAAAGAAGAAACTGGACTGTCCAGATATGTACTGAACTTTGAGAGCACACAAAGGTTCTGGTGGAGGCCCTGGGTCTCTATAGCCTGTCTGTCCATGGGAGTCGATCTCTTCTTCTGTGATTCTCCCCGAGGTTTCTTTTTTCTCCCACTGGGTTTTGAGTTTTTCCTGGCCGTGTCGGAGAGTCTATTGACAGGGGACACCCACACGGCTTGTCACCACCTGCTGCCGACACCTATTAGACATTATGTTTTCCTGGATACTTCATTTGTCTTTACTTCACTTGTCTTGTTTATTGTTTTGTTTCATTGCTTTAATGTTTGGTGCACCCCTGTGAGACAACTCCCACTGTGATATTTGGCTATACAAAACAATTGACATCTTCACCATGGAACGAGAAAAAGTCACAAAGTTCCACAAACATCAGAGGTTTGTGTTTCTAAACGCAGGGTTTCCTCCATTATTACAGTGAACTCAAGCAGGTTCTCCACATTCAGTATTTTTTTGCTCGTCTGGGTGATTAAGGCTATTAAGAATATAAATACAAAAAATATAATGAAAATGCCAGTTTTTATATTTTTGAAAACAAGGCTGTTGGTGTGAATGGGTAAAGCTGAGTGTTTTGCTTTGCCCCAGTGACCAGCTCATTTTGATCATCACACTCTTTTGAACTCTGTGCTCTGGCCCCGCCCCCTCAGTCGTACTGTCAAACCACCGGTACAGACTCAAATGTGCTGGTTTAAGCTTTTGTTAAAGCGAAGATAATGTATACGCAGGACATTACAATCTTTACATGTGCCATCGCACATCAGCAACGTAAATTTAAATGTGTGTGTCAGATACAAAGCCACGGTTTTAGCGGCAGAGGAGGCAATGACGCGGCCACAGACGCTTCTCCTTCTCCCCTCGGATCAGAACGCAGGGAAAACTGTTGCAAATCGAAGTCAAAATGTCTTTGCGTACCCCAGTTTGGGAACCCCTGGACTAGACTTTAGCGCTCTTTGAAATCAATAAGCGGCACCATCCTTTGAGGGCTGTATTTGAAGGCAGTCAAGTATAGCCCTCGAAGTCCCACACTCTTCAATACAAGCACCAGAGCGGGCGGACAGTATTAAACTCACAGTGAGATTAATAAAGTTTGTAGTTTGTCCTATAAGAGCTTAAAAGCCTAGAGGCTCAATGAAGTTGAGGTTACACGAGGAGAGAAGACGCTGCAAATGGGAAGAGGCGGTTTTTGCACTTTTGCTGCACACCGCGCCTCAGTTGGCCTCTTTTTGTTGTTGTCAGGCCACTGGTCGCAAGCTCTGACGCAGCAGTTGTGTCGGCACAAGATACCGGGGTCGTCTGAACCAATGTTGTTGTTGCGCCAGACGGAAGATTGGGCCCTAAAAGTCCATTTCAAAATACTCACGTCTGTACCAATCGAACAAGATTAATCAGCAGAAGATGCAAGACTACAGTGAATATTTATAAATGTGCCCCTTTGTTGTGACGATAAGGATCTCTGTACCTTGGTCTTGGACGACCGAAAGGCCTGTTTTTTGGAGGTACTGCTGGAACTGGAGCTACTACCAAAGTAGAAGATGGGGAAGAAGAAGAGGCCACGGTTCCCACTGCCTGATGTGCTGCCAGTATGGAGGATTCGAAGTTATAGTTATCTGTTTTCAGGGGCTGAGGGTTGGCTGCATAGTCCTCCTCTCGTCCAGCCTAAACAGAACGCAACACAGACATAAATTAGTGATTAGGTGTCAATATTTTAATACAAGGAAAAGTTATTGTCAGAATCAGAATCCTGAAAATCTGATCTTTTTTGTTACCGACAATATCTCGACTAGGAGAAGAAAACTTTGACTAAGAATGAAAATGTGCGGATTACAACTAGGGTCTTCCGTTCCCAAGTCAAGCAATTCTAATTGAGCTAGACCATGAGCCAGTTGTGGGAACGTGTAAGAACAGGTCTTGCCAGGATTTCGAAGCTCTTGAAGTTGTGGGACATTCGGTGATAAAGCAATGTCTCCGGAGGTCTGCGGATCTCACACTCCGGTCCCATAAAGGTGTTGTCCAAAACGTTCCCACGAGAGGTCTCACCCAGCGCGTCCCACCTGGACACAACACAGGACTGAGCCAAAACTTGACAAGGGCTGAACCAGGACTAAACCTGATCAAAACTGGGATTTATGCAAAACTCAACTAAGATTAAACTAGGACTAAATCAGGACTAAACCAGAGTGCTATTTATACGTACTGCAAAACTGACTGAACTTATCCAGTTTAAGTTTCTCTAACCTGGATAGACTAACCCAGCCGTGGATAAGCCGCTCTATAAATCGGGTTATGGCTGAGCTAGCCTTAGGTTTCTCTGTGGAGCTGAGAGCACATGTGGAGGAAGGGTTAAGCAGGGGTGGGATAATACAAGTGCGTACTTCTCCCCACTCCCATTTGGACATGGGTTTTTCTTTTCATGTCTTTTTGTGCATTGGCATGATGGATGTACAATTATGTTTTTCAAGGTTGTTCAATTCATTTAAAGGGGGGTATTATGTAAAATCGACTTTTTCAAGCTTTATATCATGTTATTATGTCATTCCCTCATTAAACACATGCCTGGAGTGTTGCCTTGGCTCATTCACATATTTTGAGTAATCAGTAAAAACTTAGACGGCAGCCATTTTAGGTGTAGCTATGCCTCAGTCCTCCTAGGAACGCCCCCACCTCCTGGAGACGCCTCTGGACCTTTTGTCACCAGCCAAGCCACCAACCACTGCTCCTCAGCTCAGCAGAGCCCCTCCCCGCACAGTAGTGTTGTTTAGATGCCACAGCAGTGTGCTGAAGGGGGCGTGTCGGAAAGCTTCTTAAGAGACAGAGGCCTATTTCAAGACGTTCAGTACAGCCATTTTGAGAGAGCAATTTTATTCAAGGCAGTTATTTTAATTTACTGCATATACAGACCAACAGAAGGTTACGTCATCATTGTAGTATGCTATAGACTGGTGCTATGTGATTGAAAAAGCATAATACCCCCCCTTTAAGCTGCCAACAAAGGTGACAGACAGTTCACCTGAATTTCAAATCTATCACCGAATGCATGATGAACTGTATCCTACGCATAAAGATGCACAGCCCAATGAGGAACGAATATTGTATGTAAACCGTAGTAATATTATAACTTTGCAAGAGCCTGATTGCTCAAGACGAAGTTGGTATCTTGCGTACAAACAACAGTGCGCTATTGCTGTTGGCTGAGGCGGTCAGTTGAGGCATATGTGCTACAGGCATTGCTGACTACAACGAGCGCTAACTGCTATCCCGTGCAGCCTCGTGTGTGTTATTAAGCTTTTGCAGGACAGCCTACAAACAATTTCTCCCACTGTGAGTTAAACACTGTCCATCTCCAACTCTAGCGCTAATATTAAAGCGAGCTGGGCAAACTCCAAGCCACAGAAATGTGATCAAAACACCAGCACGTGAAGCTGAAGATCGCACAGAGTCTGAGCAAAAGTCTAGTCAACAACTTGCATTTAGAAACGCAAGATCAGGCCTCAGCACTGATATCAATCTGGGGTCGATCTGGCTGAAATTGTTTGGGAAGGGGATGAACTCTTCCCAAACAGTATGTATCATTTTAGTCAGACAATCTCAAAACAACAAAGCGCAGAGCTGAAACGGTTTTCAAACAGATCAGTGGGAACTGCACACGATCGATTCTTGAGTAATACTTACTGTAGTTATTAGTAGGTTAGCAATATCATATGTATGTATAAAAAACTATTTCATAAATCATCTAAAACCTGTGTACACTATACGCTTGTTGTTGCATCACGATTTTACTACTTTATAAATTCCCTGTGGGCTTGATATAAAATATTTCTCCAGTTGGTGCTCTGTGCTTTCACAATCATGGCCCGGACAGCGTCACAAAGCTGTCTGTCTTATTGTAAATGAGGAGGAGTGAGCAATGACAGTCTATGATTATTGAGTCGATTTGTATGCGAGCGCGATAGACAGCAGCTACAGCACACAGCGATGTCACATGATCTTAAACATAGTAGCGGTATGTTTGCAGAAAACATGTTGATACACAATTATGCAGACACCGCTATTAATAAACAACCTCGAAGCGATGATCAGAGGATGAGGCGAGCAGTCGCTTTTGGGAAAAAACTGTTGAACTATTAATACTTTTTTTGACTGACTAAAACTATCACATATAGAAATGACTAAAATGTGACTAATACAAAGAGCGCTGCCAAAAACAACACTGGTTACCATAGAGATCTACTCCAATGAAAAGTGACCCACAGAGTTAACCCCAAATTTACCTCGCTAACTCTCTAATCCAGTTTAGTAGTTTACCCCTCTGGAATAAACAAGGACTAAACATACTAAACATACTGAAGCACCCTCACCCGTTGGCGATGAGGTCGGCTCCCGGGACCGTCCTTAGGTTCTGGTGGGGGCACACGGAGGTGAAGGATGTGCAGTCCCTTTCATCAGAGTTATCTCCGCAGTCGTCCTGGCTGTTACACCTCAGCGTGGGGGTGATACAGCGACCTGAATGTATGGGAAATCAAATAACAGTTCAAACTTGCTCTCCGTCATGGGAAAAAATCATATTAGATCAAGAACAAACTAACAAGTATAATCAAAAATTGCAAAATAAATTATTATAGAAACATGATTGAGGTCAATAAAAACAATATGAAAGGACTATGGAAAGTCTTAAATCATGCAATGTCTAAAGACTCGAAAGCTGCAAGTTACCCAGACTACATGATTAATAATGATGAGAAAATTACAGAAGGGAAGAGTGTAGTTAATGCGTTTATTGACTATTTTGTCAATATTGGGCCTCATCTGGCATCAAAAATAGCCAAAACAAACAGTGACGACTCTCACATATAAACATGAATGTTCACTCCTTCTTTCTCACGGCAACGAATGAAAATGAAATAATTAAAATAGTTCAAGCTTTCAAGAATAAAATACTGTCAGGTTCATAAATCTTGTCTTTTAATGCAGCACCCAGTATATGGCTCAAGAACTGCCTCACAACAATAACAAGTTAGGGCAGCAGGGTGAGGGCTTGCTGGTGGGGGCTACTACCCTCTACCTACTGGCCACATTCACCCTGGCTTTTTAAAAGGCACCTCACTAAACAAGGCAAACAACAAAAATAATAAACAATCACAACCAATATTTTAAAGTGGAAATGGGAATGCCAATAATAATGGGTGTTGACTATGTAATACTTATTATAACTAAATCAATAGTCAATTAATAGAATGGTGACTGGTGTTTATAAGTAATGATTGGAAATGGTTATTATGTGAATGGGAATGAGGAATAAGAAAAAGAAAAAAAAGTAAATAAAAATGTTTATATATATTGGTAAACTGCATACATTTCTATCTTTGTGTTATGTCTTCTTACTTTGGAAGTCTTGTAAACATCATGTGATTTTCTTCTTCTAAAACATGAAATGCTTATCTTTAACAATGCTGCTATACAGTATGTAAAGTTAATGCGGACAGTTGTAATTGTGTAATTCAGGAATTTGTAATGTAAAGTGTTATATTGTATGTAAACATGAGATGTTGTATTACTGTATCCGGAATGTAAATTCATTTTGAATATGGGGGTAGACACTTATAAGCTTTCTTGCTTCGGCCTTTTGAGTTTTTGTCTTTTTAGTTTTTTTGTTACTTTATTTATTTTTTGCACTGTAACAATGTTAATAGAAATAATCACTCAAATAAATCCAATCAATCAATCAATCAATCATTCTGCCAACTTTCCGCCAATACACCCTGCACTCTGGATATTTTAACTTGCCGGGACATCTTCAGGATTAATTTCCATTAGGTGCAGTGAGAAATGTGAATACTTTACCGTTGTCACACTCGAACTTCTCCCTACAGTTGATTGGTGGCAGTTTGCACTCTTTGGCCGGATGACACGGACGCTCCTCCACCAGCTCCTCGCTGCACGGGGACCCTCCGAACTGAGCTGGGATTTGCACCGAGCGAGTTCGCAGCTGCATGACAAAAACACACCTCAGATTACTAGAATAACGACTAGAATACAATAACAGAACTGTTTCAGCTGCAAGAACTAAAGCTGGTGGATTCAGGGTTTACCGTCTTTTACATGAATTATCTGAAGCGACAAATCACTGCCTTTGCCTTTTCATAATTGACAAAATAATAAAACTCATCAGAAGGAGGCGCTAACGTTATCAGTACCTGTACCTGACGTACCTGAACAATACATTTGTGGTTGGTTTTCTTGGATGATTTGTTTTATTATTGGTTAATGGCATGTTTTCTTGGCTCTGTTTAGGTAATTTTTGTGTGCGTTGTAAATACTTCGATAACCACTGGATGGCGAGCTGCCCAATCACCGCTGCACTGCGATAGGAAACCTCTTCTTTTTTTTTTTACTGTTTAACAAATCACTGGATTATGACATGAGCTTTGGTCATTTTCCCACAAATGAACTTTGGGGACAAAAATACTGAACTGAAACATAACAAGGAACTGAACTCTGAACTTGCAGTGAACTAGTTATGTTACTGGGATGTTATCTTTTTTGTTTATTAATCATACCTGATTATTTATAACAAAATAACAAGACATAATATAATGTATAATGTCAAACAAAAAATACCCTTATTATTCTATAACTACTTAAAGAGGGGGTATTATGCTTTTTCAATCACATAGCACCAGTCTATAGCATACTACAATGATGACGTAACCTTCTGTTGGTCTGTATATGCAGTAAATTAAAATAACTGCCTTGAATAAAATTGCTCTCAAAAATGGCTGTACTGAACGTCTTGAAATAGGCCTCTGTCTCTTTAAGAAGCTTTCCAACACGCCCCCTTCAGCACACTGCTGTGGCATCTAAACAACACTACTGTGCGGGGAGGGGGCTCTGCTGAGCTGAGGAGCAGTGGTTGGTGGCTTGGCTGGTGACGAAAGGTCCAGAGGCGTCTCCAGGAGGTGGGGGCGTTCCTAGGAGGACTGAGGCATAGCTACACCTAAAATGGCTGCCGTCTAAGTTTTTACTGATTACTCAAAAATATGTGAATGAGCCAAGGCAACACTCCAGGCATGTGTTTAATGAGGGAATGACATAATAACATGATATAAAGCTTGAAAAAGTCGATTTTACATAATACCCCCCCTTTAATATGTAATATTGACATAGATGTTGGCCTGTTGAATTTTGAATACTTGAAACTCAGAGTGCATCTAAAGACCAAACCAACGTTTTTCTGCTGATAAACTGTATATCTGATGATTTTAGAGTATCATCTGCTGCTCCAACTTAACATTTTGTTATTTACTGTAAACATATATTTTGCACTTACTGTATACTGTATGGGGTAAAATCATCTAAACCATGTTTCTATTGCCCCCTCATGGCTAAAAGGTTTGGATTTTCTTTTGGTGGAGGTTTCTGTTAAAGGAGAACTCAACGCCATGAGCGCATGGATCACATGGATCATGATGAACGGATCATTACCCGATCACGCCCAGCAAAGCAGGAAGTGGAAGTGGAGGTTTGGCTCCGTGGCCGGGGCAATTTCTGGTTGCCTAATAGCCCTACAGTATTACAAATGCATATTTTTCTCAGACGGTTCGCTGCTTATACCTGTTTTTTGGCGCAGGGTGAGCACTCGGACCAGGCCGAATAGTCGGTGAGCTCACAGTTGATGGGGCAGGCCTTCTGGTTACAGGCCCCAGTCTCTGTGAGTGCACACAGCTGCTGACAGCTGTACTTCCAATAGTATTCGTCCACGACAATAATTCTGACAGCACACATTAGGGGGCAAACAGAGAAAATAAAGGTTTATTTCAAATATAGCAAATGTATTTTTTGTTTTGTTTGTAAAAAGCCACAAAGGAAGTCAGAATTCTGTCATACTAAAAGACAATACAACAACTTTAACTGAAACTTGATGGGAAGTTTAATGTCATACTGGAAGGTGCATTATTTAACTTTTTATACGAAAAATAAAAAAGTTAATTTTGTCTGTATTTGACCTGTTAGTGACCAGCAGCTGTATGGATGGTCAGCATGACACCTTTACTTTCGATCACGGTGGTCTCTACAACAATCCAGGACCAATTGTTTTGTAGGTTTTCTGGTAAGAGGGTCTGTCAGTGGTGAAAACCTTCCAAACAATTGACTCTGGAGTATGGATGTAACAGTTCAGATCTCTCATGGTTTGGTTCACGGTGCAGGACCGACAGTTTGGTGCATCAAGGAGCAAGTACAGTAAATGTTCATCATTAGGCAGTATTTACAGTCTCAGAATAAAATTGTCAAGCCTTTCTTATTTTTCAAAGCTGCTTTATAATAAAATGCATCCCTGGACTCACAAAACAAAATGAAAAACAAAAATGTAGTACTTTAAAGTAAAACAAAAACATTAAAAAAAAGAAAGAAAGAAAGAAAGAAAGAAAGAAAAAACTAGCGATGCAGTGCAGGCCATGTGTTGTTAAGTGATCAGTTTCAGTTTCGCTTTCCATACACGGCAGTTAAACAGCAGCGCGTTTGATTTAAGGCTCGTGTTGGGGCTGCTCACTGGCCTTTCCAAACGAGCTGTTAGAGCTGCAGAACATCCAGAACGCTGCTGCTCGAGTCCTGACAAGAACCAGGAAATATGACCATATGACCAGTGCTCCGGTCTCTGCACTGGCTTCCTGTCACTCAGAGAGTAATTTAAAAAACAGCTCTGCTTGTGTACAAGTCTTTTCATGGTTTAGCACCAAAGTACATCTCTGACATGTTAGAGCCGTATGAACCATCTCGGGCCCTGAGAACTTCAGGGAGGGGTCTCCTGGTGGTTCCCAGAGTCAACAATAAACACGGTGAGACTGCATTTCAGTTTCATGCAGCTAAAATCTGGAACAGTCTTCATGAGGATGTGAGACAGGCCTCAACTCTGACAATGTTCAAATCCAGGCTGAAAACAGCTCTTTTACCTGTGCATTTAACAACTGAAAGTATTTTATCTGCACTCTTGCCTTTTACTGTAATTGATTAATTTTTATGTTGATGTTTTATTGATAGATTTGATCTTTTTTCTTGTAATTTTATGCAACTGTGAAGCACTTTGAATTGCCTTGTGTATGAATTGTGCTCTACAAATAAACCTGCCTATTGCCTTGCATCTTCAGCATAGGAGTGAAAATTGATATTTCCTTATGATCTGTCCTAGCGGAAGCATGTAAATGGTGAATAAAAGTGGTCTGAGAACTGATCCTTGCGGTACCTTGATGAACCGAGGATGATGGAGAGCGGGATCCAATGATTGAAATGAATTGTTGTCTGTTGGTGAGATAGGACTTAAAATCAGAAGAGAGCAGTACCAGAGAGACCAATGTATTTGGAGAGGCAGTCAAGAAGGATGGAGTGGGACCATGATGTTTAACAGCAGTTATAGGAGTTTATCTGCAGCTCAATGCTTAATTGCATGATAAAAAAAACTAGGGCCGGGACTCGATTAAAAAAATTAATCTAATTAATAAAGAGGCTTTGTAATTAATTAATCGAAATTAATCGCATATAAATATTTGACCTGAGAACAGTGAGAAGTACGTTTTATCATAAGGATTTTTCGTATACCATTGAGTAATGACAACAAAATATTGTTTATTTTTGTTCAACCAAGTCCAACAGACCAGTGCAATATTGCCTTTAATTGTGCGTCTGCAGGAAAAAAGGAAACTGAAGTGTGGAAAGCAAAGTGTGATTAATTTCGATTAATATTTGTAATCGCACTAAACCTCATGTAATTAATTAATCGCAATTAATTGAAAAAGTCCCGGCCCTAAAAAAACATATATATAAGCTATACATAACATATTAAAGTCGCAGTATGTGACCCCGCCCTGGATTCCAAAGACACAAGTCGGCAGCCCGTGTCTCGAGAAAAACGTGAACAAAGGTATTTTTTTGAAAATTGGTGATTTTCCACTTTTTTGCAGAATCGTTCAGTTGAAGTCACAAAGAAGCCTCTCCATGTTTAATATGTTAAATATATCAGTATTGGTATATTTAAAAGCGTAAACTTTTATGTTCAAACCGACTAGTTTCGGAGCTTGCAGTAGGGGCGTGTCTTTGTCTGTGTGGCTTCATGACTATGCAACACAATGCTATGTTGCTCTCAGAAGCTGCTGCTACTTACGCAGGAAAATGGATTTACCACGCAAAGGTTACTTCAGACGGGTGAGTGAAAGTTTGTTTTTTATCGCTGGTGGCTGCTGTGTTAATGGTTGTTTGATGAGGCTATCGTTGTGCTGTTGTTAGCTAACATGGTGTTAGCATGTGTAGTCACGAGGAATTAACCTGCTATTTACACAAAATCAAGATCTCTACAAACTTAAACTACTCCATAAATGTAGTCAGCGCATCCCTAGCTTTCAGCCACTTCTTATTTGAGAGAGATCCGCTTCATATTTTTGGTTTTATGGTCAGATAAAGTTACGCTGGGTGTGTGCAGTGAAACGTAAACAATGCGATCACGCGCAGCGATACGTCACGATGTCGGCCTTTTCCTCTCGTGTGTGAGAATAGAGCTCCACAGTCCCGCCTCCTCTCCGGTCCGGAAGTAAAATTCCCCTTGTTTTGGGGCCGTATGGATTTCAAAAAAAGTCTTTAACTCCGTAACTACGTCAGCTTGGGCTGAAACCAGCTATGTGGTTATAAAGCGACCTCAAAGTCTGATGTAGGTGAAAAAAACACGTATGAGATCGATCTAGTTTAGGAAAAAATACAGTTTAACAGCGAGCCTTCGTCCTAGAACTACGTTACCCAGGATGCTCGGTAGTCACGTGATCTACGCCAAGGCTTTTGATTGGTTGAGCTTCACGTTCCCACGTATTTATTTATTTATCGTAATGCAGGCTACATATATATTTTTAGCGGCAATTATTTATTATTTATTAAAACATCATGTAGGCAGATATCTGACGTTTTATCCATATAAAACACTGACGGTAAGAAAATCGTAAGATGGCAATCAAGAAAATGTCCGTAAAGATCCCATTAAACGAGCCACAGATATGTTTTCATCCACTTAGCCTAAATCAGATTGTTAAATAGGAAAATTACGTTGAAACCCTTGTCTTAATGGTAAAAGAAACTCACCGAACCCGCTAAAAAACCACCGTTGCCACTTACCAGCGCCGTGTCGCAATGGTTTATGGGATACGGAGTTTCTAAAGTCAGGAAGTAAAATATGTACACAGGCTTGTACCTTTGCCTTTTCTTTAACATTATGTCTTCTTTTTGGATTGAAATGAAACATTTTATGGTCACAAATTGCTACATAGCTGATTAGCTTTTGCGGTGTTGTTAAACTCTTAATATTTGAATTTTTGGAAAATCGACGGTCTCGTAGAAAGGGATTTTTTGCTTCCGGACCGGAGCAGCAGGACCGGAAGGGGTGGGACTGTGGAGCTCTATGTATGTGCATGACTAAAGTAGTACAGGAGTCTTTTCTAAAGTTCTAACTTCAGTTATGTCTGGAGTCTGTAACTCTCTCTCAGCCTGCGGCTGGAGCTGACAGAGGGAGGGACTGGGGAGAAGCTTTGGGAAAAGCGCGCAGGATTTTGACAGTAAATAAACAACCCTAAACATAAAGATTTTATTTTGAATTTTTTACTGAAAGTTCACACACAAGTAACAGACAACTGTGAAGTGAAAGCAAAATGATACATGATTCTGTTATTTTTCAAAAAATAGAAAAGTGAAAAGTGGGGCGTGCACAAGTATTCATACAGCATGACTTAATACTTTGAGATGTAAATGAGCCTATTGTCACTCCAACAGCAGAGAGAGGTGACAATGGCCCAAATCTTTGGAGAGCTTTTTCAGCCCTTTGGCCTTTTGGGAATGGTTAACTTCAAATCACGATGTACACATCGTTGGAAAGCTTGGAGACTACACTTAAATAATCTGTGAAAATCTAAAAATGCCCCAGAACCGACTTGTGTCTTTGATTCTAGTGACTGGTCACATATTTGTCAGAAAAATTACAATTTGTTTTTTGTCAAAATCGTGCAGCCCTAGTCTCTCTCGCAGCGTGCCATCTCTGCTGAGGTGGGATGCAGTAACACAGTCATTTAGAATTTCTCCGAAAATCCTGAGGGTTATGGAACAAAAAAAGTCAAGTGGAAGACCCAAAATAATGTCACCAGCACTGAGCCAGAGGATCCGATTAGCTGTCCGTCAGACACTGGATGATCCTCAACACAAATGAAGCCGCTACTGGAGCCGACTGCAGCCCAATAACCATCAGAGGCATCTGCAACTGAAGAGCTTTAAAAACAAAGGTCTCCAAACGCCTCGTCTCCTTGAGCCACAGAATTGACGATTTGGACTTGAGAGAGACCAAACATGGACATTGAAAAGTGGAGGAACGTTTTAATCTCTGATGAGAAAAAATGTGACCTTGATGGTCCTGATGGTTTCCAACCCTACTGGCATAACAAACGGATCCACCTGAGATGTTTCTATGCACCACAGGGAGGGGTTGTTTTATTGCGTCCCACCTCAGCAGCGATGGTGCGCTGCAAGAGGCTCTTCTTATGCAGCTCAACAACCCAAACACGGTCTAAATGTTTTTTGTTTTTTTTTGGCTTTGCCATCAGGACGTCATGACAGTGTGAATACCTGACAGAAAATGACACTGAATCCACATTTTTGTGCAGAATCATGAGCAGATCCCTTATTTCTCCATATTTTTTTCCCTTGAAAAGTGGAGGCACACATACAAACGGTTGTATCTTTTGAAATCGATTGTGGTGGTTTATACAGCCAAAAAGATAAGAATTGAGTCAATGTCCCTACAGTATATTTACAGACCTGACTGTAGATGGTCAGGCTCTAGCTCAGTATTGAAGTGCGCAGGGCAAACTCCAGGATGCAGAAACTTGATTCGAACACCAGCATGTGCCCCCCAAACCCACAGACACCTATAGCTTTAGAAAATATTCCAGTCTGGTACGGTCTGTATAGGCGGTAAAGCTTGGGGAGGGACCACTGCTGTGCATTACTTCACTATGGGAGTCTGTGCAGTCACTTACTGCGCCAGGTATGAAGCTGAAGATTTCACAGAGCGCCCCCGTCTGCGCAAAAGTTTAGTACAGTCTGTGTTTAGAAACACAGACCTTAGTAATGTTAGTAATGTGTCATCCCTTCAGGAAAAGGAATGACTTTATTTTCTGTTCGAACGTCTAATGACTGGAATCTCATACCCACCACCATCAGAAATATGAACACATACCACACATTTAAAATACATTTGAAACAATGGCTTATTAACAATGAGATATGTGAACACTGAGCACACATAGACTGCTCCCTGCTGGCCTCTGGCCCTGTGTATCTGAGTGAGGATCTGAATGAGGTTGAATATTACTGTACTGGTTGAACGTCTTGTTGTACATAGTGTACATCTGTTTTTTTCTAATGTATAGTCATGTAAATGATTGTAAATTTTAAGATTTTAGACATGTAACACCTGTCCGGGGACTGCAGTTGAAAAATAGTGTCTAAGTCTGGCATATTTACATAAATGTTCATTAATATGCACATTCCCTGAAATAAATAAATAGATATTTAAGTAAATAAAATAAGAAGTCCTGTAGATCAAAACCTGTCCTAAAGAGGAAGTGTGAAGTGGCTGACCTCTGGCGAGTGTGTGTGCCATAGTTGCAGGTCCTGGAGCAGGCGGACCACTGGCCCCAGGGGTACTTCTCACAGAAACAAGCCTCAGACAGAGAGAGGCAGACGCTCAGAGCCAACAGGAGCAGCCAGCGTCCGCAGGAGGTCATCCTCGGGTCAGGGTTACTACGGCGATGGGCAAAGGTCAGCACAATCCTGGAGAACACAATCAGTTAAAGCCTTTAACTGAGCACAATACATTAAAATTGTGCTTTTTAACCGTCTCTCTCTGTGAATTAATAGTTCTAATTTTGGTGTAGCGGGCATCTCTCTTTCTGTTGACCTTGAGAAAGAAAATGTGGTTGAATGGTTGCTTTTTATATATAAGACACACTGTACAACATCTAAATGTAGTTCATTTTTGTTTTAAATATACAACGAAGCAAGACTGCGTCAAACCACAACTCACTGCCTCCTGTCTTCATTTTCCTGTTGCTCGGATAACACCATCACTCCTATGGCAGCTCATGGCTTGGGGCCTGCAACATCAACACTGACACTCATTTGGCTTCTGTCGCTATGCTATTGCCATGCTGTGACGTCACCACACTCTCTACTACCTATTGTTGTCGGTTGTGGCGAAAAGCACGGTGTTAAAAAGCAGGGACTCACCTCTGTGCCGGTCAGCAGGTTCTTCTGTGTGCAGACCTCGGCTCTCCCTCCTCGTCTCCTCTCATACTTCTCTCTATTGCTACACAATCTTGCAAAATAATCTCCAGTGGATGTGCCTTACGGGAAAGGTTGGCTTATGTCTGCCGAAAAGCCGACGTAAACCAGATGTTGGGCTGCGGGGGTGTGTTGGCTTAAGAATTCTACTCCTGGTCCAAGTCAGTGCTGTAAATGATGCACTCTTAACATCCAAACACAAGCCAATGATCATTATTGCCTAATCATTGTTTATCACGGCACAAAAAGGTGTCAAAGTGCGCTACACCCAGTTGGATAGATATGGTAAAAATTAGGAAAAATCACTCAGTATTGCCAGCTGCTGTGTGGGGAAAAGACTTGCCATTATGCAGAACGCCGGCAGAGGACACACTTTCCCTCTTATGCTGCGGTGACCAGAGCTCAATACCATTATGTTTATTTAAATCATATTTAGTCAGTGGCGGCTGGTGATGTAAACTCTACGTGGGGCTGTGTTCATGATGGGTAAACGTTTTTACTATCAGATCTACTTAAGTACCAAAGTACATCTCTGACATGTTAGAGTCGTATGAACCAACTCGGGCCCTGAGAACTTCAGGGAGGGGTCTCCTGGTGGTTCCCAGAGTCAATAATAAACACGGTGAGGCTGCGTTTCAGTTTCATGCAGCTAAACTCTGGAACAGTCTTCATGAGGATGTGAGACAGGCCTCAACTCTGACAATGTTCAAATCCAGGCTGAAAACAGCTCTTTTTACTCATTCATGAAAACTGAAAGTATTTTATCTGCACTCTTGCCTTTTGCTGTAACTGATTAACTTTTATGTTGATGTTTTATTGATTGATTTGATCTGTTTTCTTGTAATTTTATGCAACTGTGAATTGCCTTGTGTATGAATTGTGCTCTACAAATAAACTTGCCTTGACTTGCCTTAAAGGCATTTACTGCTGTGTGTCAGACTAAAAACAAGCATTTAACCACAGAACTAACATTATAGAGTACTCTTATTCCTAGAGCTCAGAGCATCAGACATGTGACTACAGATACAAGGGAAAAGTCTACTCTATAAACAGTAGTCAAACAGCTGCACAACCAGTGTGCGAAATACGGGGGGGTCTGACCCCCCCTGATTAACCCATCAGACCCCGGGGCCCGATCTTGAGGGCACTTGAAGGGCCCATTGCGGGCAGGGATTGGGCGCATTGTGCAGACTCCGTATGAAAATACTGTCAACATAGATGACAGTTCTGAACAATGTGACTGATGATGCCCTTCTTATCAGTCACTGTAGCCACGACATAGCGGTCATTTCAATGACGTCAGGAACGACTGAGTGGATTGGACTAACTCTACAGTGAAAATAACAGAGCGAGGAAACTGGATTTCACCTCAATAGTGAACGAGTTTGCTGAGCACAAGGCACGCAAAGGTGAGTGCAAGTTTTTTCCCCCGCTTATTACTGATCGGCTTATCAAGTTGTGGTGGCCGCCGTGCCATGTAGGCTATGTGTCTGTTTGCTTTTTGATGAGGCCATTGTTGTGCTGTAACTTACAGCCTGTAAGCTAACATGGTGTGTTCAGTTGAACGGATTTGTTTGCCTTCTGTTTTTGATCATTGTCCACGGCACTAATGATCGTGTGTGCATTCTTCTCTCCCTCTGTGGTCAAATGTGTGTGTGTTGAGAGATGTACAGTAGGGATGATAATTGTCATTGTGCATGTGTCACTTGTTTTGGCCCTTGGCTGTAGAGTTAGCTCTACGGAAGTGGATTTATGCTTGTTGTCGCACACGGATGGGTCGAGATGGCATGGGTTGGAAGAAGGAAGGGTATTTCGCACACTGTGCACAACATAATTTAAACTCAACTGGTTTACGGCTTGAACCCTCTATTACCCTAAGATGACAAGCCGCGACCCAAATAAGAATTTCATTTGTCATATACAGTTGTGCTTGTAATGTACTTATTTGTTGTAAGTACAGGGAGACATGGATGAGACGGCTGTAGCTTTGAGCTGCGTTTAACTTTATTGAACTCTGCAAAACGAAAGTATGGGTAGTGGCATAACGCAGGTGTGAGTTTCACAATAAACCATACATTACATCCTCCCTTTCTCAGTAATAAAAAATCATCTGAGAAGGATAGCAATAGCAAACCCAAAATATTATTTGACTATTGAACAGTGCAATATTTAAATGCTTTTTTAGCTTTATGTTTACATAATGGAATGTACTTCTCTATTTAGCTTATTCTCAATTAGCTAATAGTATTGTTAACATTTCAAGTTTTATGAATCAAGTTTTTTTCCTTTTTTCTTCTTCTTGCTTTTAATTAAACTAGTCTAGGAAGGAGATGTATAGCACATCACTTCCATCTGGCGTATGGTCCGCGCCAGGCTATGTTCAGTTTGTCCGGGATTTCACTGCTCTGCCGCGCCTGGTTCAGTAGAGTTCACCTGTTGAAGCTTGTGCGCGCCGGGACCTCCCCGGGGGTGAAGAGGGTGGAGATCAGGAGATGCAGTGGGCTGTTGTACCTCGGCTGCTGGTGTTTGCGATGCTTCATGCCAGGGCTCTTCATCACTTGGAACGTGACGTGACTGACTGGCAGTTGCAGTGCTGGTGTGAAGATGTTGACTGTTGCGGTGATACAGCTTGCCTCCACTGTCCACCACATAGGACCGAGGAGAGCTGTGTGGTTGTACGCCGACTTCAGGGGGCCATTTCCGGTTGCCAGGAAACTGTGCCATCCTGACTTCATCTCCAGACCGTAGATCTGGGCGGGGACGTGCTGCTCTCCTTTCGTAGTTGAGTTTCTGTGTGTATTTGGTCTGGTCCAGAATGCGTTTAACCTGAAAAGGGTCAAAGCTCATAGGTTTCAGTAGTGCATGAGCAGTAGGCAGTTTATTGCGTGGCCTCCTGCCCATAAGCAGCTGTGCGGGGTTATTTTTGTCATTATACAACACTGTACAACGAAATTTGTCCTCTGCATTTGACCCATCCTTCGACACCGCTGGGACAACCATAAGGAGAGTAATAGTCCACTATAGCATGTACTGCTTGTCTTCAAACTCAAGCAGATCAAAAGCTACCGCTTCAAATGGGAGCTCATGTGTTTCTGTTGGCATTAGTGGCAGTTTGAAAAGTCTGTTTTGGAGATCAGCACAGTTGGCACAGTTTCTGCACTCATACCTGGCCAATATAACACTTCACATGCACGCTGCTTGCTTTTCACCATTGCCAAGTGAAACTGATGTATGTGTTTTCTCATGGTCGGGGGAACCACGATCCGCATCCCTTTGTAGACTATGCCATCAGTTACTGCAAGTTGGTTCCGTGAGCCCCAGTATGGTTGAACAGGTATAGGCACTTCCCTCCTGTGGTCTGGCCAGCCTTGGCGGATGAGAATGCTTAGTTTATTTTTAGTGCGTTCCTGTAACTCAGCATATTTCTCATCACTTACAGACAGGAAGCTTAGCGCACTCTAATGTACCTGCCTCAGGGGTTTTGTAGACAATTGACAATTGTGCTCTGGACAGTGTGTATGGAAGCTCCATGTCTTTTCCACTTTTGTACTTGACAGAAATGTTGTACCACTGAAGTCAAAAACATGTGAGTGCCAGTACGTTTGATAAAAAATGGAAATGCCCCAACTCAGACAATTAGACGTCAATGTCGGAGTGGGGGTGTCGAAATGGCAACGTGTAACCCTGTTGTCAGGTTTATGTCCAAGATTTCTTCATCACTTGTGTTTTGTGACTCCACATTCACTGCACTCACAGAGCGGCTGCGACACACAACATGAGCATTTGAGTCATTTCCACATTTTGTGGTAAAGACATTGTGTTTTGTTTTGCACACTTTGTCTTTGTTGGGTGGGCTTTTGCTGGGTGGGCAAACCGAGCGCCTGCGTACTTCCGGGTATATTGCGTCACGCGCGGTACGCCGGCGTGTGACGTCACCACGCCCAACCCCTTTTTTCATTAAAATAATTGTAGTAGTTTTGGTTAGCAGTTTCAGGGCTCTGGGACATTCTAGTTTAGTTTAAGCATCTATTTTGTTTTTGTAATAAATCATGTATGACGGTTAGACACTGTTTTAAGGTAGTACACAGTAATTTTGTGGTGATTGGCTGAGGGAGGGGCCAGTGAGTATAAAAGAGGGGCGCTCTCTCTCCTGAGCCAGCCTGCGTTGGTCTGCCTACAAGGAAGGTAATTATGAGAGCCTGGTTTGCCTCGTTATTGTAAATATTGTGTACATTGTAAATATTGTTGTTGTTTTGTTGTCGTATACACCGTTGGGTCGCATGTTTGGGAACATCGTTTGTACTACCTGGTTACGCCATTATTAACACTATCGGCCGAGCCCCGCCTCAGTTGCACCCCTGTTTTCTTTGTTTGAAATGGTGTCTGGCAATCTGCTGATTTTTTTCGTGGTCTCACGTGGCCAGCAAACTTATCCAAAACTTTGACCGGGTTGTCTTTCTCATCGTCAGCCCAGTCAAGTGTTTTGTAGATTTCTCTTCCTTGTTCGCCGATCCACGTACCAATCCAGCCAGGATTCCAGGTCACCACCAACAAAAATCAGCAGTCAGCAACAACTGGCAGCAAAATTGTGGAATCATTAAACCAAAATGGAACTTTTTGGCCACATAAACGTTACGTTTGGAGGGGAGTCAACAAGGCCTGTGATGGACTGTACACCATTCCTACAGTGAAACACGGAGGTGGATCACTGATGATGCGGATTTGTGATCTACAACAGCACAGGAAACTTGGTCAAAATTAATTTCAGGATAAAGGCAGCATGGTATTAAAGAATACTGGTGTATTCTGCACTCATCCGCCTGAAAGCTCTGCATGGGACATACTTAGACCCTCCATGACAACGTTTCAAAGCACAAGGCCTCTCATTGGCTACAGCAGAATAAAGTGAAGGTCCCATTAGTGTCCATCTCAGTCTCCTGACCTCAGTATCATTGAGACACTCTTGGGAGATCTCAAACGTGCAGTTCATGCATGACAGCACGGCATGGCGGCACGGTAGTACAGTGGTTAGCGCTTGTGCTTCACAGCTAGAAGGTCCGGGTTTGATTCCCACCAAGGCCGGGGCCTTTCTGTGTGGAGTTTGCATGTTCTCCCCGTGTCTGCGTAGGTTTCCTCCGGGTACTCCGGTTTCCCCTACCACTAAAAACATGTACAATAGGCCAGGATGTATGAGAGTGTGTTTGAGAGTGCGCATAGGGGACGACGGATGGAAATTAGCCCAAGGCTACAATCCGGTGTGGCTTGTTCATTAACTTGCACTGTCCCTACCAAATAAACAAACAGCCCTGAAATTGACAGGAACTGGAGGCTTTTTTTCTAAAAAAGAATGGCCAGTTTTACCGTCCGAGGAAATAAAGAGGCCCATCCACAACTACCACAAAATAATCCAAGCTCTCATTGATGATAAAGGGGCAATACACAGTATTATAGACTGGGTTATGTAAACTTTTGAGGGTCATTTGTCATTATGATTGGAAAAGAGAAAACTCAGTTGTTTGACCATAAATGGCTTTGCATGAAAACTATGGAAAAAATTCTCTTTGTGTTATCATTCATTTCTCTGAAAAAATGCCAAAAAATACAAAAAATAAAAAAATCTGTCAGGGTATGTACATTTTTGAGCACATCTGTGTATATTGTTAAATACAGCATTTCAATGAGCACTTTGACCTTCCTTAGCACTGCTTGAAAGCCTGGCTCCAAAGAGTTTTTCTTTTTCTAAAAAATGCTGGGTGATTTTTAACCATGCTGGTTTCAGCACAAAAATGTGGATGTACACCACAGCCGCTGCTTCTTCACGTCAAGAGGCGTAGCTGAGGTGGCTCGGGCATCTGTTTCAGATGCCTCCTGGTCGCCTCCCTCAGGAGGTACAATAAAAGTGTAATTTGAATGTATTTTCTGCCATCCCAATAACTGATTTATTGTCAATATCAAATAACTTTTCTCTGGTTCTCAGGAGGCGACTGGACCAATGATCTGTTCTGTTTTTTTACTCTTCTTTCTCTTGCCTGTTATAATAATCCTCAAATCAGTCTGATAGAATTTATCATGAGCCTGAGACAAATGTCTGTGTTGATTATCTGATGAATGTAAATGACCTCTCCATCTTCTTTCTCCCTCGCTCTCTCCTCCTCTTTCCTTTTCTGCCTTGCCTCTCTCTCCTCCTCTTGCTTTTCTCTCTCCTCCTCTTGCCCTTTTCTCTCACTCTCTCTCCTCTCATGTTTGAGGACAGTGCTGATGTCATGTGGGATGGACTCTTGGATGTTTATAAAGCAGCCCAGTGCTCCTCTGTCCCACTCTGCAGTGCTCCTGCACACAGTATGGTGCCTAACGCCACCTGGTGGCCAGAGCCCGACGGGGGAGACCTGGGGCATCAGTTGGTGTTGTCTGTGCTGCTGGGAGCCCTGATTCTCTGTGCGCTCATAGGGAACGCCTGTGTGGTGGCTGCTATTGTGCTGGAGCGCTCTCTACAGACAGTGGCTAACTTCCTGGTGGGCTCTCTGGCCGTCACTGACCTCATGGTGTCAGTCTTGGTGCTGCCCATGGCGGCTCTGTACCAGGTGTTGGACCGCTGGACTCTAGGGGCCATTGCCTGTCATGTGTTTGTGTCTCTGGACGTGCTGTGCTGCACCTCCTCCATCCTACACTTAAGTGCTATCGCTCTGGACCGCTACTGGGCCATAGTCACGCCCCTGCACCCCCTCCGCCGGACCCCGCGCCGCACAGTCGCTCTCATCACTGCCACCTGGCTGGTGAGCTTCCTGGTCTCTGTTCCTCCCATGTTGGTCATGCGCAGTCAGCCACGGAGCTTAGCCCATGACCGTGCGAACCCACGCCAGTGCCGCATTTGGCAGGACCCCTGGTACACAGTGTACTCCACCTTCGGGGCGTTCTACATCCCCCTGGCCCTCATGCTGGGGCTGTACGGACGCATATTCAAGGCCGCCCGCTTCCGCATCCGCCGAAGCGGCCGCAAAAAAGAGAAGACAGCGGGCTCGCGCTCCGCTCCCGGCCTGTTCTCACACTGCTGCAACCGCGTGGAGCCTCTCAACAGTGAAGCGCCCCCTGCTGACGAGGAGCGTCTGGATATCGTGGATGTGGCAGGATCCAGACATCACCCCCTGCCCTGCCCCAGCCCGCTGTTCCAGCCTCGCAGCCACAGCAGTGATGCCAAGAGAAAGCTGGCCCTGGCCCGAGAGAGGAAGGCAGTGAAGACCCTGGGCATCATCATCGGCTCCTTCATCCTCTGCTGGCTGCCCTTCTTCATCGTGGCCCTGGTCATGCCCTTCTGCCTGCACTGCTCTATGCCCCGCGGCCTCCAGGATGTCATCAACTGGCTGGGCTACTCCAACTCCGTGCTCAACCCACTCATCTACGCCTTCTGCAACAAGGACTTCCGACGCGCCTTCAGCAAGATCCTGCACTGCCGCTACTGCACGCCCTGAGACTTCCCACAACCAGTGTACGCTGGAGGCAAGGAGGGTGACGTGTCTCGCCCAAGGACACAACAACAGTGTTGCACCTGTGGGACGACCCGCTCTGCTCTCTGCGACGCCTTCCCCAGTGGAGGAGCCGGCTTCAGCCACAGGACCTCAAACACACTTACTCCGCAGCACCGTTTCTTTAACGTGGTTTCAATTTGTTTTGACAAAGTGGTTGTAAATACTTTTTGTTGTTGTTGTCTTGAAATAAATGTGTGGACAAACTTGCATGCTGTCTGATTCCTTTAAGGGAAAAACACAGACTCTCTGGACCTGGGTCTAATGAAACAAGGGAGTGCACATAACATGCACTGTTAGTGATTTCCATTCCCGGGTCATGATCCAGTGCTGTAGTCCTCATTTTTCTAGAGGCTATGCTGTGATTTGTTTGGGCGGCTATCAGACTGGGAGGTGTTAATATTAAATACATGATAATTAACCTGTATGCGCTATAATATGATATCATTAGCTGCTTGGAGTGGGCCATAATTTCTTTCTTAAAGTGATAGTCTGTAAGTTTAAATAGATGTGTATATAATTGAGCACCTGGGTCTGAGATTGGGGCAAAGTAAGTAATATTAAATAATAATATTATTCTAAAGTCTCTCTCTTTGCTGATTCAGACACCATAGCAGAGTCCCCTGACCTGAACTGGCCTTTCAGGTCCAATCAGGAGAGAAGGGGTAGGAGCTCGATCGCTTACTTTTGAAGTTTGTTTTTGCTCTCCTCCGTTTGCAAACTAGGAGTAAATTTGTGGTCCAATCCAGTTTACTGTTTACTTTCAAAATTCACTCTCTCCTCACTTTGCAATCTTACAGACTATCACTTTAATATACAGTAATTAATGCTTGTTTTATGTAATGGACCGGTTTTCTTTCAGGGGTGCAGTCTCTTGATTCCCCTCTCTGCTACAGGGGACAATACAAACAAACAAACAGCTCTCAGATTCAGTCCATCAAATCAAACTGTATTTATGAAAATCGTCTCCATCTGCAATTATACCGTAAATAACAACAACCCCCACCTCCCCCACCCCACCTGCACACACAGACACAGACACACAAACATACAGACAGCCAAGCAGTTAAAATATAAGTCTTAAAGAGGGGTATTATGCTTTTTTCAATCACATAGCACCAGTCTATAGCATACTACAATGATGACGTAACCTTCTGTTGGTCTGTATATGCAGTAAATTAAAATAACTGCCTTGAATAAAATTGCTCTCTCAAAATGGCTGTACTGAACGTCTTGAAATAGGCCTCTGTCTCTTTAAGAAGCTTTCCGACACGCCCCCTTCAGCACACTGCTGTGGCATCTAAACAACAACACTATGTGGGGAGGGGGCTCTGCTGAGCTGAGGAGCAGTGGTTGGTGGCTTGGCTGGTGACGAAAGGTCCAGAGGCGTCTCCAGGAGGTGGGGGCGTTCCTAGGAGGACTGAGGCATAGCTACACCTAAAATGGCTGCCGTCTAAGTTTTTACTGATTACTCAAAAATATGTGAATGAGCCAAGGCAACACTCCAGGCATGTGTTTAATGAGGGAATGACATAATAACATGATATAAAGCTTGAAAAAGTCGATTTTACATAATACTCCCCTTTAATAAAAATGGACATAAGGCTGAGTACAGATGAACTGAAAGAGGAAACACCATCCAAGGAGCCGTCTGCACCGGGAGCTGCCCATCGGCCATAGGGCACCAACACAGGTGTAGGAGAGACGTCCAACCTCCATCCAGGCACCCACAGGAGAGCGCCTGCACGGCCACAGACAACCAGCACTCCCGGGGCAGAGGGCTCCCTCAGAGGAACCACTGGGAGAACATAAAAAAATATAAAAGATTAAAAGCAATGATACAAAAAGAATTAAAAAGAGGTAAAACTAGGCTAAAACGTGAAATAGCACAATATAAAAAAGAGTGAGACTAAAGAAATAAATAATTGTATAGAACTAAAACAGATAAATAGAGTTCATATAAATAAATATTAGTTAAAAGCTAAACTAAAAAGGTGGGTCTTGAGCCTGCTCTTAAAGACATGAACGTTCTCTGCGGTCCTGAGCTCCTCCGGCAGGTCGTTCCAGAGGCGAGGGCCATAATATTGGAAAGACGCCTCGCCGTGAGTCTTTCTGTTGACTTTAGGAATAACTAGGAGACCCCTGCCAGAGGAGCGAAGGGGCCGTGAAGGTTCATAAGGTAAAAGCATTTCTGAAAGATAAGAAGAACCAAGACCATTATGACATTTAAAAACCATTAAAAGAACTTTAATGACTGTGTGGACCTTGTCTATCACAGGCTATATTGTTTTAATGTATTTATTGCACATGTTGATTGTGTTGTATGTCTGTGGATGTACTGTTTTTATCGGGCCCGTACTGGCACTTCCTCTGCAAATGAAGTTCCTAACGGATAAATAAAGTGAATTTGAATTTGAATTTGAATTAAAATCGATCCTGAAACACACGGGGAGCCAATGCAGCGACTCTAAAACCAGTGTAATGTGGTCCCGCCTCCTGGTCTTCGTCAGGACACGAGCTGCTGAATTTTGTAAAAGTTGTAAACCTGAGATACTCTTTTTGGGAAGACCAGAGAGCAGGGCATTACAGTAGTCGATACGACTGGTGATAAAAGCATCAGCGTCTCCGTGTTGGTCCGAGAGAGAATGGGGCGGACTCTGGCTATGTTCTTTAGATGGTAAAAACCTATCTTTGTGATATTCTTAATGTGTGGAAGCTCAGAGTCAAAAATCACACCCAGGTTCTTCACCTGTGAGGAAGGATTAAAAGACAGTGACTGTAGTTTGGGTAAAAGTTTCTCTCTCTGGGCCTCAGGACCGATGACTAAAACTTCAGTTTTGTCCTGGTTAAGCTGGAGAAAGTTTTCTGCCATCCAGGATTTGATCTAAAATGCAGTTAAAAAGTGCATCCATTGGCCTGGTGTCATCAGGAGACATGGAGATGTACAACTGTGTATCATCAGCGTAACTATGAAAGTTGACTCCAGGTCTCCTACTACTTTGAGTTACTTTTTGCAAAATATAAACTGAAAATAATAATAATGCCACTGAGCAAAAGTGCTTATCCCAATTCTCTAGTGTTTTGTTTTGGTGACATTAGCTGCACGCAACTGCAGATCCTATACATCAGTGTCCAACTTGATTTGGTATGCTGCATTATATTTGGGGGGAGTTTGACATTTCAGTACAAGCCATTTAAATGCACCTGTAACTCTTAAATTGTAATAACTAATATATTACCGTATTTAGTTTAAGTAATCTGTTATATTCCTGGGTTACTGAAAAAGTCATATATTTCTGTAACTTTTTGTAATACATTACCACCAACACTGGTTAGTGCAGGCAACATGGTAAAAAGCTCTCAAAGGTCCAGTACACAGTAGTTTCCCTCAGCTGTAGTTTCTCGCTTTTCTCCCCACAACATGACAGACCCACCAGTAACATCAGAGGTGGTTTCCATGGACACCAAAGGCCGCGGTATCCAATGATCAAAGCGCCGACCGATGAGAGTGGCCCCAACAATGGACACTGTTTATCACACCTGTACACGTAACCAGGGCTATAGGCCATGTAAAATCCAAATATCTATTTTTTAATCCAATTTATTAAATATTTATACAGAATAGTAAAGTGAAACTCACTCGAGGCCTCATTTACTAAGCCGGGTGCTAAACTGCGAGTAGTACTAAAAATTAGCACGTGCTATTATTAATGCTGCAAATGTGATATATGTAAAAGAGTTTACTGCGTGAGCACAGGCTAATCTGTTACTGCTCTTATTCCTGACAGAGCGCCTTTCATTTCATAAGTGATGGATCAATTACAGATGTCCACAATAAGTAACAATTACTTATAAATACCTAATAATATTAAATGGAATGAAATATGACTTTAATTAGAAAAATAAAGAATCATTATTTTTTCCAATAATTAGAAAATGATGTTTCTAATAAATCATTTTCTAATCATGATTGTCAATATACACTTTTATGATTTGGACCTGGCTGTATCAGGGGCATGTGACAGGCACAAACCAAAATGCAGCACAATTTTGATATTAGGCTCAGACTTCAAGATCAACCAGGCCGGGTTCTTGGTTATTAATACATTTCTATATAATATATTCTGTATTCTGAGGAATTCTTCTATGGCCAACAAAAGATCTACATCAGCTTGGGCTACTTAAACACTGTTTGCTCCTACATTAGGAGTGTGTGTTTTTGGTTTAGAATAATGAACACAGAAAAATGCGCAGATAATTAGTGGGTGATTAAATACATTAATATGCGCATTTTTGCCGGACAGAGGTGAGACAGTCTGTGTATGACCTATAATTCAAGCAATTTTCCAGGTAGATAACATAATAAGTCAACAACAGAAAAATGATGTGCTTCACTGACTCATCAGACGTACAGTCTTAATGAGGCAGTGAGCTCCAGACAACAGGGAAAGTAAGACTTAACTTTATTCCAACTTGTTTTATTCCGTAATTGACTAGACCCATAAAAAACGTATCAGAGTCAAATCTTTAGCCTAGTCTGATTAGACTTCACATGTAAACGCACTGACTGCATGTTGGACATAAAATATCCATTGTCCTTTTGAAACTTGTTGGAGATGAATAACAACAACCTAAGGGAAATGTATTGTGAGTTTTCTATGAAATGCTTCATATTGATTTAAGGCATTTTGAGTCTTTTGCAACAGATCGCAAACCACGTATTGCAATATCATAGAAAAAATGATGATGACAAATGTTTTTTGACTTGAAGTTGATCTAGTTAACACCTGTTTTGGCACTGATTGGTTTAAACAAAAGAGGATACTGATTTAATGAAACCTTTGGAAACTCAACTTGTTCTCATGACATCATTTTTACGACCCTGTCCATCAAAATGACAGAGATAAATGATCCCTGTAGCAAAACCACTGGTGTAGTATTACATTCAGCCGACTGGAAAGTAACTATAACTATAACCACCTTCAAACACTGGCTGCTGCTGCTCTCTGACCCTCTGCAGCTGTGACCCTTCAGAGAGTGCTGGTGTGCACATGCAGTCTGATACAGATGTGTTATTTTCCCTTGGGGACAAAACAGGATTTTTTTTTTTTACATCAAAATTAGCTGCAATTCCCATTATACGTAGATTATAGAACAGAGAGTGGCAGTGAGATTCAGAATGATACCCTCAGTGGATTTGTGCAAAGTCTTTTGCCTTCCTATTGACTCTCTGCTCCAGGCTCTGCAAAGGGACAGCTAGCAGCTCAGTGGCTATAGTCATAGTTCTCTGCAAAAGCTTTTTATGAGCCTCAGTGCCACTGTATCAGTTAATGACAGAGGTGGGAGACCCGAGTCAAATGACTTGACTTGAGTCAGATTATTAAGACTAAAGAGTTTCTTGACCAATGCTCCAAAAAGACTTGACTTGCCTTTCGTGATTTGAGACAATGACTTGCTGTAATATTATATTTATTATTCGAGTTTAACTGATGAAAGACAGCAGGTTTCAGTGTTTACATTATGGTAATTATCCACATGCTTTTTCGGTTTCCCGACACAACGCCTCCAATCAATACAGCGGGAAAAGACAAGAGATGTGTGTTTCTTTGGATTATGGATTAAAACGATTTCAGCAGTGAGGGAAGAGGTGAAGATTGGTAGCCTTCAGAGACGTTCACAGAGCCCAGTGACAGCAAGACTGAAGGCTGGGCAGAATCCACTTTGAGCAGGAGCAACCATGGACCACTCCGCCATGGCTCCCCTTCTTTTCAGGTCCTGCTTACGTCGCTACATCATCTGGACACATCCATTGGAGATGTTCAGCCTCATCTGAAGTAGCTCTGGTATGAACTGTGGGAGCTCGTGTCCCTCGTGGGGTGAACTAACGCGCCAGGATACAAACTTTGGGAACTTGAGTCTAGGGGGACTTACGGACATTTGCTGCTGCTGGTACATGTGCAGGCTGTTTTTTTATTTATTGTGATTTTGGTCGTGTGGCTGGAAGCCTGTATATTTTAAATTAACTAAATCAGTGGTTCCCAAACTTTTTGGAGCCGTGTACCCCCTGAGGCTTTGGGTGACGAGTCGCGTACCCCCTAGTTTGAGCGATTGAAAACACTGGGAATATCACATGTAATATTATGTTTATTTCCTCCATTATTACAGTGAACTCAAGCAGGTTTTCCACATTCAATATTTTTTGCTTGTCTGGGTGATTAAGGCTAGGCCTAAATACCAAAACATGAAATGAAAATGACAGAATGACAAACAAGGCTGCTGCTTTTGTCACTCATTTTGAACATCACACTCTTTTGGACTCTGCGCTCTGGCCCCGCCCCTCAGTCGTACTGTCAAACCACCGGTACTTTCTCAAATGTGCTGGTTTAAGCTTTTGTTAAAGCGAAGATAATGTATACGCAGGACATTACCATCTTTGGACGTACCTCACATCAGCTCATACATTTAAATGCATGTGTCAGATACAAAGCCACGCGTTTAGCGGCAGAGGAGAGGACAGCCACAGACGCTTCTCCTTCCTCTCGCTCCTCAGATCAGAATGAGAGGAAAACTCCTGTTGTAAATCGAAGTCACCGTCAGTCTGACGGCGCACAGGCTCCTCTCTCTTCATGACAGATAGTAAAGTCATTGCTACTTGATCAAACTCTAGCACTGTTCACTGGAGTGTTACGCGCTCGGGTCCAAAGCGGCTCTTGAGGTTTGGTTCTGGAGTGGACATGTTTAGGTCCAGAACAAGCTCATGCACATCTGAATGATAAGACTCTTTCGCCTGTATAAGTGCGTTTCCCGTTCAGCGGTTTTAACGAGTCAATATCGATCAGATTATCTTTTTTTTTTCTCCAAAATTTCTTTGCGTACCCCCGTGGGCGTCCGCACCACAGTTTGGGAACCCCTGACCTAAATCATGAATGGATAAATTGACCATACATTGTTCTAATTCTGTCTCTTGTCCACTGTGTCTAAGATGAACCTGTGTCAGCCATACGGTCAGTTAAATTATCATCAGTTCCCAACAGCTAAAGTTGGCTCTCTCTCCTACCATAGCACTCGGTTACATTTGGCGTTGTTGGCAGGATATACTAAAGTTGGACAAGAGACGTGTTATTTGGGCTACAGTTTAAGACAAAGGTATTTTGTGCAACTATTGTGATGCATTATGGGTATCCTATGTAGCTGCCATTGCAAATTGTTGTTTTCACATTGTTTAAAGGTAATTTTGACTTTGGTCGAGTGTCGTACTTTGTCAACATTTTTGTTAGATAAAAACATAAAAATTTACAAGAAATTCAATTAAAACAGGCAGTTCTGATTTATCACAAAAAAACACAGACATATACAGTACATTACTACAACTGTATATTATACAGTACATTACTACCACCGTATATAGGCTGAAATTCTGAAGAAAAGTTAAGATCACTTTACTTGACTTCTGTTGTTGATTTTATTTTATGCCTTCAGTCATCATTCATGTCTTATGGATAGACTTTTACGCTTTTGAGAGGTGTCAGTTCAGTTCCAGCAGTCGGCCAGTGGCTGAACATGCAGGAGGCATAGACACATTTTTCATGATGGGACAGTATTTATTTGATAAATAAAGATGGTTCTATAATTGAATTTATTAGACTTCTTAAAGGGACTAGATGAAAGTTGTAATTTTTATACTCGCTAGTGCCACCTCAGGCCTTACGTGTAACTGCAGTGTACGTGTAACTTCGGGCCCAAAGTAACACCGTTTTGAGTGACAGTGCAGGATTTTAGAGGCAGTTGTGGTGAACAGGTCTGGGCTCATTCTGCACATTACAGTAGGACATGGCTGAAGCATGTAAGGGGAGGAAAATACATCATTTTAACATTTTTAAACTCCATCTAGTCCAGGAGTCTCAGACATGAGGCCCGGGGCCCAGTCCCGGCGTCAAGAGGGGCGTGAGGGGGCATCGCCCCTCACGCAGACAGTCCCGCCCCCTCAGTCAAAATGTAGTGTTTTCATTGTTTTAATATATTGTTTTCAGTCTGACGTGTTCAAAACAATCCAAAACTCGGAAGAAACTCCACTGACTCTAATGAACAGTTTTGGAAATTCAAATTCAGAGTTTCCAGTGGTCCTTGAACCCATCACGCACCTGCTTACTATGTCATCAGTGCATCATCCCGCCATAAGGAGTAGCCTGTAGCCAGCAGCTATATTTTCTGTTCAAAATGGAGCGTTTGTGAGCGTGGGAAAATGTGCGTGTCCCGATTTGGTCAATCGTGTCACAACAACATCGCAGTGCAAGGCTACTACTGCTACGAAGCCTTCAACTTGGCTATAGTTCTGTCAAATGGAGATAAAATTCGGCGACACGAAGAAGCGGGACGTATTTCAGTGGATTTAATAAGAAAAGGAGACGGGCCTCAGCCCTGAGATGGAGGAGGCGGAGGAGACAGCGGAGAAAGCAGAGAGACGCGAGCCGCTAGTGGCGAGGTGAAGCTGAACAGTTCGTCTCCAAACTCAGTAAGTGCTGCTAAACTCTGTTCGCGGTTTAAATGTAGCTTGAAAAGGTGGTTCTCGTTAACTTTTGATGATATAAAGTTGTGCTGTTTCGTGTGGGGCTGTGGCCATGAAATTAGTTGTTTGTGCCGCTGTTTTAACAGAGAAATGACGAGGGAGGCGCCGCGGTGTTTTTCTGTCTTTATTTCACTCTGTCATTGGCCGCTGCTTTCTGTGTGTTCACTTTGGGGTAAAATCACCCACGTCTCTCCTGTGCGTCCAAAATCAGGCTTAAAAATCAAACATGTTTGATTTCCTGCGACTGTAGTCCAGTTGCGTCTGACTGCTGCCCACACTACACGATTCAAACGCCAGTCCAGTCGTGACCCCCCCCACACTACGCGACACGACTCTCTGTGACTGCCTTCGACTATAGACACGACTCGGGAAGACTCGGCGCGACTGAGAATTGTATCAAAATCGGGCATAAAAATCGTGTAGTGTGAGCGGACCCTAACGTCATCGCCCCCCCTTGGTTTTCAGCTGCCCCCCCTTCTGTACTGAGCTGGCGCCGGGACTGCCGGGGCCAAATGCGGCCCGCGAGATGATTTCTTATTTATATTACATGCGGCCCGCCGGTAAATTGCATTAAACACGTTAGAACTACATTTCCCATGAGGCACCGCGCGGTAGCGCCAATGCTGCTGCGGACGCGAGAATGACAACATGAGACAGGGGAAGAGAGATGCGGCGCTTTTGCAGATGATTTATCAACTTTTTTCAACAAAGAAACGGACTAACAGCAGCGGACAGAGAGAGGAGCTTCTGAAACAGGTGGAGACTGTCAGAACGTGAGGGAGAAACTTTAGTTGTTCAGCTAAACATGTGCTGGAAAAGTTACAGCACTGCAGCATGACAATAAGCATCTTTACCATCTTTACCTTTATGACTTTGCAAAGCGAACACATCGTAATTAGTGTTTAAAAGCATCACAACAGTAGCCTGGCCTTAGCCATCTGTAAACTCCGGTCAATTATAATTTCCCTACATGTACGAAACGAAATGAGTACGAGGGTAAAAACCAGGCTATCACAACAGTAAAGTGAGGAGCCTTTTCTCTCCATCTCTCTCTCAGAGCAACATTGTGCTCACACAAGAAGCACATTATGTCAATTAATTTAATCTTAAGGACACGTGTGCGAAGACATGATCCATAGTTACATTAAAAATAGAGAATATGGAAATGTATAAAAATACTGCAAATAATTACAGCAACATTGATAGTAAAAAATACAAGCCCCATCCATTATCTAACTGTAGGTCACAAAAAGGCCTGAGGCCAATGACTCCACATTATTTACATGAGGTGAAGCTTATTGCTAGTGCTCATTATCAGCTCCAGTCCCTGGTTGGGCCTTTCTACACTAAATTAAAATTACATTTGAATTACATTTTGCATTTCTTTCTAAATAGGCTAACAGACAGAAACTGGACCTGACTCCTGAAAGATCATTCACTGATGCCCTGAACCAATTTACCTGAACCAAAATTAGATTAATTACAAAAACATGAATTGTCTAAGTCTGTAATTTCTAATTTAGAAGTTCAGCAAATGTTTGGCCCATTGGAAACCTCTGGAAGTTTAAAATGTGGAGATAGTTAATGTACAGTCTATTTTAAGGTTTATTACAGCAAACAATTCGAGACCCCTGATCTAGTCCCATTAAAGGACCAATTAGCATTTATTAGTTATGGTTATTGTTACATCAACATTCCACACAGCTCAGAAATGTAATTGCTATTTTTCTGAACAGAAATTCCAGTTGCAGCCACAGAAATCCTCACAGTGTGGAGTGTTCGAACAGGATGACTCGTGATTGGCTGGACAGACTGGAGACGCGGGACGGTCGGAACACTCCAATCCGAGAGTACAAGTCTGCGTCAGAGCACGCGCCCCAGGACAGGTGAGGGCTGGGGGCGTGGCCTGGCTGACAGGCGGAGGGAGGAGGATGGATGGTGTGGGAATGAAAAGGGGTGCGGTCTGTTCAGGGGGAAGGCGCGTCATTGGGGGCGGAGGCACTGGGGGCAGAGAGGTGACCACCACGGCCGGGGCGGCCACCGCCTGGACCAGAGCAGGGCCGGGGCTGGCTTTAGTGCCAGTCTTAGCCTCTTCTTCGTACAGTGGCAAGTGGCGCAGCCTGTAGGTGGCGCTGTGGTAGAAGCCGTAGTACTCCAACGCGTGCCTCGCTCTCGCCATCTTCAGTCTAAAAGCATGACAGGGCAGTAGTATGTATGTTTGACACTTGCATGACCATTACACATGAACAAACAGACAAGCTCTGTGACATTGTGAAGAAAACACACAACACTAAACACTCAGAACCTGTGGAACCTGAGGGCATGGCCAATTGCTTTACGTTTTGATACATTTGTAAGGGCCACGGTTTTGGGCTTGGGGGGCGTGGCCTGACTACAACTCGTGCACGGACAATTTGGTTTATGGTTGTATTTTACTTGCTGTTAGAAAGCCAAGCCAAGCAGTGCTCCCCCTGGTGTTAGGTTTCGTTATCTTCATGCTGTGGGACCAGGGGGAGAGCGGCCGCATGGCATGGAGGAGACGCATGCTGGACCAATTAAGGACCGTTGCAGTTTTATACCTTTGTTTTACTGTGCGTTTGTGATTACAAGGTAATTGTATCTTTATTTTACTTATGTAGGTGCAATTTTATGTTGTTAGTTTTGTGTTTTGAAGCTAAATTGGCATGTATTTGTTTAATTAAGTCATATTCAGTTTTGCAATGTGATTTTAGTTATGTAACCCAATATTTATTCTTGCTTTATGTCCCTTCTTAGTAATTATTTTCTGCCTTATTAGTATGTTTATGGATGTTTTCAGTGTTAATTGTTGAATTGCATACTTGTTTATAGCATATGTACACAGTATACCTATGTTACCTGAGTTAGATACTCATGATTCTTTCTGTCTGTTATGTTTTTCAGACCACACCTTTAACCACACATTTAACCCTATGTAACCCAACAATATCAATAAACATCATTAAAGACACCTCTCCTCTGGATTCCTTCACCGTACTGTCCCCGCGCTCAACCAGTTAAATTACCACAGTGGGCCATCCATAGTGCCTCCACTTCACTTGCTGTGCTTAAAGTATCATAAGAGTACTGTTAAAGGATAAAAGTAGTAGTGTCAACAAATAAGGGCTGGGACAATACACTTTTGTCATGATCCAATATATCACAATACTTAGGGGTCGATCTGATATGTCTTGCGAGAAGTGTTCAGATTGAAAAGTGCATTAACACAACAAAATTGTCACTGAGTGCTATATAACTGTTCCTGAAAAAATAAAAAATAAATGCCTCTAAAGACATAGCAGTACCTAAACAGGCCTTTTGCAAATGATATCATAATTTAACTGCTCAATTTATAAAATACTTCAAGAAACAAAATTTGAGGAAAAGCATCTGCACATTGTAACTGGCAGTGGACTATTTGGTATTAGTTCATCCTGTTAACATTTCATAAAAGTATTGAAAGTATTGATACACTGATAAAATATCAATACTTGGTATTGCGGCAATATTTCAAAACGATATTTTTGTACCAGCCCTATGATAAATCCTTAGTTAAACCCATCCCTGCTTTTCACATTTTGAGGCTTTTAGTGAACAAAAAGTGAATTGTGAGGATATGTCCCCTTCAGTGGAATCTGAGAACGACTCAGAGGCACAAGCAATGGCCGCTAGCTGCTCTGCTTTGTGACCGCAACACTGGAGGCCGCCATTGCTCCTCCATTGCTGTAGTACCTCCATTTGGCCGCTAGGCCCCATTGAAAAGCATTGGACTTTAGACACGTTAAAAACAACTTTAATGCCTGGTTTCAATTTTTTCAACACTTAATATGGCTACATATTCCTCCTGAGATAACGCTGGGTTAGTCAAAAAAATAGAAACCAGGCTGGTTTTAGAAATAATAGTTTTTTAAATCTCCTACTTAACGGAGGTCGGACTGTTAGCATTGGAGCTCCGCGAGCTACACGTCACGCAAGGACCGAGTCTACAGTGAAGATCCCGCCCTTATGCCCTTATTAGGAACATGCTTCGTCAGAGCTGGGGAGGAGGAGTCTGTAAATCCGCCATGATTTCCCCCTCGAACGTGGTCATTGTGGTAAACGGGGAGGAGTGAGGAGGAGCTGTCTATTCTTTTTAACAGTCTATGGGCACAAGCTTTTCTGTGTGTGCTTTTATTGTTGTCAGTTGTCACTTGTGTTGTAGCACTTTGAGATTTTCATGTAAAGACAATTACAAATTAACAGTATTATTATTATTACAAGATAACCCATGCTTTAAATAGAATAGAATAGAATAGATTTGTATTGTTTACCGAGGTAGAAATTCATCGATTGAAATTGAAAATGTGTTTTAATCCTTTGAAATACAATAAAGAAACTGGTCGGTGTCCTAGTTCTAACCTGTGGCGCAGCTGCAGCAGTCTGTAGAGCAGGAGGAGAACAGCCACTCCGGCCAGCGTCACCAGCAGGACAGCCAGCCTCATGTCCGCATCAGGCCCCTCTCTCCCGGGGCAGGGCGAAGGGGCCGGGCGGGACACGGCCTTCACAGCAGGCTGGACAGGACACTTGAACAAAAATCCCCCGCAGAGAAGAGCATTACGCAGGCAGTTTCACAAGCTAAACCCATACAGATACAGAAATGCCCAAAAAGGTGATGTCCGAGCTCTTTCACCCTCGACTGAGACGGTACTGGTCAAGAATTTACATGATATCAGATCCAAAATGGACAAAGTCTCTCAGTCCTGGTCTTACTCGATCTGACAGCAACGTTTGGCACATTTTTAACTGGTGTAATCATTTTTAGCAAATAGGGATCTGTATGTTAGGAAAATACATGATTTTACATTATGACAAATTCAATTCTGTTTTGGGTCTTGACTTGGTGGGTCCCAAAGTCATACCGATTGAGAACCACTGCACAGATGGTTTAAAAATCTTTGTCTAAGATGTTTGTTTAGTAGATCATGTATTAGATCCGTGTCCCCAGATCTAAAGTAATGAAACACATGACATGTTGATTTTACAAATAACTGCAGTTGTTTGTTTATGGTCACATTTCTTGACGTTGATTATCCAATCAGAATTAGCTCCACATTTTGGGTTACCAAATCCTCGGGCTATCATGCAGTAAACCTTGCCCTCTAAATACTCTAATCCCAGCACCTGTGTAGGCCTCTGTGACTCAGTGACTGAACTCTCGAGGTTCTGAGCTTTCAAACTGTCCTCAATTTGCAGTTTAAGAAAAGCACATGTACATACCTCCATCAGTGTGGTCTGCTGTAATGTGGCTCCGGCTTTTTACATGTCGTACCCTGTCAAAAAACACAGGTTTCAAATTATTCTTCAATGAGTTTAAGGGCGTTTTCACACATGTTGGAGAGCTGACACCCCAGACACACCGGCCGCGTTTTCTGCACGTTTATGACCCTGTTCTGCGTAAACGCATTGCCTTTTTGACATGTTTTGACATAGAATAATTGACGATGGATTGAAGTGGCCACACTTAGCCCTTTTCCACTGTTGTGTTCAAAAATGGAGAGAAGATGGAGACTCGTTCTTTAAAATCAAAATCATTATTTTATTGTAGAAAACAGAGAGAAGTGAGTGCATCAGTAGGTCCGAGAAAGGTAGGCGCAGGTGCTCTTCAAAGATCAGGTATAAAGCTGGATATACTGAGAAAAAAAGGTTTTTTTAACCATATGCCCTGAGGAAGACCATCTCTAGGTCGAAACGCGTTGGCATGTCCATTTAATAAAGGACTTTTAACTACTAGTCAGAGTGCCTCAGATCCCTTTTTTTTTTCTCAGTATATCATTATTTTATTCCCTGAATTTACAATCTAAAACAAAAGTTATGCAGCTGTCCCCAGGGACACATGTTGATCGACCAGCAGGGAGGGAGAGAAGAGAGAGAGTCCTCCCCCAAGCCACACACAAAAGTACATGATGAAGTAGGCGTGTCCTTGTCGAACCAATCAGTACTCTAGGATTTTTCTTCAGCGCGATCTGACTCCTCATTCTAACACACTGCCCCCAGTGGATCCAAGAGTAAAAACAACAAAATGTCTGCCTAATTCAAAATGAACCTTAAAGCACAGATTACAATCAACACAGTTTCATATAATCATTAAAGCCTATTATGACAAAAACATATATAGAAATATTCAATACCACCAAGCTGGTGCTGGTGCTGGTTCCGGGCCGGTTCCAGTTTCAGAACCAGTTCTTTCGTTTTCCACTGAAAAAATGCTGGCTCTTGGTTTGGGAACCAGTTAAAAGCTGGACCAAGAAACGAGCACCAGTGATGTCAGCGGCTGGGGGTGTGGCTTTCTCTTCTGACAAACAACCAATATTAGTTAGTTAGTGCTTATAACTTCCTGGAGAAACCAAAACAGTCTCTGTGGTGGAAACTAACTGTTTTGCTTTATGCTCTTTAGCTTCAGCTAAAACAAGAGGGAGCAGTTAGAAAGAAGAAATCAAAATGTTAACGGCTGCTGTGACAGGAGCATAAACTTATTTGTGTGGTATTTTATAACCAGAAGTGGCTGTAGTAAGATGTTACTATCCATGTTTTATGTGACAGTTGACTTCCCAAAGTGTTGCTATGGCAATAGGCAGAATGCCAGCTCTAAATTTGGAGCAAAACCAAGTCAGTACGGAACCAACCCGGCACCAGCACCAGCTCTGAACCAGCACCTTGGTGGAAAAGCCATAACTGAGCTGTGCATTAACGCCAGGGGCAACGCACAGGACGCATTCCTCAAAATAGAACCAATTCTATTTTTCCACACGTGTGTCAAGCGTTGTGCGTTACGTTGCTGGTGTGTTTGGGGTCTGAGACTGCCCTAGTTTCAACTGCATTTACTTCCAAGTTAGTTCAGTCCGTGTTCACCCGCACCAAACGTCGCACCACCAGCCACGTAACAACGATCAGCTGTTCAGCAAACTTATTACCATGACAACGGGCATCAACATGTCAATACACCGACACGTGTGCACATGCACACTTCCCTGATGTTAAGGCTCTTTTATAGTCGAGCGTCTGGTCCCGCCCACCACAGCCCCGTCCGCTTCACACAAGCCAGAATTGTTCGAACTTCCGCGTAGCTCCTCTACGTTCACGTTGTGATGTATATTTTAAATTTTTTTTTAATAGCATAAAAAGTGAAAACACAAAAGCACTAAATCATAGGAACAATATATTCATGAAAAATAACTTCAAAGAGGGAGAAGGAGTTTGTTGTGTGTTTCCTTGTTTTGCGAAAGGATCAACCAATCACGGCACTTGCGTTCTGCAGCACTGGCTGCGCAGTCACCTTGTGCGGCAGGTGCAGGTCAGCGGCAGGTGCAGCTGTCACGAACTCCCTGATTGGCTCACAAGAGGCATAAAAACGAGAGTAGTTTGGCCCGAGGTCAGCCGCCTTCACACCCTATGGGATGCAATTTGTGTCATATTGATTCATTAGGATGAAGGCTGAGGTGGCTAGGGCATCTGTTTCAGAAGCCTCCTGGTCACCTGCCTTAGGAGGTGCTCCAGGCATGTCCTATTGGGAGGAGGCCTCGTGGAAGGCCCAGGACACGCTGGAGGGACTATGTCTCCGAGCTGGCCTGGTGTTGCCTCGGTGTTCCCCAGAACAGCTGGAGGAGGTGTGCGTGGATCGGGACGTCTGGGCATCTCTGCTGAGACTCCTGCCTCCGCGACCCGGCCCCAAATAAAGCGGAAGAAAATGAATGGATGGATGGATGATTCATTTATTGCAAAAATATCAATGAATTAAAAATCCCAGATTTATTCACAATGTCTCATTTGCGGAATGTGAAGATTTAGAGATGGTTTAGAGCAGGCAAAAGGCAAACAGTAGATTTACAAGATTACCAGGAGCTTTGAACTGCATTGTTTTCAATGTAAAATGCGCTAACGATCGCAAATGCATCTAATTAAATATGCGCGAAAATGCGGACATAACTCATCACGGGTCATTAACATGACAAAAGTGGGCACAGTAAACATGAACACAGACATTATCATCACTGTAGTAAACCTACATGATGACAGAAAGTCAATGTTTACGTGTTGTAGCCTTTAGCCTGTTAGAAGCTATGCTACGCTAACAAACAAAGTTATAAATCTGGCGTCAGGACGGAGAAACTTTTGCAACACTCACCACTCAGATGTAGCGACAATTCATCAGAAAAAAGATTCATGTTAATCCTGACTCAAAATAATGTCCTTTGAGGCAGTTTTAGTCCAGTTTGTAACAGCAGCAACTTGTGTCTCTGTATCTCTGTGGTGTCCAAGTGTCCGCTCCACTTTGTTTAAACTCAGTAAAAACATACTTTCTTTTGGAGACGTGTGAATTTATGCTGGAGTTTCTTTATTTTTAGGAGCCACTGTTTATTTCAGATAATTTGAATAAACTGTTGCCCCAGTCAGGTCAGTGCAGCCCGTCTACACTGCTGCTGCATTCAAGTGCGCTAGAACATTATGGTGCAGTAAATAATTCAAAGAAAAAAATAAATATCGGCCGATATTTTCTCATATCGGACCGATACCGATATGTGAAAAAATTACAAATATCGGCAGCGCCGATATATCGGCCATCCCTAAATTTGAATGTGCATTTTGTGAATCACTCACCACGTGGATTCAGCCTTTGATCTGCCGAGGATCCATTTTGACACAAATGTTGGTGTGTGTTTTCACAAGATTTATTCTCCGCAAACACCACAGTTCCAGTCGTGACCGCTGGGGGCAGTGTGATGACAAACTACACATTTCCAATGAACAACACTATAGTCAGGGAGAACACAAACGGATCTTTCTGATTTTTGGCAACATAGCTACTTTTACTAATTCCAGGGCGATGATTTAAAAAATCAATATTGCCAAGCCCAATTCTTGTGTTCACATGGTCGAATCGGTCATCAAAGATTACCTCATCATCCATATGGACTATTTAAGTTTTCTGTTTTGAAATTTAAACAAATCTATTTGACTAATTCAATGTTATCAAGCCAAATTCTTGCGTTAACATGGTCTAATGACGTCATTGCCATGTATGGGCGGTAAACGAATTTCATAAAAGGCCAATGTTACACTCGCATTACCTTTTTTGTGTGTACATTTTTGGGATGATAAAGTCAATGTCAGTGATCATAAAGCAACACAACTAAAGGTTCAATCTGATGATTTTAATACAAAGTTACATGCAATCCTGCTTCCACTGTTTAGTTATTATCATTATGATTATTAATATTTCACAAGTGTTTTTTTCATGATCCTAATAGTCTCGTCCATCCATTTTCGTCCGCTTTACCCGGGGCCGGGTCGCGGAGGCAGCAAATGCCCAGACTTCCCGATCCACGCACTCCTTCTCCAACTGTTCTGGGGGGACCCCGAGGGGACACCAGGCCAGCTCGGAGACATAGTCCCTCCAGCGTGTCCTGGGCCTTCCACGAGGCCTCCTCCCAACAGGACATGCCTGGAACACCTCCCGATGGAGGCGACCAGGAGGTGTCCGAGACAGATGCCTTTCGACATGAAGGACTCTCCACCGACCTGGATGGTCCCTGATGGTCCCGATTTGATGAAGCCAACAGAACAACATCATCTGCAAACAGCAGAGATGAGATCCTTAGGTTCCCAAAGCGGACACCCTCCGGCCCCTGGCTGCGCCTAGAAATTCTGTCCATAAAGGTAATGAACAGAACCGGTGACATAGGGCAGCCCTGGCGGAGACCAACACGCACCGGAAACAAGTCTGACTTACTGCCGGCAATGCGAACCAAGCTCCTGCTGTGGTCATACAGGGAACGGACAGCCCTTAGCAGAGGGCCCCGGACCCCATACTCCCGGAGCACCCCCACAGGGCACCACGAGGACACGGTCGAACGCTTTCTCCAAATCCACAAAGCACATGTGGACTGGTTGGGCGAACTCCCACAAACCCTCGAGCACCCGATGTAGGGTATAGAGCTGGTCCAGTGTGCCGCGACCGGGACGAAAACCGCATTGTTCCTACTTAATCCGAGGTTCGACTATCGGCCGGATCCTCCTCTCCAGCACCCTGGAGTAGACCTTACTGGGGAGGCTGAGGAGTGTGATCCCTCTGTAATTGGAGAACACCCGCCGATCCCCCAGTCTGCCAATCCAGAGGCACTGTCCCAACCGCCACGCGATGTTGCAGAGATGTGTCAGCCAAGACAGTCCTACAACATCCAGAGACTTAAGGTACTCGGGACGTATCTCATCCACCCCCGGAGCACTGCCACCGAGGAGCTGTCTAACCACCTCGGTGACTTCAGCTTGGGTGATAGGTAAGTCCCCTCCGAGTCCCCAGCCTCTGCTTCCTCGTCCTACTCCCCCCTCCTGAGGTGCCGGATGGTTTGCCAGAATCTCTTCGAGGCAGACCGATAGTCCTCCTCCATGGCTTCTCCGAACTCCTCCCAGACCCGAGTTTTTGCCTCTGCGACCGCATGAGCTGCAGCACGCTTGGCCTGCCGGTTCCTCTCAGGAACTCTCTTGCCTCATATGTTCTCGTTGGGGGAAGTCGTTCAGGGCTGCGAACTTTACCAAAAAGCTCCACGCGAGTAAGGTCGAGAGATTCCTCTGTTGTGTCATATAATCTGCAGTAGGGCATGAACGACTACTGATTTTTAGAAGTCGACTCTATAGTCAAGAAAGTCGACGATGAGTCGACTAGTCGTGTGATGACGTCATCATATTAAGAGCGGAGGAATAACGCCTAATTAACAACAAGTACAATATGCTTAGTCCAAATCCGTAATGTAGGCTCACATGCAGGTTTTACAGCGTATTTTCTGAGTTAATATACAATATACTTAATTTTTAGGCAATGCTCAGTGTTTACCTGCGCCTCCAGAAACAAACAGATCTGCGTCCTCTCCCCTCTCTCCTCCTCCATTTGTCTTGCTCTCCTCCTGGCCTCATCCTCTCATCTTCCTTGTAAATCCAAGGTCTGAAGTAAACAAGCTTTCGCGGTCCCAGAGTGTTAGATCATAGTTGATTCCACGTGAATAAGTCCGTGAGAGAGAAAAGTTTGCGTGCGCGCTGACGGTGGAGACTGTCCCGATTTCAGCTGAGCGCAAGTCATTACGCGGGTGAAACTCTATGTAGAGCACTAAAAAGTGAACGCTAACCGGTAAAAACAACTAGCCACTGGCCATGGCCACTGGTTTGCTATGGTGTAACGCTGTTTATTGTCCCACCGAAAGGGGTTCTGCCTTGACATTAATGTCGACTAGTCTGTTCATGCCCTAATCTGCAGACGAACTTCTCAGCAGATACAATTTTGGAGGCCTCAAGCACTCCTCTAACAGACTCAAGCAGGTCATAATTTTAACAAACACGAGGTGCTATCACACCCTGTGTTAGTGTGCAAGGCGAGCAGTGCCTCTAAACACGTTTGGGGAAGATGCGTCAAAACATCTCCCAAGGGGATGAACTTTGGCTTTTTTTTGCAGTACCAGCCCACAACCACATATTGGTGGTGACTTGTGCGATTGTACCAACAGGAGTATCAAGACGTCTGTATCTCTCGCAGACACAGTAACGCTATCAACATACTCATTGAGATTAACTAAATGCAATCTTTGATGACCGATCTGACCATGAACACAAGAATTGGGCTTGTCAACATTGATTTTTGAAATCAGCTCCCTCAAATTAGTAGAATAGATTAGTTTCCATTTCAAAATACAAAACTAAAAAGTTTACCATATGGACGATGAGGTCATCTTTGGTGACCGATCTGACCATGTTAACACAAGAATTGGGCTTGGCAATATTGATTTTTTAAATCAGTGCCCTTGAATTAGTAAAAGTAGCTATGTTGCCAAAAATCCGTTTGTGTTCTCCCTGACTATAGTGTTGTCCATTGGAAATGTGCAGTCCTGTCATCACACTGCAAAAAATAAAATAAAATAATATTTTACGTGAATGAATTAAGCATGCAAATTAGACATTGTGAATAAATCTGGGATTTTTAATTAATTTATATTTTTGCACCAATGAATCAATATGACACAAATTGCACCCATACGAGAGCCACTTTAGACTGACTTATCTAGAGCCTGTGTAAAAACACCCTAACATTAGATATTTCTGCTGCACAAACGGCATCATAACATAGAGCCATCTGCAGCACATAGTAGCACCAAAAAATAAACACGGGATCAAGCAGTTACTATGAAGCCTCTGGAGAGAGAAGCATTTTGAAAGTTTTGCTTTGTTAAATGTGTCCCTTTACCATTTACATTCCAAGAGGTTGTGTTCACACGACATCACAGTATTTAAACAGCCCATAAAATGAGTTGGTGCTGCTAAGACTTCTATTTCGGTAACTGGTAACCGTCGAAATGCTGAATTTTGGACTTGGTTTATGGTTAATATTAGAGGTCGACCAATATGGATTTTTTAAGGCCGATGCCAATATTTTTGGCAGATTTTCAGAAATGTCTTGTCTATAATCCTATGTATGATGCTTCTAAACTGTGACATCAGGGGCACTTTATTAGAGGCATAGGGCTGAGTTATTCAGGACATTAATGTTTAGTCCGTACTTTAGCTGATTTAAAAGACAAAATACAGCACATTCCAAAACAAAAAAATTGTAAGATCACTTATGATTCTGAAATTATAAGCAAAAGTCTGCAACATAAAATGTGTGTACAAACTTGTGCCCGATTTTCACTGTGATGTTTCTCAGCTTCCCTGAGGCTCTGACTGAGCTCTATCACTTTCTCGTCCGGAGCTATTGGCATTATATCAGCCGATAGCAGATAATACCCATTGGTCGACCTCTAGTTAATATCTTTGTAATGGCTAGACCTATCCACATGAAACTGTCACAAAGTTCAACATCTTCTCTCTCAGCACATATGAACTGAGGACTGTCTCACAATGGCGTCCAAACGTGGAGACAATATTCAAAATGATGTACTTGATTTTGGTCAGATGAAAGGACTTTCAGCCATAAGATGAATGTGGCAGGCAAAACAATGATCAGGGAAAACATTTGAAGATGTTCTGTGTCTCTCGCTTTGAGTTTTACAGGCATAATACGACAAAAGTGACATTCTAGTATATCGCGAACAAAACCTATTGTACAAAAGTGATGAGTTTACGAGCACGTTACACAACTTTCAAGGAACAAAGTGGAGTTGATGATACAAACAACTAACCTGTTTGTTGACAGAAATGCTGCATAATTAGTGCACAGTCTTTTCGTCATAAATGTCTGACTTTAATGACACAACAAGTAACATTTGTCTATTGACAGAGAAAAATCAGGGTCATTAAGAGAGCAACCAAACCCAGATCTAAACTCGAATAACCCAGGGTAAAAGAAACAACAGCAAAAACTGACCTAGACTAAGACGTGAAGCTTTGTTGGAGTCATTACTTACACATTCAGTTGCTGCGGTAGTGGAGAAGAGCGGTGTGGGACCCTCTGTGTGAAGAACACAGGCAGGAAGCAGGCCTTCCTATAGCCATGGTAACAGGAAGCCACCAAAGGAAGAGGGATATTTTCCTTCAGGATCTCAGGGCTTTGTGGGCAGGCCTATATTGACAAGTCAGAACTCACCATGTGATCCAGAACTATCCTCGATTTCCAATACAGCGACCTTTTGACAAGTTTGTTTTTCCTCACTCAGGTGGAGATGACGTGCACCATGCCGTCAACGTCCAAAGCTTGTCTATTTGTGGTTGGTGCTTAATACTAGTACTACTGGCTTACACTACTGCACTTTATAAGCCAGATTTGACAAGCTTCTTAGTCATTTATTTTTCACAAACACAGTGGTGGTGAGCTATTGACACCTTGGGCCTGATCGTATGTTTCGACTTTCGTTGACGGGTGCCGCTCTGGGAAATCTTCAGCCAGTGTTCATTTCGTCGACTGAAATATTTAGTCATAATTTTAGTCAAGGTAATATTTTTGCCAACTAAAAATTCTTTTTAATGAGACTAAAACTATGACTAAAATGTCCATATATTTTCGTCGACTAAAATATGACTAAATAAAAATGAAAAGCAGAGGCTAAAATCATCCAAACTTCCAATGACTAATCCACTGCCAAAGGAAGGTCTGAGCTTTATTCATGTGAGAGATTGATTAAATATGATTATAATAAATATTATAAATGCAAAGTCGACTAAATTTGTCTTAAATTGTTGTCAAAAGACTAAATTAAAATATGTTGTCAAAATTAACAATTCAGCTCCAGATGATGCAGTAAGTGGGTCGGACATAACGAATTTGTGATGTTACGTACAACAGTGGTCCCTCCCCAGGCTTTTCCTCCGACAGACCGTACCCAGTGGTGGGCCGCCAGGGACCATCAAACATTTCTGCTTAGGGCACCAAAATGGTGTGCACACTGTAAATTCCAACTCATTGCACTTACTTGGAATAAGTTGTAAATCCAATGCATAATTATTAAGCCCAATGTTAAGCCATGATTACTAGTAACGCTAGTATGATTAAGAGGGATTTCACAGTGTTCATTACTTATGATACAAGTTCTGATTACTATACATGTAAGTACAGGCAACTGGGAATACTACTGATTACCTTTGTTACTTAAAGCAGTACTAAGTAACGTGTTTACCTTAATAAATCCTTTCCGTAGTCCCTGTGGGGGTAATACAAGTGTTAATGGGATGATTGGGGGGTCTTTCATCTCCCCTGGTGTCTCTGGCCAGAAAACCATGCTTGCAACTTGACTGCCACCGGGGCGGAGCAACCAATACACACTAATAGAATCACGGAGAAGAAGCTAACAGGCTAACGGGCAAAGCTAACTGCGGGCTAGCGCCACTTAAACAGTATTTACAGCCACGTTTGAGTGAAAAAAAATATTCCCATTGTATAACTGGATGTACAACACCCCTCTCTCCCTTCACCTTTTCTGTCAGCGTAGTATTTACTCTCCAAGACATTTAATAAGTTAAAAATCGTAACTTGCTAAGACACCTGCAGTTGCGCTTATGGCCTCTAGGGGCAAGAGTTACTTAGTACTGCTTTAAATATGGCCTTAACCTGTATTATTATTCTTAGTAATGGTTACGGAAATATTCCTGTTCCCTTTGTTGTTTATTTGTTATTCCCATAATTAAGTTTTACACATTTAGTCCAAGATATAAATGCTGTAATAAAGCAAAACAAAGTATAGTTATAAAGTCAATTTATTAAACATCGAACAGTGTTGACATTTTTAGGTGTAATTAATGATAGAACATACATTTTTCTCAATGTCTCCAGTTATAGTTTACATCAGTCCTCAAAGTCTTCATCAGACATATAAAGAACAAAATACTTTAGTCGTGACTCCCTATGGCAAGACCAAACCAAAACCTACAGGTAAAATGTTGCTTCCTCTCATCCAAGCATCTCAGCTCTGACTCTGTCTCACCTCAGTGTGTTCAGCTCCAGTCTCAGCAGATCCTTCCACAGCTTCAGTCTGACACTGGACACACACAAAACCATTCACAAATGTTATTTCACATCCAACTTAAGGTCAGTTTGTCTGAGTGTAACGATAAGTGCAGCTTACCTTCGGCCTGGATGCTAAATTGGTCTCACAGTTTTCACAGCAGTTCAGATTTCTGTAAAACAAAAATTACAATTAGTAAGCACTATAGTCAAATCCACACAATTACCTCACGACCTCAAGTAAAATATTATGGACGTCCTCAGAATTTTATGATAAGTAGGATAAACTACGTCATATAAAAATCAGGACTAATAGTTCAAGACTAAACTCTTCTGTACTAATACTAAGTCCAACCACAGGTAAATATTTTTGAGTCCTGTCTCACCTCAGTGTGTGTATCTCCAGTCTCATCAGGTCTTTCCACAGCTGGACTCCTCAGTCTGACAATGGACACACAAACCATTTAAAAGATTATTTACAAATGACATGTTGTTTTACCTTGAGCCTTGATGCTGAGTCAGTCTCTAAATCTTTACTGCAGTCACTGTCTGGGATGAAAGAAAACTTGAATTATTACCAGTAGTCTTAGATATACATTCGTTTAATGTTGTGTGTTGTTAGGTTCGGGAGCAGGACCACACCTCTCGTATGCCCTTTCCGGTCTCCGTCCTATAAATACCTCCCGGTTCCTCTCCTCAGCCTCTCCTCGTTCCCGTTTGTGTGCCCCTCCCTCTCACCCTTCTTTCCTTTTTTTTCATACCTTCTATCTTTCAGGTCAGTGGGGGTGAAAGCTCGAGAGCTCATCGTCGTCTCCTACGAAGCCCAACACGACATCACAATATTATTCGCCGCCGTCATCTTGTTCGTTTGATAAAGTTCTTTCCCTTGATTTGAGGTTGCGGTCCTTGTGAGTGCAAACTGAAAAATTAAATATGCTAATTTATGAGTGTGCTGCACCTGCACATTTGAAATGATGAGTATTACCGTAATAGGGCCGCACAGCTAATATGTAAATGCTGCACTGTTGGCATTGTGTCTTCATGAAGTGGCCAACAGTAGTCTATCACGCTGGGATTAAAGAGACACAAACATGATGCTGTGCCATTACACACTGTGCACCTTAAAAGCAGAAGTACGGCAATTTTTTTCATAAGAATCGGCCTGACATTTTTCACTGTCCATCTCCTGCTCTGAATAACTGTATTTAAGTCCATTCTTGATACAAAATGAGCTTAACCTTTGCAGGCTCCTATAGCTTCTTCCAAAAGCATTCTGTTGATAATCACACTGATGTTCACAGCAGGTGCCACGAATTGACTATGAAAAAGTGCACTTATCGTAGAAGCTTTTTCTCACTTGGGGTCCTTACAATGGTTCATATGCCACTGTGCGGTCACCAAATTAAATAACAAATATGTTATACGGCAGAGCAAGAGTGTTGTACTTTTCAAATATAAAAAAGATTGGAAATAGTAACAATGTATCAAACTTTTAAAGCAATCACAAATATATCCAAAGACACACTTACTTTAAGCTGATTAATGAGAAATAAAACAGGAAAGGTCCTGTTTTCTGCTGTTTCTGCTCGATGATACACTGAGGGCTGTTGAACATTTCTCTTCTGAATTCAAAACAGTTCAGAGAAATCTGATTGGCTTATTCTGCACATGTGACTTATGACCTGAACCAATCCCGGGCAACATTGGTTACAGCTTAGCTTTGTCAGTTACGGTTACTAGACAGTCAAGTTCCCGTTACAGGGGGGCAGTGGAGAACACTGGGGAGGTTAGTGAGAGTTACTAAAACCATGTACTGGATAAAGAGAAAAGCAAGTAAAGCCAATGTTAAAGGGGCTGTGTGGAGTTTAGCAGTTTTGTGCTCGCAATTGCCCCCTCAGGCCAAACGCGTAACTGCAGCCTCGATGATAAGCTCGTGCATGAGGCGCTCAGGCTTTAGGAGCACCAGAAATAACAGTCCCGTCCTGGTCAATTTACAGATTTGCAGGCGTGACTTCAACTGAGGTAAGAAACGTTACTGTTTTGTAAGATATTTAGACCAAATCAGTTTGAGTGAATGTTTTCCAATACTTGAGCAAATGCAGCAAAGTGAATCGAGTGAAGAAGCCAAGTAATACATATAAACGAATAATTGACGTTTGAAGGAGGAAAAAAAAAAAAACCTCATATACTTTGTATGCATAAACATAGGCCTAATTGAAATAATAAAATATTTCCACTGGTAGAAATGCTACTAGGAAAAGCCAAAATCGTCTCTTCAATTCCCTGGGCCCAAAGTTAGCGTCGCTAACTCGTAAACTATATTGTAAACGGCACATGTCCACTTTTTGTAGTCGTTTCACTGCTTATAAATCCGTGAACAGTCAGGCTTATTTTGCGGCCAAGAAAAGCTAACATTAGCAGCATTATGTTTGCCATTGTAAATACAGCACCATTACCACTGTTACTACTCAAGTGTTTTGTAGGTACAGCACGATTACTGTTATTACTGACACTACTAGTCTGCTACTAATACTACACAACTTCTCTGTAGGTATAAAACTATTAGATCAACTATTTTGGTAACTTCCAAATATGATTATTTTATGGCGTGTTTCAGTGAAGTTTGTACAACATGCACGGACAGTCGGACACCGTTGTTTTGAAAGAATCAACATCACTTTCCTCCACGTATTTAGTAATAATTTCTTACCTTTCAAGCAAAAATAAGCTGCGGGTCTTTTGAGAGATTCTCTCAACATTTTCGGATGCTGTTCTTTGCCTACGCCGATCAGACCCGACTTTTTTGTCACACTCAATTAAACTCTTCGTTTCTTTTTGTTATTTGGGGTCTGGGCTGGAGTTTCGATGGTGCTTGAAGCCGGTCTCCTTTTAGTCCATCCTTCTGAAGTTACCACTCGCGCTGCAGCGTTAGTATAGAGGAGATACAGCTAACGCTACAGCGAGCGTGAACGCGCATTATGTTATTACGCTGTTCTCTTGTTCTCTTGTTCGACCCGAGCATAAACTATTTAAGTGACTTTACAGGCATATAGAGGCAATCGAGGTGAAAAGGCCAGGGCTCATTCTACTCACCAGGGCATTGCTGGAGCATGTATGAGGAAGAAATTTTAAATTTGTATACATTTATTTGTGGTTAAACTTATGTATAGTCCCTTTAAGCCTATTATTCATTACTGGCAAATCCTAGTAAATGGGACAGAATCCTGTAATGGATACTTTAGGAAGAACAGGATTACAAATAATTATTACTGGCATCATGTAGAGTTAGTAAATACTGTCAAAACCCTGTTTTTGGAACAGAAACATTTTGCTGTAAAATGGAAAAGCAATTAATCACAATGTTCTCTTGAAAATGTACTTTACTTTGTATAGAGGGTAATTGCAGAAGATTTATGGTCCTCTAGTAATTATTACACTTAATTTCATGTAATGACCGCAATTAGAATTTACAGTGCAGCGACCCTGACCGCCTATAAACCTGCGCGTGGGCATATCTTTCCACCAATCAGAAGCGCTGAACTAAAGGTAAGGCATCCCACATAGCACCAAACTGTAAGGCTTGTATCTTATGGTTTATTCACACGCCTTTCTATTGTTTTTTAATATGCGTCTGAATGAGCCAGATCAAGATCCCACTGTACCGGACTTGAATATTTACCACATGTTTCTGCGGCGTGGAGAGCCCACACTCTTCCACACCAGCTCAGAGCGGGACCATCGGTTTATTCTCTTTCTCTCGGGACATGGTTTAACTTACAGTGGGATAAGTAAAGCACATCCACAACACTGCTGCTCGAGTCCTGACTAGGACCACGAAATACGACTATATTAGCCCAGTGCTCAGGGGGTCATTTATGTGTGTAACCCAGGATAAATCTGCTTTTAATACATACTGTATAAAAAAAAGCATTTATATTAGTGCTGTCCAAAATAACGCGTTAACACAAATCCATTTTAACGGCGTCAATTTTTTTTATCGCGCAATGAATTTGTCTCAATTTACCGACCTACAAAACTGCCGCATGAGCCCAATGCAAGAGCCACTCTGCTGCACCTCCGTGAACCTCAAATGTATGTCAATCGTTTGTGTATACAGTTACATTTAAAGGGGGCCAGCTTCACACAGCTCTTCTGCTGCTACTGCTGTGGGACTGTGTGTTTAGACTTGATTTGTTTGTTTTCCTTCTGCACCGCTGATGACAGCTTTGAAATCGCTTATGGACTTATCAGGAAACAAGGAGCTGACACTTTCCCTGAGGCTTTACCTTTACCATGTCATGGACAACTCGTTTTGTCAAACAAAACGAAGTTTGGAACTAAAGTGGAGCAGCCTTTACCTGACGCTATGAAGCTGCTCTACTCAGGTCAGTAAAAGCTGTGCTCCTCAGGTTAGTAAGAAGCTGTCGCCTTATTTCAGCTTTGCCTCACTTCTTGCTGCTGCATTATTTTCATCACATGTGCCTGTCACGTACAGTATGTGCTTGGGCAATGTGGTTGTTGTGCCGCATTTGGAGCAGAAGAGCTAAACTCTTTTCTCTAAACTCGAGAAAACAAAACATGCTAATGATACGTTTCCCCCATAAAACTGGACATTCAACAAAACATGGCCTACGTTGAGAGGCATTTATGGATAAGAATGAGCTTCATGTTGTATGACAACAATGTAAGGAAAAAATAAGTAAATGCGCTTTCTAACCCGAGTATTGGAGTAGCCTATTAAAATGATAATTCAAGGGACATTTAGAATAGATAAAAATGTGTGATTAATCACTGAGACATTCATGCGATTAATCGCGATTAAATATTTTAATCGTTGGACAGCACTAATGTATATATCATATGTTTCTGTCCTCCGTACCACTTTAAAATGTAAGTCATGTCTAGTGCGCGCCCTTATGTCACAGGACAATTAGCCATTTGTGGGAGTGTTTTAGCGATGGTGGTGTCTCGTGACATAACCGGCTTGTTAACGTTATTGCTCGTATAATTAACTCATTGATATTGGCAAGCGAAATACTCGACACATGTGCATAACATCTAAAAAGTGACAGGGAACGTGACACAAAATAGTACGCTCTCTCGTGCCGCAAACTGTTTGTCTTTACCTTCAATTTTGTGGTGCAACTGTTTGATGTCTTTTTGGGCTACGAGCTTTTCCCGCTGCGCCCTGAGAACAGTAACCTCTCCACTCAAAGGACTGCGACTTTTAAAGCTACATTCTTGATTCCCTTAGGCTCATGGCTCTTTCTCTGTTCGATAAAAGCTTGATATGCCTATTTGACCTTTTTGTGAGTGCACGGCTGTATGGGAGGTCAGCATGGCGCCTTTACTTCCCATCACAGTGGCCTCTAAGACGCTCCAGGATCAATTGATCTTAAATGGCTTCTCATAGGTTTTTCTTTTCTGATGGAACCATCCATGGTTACGCTTATGTTCCATCCAAAGAAAACGCTTTCAATTGATCCTGGAGTGTCATAGTGGCCATCGTGACGGAAAGTAAAGGTGCCATGCTGGCCATCCATCCACTGGATCACTGAAAGGTCAAATATGTACCAAAATGTGTTTTTTATTCCTCTGTATAAAAAGTGCTATGCTAGTGCCATTTAGAAAGTTTATATTGCACATTTTATGTTTATGTTTTATTATTATAAACCCAATATTACAGTATAATTTATCGGACCATATAATTACCGTATTTTTCGGACTATAAGTCGCTCCGGAGTATAAGACGCACTAGTCAAACATTGCCTTATGAAGAAAAAATAGGCTGAATAGGCGTACAGTATGCTAACGTAACACATTGATGGTTAGCTACAGTACATGAAGCATAAACAACAAACTAAATAGGTGTCTGGTATGTTAACGTCACATAAACAGTTCAGATAACTATAAAGAACAAACCAAACTCTCCATCTCACTCCAAATCAATCGCCTTGGCAAGTACCTGGGCATGGAGACGTAACTGCAACGCTAACAAGCCTCTCCCAACAGCATGTTTTCAAGCTCTCATCTGCGAACTCGTTCCTCTAGCTGTAGCCATCTAGCTTTTAGCCCGTGATTAGCTTGTTTTGTTTACTTCATTGCAGTAACCTCCGCTCTCTCGCTCACTCCCGACTTCCTTTCTGCTGATCGATTAGCCTGCAGTGCCCTCTAGCGGCATGCGTCCCCCCCCCCCCCCCCGCCAAACTATGAAAAAAAGTGCGACTTATAGTCCGGAAAATACGGTAATATTATTCGGTTTGTAATTTAAATTCAGTTCTAGTTTCAATTCTAGTTTCAGATAAGGTCACTTCCTGTTTACCGCTAAGCTAAGAAAGGCATTAATGGACAGGGACCCGACATTGCAAAAATAAAGAAACAAGAAGCGGTTTGTCCACTAGCACTGTATTCTGTATAATTTATGTAATTTGACAAACAAGCTAATTTTATATTTTACATAATTTTTCACCAGTTCTACGGTGTACCTGTGGTGTAAGGTGTACAAGGAAATGACCACATCAAATTTGACGTGAAAACAAAAAAAGTAATCTTTGAAATGGTATCACTTTTATTAGAAGGAAATGGGCTCTGGATGGTCTTTGAACAAAATGATTTGTCACTGTTTGCATTCTGTCCATCCATCCATTTTCTTCCACTTTATCCAGGACCGGTTTGTGGAGGCAACAGTCTGAGCAGAGATGATGATACTTCCCTCTCCACGCACAGTTGATGACAGGACTAAGAGAGAATAAATGATGGCAGCTCAGTCTCCTCCTTTAGAGAATGTTCCAGAAAAGACCACAAACACATCGACAGTACGTGAGTTTTGTGATTCATAATCCTGCGTGAATATTAACGCCACACCGCTAATAACACCGCATCAACGGCAGACGCCCGCCCTTTGCTGATTGGTTTACTCCGCTTCCTGTTTGCTTGGGTATGTACCGCAAAAAAGGCCAGGGCTCATTCTACTCACCAGGGCATTGCTGGAGCATGTATGAGGAAGACATTTTAAATTTGTATATATTTATTTGTGGTTAAACTTATGTATAGTCCCCTTAAGCAGCAGACACACACTACTCTGTCTCTCTGTGTCTCTGGTCCTCTCTGGTCTATGTACTTTTACTATACTTGGCTTCTCTTCCTGTCCCTGTCGACTACAGACGTGTTTTCTAACTGCTCCTGGCTTTCGTGCTTTTTTTCCTGCCTCTGCGAGTATCTTTGTTTGACTTTTGTTTCTCTTGGACCACCTGCTCACTGTCCTCCCTCACCACTAAACTATGGAATTGATTAACTGGAATCTCAGCGAAATTGTCTAAAGTCATCCATGACCTTACTGGCCCACAAAAGGTAACTTGACATTGTTTCGTGGTTTTAAATGAACCACAGAATACATTTATAAAATTATGTATTGATTATTTGATCAAGTCATTGTAATTTTTCTCATTGTGACATAAGTGGCATTTTCTGTAACAGTTTTTGGGCTAAAGGCCTGATGTGACGTACGTATGTCACAGCGATTTTTATTGTTTACACTTGTTATTTAAATTTGTGTTGATGAATGTGCTCAGAACAGTTTAAAGTGATCTTCGACATGTTATTCAATGATTACCATTGTTTCATAGGTTGAACGTACCTTTGCAGTCCAAAAAAAGGACTTTGTAAAATTAGCTAGTTTGCTAACAAGGGCTCATTAGGCATGTCACCATTTTGCAAATGATGTTACAGCAACAAGAATTCACTTCCTGTCACATGACTTCACCAGTATGTTACGTGGATGCCACTCTGGGACTTCAATGGTTCAATTCAAGATTAATGTTCAATTAGGAACTTGTACAGGAACCTGTGTCACAGTGGGTCCTTTCTGAATTCGTATCTAGGCACTAGGTGGTATTGCAGCAATGTCAGCCCCCTGCCATGATGCTCGCGAAAACAGTGCTATCTTCACCCATTGGTCCATGGTCTTCCTTGAGGCCTCCTCCCAATAGGACATGCCCCAAACCAGGAGGCATCTGAAACAGATACTCGAGCCACCTCAGCTGGCTTCTCTTGACATGAAGGAGCAGAAGCTCTACTCCGAGCTCATCCCGGGTAACTGAGCTCCTCACCCTATCTCTAACCTCCAGATTCCACATCTTCTAGCCGCCTCCGAATGACAGCAACATCAACACCCACTACCTCCACTTTAGTCCATCCTGGTTCTCTCCGTCGCTGCAGGTCCACGAGGAGCTGGAAGTGAGCATGTGCACAGCAACAAGTTTATGAATTAAATCTCCTAATGAATAAAAAGGAGCAGTCTTTTTTGGATCAAATCTCCAAAGAGTATATCCAGTATCTCAGTTGGAAAATATCTTTGTATCTAATATGTCAACATAACAAACCCATAACGTAAACCTGACGCCTTATTCCTGAACGAAAACAACGTATAGCCTTAACAAGATGTGAATTTGACCTACACTTCGTCTATGAATGCCAATAAACCTATAGAGAAGGCTGTTTCCATGAGATGTCATTGCAGCCTGTTTTTCTTAATAGCACATCTCCTTTGGCTGCCCTCTGAAACCCTGGTCTGCTTTCCGTCATTTGCCCACAGTTTAGGTCCAATCAGGCCCTCTCAGAGTTCCAGGAGGGCCCTTGTCTAGTCCTTGGCGCGCGTGTGCTGATTGCAGTCGTCCGCGGCCATGTCTTCGGCAGTGCTTCAGTCCAATTTAAAACCGGTTCGAGAGCTCTGGAGGAGACGGGAGCTGGGCGAGCCGCCACACAACAGGGATATGATACAGAGGCTGTTATTACATGCGCCATTTCCTTCAAGTGTCAGAAGCGGTCGTTGAGCCTACAGGATTGTTTTGTACGCGTTGGATCACTTCTATTACACAGATGAAAGTTAAAGACATATGATATATTCTTTATGTCGGTGTTACTAAACAACACGCTTACATGGTAGACTGCCTGGTCAACAGAAATGTCAAAGCTTCCAATCTGTCATTTCTGTAAAGGTAAAATCAACAATGCTAGGGTTGGGTACACTTAAACGAAAAATCAAAGCATCGAAAGCAGGTCCTGAAGAAAAAAAGAGTTATATCTTTAGATCCAAGTTTTGATGCAGTTGGTCAAGGGTCAGCATTAAAGAGGGGTATTATGCTTTTTTCAATCACATAGCACCAGTCTATAGCATACTACAATGATGACGTAACCTTCTGTTGGTCTATATATGCAGTAAATTAAAATAACTGCCTTGAATAAAATTGCTCTCTCAAAATGGCTGTACTGAACGTCTTGAAATAGGCCTCTGTCTCTTTAAGAAGCTTTCCGACACGCCCCCTTCAGCACACTGCTGTGGCATCTAAACAACACTACTGTGCGGGGAGGGGCTCTGCTGAGCTGAGGAGCAGTGGTTGGTGGCTTGGCTGGTGACGAAAGGTCCAGAGGCGTCTCCAGGAGGTGGGGGCGTTCCTAGGAGGACTGAGGCATAGCTACACCTAAAATGGCTGCCGTCTAAGTTTTTACTGATTACTCAAAAATATGTGAATGAGCCAAGGCAACACTCCAGGCATGTGTTTAATGAGGGAATGACATAATAACATGATATAAAGCTTGAAAAAGTCGATTTTACATAATACCCCCCTTTAAAACAAGTGACTTGGTTGTGTCAGCTCAAATAAAAGATCTTTTTCCCAATTTTTGCCACAATTTCTTCCAGTTTCCCCCAAATTATTCCCAATTTTTCACACTTTTCTTGACATTGGAGATGAACCCGATATTGTACATTTGCATGTCTTCCACACATTTTGTTCTGTTTTCTGGTTCTACACAACAAATATTGTAGGTATGGGAAAAATATCGTTCAGGTATTAGTATCAAAAATCGTTAAAGTACTGGTATCGGAAAGAAAAAAAACTCTGTATCAATCGTGTGTGTCCATAGGCTAAGATCGGCGTTGTGGTTTGGTGCTACTCCTGAACCTCAAATCGATTATATGCAGCAGCAAAAAGATCAAAACAAAAAATTAGAACAATGTGCAAGTGTGCATTTTGACTCCACATCCAATTCTCAGTAAGTAAGTAAGTGCTTTATTTATCATTGTACAACTGTAGAAAACAATTGTGTTCAGGTGTTAGTCCTGAGCCATTGCGAGGGAGCCGCAGTTGACTGTGGGCCAACCTGAGCAGCATGTTTTTGGAGGTAGGGGAAACCGGAGCACCCGGTGGAAATCTGGCTGGCTGCCTTCAGTGCTCCTCTAATCCTCTGAAACAGTGCACCACCTTTCAGAGCGTGGTGTCTTGTACTGGTCACCTCCTCCTTCCTCTTTTTCCTGTGCAGCTCCCTCCGCTCCACAACAGTCTTTCACCATCTTTTGGGGAGAGCTTAGCAGTTAATCTGCTTTACTCTTCAGTGAACGTCCATTAGCCAAAACAATAGTAGGGACAGAAGGCATGTGTGGCGCCGCATATGGGTCCAAGTCTTGGATCCCTTGTGTTCCCTTGTCTGCCCCACCATAATGTGTTTCACCAGTGCCTTGTTCCGTGAGTCGTGTCCTGTCTGTGATGTGATGTTCCTCATTCATAATCATGATCATTTTTTTAATTAAAGAACAGAGTTGAAAGGTTTCATTTTAATGTGCATTGATAGGTTTTAGAAGTTATTAGTTCTGTTGGATGGGGAACTAGTGGAAATAACGGGGACAATAAAGTATACAAACAAACAAATACGTGTGCTCACAAACTACAAAAACAATAATAAAAGAATAGAAAAGGGTGAAGCAAAGCAGCAGTGTTGGACCTACCAGTGCCCTGCTCCACTGAAGGAGCTACAGAACCACCTGAAACATTCATTTGGAGTTATGTTACGGATGTGGGGCAGTTCTGCACAAATAAAATAAAAAGTTAGTCTCTCCCATGCACACAGCTCATCAGTCCCCTGTTAGCAAGTGAACACATGTCGAGTGCTTTTAGCCAAGTCTCTAGCACATGTTTTACATTAGCTTACTAAAAGGACAAAACGTTTACATGCTGACTCTTAAATTGTACATACAGATGCTTTTACCATCAGTCTTCATACTTTTGAGTGTCCAAATATCAAATATAATATAATAATATTGTTATATTTGACGGGAGAAAATCAATACCCACCTCCTCAGAAAGCATAGCTGAGGGAGGCGCTGCTGCGAAGCACAGAAAGCCCGTTGTGCGTTTCTATTAAAGTGACTGTACAGGCATAAATGAGCAACACTTCCTATACAGTAATAATAACAATGGAATATGGATAGAACTTGCCCCTAAACATGAAATACTTATTGAACAGTTAGTAAAGTAAAGGATTTGGTGTTCACTTACAAAAAATAAAAGTACAATATCTCCTTGGTTACAGTGACAATCTGTGAGTGTGAGACTAAAGTGAGGCAAAGAGGTTACTGTAGTTAAGCTATGGATCACAAAGTACACAATGGCACATATTTGGAGATAATAGGAATAGCGGGTATGTTTTTATTCAAAAAAGTAATTCGCAGAACCCCTAAAGTAAGGGGTACTTTGACTATATGAAAGACTCTAGGGGTACACAATACAAAAATGGTTGGAAACCACTGGTCTAAGACATAAGGCCGTAACTGCGAATGCCTAATTTGTCAGATGTCAGAAGCTAAACAGCAAAGCCTGGACTGCCGGGAAACACCAGGAAGAGTGGTTGGTGGTCAGAGTGTACATTGAAGTCTACCCCAGCTTACCACCACCGGCTATGAAGCGCTTTGTGTGACTTGTGTCATGTGATAAGATCCCCTTGCCTCCTCTCTCTTGTTCAGACACAGAAGTGGCAGCAGACAAAGTTGTTGTCGTTGGCATTGACAACAGGAACCGTCATGAGCTCCTCCAGACTCTGCTCCGGGTCCACCTCAGAACGGGACAAGTCCATCTGAAACCAGAGTGGCTTCGTGGGCTCCACCCCCCAGAAAGCCACGGGCACCTGGGCAAAGATACGGGTCAAAAATTAGTCAAAAAACCATCGGCACTCGGGCACAACCACCTCACACTTCAACATTGCCTCATCGCCCATGTACAAAAAAATCCTGTTTCTTTAGTTTTGGTGATTTTCTTCCTCTGCTTCTCTGTTGTATTTTATTTTATATTAATATTCATAAATGTGTTGTTCCTCCTAATTGGGTGGCGAAAAAATGATTATTCAATTCAATAGAGGGCGCTCACCCGCAGCTGTAGGTTCTGGAGCTGATGGTCTAAAGTCCGGATGTGGCTTTGGATGTTTGGAGCAGGGTCTTCATCCAGACTGATCCAGGGAGCTTGGACTGAAGCCACACGCGCCGCGAGGCCCACCACACCGTCCACACAACCTAGCATCACACCAAAACAAACAAGCATATGAGAAGGTGGTTTGTTTGTCCAATGTTTCAGGCATGAAATATCATTTTCAAATGATTTGTGTTTCTATTTTTTAGTCTGGCTTCACACAGATGCACTGATATCAAAGTTACTTTTCATTTTGGAATTCAAGGTCAATAGGTTAATAATAAGGGTACATGAATGAATGCAGTGGTTCACAACCTTTTTTCCTTGAAGCCCCCGCTGCATATGCTGTAGTCAGGCCGCAACATCCCAGTCCAAAACTGTGGCCCCACAAATGTATGAAAACATGAAAATAATGGCTAATAAGTATTTATTTCAATCAAATAAACATTGTAGTCCTGTCTCAGTCATATTTGATTATTTTTAACCATATCATTTGCTCAAATAATATCATTTATGACCTCACACTCTGACCAGGCAAAGCTCTGGGCCCCCAGGCTGGGAACCACTGAATTAATGCATAATTCATGATGAATTCATACATTAAATACTTGTGAATTAACACCGTTAATTAAGCCAAAGAACTGAGTAATTAATCATGATCATGATGAAATTGTTGGAAGAAACAGTTTTTTTGTGCGTATTTGACCTTTCAATGACCCAGCACCTCTCTGAGTGGTCAGCATGGCGCCTTTACTTCCCATCACAGTGGTCTCAATGACACAATTGTTTTTAGAGTTTTCACTGATCCTGGAGAGTTGGAGTGTTTGCTGTGTTTGGAAAGTTAGTTACTAGGGATGTAACGATTCACTCAAGCCCCGATTCGATTCGATTTCCAATTTTAAGTTCCCGATTTCGATTTTTTCCGATTTTTTTTTTTACCTTTAAACTTTTTTTTTAGAAAAGAGTATGACTCATTCATATCAAAGTTTCTTTTGTTTTAACATCTGCATTTTTGTCCTTGTAACAAACTGCAACTGTCTCAGTAAGAGAACTGTACATTACAAAAAATTACAAGACATGAAAATGAACTATAATCATTTTGACATGAGTGCTTGTAAATTTACATGTTTTCATCATAAATAAGATGTGTAGCAAAGCAAATATTTTGAGATTATATTTATTTTACCAAACCTTTTTTTTTTTTTGCAGTTTGAACATAATACTACCATTTAGAACTAATTTTACAGTGCAGTATTTTTCACCCTCGAACGCCTCACTGCCTCCCGGTGCAGCCTTTGTAATCATAAGGAGGAAAAAGACATGACAGCTCTCTGTAGGTATTGGATTAATTGACAAGCGGTCATTTGATGAGGATTTCAGCAGAATCAGAGCAGGTTGGTCAGATGTTTGTCAGTTTACGATCTTTGGTAAACTTCTGTCAAAATGCTAAACTCTGCGTTAGCCGCTAACGCTAATCTCGTAGCTGCGTCTGCTGCTTCGATGCCTACACATGTATGTGTTTACATGGTGTGGCGTGTGTTGGGGGTGAGGCGGGTGGAGGTGTGGAGCTTGTCTTGAGAAAAAGTTAACGTCGTTAGAAACAACGAGCTATGTTCCGGTCTATTTCGGTAGCGCAAAATGGAGTAGCTGAGGGTGGCTTTAAAATCGATTCTTTTAATTTTTTACATCGATTCACATTTTACGCATATTAAATCGATTTTAAATAGATTTTCGATGAATCGTTACATCCCTATTAGTTACCCATGCAGCCATTGGGTCACAATAAGGTCAATTACACACAAACATCAAGTTTTTTCCCGCTCTTACAAATATAAAGCTATGTTTTAAGAGAGCAATTACAAGCAAATAAGAACTAAAAATAATATTCAAGATTAAAAAATCTTTATATTTAATTTGTGTGGCCACATACCACAGTAACAGTAAGGTGGTAAAGGCTGACAAATACACAATAGTATTCTTTTAAACGAATATTCTCACATGTCACTTTTAAAATGCTCAGTAAAATATGTTGCTTAGTTAGTTATGCACCTTTAAAGCATCACATTTGTTTCATTTGTATTTCTGTTTTTGCTATTTGTGATTATACCACTTTAGATATTTTTAAATCACGCCTTAAGACGCATATGTTCTCTTTGGCATTTAACTAGTTGACTTTTACTGTTTAAATCGTCCTCTTATGCCACTGTATATGTGTATATTTGATTGTATTTTATATTTTTATTTTTGTACGGCACTTTGGTCAACTCTGTTGTTTTTATTAGTGCGTTATAAATAAATTGTATTGGATAGATAAGGCGCAACTAAGTGTTAAATTAAAGTTGTTGATTTAGTTTAGTTGCTCTCTTAAAATTTTCTGGGCCCGATCTTACACAGACTACGGCGTAACATTTTGCGCTTATTAGGAGCGCACTTTCAGATCTTACCACTCCAGACGTAGCGCTTTTAGTGGAAAGTACGTTGGTTGTTAACGCAATTTCCACCGAGCAAGTGCTGACCGGTGCCACAGCAGGACCGGCTGTAGCGACATGTCTTTCTATCGGGACACAAACATTGTTTCGCTCACAATGGGGATAATAAAGTTTTTAGTTTGACCTGTGAGAGCCTGTAAAGGTTAAAGGGATATTTCAGGATTTTTGACATTGGGCCTCATTTCCTAGTTATCCAGAGTGTTGTTGATGTCTGGAGATATTTTTTCTTAAATTCATGCAGTTCTTATGTTTGAAGAGTCTAGTTGCGCTAGGCTAGGGCAAGGCTAAAGCATTTCTATGGTAACAGCTAGCCTGCATTAAAAACAGTCTGACCCACTCCACAGTGCACCTGAGGTAAATCACTTATAACACCAGACTAACCATATAAATGTCTGTGTCGATAGAATAATTTTTGAAATATAACTGACCTTGTATCACATGAATTACCCGCATTTTGAGGGACTATTTTCTCACAGATCACTCCGCCGCTGCGTTAGCTTACAGCCACGAAGCTGATGCTGCTCAAATATAAGTTATTTTAAATGCAAAATGGTTAAAATTATTCTTTCGACACAGACATTTATATGGTTAGTCTGGTGTTATAAGTGATTTACCTCAGGTGCACTGTGGAGTGGGTAAGACTGTTTTTAATGCAGGCTAGACTTTACCATAGAAATGCTTTAGCCTTGCCCTAGCCTAGCGCCACTAGACTCTTCAAATATAAGAGCTGCATGAATTTAAGAAAAAAATATCTCCAGACATCAACAACACTCTGGATAACTAGGAAATGAGGCCCAATGTCAAAAATCCTGAAATATCCCTTTAAGGAAAGACACAAGGCAGTAACATGTAAACGAGGAATTGAATGTGAGGCTGCCATCAGAGCAGCGTTCTCAGAGCTGCTTGTAATAAACCACACCTCAGTCCTCTCCCTCTTTTAATAAGCAACGTCAACAGCTGCGCTCATGGAAGATAACCATAGAGTTTGGAGCTTGCCCTGTCCTTGCGCCAGTGCAAGCTCTCTAAGATATCAAAGCTTAGTTTAAAGGCACACCGCGTAACATTTTGGACTATACTGTTGCCATCAATACAAATAATGGGTAATCAAAGAATGAATTTGGATGAGAACCTATAACCTATTTAAATCTTAAATTCTGCTGACTTTAGTCACATCTCCATGGAGGCGAGCTAGAGACGTACTCACTCCCGGTAAAGGTACAGTCATGTCTTAGGAGAGCTGAGCCGCTCACAGCAAAGGCTCATGTTTGTTTATACGTTATTTTTCAATGATGAAAATATCTGTCAAAAAATAAATGCTTGTATTTCAGTTTCATTTATTGGGTAAAATGTTACGCAGTGTGGCTTTAAGGGGCGCATTCATCATGACGTCACGGCGAACTGATGAGTTTAATTTTGGTTTTCTACCTGAGTTGACGAGAGCGCGGCGGTCGGAGCGCTGGCTCAGAGGAAACTGGACAATCAGATCGCACGCTTTCCGCAGGTCACACAGGAAGCACTCCATCGCAGACAGGAAGTTCACCCACAGCCGCTCACTCACTTTTCGATCGCCCACCTGTTTGTCCACGCAGGGGACGGCGGAGGGGGCGGGCTCAGCGGAGGAGGCGGGTTCCGCGGTGGGGGCGGGCGCAGCGGGTTCCGTGGAGGGGGCGGGCGCAGCGCAAGGGGCGGGGTCATCCAAGGTCAAAGTGTGATGCAGAGCGGCGGAGTCTGAGTTGGACAGCAGACGAATCAGACGCCGCGCCAGACCTGCAACAGTAAGAGGACATCAACCTGTAATCAACCTGTAACAGCCTCTTCTTTCTTTGTTTTCTCATTGCATGCTTCTATTTGGGGGAAAAATTAATAAATCAAAAATATCAAATGTACTTTTTGGTTCCAGCCAAACCACTCTTTCACAATGTGAGCCCGATGAATCCTGGCATTGTCCTTTTGGAATATGCTCGTGCCGTCAGGGAAGAAGAAAATGATTGATGGAGTAACCTGATCATTCAGGATGTTCAGGTCAGCTGATCTCATTCTTTGGGCTCATAGTGTTGCTGAAACCACGAGTAGGGGAAAGCTGCAGAGCCGGAGCCGAGACAGATCTACCGTCAAGCGAATCCACCGTGATAGTGCGCCCTCTGCTGGTAAAGACGGATTGATTAATTTTGATCAACTCAATGAATGTGAGTAGCCTTTAATGGAGTTATTTCATTTAATGATTTCTTATGAACAAATTTTGAAATCGTAGATGCTTCTGCTGTTTGCTAAAGCAATTACTTTAAACAACATACGAATTACTCTGCAAGCTAACATTATTAACCCAATGATTTCTCTCCTTTGCTGTACTGATTACAGCAATGGCCTGTTACCACAATAAAAATGTTATTTTGTTCCAAAATATTGTCTCTCCTTTGTTCCTTATTATGAACAAATGAAGACACTGTCCTACAAAATACAATGAAATATTGGAGCTAAACATACAATTTCATAAAATAACCCAAATAATAGTTACAACACATTCTAAATTACACAAACAATCCCAACAATACAACTGTAAAACATGAAATAAATATCGTCGTATATCCGTCTTTACCAGCAGAGGGCGCCCTATCACGGTGGATTGGCTTCACGGTAGATCTGTCTCGGCGGTACTAAATGAGATGGATCGGCCGCCACAGAGTCCAGGACTTAACCCCATTGAGAATCTTTGGGATGTGCTGGAGAGGCTTTGCGCTGTGGTCACACTTTCCCATCATCGATACAAGATCTTGGTGACAAATGAAGGCGACGCTTTTGTCATTGCAGAAGCTTATTGAAACAACGCCACTGCAAATGTGTGCTACAACCAAATATTAGAGCGTGTGACCTGTATTTGTCGTGACTTTGTAGTGGCCAGGCAGTGCTCTAGAGCGTGTAGAGTTATTACAGTGTATAAACCTTGACTAATGCGGTATGCAAGGGCCCGCGTCTCATGCAGCTCTTCGCGCAGAAAGCTGCCATCGGCCGAACTGCCCAATGAAGAGGCCAGCTGCTGGAAACAGGAAGTGACACGTGACAGAGCCTCCTGAGCACGCTCACACTCCACCTGCTGCCGTCGCCGTAGAGACACTTCCTCCACCGAGCGTCGCCACAGAGACGCCGCCATCATGACAGGACACAGGGAAGCGGGAACCTAGGAGGCAGGACGCAAGGACACTAGTGAGGACTAATTAGGACACGAGAGAGGTCCTAGGAAACAGGACGCAAGGACACTAGTGAGGACTAATTAGGACACGAGAAAGGTCCTAGGAAACAGGACGCAAGGACACTAGTGAGGACTAATTAGGACACGAGAGAGGTCTAGGAACAGACGAAGAACTAGTGAGGACTAATTAGGACACGAGAGAGGTCCTAGGAAACAGGACGCAAGACACTAGTGAGGACTAATTAGGACACAAGAAAGGTCCTAGGAAACAGGACGCAAGGAGCACTGTAATTGGCTGCACATGGAACACTTGGGCCCCATGTTTCATTCACAAACTGTAACATGTTTCTTGTCTGTCTGTCTTTAGTGTTGGAGAGAATGGTAGGAGACTTCACACGTGGATTTACAAAGTTACATAGAGGAAGTCCCGCACACTATCAGTCCATGCAGAAAGTTTATTAAAATGCAACGTTTCGACCACAGGATCTGCCTCTCCAGTGTTGTAGAGAATACTTTAAAATTAGTTACGGAATACTTGCATTTAAAATGTTATTTTTTTTGTAATGTATTCCGGCACTTTGTTCAGAGTATTGTATTCTAAAAACACTTGTTACACCTCCTGTTATCAACTTACTGTAATTATAAAATGTAAAGGCACTTTTCCGGGCACCATAGACACCAAGTACGCAGCACATCACGGCACATGACGCTTGGGGAGCACTGTTTACACAAACCATCTGTTCTAAATCTTTATTTTTACTTGGGGAAGAGAGGCAGATTATTTATTATTGATTATTGATTGTGCCGTAGCATCATGCTGTGTCTTATGCAGGAGAAGTTTATTTACCGTCAGAGCGGGACCCGGGGACATGAACTCCAGATATTGCACTAGTCTAACCATTCAAGTCTATGAATACCCTGTGTTGTTGACAGACAACTATACACCATGAACCAGCATGATACATCGCAATTTAATTGTATCATCTTACAACAAGAGTGTTTGTGTAACATCATGTTCATATTATTTGCTGACATTGCAGCACTGCAATCTGGCAAACACTGACCGTGTCTCACTGTCGCTCAATCTCAGTAAAAGTCTGAAATGTGAAAAAAATAGTTTAAATTGAAATGAGAGAATCTTACCTGTGCGATGAGCGCCTCTGCGTTCCTGCCCAAGTGAGATAAAGGAGACCAAACGGAACATGACAGGAGGAGTCTGCCTGCCCCTAAATTGTTCAGATGGGATTATGGGTAAGTGGTCATGAGGTTATTGTTGGCGTGAGCTCCTCTGGGGTTTGCTCTGATTAAAATAATTAAAGTGAGTCAGGTCTCTGGGCTCAGAGCTCGTTAGTTGTTTCACCTGACACCTCTTTTACACGCCTTACTCAAAGTTCCGATAACAATATGTTATATATTATTTCAAATATATAATAAATATAATAAATATTTCAGACTGATTTTGGATTGTAGTATTTTGCAACAATACAATTATCTGTAACAAAAAAATACTTTTATTTGGTGAAATGTTACGTGGTGTGGCTTTAAAATGGAGGCCGGAGGGTTTGGCAATCATGTTTTTAGATGTTAAGCTGTTGGGAACATATTTCATGAAAATGCCACTCATGTATTGCCTTCATGTATTTTTTATTGAAGAAATAAGAAGACAATGTTTACCGAAAAGTCGCATTTTCAGCTATGTATTATCCGTCAGATAAAATGAAATATCTGTAATCCAGGACCTTTTGAGCCCTCACTCCTCTGGTCCTCTGGACAGAACCTACTTGTAGTCCCCAAGGCTCATTATGAGACCCAAAGGGACCGGTCTTTTCAGTCTGTTGCCCCCAGACTGTGGAACGCCCTGTCACTGTCTCTGTCTCTGCTGACTCTTTTTAAAAGGATCTGAAGACATGTTTATTTAAGAAAGCTTTTGGTTGATGGATTTTCACTAGTGTCACTTTAATTTGACATAATATAAATTATATTGTTTGTTTTTACCTATTCTCTTGTACAGCACTTTGTGATTTTATCTGTGAAAAGCGCTTTAGAAATAAACTTTACTTACTTACAATAGCCTATAAAAGTTTTCTCATGAAATTTGCAGTGTACATGTAGTTTGGTATTTCTGTATTTCATAGGCTGCCAGCTCACTATGGTCTGCGTGAGCCCCGCCTTTATGACCTCCCCTCTACGCACCACGCTCATTCATTCACAAATTGGATGTGGAAATGCTTTTAACCTCCTAACCCCCGCCTTAATCGAGCGCATTGTCTCCAGTTCAGCTTCACCCAAATCTAAATGCTTCTTGACTGGAGTTCGTAGCCTATGGGCATTTGAAAGCTAAGACCGCGTTGTTACCGGTGTCGTCACTTTTTGTTGTATTTTTGTCATGTTTTTAGTTTCATTTTTGCTATGTTTTTGCCACTTTTTTCGTCATTTCCCCCCCACACTTTTTGCCAAATTTTTGTTACATTTTTTTGTAAAAATGTTGCTGCGTTTTTGTTGCTTTTAAAAAAATGGTTCTATTGCATTTTTGTTGCTTTTTTGTCACATTTTTTTTGTGTTTTTGTAACTTTTTTGTTGCGTTTTCAGCCCCGTTTACGTCTCGTTTTCATCGCTATTTTGGTGCATATTTTCAAGGCACTTTTAGAAGAACCCAAACTCGCGTAAATGTGCTCGGTTCAGGTGGGAGTTAAGGGGTTAAGTCAGGGGTGTCAAACTCGAAATTCAGCCCCAATGGCGGGTCACGGGCCACTTGTAAAGGATTGTGGCCTAATAAATAATAACGGCTTACACTTATTGCGCTTTATCAGCCTGTGTCACATGTTTCTCAAAGTGCTATAAAGTCATTATTCATTCACTCCACACTCGATGTTGGCAAGTTACTATTGTAGCCACAGCCGCCCTGGGGCAGACTGACCATTAACCACATGGCTATAATATGCTGTTTATATCCTGATCTCTTATTATGTCAGTGCCCTCTGCAGGACACGTGTGGAATTCTTTCCTTTTTTTAAATTTAAGCTGCCCCCTAGTGGCTGGAGTGAGCATTCTGGCTATTTCTTTAAAGGGGGGACTTTTTCAAGCTTTATATCATGTTATTATGTCATTCCCTCATTAAACACATGCCTGGAGTGTTGCCTTGGCTCATTCACATATTTTTGAGTAATCAGTAAAAACTTAGACGGCAGCCATTTTAGGTGTAGCTATGCCTCAGTCCTCCTAGCAACGCCCCCACCTCCTGGAGACGCCTCTGGACCTTTGTCAGCAGCCAAGCCACCAACCACTGCTCCTCAGCTCAGCAGAGCCCCTCCCCGCACAGTAGTGTTGTTTAGATGCCACAGCAGTGTGCTGAAGGGGGCGTGTCGGAAAGCTTCTTAAAGAGACAGAGGCCTATTTCAAGACGTTCAGTACAGCCATTTTGAGAGAGCAATTTTATTCAAGGCAGTTATTTTAATTTACTGCATATACAGACCAACAGAAGGTTACGTCATCATTGTAGTATGCTATAGACTGGTGATTGAAAAAAGCATAATACTCCCTCTTTAAGAATCCATAACTCCGCACAGGAATGGGCTAGAGACTTACTTTTTTCTTCTTTTTTTGACATACTCAGAAATTCATGCTCTACAAAGGGCCACATTCAATCCTCTCGCGGGCCGCAGGTGTGTTTGACACAATGGGTTAAGTAATCTGTCTGGCACTGATACGTCGAGTAGCCTCCGCCTGCTCTGTTTCCCACTCTGAACCAGCAGAGGGCGCTGAGTTGTTGTTTTCGCCTCACACTCTGAGCAGAAGAAGAAACACCGATGCAGTGATGCAGTGACATCAGTGACAGCTCATTCTGAAAGTCTCCCCTCTAGTTGGACCTCTTTTGTCCATTTGCTCCCTGTTCTGTCTCGGCTGGAAGGTGCTTCTGGACTCCCGGGTTTGTCATGGCGGATGACGTGGCCAAAGGTGTGGGAAAAGTGTCCGTAGGTAAGAGGAAAAAGGAGCAGAGGCTGAGCTAGCCGCTAGCTCCATAACAAGCATGTGCCAATGTTGCGTCAGTGTCAGTCCCACATCATTTTTTATACAGGGCAATATTTACGCCCTAGTTTGGGTGCAGGTAGCGGTGGGCGACGTAGTTTCGTCTTCACTAATGCTGTTTGGAAACACGGATCTATCTGTTGGTCTGATGAGGTGGTGGGATGATGAACGGAGTCAACATGGGTCGTTAGCATGACATGGCATCCTTTTGAGACGTCCACCTTCTTGTGCACTAGTGACCATACGTCCTGAAAAAAAATCGGGACAGTCCCGAAAACCAGGCTCTCGTCCCGAATCTGACCCGAAAAATATTTTTAGAATGTCGAAAGTGCTGTGTGCGCTCTTAATATGGAAGAGGGGCTTGGTCTGGACGAGCTCTACAACAAAAACTGCGCTCTGAAGATTGATCTAAAGTAGGGGTCCCCATTAACGTGAACCTGGCCCCCCGTCATACTCAAAATTGTATTTAAAAAAAAAAATGTCAATCGTTTGTGCTGTTTTGTGCTCTAAAAATGTGTTTGTGCTGTTATCGTTTTTGAGATTAGCTTCAAATAAATAGGTCTTCAGGTTATACAAAAAAATGGTCAAAAAAGGGTAAAAGAAAGCGTAAAAAAATGGTCAAAAAACCCTGCCAAAAAGGGTAAAAAAAGTCAAAGTGACCGACAACGAAGGGGGTAGCCTACAAGGTAAAACTGAACTGGGGAAAATCTGCTCGGAGGCTTAAGAGGTTAATACTTAAACTATTGTAACATTTACAAAGTTTAAGAATTGATGAATAACCAATGTATCTGAAGACCTGTTCATTAGAAGTTAGGCATTGCTTCCTCTCACCTACGAGCTGAGGATGCTGTTGAAACTAGTTCAGCCGTAAATTCTAAAACATCCAGACGTTTCTGAATGTTGGTGCCAAACATAAATGATGCAACATGAAATGAAAGTGATCTGACAGGAACAACCTCTTGTCTGCAAATGTACCTCGTTCGGTAAAGTTGTCCCACACTTTTTAAGTTCCCAAACATAAAGGGAAGAGCCCACTTTTATGGATACATTTGTCTCATACAGTCTGCATGTTTCTTGTGTTTTCAAAACATTTAATTTCCGGGATAAACCTTGTTGTCTCTATACACTACACAGTTGGTAATTACAGGAAGTTGCATCACCTACTTTCACTTTCACACCAGTTCTTCAAGGAAGTTACTCTATTTTCTACTTTTGATCTTCAGTAACGCAGTGGGGTCAAACTGAGGCCTTCAAAGCTTGTCTACTGATAAAATACATCGAGAAACAGAAGTGTTAAAGGAATTTTGCCCTGACTTTTGAATCCAGTTAGCCATGTAAAATAAAGGCTTTCTAAAATCTATTTCTAGTACCACAGTTTTAAAGGAAATTTGTTAAAATGTACTATATTTTACCGAGTACAATCCTTTTTTTAAATAATATGTACTAATTCTTCATAATAAAACTTTACAAATTCTTGTGAATTGAAGTAAATAATAATAATTGGCACCAAGTGAAAAAAAAAAAAAATGTTTCCCCATATGGCTTGATCTAGATTTTTGATTAGATTAAATGGGAAATGCCTGAAGAATGTCAAAAATGGTCAAAAAAGGGTAAAAGAAAGCGTAAAAAATGGCAAAAACCCTGCCAAAAAGGGTAAAAAAAGTCAAAGTGACGACAACGAAGGGGTAGCCTACAAGGTAAAACTGAACTGGGGAAAATCTGCTCGATTAAGAGGTTAATACTTAAACTTTGTAAAACATTTTAAAAGTTTAAGAATGATGAATAACCAATGTATCTGAAGACCTGTTCATTAGAAGTTAGGCATTGCTTCCTCTCACCTACGAGCTGAGGATGCTGTTGAAACTAGTTCAGCCGTAAATTCTAAAACATCCAGACGTTTCTGAATGTTGTGCCAAACATAAATGATGCAACATGAAATGAAAGTGATCTGACGGAACAACCTCTTGTCTGCAAATGTACCTCGTTCGGTAAAGTTGTCCCACACTTTTTAAGTTCCCAAACATAAAGGGAAGAGCCCACTTTTATGGATACATTTGTCTCAGTCTGCATGTTTCTTGTGTTTTAAAACATTTAATTTCCGGGATAAACCTTGTTGTCTCTATACACTACACAGTTGGTAATTACAGGAAGTTGCATCACCTACTTTCATTTTCACACCAGTTCTTCAAGGAAGTTACTCTATTTTCTACTTTTGATCTTCAGTAACGCAGTGGGGTCAAACGAGGCCTTCAAAGCTGTCTACTGATAAAATACATCGAGAAACAGAAGTGTTAAAGGAATTTTGCCCTGACTTTTGAATCCAGTTAGCCATGTAAAATAAAGGCTTTCTAAAATCTATTTCTAGTACCACAGTTTTAAAGGAAATTTGTTAAAATGTACTATATTTTACCGAGTACAATCCTTTTTTTAAATAATATGTACTAATTCTTCATAATAAAACTTTACAAATTCTTGTGATTGAAGTAAATAATAATAATTGGCACCAAGTGAAAAAAAAAAAAAATGTTTTCCCCATATGGCTTGATCTAGATTTTTGATTAGATTAAATGGGAAATGCCTGAAGAATGTCAGAGGCAAACAGCGAGTGCACGGTTTGTGTTCAGTGTGGAGCCTCACAAGGTCAAGACTTCACGGAGTTTAGCGCTAACAACTTTAATAAGTATAAAAGACGGCTCAAATTTACAGGTCAGAAGTCCAGCTAATCCATGTAGCATTGTGGCGTCCATATTATTTTTTTCCAGAATGCGACGGGATTGGCCAATAATCCTGTCGATTAAAAGGCACCACGCGATTGCTGAGACTGACCTTTATTAAAATGGGATTAGATTAAAATTTGATGCCTTACTCGGCCCTAGTAGAACTGATGAGTCATTGCACCCTCTGCGTTTCACTTTGGAGTCAAAGTGCTCCTGTTGTTTCCTTCCTTCCTCCTATGCACAGTGCTTAGTGAATGCAGCACAGGACCTTAAATATGTATCATATTGATTTTCTCTGACTATATTGCCCAGACTAATAAAATACCTTGTGTAATCTTGCATTTCCAGGTGAGCTGTACGTGTCGGATAAGTGCGGCAGTGACCAGGATGGAGATGGCACCGAGCAGAAGCCTTTCAAGACTCCCCTCGGGGTAAGACACAGCCAGCACCTCCCACATCACAGTATATCCACCTCCTGTTGTTCTAACCATGTCTGCGGCGTATCCCTGCAGGCGCTGCTCTTTGCTGGGAAAGAGCCTTTTCCCACCATCTACGTGGAGTCACAGAAGGATGGAGAGGTCCGTTAGTGCACTCTTAAAGTTTACGCGTCTCCCAAATTCAAAAATCGTTTGGGAATGCTGCATATCTAGCCTTTGTAAGGGTTCAGTTTTCTGTCTGAAGGATATATTTTTTTGTTCTCCTTGCTTGCAGCGATGGGCAGTGATTTCTAAAACCCAGATGAAAAATGCAAAGAAGGCTTTTAACCGCGAGCAGATGAAGAGCGACGCCAAAGACAAAAAAGAGGTGAGCGACTGTTTGAAAACATGTTACTTGAACTGTTACAACCGTCTTATAGTCTGTACACCACCAATTTGTTTAGTGCATCATATACTTAAAGGGGGGTATTATGTAAAATCGACTTTTTCAAGCTTTATATCATGTTATTATGTCATTCCCTCATTAAACACATGCCTGGAGTGTTGCCTTGGCTCATTCACATATTTTTGAGTAATCAGTAAAAACTTAGACGGCAGCCATTTTAGGTGTAGCTATGCCTCAGTCCTCCTAGGAACGCCCCCACCTCCTGGAGACGCCTCTGGACCTTTCGTCACCAGCCAAGCCACCAACCACTGCTCCTCAGCTCTGCAGAGCCCCTCCCCGCACAGTAGTGTTGTTTAGATGCCACAGCAGTGTGCTGAAGGGGGCGTGTCGGAAAGCTTCTTAAAGAGACAGAGGCCTATTTCAAGACGTTCAGTACAGCCATTTTGAGAGAGCAATTTTATTCAAGGCAGTTATTTTAATTTACTGCATATACAGACCAACAGAAGGTTACGTCATCATTGTAGTATGCTATAGACTGGTGCTATGTGATTGAAAAAAGCACAATACCCCCTCTTTAAGAACTTCTGTAATGGCCCATTCCTATTTGCTGTGTAGATTAATATGAATTCAAGTCCTTGTGTGTATGTTTGTGCATGATTTTTATTGTTTCTCATTGAGCATTTACAGAAGAAAAACACAATTGCTAACCACAAAACAAAGAATTACAACGTGAAGCTCCAGTGGCGTTTTACGTGTAACTGTCTGTGTGTGATTGATGTTTAAAGTGTCGCATGTGATGTCAATGATTCAGGCAGAGGACAGCGACAGAAGAGAGAAAAACCTGGAGGAAGCCAAAAAGATCGTCATTGAGAAGGACCCCAGTTTACCCGAACCACCCACGGTAAACGGAACAGGATTTGATATTTCATCTTGTACACGACACGAGATGTGGAGAGGTGGGATGTCCAGCCCGTAGCGCGGCCCTTTCCAAGTAGCTCCTCTGCATTTCAACACAAGCAGCGTTTTGTCAGTAGTGAGGTTTTCAATTTTGTTGTGTGTGGGAGGGGGGAGGGGGTGTGTGTATGGCCAGTTAGCCTATGTGCACCAGTGTTATTTTCGTCAACAAAGACTATAACGATGTCATTATGTTATTATGGCAACAAGAGTTCATGTTGATGCTACACGTGACACTAGGGCTGTTGAGTTTTCAGATTTTTGAGTCACGGTTATTGTCGGAGAAAATACTGTGATTTTACGTTTACTCACGATTATCGACCCGCATTTTCGGCACAAAAACGAGATGTAAACAAGGATGAAAATGCAATAAAAATAGCATAAAGTGACAAAAAGGCGAAACAATAAAGTTATGAAAAAGCAATAAAAACAACAAAGTTCCAGGGGAAAAAAACAACAACAAAAGGGTAACAAAACAGTTACCAAAATAGCAATAAAAAGTGCAAAAGCTTTTAGATTTAGGTAAAGCTGAACTGGACAAAAGGTTAAAGCAGTACTAAGTAACTCTTGCCCCTAGACGCCATAAGCACAACTGCAGGTGTCTTAGCAAGTTATGATTTTTTAACTTATTAAATGTCTTGGAGAGTAAATACTACGCTGACAGAAAAGGCGAAGGGAGAGAGGGGTGTTGTACATCCAGTTATACAATGGGAATATTTTTTTCCACTCAAACTTGGCTGTAAATACTGTTTAAAGTGGCGCTAGCCCGCAGTTAGCGTTGCCCGTTAGCCTGTTAGCTTCTTCTCCGTGATTCTATTAGTGTGTATTGGTTGCTCCGCCCCGGTGGCAGGCAAGTTGCAAGCATGGTTTTCTGGCCAGAGACACCAGGGGGAGATGAAAGACCCCCAATCATCCCATTAACACTTGTATTACCCCCAGAGGGACTACGGAAAGGATTTATTAAGGTAAACACGTTACTTAGTACTGCTTTAAACACAATGAACGCAATCTGCAGGCATTTGAGTGTAAGAGAAAACTAAAATGCTCAGGCATTGAATAGCTGTTGAATAAACTCCCAAAATGAATGCCTTAAATGTAATTTTATATTTCATATTTATTGAGATTTAACAAGTAGACAGACTTTGTAACAGGTTTTTCTTTCACGCCGCAAACTCGTGCGTATTGAAAATGCAAAACAACGTTGTCATTGCATTGAGATCCATTTTGCTCTAAAAAATTCTGTAAATCAGTCAGTTTCACACAATTTTTGGCTGAAAAGTTTCCCGTTGTGTCCAATCTGCAAAGAAATTGGTCTCGTGGCTCCCTGTATAAACCATGCAATAGTTACTCAAAGCATTTTTATTTTTGGTTAAGCCGTGCTCTCGGGGAAAATCGGTTAAAGTTGTCCGTTCTGTGCAGGCTAAGATCCAAGAGCTGGAGAAGAAGCGAGGCAGCAGAGTGAAGGTGTTCGGCTGGGTGCATCGTCTGCGCAGACAAGGTGAGGAAACCGAACGCACTGCTCACTCCGGTCACAGGAGCGTCTGCGCCTGCTCATCCTCTGTGTGACTGTGTCGCAGGGAAGAACCTCATGTTCGTGGTGCTTCGGGACGGCACGGGCTTCCTGCAGTGTGTCCTGTCCGATAAACTGGTATGGTTTCCGCTTCAACACATTCACTTCCATGAGGCTGCGCTCACGTGGTGTCTCTGCCTTTCTAAAGATGGTTTAAAGCCGAGGTGGTGTAGTCATAGAACTCGGCCAATGTAAAGCCGATATCTCCAGAACCAAAAGTGACAGACTTCCTGTTTTTTTGGAAAAGCTCAAAAATATTGGCATGGGCATTGGACAAACCCATATTGGTCGAGCTCTAGTCATTAGGAGCATGTTTTCTATTCCTGGCAACAGTAGAATCCAAAATGTTATGCAGTGTGCCTTTAAATTTAAACAAGATCAACTCAGACAATAACATTTATTCTCACCATTTGCCTTTTACAGATAAACACTCCCTCTATCATGCCATTTGTAATCGTGGGTGAAAATTAGAAGCCACTTTTGTGTTAAACGCGCAAATGTTTTGAATATATGTTACCATGGCGGCGCGTAAACGGGCTAAGGCTTCTCCCTCTCTTGACGAGGCGACGTTTCTACCCTTTTCTGCGAACTGCATTTGCAGTTTTTGTGATTCACATTGTTTTACAAGATGTTTTTGTACATCTTTGCCATGTTTTTGTGGAGTTCAGCTGATTTTTTTACTGCCAAAGCTCTTTGCTAGCAATGAACAGAGGATGCGTTTTAAAAGTAAACACAGTTAGCATCCGAGCTAAAGGCTTTTGAGCAGCATTTGAGACCTAAAAATCCAGAGATATCATCAGAAACTGCGGAAAGCTAGGGTCAACCTGTCCCGCGGCATCAAAAAAGCCAAGAAGCAGTACTCCAAAAAGATAACTGATCACTTCAGAGACAGCAGAGACAGAGTCTGAGTCTGTGGGAGGGGATAAAGACCATCACAGACTATAAACCTCCTCGACAAACCTGACAGTGACTCTGCTGCTAATCCACTTTTGAGAAAATACATAAATATTAATTTAAATGAAAGTATCGATATTTGAGCTTGACGATCGGTACTTTTAAAAAGAGCCACCTGGATCGAAATATCGATATTTTGGTATCGATCTGCCCATCCCTATTGTTTACCAGTATCTGCTACTCCTGTACCACTGTTCTTGGTCTTGGATTCTGTAAAATCAATTTCCCCCCAAAATACGACTTATACCAGTATATGTTTTTTTCTTCTTCTTCATTATGCATTTTTTGGCCGGTGTGACTTACTGTATAGTCCGGAAAATACAGTACATCCAGTAATCTCTGCTGGCAGTGTTTTTCACTGACTCAACGTAATTTTACAGAGACTTGCTGAGAGCAGTTCTACATTATGGGAAGCTGCATGGATCGTGTAGCTCCAGCCATTTTGTCAGAACATAAAGTTATACATTTTCTCAGTGTGCATATTACATTTTTAAAATTCCAAATTTCATATTTAGTTGGGATTTGACAATGGTGCCTGGATTTCTTATCACAGATTTTGAGTAGAGGCCGATATGCACCGCTGATATTTTTGCCCTATTTTTAAAGATGTCTTGTCTAATGTCTAATCCTGTGTATGAAGCTTCTAAACTGTAAAATGTGTCAGTGTTGCCTGTGACAGCAGCAGGTGCTTTACTAGGAGCTTTGGGCTGATTTATTCAGGACTTTCATGTTTAGTCGGTGCTTGAGAGGGAGCTTTGTTTAAGACAAAATCAGTAGATTCCAAAGCAAAAAACTGTAAAACTTCGAATAAAATAATAAACGGCTATTTACGAGCAGGCGAGATAAACTCCGGTGACAGAGGAGATCGCTTTGAAGCTCGACCACTTCTCTTTCACTTTCAGTTCCGGAGATATCGGCCTTTAAGCGCCATGATATCGGCTTGAGGTACTATTATTTCTGCTTTAAAGTGCTACCAGTAAAAGTATTTCACTGTGTGTTTGTGCCTTCTGTTTTCAGTGTCAGTGCTACAACGGCCTGGTGCTGTCCACAGAGAGCACTGTGGCTCTGTACGGCACCGTCACTCCGGTCCCTGAGGGCAAACAGGTGAGCTATCTCGCTAACAGCAGCAGCTTCACACTCAAGTCCTTTTGTCTTTTGGTGTGCTGAGACAAGCCTTCAGAATAATGCAATAGAGCTGGAAAGGCCTTTCCACACCAACAGGGCTGAAATAACACGGTTATAATATGTATCTGCTGCTGTGGTTTAAATAAGGACTTAAAATGCTGGAATAAAATTAAAACTTTTATTTGAGATGATGTGATGGTAATGAACATTTTGGCCCAGTAAAAAATGTAATTGAATAGTCCTGGTGTAAAGGGTGAGTTGGTCTATTTTTTTTTTTTTACTTTGACATTAAAACTAAGATGTCAGGATGTTAAACTAGCCAGAAAACTGAAATCCATGTTTTCACCTGCACTGTCTCGACTTAAAGGGACTATACGATGTGCTCATTATCCTCCTGGTGCAGGACTGAGCCAAGTGTCAGGATCCTCTGCAAAGATGTTGCTTTGTAAATAATAATTGTACATATTTATCCTTATAATGTTTGTTTGAACTGTATGACCTGCCCTTGCACCAAAATCTCCATTCCATTGTGCAAGTCACAGAACGAACATTCAGACGTTATTAATGCATGAATTGTATCAACATTTGTTATGTAAGTATGTAGCCTTAACTTTTAAATTGTTTTATTAGGCCCGAGCGCCATCAGGGCTGGCGAAGGGGCTCTTGTAATCGTATAGAGTGTGCGGAGCGAAGCGGAGCGCACTCCCCCAAAGTGCACATCAAACATGCACTAACACACTCCTCTTGTCGTGCACGTCCCCTGCACATATATATATAATGCAAAAATCAACATTGTAATTGTACAGAGCCCATAAAAGTCAATGGGCGACTGAGAGCCTCTACCACGAGGTAGGAATGCACGAGCGCTTTCCGAAAATATATAGTTTATGGTACCCGCGTAAGCGGGAACATTGTTTTCGTATGGGAATATTATTCTTTCTTTCTTTCTTTCGCACCGTCGCAATTTTCACCCAGTGAACATCGACGAAAAGTCACAGATTTTGGCCCAAAATTCAAACCCGATCCGACGCAACTTTTGACTATTTCCAAATTTTGAATTTCAAAATAGTGGCGCGACAGCGCCACCTCTGTTTTTTTTAACATTGCGAAATAGGACTTGACCAAAAATGAAGTTTGTCGTAGAATCATAAAAATCGGTACAGACGTGCATCATGACAAGTTGAGCAAAAAATATTATTACGGCAACGCCGTCCGCCATATTGGGTGTCGGCCATTTTGGATGACAGCCCGCGAAGCGGGAATCCGCCTTTATTTTTCACTTCGTACAAAATCTATCTCCTCCTAGAGCGTTTATCGGAACGACCTAATTTTGGGTGGAAAATAATCTTGAGAAGTAGAACTTTAAAGGTTATCCAAATTATTTTTCTAAGTTTTACGGTTTTTATGCGGCGAAGCCGCAAACTGTACGAAGTATTTTGAGATTTTTCGCAAACAAAAAATGGCTCCCATTCGCACATATGGAGCCCGATTTCACTCATTTTGTTATCAGTTGTTAAAGTCTCAGTCCTAAACACTTTCATTTGGCAAAATTCAAATTGGGCGCGATAGCGCCCCCTATAGGAATTATATGGAGAGTACAAATTTTAGTTTTACGAAAATTAAAATAATTTGGCACAAAATTCTATTTAGTCGTTCCGATCAGAAAAGTCAATTACACCCATGCCATATTTTTCACGGTGTTGCCGTAGCGATGACCAGAACGTCCCATTTTATTCTGATGGAAAAATGTTAAACTCCATAATTCAGCGAGAAGTGAGGAACCAAAGGTTATCCAACGTACTTGGATGACCTTTGTGGATGATCTGCGGCGCAGCCGCAGCCCTGAGTAAAATGTAAAAATATGCTTCAGTTTGCAGATATAGTGTGATACAAATTCATACTAATTTTTCTCTGTATAATGTCAAAAGTGAGCGTGGAGTGCGCGTTAGCTCATTCCAATAATCCTAAAACTAAGACCCTTAGGAAAAAGTTAAAAACAAACATAAAGGCAGTAGCAATACCATAATTTTAGATTGAGGGAGACAAAAGGGCGCGAAGCGCCTCCTTGTTTTAGGCAGGGCGGTCGGCGAGGGCCGATAATCGCCGCTTGCGGCTATATTGTTTTATAATTGTTGTTGGCGTTATACACCTCACCCAGGGACAACAGTTGAAAACTAGCTTTGCAGCTAATACTGACACATTTACAGAAATGTTCATCAGTGTGTACTGTCCCTGTCAAATAAACTAATAAAAAATATATATATACGGAGTTTAAAATGTTAAAATATGTCTTTTCCTCCCCCTACATGTTCCAGCCATGTCCTAATGTGTAGAATGAGGATCAGACCTGTTCACCACAACTGCCTCTAAAATCCTGCACTGTCACTCAAAAAAGTGTTAATTTGGGCCCAAAGTGCCGTCATGGACGAGCTTAATATAGAACCTGCAGTTGCGCGTAAGACCTGAGGTGGCAGTAGTGAGTATAAAAATGACAACTTGCATCTAGTCCTTTAAACATTTTTTGTAGTAGGAGCACATGTTGCATAGATGAGATCAGGCTCATATTTCACTATTACAAATGCAAACTGGAGCTTATTTGAATTTTCTCAATGTTCACTTAAAGTTTTCGAAACACCGTGGCCGAACCGTTCGCCTCTAACAGGGCAATGATCACATGGTGCATCTTAGAAGTCTGAACTCTACGCGCTCGGTCTTACCTTCATAGTGCACCGCGCTTCCTTCTCTCTCTGCTTTTAATCCTTCTCCGATTTATCCAAGTCAATGCTCTCAGCTCTGATGTGAGCGTGCATCATGTTGGAACCATAGCAGCAGTAAAAGGCGGTTGAGTTGCCGAGCGAAATGCAGAGCAAAGTTCCACAGTGATGTAGCTGTGCTTTAGGGAAAGCCCAGAGGCTGCGCTCACAGACAGAGCAGTGACTTTAATCATGGCTTGATTTTTAATCTGTTAAAATGACGGATGGCCTTCAAAATGTTGAAAGCTAAAAAGAATTCCATAAATGATGGAGAATTTTCGGATAATGATACCTGGAACAGTACAGTAATGTACAAAGATGAACTTGTTCACCTGGTTTCCATCGTTTTTCTGCAGGCGCCTGGAGGCCACGAGCTGCACTGCGACTTCTGGGAGCTGATCGGGCTGGCTCCGGCGGGGGGCGCCGACAACCTCCTGAACGAGGAGTCTGACGTGGACGTGCAGCTGAACAACAGGCACATGATGATCCGAGGGGAGAACGTGTCCAAGATCCTCAGAGTGAGGTCGACTGTCACCCAGTGCTTTAGGGACCACTTGTTTAGCAGAGGATACTACGAGGTAAACACTCTGGCTTCACATCAGGCCTTTTCACACATAACGGTTTATAGGGACAGTCACTGAGACCCTGAAACCAGGCTACTGTTCGCCAAACAAACAGTGTCCGAAGGCTCTAGACAATTAAGAATAAATGGATTCACCGCATGTGTATTATGGTTACAGCCCCTTGACCTCAGAAAATATAAACATTTTTAAAGTCCATACAGTCATTCATGTTTTCTAATTTTCTAAAGTTGTAAAAGTCCTGGTTGTAGCTATAATAAGTGTGGGTACCATGAAAGGAGATGTTTTAATTGCATTAAAGAGACCAAAATAAATCCATTGGATCTGTTCATCCCCGCTACCCCGCCTGAGAGCACACAGTGTCTGACCCTCCGCGCTCTGCATGAGATACGTGCACTAAAACATGCACAAGGGAAAGACATGCGTTCAAAACATTCAAAACTTGCTTCTTATTATTCTGCTCAGAAACCCCCTGAGCTGCTGCCACTAACCCGCTGAAAAAAGCTTTACAAATCAAAAGTAACAACTTCGTATAAGAAAAGAGTGTGACGACAAGGAGAAAACAGGTTGTAGCTGATGGTGCAGCACAAAGTTTTCATTTGGGCTCAGTCCCAGAGCTACAGCCAAATCTAACCAACAGTCTGTGATTAACAAAACACTTATGAGACTTAATCTTTCATTTACTAGATCATTTTAAAAATATTTTACATTTGTATTTTACCTGCCATATATTATTAAATGTGTGCACAAAGTGTAAATAAATTGGGTCCAAAAGTATTAAAGAGGGGGTATTATGCTTTTTTCAATCACATAGCACCAGTCTATAGCATACTACAATGATGACGTAACCTTCTGTTGGTCTGTATATGCAGTAAATTAAAATAACTGCCTTGAATAAAATTGCTCTCTCAAAATGGCTGTACTGAACGTCTTGAAATAGGCCTCTGTCTCTTTAAGAAGCTTTCCGACACGCCCCCTTCAGCACACTGCTGTGGCATCTAAACAACACTACTGTGCGGGGAGGGGGCTCTGCTGAGCTGAGGAGCAGTGGTTGGTGGCTTGGCTGGTGACCAAAGGTCCAGAGGCGTCTCCAGGAGGTGGGGGCGTTCCTAGGAGGACTGAGGCATAGCTACACCTAAAATGGCTGCCTCGAAGTTTTTACTGATTACTCAAAAATATGTGAATGAGCCAAGGCAACACTCCAGGCATGTGTTTAATGAGGGAATGACATAATAACATGATATAAAGCTTGAAAAAGTCGATTTTACATAATACCCCCCCTTTAAAAAGAAATGTCAGCCTAGGCTATATTGTCTATAGTGTATAGGCATATTACTGACCCTGATATGTCTATTGACTTCTTCCATTGATTTGAGTCTGTTTTGTGACTGCCCCCCTTCCTCAGATCACCCCTCCCACGCTGGTGCAGACACAGGTGGAGGGCGGCTCCACTCTCTTCGGCCTGAATTACTTTGGGGAGCAGGCCTACCTGACGCAGTCCTCTCAGCTGTACCTGGAGACCTGCATCCCCGCGCTGGGAGACACCTTCTGCATCGCTCAGTCCTACCGCGCAGAGCAGTCCCGCACGCGCAGGCACCTGTCCGAGTGAGTGCGCCAGGGGGATCACCTTTTGTTTTGGTTATGCGGCAGCAGAATAAGAAATGAAATGGAGATGTTACTTCATCCATGTTGTGTGTTGCGTTCAGGTACACTCACATCGAGGCCGAGTGTCCCTTCATCTCTTTCGAGGACCTCCTGGAGCGCCTGGAGGACCTGGTTTGTGACGTGGTGGATCGGGTTCTGCGCTCTCCGGCAGCACAGCTGCTCTACGACATCAACCCTGTACGTTTTCATCCCTCGTTTGGTCCGTGTGGCCCAGTGTTGTTTTTGGCAGCCCTCTTAGTCTTTTGTGTTTGTGATGTTAATCCTGAGCTGTTTTTATCCATCATTAATTAATATCTCATTAGATGATTTTTTTCGAGATACATACCTGTCATTTTAGTTAGGAAAAAACAGAATCACGGAACACACATTTTCTAATTCTAAGTAAAAGTTTCAAAGGAGGACGACTTATTCAGAGCATCAGATCCGCTCGTCAATATTAAAGCAGTACTAAGTAACATGTTTACCTTAATAAATCCTTTCCGTAGTCCCTCTGGGGGTAATACAAGTGTTAATGGGATGATCGGGGGGTCTTTCATCTCCCCCTGGTGTCTCTGGCCAGAAAACCACACTGGCAACTTGACTGCCACCGGGGCGGAGCAACCAATACACACTAATAGAATCACGGAGAAGAAGCTAACAGGCTAACGGGCAAAGCTAACTTTGTGCTAGCGCCACTTTAAACAGTATTTACAGCCAAGTTTGAGTGAAAAAAATATTCCCATTGTATAACTGGATTTACAACAGCCCTCTCTCCCTTCACCTTTTCTGTCAGCGTAGTATTTACTCTCTAAGACATTTAATAAGTTAAAAAATCGTAACTTGCTAAGACACCTGCAGTTGCGCTTATGGCCTCTAGGGGCAAGAGTTACTTAGTACTGCTTTAAGGCTCAGATTTCACTATTAGAAATGCAAATTGGAGCTTATTTTTTCTCTTTCTCAATTTCAACTTGATGTTTAAGAAACAAAGAGGGTGAACAGGGTGAGATCCAGCAGTGTCTTTGATGCTCTTGCTTCGTGCGCTCTCAGCTGCGACGTTAGCGTGCATCCTGTTGGCCTTAGTGGCAGTGTTAGAGGATAAAACTAAATCGCTGTTTATTTACCATCGGTGCGGGACCCGGAGACATGAACTCAAGACATTGCACTAGTCTTATCATTCAAGTCTGTCTATGCTTCAAACAATAATCGTTAAATGCGATTAAAAAATGCGGCAATTAAGACAACCAGTGCCGGTAACTTTACCGTGTGGGCACGTCTCCATGGAGATGTGACTAAAGTCAGCAGTATTTAAGATTTCAGTAGGTTAGTTCCTCATCCAAATCCATTCTTTGATTACCCACTGTAGAAATAGCATTTTCTGTGTGGAGCTGCTCATTAGCTGCATGTTTTGTATTGATGACAACAGTATAGTCCAAAATGTTACACAGTGTGCCTTTAAATACTTACTTGATGTCTCCCTCAATATGGCATTTACAGCAGACAATGAAGAGGAATATTTAATAATTGCCCAATCCCCATCATTTCTGCAGTTTCAGTGTTTTTTTTAAACCATAGGCAAATTTCTAGATAATGTCGTTAATCGCAATTATTTTGGCCAAGATAATCGTGACCCCAAATTTTATTATCGTCCCATCCCTACCTGCTGTTTGGTGAAAGTCTACCTGCACCACCGGTAAGTGGCCCCAGTGCGTCTGGTCACGCTTGACTGTGACCCGTGAGGCAGCAGGCGTGGGAACAGTTTTATAGCTGCTGATGGGTCTGCCGGTAATGAGATGCCTGTATACTATGTTCACTTCGTCCATTCTGCTGTCATTTGCCAGGATTTTAAACCACCGAAGCGGCCCTTCAAAAGAATGAACTACAGCGAGGCCATCGAGTGGCTCCGAGAACACGACGTCAAGAAGGATGACGGCTCGTACTATGAGTTTGGAGAGGTAAGACATGCCACACTTTACTGTAGTCTCAATGCTCAATACGTTTAAAACACTGTGTGTTGACGGATGTTGGTTTACCTCATCAGTCACATGTTTTTGCCAAGTAAAACTAAAGAAAAGTTACATTAAAAATAGTTAAAGGAGGATGTTATGCAATTTTTGTGTGTGCACTAAAAGGAAAGGGGGGCCGGTACTTATGCACATCCTACTTTTCAGTTTTTTATTTATGAAAAATATTCAAAATCATGTATCAATTTCATTTCACTTCACGATTGTGTGTCACTTAGTGTGTGTCTTTCACATACAATTTCACTTAAATATATTTATGTTTATGGTCCATAGCATGGCAAAATGTCGAAAAGTTAAAGGGGGGGACGATACTTATGCAAACCACTGTATGTGCCAACTTTATTAAGTTTGTGGCATTAAGAAGCCTGTGACTCATGTGCCTGTATAAGCCCTGACTCACTCATGCACCACATTCATACACAAAGTGAGTGAAGTGCTTTGCCCAAGAGCACAGCCTGCACCTGTGGAAGCAGAGATTCAAACCGACGAACGTTTTAGTCGTAAGAACCCGCATTATCATCTGAGCTGCCGTAATAGGAAAACTCATACGAGTCGCGACAAGTTGCCTCAAGTGAAAAAAGTCATTTGAGATGGAAATAAAGGAACACAGTGAATACAAACCCCCCCCCCCCCCCACAAAATAACAGGTCAGCTAATATTTGAGAGAAAACTGCACAATAAAGTCAGATTGATGTCTTATTACATGAATTTATTACAATTGTTAATTATTTTCATAAATAATCAGTCAATACTAGGGATGTCACGGTTACCGGTGTAGCGGTAAACCCCGGTAAAAATGTTGACGGTAATAATTACAGTTTTGAAAAACTATATTATCTCTGTGGATTACCGCGCCCGCGGTGTCGGCAAAGTGAGCCTTATCAGCCGCCGTCTCATCTGCTGAAGGTGCACTGAAGACGTCCTGAGCGCTGCAGATTGGACGACAGCGCTCAGGACGTCTATCAGCCTCAAACAGGACCAAGTCTGAAGTTTGGGCATATTTTGGGTATTTTAAGAAAGCCGAAGGACAGTTGATAGACAGTTATCCTGTGTGACCGTCACCACAACTCTATAGCCAATGCAAGTAACTTAACGTTAGCGTTTTAGCAGAAATGCATGATGTGGGGACTGAGGGAGAAGGTAACGAGTCGTCCCATAGTGCAGCCGCAGCCCCACCGCCTGCATATAAACCATGTCACGGATACCTCTGGTACAGTGCGTTACAGGGCTCCTGGAGGGCAGATTAAAGTTGGCCGCCAATGCAATAGATTCACTCTGATGGCATTTTCCCAAATCTGCAGAGCGAAAGCAAACTGGAAGGACACAAACTGAGAACAATATTCCTGATATAGAGGGTTCATCTAGTTCAAAAATATTCAACACGGTTCTGGTGCTATAAATAGTACATGTAATAACCTCCAAACGATCAACAATACATAGTTATAGTTCCTTTACTTTGATGTGAAAAGTTGCACTTTTGATTTGGCTTTGTTTATATTTTTTTAAATATAACAAACACTGTTACACTTTTTTGAAACTATTTCAGTTTGTGTAGGACTATCAATGCTTTCTGAACTTATTAACACACATTAAAAAAAATACCGCGATAATGCCAAAAACCGTGGTAATTTTGGTCACAATAACCATTGAGGTAAAACTTTCATACCGTGACAGTTCTATAACATACTAACTTATTACATTATCAACGGTAAATCTGGCTCAACAATGTTACTATGTTATTGGCTTGTTACGTTTTGACACTAGTCTAAATTATAATTTACGTTATTGGTTCCAACAATTCTTGTCAAGAGCTAAATTCAATTAATGTTTTTGTCTCTTTTTGGGCTACTTGGCCACAAAAAGCATCAGTCGACTGAAAACAATGATTTGACTGCATACGAACTGAAAGTAAAATAAATAAAAGGACTGAGCCGTATATCTATGTATTTCTGTGATATTTGCAGGACATCCCAGAGGCTCCTGAGAGGCTGATGACGGACTCCATCAATGAGACCATCCTCTTGTGCCGATTCCCCGCTGAGATCAAGTCCTTCTACATGCAGCGCTGCTCCGACGACCGCCGCCTCACCGAATCGGTACGTCCAGGGCCATGAGAGGGCATCGTGTTGATTCTTTGCCCATTGTAATATTAACCTACCATTGCCTGGGACATCTGTATGTGTCTTTCCTTCCCCCTGCTCTATTGTGTGTCCAACAAAAAGCATAAAGAACATACCAAACTCTCGATCTCACTCCCAATCACTAAATCCATTGAAATCTTCATCCTCGTTGTCACTTCAATCGCCCTGGCAACTACCAGGGCACGGAGGTCTCACTGCACCGTTGACAAGCCTCTCCCGGCAGCACGTTTTTCCAAGCTCTCATTTGTGAACTCGTTCCTCTAGCTGTGGCCATCGAGCTTTTAGCCCGTGATTAGCTTTGGATTACTCTCGCCCGTGATTACTCCTGCGGTAAGACTAACCTCCGCTTCTCGCTCACTCCAAACTGTCTTTCTGCTGGTCGATTAGCCTGCAGTGCCCTCTAGCGGCATGTGAAATTATATATTTAAATTTTAAAAATAGAGAAAAAAAATCACATATTAGTCGCTCCATAAGCCAAACTATGAAAAAAAAGTGTGTGTGTTTTTTTTTTTACCTTTGTGTTGTCGTGGCAATTTCCCACCACTATAAAGGAAAAAGCGTGAAAGTATTGTCTTATCAACAGCGTAATGTAATTTAACACGCGTGCGGAGAGCCGACACACAGAAGTACAGTTAACTCCATGATGGCCAGCTCTGGCGGGCCAGAGCCTCACATCAAGTTAATATAGAAGACAGTTACATCATCACGGTGGGAGGGGCCACAGTTCCAGATGTAAGGCAGACGCCCTTTTGGCGCCTCGGAGGATCAAAGCCGGCAACACCTTTTCTGGTGCTTAGCGGGGGGCCATCGGGGCCTATTGTCTTTGGGTGTGAAACAGAGACTCCGCATGTGCTTTGGCCGGGATAAAGCACAGGAGACGGGTCCGGGCATTGATTAAGCGGGCCAGACGGTACTTCACAATTAGTGTATTACTGGCTTCAATTTAATTAACTCTAAAACTGCCATGACAGTGTCCGTTATCTTTCTGAGCAACACAGCATTGTAATCACAGAGGTTTGCCCCGCACATTTTTACACATTTCCAATGCAAAAATATTGCTTGATCATAGTTATTGAGAGATTAGTTCTTGTCGACATCGTCCAGCCCAAGGTCTCCCAAACTTAACCTGAAGACTGCTTTAAGATAATTTTACAAAAGTAGAAGTAAAAAGTTGCAACTTGAATAATGTCTCTAGTAAGAGTAAAAAGGTACTTGGAGCAAAGGCTACTTGAGTACTGTACAGAGTGACCATTTGAACGCAAAAGTCTGATTTATGCTTCAGAACTGATCAAAGTTATGAGAAACTAAACTTGAAATAATGAAAAAAACCAAATATTTCCAAAGAAAATGCCAGAAAATAAAAATCAAATAATTCTGACCAAAAAAAGAAAAATTTCAGATATCACATGCCATTAGAGTACAGATACTTCATTATAATATTACTCGAATAGAACAAAAAGTACTGTGTGATAAAACTACTCAAAGAAGTATTAACCGAGTACCTCTGGACATAATGCTCTTAATATAGTAACTGGAAGTCAATGCAATGCTCAAAATATTACCCAGGAACCAATACAGTTCTTACAGTGGGTGGAGGACTGGCCCATTGTGCATGTTTTGGGTTGATGTAGGAATTGATTACCTCTGGGCAGAAAGATCCTTTAGACTACTACTAACTGAGCAATACCTATACTAAAATATTTGCCATTTAGAACCAGAGAAAAGAAGAATAATGTGTGGAAGATGTGCATATTTACAATATCGGGTTCATCTCCAATGACAAAATGGGGAATAATTGGGGAAATTGGGAGAAATTGGGGGGGGGGGGGGGGAATGGGAAAATTAGGGGAAATAAGGATAAAATTGGGGAAAAATTAGAAGAAAAAAATGTGTGGGCAAAAAAATAATAATAAAAAAATTGGGGGAAAATCATTGATCTGAGCTGAAACAACCAAGTCACTTCATTTAATGCTGTTCCTGGACCAACAGCATCAAAACTAGGATCTGAAGATATACGATTTTTTTACTGGTATTGTTTAATGGTTGATTTGTTGCCAGGTGGATGTGCTGATGCCCAACGTGGGAGAAATCGTGGGAGGTTCAATGCGTATCTGGGACAGCGAGGAGCTGCTGGAGGGCTACAAGAGAGAGGGCATCGACCCCACGCCCTACTACTGGTACACGGACCAGGTACTGCCCCCGATCCCCCTCATCCACACTCGTACATCTCGCCGTTATTAGATAAACAAAAACATGATGTGGTTCAATGTATTGTGTCGAATCACTTTCAGACAGTGGTTTTACTTAGACAGAATCTTTTTTTGTTCTGTATAAAATCATACACAAACTTCCCGGTCCATAAACATTGTTACGTACTCACTTTTAGAACTGCACTGTTCACTTATTTTATGATTTAGTACTTTTTCATTTGACTGTGATATCCTGAATGTTGTGGTTAAATGTGTTTGTGAAGTGTTGTATGTTATTGAAAATCTCCCCCTTAACACATCAGGACTTTTTTTCCCTTTTAAATCCAGTTCCAACTTACTGATTAGAGCCAATTCAAGTCGTTTTTGTAGTGTTTTATGAAAAATAATAATAATTCCATCACCAAGACAAAGAATGTGATGGACTTTCGAACATCACATTCTGTGAAAGAATTACAAAGCGTTACATTTCGTAAAGGTGTGATGGAAATGATGCTGACCCTTAAAGGGACTCATAGTCCTTCTGTAATAATTATATTAAATGAAAAGATATTTAACAAATAATACATTTAAAATAAAATGGCTATTTCTTGTGGTATACAATATATAATAAAATTATGATCTAATTCACACACACTCCAGTGTTATGATAGGCCATGGGACACGGGTGCTCTAATATGAAGCCATTCAAAGCTTTATTTCATAAATACATAAATAATCTATTTATGGTACATTTTTGCTCATGTTAATGTGTAGTAATTTTTGAAAATGGAAAGAAGATGAATAAAATGTCCAAACTTTCAGTAAAAAAAAATCAAAATAAAATCTTTATTTATGGTTGTAAACATAATAAAATGTTCAAAAGTTCAAGTTGTTTCGAGAGGCACTGTATTTAACTGACATTTCGTATCCAGACAACAAATGATTCTTAAAGGAAAATCATGAACATTTACAGCGGTGCCCAAACTTTTGCAAACCACTGTATGTATGGAAGATGCATTCCTTCCTCAGTAGAAAATAAAACATTCCAATCAATCAATCAAAACTTTATTTATAGAGCACTTTTTTAGACAAAGTTGAAATGCAAAGTGCTTTACAGATTGAATTGTTCCGTCATGCTGTAATCCGAGAGGTTGGTTTGGGTGAGTTCATGTCTGCTCTTGTGTTCTCAGAGGAAGTACGGCACGTGTCCTCACGGGGGATATGGCCTGGGCCTGGAGCGATTCCTTACCTGGCTCCTGAACAGACACCACATCAGGGACGTGTGCCTGTACCCCCGCTTCATCCAGCGCTGCCGGCCATAACGCTGCTCCCAGTACCCAGGCTTTGACCCCCGCTGTCGGGTTGTAAAATAATAATGCCTTACACTTGTATTGCGCTTTACAAGCCTGTATTACCAAGTTTCTCAAAGCGCTACACTGTCGTCATTATTCATTCACTCTATAAAACTGCTCCTCTCCCTCCCTCACTATCCTCTGCTTCTGTCTGAACAATACACTGCTCTGTGTAAACTCTCATGTTCTGTGAAAGATCAATAAAGATTCAAACTCAAAAATCGCTTTAAACTTATTCCAGTGATTATGGTTACACAGGACAAGACGGCGTGAAATGGGTTGAAGAACGGGGAACCTCGCGGCCACTTCTACTTTTCAAATTGCTCCATTGCGACTGTTCACAGAAGTAACACCATTAGATGATAAAGCAACTTTTTGGCAAACCTGTGCAACTTAACAAAAGCTGCATGTGGTGCATAGATGTCATATTTATTATTATTAGACTGTCATTGCTCACTACTCCACATTTACATTAATTACTCCATTCTAGAGGGAATCCATGATGGCTACGTGTAACTTTTCTTTGTAAATTTCATAATGAACCTGGAGCTTTGACTTGCACCATGTTCGTTCGGCTCTCCGGCACTCTCTTTTATGTTCTCTGACCGAATCTTCATTTCTCCATGAGGCCTTTTGCTTATTTTTAACCATTTTATCCTTAACATGGGCTATGGTGTCCAAGACATTTAAACGGGGGGTATTATGTAAAATCGACTTTTTCAAGCTTTATATCATGTTATTATGTCATTCCCTCATTAAACACATGCCTGGAGTGTTGCCTTGGCTCATTCACATATTTTTGAGTGATCAGTAAAAACTTAGACGGCAGCCATTTTAGGTGTAGCTATGCCTCAGTCCTCCTAGGAACGCCCCCACCTCCTGGAGACGCCTCTGGACCTTTTGTCACCAGCCAAGCCACCAACCACTGCTCCTCAGCTCAGCAGAGCCCCTCCCCGCACAGTAGTGTTGTTTAGATGCCACAGCAGTGTGCTGAAGGGGGCGTGTCGGAAAGCTTCTTAAAGAGACAGAGGCCTATTTCAAGACGTTCAGTACAGCCATTTTGAGAGAGCAATTTTATTCAAGGCAGTTATTTTAATTTACTGCATATACAGACCAACAGAAGGTTACGTCATCATTGTAGTATGCTATAGACTGGTGCTATGTGATTGAAAAAAGCATAACACCCCCTCTTTAAAACACCTGACGTATAAGAGCTCAACAAATTATCAACATTTGAACGGGGAAATCTTCAAATCTAATCATATCCATAAACTGTGACCTTGTTTTATCATTTATGAGTCTTTTCTGAACCACTGCTGGCTTGGGTACAACAGAAAGTTCAAAGAAAACACAAAAATTATCAGATAATGCAACGTCAACAACATTCACATTAGAAATGCTAACACCTTTTGAAATAAGGATGTCCAATGCGTGTCCTCTGTTACGGGTGGGCTCAGACACATGCTGAGTTAAACCAAATGTTTCAAGGACAACATTAAGCATTCTGAGACACTGAAGAAACACTGAAGAGGCACCAAGAGCCTAGGGTGACCAGATTTTCCAACTAAAAACTGGGGCAATATTCGGGAAAAGGCCGCAGGAGTTCTAAACTGTCTTTACCCGCGATGAATGGTTAAACTGTCAACGACCAATCCGCATCTGGAATTGAGATTTTGAATTGGTTTACACTTGGTAATTGATACTCTCCATGGGCCAAAGACATTAATTTTCAAGTGAAGTATGCTATTTCAGGGACTACATTGGACAACACCGGGACAACTGGGACAGATTACGAGTAAAACTGGGAAAAGTCCGTGGTTTTGGAGAAATCTATTGGGACGTGGGACAAAGGACTAAAAACTGGGACTGTCCCGGGTAAACTGGGACATCTGGTCACCCTACAAGAGCCCCCACAGCTGCAGCACAGTGGAGGTGTCACAAGAGGTGCTAGAGGAAGCAAAAAAGGAGAAACGAGAGATGGTGAAAGACTGTTGTGAAGCGGAGGGAGGAAGAGGAAGGAGGAGGTGGAGCTGACCAGTCCAGGACACCACGCTCTGAAACAAGGACAAACCCAGGAGGTGGTGCACCGTTTCAGAGGATCAGAGGAGACAGAGGGCAGCCAGCCAGGTTTCTTCTGAGTGCTACAGTTCCCCCGACCTCCAAGGTCATGCTGGTTAGAATGACACAGTGGCAGCGTGGCTCAGCCGCAGCAGCTCAGGACTGACACCTCAATCAATCAATCTTTATTTATAGAGCGCTTTTCATACACAAGTGCATCACATTTAAAAAGACATTAAAACATTCTCGCCCGACAAACCCTCCCACCCTTTCAATATATACAGTTATCACAATACACACGTACACCTACACCCCCTACCCTTTACTCTACACTCACACACAGAATCAAGTACACTATTTCGTTGTACAATGACAATAAAGCACTTACTAATTTTACTCAATCTTCAATTGGTATGCTACACTTTTATAATTATTAACATTATTTCGTTTTACCAAATAAATAAATAAATAAAATAACCAAGTGTGCTTTTATTGCGAAATGTCGAAGCGGCGGTTGCTCACGAGTCTTCCTCCAGTTCCGCTGTGTCGTAGTACGTCACGCCACGTCACGCCAGGGGCAGCTGTCGGAAAGAGGCTGAAGGAATCTGGGTGCACATCTGAGCAGACCGCAGAGAGAAGAAGAGGACCACCTCCAGCCCAAGCACCTCTGCACCCGGACAGACACGACCCTCGCCCGCACCGACCCTGTCCGGCTGAGGAGCACTATGTCGGTAGTGGGCAGCGCGGGACGGCTGCTTCTCTGTGAGTGACAGCAGCCGCTTAACTCTCTCTGAGTTTTAACTGCTTTAAACTTCTCCTAAAGCGCACCCATCCCACCTCTGTCTGGCACTGCTGTGTCGGTGCTTTCCGACCCGCTTGTGACCTTACTACATCGACACTGTCCTCCACGCTGTTGACACTTGAGACTAGTGAACCCCAAAGCGCACCAGGACCAGTTCCGCTCATTTTACTGCGAGGCGTTGCGCGCAGACCTCCTGCTGTTTGTTACATTTTCTTTAAGTAGTTGTATCGATGTATCAATTACAGCTAAACATCACATAGAACATGGTTGTAATTCGCTATTGAAGGTCATAGCGTCGCTTTTATTCCTGTCACTTCCTCCTCGCGGTGCAGCCGGGTGCGTGTTAATGGAAGGGTATTACTATCACTCCTACTCTACTTTACTCTTGCAGTAAGTGTCCCTCTGCATTATTAAAAGTATGCGTTTATCTCGCAAGACATTAATTTATTGTGGTAAAAACTAATAAGTTTCTTCGCGGAAAGAAGTACACGCTTTTTCCCTCGTCAAAAATTCATGTTACACAATGCAATGTTGTGAACTTGCGTAATGTGAGACATGGAGGCCTAGCGGAGACTCTGGGAACAGCAGGAGGCTAAGGCTGAATTCCTCTGGCTGCAGAGAGGTCCAGGATCCAATAATATGTCTATGTCCCGGATACGCATTTCTAGGCGTTTGAAAACAACGTTGGCATGTTGCACTACTGCTAAAGGTTTTGTTCGGAAAACGGTTGTACGATGCTTGTGTTATACATACTCAAATTATGGGCAAAACGTCCCAAAAAATACATTTAAAATTTAATAATAATAATAATAATAATAATGATAATGACAAAACACATGTCAAAAATGCAATTAAACGCTTTGGTAAAATTTTGCATTAGTAAATTAAACAATAGTTATTTTATCCAAGAACAGTATTTTAATAAAATAAGGGAGAATTATATCTTAAGTTAAACTCAGTATTTTGATATTTGAACACTTTGCACTAGACGCCTCTGTTTATTTAATATGGGGCTGTAACACCAATGATGAATTTCAACAAACCTTTTTCCTGTATATTTTCTATGTTATTTCTAATGGAAGGTAGTGTATTGCAGCAAGGTTGTATAGAACCTGTTTTTTCTTTTGTCTTTTTTTCTCAGATAAATTGTACAAACTGATGCAAATGGCCGTAACACCAATGACGTGTCAAAATGACCCACAGCAAAAAGTTACATTTTAAAGTTACTTTTTTTGCTCTTTGTAATGAAAGGAGGGTTTTAAGTTGGTCTCATCAGACCTTTTTGACCTGTTTGGGAGAATGCTGCCATTACTTTTGGGAATTCTGCGATTTACACATTTTCCGGAATCGACCGGAATTCGGCCAATTTTTTCCATTGACTTATAGGGTTTCCGCAGAATTTTCAGCCATTTTTTAGCATTTTCTGCAATTTGTGCAGCTTCCGCAACTTGTCCTTTTTCAGGAAAACTCAGCAGTTTTCCAGTTTTTAGCTACGGGATTGGGAATTTATGAAATTTTAACAGTTTCAGCAATTTCAGCATTTGCAAGTGCAAATTCCATAGTCAATTAGTTTCTAATTATTATATACTTTCTGTAAATAGTATTATTACACACTGTAGTATGTAATAAGGAAGTAAGTATGTGCATTATTTGTCATTGTACAATTGTACAACAAATTGGTGTTCAGGTGTTAGTCCTGAGCTTTTGCAACTGCGCTATTGTGGGTCAACCTGAGCAGCATGTTTTTGGAGGTAGGGGCAACCGTAACGCCCTTCGGAAACCTTTCTGGCTGCCTTCAGTCTCCTCTGATTCTCTTAAGCTCCACCTCCTCTTTCCTCTTCCTCCTGTGCAGCTCCCTCCGCTCCACAACAGTCTTTCACCATCTTCTGGGATGAGCCGGATACCTCCTCGTTTGTCCCTTCCTTGTTTCCTGTAGCTCCTCTTGTGACGCCTCCCCTGTGCTGTAGCTGTGGGGGCTCTTTGTGCCTCTTCAGAGTCTCAGAAGAACAAATGTGTCAAAATGGGTTTAGCCGATAAGATAAATACTAATAATAGTATTATCAAATACTACTTATTTGATCATACTATTTACTACTAGAGGTCGACCGATATGGATTTTTATTGTCCGATGCCGATATGCTATATTTAAAGAGCAACTAAACACCAAATCAAGTTTTTTTTACTTATAAACTGTCTCAATGGGTGTCTCATAGTGTTGTCCACTGGTCCCTGACATTATTCTGACATTATAGCGCAAACATGTGTAAAATCCTAACTTTGGCCTGAAAACGAATGGGTTGCGCCCCCTTCAGGGTAACTCTGCTACTAAATTAGAGTTTCCTGATTGGCTGGAGACGTGTCCACGGCCTCCACAGAACGTCATAAGCCGCACCAGCTCCACACATCGTCATCAGGTGCTGCCAAGTGTCCTGCCCCCGTACCTGTGATTTATAACCAAGTCCCTCCCACGTAATCAGTCTGCTGTGATTGTGCCAATGCAAAGGCCCACACACTCACCCCCCGCATGTCACCCCCAAACTTCAGAGACCGCCTCTTTCACAGCAATTTTTGACTCTTGTTTGTGGGTGGGGAAAGGCTTTGGCACGCCCGTTTAGTTACTCTTTAATGTCTGGTCTATAATCCTGTAAAAACATAAATACTTGGCAGCTCCAGCAGTGGTCTTACTTTATTACTTTAGGTGATCCAATCATAGTTTCTGTCCCAGCTGTGATTATTTGCTGTTAGCATTAGCATACTGTTGCTAGCTGTGGCATTTTGCGCGGGGATTAAAAATACAATTGTGCAAAATTTAAGAAAATTAGAACTAAACCTGAACTGTAGCGTGTGTACATACGTTCCATGCATTTGTTGTTTTAGGCTGAGTTTCCAAAAACTGTGTAAATCTTAGTCAGATGGAAGACTTCAGGGATTTTGCAATAATATATTTTGGCCCATTGCGATACAGAGGTTGCATCACGTAACGTTCGGTGATACAATATTATTGCTCCAGTGCAGCTCTAATCTGGACTAGGGCTGGGCGATATATCGACATTTAAGATATATCGATATATGTTTAAATGAGATATGGAATTAGACCATATCGTGTATATCGGGATATTTCAAATTCAGATACGTTATTAAGTTAACAAAAAGAAACAGGTAATCTCAAGCTGATTTAAAAAAAAGTTTATCTTAAACTGAGCACTTTATTTTGTTATCTCTTTATATATAAATGCTGCCCTCCAGAAAAAGATGGACCTATTTTATTTTATAGGCTATTTTTATTTAAGATTTTTTTTTATTTAAATGTGCACCTTACAGAGCTGTGTTTATGTTTATATTTTATGAGTTTTCAACAAAACTACTCGTATTTGGCTTTGACTATGACTTAACATTTCATTTCACAGCTCTCACTTTGCGGAAAAAATATCAGGATATATATCGTATATCGATATTCAACTTAAATATATCGGGATATGACTTTTGGTCCATATCGCCCAGCCCTAATCTGGACAAAATGGTCCCAGCTCTGGAGCCAAAGGGCTTTTACACCGTCACACTTGTGTCTTACTGAAAGTGTGTCATGGCTGTGTTCAGGTGTGAGGAGCGGCCTGCAGCTGATGATGAGGAGCCGCTCCACGGCCGCCGCTCTGGCCCAGACGGCTGCTCCGGACACGCAGGAGAACAGGTGCCCTCCGTTTCTAATCAGGAAAACTGTCCTGGAAATCATTAGAAAGGATAGTATGAGTCATATACAAGGTAAAAGTGTAATCTGAATGTGTTTTTTTCCTTGTTGCAGAAAGCCGAAGACGGGAATCCTGATGCTGAACATGGGAGGACCAGAAAAGCTGGAGGACGTCCACGACTTCCTGCTGCGGCTCTTCATGGACACAGACCTCATGAAGCTGCCTGTGCAGAAGTAGGAACAGAACTGTTAACTACAGCAGTGGTTCCCAACCTTTTTCCCAGTCCAAAACCATTACCCCCACAAATCAACTGAAAAGGGAATGTTTGATGCGCCTGTACGGCTTTATCACTTACATGTGATGGCTTTTAACTATTTAGTTTGCTCAAAAAAGATCACTTATGATGAGGGCTCGTGCTGTTACATTTTCTTTTGATACTGATATCGATAAAATATTTGTCATCTAGAACCAGAAAACAGAACAATAATCATTTATTTTATATTTGTCACACTATTGATGTTTTATTTTTTTTATTATTTGTTTTTATTATTATTATTATTATTATTATTTATTCTGTATAATTTATTTGAGCTGAAACAACCAACTTCCTTTAATGCTGTCCCTGGACCAACAGCATCAAAACTTGGTCTAAAGATCTCATTTTTTTTTCCTTACCTGCTTTCGATACTTACATTTTTTTGGTACCAGTAGTACTTAAACTTTTTCCACCCAATACTACACTTGAATCGTTTAACGGTTCACTGCCTTATGACCAGACCCTCTGACCAGACAAAGCCCAGGGCCCCACCAGCCTTAAAGGGGGGGTATTATGTAAAATCGACGTTTTCAAGCTTTATATCATGTTATTATGTCATTCCCTCATTAAACACATGCCTGGAGTGTTGCCTTGGCTCATTCACATATTTTTGAGTAATCAGTAAAAACTTAGACGGCAGCCATTTTAGGTGTAGCTATGCCTCAGTCCTCCTAGGAACGCCCCCACCTCCTGGAGACGCCTCTGGACCTTTTGTCACCAGCCAAGCCACCAACCACTGCTCCTCAGCTCAGCAGAGCCCCCTCCCCGCACAGTAGTGTTGTATAGATGCCACAGCAGTGTGCTGAAGGGGGCGTGTCGGAAAGCTTCTTAAAGAGACAGAGGCCTATTTCAAGACGTTCAGTACAGCCATTTTGAGAGAGCAATTTTATTCAAGGCAGTTATTTTAATTTACTGCATATACAGACCAACAGAAGGTTACGTCATCATTGTAGTATGCTATAGACTGGTGCTATGTGATTGAAAAAAGCATAATACCCCCTCTTTAAGTGTGACACCCTACTTAAGGCTTCAACAATTTGCCTGATGAAGTTCTCAGGACCGAAACAAATCAAAAAAATTTGCTACGTTGGCAGTGTGCAGGAATTAATATTTGAATTCATGAACGCTGGGATCTTCCCTCATCTCCTGCTCACCTGGTTTAAGTAATTGATGTGCCAAATTTTCATCCATTTTGTGGCCATGCAAAACTGAAATGATGAAAATCAATACAGTGATATGAATTGTTAAATTACTTGTTTTCTAATATGCACTATAATTGTTGAACTTTGAAGCTAAAACTCGGCGCTTGTGCCATTGTGGTGCAAAAAATGGCCTCAAAATGTGCGTCTATTTTGAAAATCCTTATTTTCTTTGTCTGCTTGTGCTTTTATTGTGAAAAGCCCCATTTTATTGTGTTGTGATTCTTTTTGTCGAAAAACACAACGGCCTAGAGCCCCATTTAATTCCAGTCCAGAACTTCTGAAGGTGAAACCAAACGTCTTCAACTCAACCAACTTAGTCCAATATTTGAAAAATCTCTTCTACGATGGAAACATCCTGCACAACTGAGAGTCTACACAGTCTTATGATGCTTTTATTGGCAGCAGAAATGGCTTAGATTTTTCTCAAGCATTGGTGTTGGTTTATCCCTGTGTAATGGTGTCTAACTGTGTCTGCTCTCTCTGCAGTAAACTGGGGCCCTTCATTGCCAAGCGCCGCACCCCGAAGATCCAGGAGCAGTACAGTAAGATCGGGGGAGGCTCGCCCATCAAACGCTGGACCGCCATGCAGGGGGAGGGCATGGTCAAGCTGCTGGACCACATGTGCCCCGACACTGGTGAGCCTTTCCTCTCTCTGGTTCCTTATGGACAGTGTTTTATCATTCGTGGTTCTCAACTTCCAGGTCGGGGCCTAAAAGTGGCTCGCATTTACAAAAGTAAATGTGGATGATTTGCTTTGGTAGTTTTTGATTCTCTGCTATGATGGAGCTCTGTGCGGAAATACTGCATTTTGTTGATATAAACCGAAACGAGATCAATATTTTGTGTAGTAAATTGGGAGGTTTTTGTTCGTTTGCTTCCTTAACATCTTGGTTTTAATCTCAAAGTACAAATTAGGCCAAACTTTCCCTTTTAATGATGTTTATTTGATTGGGTCTTATCAGGATATCCCAACAACATGGCCGTGCTCCGTCTTGTTTCCCACACGTATCCATTCACTAATCCTGCCATGCTTGGTATCCATCCACTTGACTCGCGTGATTTCCCCGACAAGCCTCTGTAATCCAATTATGGTCATTTGCTTTGTGGAAGACCCATAGGATATAAAGGTGCATGCGTTACAGAGGCCAAACTAGGGCCCGACTGATCAGACTTTTTTTGGGTCCAATACAGATATGAAGGGGGTTGGCCTATAATCGATATGTATGGGCCGATATTTTAAGTAATTTAATTTGTAATTTTTTTAATCTCTCAATTAGCCCATAGTTAAATATTTATTATTATAGTAAAGGTTTCAATCATATAAATATGTCTAAATTAATAGAGGTGGACCAATGTGGCTTTTTCCAAGGCCGATGCCGATATGCACCAATGATATTTTTGGCCAAGTTTAAAAAAATGTAAATCTAGAACCCTGTGTATGATGCTTCTAAAGCGTTCGTGTTGAACTGTGACAGCAGGGAGCATAGGGCTGATTTATTCAGGACATTCATGTTGGGTACTTCAGGGAAGGCCACTTGAAAGACAAAAATCAGCAGATTCCAGAAGAAAAAGGGTTTGTCTCTATCTCTTATGGTTCCAAAATTATAGGCAAAAGTCTACAACATAAAATAGGTGTACAAACTATTTCACTGCGATGTTTCTGTCAACACAGACATTTATATGGTTAGTCTGGTGTTATAAGTGATTTACCTCAGTTGCACTGTGGAGTGGGCCAGACTGTTTTTAATGCAGGCTAGCTGTTACCGTAGAAATGTGCTAGCCTAGCATTAGCCTAGCGCCACTAGACTCTTCAAATATAAGAACTGCATGAATTTTAAAATATATATCTCCAGAAATCAACAATACTAGGAAATGAGGCCCTATGTCAAAAGTCCTGAAATATCCCTTTAAATGATAGGAACAATGTAATATTTTGTGTGTGTCCGTAATCAACAGCAAGAGTTTAAAACGAATATCTCTAAATTTAAAATGTTGTCCTATTCACCTGCTACGTCTTGATTTCTTTATTTTGGTCATGGCTTCTCGACACAGTCATGAATTTGTCTCCTGAAGATGCACCAGTTTGGTTGAAGATATCATGCATTTCTGACAGAATTAAAATGAAAAATGTCAGTGTTTTGTGCATGCCCTCACTTCACAAAAACACTGATTCAATCAAACAGAAGAGAAACTTGAATAAGAACTATGCAATGAAGGCATGCGTGTAAGTGTAAAGTTGGATGTACACTGCATGATTTTGTTGAAAGATCATGGGGTAAAGTTGCATGTTTAACACATGATTAAAAATGGAGTCATCGTACGACCAAAGACGAGCTCCGCCCGATTGTTTGAGATATTGGAAGGTTGGTCGCAGAGTAAACCATCCTCTACACTCTGGTCTGGGTCGGGTCCCTCCTGAGCTCAGCTGCGTGTGCGGCTGCAGATAGTGACAGAGAAGAGGTGTGGCGCTCGTGTGCGGACCGCTCCTCGGACTACTCCTTTAGATAACAGCCGAGTCCAATCTGCTCTAAACGGCTCCACCATGACATTGTTTCTGTGGAACCTTTGAAACAACCGAAGTCTGAACTAAAAGGCTAATTGTTTACCTGCTTGACTAGTTTTAGCTACTTCCTGCAGCTTTTGTCAGGTGATGGTGAAGTGACATGCCTTAAGCTGAGCACACACTACATGATTTTATTTTCAGACTACTGTCCACAACAGGATTTAGCGCGATCGTAGAACAACTAGGGGTTCACACTACACGAGTCTGACGCCACGCTGCTGCATTATGTACTCTATAAAAAACTGGCCCCAGATCGGTAAGCTCTGACACTGCAGGTACGAGTGTTCCTGAACTTCTTTATTGTTCTCTCAAATGGAAATTTAAAGTAGACGAAGCGAAGAAGTAGGACGTATTGCAGTGGATTTCATAAGAAAAGGAGATGGACAGACACCATCCCCGTTACTGTGGAGAGAAGTAGCTGTAGCTCAAAACTGTGAGGTCAGTGCTACTCAAGTTTGTTTGTGGCTTAAATCTAGCTGGTAAAAAGTGTTTCTTGTGAACTTTTGGTGTTCTAATGTTGTACTGTTTGGCATGGTCTGTGTGTGGCCATTGCTTTGTTGTTTGTGCTGCCGTTATGATAGAGAAATCAAAACTGAGTTAGGCCACGGTATTTACGTATTTTATTTTATTTTTTTCTGGTCTCCGTGTGGTAAATCCACCCACGCTTCTCCTGTACGTCCAAAATTGGCTCTAAAATTCAAACACGTTTGTTTTCCTGTAACTGGGCTCCAGTCGCGTCTTTCTGCTGCCCACATTACACAATACGAACACGAGTCCAGTCATTGACCCTCCCACACTACAAGACAAGAGCTGCTGCGACTGTTCTCAACTAGTCACAACTCGGGAAGATTCAGAGCGACTGAAAATTATAGCAAAGTAATGGTCGTTACCATGGATTTGTCAGCGTACTATATCTGCTGTACAGTATACACACACACACACACAGTACACAGTACACACACACACACACTGTACACAGCCCTCCGAACAGAGGATTTCAATCACTAACGTGTCTTTCATGTTTTGTGTCCAGCTCCTCACAAGTTCTATATTGGTTTCCGGTACGTGCACCCTCTGACGGAGGAGGCCATCGAGCAGATGGAGAAGGACGGAGTGGAGAGAGCCGTGGCCTTCACCCAGTACCCCCAGTACAGCTGCTCCACAACAGGTCACACCCACACTGCCCCCCCAGTACCACAGTCACCCTCACACTACCCACCAGTACCACAGGTCACCCCACACTACCCAACCAGACCACAGTCACCCCACACACCCCAGTACCACAGGTCACCCCCACACTACCCACCAGTACCACAGGTCACCCCCACACTACCCACAGTACCACAGGTCACCCCCACACTACCCAACAGTACCACAGTCACCCCACACCCACCACCACAGTCACCCACACTACCCACCAGTACCACAGGTCACCCTCACACTACCCACCAGTACCACAGGTCACCCCCACACTCCCCCCATACCACAGGTCACCCCCACACTGCCCCCAGTACCACAGGTCACCCACACTACCCACCAGTACCACAGGTCACCCCCACACGCCCCCCAGTACCACAGGTCACCCACACACCGTACCACAGTACCCACCCCCCAGTACACAGGTCACCCCCACACCGCCCACCAGTACCACAGGTCACCCCCACACTGCCCACCAGTACCACAGGTCACCCCCACACTACCCACCAGTACCACAGGTCACCCCACACCACCATACCACAGGTCACCCCCACACCGCCCACCAGTACCACAGGTCACCCCCACACTACCCACCAGTACCACAGGTCACCCCCACACTACCCACCCAGTACCACAGGTCACCCCCACACTACCCACCAGTACCACAGGTCACCCCCACACTACCCACCAGTACCACAGGTCACCCCCACACTACCCCACCAGTACCACAGGTCACCCCCACACTACCCACTAGTACCACAGGTCACCCTCACACTACCCACCAGTACCACAGGTCACCCTCACACTACCCACCAGTACCACAGGTCACCCTCACACTACCCACCAGTACCACAGGTCACCCCCACACTACCCACCAGTACCACAGGTCACCCTCACACTACCCACCAGTACCACAGGTCACCCCCACACTACCCACCAGTACCACAGGTCACCCCCACACTACCCCACCAGTACCACAGGTCACCCCACACTACCCACCAGTACCACAGGTCACCCCACACTACCCACCAGTACCACAGGTCACCCCTCACACTACCCACCAGTACCACAGGTCACCCTCACACTACCCACCAGTACCACAGGTCACCCCCACACTACCCACCAGTACCACAGGTCACCCCCACCACTACCCACCAGTACCACAGGTCACCCCCACACTACCCACCAGTACCACAGGTCACCCTCACACTACCCACCAGTACCACAGGTCACCCTCACACTACCCACCAGTACCACAGGTCACCCTCACACTACCCACCAGTACCACAGGTCACCCTCACACTACCCCACCAGTACCACAGGTCACCCTCACACTCCCACCAGTACCAACAGGTCACCCTCACACTACCCACCAGTACCACAGGTCACCCCCCCACCACCCGCACCCCACCCCCACCAGTACCACAGGTCACCCCCACACTGCCCACCAGTACCACAGGTCACCCCCACACTACCCACCAGTACCACAGGTCACCCCCACACTGCCCACCAGTACCACAGGTCACCCCCACACTACCCACCAGTACCACAGGTCACCCTCACACTACCCACCCAGTACCACAGGTCACCCCCACACTGCCCACTAGTACCACAGGTCACCCCCACACTACCCACCAGTACCACAGGTCACCCCCACACTACCCACCAGTACCACAGGTCACCCCCACACTACCCACCAGTACCACAGGTCACCCCACACTACCCACCAGTACCACAGGTCACCCCCACACTACCCACCAGTACCACAGGTCACCCCCACACTACCCACCAGTACCACAGGTCACCCCCACACTACCCACCAGTACCACAGGTCACCCCACACTACCCACCAGTACCACAGGTCACCCCCACACCGCCCACCAGTACCACAGGTCACCCCCACACCGCCCACCAGTACCACAGGTCACCCTCACACTACCCACCAGTACCACAGGTCACCCCCACACTGCCCACCAGTACCACAGGTCACCCCCACACTACCCACCAGTACCACAGGTCACCCCACACTACCCACCAGTACCACAGGTCACCCCCACACTACCCACCAGTACCACAGGTCACCCACACTACCACCAGTACCACAGGTCACCCCCACACTGCCCACCAGTACCACAGGTCACCCCCACACACCCACCAGTACCACAGGTCACCCCACTACCCACCAGTACCACACCCCACACTGCCCACCATACCACAGGTCACCCTCACACTGCCCACCGGTACCACAGGTCACCTTCACACTACCCCCAGTACCACAGGTCACCTTCACACTACCCCCAGTACCACAGGTCACCTTCACACTACCCCCAGTACCACAGGTCACCCTCACACTACCCACCGGTACCACAGGTCACCCCCACACTACCCTCCAGTACCACAGGTCACATCTGGATCTTTTCCCAGAATGCAACAGGACTGGCCAATTATCCTGTTGATTAAAACACACCACGCGATTATTGAGATTGACCTTTATTAAAATTGCGATTAGATTAAAATGTGATTAATTGCCCAGCCCCTTACTAACAGTTAAGCACTTATTAACCGTTCTTCGATTGTGCTTTAGAAATGATATTGTGATTGCTGGTGGGAGATCAGAGCATCATCAAACTCTTGAATGTGACCTGACTGACCGTCATGTCTCCACAGGAAGCAGTTTGAACGCCATATATCGTTACTATAGCGACAGAAGCGAGAGACCCAAAATGCGGTGGAGCGTCATCGACCGGTGGCCCACACACCCTTTACTGGTGGAGGTAAGACAGACCCCCCCCCTTCACCCTCTACGTTGCACTCGTATGAGCACCGAAATATTCAACTGTTGCACTTTGTCATTTTCTTTTGATACGGACTGAGGAGCAAAATCGTGCATAAGCAGTACACTGCTTATGCACCATAAGCAGTACACTGCTTATGCACCATAAGCAGTGTACTGTAAGTAGGTCTATATTTATAATGCCTATGGAAAAGGAAAATTACCATCTTTGTTCTGTTTTCTGGTTCTAGTATTGAAAAAAGTATTGTTCAGGTATCTGTACTGTAAACCAAGTATCGTTAAAGTAGCTGTATCGAACAAAATGTAACGGTGCCCAGCCCTAGTAATCTGCATAGACCATTTACCAATGAAAGTCAGTCTGAAAACCTGAGTGAAGCCCGTGTTTATAAAAGGTGTGTGTCAGTGTTTTGCAGAGCACATCAGGAACGAACTGCTGAAATTTCCCGAAGACAAACGCGACGATGTGGTCATCCTGTTCTCGGCACACTCTCTTCCCATGGCGGTGAGTTACCTTTGGAAAATAAAGTACTCGGTCTGCACAGCTCCCCAAGACATGGATGAAGCTCCAGGTCTGTTTATGATGAGGACGTACCATGATAAAAGAGGAATAACTCACAAAGTTACATAATCTAAGGAGGAAAAGAGCTGGGGTTGTTTCATTTATCAGGGTAGCCGCGGAGTCTTAATTCATTAAATCATTAAAAAATATTACATTTGATCATGGCAAATCATGGCCAGTGTGCGGCCATGATTGTGCGGCAGCAGAGGGACTGGGGAGAAGCTATGGGAGAAGCACGAAGGATTTTGACTGTAAATAAAAGAGTCGATATATTGAGAAGATTATCTGTATTGTGCAACAATTCAGAGATGGGGATCTCCCTGAATATTGACGGGTATTTCGCACACCGCTTAAAGCATTACATTTAACAAAACCGCATTAAAGTTACTACATTTTCCTTAACCCTTGTGCTAAAATTAGTCGCATAATAGTTTTTGTCAAAATGTGCTTGAAATTTGTGAATCGATGTATTCACAAATCGATGTAAACATCTGGATATTTAAAGTGATTGCGACAGGCTGTTTCCGTGGTAACGCTCACCGCCTTTCCGCGCTACGACATGTTACCTGAACCCAAAACTCGGGGAAGGAACTACATTTCTGCAAAAGCTGCTTGATGAGTCTGTAAATTAGGGCCATGTTGAAAATGAAGCCAAAATGTGTAAGTTTGTTTAATATGTTGTCAGTAAAATGAGAACAAATTGTATTCTTGGGCAATGGGATTTCACTGTGAAGATATAAAAAAAAAAGTCCTACATTTCTCTAGGCCAAAGCTGGAGCTACACTGTTGATGTATGTTTGAGTAATACGGCATTATGCTCCAGCGCTAAGTCACACTGTGTGCTTCCAGGTGGTGAACAGAGGAGACCCGTACCCTCAGGAGGTGGGGCCACGGTGCAGAGGGTCATGGAGAGACTGGGCCACTGTAACCCGTACAGACTGGTGTGGCAGTCCAGAGTAAGTCTCACACAGGAACTCCATTTTCCTCCGGGACACTTTTAACTGCGTTTCTGTAGAAATCATAGAAATGCCTTGAGCTATTTGAGCCCACAAATGCCAGGCCCTATATTAGAGTATGGAGAGGTGTGACGTATCCGTTTCACAGAATTTATATCATTTCTGTGGTTTCTTTATCATTAACATATTATAATGATGATGTTTCGTTGCCTCTGGATGTGTATCCACCCTCACAAAAAGCAGACACTTCACTGACTATGATTTAGCATTTAGCTCAGAGGACACTTTTAGACGCTGGTTTGTATCTAAAGTGAAATCTAAAAAGATCTGCACATTCATTAGGATTTCTATCAAGGCTTTGACGTCACCTGAAGGCAGTCGATGGTTCACAACAGCTGAAAACATCTGGATATTTCATCACTTGATGGCTAAATGCTAATAGCTAGGGGAATAATGCATTGAGCAGGCTAACAGACTGAAAAGCCATTTTCTCCTTTTTATTATGTGCGTTTCGATGCTGCTGTTCCAGACCAGGGCCGTTCAGGACACATTTTGTGGCTGTCCTCTGCATCAATCCAGAGCGAGCGCTGATGCTAATGTGACGTGAACAGACTGAGGCTCTGATTTGAATTGAATTGAATTAAACTTTATTGTCCCACTAGTGAAAATTTGCTCTGGGCACAGCAGGTGAAGCTGATAACATACAGACAGTTAATAATATAAAATTGGTGAAAAAAATAAATAAGTGCAGGTTTGTACAAAGTGATAAATAAAAACATTTGAAGAAGAAAAAACTCGATCATCCAACCAACTGTGGGCAGACGGCTAACGCACATAAGCGGTGCCAGGGGAATGTTGCAAATTCCAGAGCAGCAAATGATAATATTTAGAGAATAATTGAGAGGAGAGGAGAGAAGGGAAGGACAGACTGACCTCTATGACAGGCATTCCAAACGCAATTTAATATTTCATATCAGGATAAAAGGTGATTACACCAATTAATAGCATTAGCCACTGTTAGCATAGCACTGTTAACCTTCACAGTAGTCTTTTAGCCGCTTCTTTTTCACAAACTCCAACAAGGGTTGTCAGCTTTAACACTAGACTTTAACCAACCTCCAATGACTATTTTTGAAACAAGGTGAGCAACAAATAAGGGTTTATGTTTAGGTGAAAGTACTGTTTAAAATTCAATTACTTAGTCACAGTAATTGATCAAATCAATGAAATGCTGTTCTGATTTGTAAATGCATTTAAAATGTGTGAACTCTTAAATCATCTGTATTGGAGGATGGTCTTAAAGGAATAGGCCACCGTTTTTACATACTGAGATATGTTCTTACCTTAGCTTAGACGAGTTCATTTGTACCTGTCTGGTCTCCACGTGTGCCTTCAGTAACGTAAACACAGCACAGACGGCGTTAGCATTTAGCCTCTCTCTTCTCCTCTATAGCTCCAAACGAGGTGAAGATAGAAGCTACCAAACTCTTCCACGTTTTCCCTATTTAAATATGGTTACGTGAAGTGTTACACCATAAAGTATAATTACACAAAATTAAACAATGTGGATTTTGTAAGCGGATAAAAAGGGGAAATATATTGTAAGGCGTAATAATACCAGGAGTAATTCGGCATCCGCGCAGTAAAGTGAAGATATCACTGATCACAAGATATAAACAGGAGCAAAGAGAATTACTGCCAACCTCCCTGTGTTTCTAAACACTGCTGGTATTTGTAACAAGTGGATAAACTGACTCATTCTCTGAGTATACCGTATATTCTGTATTTATAGGCTGTCAGGTATTTAGAGGTGTAATCAAACATTTTATAACAATACAATTCAAATAACTTAAATTATTCCCGGAGGGCAATTTAAAAGGGCAGAAGTAGCTTAGAACATTAATTCAACAGCACACACAGAACAACATAAAATACAACATAAAGTAAAGTAAGTGCACAAGTAACTCCAGCAGTAACTGTAAACTGACAAAACAGTCCTCATCCTTTCCTTAGAGAGTTCTGGGCACAAAGGTGCTCTTCCTCCTCTGATTATTACAGGCTGGGATCCAGAATTTGTGTGCAGAGGGCAGCCACTCAAGCTCCTTGTACAGAATGGGTCTTGTGCCTTTTTTAAGAGTCTGCTGATCAGAGGGTCTAGCGAAAGAACAACTGTATCATCAGCAAACTTCATGTTGTGAAATTTGCTGATGATACTGTTGTTCTGTCTTTTGACGACTTAAAAATAATATATGAGAAAATGCTGTGGCTCTGATGTGTTCATGGAGCTCAGTGAAAGTCAGAAAACATTTGAATATTGTGTGTCCCTCAGGTGGGCCCCATGGCGTGGCTGGGCCCTCAGACAGACGAGGTGATCAAAGGCCTGTGTGAGCGAGGGAAGAAGAACCTGCTGCTGGTTCCCATTGCCTTCACCTCGGACCACATTGAGACGCTGCACGAGCTGGACATCGAGTACAGCCAGGTCCTGGCAGAAGAGGCAAGTGCACACACAGGGCACAGGCTGCTTCAAAGGGAACTCTGTGCCCTTCTCAGGTCTTTCATCCATTTGGAGACCGCTTATAACAGTGTTTCCATTTACGGTTCGTGCCAAAATGAAGTGTAGCGGCTATTTGTCCATAACAAACTTAAAACAAACTATCCAAACTTTTCAAAAGGCTACGTCAAGGTTTTAACAGATCAAAATGAACCAATGTCCATACCAAATAATGCATTGTAGGTGGTTTATTCACACATTGCAGCATAGTATGCTACTAACAAAAATGCCTCTGTCGCTGGTAAAAAAAAAACACATGCTGTACCACCCACCTTGACCCACTTATGTAAATTATCCTTTGCCAGTGACCAATAAACAATAAGGTAAATAGTGAAAATGCCCTGTGGCGCTCGCCCTCGCTAACGTTAGCTTTACGGACCATTCATTCCTATGATTTAGCTTAGCGGCTCCCATTCGTTAACTCAGTACGCCACACTTCAGACCCTACGCTGTGAAAAAATCCTGGTGAGAACCCTGCATCCTACACTTCAACTACAGAGTACAGAAGATGACTCAAGAACCTGCATTGAAGATGTACAACTCCTGTACGACTGAGAGCCAAGACACATACATGCACATCTGTCGACTTTCAGCAAAATTCGCCGTTTTGACCTAGACCTACCCCTAAGTTGGCTTGAGGGGGAATAAGGGTGGCTTTGAAAAATTAAACACTTTTGAAACTACACCCAAAATAATCTTAGAAATGAAATAAGTGGGTTAGTGTACTCTATGATAGGGCTGGGCGATATGGACCAAAAGTCATATCCCGATATATTTTTGGTTGAATATCGATATACGATATATATCCCGATTTTTTTCCACAAAGTCAGAGCTGTGAAATATAATAAGTCAAAGCCAAATATGAATAGTTTTATGGAAAACTCATTATAAAATGTAAACATAAACACTGTATAACAAAGCTCCGTAAGGTGCACATTAAATTAACATCTTAAATAAAAATAGCCTAGAAAATAAAATAGGGAAGCATTTATATATAAAGAGATAACAAAATAAAGTGCTCAGTTTAAGAAAAATCATCTTGAGATTACATGTTTCTTTTTGTTAACTTAATAGCTTATCTGAATTTGAAATATCCCGATATACACGATATGGTCTAATTCCAAATCTCATTTAAAAATATATCTATATATCTTAAATATCGATATATCGCCCAGCTCTACTCTATGAGCACAGGCTCCCGAGGACGGAAACTACAGTCGTATGTATCAAAACATGCTTTACTTTAGTCCATTTCAGTAACAGCTGTTCCCATTGTGTGTGTGTCCCATTTCCAGTGCGGTGTGGAGAACATCAGGAGAGCAGAGTCCTTGAATGGAAACCCTCTTTCATGAAGGTAAGTGCTGTCTACGGGAGGGTGGACACTGCGCCCCTTTGGCTGTCCGAAGCGCACTCGTCACAAGGAAAGCCTTAAATTGAAGCTCAGAAACGCAGGTCGCTGGTCTTGCAGTGAAACGGGGGTAAAGATTGAAAGTGGAATCATTGTACGGCCAAAGGCGAGCTGCGACAGATCTCGGCGTTGTTTGATATTTAGGATATCGGTCGCAGGGTGAGCCAACCTTATCCAGTAAAGAGATTAGACATTTATGGCTAGTTTTCACCCATAGCATCTTATTTTTAATGTCAAAGTGGAAAAAATGTTAAATAAATGTTCAGACTCATTCTGCAGTGTCCCACGCGGTGTCCATTTATCAAAAATCAATTAAAGCAGTACTAAGTAATTCTTGCCCCTAGAGGCCATAAGCGCAACTGCAGGTGTCTTAGCAAGTTACGATTTTTTAACTTATTAAATGTCTTGGAGAGTAAATACTACGCTGACAGAAAAAACGAAGGGAGAGAGGGGTGTTGTACATCCAATTATACAATGGGAATATTTTTTTTCACTCAAACTTGGCTGTAAATACTGTTTAAAGTGGCGCTAGCCCGCAGTTAGCTTTGCCCGTTAGCCTGTTAGCTTCTTCTCCGTGATTCTATTGGTGTGTATTCGTTGCTCCGCCCTGGTGGCAGTCAAGTTGCAAGCATGGTTTTCTGGCCAGAGACACCAGGGGGAGATGAAAGACCCTCCAATCATCCCATTAACACTTGTATTACCCCCAGAGGGACTACGGAAAGGATTTATTAAAGGGGGGGTATTATGTCAAATCGACTTTTTCAAGCTTTATATCATGTTATTATGTCATTCCCTCATTAAACACATGCCTGGAGTGTTGCCTTGGCTCATTCACATATTTTTGAGTAATCAGTAAAAACTTAGATGGCAGCCATTTTAGGTGTAGCTATGCCTCAGTCCTCCTAGGAACGCCCCCACCTTCTGGAGACGCCTCTGGACCTTTCGTCACCAGCCAAGCCACCAACCACTGCTCCTCAGCTCAGCAGAGCCCCTCCCCGCACAGTAGTGTTGTTTAGATGCCACAGCAGTGTGCTGAAGGGGGCGTGTCGGAAAGCTTCTTAAAGAGACAGAGGCCTATTTCAAGACGTTCAGTACAGCCATTTTGGAGAGCAATTTTATTCAAGGCAGTTATTTTAATTTACTGCATATACAGACCAACAGAAGGTTACGTCATCATTGTAGTATGCTATAGACTGGTGCTATGTGATTGAAAAAAGCATAATACCCCCTCTTTAAGGTAAACACGTTACTTAGTACTGCTTTAAAAAGCATTGAAATCTGATTCAAACTGCCATTATAATCTATATTCCTTAGAAAATGTTTTCCTCAGAGACCGAACCCACATGTTCATCCAAAAACTACTGTATGGTTTTAAAAAGTAGTATTTGGGCATTAATATGGCCTTATTAGATCAATAAAGTATCTATCTTATCTATCATTAAATTGGACTTGCTGCCACCTGTAGAAACCCTGATGTAAATGTTTTCCCCGCAGTGTCTGGCCTTAAGTCTGATCTGTCTCTCGTGGTTCCGCAGGCGCTGGCAGACCTGGTCCAGTCCCACCTTCAGTCGAACGAGCCGTGCTCCCGCCAGCTCACCCTGCGCTGCCCGCTGTGCACCAACCCCACCTGCGGACTCACCAAGGGCTTTTTCTCATCGCAGAAACTGTCCTAACGGGGCACAGACTTTCAGTTCACCCGACACCTGGAGGAGAAGAGTCTTTAAAATGTCAAAGCTTTGGCATTGCAGGATGATGACCCAGTGCCTATCGGTCAGTCCGATGAGAATCAATTTATGTTTTCAATTTCAGTTTACCGCGGGCAATTTAAACACAACTGGAAGCGTCACAAAACGATTACAGTCTTTGGGGAAATACCAGTCGATTTAATGTTTTTGCTGCCGTTTTTTCTTCCGCGACTCTCACCGGATGTTTCGGTGAATCACAGATCTGTTCCAATCCAGGGAAACGTAGCTCTGTTTGTGAACTTTTGTTATATATTTATTTCATACATTCATGTCGTCTGCCAAAGCCCCGGACGTGACGACATCGCGATCCCTCGTATTAAACCAGCTACAGTGAAGTGGGAACTAGGGCTGCACGGTTCACCTTTATCGCGTCGAAATTGAGTTTTGAGCTGCTGCCGTGAACTAACCACAAGGGGCTGCTGTTTGAGAGAAAAACATTTTCGCCAATCAGAATGATCCTCACTTCCTTTGGCCGCTGGCCACCTCCTAGTCGGGTTGTGTCACAGAAATGTCCTTTTATTGCGGAGGCGGTCCAAAAAAGCAGATCGCCTCCACTCATCGCCATCTGCACGTATCATTGCATCATCGCGTTCACCATTTAGAATGTATTGTGTTCAAAAATGGATGAAAAAGAATACGTAGGCTCGTTCTATTAAAATCAAAATCGTTATTTTATTCCCTGAATTTACAATCTAAACACAGAGCGCTACATCTTGAAATGTTGACCAGCCGACCAGGAGGGGAGAGAGAGCGAGGAGGCCCCGCGCCTGGCCTTTTATAAACACAGGAAGTAGGCGTCTCCTTGTGGAAGAACCAATCAGTGCCTTTAGAATACTCTTCTTCTGCGCGATCTGACTCCGCATTCTAACACACTGCCCCCAGTGGATATCAGAGTAAAAACAACAACAATACAGCAAAATGTCAGCCCAATTCAAATCAACCCCAAAAGCACAGATTACAATCAACACAGTTTCATATAATCATTAAAGCCTATTATGACAAAAACATATATAGAAATATTCAACAAATGTGATGTCATAATGTCAGGTGGAGGGCAGGTGTCAATACAACTCTGTGGGAGAAATGCAGTTTTTGTAAGAAATCTCCAAAACGAAAATTGACGAATGTTTTTCCTCATCAGTATTTGATGGTGTAAAAAAAAAAAAAACAGAAGGCAGGAGTGCTGCTTGGAACTGTTTTACTTATCTTATTTCTTGTTAAACGATGGTGCTCTTTGGTAAAGTCCATAGGCAACAAAAGGAAAAAAAAGCCAAGGCACTCATCTAGAAATATTAAAAAGCCTTTATTGAATCACATGGCTAGAAAGGGTAAAAGGTGCTCCAACGCGTTTCGGCTAGCGGCCTTCATCAGGGAGTGTAACCTCAATGGTAAGGAAAAACCAACCACTTTTTACCCTTTCTAGCCATGTGATTCAATAAAGGCTTTTTAATATTTCTAGATGAGTACCTTGGCATTTTTTTCCCCTATTGTTGCCTCAGTATTTGATAGTGATTGGATTCACAATCCCGCCGTATTATTTTTATGTCTGGAAGCCCTTTCTACTGACCAACATCACTACTATGTTTTCGAATGTTGTCACCACTTTTAGATGCCTTTCAGAAAAAATTATTGGACATTGGTTAATATGTGCTGACAGATTCGAAAATTAACTTTGATACAGTTTTTGTTTCATCTGGATTCTCCAAAACAAAAACATCTGCAGTTCACCAGTTACCACAGTTACCATAGTAACCGCAATGGAACTTTCAGTTGCCCTCCACCTCAGTTTTAAACTATGGCCTCTTTAGAGTGTTGTGATGTCACGTGAACGCCACCTATTGAGCCGCGTATAATTGTCTTTACAGCAGGATTTTGTTGTAAATGTGAGCAGCGTTTTGCAGCTTTTATGTAGATGAATAGGGAGAAAGTGCCACGTTTATTTGAGAATGATTCAAAGTAAGCATGATTTTCTGACAACTCCATAAAATGCCTCTTGCAGATTTGTATCTTGTTGCTGCATGAAGCTGAAGTGTAATAACTGAGCACCACGATGTTCAGCAGCAGCTTTAGAAGCAAATCCGATCACGATATCTACCAGAAAAATCAAATCGGAATCAGGTTTTTTTGTTGTTGTTTTTTTGGTCAAAACCGTGCAGCCCTAGTGTGTGTGCTCTCAGATGACGCAGATATCTTTAGTTACCGCATCACCCCCTGTAAAGTCAGAGATTCAGGATTAGCCGAAAATGTCTCCCGTTTGTTGCTTTTAATTTTCTTTTTGTTCTAATCCATGTCCCGCCCCCTGCTGCAATCCACGTAATGTAGAGCTCATTGGATGGAGCTTTCTGCCCACAGATCTGTGATGAGAAACTAAATGTTGGGAAAATCTTAAGTGTACAAATCCTCCATAAAACCGGTACATGTAGGAATTGTTTTCATTGTCTCTGAATATGAGGCTAATACTTTCAAAAGAATTATTGATTTTACTGATTTATATATAGTTTTTTTTATTCACAATTTGAAAAAAAACATGTTACAAAATGTATTTTATTTGCATTTCTCAAACGACCACTAAACCTGCTTTTCAATCCTGCCACATGACAGTTTTGTTTTCATACTCTCTGTTTGAGACCAGCCCTACCTGCTGTTGTTTTATGTACTCCCAAAGGTGTTGCAGGAGGATAATGTGAAGTGTATAAAGCTACAGGCCTTCATGGAGCCCTAAGCATGATTTGACTTGCCCCTCATTAAACTTGTGCTGATCGGGCTCCATATTGAGATTGTGCTCTTAGTGCATGGTCCTGTGCGTAAGTTCTATTTAACTTGTCTTACTTCTTAAAGGGAAGTTCAAAGATAAATGTAGGCAACATAAATTAGCTAGACTAGGCTAAATGAACAGAATCCATTATTTGGTTAACTATATTAAGGCGTCATACTGCAGTTTTCATAACATAATTTTTATTTTTGAATGTTTTCTGCAATAAAAATGTAGGCTCTCTTCAGGGGCCCTGGTTGCCTCGGGGCCCTAAGCGGTTGCTGCTCATGGGCTGGGCTGGCCCTGCTAATATCAGAGCTCCCATCTGTTCCAACTAGAGGTTGACCGACATTTGGGTGTTTTACACTAACGGCTGTCGGTCGATATCTCCGGAACCGAAAGTGATAGAGACTTAAGTCAGAGCCTTAAAATGAACTCTCCCACAACTTCCTAGGCCTCAGGGGAGCGAGTTGTACACCCATTTGTCTCTTATGGTTCTGAAATTATAAGCAAGAGTCTTACCGTTGTTTGTTTTTTGGAATCTGCTGTTTTTTGTCTTACAAACAAGCTCCATCTGAAGTATCTACTACTAATATAAATGTCATGGTTCAACACTGACATATTTTAATTTAGAAGCATCATACACAGGCTTCTGGATACAAGATGGTTTAAAAAAATAAAAAATCATATTCCACAAAAATCGGCATCGTCATTTAGAGAAAAAACATATCGGTCAACCTCTAGTTCCAGCAGGGTCCCACGCAGGTCTCGAGTTTCCTCTTGACTTTATGAAGTGCAGTTTGGTGATAAATGATGTACGTGCTTCCGTTTTTGTTTATAAATAGTATTTATTAAAATGGAAATGGTATGCTATTATTAAAACAATCTAAATTTGGTCAAATTTCCCGAGAGCCCCCGACTCCTGTTGTGCACATACTACTTTTTTAATGACTTTGTGTGTCATCAGTTTCCAGATTTCTGCTGTAATAACAAATGCAATAAAGATTAAGTGCTTGTGGGCGGAGCTACTGGCACAGTATTGACATGTAGCCTGGTTCTCAGTACGCTTTCCCCTTGGATTTGGAAGTCCACTTGGTATTGCTCTGTTCCATTTGTCTGTGCACAACAAACTAAACAGTGCCTCAATTACATCTTTTGTTCCCGATTTCTTCTTCTTTCGAAGGGGAAGAAGCCGACTTGTTTGTTGCTCGCACATCCTGTTTCTTCGTTTGCATTCTACCATTCGCGACTGCGAAAGCTGCTTTCTTCAGGACCATTTTAGACTCTCAAATCCACCAAACCTCCACAAAAACACGGCAAAGACGTACAAAGTACCCAGAAAAACAATGTGGAACACAGAAACCACAAATGCAGTTCGCAGAAAAGGCTAATAAATCAAGTTGTACCAGGAGTCAGGGAGGTTGCCTCCTGTTTTCACATCGCCATGACAACAATGTGCTGTGATAGCGACTTAATGTTATCCTCTAACGGAGACCACCTGAATCCATCCTCTCTATACACTTATAGGGCAGGGTACTGTTAAAAAGAGTTTAGGTACTACTGAAAGCAGTATCAAAGCAGGTACCAGAAAAAGAAGTATGTCTTTAAAGACCAAGTTTTGATGCCCGTTTGGTCCAGGGCAGTGCTTAATTTGATCCCCCGTTTGGGGGAACGCATTCCCCCAATTTTCAGATTTTTTAGGGTAAAGGATCCGGGAAATTTAAGAGGATCCGGCAAACATTTGATCTGATATAATGGTGTTTAATGAGTGTTTCGGCAAATGTTTTGGACTGTTCCCAGGATCCTACTAATTTACAAATTACGCACTGGTCCAGGGGCAGCATTCAAGGAAGTCACTTGGTTGTTTCAGCTCAAACAAATGATAAAAATGTAAAAGAGATGATCTTTTATGGAATAAATGCACCTTATTGTTCTGCTTTCTGGCTCTAGATGCAGGGGCCGCTTCTTCCTCTGAGGCTTTGATTCGTCATTTTCATTCATCTATTTTCTTGCCAGTGTAATGTGTGAAGCGTTTGGAAATGTCAGTTACATAAATGGCTCAATAAACAGTGACATCTTGAAGTCTTCGGGCTCCACGTCGCTTCTGTTCGTTGCTGTTGCACTCGGGTAGAAAAAGGCAGTGGTGGAAGTACTCGATTTCATTCAGGGTTTTCACGGGGCATTAAATATCACTACATTAATGGTGCCAACTTTTTTTTAAATAAAGGTTCATTACGCAACTTTGTAGTTTATTTGTGCGTAGTGTTGTAGTGACCCAGCGGCTGTATGAGTGCTCAGCATGGCGTCTTTACTTTACTTATAAAACAATTGATCCTGGAGCGTTGTAGAGACCACTGTGATCGAAGTGTCCAGCCTCCTAAAGCCTGGTTAGTTGCTGACGAAGCTTCTTAAAGGGAAAGGTCTCAGCTAGGGGTGTCACGATTTCAATTTTTTGAGTCTCGATAATTGTGAGAGAAAATATTGCGATTTTACGATTATTCACGATTATCGACCGGATGAAAGGAAACATGTATGTTTAGTTTTTGTATTTAAAATGCTTTTAATACTTGAACTTGTAAACATTCACTGTTTCTAAAAATAAAAAAAAGGCTTTAAGATTATTTTGCATTAAATAATACCAAACAATGTCAACTTTACTACTTTATAATTATCATAATTATTTTATTATATGTTATTAGGCCGCAATCTAGGCTATAGGTTTTATGTTCTGAAAACTCATGCTGCCCTGCTTTATTTGTCTCAGCACAGATGACGTTAAACCCTCCACTATTGACCAAGTGTCCTGTGTTGTTAATAAAGTTTGAATGAATGAATGGGCTCCATCTGCTGTAAGAGATGACTTTATTTACTGTTCAGTCGTTACAGTAAAGCAGCGTTCGTGACACTTTATTACGCATCAGCAGGAACACCGCATGACGAACCCTCAGATTTCATCACTGCCCACTCTAAACTAAAGCAGCATGTGATAAAAAACAGTGACGGAAACAACAATAGACCTTATAAAGTGTTCAGTCCTTCGCAACGCGCTGAACCAGTGGCCACAAACAGGTGCTTCTCCAAAGGTGACCGAAAGGTAATGTGATTATGAGACATATACTGTAGGAGACTGCTATGAGCATGATGTTCCACACACTGAGGTATATCTGCAGTCACAGCCCGGTCTGTTCAGCCTCCACAGCCTCCAACAAAAGACGGAATAGAAAAATTAAAGGAGAGCTATTTGTGCAACTGTCTGTGTAGTGAATCATGTACATCTAACTGTATGTACAATTTAAGACTGTATTTGAACTACAAAAGTATCTCTTGTTACATGCCATTACGTTTTGTTCACTTTCTGTTGTCTTTCTGCATTGATAGAAAGACCGAAGCTGATCATTAGCCTTATTTACACAATGGTCAAAGACAGAAATCACAGCCAATGTTTGCTCAAGTCCGTCCAGGAAGTTGGCCATGAACACGAGATTAAATAAGGTAAATATCACTTTTGTGTTTTTTTAAAGATGTCAGGCAGAAAAACTCATTAGAAAATGTGTTGTCCAATGTCTAATAAGTACTTTTAACGTGTCATTCCACTTCCATGTTTTTCTCTTGATGCCGTACGTATCGATTTGCCGGTTTCAGTGAAATTCTATGGAGATCAGTAGATCTCTAGCAAATAAATCGACATTTCAAAATGACACATTGGAAAGCAAGTTTCATTGGGATATTCACGTGGAGGACATTTAAAACTCTGTAGGGCGTAAGGTTGTTGGGACTAATGGCAATTCTGGCGGCCATCTTGTGCCTGGTCCTTCTGCTTCTAACCCAGTGCAATGTAATCAAATGGGAAACACAACTGTTTTCCTTGATACTGTCTATGTTTAGTTATTTCATGACTCTTTGATAATTGTGACTGACCTTATGTCATATCTGGAAAGAAAATGCAGTTTTTGCATTTTTTTCAAGTTTTTCTGTCAAATACTAAATCATTCAGTTCTATTCATATCAAATATAACATTTGTTTCCTACTTTAAAATGGTATTTCTGTAATTGTTAAATTCTAGTACATGACCAATATTTATTGAATATGAGACAGTGATACAATGAATGCAAACCACTGCACCCTGAGAATGAATGGAGAAAACAATGCTAATATGGCTAAACAACACGACTAAAGAAATGGCCTGATCCTGACTGAGATACTAGACTTGGAAGTAATAAACCAATCACAAACACTGAGTGTATCACATTCTACAGAGGAATCAATGATAATGTTGCATTGGTTGCTATAGAGTGTTTGTCCGTGACGTCACTTTTCCTAAGTCAGACATGATGGCGATACTCACCCATGTACTCGCCTATCAAAACAAACAGTACCGCGAAGTTTGAAACAGCAAAATGGTTAATTATTGTTGTGTTCTTGGCTGTCACAATAGATCAGACAGAGAAACTACTTTGCAGTACTACCGTTTACCCAGAGTTGTGCAGAATAAGGGAGAGCAGACAGAACAATTATCTAAATAAAGGAGACGATAGATTGCAGCCTCAATCAGAATTTGGACGGGAAAAATCTGGATAACATCTGAATTTGCGCAGCTCATTTTGTAGCCGGTATGTGGATTTTACATTTAATGAACAGGGTTAAGCCTATGTGTAAAAAAGTGTATTTAACATTTTCAATTAGCAAGGTTAATTACAACATGACCTCTAGTTAGAGGTGGGAAATCTACCAAAACAAAATATTACACACATTTCTAACAGTGTTTTGTCAGCTTTGTATGAAGAGCATGAGTTGCCTTGTGTACAAATGCGCGGTATAAATAAAGTTGCCTTGCCTTGCCATGATATCAAATATTGATGAGAAAATTGATTCACTTACGGGAGGCAAGTTGCGAGATCGCCTCTAAACAAACTGGCATTCGCTTTTATTTCTATGGAACTTCATCCAATTAACTTCAGTTTGTAAATAAAACCTTTTTTTTTTCTTTTTTTTCCAGTCTTTCGTTGCACACTGGTCAACTGTGTGAGAAGTTACGGGGTCCAATCTCGAGGGTTTATTTATCGCGAGACCTTGCGTTTTTGGCCCAAATTGATAATCTGTCTCGTTATTTGGCATGAGCTGTATCTCCAGCATGGCGGCACATCCGGGTCTGAACCAGATTTGTGACGTCCGTGAAAACACCCTATAGAGGTTGGGAAAATCCAGTTTACCATGGATTGAGATCCGCCATGTTTGCAGCTGTTAGCATACATTTTCCATAGGATTGTTGCTAGATCGTTGGCTCGGGAGGGACGGTCTGCTGTGAAAACATGAGATTTCATGACACTTATTAGGATTAGGGTTATTTGTATTTTAGACAAACCAACACATCTATAGCTCTATTAGCTTGAAAAAGCTACAGTCTGTTACAAGGTAATGTAACTGCACACTGTCCTGATAAATAAATAAACAAATACATAAATAAATGAATAAATAAATAAATACAAAATCACAGCAGACCGCCCCTCCCGAGCTGATGAGCTACCAACAACCTTTCCATAGCCTCATATTAGCTTAGGGAGACCAGATTTTCTGACTAAAAAACTGGGACGCTATTTCGGATTTGGTTGCACGATCAACCAGGGAGCCATTTATTGACTGTTTTTCCTAAGCTAAATGGTAAATCTGCTTGTTACTATCTCACACCATGCACCAATCAGCATTAACATGATAGACTTGATATTTTTATTGGTTTCTACTTGGTAATGGACATTTGCATGGCCCAAAGACTTGAATTTTAAAGCTAAGTTTGTTACTTTGTGGATCATATTGGCTAAAAACTGGGACACTTCGGACAGATCCTGTGTAAAACTGGGACACATGAATGGTTTTGGAGGAATGTGTGGGGACATGGGACAGAGGACTCAAAACTGGGACTGTCCCGGGTAAACTGGGACGTCTGGTCACCCTACATTAGCTAAAAACAGTGTAAAAGGTGGAGAAAAAAAAGCCGTGGAACAACACCATTAGCAGCTGAGTTACTGCTGGTAAATATACTCACAGTGCAGTGTTTTAATGTGAACAATAACGCCAGTGTTTCAACTTTTTAAATCTCCATTAGTTTATAATTGCTGCTAATCCTATATGACTCTGTAAGGTTTATCTTCGCCAGCCAGTCACAAGATGGCCGCCACGTTTGCCACATCATCAAGTGTCATGTCTTATCTAGAGTTGTATTAAATAGCTTTGCCTGCCTTTTGTAAGTTGATTGCAGTTTTAATACGCTAGAGCTCCCTCATGTGGTTCGTGGCAATACTGTTTTGTTGGCCTTTTGAGAGAACATTCCAGATGTCTGCATGCAATACTGTGGAGTTCATATGTTAGGCTAATGTTTGATGTTGCCTTGAATTTGTCCGTGAGTATATTTGATGTTAAAGCAGTACTAAGTAACGTGTTTACCTTAATAAATCCTTTCCGTAGTCCCTCTGGGGTAATACAAGTGTTAATGGGATGATTGGGGGGTCTTTCATCACCAATACACACTAATAGAATCACGGAGAAGAAGCTAACAGGCTAACGGGCAAAGCTAACTGCAGGATAGCGCCACTTTAAACAGTATTTACAGCCAAGTTTGAGTGAAAAAAAATATTCCCATTGTATAACTGGATGTACAACACCCCTCTCTCCCTTCACCTTTTCTGTCAGCGTAGTATTTACTCTCCAAGACATTTAATACGTTTTAAAAAATCGTAATTGCTAAGACACCTGCAGTTGCGCTTATGGCCTCTAGGGGCAAGAGTTACTTAGTACTGCTTTAAATAATGATATTGTCTTTATTTTTGTTACTTGATGTTGTACTGGAAAATAAAAACGGTTTTAGTTCCAGCTAGTTAGCTAGTTAGTTAGCTAATGCCACGTTTGTTTTTCAGAGCGAGGACAGCGCAGTGCATAGCCTACAGATAAAAATTTGTGCTACAATAAATACAAAATATTCAACAGCTGCTCTGTGAAATGATGTTTGGTGCAAAAGGCTTTCCCTGGTGTTGCCTGCTGTTTCTTTAGCAAAATGAGAAAGATCCACAGTTCACTAAAAAGATCTTTGTCAAACTACTTTAAACTGAACTCTTCTGTTGCAGGATGCGTGAGCGGACAGGGCTGGACCTTTCTTTGGTTTCATCACACAAGTATTAAACATTTTGGTACAAAGTTCATCGTCATCATAAATAAATACAGTATATACATAAAACAGCCGACGTACAATCGTAAAAACAAGAGAATACATACTCAAAACTGTAAACTCCAGCGCAACAAAGTTAGCAACATTATAACGCATCACGACACATGAGGAAGCAGAGCTGGATATATATATATATATACACAAGCAAAAAAACACTGATTGGGTTTGGTGTCCTTTGGTTAGCGAGAACTGTTAGCGTTAGCTAGTGAAGGCCAGTCCATGTGCTACAGTTCTTTGGATTAGAAGCTTCACGGACATCAGAGGGTTAAAGCTATCGGACCGATCCCAGACTCGGGGTTCACTGATGTACAGACACAGCAGCAGTCGCCTCACGCTCGGGAAAACACCAGGGACGTTTTACCGATGTTGGCAAGGCATGAACATTTGGTACAAACAAAAACACATAAAAATTGCATATGTTATAAGTTGCTCTTGTTCTGTCTGTTGTTTTTTTTTTAGAAAGCTTTAGGTAAAAAATTATTTAGTTTTTGTGAGCTACATTAAGATCACATTTGGCCTCATTCACGACACGTTCTTATGCACTCATTTGTTCTTAATGCCTTCTTAGGAGGTTTTTTTTGGCGTTCACAAAATTAGTTTTTCGCCCAAAACGTTCCTCTGGAAGAACACATCCTAAGAACAGTCAGGAGGACTCATCTCCACCTCTGGGCAGGATCACGCTCCTGATAGAAGCCAACATTCTGAGTCATATATATTAGTACATATTAAAGAGGGGGTATTATGCTTTTTTTCAATCACATAGCACCAGTCTATAGCATACTACAATGATGACGTAACCTTCTGTTGGTCTGTATATGCAGTAAATTAAAATAACTGCCTTGCTCTCTCAAAATGGCTGTACTGAACGTCTTGAAATAGGCCTCTGTCTCTTTAAGAAGCTTTCCGACACGCCCCCTTCAGCACACTGCTGTGGCATCTAAACAACACTACTGTGCGGGAGGGGGCTCTGCTGAGCTGAGGAGCAGTGGTTGGTGGCTTGGCTGGTGACGAAAGGTCCAGAGGCGTCTCCAGGAGGTGGGGGCGTTCCTAGGAGGACTGAGGCATAGCTACACCTAAAATGGCTGCCGTCTAAGTTTTTACTGATTACTCAAAAATATGTGAATGAGCCAAGGCAACACTCCAGGCATGTGTTTAATGAGGGAATGACATAATAACATGATACTGTATAAAGCTTGAAAAAGTTGATTTTACATAATACCCCCCCTTTAAATCTTCCAATATCATTTCATAGAAGTGCACCGTCTTAATTAATTCCAGGAAACATGTAAATATAATTATAATAAATTACATATACCCTGCTTATTCAGAAAGAAGTAGGTAATATTACTTGATAAAACTATAAATTTGCAACTAATGCTGCCGCTTATAAATAGGACTAAATCCGCACTGCACTGGCGTTATTAGATTTAGACAAATGTCTGCCTCGATCTTGCAAACTTGTTTAACCAGTCGGACGCTCTCCTCGCTGAGCTACAAGAGCATGTAAGAAGAGAAAGAAAACGCTTACATGTTATATCAGTTAAATCGTTTTGGAATGAGGGCAAATTTGGGCAGGTGTTTGAGCCCCGTAGCCCGATGTTGAGTTTAAGTGCATATGACACATTAGACACCATTTTTACCCAGTTTTCTATGAACTATAAACATCACGTTTTGTGATGTTTATTGTTTCACTTCCTTATTGGACACTGACAGGAATTTGGAACTGATGCCAGTGCCAACCATGTTAAGTCAGTTGGAATTAAGTCAAACTGCTCTATGTCACTTCCTGTCAGCAGCTTAAAAATTCAAATAAAAATAACTTTTCTGCCCAATATATCTTCATTAAATTGCTGCTTCACTGAAATAAATAAAAAACATAATTATTACGTACAGCAGATGTTTTCCATCTAAATAAATCATATTTTCAAAAGCATTAAAACCTGTCATATGCACTTTAAAGTTCTTTTTTCCTGGTTTTCTTGGTCATTAGTTTTAGATTTACATACAGAATTATTTGAAAGTAACATTATTATCCTAACTACTATCCTCTACTTCCATTTTTAGTCTACCCAGAGACAGGCAGGGTTTAGTTAAGTTTACCCATTCGGTGCACCTCACGCTTGTGGCTGAATTTGCACTATAGAGGCCCAGTAAGGACCACAAACACAGCCATTATCAGACAGACAGCACTTCCCTCTAAAATGCAGAGCCACTGGTGAAGAGTTTGTAAAAACTCGGCAGGAAGCAAAGCCTTGAGCCCCAAGCTCCGGTTTTAGGGATTCAACAAGGGCTACAAGCACTCCTTCAAAGGAATGTTAATCTTAATGATTTTCCTTCTTTTTTTTCTTCAATTTGAGAGTATTTCTGCTTCATTTTGGATCACTTTGTTGAAATATTGGCAGGATCCACAGGCTGGGTGGTGTTCAGAGTCTAAATGAACAACTCAAACTCAACTATCCATCTGCTGCTTCACTGCTGACCATTCATTTTGACATAACATTGGCCATTCTCTTTCCCCGTTTATATCTGTGTCAGTCCAAATTGTTCCTGAAGGCGACTGTTTATCAGATACCTGGGCTTTACAGAAATGAATAAATGCATTGATTAGTGACTTAATTGAATTCCAAAGGAGGCACTGTGGTGTTAGTCCCGTGTTGAGAGGAGACTGCTGCGTGTGTCGTCTTTGGTTTGTCAGCTGATGAGGTGTTCAGTGCATAGGCACACAGTAAAGACACACGCTCCGCCGCTTTGGTCAGGTTTTCCACAGGTTTTTTTTCTCGTACGCAGGGCCGCCTCCCGCTGACGAGGTACAGGCACCTGGGGCCCTGAAAGTTTAGTGACTCAAACCGTGTATTTGCACTTCTAAAACATTTGGTTAGTTTCGTTTGTGAGTACAGGTAAATCGATGAGCGACAAAACTACAGACTTGTTTGGTCAAGCAGTTCAAACAGTCGCTTTCCAATGACGTCACGCCATAGTTAGAGCCGCCATTTTGAAGACAAAAGTGGAATTATTCTGTACTACAGTATGTAACAATATCTCTACGCAGGATTAAAATGAAGGACAACTGATTGACAGCAGCATTTGTATGTAATCGTATATTCACTGTAAACAACTGGAAAAAGACGGCCCCAGAGAGCGCCAGCTTATGTGAACCAACCAGGTTATGTTTCAAGGCAATAATGTTAGCAGCGCTGTCAGCTACAGTGGGATTTACCAAAGATCTGCTTCTGCTTTTAAGACTAACACATCGAAGGGGAAACATGAAAACCTTTCTCTGTGAGTTTTGCACTCTGTACTGTAGGCTACGTACTGTACATGACGTTAGCATCCTACTGCGGTTAGCATTTAGCCCCTACACGGTAACACATCTGTGGCTCACGTCTATGAACCCTCTGAGCTAAAACTACATAGCTCAGCTCTGACCTCTGTCACATGTTGAATCCAAGGCTAGATGTTTCACAAATGTGTAATGTCCACAAATGTTGCTGCTATTTTTGGGTGTTGCATTTTGACGTCAGGAGAGATGCATAGTTTGACATGATCTACACGAGCCTACGGTCTCCAAAATGGCGGCCACACCTACAGGAGTCACGTGATTGAACGGCTGTATACAGTAAATATTATAAATACAATCGTCTATGCACCAAAGTAACGTGTGACTTTCAATCATACTTCACGGACGCTGCTGGTCTTCCACCCATTTATTTTCCTATTTGGGTTACTGATGGACAGCTTCAATGATGGACAGTCATTGGCCAACATGCTGATTTATAGCAGGGGTAGGCAACGTCAGGCCTGGGGGTTAGCACCAGCCTTCCATCATAGAACCTCTGGCCCTCAAGATGATTTTGAGGAATACTATTACACACATCTAGAAATGTGAAAAATACTGTCAATTCCTATTTAGGCCATCTATGATGTACAACACTGGCTTTTGTAGAAAGTCATACTTTACTTCGGGCTACAGTTGGAGGGTCCAGCTCTTGGTCTTTTAACAATGAAGAAAATCGGCTCTCCACCAAGCAAACGTGCCTACCTTTGATATATTAGACTAACACAGACATTTCCCCTGGTGAAATCCAACGTGATATTTTTGACCCGTATCCAGTGACTGTCCATCAGTGACTCGCGCTGCTAATCCTTCATAGAAAATAATATGATTGAAAGACCATCAACCGTGGGACGTGTGCACTTAAGTCCAAGTCAAAAATACGAGCCCATGGCTCCCCAAACTTAAAGTGGACATATCATGCAAAATCGACTTTTCTGAGCTTTAAACCATTGCTGGTCCCTCTTCAAAGACAGAACTGGAGCAGTATTTAATTCCATTCAGGCAGTTTCGACTAATCCTTGTTCTAATCCTCTTTAATTTAGCTGTTTCTTCTTCTACGATGTCAGCGCTTCGTTCTATACAATTGCGTCATTGTTAAAACCCCAAACATTCTTACACACTTCTAACGCCCATAATCCAACGGTGTATATCGGTGTAAACCAAGCCGTAAACCCCAAACTGGAAGTTTTTTTTGGTTTGTTGATCCTACAGTGGCGAGCCAGAGGAGCCCCAGGCAAAGTCCATTTGTTTCGCACTTTATGCATGATATGTCCACTTTAAGCCATGTGCGGCCAGAAGATGCACACATTCATATTCCTGGATGATACGAGGGTTATGGGATACACGTAGGTTTACAAATAGGGGCCCCCAGATAGTATCGTGCATAGGGCCTTGACTTGACAGAGCTGGAGCCGGCCCTGCGTTCACATGAGACTAAGTTACATTTGTCGACTTGAGTTCTTTGGTTCAAACCCTTGTTCAGTTTGGTTACTGGAACAAAGAGGTACAGAAAAGATGTCTTTGGTTAAGTAGTCTGTAGATACAAAAAGGTCCCATCGGGTCCTGGGTGGGGGGATGCGAGGTGCTGGCTCGGAGAGGGGCTGCTGACCTGCACTGCTCTTTGGTTTCATAGCGCCTCTTCGGTCAGATTGTCCTCATTGGCTCTTTGGTTCATCAGATATTTATGAGATTGCGATAGATCAGACAAACGTCTTTGTGTGGATGGATCATTCGGGATGGGCTGAGATTTCTTTTCCATAATATTCTTCCTCTGCTTCACGGAACTTCTCCAACATGGAATAAGGACCAGACCCAATGATATGACTCATATCATATGAGGCTCTTTCAAACTGTGTCAGTGGATGGCTTGAAGATTTAGTCCCTTCTTTTCAATTTTGTATGTAGTTTTTACCAGTTGGCGGGAATATCTGGAGAATTTACCATAGTTTCAGGCCTTGTCCACACGTAGTAGGGTATCTCACAAAACAAAGATATTTCCCTACGATTCGGCCTGTCCTCCAAACCAATTTCTGTCATTAAAAACAAGATTTTGAAGATTCTAGAAAACTTTGCTTATCCATTTGAGTTTGGACATAAACAACTGGCGTTTTAGGCCGAACGTTACGCTCTCTTGTGTTTGCCTTTAGAAACACTACAGCACAGACGCCTTAAAGCAGTACTAAGTAATGTGTTCACCTTAATATATCCTTTCCGTAGCCCCTCCGGGGGTAATACAAGTGTTAATGGGATGATTGGAGGGTCTTTCATCTCCCCTGGTGTCTCTGGCCAGAAAACCACCGGGGCGGAGCAACCAATACACACTAATGCTGCATCCGAAACCACTAAATTGGTAAGAGGTCTTACGCCAAACCGGATGTGCGTCAGCGTCCGCCATGATAAGATGCGTCCGAATTGGTCTGCCAGTTAGTAAGGAGTTAGGGGAAGTGGCCTGTTTGCTAACTATCATAGCCACTTTAGCATAGGGACCTCTGATGCTAACTTACTGGCGATTAGGAGCTATGTGCCATCCCATAAGCCACTGCGGCAATCTCCCCACCCCCCTCGCCCCCACCCTTGAGTGATTCATGCGCAACCACTGTTGATTGACAGGTGCACATTTGATAAAAAATAAAAAATAAGATTCTGCACAAGCCAAACTTTATAAAAGTGACAAAATACATGTTAGAGTCACCACAGCACAGTCACATGGTTTTAAAGAGCCTTCTCAGTAAGTAAGTAGTTTGTGCTTTTGTTTTAATTTAGTAGAAACTTAAGCCACATGGTTAATTTGCATACTGTAGCTTTATGAAACAGCTGTTGAGATAAAATAAAGGGAAATGTGAAGGATCATTTGGATGTTTCTCTTTCTTTTTCTTTTTTTTTCCGCCTTAAATGTCTTTATTTGGACACTATGTTGTTGTTGGACAATATACAGTAGGTGGCGGTATGCGCTTTTGTTTGGCTTGCACTGAACTTTAAAGAAGAACAGCTGTTGGTGATGTCACTTCCCCTTCCCCTGGGTAAGGACGGTCGAATTGGGCAAATGCTGCTGAAGCTCTAGTTCACTAACTGGATAGAGATCTAACAGTTGACCCCATGAAAGGTTAAGGATTAGTAGCTAGTGTTAGTACTTAGAGGCTACAATTTAATGGTTTCGGATGCAGCCTAATAGAATCACGGAGAAGAAGCTAACAGGCTAACGGGCAAAGCTAACTGCGGGCTAGCGCCACTTTAAACAATATTTACAGCCAAGTTTGAGTGAAGAAAATTATTTTCATTGTATAACTGGATGTACAACATCCCTCTCTCCCTTCACCTTTTCTGTTAGCTTAGTATTTACTCTCCAAGACATTTAATAAGTTAAAAAATCGTAACTTGCTAAGACACCTGCAGTTGCGCTTATGGCCTCTAGGGGCAAGAGTTACTTAGTACTGCTTTAAAACCGTGTCGGTTTTAATGATTGTTCAGGGGCTTTTCGCTTGTTTTTACAAACTCAAGTACTGCTTTACGCCGAAGAGCGTAGGTGAAGGAGTGCTCTAAGGTCCTTTAGAAGACGCACTGTCAGCTGCTAGGAGAACTTTGAGATGGAAGTTTTCCAATGTCACAGTCCTCACTTTTGCTGTTGTCAAAGTTCTTATGTCCTCACATAAAAGTCTACAGTCATGTGATCACTGGTCAGTCTGCTCAAGAAAGTTGCTCGCACGCTGTTCTATTAATCTGACGAGGGAAGATTACAGAAAACCGCAAAATACATCTGGTTTGTCAAGGTCGGTCTTGTCTTAAAACTGTGCAGACACTTCTGGAGAGATTTGAACAACAATTAACGTTAATGTAGTTCACAACGCATATATATACGGTATATATACTGTATATGGTTAGGTTTGGATGGAGTTTTTGTGTGTGCGGACTCAAGGTTTCAGAGTGGTTTCATAAATACCCTGCTACATGTGGACAAGGCCTTATTTAGTATTAGTCTTGTTTTAATCAGCAAAACATCACTTTGAGTAAAATCATAACGAAACATATCACGCTTCCCGTCTTGGGGCTGAGGTTTGCTGTAAAAAGGGGTCTGTGGGTCTTTCCCATTGATATGATGCAGGGTATGGAGAAATGTCACTTGCACTGTGCGTGGTCCCAGCTTTGTGGAAACACTCTTTGGTTTTTTTGGAGGTTACACCGGTAAATCCTGACCGTCAGCAGCCCCTCGCCGCTCCCTGAACGCCGACACAACATCAGGAGTAAAGACGGTGATTCGTCGGTGCTACATTCACAAGTACAGGCCGCTTCCACACTGGTTCACTTTGCATTTTGGAGCTCATCCTCCAGTCTGAGATTAAAAGAGAACACAGCCTAGATAAGTTAAAATGAGCAAAACAAAAGGCCCTATACCTGATACCTGACCACAAAGAATGACAGAGGAAAATAATCTTACTCACCCCATTAAATCAAGGGAAAATATACTTATTTCAATTAAATGTGACTTCAATCTAGATTACTTAGTGCAAATAAGTAGTCTAGTGTGGAATGGAGTGAAAGTAAAAACATTCAAGTACAAATCCTAAAAATAATACTTGTTTCTGACCCCCTTGGGACCTGACCAGTGTGGAAGAGACCAACCCCCGCCCCCAGAAGGCCCACCCCCCTCCTGCTCCTACGACTCTTTGGTACAGTTACTTGTGCCGGAGGACTGCGGGCCCAGGCAGTGGCCCTCCTCCGTCCACTTGTCGAGGCTGCGGCGGCGGGCGTTCATGAAGAAGTTGCTGACCGTGGAGTGCTCCAGGCCCAGCTGCTGGGAGATGGTCAGCTGCATTTCTTTGGACGGGCGCGGGTTCTCCTTGAAGATGGCCACCAGGGTGCGCCGCTGCAGGTCGCTGAACACCAGCCGGGACTTCTTCTGTGCGTTGGCCTTGTCCCGCTCCGCGTCGCTCTCCTTCCGTTTGCAGGCTGCCACGGGGAAGAGGAACATGCAAAGGTTTACGAAGAGAGAAGCCACTTAACATTCAAAACAGCAAAGTGCTCAGGACGTTTTTATCAACTAATTATTTCTCCACAGGAAATGACATCACCTCCACAGCTGAAACTAATCCAAACTAACCTTAAAGGGATATTTCAGGATTTTTGACATTGGGCCTCATTTCCTAGTTTTCCAGAGTGTTGTTGATGTCTGGAGATGTTATTTTCTTAAATTCATGCAGTTCTTATATTTGAAGAGTCTAGTGGCGCTAGGCTAGGGCAAGGCTAAAGCATTTCTATGGTATCAGTTAGCCTGCATTAAAAACAGTCTGACCCACTCCACAGTGCACCTGAGGTAAATCACTTATAACACCAGACTAACATATAAATGTCTGTGTTAATAGAATAATGTTTGAAATATAACTGACCTTGTATCACATGAAATATCGCATTTTGAGGGACTATTTTCTCGCAGATCACTCCGCCGCTGCATTAGCTTACAGCCACGAAGCTGATGCTGCTCAAATATAAGTAATTTTAAATGCAAATGGTTAAAATTATTCTATTAACACAGACATTTATATGGTTAGTCTGGTGTTATAAGTGATTTACCTCAGGTGCACTGTGGAGTGGGTCAGACTGTTTTTAATGCAGGCTAACTGTTACCATAGAAATGCTTTAGCCTAGCATTAGCCTAGCACCACAAGACTCTTCAAATATATGAACTGCATGAATTAAAAAAAAAATATCTCCAGAAATCAACAACACTCTGGATAACTAGGAAATGAGGCCCTATGTCAAAAATCCTGAAATATCCCTTTAAGACAGTGAAGTAAAGGCATGTTATTGAGATTGAGGGTGGTAGAGGTGTGGAGCTACAGACCCTCTTCTGTGATGGAGGTGCTCTTTGATGTTTAGAGAGTCAAAATCACAGCTTCCTGTATCAAAAATCGACTTTTATGTTGTCTTTATTTAATTAAAGAGGGAATATTAAGCTTTTTACCATATGAAAATGTGTTTCGACCCACTCAGGCATCTTTGAGTATTCTTTGAATCTTCCCCTGCACCGGTTCCCAAAGAGCTCCTCATACGTAGCGCTTTCCTCACCTCTTTATGTCTTGCCATAGTTTGGCTTTATTCTCTCTCTCTATTGAAACGGCTCCAGAGCGAAGGGGAGAAAGCTTGTACTTTTTTGGAAGCAAAGCTTTTGAGGCCAGATTATTATCAGTGATGTGGACATTACTTTTGGTCACAGCTTTTAATGTAACGTTATTGAGAATTTTTTCAATTATATCTAGTGTGAAGTAACATGCATATAACCAGAGGCAGGTAGTACTCAAGTACATGTACCCGAGTAAAATTATAATGAAGTATCTGTACTTTTACTTGAGTAAAAATAAGATCATATATCGTCTCGTGCTCCTTTATTATTATTTTGTTTTTCTGCCATTCTCTTGGAATTTTCTTTGGAAATATCACTATTCCACATGATTTTATTATTTGTTTCACACAGTTTATGGCGTATAGAAAATGCATCTGACTTTATCGCTCTATCAGTTACTCAGTACCCACAGTACCCAACTACTTCTTTACTTGAGTAATTGTTTGGGCCACTATACTTCTTATTTGTATTTGAGTAACATTTGAGTAACAACAAACTAAGGTTACTCTTACTTGAATATGAAATATTCTGGCTACTCTCCCACCTCTGCATATAACATTAGCATCTTATTAGCTAACTGTTTAGGCATTAGCCATTTTCTTTACATATGTGTTTATTCAGCTGGAACTTCATTTTCAAGTAGGATCATGGACTCAGACCTGAACTTAAACAGCCACATCAAAGCAATAACATCATCAGCTTTTTACCATCTGAAAAACATGTCTAAGATCAGAGGAATAGTGTCAAAACCAGACTTAGAGAGACTCATCCATGCATTTGTCTCCAGCAGGTTAGACTACTGTAACGGCCTGCTCACTGGCCTTTCTAAACGAGCTGTTAGAGCTGCAGAACATCCAGAACGCTGCTGCTCGAGTCCTGACAAGAACCAGGAAATACGACCACATTAGTCCAGTGCTCCGGTCTCTGCACTGGCTTCCTGTCACTCAGAGAATAGAATTTAAAACAGCTCTGCTTGTGTACAAGTCTTTTCATGGTTTAGCACCAAAGTCCATCTCTGACATGTTAGAGCCGTATGAACCATCTCGGACGCTGAGAACTTCAGGGAGGGGTCTCCTGGTGGTTCCCAGAGTCAATAACACGGTGAGGCTGCGTTTCAGTTTCATGCAGCTAAAATCTGGAACAGTCTTCATGAGGATGTGAGACAGGCCTCAACTCATATGAAAACTGAAAGTATTTTATCTGCACTCTTGCCTTTTACTGTAATTGATTAACTTTATGTTGATGTTTTATTGATTGATTTTATCTGTTTTCTTGTAGTTTTCTGCAACTGTGAAGCACTTTGAATTGCCTTGTGTATGAATTGTGCTCTACAAATAAACTTGCCTTGCCTAGGAAAATCCCAGTGACCAGTCTTCTTACGTTACTATGTATTCATAAACTGTACAATCTTCACTTCAACTGTATCTGCTCTTCAAATTTCCCCAAATTATTCCCAATTTTTCCATTTCCTGGCATAGGAGATGAACCCGATATTGTAAATTTGCAGATCTTCCACACATTACTGTTTTGTTTTCTGGTTCTAGACGACAAAGGTAACAGAAAAAGTATTGTAAAGGTATCGGTGTCAAAAACCAAGTATCGTTAAAAAAAGAATGTAACAGTACCCAGCCATAGGAATACACAGAGTAGAAAAGCACCTGATCTCACCATAAATGACATTCTGATAAACGTTTTTAAAAAGCACTCAATACAGTTTCCCAAAGAGTCACAAACAACAGAACCTTTCAGCTCCACTAGCTGACAGTTCAATACTGTATCTAGATATCTAAAGCCCTTTCCTGGTACATTTTCAAAGCAGGAAACGTCTAAGTGTGCGTCCTCAGCTGTCATCACTTTGAGCATGTGGCGTCCCGAAGCACATGCACAGCTCAGAGGAGGCAAGGACAGGGAAGGAAAAGAAAGAAGACCTTTACCTATCCGCAATGGGACAGACGGTAAAGAAGCAGAACAGCAGTTTCCTCTGAGGGAGGGACTTACGGCTGAGGAGGCATGTGGACAGAAATGAATCAGTGTAAACGCATCTGCAGAGTATTTCCGCCTTGGTGCTTTCCCCTGTCACCTTTGCAACAGCCGGACCGTCCTGACTCAATGCAGAAGTGTTGCATCAAACCAATGTCTTAGCTTTACATTTAGGTTTCTATAAAGGGACAATGCTTTAAAACAGGGGCGCCCAAACTTTTTCTCTCCGAGGGCCAAAATGAAAAGGTGCCTGTGGGTCTCGGGCCAAACGCGGCGATGTCAAGCGTGAAACACATAACTGCAAATAATAATAGTTACTTTATTTTATTTTCGGTATATATTTGCATTTGATTATATCTATGCAAATAACATGCTATATCAAAACAAATATTAACTATGGCAAAAGCCAAGTTTTAGTAGATCAACAATTGTAGCAATATAGTGCAAAATGTAAAAAAACAACACCTGTATCTACAGTACGTGCAATGACTTTACCTCATTCATTTGTTAACTCAAAGAAAATGCCACATTAGATCATTTTGAAAGTGTCAGTTCAGCATACATTCTTTTAACATGACCTATGTTGATGTCAACAAACTTTGCCATAAAAGTTGGAAAACTGGGAAAGTTGATGCTACAACGCTCTGTGATAAACACCAAGACACCACAACAGTGTTTCCTTAACTTTGCGAAAGGAGTGAAACAGCGCCCCCAATTTGACGCTGGTGGCCAAAAAGTGTACTGCATCTATATTTACCATTGAGAATGAATGGGAGAGAGTTAGTATTAACCATACGCGACACAAAAGTAGGTCACTCTATGGCGGGCCAACAGAATTTGGTGTTTGGCCACCCCTGCTTTAAAAGGTGAGACGCTGCAGACAGTTGAATAGGAAAAACATTTGAGAAAAAAAACATATTGCAAAGTTTTCTGTCATTTTATGTTTTCTTATAAAAACGCCCAAAATTGAGGATATTTTCAGCAACAAAATTGGAAAAATGGATTGAGCCAGGGTTACATTTATACTTTATTTTGTTATACAGTATATTAGTTGCAAGGACTTTTTTCAGAGGGCATTTTGGATAGCTTGTTTAGTTTTAAAAATAAGCTGTTTATCAGTAGAAAAATCTGTAAACATTTGAATTTCTCTTCATTTTTTAAAATTCAAAACTAGATATTAAAAGTCCCTCTGAAGACACCTTCAAAACTATTGGACAGTTTGAAGTCTGTAGGTGCTACTTAAATGAAGATATTGTTGCCACAATGTGAGACAAAAAGAGAAAAAAGTGAATTTTTGGAAAACGGCTCTTAAAATTACAATTACAATTTCACTAATAAATCTATGGAGAAACATTGAATCAGTTCAATAAATAAACATGTCATTGTGCAGATTATATTAGTGGTGACCCGGCGGTTAGCTTGATGCCTTTACTTTCCATCACGGTGGCCTCTGATGCACCAGGATCAATTGTTTTTAGAGTTTCTGGTAGGGTTTCCTCAGCTGACAGACCCTCTCACCAGAAAACCTACAAAACAACTGGTCCTGGAGCGTTGCAGAGGCCGCTGGGATTGAAAGTAAGTGCCGTGCTGACCACACATACAGCAGCAGGGTCACAACTACGTACAAATATCAAGTTTGTTTTTTCCCATAAAAAGTTCCATAATGCACCTTTAACCTGGGGAAACTCAGATTGTTATTACCGTGTTATCTGTGATATCAACATAATATCATTAGCACTGATATTAATCTGGGATCACTCCGGCTTAAATGAAACACAGTGAGAATCAAGCTGCAGTAGAATAGTTGGGCAATATTCACTCTGTGTAAAGTAAAGCTCCAGTACTGTTTCCCCGTCACTGCCACAGCGTGCAGGACTGCCCTTTGTTTTGTTGCATTTGGACTTTAAAGTGCTCACACACGGCTTTAGCTGCTGCTCAGAGATGCCTCAATTCAAAGCTCTGATCTATATGTTTCAGAAACTAATCATCTACGAGCTTTAAACACAATCGTTCACATCTGGCACATCTGGCAAAATTGGTCAAACCCTAAAGATGATCTCGTCATTTTCATGTTTTCAATGAGTGAAAACATGATATTATTACAGCTGAAGCCAGATGTTAAACTTCAGTGACAAAGTCAAGTCACAGCGTCCCCTCAATGGCTGTATACACTATGAGACAACCAGCCAGTGGGACGAGCAGCCCGTGGGATGAGCAGCCCGTGGGACGAGCAGCCCGTGGGACGATCAGCCCGTGGGACGATCAGCCCGTGGGACGAGCAGCCCGTGGGACGAGCAGCCCGTGGGACGATCAGCCTGATGGACGATCCCACATGTCTCTGCTTCCCAGACTCCTCCTCGTCCGACGACTGTCTCTGTGTCTAACTGCTCCATCACCGATTATTGCTGGATCCATTTCACCACAAGAGAGCATTCTAATGGAGGCGGCTGAGGCTGCAGGCCCCTGAGGCGGGGCCCCGGCCCGCCCCACAGTCACCACACTGACTGTCTACACTGTCTACACTCAGGCCAAGGCCCCGCGCCTTTACATCCCAGTTTATCTGGAGTAAAAAGTTCTGTAAGGAGTGTCAGTCACATGACTTGTCATGTGACTGACGCCATTTGGAGGTTTTCCATTCAAAAATAGACTTGTTTTGAATTTGGTTCTGTGGACCGTTTCATTTCTCACTGACCCCTGTCATCCAAACCTGTCCCACAAACTCTGCATCCTCTGCCTGTCCACAGACTCACACGTGTAAGAGCACGAGGAGGACTGAGGACATGAAACTGAAGCAAAGAGAACCCGCGCTGGACTGTGTCTCATAATGTAGGCTATTTATATAAACACTTCCGGTATAAGCCTAAGGGTTTGACAGGTGCACACCTGTGCACGCAGCACCTGTCTGCACGTGCACGCGCCTTACCTGCCAGTCGGAGCGCGCTCATGCGTTGGAACTCGGGCTCGTGCAGCCACTTCCACATGCGGCGGAAGGTCTCGCGGCCGGACTTGAGCTTGGACCAGGGCTTGGGGTTCCTGAGCAGGTCCGAGAGCGTGCCCTGTGAGCGGCAGAGCACGCGCTGGGCGAAGATGGCCTGTGGGATGCTGTACCGCTTCAGCTCCGCGGTCACGCGCTGCGCGACCTCTCTGGTGTTTATCTCCTCCAGGGGCGCGCCCTGCGCGTGCCCTGAGGACTCGCGGGGAGCCATAGGCGCGTGCGCGGTGGAAGGTAGGAGCGCGTGGTGAGGGGGACCTGGAGTCGCGTGTACTGCATTCAAGTGTGACATCATTGCCTCCGCGTGCGTAAGGCTCCGTGCACGAGGCTCGACTTGCGGCATCTCCTCAAAGCCCAACATTTTGTCATGTGCCGCGTGCGCTGCATGAGGAGCGTGTCCGTACGTGTGGAGCGGCTGCTGCGCGTGCGGCAGCGCCAGTCCATTTCCGAGCACGTCCCCGTGTTCCTTAAAACCGTACAGGCTGCTCACCGCGGGGAGCGCGCGGTCATCGCGCATGAGCGTGAAGCTGCCGCTCACGGGGATGTGTCGCTGAAACTTGTCGGTAACGTGGCTGATAGGCGGCAGCGGCGTCAGCGTGGTGTACGAACCGCTCATCGCGGGCGCATCGTAGGCGCCCATGGCGTGATGGAGCGGAAGGTCGTAGCGACAGTCCGCATCCAGCAGCACGCTCATCCCCGACATCACGGAGCGCGAGCCCAGCAGCGCACTGCGCCCCTGTTGTTCCTCTGCAGCCACGCCGCCCTCCATTGACACGTCCACAGCGTCCACCTCCGCGTGCGTACATCGATATGCGCCCGGGTACGCGGTCTTCATCCGCGCCTCTCACTCCATCATCCTCATTCCGCCCTCAGTCTGTCCGGTGGCCCCTGCATTGTTGTCCGCTCCTCGATCTTCTCCACTCCGCCCGCTGCCCCTTTCTCTGGCCCGGTGTGTGTCCGAGAGGCGGGGGACCGACCGGAGTCAATGAGGCAGCGGAGGGGCTGGGCGGGGTCTGTCTGTGTCCGCGTCCGAACAGTCCAATAAAACAAGGCAGTGCAGCGACTATAGCATTCTCCAAACAGCTGGCTGTCCCGCTCTGTGATAGATAACATGTTCATCTCTGCATCCCTGAAGGCACACACTGTAGCCCAATGCATAGCCTATATAGGCTAGTACTAGTCCTAGTTTATCCTGCTATTTTCCTACTGTCTGCTGGAGCTGTCCGTGGTGCTGAACGCGCTGCCTGCGTCCGCTGTGACTGAGGAGCGGTTTCTCTGGAACACTGTACTTTGTCCTATTCTGTCTGAGCTTTGCCCATGTGCTAACTCCCTCATTAAAACGTCGCAAAGCATTTCATTTAATCCCTCAAAACACATCAATCAAATATGTGGTGTGTATGACTCAAGAACCTTCATCTAGGAACAAATAGTGTATAATATCTTACTTACTGGGACAGAAAGAAACAGCTAATATAGTAGCCTGTTTTCTTTTACACATATTTGATTCAAAGTACACTTTTCAATACACTATAATTTAGGCGGAGACGATCGAGCGCGTTATAACGTGGAAACAGGCGGCTGTTTTGTTGACAGAGCGAGACATCAGAGATCAACTCAAACGCAAAATCCAAAGTAATAAAAAGATACTAGACTTACAGTTTGGTGCTATGTGATGCTTTGTTAGTGCTCGTAGTCCCGTACCTGTTCCCTTCCCAGGTCCCAGGGCAGCTCATGCAGGGAAACCCTTCTCCTGTCCGGGGGAGTCAAGCAGTTTTTGAGTAGGAAATTACAGTTACACCTCAACAATACCAATATAAGCAGCTCAACTGTACATTATACAAATCAATTACAAATTAAATATGCTATTAAGACATTTTACACTTTTGTTTTATTCATTTGGCAGAGCTAGAGAAGGCCACGGGCCCTGAAGGCACTGCCAAATTTCTCAACATGAGTAGCTCCCACAGACACCAAACGTCCAGTCTAATTTTTGTTTTCAGAGGGAAATTCCATTATCTAATATCTGGCCTTTTATATTTGAGCTCTGAACCCCCCAAAGCAGGCAGGAATTGATTTCTTATTATAGACAGCTTATTCAGAAACTAAAGATATCCCAAATCCCCTTGGAATAAATCTGTGTAACTATTACATTGACAAAACAAAGCCATACATTTAATCCTAGCTCCATCCATTATTGACATTTAAGCCACATGGATCATTTGAGAAGGAGCAGACCTCACTGTGTGTTAATGCAGCATCTTTCTCTGAGGATGAAGCAAAGGGCAGGATTTTGGTGGAATATTTGACCAGAGCATTTTTTATCCCTGTGATGAAGCTGTAGCTGTGGAGGGTAAATCTGAAACAGCTTTTTATCATGGTCTGTTTTCTGTGTGGCTTCATATCGTTATTGTGGTTCATGTTTAAGTTATTAAAGTCAGTGGCAGCAGTCAGAATGTTTTGTAGTCCAATACTATATGGGTAATGTAGTTTTATGAAGCAGCTGTTGATGTCACTCCTCTTTGTTTCTATTTTAGAATAGCTATTCTATTTTATTAGCTGATTCAATCACAATTCCTGCCCCAGCTTTGATTAGTTGACGTTAGCATTAGCATACTGTTCAGTGATTGAGTTCTCCAGGTTCTATAGTAATTGGGCATTAAAAAGCATTACATTTTACTTGCTTCTGCCTGTTATAATAACCTCTGTAAACAACATATAATCTAATGATGATTCGTTGTGTATAAAAGCTGCTAACCCTGTATTTAGACCACTATAAGCATGTTTGTGAATGCATACTGTTTCCATTGTAGCTGTTGTCATAGTAACGATAAACAAATGTCTAACTGTTGTTGGAAATATCAGATAAACCTTATTTTATCGTCTCACATGTCATTCCTCTTGTTCTGGCACCTTAAGCCATAACAGGACCAACATTTTTCAGTTGTAGTTTTACACTTAAAATCGCTAGTTTTAGTTTAATCTTATTTCTCTTGATCACTTCCTGCCTCCAGCTGATGTCACTGATGATGTCAGCAGTTAAAGGGTCTATAGTCTACTTTATGTAACTAAAAGTCTGCAGATTCTGTTCAAAATGTTCACTACCCATAGGAAATACAAGATGTATGTTCAGTGATTGAATTCTCCTGGTTCTAAGCTTCAAAACGACAGAGATTTGGTGAAAGTTGTGTTTTTAAAGCAGTACAAAGTAACTCTTGCCCCTAGAGGCCATAAGCACAACTGCAGGTGTCTTAGCAAGTTACGATTTTTTACTTATTAAATGTCTTGGAGAGTAAATACTACGCTGACAGAAAAGGTGAAGGGAGAGAGGGGTGTTGTACATCCAGTTATACAATGAGAATATTTTTTTCACTCAAACTTGGCTGTAAATACTGTTTAAAGTGGCGCTATCCCGCAGTTAGCTTTGCCCGTTAGCCTGTTAGCTTCTTCTCCGTGATTCCATTAGTGTGTATTGGTGGCTCCGACCCGGTGGCAGTCAAGTTGCAAGCATGGTTTTCTGGCCAGAGACACCAGGGGGAGATGAAAGACCCCCAATCATCCCATTAACACTTGTATTACCCCCAGAGGAACTACGGAAAGGATTTATTAAGGTAAACACGTTACTTAGTACTGCTTTAAAACGGTGAGAGCCAAAACTGAAATCAGTTGAGTATCGGATATTTGGAATGAATTCCCAATATCGTCTTTTTCCAGTATCAGTATCCCTAATTTTGACGCATAAAATATTTTTTTTTAAATGAACAAAAACTTGCATATTATTTCCTTCATTCTACAGCAAAAGTTTCAATTGCATCTCTCTAAATTTCACTTCTTTCCTTTACCTGCAGCAGCTCCCTTTAAAGAGCGCTTTTTACTGGTCTTTGGTAACATCGCTAACACATCTTTATCAGTATCTTGGAATATATATTGCATGCAATATATTGATCTTGAAACAGCGGAAACAGTTTAACTTCCTGATTCTCCGAGCGAGTGAAAATAAGCCCCTCCCTCTCCCCCCCCCCACTAGGTTCTTTTGGGAGCTGTCCAAAGATGACTCAAAGATGCGCTCCAGGTCTGTTTATGACAAGAGAACAACATTGTGACATGGTTGTATCTCAAACATGTGGTGGACGAGGAGAAAGAGCCACTCCAAATATAAAGAGCCACTCCAAATATAAAGAGCCACTCCAAATATAAAGAGCCACTCCAAACGTCAATGGATACACATGAGTCGTTTTGCTGAGACGGAAATCAAGCGCTGTCACACGGCTGCTCTTCATAAAGGCTGTATTCCCACATTCACATCATGTTACATTCTTTGATAGGCTATTTGACAAAGCAAAAATTCAGATTCAGTTGTAACTACAAGCACAGACAGTAAAATACATGACACTGCCCCAGAGAGTCTGTTAAGGGGAGACGCTGCAGAAAAACACAGTGGTACATAGACATAAGACCCTAACCTTCAAGTGCATATGACACATTAGACACATTTTTGCCAAAACATCAATTATAATCAAGATTTTGCCAAAAAATTTGACCCAGGATTCTTTAGTTTTACAATTGTTGTGATGTTTATAGTTTCACTTCCTTATTGGACACTGACAGGAAGTGACATAGACAGAGACGAACAATTTTAAACTGTTGCCGTGCCAAAATAAACAAAAAATAAAAGTAATAAAAATAAAATGTCTTCATTTATTTGCTGCTTCACTGAAATAGAATGATGATTATTACTTGCAACTAATCTTATCCATCTAAATAAGTCATATTTTCAAAAGCATGGAAACCCGTCATATGCACTTTAACTCTAAGGGTCTTATGTCTTATTATGCAACTCCAAACTACTGCGGAGGAAGGAGGAGATCTGGGGGACAACACCACAGTAGGGTCATCACCAGTAAAACTCATAAGTTAAAGCATAATTACATTGTACTACATTTGGTTGGTACAATGTATCAAGAGCGGCGTCAAATAAAGTGTCCCCAAAGCATTTAAACTCGATTATGCATAATACCGAAGCTTATTCCGTCAAATAATCAAACATCTCATCGTGTATAGATGAGAGTTTTGTCTGTTCAAAGTGCAGGTTTTGAAATTAAATAAGAAAAAAGCAGAGTCTCCCCTTATAGCTGTACTTGTCTTGTGAAGTGCTGTTAAAGGAATAGGCCACCGTTTTTACATACTGAGATATGTTCTTACCTTAGCTTTGAAGAGTTTATTTGTACCTGTCTGGTCTCCACGTGTGCCTTCCATAATGTAAACACAGCACAGACGGCGTTAGCATTAGCCTCTCTTCTCCTCTATAGCTCCAAAGGCGTAATAATACCAGGAATAGTTCGACATCCGCGCAATAATATCTTCACTTACTGCGCGGATGCCGAATTACTCCTGGTATTATTACGCCTTACAATATAGTTCCCCTTTTATCCGCTTAGAAAATCCACATTGTTTAATTTTGTGTAATTATACTTTGTAGTGTAACACTTCACGTAACCATATTTAAATAGGGAAAACGTGGAAGAGTTTGGTAGCTTCTATCTTCACCTTGTTTGGAGCTATAGAGGAGAAGAGAGAGGCTAAATGCTAACGCCGTCTGTGCTGTGTTTACGTTACAGAAGGCACACGTGGAGACCAGACAGGTACAGATGAACTCGTCTAAGCTAAGGTAAGAACATATCTCAGTATGTAAAAACGGTGGCCTATTCCTTTAAGGTAAGAGAAAAGTGTAGAAGGAAAGGTTAGTGGCAAATCAAAGTATCACCAAGATTAGCCCTAGCAATCGTGCAAATACTGCATGGCCAGTCTCTAAGTTCACTGAATTCTCCAAATGTTTCAAACTCAATTGGATTCTCTAGATCAGCAGGCTTTTCCCTGTCCATATCTAAGAGGACGTTTCTGCAGCGAGTGCAAATGCCATTGAGTAACTTTTGAGCAGTTGGATCGAAATCTTCTATAAAATATGTGTCAGTGACGGTAACCATGGATGAGCCTTTCTACTAGATCACCAATGTATTTGATAAAAAAACGATTTTCCATATTCCAGACTTTCCATATCACAGTAAAATAACCATATTTCGGTCCCAAAAAAGAAGAAAAAATTCAAATGGCAGGTTTAAAGCAGTACTAAGTAACTCTTACCCCTAGAGGCCATAAGTGCAACTGCAGGTGTCTTAGCAAGTTACGATTTTTTAACTTATTAAATGTCTTGGAGAGTAAATACTACGCTGACAGAAAAGGTGAAGGGAGAGAGTGGTGTTGTACATCCAGTTATACAATGGGAATATTTTTTTCACTCAAACTTGGCTGTAAATACTGTTTAAAGTGGCGCTATCCCGCAGTTAGCTTTGCCCGTTAGCCTGTTAGCTTCTTCTCCGTGATTCTATTAGTGTGTATTGGTTGCTCCGCCCCGGTGGCAGTCAAGTTGCAAGTATGATTTTCTGGCCAGAGACACCAGGGGAGATGAAAGACCCCCCAATCATCCCATTAAAGGGGGGGTATTATGTAAAATCGACTTTTTCAAGCTTTATACCATGTTATTATGTCATTCCCTTATTAAACACATGCCTGGAGTGTTGCCTTGGCTCATTCACATATTTTTGAGTAATCAGTAAAAACTCAGACGGCAGCCATTTTAGGTGTAGCTATGCCTCAGTCCTCCTAGGAACGCCCCCACCTCCTGGAGACGCCTCTGGACCTTTTGTCACCAGCCAAGCCACCAACCACTGCTCCTCAGCTCAGCAGAGCCCCCTCCCCGCACAGTAGTGTTGTTTAGATGCCACAGCAGTGTGCTGAAGGGGGCGTGTCGGAAAGCTTCTTAAAAAGACAGAGGCCTATTTCAAGACGTTCAGTACAGCCATTTTGAGAGAGCAATTTTATTCAAGGCAGTTATTTTAATTTACTGCATATACAGACCAACAGAAGGTTACGTCATCATTGTAGTATGCTATAGACTGGTGCTATGTGATTGAAAAAAGCATAATACCCCTCTTTAACACTTGTATTACCCCCAGAGGGACTACGGAAAGGATTCATTAAGGTAAACACGTTACTTAGTACTGCTTTAAAGGTTTAAATTTTTCAGTTTTTTAATCCTCTGATATTTAACTTTTATTTGGCACTAACCTTTTCGTACCTTAACAGCACTTCGCAAGACCTGTGTAGGACTTTTCAACAAGCAAAGTAACGTATAGTACAATCGTTCACCCTTAAAATGACTAACGGTTCGTATCAAGCGGCCGATTCTCCTTTGCCTTTTGTCCCTGTGTGGATCGATGGGAGTCCGGTGCGTTAAAGAAAGTTGCTGGAACAAAGTCTACGATCAGTTTAGAGCTCAGCGCCCTCTTCTGGACATTCGTTAGAGCGGTCTGTCTGAGGAGTAACATTACAAGTCCACCTGAGAGTCGTTTAAAAAAGGAGCTGGATATTCTCTGATATAGTCTATGTTGGACTACGCTTTATACATTTCGGGAGTACATTCTCACTGGAGCAACCGGGCTGTGAGCGTGTGTGTGTTTGTGCGGAGAAAGGCATTGAGGAAAAAGAGGAAAAATAAGATATACAGTACTTTCATCTAAATGAGTGCTTGGTGATGTGCATTATGTTTAACAGTTCAAAATTTGACACAGTTTCCCACTCGCAAAGGCAACTTTATTTATACCGCGCATTTCGTACACAAGGCAACTCCTTTGTGTAATGAGACCACATTCTGGTCATGAATTTCTTCTTTTGCAATAATAATGTGATGACATATACGTTACGCTAGCTATGTTTACATGCGGACCGAAAATCTGATCATCTGATTTCTGGAGTTCTCAGATTATTGCGATGGCATATAAAGAGTATAATGATCTGATATTCATCTAATCTAATTTCTTCCTGATTTTTCACACATGTGCATAAACTAACCAGGAAAATACAGCCTTATGTCACAGAGACAAAGAAGATTGAAAGCATTTTGATTAAAAAAATAACCCCATAGTTATTCATGAAATTAATCTAGAATGTGTTTGTAGAGAAAGTAGAGTTTGTTTCGAGTGGTTAAGGCGCTGCACATACAGTGACAAAATGCCTCAGTGCCCGTTCAAACGCCGTGTGGTGGTTGTCTCTGGCGTGTGAATTGTTTTTGATGTCGGGCATTTGTCTGCAATTATGTTACTCACAGTAACAGCTCACAGAAAGTAGCTAAGTAGCTGTGTTTCGTTTCATTAGGGATGAACGATTAATCACATTTGCAATTTTATCACGATATTACACAATGTGATTTCCAAATCGCAGAGCAGTGTTAATTTTGACAACATATTTTAATTTAGTTTTAGTCTTAGTCTTTTGACGAAAATGTAATTCAATTTTAGTCGAGATTTAGTCGACTAAAATTGCAAGTCAATTTAGTTGACTAAATTAAAAGGGGGGTATTATGTAAAATCGACTTTTTCAAGCTTTATATCATGTTATTATGTCATTCCCTCATTAAACACATGCCTGGAGTGTTGCCTTGGCTCATTCACATATTTTTGAGTAATCAGTAAAAACTTAGACGGCAGCCATTTTAGGTGTAGCTATGCCTCAGTCCTCCTAGGAACGCCCCCACCTCCTGGAGACGCCTCTGGATCTTTCGTCACCAGCCAAGCCACCAACCACTGCTCCTCAGCTCAGCAGAGCCCCCTCCCCGCACAGTAGTGTTGTTTAGATGCCACAGCAGTGTGCTGAAGGGGCGTGTCGGAAAGCTTCTTAAAGAGACAGAGGCCTATTTCAAGACGTTCAGTACAGCCATTTTGAGAGAGCAATTTTATTCAAGGCAGTTATTTTAATTTACTGCATATACAGACCAACAGAAGGTTACGTCATCATTGTAGTATGCTATAGACTGGTGCTATGTGATTGAAAAAATCATAATACCCCCTCTTTAAGACAAATTTAGTCGACTTTGCATTTATAATATTCATTATAATCATATTTAATCAGGTCCTCTGCTTCATGGAGCTGCTCCCACATGAACAAAGCTCAGAGCTGTTCTTTGGCAGAGAATTTACATGATATGAGGCTCTTTCAGACGGTCAATAGAAGTTTGGATGATTATAGTCTCTCCTTTTCATTTTTATTTAGTCTTATTTTAGTCGACTAAAATATCTGGACATTTTAGTCATAGTTTTAGTCTCATGAAAAACGTTTAATTTAGTTTAGTCCAATTTTAGTCGTCAAAAATATCACTTTGACTAAAATTAAGACTAAATATTTTAGTCGACGAAATTAACACTGTCGCAGAGACACGTGATTTGGCCCACGCAGCTGATGGCCGCGGCCCATCAAAGTAAATGGAGAGGCGAGAGACGGCGTTTATTTCTCTGTCAAGTTGAGGAGCGCGGTAGATCGTTTTCTTCCGTTAGCCGCAGCGTTAATCACTCCATTCAGAGTCCCTCGCTGCTACACGCTCTGATGATCACAGAAACTCCCTCACCTCCGACTGGACTCACATGTCTGGAAAGAGTAAAGGTTTAGGCTTAGGTTTTATGTTTGGGAATGTTTTGGATAAGGATAAGAACTTATTATTATTATTATTTGATATGGACATAACAACTGCATTGGACAAACCAGATACTTTATTTGTAGTGTTATAGCAAAACCACTAATTTAAATTAATCTAATTCTTATAAGACCGGACTAAAACACAATTAAATTAAGAGCAAATAGCAAAAAACTATTTATTAATATTATTAAAAAATACAATATAAGCTTAATGTAAATTATATAAATGACCATGTGGACTATTTGAATTATATTCCATATGATTATAAAGGACTATTTCATGAGCAATAACATTGTCTCAGGTGAGGCTATATTTTTGTTATGTGCAACAACAACAAAAGTTATTAACGGTGAATCGAATCGAAATAAAATCGAAATTGATTGAAAAAAATCGCAATATCGATCTTTGGCGAAATAATTCAGCCCTAGTTTGAATAATGTTGAGTCATAATAGAGCCCAATGTTGATATTCAAGTGAAGTGATGTGCTGACGGATGGACGTCCCTCTTTTATTAGGACTCCAAAATTAGCACAGTATCTGATTTTTTGGTAACTTTTATCCACAGAAATGTCTGTCCTTTGGCAAACAGGGCAAACAAGATGGCTTTCACATTGCCACGGCAACGGATGAAATGTCCTGTCTAGAGGTTTACTTAGAAATAAAAAGGAGAAGCGGCGTTCGATCCTAACGTATGTGTACAGTTAGCAAGCCGGCTAATCTGGAAAACATTAGCATTAGCCTGCTCAGTGTATGTTTCCTATAGCCGTTAGCATTTAGCCTCAAACATCGCAAATTATGAACCATCCAGATGTTTTCAGCTGTTGTCAACCCATCGACCACATTTAGGTCAAAGCCTCATTAGAAATCATTACTGAATGTACTAACCTTTGTACATTTGACTTTAGATAAGAATTAGCGTATAAAAGTGTGAGCTGAATTTTACTCCGTTAAGTTTCTGCTTTTTGTGGGACGGATACACATCCACCGGCCACTAAACATCATCACAGAAGATGTTAATGATGGAGAAACCACAGAAATGAAATAAATGCCATCATAGGCGCTGATTTATGTTCTTCCCAGTGGGTGCCCAGTCAGGATCGATCTCACAAACTCGTGGTTATGAGCCCGGCGCTCTATGGAGCTAACCGAGCGGAGCAATGGACCCCGCCGCACGTACATTAATGTTATGGAACGCCCCACGCTCGTATGTTCATAGAAAACCCAGTAGCGGCTTTACAGGTTAGGCTATGGTTATTGAATCATTTTGTAATTAGGGCAAAATACCCTGGGTGCCCAAAGATTTCAGTGGGAGCTCCATGAAACGGACATGTCACACCTCACCATACTATAATATAGGGCCTGGCTTCTCCATTGATTTGTATGAGGGATGTAACACTCAGTTCAAACAGGTCTGTGAAGCCGTTTGCAAACAGAAGTGTGCATTTGTAGGAACAGGCTCAGGCTAGATTTCTCTAGGTTTACTTATGTCAGTGTGCTTATAAATGATGTTTCTTTTTGAAATGATTAAAGTATTCACTGGTGCATTACAAACTTCTAAATAGTGTTTAGTTACTTGAATGTGTCGCGAGCAATTGATTTCAAAATGTGGTTTGTTGTTGCATTTCGAACTGTTAGCACATAATGCAGTGTTATTACATTATGCAGCTTTATTCCATAAAGGTCCTTCACTGCCTTGGTGTGTGTATGTGTGTGTGTGTTTGTGTGTGCGGGAGTCGGTCCTATGCGCAGTGGGACAGGGACAGTTTGATGATCCCGTCCATGTGCATCCTGTAGAGCAGTCTGAACTCGGCGGGCAGCTGGTGGGACTCCTGCCATTTGGTGGTGAACTTGGTGCCCTTCTTGTCGTAGTAGTGGTAGGGCAGCTCTTTGCCCGTGTTGGGGTCCCAGCCGAAGGGCCAGAAGCCGAACAGGTGGATCTGCTCGCACATGGAGGAGGCCAGCGTGTACATGAGGATGCCCGTGCTCAGGCGCTTCGGGGACAGCTGCTTGGTCTTCCAGTAACTGCACGGCGAGAGAAGGAGGGTAAGGCAGCAGTAGAAAGTAGTGATAGTCGTAAAGTATACAAATAGACTCATATTAGTCCAGTGCTCAGGTCTCTGCACTGGCTTCCTGTTGCTCAGAGAATAGACTTTAAAACAGATCTCTTCATATTATTTTATGACTGAAAAACATCTCAGCTCTGTTGGATTGAAGACTTTACCAGGCTGTTCCTCTGCCAACTGTGGGCTTACACTGTGCGACTCAATCGTATTCAGGGAGTGTACGAGCCCTCGGCTGACCTGCTCACACTGTACGAGTGACATGCCCCGAGCGGCGTGAGGAGCTACGATACAATCTTGGTCTGTCCTCCCACTCTCTCAAACACCATGTTTCACCCGAACATTCATTAAATAACTTTGGCAAGAATAACTTCAGTAATAAATGACACATAGCCTAGTTTATTAGAGTCGCTATCCGCTAAACCTTTGCTGTTTGTGGTGAAATGTTTAGGAAGACGTCATCAGCGGTGTCTTGCCATCACTCAATATATTTAAATTTTGATTTCATTTAGTAACAATTCAAGTATTCTTTGTATCTATCACACAAATGATCAACTAACTCCATGACTCTCCGGCGCCAATTTAAAAGTTTCCTCATATCTACGGCCTCTTTAGGAACACGCACGAATGGTCAAGTTCAGAGCAGAAGGAAAAGAACTGCTCTTTCACCTACTGCTTCACAACTACTTTAACAAATGCTGGATTATGGATGTTTTTTCACACATCAGTCTGGTCACTACGCCTCAGATTAGTTGTAATGTAGTCTAATTTATGTACATGTAAAGGAATTATATGTCATAGCCTGTGTATGGATGTGATGCCTGAATGATTATTTGCACTGTATATATTCACATTGTATTTCTGCTTTTGTGCCCTAGGACTACAGATGGAAATTAGCTTGAATATATACATAATATCTAGGGCCGAGACTTTTTCCGATTAATTGCGATAATTAATTACATGAGGTTTAGTGCGATTAAAAATATTAATCGAAATTAATCACACTTTGCTTTCCACACTTCAGTTTCCTTTTTCCTGCAGACGCACAATTAATGGCAATATGCACTGGTCTGTTGGACTTGGTTGAACAAAAATAAACAATATTTGTTGCTTAAGCTTATGTATTCAGTCATTATTCAATGTATACTAAAAATCCTTATGAAAAACTTACTTCTCACTGTTCTCAGGTCAAATATTATATGCAATTAATTTCGATTAATTAATTACAAAGCTCTAATTAATTAGATTTTTTTTTTTCGAGTCCCGGCCCTAAAATATCGTAAAGCATAATATATAATGAGAATATAATAAAAACAGATACAGTGTTTGTGATAACTATGGATGTATGTATATAATTTGTAATATATGTAGTATATGGGTATAACAATTCTATTTCTGACCTCAGAATCCCCGACTCTATGAAATTATATTATAGAATTATATATGAAATTGTATAAATATGTATATTAGAATTATATACAAGCGAATGATACTATTACGACTGTTATTATTACGACTATATTATGTTTTCTTATTTTTCAATTTTATATTTATCTATTTATTTATCTAATTGTTTTTTATTTTGTTTTGTTTCTTGTTTGTTTCTTCTTCCTAATCATAAGTGTCTGTTTGATGTCAATCTTTAATGTTTAGCCTTCCTCATGTTCACTACCTATTCAGTTTACCTTTACCTCGACCTCGATTATATTGTTTCTTTACTGTTACTTGTCTTTTAATGCACCACTCAGCATAGGAACATCATCTACAAAATCAGCTGTTAGGGCAGCTGGGTGGGGGTTTGTTGAGGGGGAGTTACTGCCCTCTTCAACTGGCCCGTTCTACACCCTGGCTTTTAATGCACCTCACTATGCAGGGCTTACATCACACTTCACATATAACTTAATTAAACAAATATAATAATAATGATAATTAAACCCAAATTAAATTATATTGAGGATGGTAATGACAACTGGGAAGTAGCAAGATCTCAGAATATAATATGTATTAATGCACCTTTATAACATAAAAGTAGCACATTCTTTTGTTCTTTATTTGCTGTTGTTTTTATTTTATTCTTGTTCTTCATTTATTGTTACTTTGCCCTATGTTCCTTTGTTTATGATTTGCTACCTTGTAAATATTAAATGTAATGTTATTATTTTATTTGGGGTGGGCGCTTATAAGCCTTTGGCTTCAGCCCACTCCCTTTGAACAGGTAACTGCTCAAACAAATAAATAAACTAAACTAAACTAAACTATCATAATTTTCCATTTTTTATTTTTATTTATTGGTTTATTTGGTAGGGACAGTGCAAGTTAATGAACAAGCCACACCGGATTGTAGCCTCGGGCTAATTTTCATCCGTCGTCCCCCATGCGCACTCTCAAACACACTCTCATACATCCTGACTTATTGTACATGTTTTAGTGGTAGGGGAAACCGGGGTACCCGGAGGAAACCTACGCAGACACGGGGAGAACATGCAAACTCCACACAGAAAGGCCTAGTCCTGGTGGGAATCGAACACGGACCCTTCTAGCTGTGAAGCACGAGCGCTAACCGCTGTACTACCGTGCCGCCATGTTTTAATTCTTATTTGTTATGTTCAACGATTATTATAATAGATCCATGTGTACAACCCAAGAATGACCCTAAGAATCAAATGTGCATCAATCTAATACCTTACCCTTGTGTATCCTTCCTTTGTGCTATTTGTAAGCTTTGTTTTATGTCAATAAAAAAAAAGAAAATAAAAAAAGGAAATTAGCTCGAAAAGGCTACAGTCTGGTACAAGCATCTTGCTCACAAACATAATGTAACTGTACATTGTCCTGATAAATAAATATATGAAAAAGTTAATCTTTCTAGCGAGCGTCTCTGTCCGACCACATTATGGCTATTGCAAAAAATTATTTCATTTAGCCATACAGTATATCGTGCAGCTCTCTTACTTGTTGACATACTGCATGATGTTGCCGGGCCAGGCCAGCTGCACCCCGAGCTTCCCCCTGTGCTCCACGAAGAAGTCCACCAGCGTGCGCGTCACCGTGGCCGACGTGTGGAAGAAGAAGGCGGGGATCCACAAGATGGCTCCGTCCAGGCGCTTCAGGCTGAGGAAGAAGTTGTTCCGGTCCTGCACGGTCAGCAGGTTGTTGTAGTACTTCTCCAGAATGCTGGGATTAAACGTGGTCATGTTGGTCCGCCGGCCCACGTCCCGTTTGAAGACCTCCGTCGGGGCGAAGTTGCAGCGGAAGATGAAGTCGAAGTCGTCGATCTGCGGGCCGCACTTGGAGCCGGTGAGGATGCCGCTGTTGCCCACCACGGCGCAGCGGCTGTAGTGCTTGCGCAGGATGGGCGAGGCGTCGGGCAGCAGCGAGTGGAAGTTGTGGCCGATGGAGAAGACGTACTTGTGGCTGAGTAGTCGTAGTGCATGAGCTGGCCCACCCGCACCGCGCCGCGCGTCAGGCTGAAGTTCCGGGGGATGTCGATGTACTGAGCGATCTCCTCTCTGCAATGGCACACGCGGATTCAGTAAATCGGTACATTTATTTAAAGAGGGGGTATATGCTTTTTCAATCACATAGCACCAGTCTATAGCATACTACAATGATGACGTAACCTTCTGTTGGTCTGTATATGCAGTAAATTAAAATAACTGCCTTGAATAAAATTGCTCTCAAAATGGCTGTACTGAACGTCTTGAAATAGGCCTCTGTCTCTTTAAGAAGCTTTCCGACACGCCCCCTTCAGCACACTGCTGTGGCATCTAAACACACTACTGTGCGGGGAGGGGCTCTGCTGAGCTGAGGAGCAGTGGTTGGTGGCTTGGCTGGTGACGAAAGGTCCAGAGGCGTCTCCAGGAGGTGGGGGCGTTCCTAGAGGACTGAGGCATAGCTACACCTAAAATGGCTGCCGTCTAAGTTTACTGATTACTCAAAAATATGTGAATGAGCCAAGGCAACACTCCAGGCATGTGTTTAATGAGGGAATGACATAATAACATGATATAAAGCTTGAAAAAGTCGATTTTACATAATACCCCCTTTAAAATTTTGCTCAGTTAACTGACGTGTATAATTTGCCGTGCCATTGAAAATACTTGTAATACATTTTTCACCACCAGAGACCGCCAGAGCGCTCCCAACATTTGTTCACGAGAAGCCGTCATCGCGCATGGCTATAGCTAGTTTAACTTTTCAATATGAAGCGGGCCATAAACAGCACACTTCGTTGTTGTACCATCTCAACAGCCGACACCCGGCATCACTTAGGAGGTAGCTAGGTAAGGTAATACAAATCTATAAAAAACATTTTTTTTAATTTTATAAGCACGCCCCGTCAGGATGTACTATATGAGGTGTTCGAGGGTTGCGGGAAATAAAAGCTCTGCACTGTAAATTCAGTTCTAAATGGACGTATTGACTTGTATGGAAGTTGCAACTTAGCAAAAAATATGTCTCAAAACGATCACTTTGCTGCATGTGTTATTTATCCTGCTGATAAATGCGCCTGAGACTCCCCTTCTCTCTTTGAACGCATCAGGGCAGAGTGTGGAGGAGAGGAGTGAGGGGTGTGGGTGAGGAGAGGGACGTACAATGCAGGGTTTACTACTGACAAAAACAATCCTGGAGAATGGCTGAGTTGTTTTTTTTCACTGCTGACAATCTACATCTTGTCCAGGGACTACGGTTGAAAAATAGCTTTGCAAAATGCGAGCACGTAGGTGGAAGTTTGGACTTGTTGGAACCACGCGGGACGGGAGCTGCCATTCGCAAACATTTCTTATTTCAGTAAACTTTGGAGTTTTGCAGTAGTATGTATTCATGTAGACACTGATGTTTACAATTATTTCTGTTTCAGAACCACGCTGGCACCAAAGTGTACAGAAAAGACAAGCTGTAACCTCAAGCATACTGACATTTAGGTCTCAGCCTCATCAACATGCCTGGGGTTAAGGTAGGGATGGCCGCTATATTGGCGCCGCGATATTTGTCATCTTTTCACATATCGGTATCGGTCCGATAAGGGAAAATATCGGCCGATATTTTTTTTCTTTGAATTATTTACTGCGCCGTAATGTCCTAGCGCACTTGACTGCAGCAGCAGTGTAGACGGGCTGCACTGACCTGACTGGGGAAACAGTTTATTCAAATTATCTGAAATAAACAGTGGCTCCTAAAATAAAGAAACTCCAGCATAAATTCACACGTCTCCAAAAGAAAGTATGTTTTTACTGAGTTTAAACAAAGTGGAGCGGACACTTGGACACCACAGAGATACAGAGACACAAGTTGCTGCTTTACAAACTGGACTCAAACTGCCTCCATGGACATTATTTTGACTCAGGATTAACATGGATCTTTTTCTGATGAATTGTCGCTACATCTGAGTGGTGAGTGTTGCAAAAGTTCTCCGTCCTGACGCCAGATTTATAACTTTGTTTGTTAGCGTAGCATAGCTTCTAACAGGCTAAAGGCTACAACACGTAAACATTGACTTTCTGTCATCATGTAGGTTTACTACAGTGATGATAATGGCTGTATGCACGTTTACTGTGCCCACTTTTGTCACGGTTAATGACCTGTGAAAACGAGGAGTTATGTCGCATTTTCGCGCATATTTAATTAGACGCATTTGCATCATTAGCGCATTTTCATTGAAAACAATGCAGTTCAAAGCTCATGCTAATCTTGTAAATCTACTGTTTGCCTTTTGCCTGCTCTAAACCAACTCTAAATCTTCACATTCTGGCCTCATAAGTTCAGTATAAGATGCTGTTAAAGTAACATGATGCTATTTTTTGCAATTCCAAAGCTTCATACAGAGCTGTCCTCAGAGAAGTCTATCAGATTTGTTTAAAGTTAAAACATGTAACTTAAACAACATGGTGGGCTACACGTTTACATAAAAAATACAATAAATAGTAGCCTAGCATATTCCCAGTGTCACTGTTTCCCATTAATAGAAGACATGGGTGAAAGTATAATAAGTAGGTCTGAGTAAATATTTAGCCAAAAACAAAATGACATTCACTCCAACGTTGCCTTTGGTCTTTTTAAATATTTTTCTAATAAAAAGGATCGTTTGTTCCATCATGTGTGAGACAGTGAGTCCAAGGCATAAGCAAACTTTACAACATTCGAGTGAGCCTTTCTATTGATTTTTAATGTCGAAATAAATATCGGCAAATATCGGATATCGGCCACAGCAGCGAGGCAAATAACGGATATCGATATCGGCAGAAAATTTTCATATCGGACCATCCCTAGTTTAGGGCTTATGAGAACAGCAACAGAACAACAGAGACTTCAGCACCACGGACAGCTCCATGTTTAAAACCCTCAACTTCCATGCTGACGCTGACGCTGACACCGTGTGGCTGTACCTCTGCTGCACGAAGGCGCTGTGGTTGAACCTCCATCTGGACAAGTTGAGCAGGTCTTCTGTCAGTGCACTGCTCAAGGGCACGAAGGCAGGGTCCAGGTGAGAACTACACACAGACACGTTTGGGTTTATGCAAGTCAGAGTTGATACTATTTAAACACCTAAATGCTATGTCTTTGATGCCAGAAAAGCAAAAACATAAGTGCACATTTCATTTCTTAAGATTTGCAAACATCCAAATCAAAGGGGAATTTTCATTTCAAAAGCAGATCGGACACAACGGGCAACTTTTGAGCAGAAAGTACGATTTCAGCCAAAACGGCTCCTGGATGTGTTTTCAAAAACTTAAAGACAGTTCAGCAATGTCAGTATTTTCCAAGAAATGTATCGTTAATGCCAGTTGGAATCCAATGAAATGCTTTTTAATGACATTTAAGGCCTCCATTTTGGCACCATTCATTCAGTGACTGTTAAATCCATGTGGAAAACCTGTGTTAAAGTTTGTAATGAATATCTTTTCCATCATAAATGAAATACAACATGCTACAGCCAGTGCTCTCAAAGCTCTCCTGAAAGTGAAGCAGCAGATTGTGCATAAAGCCCTCGCTCCAGCAGCTGCTTTAGAAGAAAGAAAAACATTCTGTGGCAACTGTAGCAAGGTTAGCGTGCGCCTCTATGCACGCTCCAGTCTGTCAAACATCTTTCTTCACAAGTGACTTAAGCCAGTACATAGGTCGATGTAACGGAGTACTCCCCGACCCCTGTGCATCTCCCAGGGGCCGCTCCGGGCAGAGGCACAGACTTGTGCAGAGTGAGACATGCCAGAGGTGGAGCCGTGCAGGTCGAACAGAGAGGAGCGCAGCAGCAGGACCACAGGCGGAGAGTTGGGCTATGTTAGCTCAAAAACAGTCCAATACGACAATGTCATGTTTTTAACTCTGGTCACTGGTACATTTATCATAATCTTCTATAATGTTCACCTGGACAAAGACCTAATCTTCACAATAACATGTTTGATTATTGCACTGATTTAATGTTTCTCGTAGATTTATTTGGGAGATTTCAAAGAGTACTTGACTTGACTTTATTCATTTGGAGAGGACAGTGCACATTAATGAACACTCAGTACAGCTACAGTACTTGAAAATGCTACATACTTCAAATCAACACTGTTTGTTTCAGATGGATTTTTGTATATCTACTTCCTGGCCTGATTTATTGAGCTTTTAATAATAATAAAAAAACAAGGCAAAACTTTATTTTTTATTTTTTTATTTTTGTGTGTGCATAATTTAGTAGCAGTAGGGATGTCCCAATCCGATATTCAGTATCAGTAGCCGATCCAGGTATTTTGAGAGTATCAGATCGGATCAGATTTAATGACTGGATTGGGTCCGAACGCCCCAAAAGACGGCGCAGTAGATTCAAGACCGCAGCCGCAATGCTATCGCTAAGCTAGGCTACTATCGCTAAACAGCCGCTACCTACTTCATGAAAACACATTTAGCTTTAGCAACTCGCTCTTGTATGCAGATTAATTAGCCATGTGCTCCTAGTCATTTACAGGTTCTGAACATAATACAATATGGCCTTGAGAATCAGATAGAGTTGAAACTATATAATGATATATGTCATATAAAAATATAATACAAAAAGACTGTATCGGATCGGTATCAGGACATCCCTAATGAATAGCTTATTTAAAACTAAATAAGATCCAAAGTCTCCTCTTAAAAAAAGTATTTGTCTCAAATATATAAAGATAAAGAATCGTGCCTTCAGTGCTCCCGTGAGCTTTTACTGTAGCGAGTGAGAAGTGAAAAGTGCAGGTCCTGCTGCCGGCCCTCAGTGTTCAGGCCAGAGCCGGTCAGAGCAGCAGAAACCGCACACGTGCCTTCGGGAAATCTGCCTGTGAATATTGACAGAGATTTCCCGACATCCACACATCTTGAGCAGTCACGGCAGAGCGTGCCTATGTAGCGCTGCTCGTCCAGCCGCGGGGGCCTTTGAAGCGCGGGCCGGGGATTCACCTGAGAGCGGGCTTGTGAGGGGGCCGCTCGCTGCAAAACAAACCAGAAGGACAACAACACGTCGCACCGAGCCCACAGACCGACCGCCCCGCAGAGGAGAGTCAGTACGGCACCTGTCACCTCCTGGTTCTCCATAAACGTGGCTAACATGTGTCCTTTTCCCCTGGCCTCTGTTGGGGTGGGGACGTGTGGGGAGGGCTGGGTACCGTTACATTCCCCCCCAATTATGTTCAATAAATGGGATAACCCACAAGCATTTATATTAGTAATAGTAGTGGGACTTGATTCAAAATTTTAATCAGGCTAATTATGGCCTCTGTAATTTATTAACCGCAATTAATCGCATTCAAGCATAATTTATTTAGAGGTTGTGTTTATTTTAGATGCATCTATATTCTTCTGTGTGAGGCCTGTGGGATCATTTCAAACACTTCAAAGACAACACACAGATGGTTTAAATGGAAGGATGATCTTTTAAATAAGTTAATGTCGGCTTAACTGTGTGAATAAACGAGTCTACAGTCTACAGGAAAAAGGACAGTGAAAAAATGTCTGCGCTGCTAAAGTGAAGTGGGATTCATTTTGATTGATATTTTTAATCGCATCAAACCCGATGTAAATAATTAATCGAAACAAGTCCCGGCCGTATTAATCACATAAGGCTGCTTTATTTTTTTTGCTTGTTTGAGCTGAAACAACCAAGTCACTTTCCTTTAAAGAGGGGGTATTATGCTTTTTTTCAATCACATAGCACCAGTCTATAGCATACTACAATGATGACGTAACCTTCTGTTGGTCTGTATATGCAGTAAATTAAAATAACTGCCTTGAATAAAATTGCTCTCTCAAATGGCTGTACTGAACGTCTTGAAATAGGCCTCTGTCTCTTTAAGAAGCTTTCCGACACGCCCCCTTCAGCACACTGCTGTGGCATCTAAACAACACTACTGTGGCGGGGAGGGGCTCTGCTGAGCTGAGGAGCAGTGGTTGGTGGCTTGGCTGGTGACGAAAGGTCCAGAGGCGTCTCCAGGAGGTGGGGGCGTTCCTAGGAGGACTGAGGCATAGCTACACCTAAAATGGCTGCCGTCTAAGTTTTTACTGATTACTCAAAATATGTGAATGAGCCAAGGCAACACTCCAGGCATGTGTTTAATGAGGGAATGACATAATAACATGATATAAAGCTTGAAAAAGTCGATTTTACATAATACCCCCCCTTTAAGCGCTGTCCTGGACCCAACAGGCGTCATATTTCACAGTACCCAGCCCTACTTATGGGCCGGCAGAGAAAAGAATGAATAGACAGACTTCCACAGTTGTGCTGTAATCGGTCTGAAGGTCTTGACCTGGGCTGCAGCAGGAGCCTGGGCTACTGCTTGAAACATGAATAAAGTTACACAAATGTTAAATAATGACTGAGGTCTAAATGATGAAACTCCCTAGACTTGACAGTTGGCAAATATCAGTCATTTCTCTCATAGAACGTCATGTTATAATTTCAATGTGAGAGACACAGTTTTGGAAAGAAATGTCCAAATGTTTTCCCTGATCATTATTCAGAAGTGATTGGATTCCCAAACCTGCCACATTTGTCCTTTCATCATTCTGAATATTGTCTCCACTTTTGGACGCCTGTACGAGAGAGTCATGTGACCTTAGTTTATATGTGCTCTGAGAGAAGACGCTGAGCTTTGTGACAGTTTTTGTTTCATGTGGATGTGTCCTGCCGTTACAGAGATATTAACCATTAACCAAGTCCAAAATTCTGCATTTTGACCATTACCATGGTTACCGCTATATAGATACAGACGGCAACGCGTCATACTAGGGGCGTGGCCTAGCCGAGGGGGAAGAAAACGTCTTGTGGAATCACAATTTTGCACTTTTTTAAGCCGTTTTCTGGCAGACCTTAAACATTGATCACACACAAGTCGGGCTCTGATGGATGATTTTTTTAGAGTATATTGGTTCAGTAGAAGTGAAAAACGGCACTCATTAGCATCGCTTCGCTATTGTTAGCATACGTTAGCATACTTCCTGATTAGCGTTGTCCGGGTTATGGTATTTATGGGCTGTTGAACCACTTTGCTCCTCTCCATGTCTCTGTATCTTTATTTAGCAGAAAAATAAATAAATAATTTAGCATTTGTTAAAGTAATGGAGAAATGGGAGAAAGTTCAGTTTTTTTTCTCTCTGTTTTCCCCCTCTGGCTGCTTCAAACATGACCATATATGGGCATTTGAAAAGATGCCGTCTATAACTTAGCTGCACAAACCCGATTCTAATTCTAGGCTGTTTACGATGTTGTGATGTCACGTGATTCCACATCCTCCGCCTGTTTGCTCCGCTCCAGACGCCTCCGACCGACGGCGACGTCAACGCCCACCACCTCCTCTCCAGTCCGCTGCGGGAGCTCCACGTGAGCACGCGCAAAGCAACGCGTTGTGAAATAAAACTCCTATAAAATAATAAACAACTATTTAGGGGCAACGAGCCATAAACTCAGATGTTGTTGCCGGTTTCTTTCCTGTCTGCTGCGATCTGATGTGGAGCTTAATCTGGCCGGCGCTGATGGAGCTGAAAATAGAGTTGATCCTTATTTCTGGAGAGGAGGATGTGAAATGTTTCTTAAAGCTACACTACCTGAATTACTCCATTATCAAACCGTGAAAGTCGGAGGTAGTTGAGTGAAATCTCTCAGCTTTTGCCTAAATGCGTTTCTAGCTTTCGCAGACCCTTACGAACATCCCGATCGTTCACTTGAGTTAATTAGAAGCTCATCTCAGCCGGAGATCATAGCAAGACAGGGGCTGTTTCCCAAAGCAGCCTTCAAACTTCCTTCAGATCCAAGGCAAGTGTCCTGCCTTGGTCCAAAAAGAGCTGCTAATGGAACACACTTCAGAGGGCCTGGAAGTGACATCAAAATAAAAAGGAAGATATTTTATCGAAGGGGGTATACAAATATTAGTAATCAATTAAATTCAATGGCAAACAAATTGAATATGTTTTTTTGTTTTTAATATAGGTCTACAAATGTTTAAAAACATATAAATTCAAAGTTGACAATCTTGGTAAATGGTAAATGGACTCAACTTATATAGCGCTTTTCTACCTTCATCAGGCCCAAAGCGCTTTACAGTAAGGAATCACCCATTCACGCTCTCATTCATGCACCAATGTACGCAGACAGTGGAAGATTTAGTTTCCAAGCCTCTTTCACCAAAATCATTTTTTGTCTTTTATCAAAGACGACTAAAACTCCTCAAAAAGAGGTGTTAAAGTGCTTTCACTAGTCACATAAGTCAGCTCCAACTTTTTTTTCCTTTTTTTTTCTTGAGTGCTGTGGTGCATTATGGGTGATTTTGGCAGGCGCAAGGCAGCGAAGGCTACACTGACGTATCCTTGGCAACTTAGCCACATGCTAACTAAAGGCAGGACAAATGCCTCTGGACAACTTGAACATTGGAACAGCACTTGGTCAACGAGTGATGATGTAGATGCCTGACCACGCCCACTTCAGACCAAGGGAAACAGCCAGGGACGCAACGCTAACGCTGTGCTATTATTAGCCTCTGACTTCCTGGTTTGTTCTGGAGGAAAATGCACTATATTCTGACACACAACAGCGCACACGGTCTGCTTTTCTTCACAAATGTCACGTTTACAATGTAGATCTATGGAGCCACATGATGTTTACTCTACTGCAAATAAACTGATCACAACGGCTTCAACGGTTAAAATAGCGGAGGTCGGGGCGGAGTGGAACAGGGCGAACACGGAGAATGTGGAATCTGGGGGTTACTCATGCTGCCCTAATATGACCCCCCACCCCCCTCCCAATCATGTGCCCGGACCAGAGCCGCACTCACCGGAAGCCGGCGTGGAGCATGTACATGCGCGGGCCCCCTCCTTGCCCGTAGCGCGGACCCCCGGTTTGCAGGAAGTCCTTCTTGATGGACACGTAGCTGATGAGCGACAGGATGAGCAGAGCCACGCTGAACATGACCAGCCCCAGGGCGCTGACCAGCCGCACCATCCTGCCACCGGCTCGGCCCCCCGAGGGCAATCTGCAGCTCACAGGCAGGGGCAGGGGCGGGGCCATCCAGGACCTGAGGGGTACAGGGAGACGGGGAGGACATGTCAGGAGGACTGCATCACAGAAAGAAAACCTCAATGGAGAAAAACACAGAACAACTTCATGGATCTCCAAGAGGAAACTATTTCTGTTACAAAACAAAATCTCAATCAAGATAGAAGGACATTTTGTGCAGTAACACTGATGACAAATTATCTGGGATTTATGGGCCCCTGGTCCTTTGTCTGCACAGATTTCAGGTTTGAGGATATTTGAGTAAATGAACGGTAGGCTATAAAAAATACAAAAAAAACAATATATGGCTGAGAAAGTAAGTAAGTAAGTAAGTAAGTGTAAAAGTAGAAGTGGAAGTAGAAGTAGAGGAAGAAGAAGTAGAAGAAGTACAAGAGGAAGTAGAAGAAGAAGTAGAGGAAGAAGAAGAAGTAGAAGAAGAAGAAGTAGAAGAGGAAGTGGAAGTAGAAGTGGAAGTAGAGGAAGAAGAAGTAGAAGAAGAAGTAGAAGAGGAAGTAGAAGAGGAAGTAGAAGAAGAAGTAGAGGAAGAAGAAGAAGTAGAAGAAGACGAAGTAGAAGAAGTAGAAGAGGAAGAAGTAGAAGAGGAAGAAGTAGAAGAGGAAGTAGAAGAAGAAGTAGAGGAAGAAGAAGAAGTAGAACAAGAAGAAGTAGAAGAGGAAGAAGTAGAAGAGGAAGTGGAAGTAGAAGTAGAGGAAGAAGAAGAAGTAGAAGATGAAGTAGAAGTGGAAGTAGAGGAAGAAGAAGTAGAAGAAGAAGTAGAGGAAGAAGAAGAAGTAGAAGAAGAAGAAGTAGAAGAGAAAGAAGAGGAAGTGGAAGTAGAAGTAGAGGAAGAAGTAGAAGTAGAAGTAGAAGTGGAAGTGGAAGTAGTAGAAGAAGAAGAAGAAGAAGATCTTTATTTATATAGCGCCTTTCACAGACATGGTCACAAAGCGCTTTACATGAGAGCATTTTACATTCACTCCATACTCAGTAGTGGTAAACTATGTTAGTAGCTTCAGTTTCCCCTGGGGGAGACTGACAGAAGCGCTGTCGCGACTGCACACATCTGCACCAACGGTCCCTCTGACCACCATCATGCATTCACACACACACACACACACACACACACACACACCATTCACACACACCTATTGTACATGTTTTAGTGGTAGGGTAAACCGGAGTACCCAGAGGAAACCTACACAGACACGGGAGAACATGCAAACTCCACACAGAACGGCCCCGTCCAGATGGGAATCGAACCCGGGACCTTCTAGCTGTGAAGCACGAGCGCTAACCACTGTGCTACCGTGCCGTCCAAGTAAGTGCTTTATTTGTCATTGTACAACTGTGCAATGAATAGTGGGCAGTGTTAGTCCTGAGCCGCTGCGACTGAGCGTGCTGCCACTGTGGGCCAACCCGATCCTCATGTTTTTGGAGCACCCTGAAGAAACCCGGCTGGCTGCCCTCTGTCTCCTCTGATCCCCTGAAACGGTGCAGCGCCTCCTGGGTTTGTCCCTGTTTCAGAGCGTGGCGTCCTGCACTGGTCAGCTCCACCTCCTCCTTCCTCTTCCTCCTGTGCAGCTCCCTCCGCTCCACAACAGTCTTTCTCCATCTTCTGGAAGAGCTTAGCATTCTACTGTTTATTCTCCAGTGAACGTCCATTAGCCAGAACACCAGTAGAGACAGAAGGCATGTGTGGTTTTGCTGTCTTGCCTGGATACCTCCTCGTTTTCATGTTGTATGTGTTAGTGGGGCCTGCATTTTGGACTGGGGGTCCTGGCCTGATCATCAAAGGAAAGAAACATTAGTGACCTGAGCCAAAGTAAAAATGCTAATGTTTTAGGACGGGTCAATCATTTAACTTTTTTGGGGAAGTGCGTAGAAACTTTGGAGCAAATCCTTTCTTGGTATTATCTTGTTTATAACATTTAGTTACCGTGGTTTGTGGATTTAAATAAGCCTTATTGTAAGGCTGTGCTTCACGATGTCGTCACCAGAAATGGTTTGACTTCACAGACTGTTAAAAGCCATTTCAGGGACGACCTCATGAAGCTCGTGAGAAAACGGCAAGAATAAAGGCAGCAAGTTTGATAAATGTCTTCAATGAGAATCACACAGAGTAAATAGTGTTGAAAATAAAGAAAAGCCAAAACATAAGGGCTAGATCTTCCGCCTGGTACAAGGACAGATCAATATGTGCATGGATCTTATAAACACATGCTACTTTATTCTACTCGTGTAGGTTTTAGATGACTACATAAACTAGGCTAACATTATCATATTTTACTTAATGAAAACACCACACTGGATTGTAACTAGGGCAGGGCGATATGGCCTAAAATCTAAATCACGATATAAAAAAGAAATATCAAAATTTACAACGATATAAAAAAATGATTATCGCGATAACGATATGCGATATGAATGTTAACAGGCAAAAGCTTCATGTGACACATAAAACAGATGTAGTTGTGTACAGTTCATCAGCCTCGGGCCGCGCCATTGAAGTAACAGGACATAAACAGCAGGTGTGCACACGTCATGACGCACCGGAGGACGCTGGGAAATGGAGTCCCGCCTGTGCGACACCGCTCCCGTCACATCCAGGCGGTTCTGTTTGCTGTACCTGCTCTGACAGCGCTCGCGCCGAGCCTCCGAGCTGTTCGGGAGCGGAACACCGAGCCCAGGGCAGCCCGTACACCCGGAGGCAGGCGCGGGAGCCCGGGGGATGATGCGGAGTCATGCGGATGAGAGGCGGATGGATGAGAGCCGTGCGTGGTGGCGATGATGATGATGGTGATGATGGTGATGGTGATGAGGGTGAAGCGGGGACGGAGCGGGACTCACGGCTGGAGCGCGGGGGAGACAGCGGGGAGCGGTGCGGGTGCCCCTCTCCACGGTCCCGTTATTCCCGGAGCACGGTGAGGCGCAGAGGAGCGAACCGGGGCGAACGGACGGCAGCTTGAGCGCGAGGCGGAGTCTGCGGAGGTCGTGAACCGCAGCTTCCGGTTACAGCCGCTGTGCGCGCGCGTGAGCAGGTGTTGCCTTTATCTTTATTAAAGAAAAAGCGTAGTTTTTTCCCCCGGTGTTAAATTGACAAAATCATTTTAACTTCGTTTAAATGCGATCGAAATCAAATGTATTTTCCTAAAGCCAAAATAATCTCCATAAAAATATAAAGCATTCATTGTTAGCTATTTATTAGGCTTTATTAGGCTATTATTATTATTATTATTATTATTATTATTATTATTATTATTATTATTATTATTATAATAACTATTATAACTATTAACAAAGTCAAGGCAAACAAAAATGTACCACCCAGAAAAATAATGTCATTCTCAGGAACAAAAACGTCATTATCCAAATAAGAATTGACAGTCTATCTTTAAGGTCTGCTGTCTGTAATGTATCTCTCTTTAGTGCAGCGGTTCTGGACTAGTTTAGTTTGACCAACCATCACCATAGAATGCCAAGCCGAGACCCAAAACAAAACTGAATTTGTTATGGCCCACTGTGTATAATGTCGAATGGCCTTTTGCATTCTCTGAATGATAATAAAAGTAAACAGGTGCTGCAACTCTCAGATAACGTTTCAATAGATATTGAGAAAATGTTTTCTAGGGAAGGTTCGCGGGCCACTTCTGGTCCCGGGTTTGGTGGTAAACAGAGGCGGCCAAAGAGTAGGCAAAATAACCGTAACAGAGTAACGTTAAAAGTAAAATGTGTGACCCAAAAATGTTACTCGAGTCATAATGTGCAAATCCCAATATTCAAAAACTAAATTAAAAATATATTAAAACTATATATTTTTGAAGAAAAAGTGTCACGAAACACAAGCTACATTTATTTAAGGTCGACTTGAATCTTTTGTTGCTGTGAAATTACTCACAGTGGCACAAGTGACTTTTTTTTTTACTCAAGAGTAAATATACTTCATTACAATATTACTCAATACTGAATGTAATAACGACTCTAATAAGTACTGTTTCTTAAAAAGGTTTCTCACGTACTTGTACTTGAATAAATGACAGGTCTCCATGGTAACGCTCAAGGGAGGGGTCAACGCTCCTTTGGCTCAGGTGCAAATGACTTAGTGAAGAACAAAAGCAAACAGAGCATTAATGCTGCATCCGAACCATCAAATGATAGCCTCTAAGTACTAACACTAGCAACTAATCCTTAACCTTTCATGGGGTCAACTGTTAGATCTCTATGCAGTTAGTGAACTAGAGCTTCAGCAGCATTTGTCCAATTCGACCGTCCTTACCCAGGGAAGGGAAGGGACATCACCAACAGCTGTTCTCTTCTTTAAAGTTCAGTGCAGGCCAAACAAAAGCGCATACCGCCACCTACTGTATATTGTCCAACAACAACATAGTGTCCAAATAAAGACATTTAAGGCGGAAAGAGAAACATCCAAATGATCCTTCACATTTCCCTTTATTTTATCTCAACAGCTGTTTCATAAAGCTACAGTATGCAAATTAGCCATGTGGCTTAAGTTTCTACTAAATGAAGCAAAAGCACAAACTGCTTCATTTAGTCCATTTACTGAGGAGGCTCTTTAAAACCATGTGACTGAGCTGTGGTGATGACAACATGTATTTTGTCACTTTTAAAAAGTTTGGCTTGTGCAGAATCTTTTTTTAAATTGTATTATTATTAAATGTGCACCTGTCAATCAACAGTGGTTGCGCATGAATCACTCGAGGGTGGGGGCGAGGGGTGGGGAGATTGGCGCAGTGGCTTATGGGATGGCACATAGCTCCTAATCGCCAGTGAGTTAGCATCAGAGGTCCCTATGCTAAAGTGGCGATGATAGTTAGCATACAGGCCACTTTCCCTAACTCCTTCCTAAGCAACAGCCCATTTCGGACGCATCTTATCATGGCGGACGCTGACGCACATCCGGTTTGGCGCAAGACCTCTTACCAATTAACTGGTTTTGGATGGAGCAGTGGATGTGATACCTATGGTTAGACCTGTGGAGAGGAAAGCACAGCTGATAGGGAGGCAGAGGTGCGCCATAAGCACCCGCTCCTGCTCAAACCATCAAACCGAACACAACGCTTAAAACCCAGACAAAATCCCACCTCAGATATGGGCAAATGTTTTGATGCGACGGCCACATGGGTTTTGAACTTGCCACGAGGACCAGACCAGTCACGGAACCAATTTTAGTGGGTCACAACAAGCCCTTCTCAGAACACATTTGTTTCAATATTTTTCGACTGAAAAAGAACAAAAACTGCAGAATCTGTAAAAACAAATGCTATGAGGCTGTTGTTATTTTAAAATCACGATTTCAGCTGTTAAGGCTTAGGAAAAGTGCATATCTCACATTAGACACAAGTTTTGCAAAAACATAAGATTAAGATTTTGCTAAATTTCTTTAGCTTGACATTTCTTGTTTATAGTTTCACTGACAGGAAGTGACGTAGACAGAGGCAAATAATTTAAAACTGTTGCCATGCCAACCATGTTATGTCAAAGGAAATGAGTAAAACTGCTCTGCCCATCATTTCTTTATTACATTGCTGCTTCACTGAAATAAAATGAAATAATTATCACTTACAACAGATGTGATCCATACGTCATATTTACAAAAAGCATTAAAACATAATGCACTTAAAAGCTTATAAAATACAGTGATTTACTTTATATATTACAAATGAAATGTGTATTTGGGTCACGGCTTGTCCTCCTGGGCGATGGTGGGTCCTGGCGCCCCAGCAGGTGAGACACCACTGGTCTAAACTCATTGAAAGAGCAACAAAGCAGCAGCAGTTGGGCATTATTTTTCTTTATGCCAATCCCCCCCTTTCCGAGCAAAGCACATCGGGCTTGATCATGTTTCGCGGGCCAGATTTAGTTACAAACCAGGACAGTTTGGCATGCGGACGTCAGAGAGTGAAAGACAAACAGGGCGAGGATAAACTCACCCAGTGGAGAAAACAGAACCCTCAGGGAGATCCACAAGGAGATCCAATCCCATGGACGGACCGCTGATAGATGGACCCAGGGCTGAAGGGAGACGGGCTAAAAGCCAGACCTTGCTGGACCTTCAGTTCTTGCCGTCAAATGATTCGTTTTGGTTTTGTCCTGTTCCTTTGCCAATCCCTTCTTTTCATTTTATTAGTTAGTTTTGTTAGTCAGTTAAAATGTATAAAAAAATTCAGTCATTGTTTTAGTGTCATTAACAACTTTTAATAAGACCAAAAAATAAAATAACCAAAACGGCTTGTAAGCATTTTTACTGAACACGTTTGTCAAGAGCACTAAAATTACATAAATCCTGCAATATAATTCATGTTTTTATATATATAAAAATGGGTTTTAGTCACAAAGATTTGCTCAGAGGGGAGCTTGCATATATCAGTTATTGAAGCTAGTTTGAAATGAAAAACAAATGTTGCCTTGTTCTATAGGTTTTTAACCTATAGAACAAGGCAACATTTGTTTTTCATTAAATCAGTCAATCAATTTCTCAATAAATCAGACTAGGAATTTGATACTGAAAATGTTTAAAAATGTGTTAAGTCCAAGACTGGAGAGTTTAGAGTCTGTAGGAGTTACTTAAAGCAGTACTAAGTAACTTGTTTACCTTAATAAATCCTTTCCGTAGTCCCTCTGGGGGTAATACAAGTGTTAATGGGATGATTGGGGGGTCCCTGGTGTCTCTGGCCAGAAAACCATAATACACCATAATTGCAACCAATACACACTAATGGAATCATGAAGAAGCTAACAGGCTAACGGGCAAAGCTAACTGTGGGCTAGCCCCACTTAAACAGTATTTACAGCCAAGTTTGAGTGAAAAAAAAGATCTGCATTGTGTAATTGGATGTACAATATCCCTCTGTCCCTTTGTCTTTTTCTGTCAGCGTTGTATTTACTCTCATGGACAATTAAAGGTCCTATATCATGCAAAATCGACTTTTTGGAGCTTTTAGCCATGTTATGCTATTTCCTTATCAAAAACACCCCAGAGCGGTTTTGGCTTCATTCATGCAGTTCTCAGTAATCCTCCTGAATCCTGCTCTCTGAGCAGCTGCTCCGCCCTCTCCTGGTAAACCACTGAGCTGTTCAGTTGTGTTGTCACAAAGGAACGGAAGTGCTCTACGTCTGTAATGTAATGCCTTACGGCCTGGTTTTAATTTATAAAACAGCTTTTTCATTTTTTGTAGTAAGAGAGAAATAAAGAAAAAAAAAAAGAAAGAAAAAGAACTCATCACAGACTGAGCTCTTTCTACTCTGGACACGCCTGTTCTTTTTCTTACCGAACGATAATGTCACGGATGCGCGTTTGGCTACGAGAGCAACAGGACTATTCAACCTTCCTAAAGAAGAGTGCACTCGCCAGAAGTTGGAATTTCTTTCTGGGATTCAGCGACTATAATTACCAACCTGATGGATGCTTGGTGAACCTTGGCCAGAATCAAAGTGGATTAACTTTTATAACCAACGCATGTCCCATAACCCGATGGGAGGCTGAGCGGTGAGTCAATCAAAACGCGTGTTAGCGTGTGTGTTAGCGTGCGTGTTAGCGTGCGTGTTAGCGCGTGTGTTAGCCATTTATGAAACTGTGTTGCACATGTCAACTCCTTAAACTGCATTATGTGAAGTAACTTCACTTTTTGCAGCGATATTCATATTTATAATACTGCAAATGTGGAATAAGCGGAGAGAGGGGCGGAGTTAACTGAATTGAAGCGTCTTGTCTTCCGGGTAGGGAAAATACCCCCAGAAAATACTTATATTTCTCTCAAAAAATAGTACTCCATAGTGATAGAGGTACAATATATCATATAAATGCCTATACTTTACTTTGGAATGGCTAAAATAGCATGATACAGGTCCTTTAATGAGTAAAAAAAACCAACATGCGACGATGCTTATGGCCTCTAGTTACTTAATACTGCTTTAAGTGGAGGTGTTGTTGCAAGACCCCTCCTGGAACCGCCACCTTAACCTGGTGGAGGGGTTCGAGCCTGAATGATCCTGGGAGCTCTGTTGTCGGGGGCTTGGTGCCCCTGGTAGGGTCTCCCATGGCAAACAGGTCTTAGGTGACGGGTCAGACAAAGAACGGTTCAGAGAGACCAACAGGCCCGGTTAGAACCATGAGGCTGTCCTTCTGTGGTCCCACCACCTGCAGGAGGAGCCATAGGGGCTGGTGCAGCTCCAACAGCTGCCCCCACGACCCGGCAACGGACAAGTGGAAGAAAATGGATGGTTGTTGCAAGAGTGTTACATTATCATCTGTTCCCATATATGAAACAACATAAAAACATACTTTCTTTAGACTAAAATCCCAGCACCTGTCCCACATTTTAGACCAGGATTCAGTCGCCGAGGCCTCCATATTGGAGCATCGAAGAAACTTACACGGCACAACATTCCACAGCACAAGTTTATTATTATCACGATGCCTTTAATGTACACATAAAACCGTTATGATTTACAAGCATGCAGAGGACCACGACGGAAATAAAACATCTCTATCCTTAAGCCTCTCGCGCTAAAATAGAACTTTACATTTTCAAATATACAACACGAAAAGCATCACTGCACTGCTACGCACAACACGGCCTTATTTGCGGTACAGTGTCGGGAATGTTACAGCGCAAAACTCAAGTCATCACAGAGTGTAAACAGAGTCACCAGCGGCAGTTCAAGAGTCCACCTCACGCGTGTTCGCTCCGAGTCCAGCCAGATCAAGCGCCACATCACCTCTTTTGTATACATTGTGAAGGAATAAATCAAAGGCAAAATAAAAAACAAGCAAGTAAATCAGTGAAAAGTCTACATAGCATAAATAATAATCCCACCCACCCCATAAATAGATCGAAGCAATACACATCTGAAACACGGGAAAAGCTGTGGACGAATCGCGGGTGAAAACATGACCAAATTGTACACAAGGGTAAAGCATTGTAAGAGGGGAAGAAAAAAAAAACTTCCTTTGTGGCAGGAGTTTAAAGCTAACCCCCTAAAGCTGTAAAGAAAGGGCAGCAGGCTCCAGAAGCTCCTCGCTCTAAAGGACTTCCCATCCAACTTTTGCCTCTTTAAACAGGTGAATAGGGAAAAATTATTGAAATTCATAGATATCCATTTGAAACTTTGGCTGTAGATTACTAATAGAAATAGGAGAAAAAAAATGTACTGCAAATTCTCAGTCATTTTATGCATAAGTCTTACGAGCGACAAAAACATAATTAAATAAGCATCGCAAAGGGTGAGTTTACTCAGCGTCTCGTCTTAAGCTGGCTCCAAAAACCCCAGACAAATTGCTAGCATGAACGGGCATCAGTTAGCCCGCGCTGAACGCTATGGGGAAGCTCACCCCGATTTAGTCCACTCTTAATGTAGCTATTTATTCATTTTTAGGGGCTTTATTTCACAAACTCGTATAGGCATCATTGGAGCGAACACCCATGCAGTGGAATCCCCCCAGCCAAGTCACAAACACACAAAGAAGAGGAGGAGGAGGCAAATGAAATACTGTACAGAGGAGCGTGAGATCAAGTCCAACTGTGTGGATGAACCAGAGGAAAGCCATCGACATTACATTTTGACCAGATATTGATATTAATGCGTATTTATATAATTAGTGGGGAAAAGCATCGGAGGTGCTGCGTTGGCCACAGGAGGATGCCTAAACTTCAGAATCCTCTATATTTACACACTCAGCCCAAAACATCCGAAGTGTGCGTGACTTGACTCCAATTTAGTTCCAGTTTAGTCTGGTTTTGGTCCTGTGTTGACACAATTTGACAAAAAAAAAAAATGCTTTAATGTTTGTGTGTAAAACAATTTAGGAGGTGCCCTGATCCAGCTTTTTTGAGTATTTTCCGATATTAACCGATACCACGAGACTTTCTTAAAGCAGTACTAAGTAACTCTTGCCCCTAGAGGCCATAAGCGCAACTGCAGGTGTCTTAGCAAGTTACACATTTTTAACTTATTAAATGTCTTGGAGAGTAAATACTACACTGACAGAAAAGGTGAAGGGAGAGAGGGGTGTTGTACATCCAGTTATACAATGGAAATTTTTTTCCCACTCAAACTTGGCTGTAAATACTGTTTAAAGTGGCGCTAGCCCGCAGTTAGCTTTGCCCGTTAGCCTGTTAGCTTCTTCTCCGTGATTCTATTAGTGTGTATTGGTTGCTCCGCCCCGGTGGCAGTCAAGTTGCAAGCATGGTTTTCTGGCCAGAGACACCAGGGGAGATGAAAGACCCTCCAATCATCCCATTAACACTTGTATTACCCCCAGAGGGACAACGGAAAGGATTTATTAAGGTAAACACGTTACTTAGTACTGCTTTAAAAATGTCTTTCTCCGAGTGAAAAAGTGAAGCGATTTTAAGATCAATAAAGTCTCATCTTTTCTTGTCATTATGTCACAGATCAATTATATCTATTAATACGCTAAATGAAAAACATTTATCAAGGATCACTGGACTTTTCTACACTAAATATCCTTGGGTACATGACAGGCTTTAGGCTACATTAATGTAAACAACGCACATAAAGTGTCTGATCATTACAACTTGTGCATAATCAGTGATTCTTTAACAGCATTTGATAAACTAAATTACAAACACTTGTCCGCTCCAGCAGTGGCCGATCTTATCTGATTAGCCTACATTAGGTTTTTCTATCATAGTTTCTGTCCCAGCCTTGATTAGTTCCCACTAGGATTAGCATGCTGTCGCTAGCTTTAGCATACTGTTGCTAGAAGCGACATTTTGCGCGCTGATCAAAAATACATACAGTCCACAGAGGTTAAAACAAACGGTTGAATTCTCCAGGTTCTGCCCTTCGAAATGCCCATATTCACTTAGATTTAGTCGGTGAAAGTTGTGTTATTAAAGCGGTGAGAGCCAAAACAAGTATCGGGTTCAGTATCGGATGCCTGATATCATATTTTTTCTCCAGTATCAGCTCCGATATCTGGTACCAGTATCAGATAGGTGCATCCCTAAAAACAAATGCGGTGTAGAAAGGTTTAGTGAAATATAAATAACATTATCGCTCTCAGAAATCTCAAAACATTGAATATCGTAGTAATAATATATGGACATTGATGGTGTGCCTTCTTCACTGGGTTGTTACCAACATCAAGTAAAAATATCCATAGCATCTTTGGGAACATGTTAAACAGAAACATTCCAAAGCGTCCAATATGATTCTCTGCCACCGTTTGAAGTGTGGACAGGGGCACGGGGCCGCTCACACCATGAAGCGGTGTTCCTTGCCATCGTGGGCCATGAGGATGACGTTCCGGTTGGACGTCCAGATGAGGCGGGCCAGTTTGAGGTGGTTCTGGGAGCCGGGGGAGGCGGGCTGTACGGGGGGAACCTGGTACGTCTTGATGCAGCGCAACTGAGGCGCCGAGTTCAGCATGCCGATGCTGCCCAGCAGACTGGTGTTCATCTGAGGAGGAGAGGCAACACGGGTCACACAGGTCACGGGGAAATCATACGCTTTTTCAAACCGGTCCATTCTCAGGGTTTCCGCGAGGCGTTATAAGCAGTAATTAAAGAGGGGTATTATGCTTTTGATGGGGACTGTAGTCTAGCTCTACTGTTATATGTTTGTGAAGGCTCTCAGTCAGCACAGTGGGTGAGGCGTACAATACCTGCCAGAAGGAGATATGGCTGTCTGCGTTGGAGTAGGTGGCCAGGTAGCGGCCGTCCGGAGCGAAGGACACGGCTGTGATGGGCCCTTTGTGTCCGTGAATGTTCTGCAACGACAAGAACAGCACATGAACAGGACTCGTACAGTCTCATACAAGTCCTTTGAAAAAGTCTTTGAAAGATAACGTCAAGTCCAAGGTAACAGGTAAGAAACATTTGCCAAGTTGAATCCAGATAGGGACCGTCTGATATTCTGAAAATAGCGAGAGAAACAGGGCTGTAAACTGTCTCTGACTCCAGGGACCGTCAGGCAATAACGTGCAGCAGCTGCAGTGTGAAGGCACAGAGCTCCGATTCAATTAAGAGCAGGCTCCGCTCGTGAACCAGGGACAAAAACTCAGCCTCGTGGTAACAGCTGTGCAGCCAGAAACACTCCACACCTCCGCTTTATTTGATGTGAATTCACAGCGTTAACCACATACAGACGCGACTCTTTCTCTCAGTCGGAGCAGGAGCTGACCTCAGACCGCCCATACTGAGCTAATTCAACTTTATGGGGCTTTAGAGGTTCCTGTGAAGAGATGTTTTGTTCGTGCTTCAGAGCAAGAAGGGTTCGATTCCCACCTCTCCCCGTGTCTGCGTAAGTTTCCTCCAGGTACTTTCAGTTTCTACTAAAACCATGTACAATATGCCATGATGAATGAGTATGTGATTTTAGAGGCCGAGTGGACGATGCACTGCCCTAAACGAATTAATGAAATAAATAAAATACACTTTTTGTTGAGTTTCAATTGATTCCTTATGCATTTCTAAAACCCCCTTTTCACAACTACTGTGGAGCAAAGTAGAGCTTTACTGAGACAGTAACGGAAGCCAACGCAATGTTGTCAAATTACAGGCATCCTGTAGGAAGGTATTTTTTAAAGGAGCTATATCATGCAAAATCGACTTTTTGGAGCTTTTAACCATGTTGTTATGCTATTTCCTTATCAAAAACACCCCCAGAGCGGTTTTTGGCTTCATTCACGCAGTTCTAAGTAATCCTCCTGAATCCTGCTCTCTGAGCAGCTGCTCCGATAATGTCACGGATGCGCGTTTGGCTACGAGAGGAACAGGACTATTCAACCTTCCTAAAGAAGAGTGCACTCGCCAGAAGTTGGAATTTCTTTCTGGGATTCAGCGACTATATCAACCAACCTGATGGATGCTTGGTGAACCTTGGCCAGAATCAAAGTGGATTAACTTTTATAACCAACGCGATCCCATAACCCGATGGGGAGGCCAGACTGAGCGGTGAGTCAATCAAAACGCGTGTTAGCGTGCGTGTTAGCCATTTATGAAACTGTGTTGAACATGTCAACTCCTTATAACTGCATTATGTGAAGTAACTTCACTTTTTGCAGCGATATTTATATTTATAATACTGCAAATGTGGAAAGAGCGGAGAGGGGTGGAGTTATCAAAAATGAGTCCTCCATAGTGATAGAGGTACAATATATCATATAAATGCCTATACTTTACTTTGGAATGGCTAAAATAGCATGATACAGATCCTTTAATGTTTAAGTTAGTGACAGACGAGATATAGGGAAAGTTCCATAGAATAATTCCAATAAACATCACAAAAAAATGACAAAATAATGAAAACTGGGAACATGTTTTCTCAAAATCTTAAATATAATTGTGTTAACTATGTTTTAAGTCTTTAGGTTACAAAAACAAACAAATCGTCCTGTAACCTGTAGATAAACAGTGCCATGAAGTAGTGTGAGCGAAAACGCAGAGAACTATCATAATTAGGGCTGGGCGATTTTTGAAAATAACTGTAAACCTGTCAATTATAAAGTCCCATGAGGATTACTGAGATTGACCAAAGTAGAGATTGTGATTTTGATTAATTGCCCAGTCCTAATCATAATCCTCACCAGGTGCATAAAGAACTTCCTTTATAATTCTGAAAAGACGGGCACAAGCTCAAAGCCACAGCATACCTGACATTTGCCCGTGCGGACGTCGTACAGCGCCACAGAGCCCTGCCGTGCGCCCACAGCGATGCGGTGGCTGCGGTCACAGTAGCCCACCATGTAGAACCTGTGACACAGAGGAAAGCTTCAATGAGCGCTGTTCACTACGGAACTATCATGCTACTCTATCTAACTTTGTGAACGATAAAAACAAAGCAAAGCAATGGCCCATTTCGGAAGCCCCGTCCCCTTAGCAACCGTTAGCTAGCTCCGTGAAGAAGCAGAGTGTCAAAACGGGGGAGAAGTGCGCGTTGGTGACACGTTTTGGTGCAATGTCCTCCAGATTGAGGCCAAATGAGTTGCAATGTGCAGTGGAGGAATATATTCAGTGCTTAATTTGTAAATTAGTAGTTTCAGGAACACTTTTGGTCTTATGTGATGGATTCGGGGAACAGGCCAAAACATTTGCCGGAACACTCTCATTAAACACCATTATATCAGATCAAATCTTTGCCGGATCCTCCTAAATGTTCCTGGATCCTTTACCCTGAAAAACTGATACGGGGGATCAAATTAAAGCAGTACTAAGTAACGTGTTTACCTTAATAAATCCTTTCCGTAGTCCCTCTGGGGGTAATACAAGTGTTAATGGGATGATTGGAGGGTCTTTCACTCCCCCTGGTGTCTCTGGCCAGAAAACCATGCTTGCAACTTGACTGCCACCGGGCGGAGCAACCAATACACACTAATAGAATCATGGAGAAGAAGCTAACAGGCTAACGGGCAAAGCTAACTGCGGGCTAGCGCCACTTTAAACTGTATTTACAGCCATGTTTGAGTGAAAAAAAATATTCCCATTATATAACTGGATGTACAACACCCCTCTCTCCCTTCACCTTTTCTGTCAGCGTAGTATTTACTCTCCAAGACATTTAATAAGTTAAAAAATCGTAACTTGCTAAGACACCTGCAGTTGCGCTTATGGCCTCTAGGGGCAAGAGTTACTTAGTACTGCTTTAAAGAGTACCTAAGCGGGCGTGCCAAAGCCTTTCCCCACCCACAAACAAAAGTCAAAAATTGCCGTGAAAGAGGCGGTCTCTGGAGATTGGGGGTGACATGCGGGGGGTGAGTGTGTGGGCCTTTGCATTGGCACAATCACAGCAGACTGATTACGTGGGAGGGACTTGGTTATAAACCACAGGTACAGGGCAGGACAATGGGCAGCACCTGATGACGATGTGTGGAGCTGGTGCGGCTTATGACGTTTTGTGGAGGCCGTGGACACGTCTCCAGCCAATCAGGAAATTCTAATTTAGTAGCAGAGTTTACCCTGAAGGGGGCGCAACCCATTCGTTTTCAGGCCAAAGTTAGGATTTAACACATGTTTGCGCTATAATGTCAGAATAATGTCAGGGACCAGTAGACAACACTATGAGACACCCATTGAGACAGTTTATCAGTAAAAAACTTGATTTGGTGTTTAGTTACTCTTTAAGCACTGAATATATTCAAATTATGCAACAAAGGGGACACCTACAACTATCGAGGCTAAAGCACCGACCCGCCTCATGTGAAATGGGAATAAAAATTCACCACTTGCTCTTCAGGGTAAATTCCCTTCTTTTGTTAATCTAATAATGAAAAATATGAGCATTATTGTTAGATTAGCTAGCTTGCTAAACCTACAGGGGCTAAGCAGCTCACAGACCCTGCTACAGACTGCAGTGGCTTTGTCTCCCCCGTGGCTGTGCTTCTTTATTCTGTGAGGTAACATGTTAGTCATGATTCTCCAACCACGATGTCCCGTGTGCTATCAGCAGCTACTCACTGCTGAAATATCAAGGCTCCTCTAAGACCAACTAAATGCTTCCTGTAGCACTTATAAAGTAAACTTGCCAGATATTCCAGCAACAGAAATCGCTTTTTTGTGACGATGTCCAGTAACAACAGCTCATGAAACTCTTGGCAAACGACAAGACGGATGGTAAACGAGTAAACCAGGCACCATTTCTGCTTTTTTTTTAAAACATTGAATGGGGAAAAACACTCTTACTACTTTCTATGGTAGGAGAGCCGGAGAACATCAGGTAGCAACAGCTGCTATGAGGTATGATTGGACAAACCTGTTGTCACTGCGGTTTATCCTGGCGGCAGTGACAACCACTAAAACTAAAATACTCATTCGTTTCTGGTCGTTCCGTCACCATAACACAATGTTAAGTTTGATATACGAGCAGGAAAACATCACGATAAATGTTCTTTAAAAAAATAGCATTGCTTACTCTTTTACAACATTAATTCATCTACAATATAAAAACAAACATGGTCTGAAGCACATTCACTTCTTTTGTCTCACTCCTCTGCTTAATATAATGTTTGCAAAAGTTTACAACATAAAATGCATAGATTTGTGGCATTAAAAGTGTCTTGGTATTAAAAAGCCTTAAGTTTAAGTTACGTATAAAGCCTGCACGTACCTGGTGATGGCGGGGAAGCACTCCTGCAGACCCTTCTTCTTCACCAGACCTCCTTCGATACAGTACATGATGATGTCCATGACCTGAGCAGCACAGAGGACAAGCGCGTTTAGAGGAGCGTCCTGTCTGATGCCTGACTCTTGTCTATCTAGTTAAAGGGATACTTCGGGATTTTTGACATTGGGCCTCATTTCCTAGTTATCCAGAGTGTTGTTGATGTCTGGAGATATTTTTTCTTAAATTCATGCAGGTCTTATATTTGAAGAGTCTAGTGGTGCTAGGCTAGGGCAAGGCTAAAGCATTTCTATGGTATCAGTTAGCCTGCATTAAAAACAGTCTGACCCACTCCACAGTGCACCTGAGGTAAATCACTTATAACACCAGACTAACCATATAAATGTCTGTGTTAATAGAATAATGTTTGAAATATAACTGACCTTGTATCACATGAATTACCACATTTTGAGGGACTATTTTCTCGCAGATCACTCCGCCGCTGCGTTAGCTTACAGCCACGAAGCTGATGCTGCTCAAATATAAGTTATTTTAAATGAAAAATGGTTAAAATTATTCTATTAACACAGACATTTATATGGTTAGTCTGGTGTTATAAGTGATTTACCTCAGGTGCACTGTGGAGTGGGTCAGACTGTTTTTAATGCAGGCTAGACTTTACCATAGAAATGCTTTAGCCTTGCTCTAGCCTAGCGCCACTAGACTCTTCAAATATAAGAACTGCATGAATTTAAGAAAAAAATATCTCAAGACATCAACAACACTCTGGATAACTAGGAAATGAGACCCTATGTCAAGTATCCCTTTAACATTGCTGGTGTGTGTTAATGAACTTCATGAACGGATTTCTAATTTCTAGTTGGATGATATAATACCTTAAGAAAATAATGTTCATAGTTTGAGTGAAGTGAAAACTTTATGAAAAAAAGTTGAAATAGAGTTGACATTTAAACCGCGCTCTATCCAATATTTTATTATTAACGTTCAAAAATAAACCAATAAATAAATAAACCAATAAAATCTGCCCCTTGGCCAAATGTGAGATGAGAGTTGAGCTGACCTCCACCAGCAGGTCCACCACGTCTCCGGGCATCTTCTCGATCAGGATGTCCAGCACGCGGAGGATCTCGGTCTTGGCGCGGGCCAGAGTGCTGGTGTGCACGTTCTGCTGGGACTGGGAGTTGGCCTGTGCCGCGTTGAACCGATGCACCTGTAACAAGCGCATTTCACTTAAGGCGCGATGCACTGCCTGAAGCACCGTTTACTCAGATTAGACGCTTATCATACATTCTTGTGAAAAGAAACGCAATTACAAAATCATCATCATCCTAACATACGTGTAACTCACTGTAGTCCACATACACATACACATTTTTGCAAACACAGCCTAAAACTAAAAACAAACAAAAAAAAGAGCAAGAGTTCAGTTTTAGTCATGGTTTTTCCAAATTTAGTTCCATTTTAGCCATGTTTTAGGTGTGTATTTTTAAGTCAGATTCCAAAACTAAAAAGTCTCTCTCTTAGGATTCCAAAATTAGAAGAAAAAGTCTGCAACATAAAATATAAAAACTTAACAAACTTGAGACCAAATTTCTTTGCGATGTTTCTCCACTTCTCTGAGGCCTAGGAAGTTGTGAGAGGGCTCATTTTAAAACTCTGACTGAGCTCTTTCCATCCAAATATCACCATCACTTTCGGTTCCGTCTTATATCTGCATTAAATTGGCCGATAGCCGATAAAATAATACTCAAATATCGGCCCGATATATCAGTCAACCTCTAGTTTGTATGTGCCTGAAATAATTAAAAAGCAACAAATAAATGTCATTCAATTCATTCACACACATAAAATATAATTTCCATTTTTTTTACTTTTTCATGAGCCTGCTGTATTACTGTAGTACTGTGAATGTGCTGCTGTCAGCCGACGTCAGCAGCGCTAGGACCTCATGACCCGCAACAAATATCAAACATGTCAGAGAAGCTTGCGACCGTGAAATCTTCAGTTGCCGTGAGCAGCTAATCTAATCGTAACCCCCAGTACACAGCACATCATTCACGGTGAAGCTGAATTTCGTCCACACTTAAAGTGGACATATCATGCATATGGGGCTTAAAGAGGGGTATTATGCTTTTTTCAATCACATAGCATCAGTCTATAGCATACTACAATGATGACGTAACCTTCTGTTGGTCTGTATATGCAGTATATTAAAATAACTGCCTTTAATAAAATTGCTCTCTCAAAATGGCTGTACTGAACGTCTTGAAATAGGCCTCTGTCTCTTTAAGAAGCTTTCCGACACGCCCCTTCAGCACACTGCTGTGGCATTTAAACAACACTACTGTGCGAGGAGGGGGCTCTGCTGAGCTGAGGAGCAGTGGTTGGTGGCTTGGCTGGTGATGAAAGGTCCAGAGGCGTCTCCAGGAGGTGGGGGCGTTCCTAGGAGGACTGAGGCATAGCTACACCTAAAATGGCTGCCGTCTAAGTTTTACTGATTACTCAAAATATGTGAATGAGCCAAGGCAACACTCCAGGCATGTGTTTAATGAGGGAATGACATAATAACATGATATAAAGTATTATCAAAAGTGCTTGAATGGAGTGAAATACTACTCCCAGTATGCATGTACTGAGGCGTCTTACCTCTCGAGCGATGGTGGTGATGAAGGCAGGCGGGCGGGCAGTCGCAATCAGGGACAGAGCATGACGAGCGGAACGGGCCGAGTCCGCCGGAGGGTTCAGAGGAAGACCCATCGTCACACTGAGGAGGACAGAGAGACGGTTGAGGGTCACTCAGATGCTGGAGCAGAGACCTAATGTGGATTGGCCCTTCGTGTTAGATCCCAAAGCGCCCAAAGCCCATGGACATATAAATTAGTGCGGCTATATGGTTACATGACAAAGGGAAAGTCGAATCTCTCACCTACTCAGACTAGAACAGGATCCCCCAAACCCTTGCATACCCGACAGATTCGATTGGGGGGGCGCGATCCGACTGATATTGTTCAACAAAGCCGGGCACTACTATTGCAACGAGGATGAGAGCTAACTTTTGTGGTTGCATCAGCGCGGAGAACGTGTGTTGGGCCATGAGACACTGCTAAGATTGGCTCCGATCGATCACATGAAAACAAAAAAATAGGCACCAATAAAACCAATAAAACCTGCTACATATGAAGCGGCCTTTTAAGTGGAGCTTGTTGAATTTATAGTTTATTACTCAATTCTGCCGTAGCCTTTAGTTGCACAGTGTCATATAACGTTCGCCGAGTGCTAATCGGCCTCTTTATTTGTGTTTTAGATGGATTTGAGCACAATCACTGGGGGAAACCCTGCCGTGAACTGTGGGTGTATAGTTAAAGATCTGTAGGACGTCACAGTTAACACCTAAACAGCAGTTTGGTCTGAAAGCACCTTGGGCTAAACAGGGCTAACTGGGCTAGCTCTTTGCTAAAAACAACTTAGCAGCCAAAGGTGAACGGGAAAGGGTGCAAATAGCCATTAACCCCTGCTGGCTGGGAGTTGCGCCGCTCCCCTGCTGCTGCCAAAGGACATTCGGGTCGGTGTCCTGTGACTGAGACGAGACTGGTTTGACCGATTTTGGAGAAAAACGGACAGAAGTTAAATCTTTAGCCACGAACTCAATGTGTGTGAGCTGGTGTGAGCCCATGTGCTCCTCCGATGATGCAGAACCACTCCTTTCTCTCTCTCTTAGCCAGAGATAGCCTATTTTACATAGAAAATAGCAACGCAAAAACACTGAAGGCATTTTTTCACCTCGCGGGAAGACGTAAAATTGTACAATGTGAAGTGCAGTGTTTCAGAGTCATGCGTATTCCGGGACAAGCGGGGGAGCGGGTGGGTTGTGGGACTAACTTGGCAAGCTGCTTCTCTGCATCAGCGCACAGCTCCAGCAGCCCCATGAGCACGGCGGACACGTCCATGTAGGGCTCCCACACGGTGAAGCCGCGCCCGATCAGGTCGATGGCCGTGCGGCGGATGGTGCTGTGGGCGGGCAGTTTGGGGCTGGGGGTCTGCAGCAGGAGGAACGTCAGGGCTTTACCTGGGAGGGCACAGGGCGCAGTCAGGAAGCGCACAACATGAAACAATACACAAAAGCACTGGCTTTCCATGGGTGTGCACTTACAAGTATGTCGGGCCAGAGAGTAGTTGGAGCCTCCGCTGGTCAGTCCGAAGCCGTCAGGAGCCTGACCCCCAGTGCGTGCCCTGGCCCCTTTAGAGGGCTCGATCTCTGCGCCAAACTCGGCCCCGATGACCCCCAACAGGACGATGGCTGTAGCCTGTTTACGACGCTCCTCATACGAGTTACAGATCTTCTTGGCGCTTGGAGGGAGGTTAGAGAGACAGCCTGGAAGACATGAAACACCATGAGGCCTCTTCCAAATGTTCATATGGATTAATCAATATCAGGAAATTAACACCATTTACAATATTAACGCACTTTACTTTAGTGGCTACAGAAAAAACAATCCCAGCGTTATTCAGAAGCAACTGTCCAACTTCTCTCACCTCTGTTACCTAGGAGTCTTAACTGTGCCGTTACCTGCTGAGATGTCGTCGTCCACCACGTCCATTTCCTCCTCCGGGACCTTGGTTTCCACAGGCAGAGCCTCTGGAGGGGGCGGGGCGGGGACGGGTTGGTCTGTGCTGGCTCCAGCTGCTCTCAGAAAACAGAAGCCAGTGAAGAAGCAACACGGTTAGTCCTCTTTTTCTGAGTCAGGTCCAGCGTTTGTGATTGATTGAACTTCATAATTTTCATAGGACGGGACTCACGTGAGCTGACGGTGTCGACATACTGGGGCAGGTATGGCGCCCACAGGTCGATGGTGTCCTTGCGCCCGGACACTCCGATCCTACGCAGCTCGGCCAGGAGCAGGGCCTGGGCCGCCTCCCGCACCTGCAGCACAGCACCAAGTCTTAATGCAACACATCCTGCTTTTGAAAACTGATTTAAAACACTTGAACATTGGATTGATTGGTAGAGCACTGCCTGACCAAAAAAAGTGACAGCACATTCGCCATGATGTTTCAATAAGCTTCTGCAGTGTCAAAAGTTCCAGTGCTGCATTAATTTTTCATGAAGATTTTGTACTGATGACGGGAGAGTGTGACCAGTGCACAAAGCCTTCTCCAGCACATCACAAAGATCCTCAATGGGGCTAAGATCTGGCCCCATGAATTGTCCTCTTGGAATATGCCCGTGCCACCAGGGAGGAAGAAATCCATGGGTGGAATAACCTGGTCATTCAGGATGTTCATGTCTGATCTTATTCTTTGGGCGCATGTTGCTGAACCTAGACCTGACCAACTGCAGCAACCCCAGATCAGAACAGGTAGCCAATTTGTTTTGATCAGGAAGTGCATAATATTATACAGCTTTTTTTCTTTTTCTTTTTCTAGCCTCTAAGCCTTTAACCACTTTCTATAGTAGTAGAGCTTTAAATATCGTGGACTGGACTGGGCTGATTAAGTTAAGGATGTTACACTTCTATCTCCAGAAGCTTCTTCTTGCTCTTGTAGTCTATAGACCCTTTAATTGTTTGTAAACATTCCGACCTTAGCTGGAGGCGGGAAGCTCGATTCCTATCTATTTCCATTGTAGCTGTTGTCATAGTAACGATAAACAAATGTCTAACGGTTTTTGGAAATATCAAATAAACCTTATTTTATCGTCTCAAATGTCATTCCTCTTGTTCTTGCACCTTAAGCCACAACAGGACCACATTTTTCAGTTGTAGTTTTACACTTTAAATCGCTAGTTTTAGTTTAATCTTATTTCTCTTGATCACTTCCTGCCTCCAGCTGATGTCACTGATGATGTCAGCAGTTAAAGGGTCAATATGGAAGACTTTCTTCTCCCTTACAAAGCCATAAATAGTATAGCTCCAATCCATCACTAAGACAGTGCCATATCAGCCAAACAGAGCACTTCGTTTTCAAAATCCACGGCTTCTAGTGACCAATGGCCGCTGGCTGCTCTGCTTTGTGACCGCAACACTGGAGGCCGCCATTGCTCCTCCATTGCTGTAGTACCTCCATATCATCGCTAGGCCCCATTTAAAAGCATTGGACTTTAGACACGTTAAAAACAACTTTAATGCCTGGTTTCAATTTTTTCAACACTTACTATGGCTACATATTCCTCCTGAGATAACGCTGGGTTAGTCACAAAAATAGAAACCAGGCTGGTTTTCGAAATATTTTTTTTTTAAATCTCCTACTTAACGGAGGTCGGACTGTTAGCATTGGAGCTGCGCGAGCTACACGTCACGCAAGGGCCGAGTCTACAGTGAAGATCCCGCCCTTTTGCCCTTATTAGGAACATGCTTCGTCAGAGCTGGGGAGGAGGAGTCTGTAAATCCGCCATGATTTCCCCCTCGAACGTGGTCATTATGGTAAACGGGGAGGAGTGAGGAGGAGCTGTCTATTCTTTTTAACAGTCTATGCTAGTGACTCCTCCAGTCTTTAAAAGCACAGTAGGAAGTAGAGCCTTTAGCTACCAAGCTTCAGTTTTATGGAAACAACTTCCAGCTCATGTAAACGAAGCAGACACAGTCCCTACAAGACAAGGCTCAAAACGTTCCGCTTTGAAATGTTCATGTCAGCTATGTACCGCTCTAACCCAAAGCCTTCACTCTTCGGCTCGCTGTCCTGTAGGTCCAGCGAGGACTTGATGCTAGCTCCTCAGTCTTCAGCCTGTCCCGCAGACGGACTCACATCAGCCCTGGGTTTATCTATAGCCTGGCTGTCCATGGGAGTTCTGTGGTTCTCCTTAAGAAATCTCTTTTCTCCCACTGGGGTTTTGAGTTTTTCCTTTGACATGAAGAAGAGTAAAGATGTGGGGAGGCACAAGGCAACGGTCCACCTGCTGCACGACATTGCATTTATCTGTTACCGAGTACCGTGTGCGTGAAAGCGAGCGATGCCACAGCCAATACCTCGAGACAACGGTCCTGCCAGCGCCGCGCCAGCATCTCCAGCAGGGGGGGGCGGTACTTGTCCAGCCCCAGAAGGTCAGGGAGCATCACGCAGTGCATGGCGGCGAGCTGGCTCCAACCTTCAACACAGAACAGTGTGGATACAGGGAATGCAAGACCTCATTGACAGACGTAATGTTAGTAAGCCTCACTTTTGTGAAGATGATGTCATTATTTTACAGCTAATGCTATTCTAAGGGAAGCAAGTCCAATTTAATGCTTTTTGATGACATTTAAGGCCTTATTTTTGGCACTACCACTACTTAGTTGACGTGAAAGCTATGGGTGTCATGTTTTCATTGTTTATGCCGCTCTCTGTGTGCATGTTGCATCCTTGGACTGTGTTTGAGCGATACAAAGGCCAGCGATGGGGAAATAACAAGGAACCAAGACTGCTGCTGACACAGAGGAGTAGAAGACGCAAAGCAAAATGAAGCACAGCTGAGCCCGACATATGTCTGAAACGGGAGGAAGAGCAGTGTAGCGTTATCTCCTTTTCATAATGATACACGAGACGCTGCATGCGGATAGGGGAAACATTTAGAGATATCAATTTGACCATATAGCTGTAGATTACAGACGTACATAAGAGGAAAAAATATTGCAAATGTTCTTTTCATAAATGTTTTCAGATAAAAAATAAGGTACTGTAAGCATAAAAACTCCCAATTTTTGACATCCAAATATAAATAATGGACTAAAGAGTATTAAATTAGTAGTTCTATTTTGTTGATATATTCGTTATAAATATTTGTTTAGAAAGGATTTTGTATATTTCTGATTTTGCGCACACTTGAATAGAAGCCCCACCAATTAAATTCATAAAGAAAAAACATTTGTACATCAGTGACTGGAAGTACTGGACTTTTCTCTTTGTGCGCAGTCAAATATTTCAAGAGAACGGCGGCCTACAGGTACATTTACTTTTATAAAAGAAGTTTATAAATTTGATTATATTATTTTTTCATTTTATTTATTTTTTTAAGTGGGGAGGGGGATTGCAAAAGTTCAATCTTGCCCTGGGCACCAAATTGGCTGTGGCTGGGCCTGGTGGGGTACGTACGAAAGAAACCACATGAGGTCTTCGTCATCTCCACGAGCACAACTTTATGTTTGGATTTGGAGCCGTTACTGCGTCTTTCTCATGTCAGAGTTCTTTCATTATATGGATGACGACGTGGTTGTTGCGGTGATTTCCTGATGAAATCCAAAGCACAGGTTGTTAGAACAGCATAAAATGAACATCATAAAAGGGGGAGTTTGACGTAATGTTAAAGTAGAAAACTAACCAAAAATCTCACATTTGAACACTGCGTGTTTTCACCTGTGATGTCTCGCCCTAAATGCAAATCTCAGGCGAGTAAACAGCCTTGTCAAGCGGCGAAGCCAAACAGAGGGTACGGATTGACTCTGTCTTTATATAGGGTGACGAAACTGCAGACAGCACAGAACAAGGCTGCCAGGCTGGCTCTGGGCTGCCCACTCGTGTGGGGACAGAGCTCAGCTGAGCATCATGCCCGTCTCTCATGGCTCAGAGTAGAAGATAGACTCAAATGTCATTTAAAGAGTAACTAAACACCAAATCAAGTTTTTTACTGATAAACTGTCTCAATGGGTGTCTCTTAGTGTTGTCTACTGGTCCCTGACATTATTCTGACATTATAGCGCAAACATGTGTTAAATCCTAACTTTGGCCTGAAAACGAATGGGTTGCGCCCCCTTCAGGGTAAACTCTGCTACTAAATTAGAATTTCCTGATTGGCTGGAGACGTGTCCACGGCCTCCACAGAACGTCATAAGCCGCACCAGCTCCACACATCGTCACCAGGTGCTGCCCATTGTCCTGCCCCTGTACCTGTGGTATATATAAGTCCCTCCCACGTAATCAGTCTGCTGTGATTGTGCCAATGCAAAGGCCCACACACTCACCCCCCGCATGTCACCCCCAAACTTCAGACACCGCCTCCTTCGTGGCAATTTTTGACTTTTGTTTGTGGGTGGGGAAAGGCTTTGGCACGCCCGTTTAGGTACTCTTTAATGACTTTCTTCAGAAATATATGCTATAGTCAAAAACCTACTCATTTGTACAACCTTTTACATTATGCGAGAGATCTGCACAACTATCCAACCAGACAAGCGGCTCAGGGTCATTTGACCCGCCCCAAACCCAGAACAGAAGCAGTGCGTAGGTCGGTCATATTCAGAGCTGTGACTTTATGGAACAAACTGCCATCAGCTGTTAAACAGGCTGAAACAAAGCTCTCTTTTAAAAGACTATTGAAAAGACATTTTCTGATGGAAGCCTAAGTCTGTGTGTATGTCTATATCTATATATACAGTATATTTAGATTTCTTTATATGTATGTGTGCATATGTGTATAACTGAGGAGAGGTTTGTATGTGAAGTGTTTTTTCAATTTAACTGCATGATGTGAATATTGTAATTGCTTGAACCGGACCCCAGGAAGAGTAGCTGTCCATTTGGAGACAGCTAATGGGGATCCAAATAAATAAACAAATAGGGTACACCAGCTTTAATATCACTTCATCCGAATCGCTAAATCACACACTGTTAAGGGGAATCTTTGTCAGTCGAGGAGAGAAAATGCAAACGTGCACACAGAGCAAAGCCGTGGAGGGCCAGGCCAAGGTCGTGTGAACAACACGGCACATAACACAAGGGCGGACAGACACTAGACAAACATGGAACACACATTTTAGAGCAAAACAACAAACATGACAATCGTAACAAAGACTTTACTAGAACTAACTTTAAACGTCTTAATGCCCAAATTTGAAAGAAGAAAAAAACAAGTCTAGATGCTACGAGAAAGGAGTGCACAGAGAAGAAGGTGAAGAGGGTGAACAGAGTGAGCGCATAGGAAGCACAGGCACGGCACTTTACCATAGGAACCACAGGGGGTCTAAGCTATAGGATTGTCTATTACAAATTGAGTCATGTTTTCAATTCAATTTGACACAGAGGCGGGTGGTTCTCAGTTACTTTCATCAACTCGACAAACTCTATTCAGCGGTTTCCATTAGTAGTTGACTTCTACCGGAGTGAACTTATCGTAAAAGGTCCTCAATCATGCTTTAAAGAGGGGGTATTATGCTTTTTTCAATCACATAGCACCAGTCTATAGCATACTACAATGATGACATAACCTTCTGTTGGTCTGTATATGCAGTAATTTAAAATAACTGCCTTGAATAAAATTGCTCTCTCAAAATGGCTGTACTGAACGTCTTGAAATAGGCCTCCGTCTCTTTAAGAAGCTTTCCGACACGCCCCCTTCAGCACACTGCTGTGGCATCTAAACAACACTACTGTGTGGGGAGGGGGCTCTGCTGAGCTGAGGAGAGTGGTTGGTGGCTTGGCTGGTGACGAAAGGTCCAGAGGCGTCTCCAGGAGGTGGGGGCATTCCTAGGAGGACTGAGGCATAGCTACACCTAAAATGGCTGCCGTCTAAGTTTTTACTGATTACTCAAAAATATGTGAATGAGCCAAGGCAACACTCCAGGCATGTGTTTAATGAGGGAATAACATGATATAAAGCTTGAAAAAGTCGATTTTACATAATATCCCCTCTTCAAATGATCCCGGTAGATGATCACTTACTGCGTGTTAAAAACTTGTAAAGAGTTCAGCGGATGAGACGCCTGTGTTTATAAAGGTCGGATAGTTTGTCGAAAGGCTAACATGCTATAAAAAATGTTTTTTTTAATAAAAATAAATGGTAACACTTTAGATTAATAAACAAATAAATACCTACACAAAATTAAAACTATAGTCAAGACAGTTGTTCATATTCGGGCTCATCGTTTATTAAAATAATCGACCAAGAAAAGCATAGCTAAAAAGTAATTAACTACTTACTTTTTAGAAATGTAGTGTAGTAGAAAGTGTTTAGATTCTCTAGAACTCTACTTAGGTACAGTACTTAAAGCAGTACTAAGTAACTCTTGCCCCTAGAGGCCATAAGCGCAACTGCAGGTGTCTTAGCAAGTTACGATTTTTTAACTTATTAAATGTCTTGGAGTAAATACTACGCTGACAGAAAAGGTGAAGGGAGAGAGGGGTGTTGTACATCCAGTTATACAATGGGAATATTTTTTTCACTCAAACTTGACTGTAAATACTGTTTAAAGTGGCGCTAGCCCGAAGTTAGCTTTGCCCGTTAGCCTGTTAGCTTCTTCTCCGTGATTCTATTAGTGTGTATTGGTGGCTCCGCCCCGGTGGCAGTCAAGTTGCATCCATGGTTTTCTGGCCAGAGACATCAGGGGGAGATGAAAGACCCTCCAATCATCCCATTAACACTTGTATTACCCCCAGAGGGACTACGGAAAGGATTTATTAAGGTAAACACGTTACTTAGTACTGCTTTAAGTAAATTACTTAAGTTACTGACCCACCTGTGCTGGAGCTATTCTAAAATTAAAATTACACAAACCTGAGCAAAAATGTTTCCTATTCTATCCGCCTCTGAGAATAAATTAGTCTTTTGCAGAGTTCAGTCCTGACATAATGCCAAGGTTAGTCCTGTGCTACATTAGGTTTTGGATTATGAAGTACCTTCGTTGACTGAGGGGACGTTAGGATTAACTTGGGGCCCCGGAGGAGGGCCACCGGGAGCCCCAGACCCAGGAGCAGGGCTGGGGGCCGCAGCAGCTTGGAGGAAGACAAGGAGAGAAACAAGAGTCAAGATGAAGGACATGGGTTAGAAAGCGAGTCAAGACCAGAGAACAGAACAGGCCAGAACAAGAGCTGAGCGCAGGCTAGAGAAGACACTGCTGGACCAGTACCAGAAATAACTGTGCCGTTAGCTTGATTCTAACATTATGCTACATGAGTCAACTGATGTTAATCTCTGGTAACATAGTTGTTTTGCTTCAACTACAGGATTGACTGCACAACAATGGGTATGAAAATTCCACTGCTTTGTATATGTCCCATCCTGTGCCCAAGAATCAATAAAGAAACATCAGAAGCAATATGTCTAAAGTTTCACTGTATGTGAACATGCCATTCATCACTAACCCCCAGAGTTTTGTCACCAAGGCTCCACTTGCACCAACAACGACTGGATTGTTAGTGTAGGGCTGTCTGTCTCTAAGACCAAACGCAAAATGTCTATTACTGTATGTGTTTATGAAATAATTATAACAACTCTTACATACCAAACGATTAGATATAGAAGTGTTCTGTGTGTTCTGGTGAAATGTATCTATTGAGGTAATCCATAGAACATGGGTCTTTATAGATCCTTTTTAGAAATTCTCATCCGTGTAAGAAACACAAGAGTTGTGCCATCTTCTAAAGAGGGCACATTTAGCCGCGGTAGCCAACTGGAACATGACACACTGGGACATAGAGGTGGAGCCATGAGATGAAAAGAAGAAGGTGCATTTTCTGGCAGGAAGCTGAAGCCATGCAGCGGCGCGTGGAAAGCTCAGCTGGTTTAATAGAGCAACCGCAGGGCAATGTGGATCAGAGAGAGGAGGGGCTATGTTGACAAGGGGAGGAGCTATGTCAGAAAGGGGAGGGGCAATCGGTTCTAGAAGAGAGGCCATTTCGCTATGCTGTCTAGAGGGGGGCTATGTTTACAAGGGGAGGGGCTATGTGGTCTAGAGGAGGGGCTATGGTTTAGAGCATGGGCTATAAAGGACAACATAGAAATACAAAGGGAGCGTTTGTATAGAGCTAGCCTGGGAATGTTGTCAGAGCCTGTTCAATGTATTTTCCTATACCTGTTAGCATTTAGCTTTCAAACATTGCAAATTCTGAAATATCCAGATGTTTTCAGCAATTGTCAACCCATCGACCACATTTATGAGATATCATTAATGGATGGACAGACCTTTTTAGATTTACTGTAACTTCAGATAAGAATCGGCGTATAAAAGTGGCCTCTGAGGTAAACGTTTAATCGTATTGCATTTAAGTTTCTGCTTTTTGTGGGGTCGGATACACATCCAATTCCCATTCAAATCATATTATAATATGTTAATGTTGGAGAAAAAACACCAGGAGTGGCCTCATCATTCATGTGTATGGGGATAGGACGCTCAGTCAATTCAAACAGATGAAGTACTCATTTGTAGGAACAGGCTCAGGTAGCTAAAGGCGTTTCTATGATACCTATGATGTGAACAAGAGGGGGGGGGTATGGGGTTCACTACATTATTAATAAACGTCAATACTTTTTTTCTGTGTTTCTGTCGCAGGAGGTGGGAGAGTGTTGACATGGAACTGTGACAATTGTGATATACTGTAACGTAGTGTGAAAAGTCTGTGAGGTAATGTTGAATAAAAACAGTTGTACAACAGGTCCTGGTGTGCGCCGAGGTGGGGACTAACCTTGCTTGATGTGGGCCTGAGGCGGCGGGCTGCTCTGGGGGGCTGAGCTGCCGCGTCGGGGGCTCTCGGGGGTGCCTCCAGGGCGCGGAGGTCTGGGCAGAGCAAACATGCAAAATTGATCGTGAGCTGGAGAGGACAGGTCACCGCTTCCATCAGAGACACTGTCCATCAGACACCAGGGATAGTTTACATGGCAATGATGAAACTAAATAACATAAAACAATTTAAAAATGGATACAAACAAATCATTTTTACAAAATACAATAAAAAGGTGATTAGCTGCCACTGATATCTACTAATCCTATGAGATGGGCAATGATATTGTTTTATTGAAAAATGGACCAGGGCTAAAACACTGACTGTATGCTGTTGACATAGTTTTGTATCGTTAGCAAGGAAGGAGTGATATTTACAGTTGTTAATGGATGAATGATACAGGTCGATCATGTTGAATACTGAAGAATTTTAAAGAGGGGGTATTATGCTTTTTTCAATCACATAGCACCAGTCTATAGCATACTACAATGATGACGTAACCTTCTGTTGGTCTGTATATGCAGTAAATTAAAATAACGCCCTGAAATAGGCCTCTGTCTCTTTAAGAAGCTTTCCGACACGCCCCCTTCAGCACACTGCTGTGGCATCTAAACAACACTACTGTGCGGGGAGGGGGCTCTGCTGAGCTGAGGGGCAGTGGTTGGTGGCTTGGCTGGTGACGAAAGGTCCAGAGGCGTCTCCAGGAGGTGGGGGCGTTCCTAGGAGGACTGAGGCATAGCTACACCTAAAATGGCTGCCGTCTAAGTTTTTACTGATTACTCAAAAATATGTGAATGAGCCAAGGCAACACTCCAGGCATGTGTTTAATGAGGGAATGACATAATAACATGATATAAAGCTTGAAAAAGTCGATTTTACATAATACACCCTCTTTAAGTTATGATAAAGTATGGAAATGGGGGTAGGATCAAATAAGTTTAAACTCTTCCTACTCCCTTTCGAGCATGTATTATTTTATTTTAATTTAATTGGATTTTTTTTAATATTTCTAGGCTATATGTTTTTATCAGAGTTATGATTGTGTACATAACATGTTTGAAATAAAGAATCAAACAAACAAATTAGCGTTTTACTCCTATTATGACTGGACTTCTTAACTGCATAATACAGGTATTATCAGTTATTCCCTTATTTATACAGGAGAAAGAATGTACATCAAAGCCAATGTTAATCACATAAACTATGGAGCATGTCATTGTTTAGAAAGTAATGTTAAAAAAGGTTATAAATCCCATATGTTTCTCCTTAATCGTGGTATATTCATGTATGGTGAATCGTATTGAATCACCCCTAGCATAAACACAGGTCTCCGATTTGCGGCTCATTACTCTAATCGGAGTACATCAACTTGATTACCCGGCTTGTACTTCGGAGTGCAGTAGGAAAGTACAATTGTATATACTGTTTGTACTGTATGCACTATATAGTATGTTTGCGCTGTATTCAGATTTTAGTCTTCTGTCTTTTTTAGTTTTGCGTGCCAAAGCTCAATAATAATATAGCTGTGGGACGGGGGTTACCTGGTGGGGGCCTTCTTCATGTGCTCTCCCACAAAGGTGGCGTTGGTCATCCCCATCAGAGTGTTGGCCAGAGAGATGACGGACAGTAGGTGCTGTGTGGTCACCGCCCGGGACAGTCCGTACGTGCCTTTGCCCACGATGTCAGACAATGTCAGCTTCCTCCCGGTTGCCACGGACAACTTTCGCAGCAATGACTCCTGAGGGGAAAGGAACAATAGCATTTTAAACTAGATATATAGTATTTATTTATTTAAGTTGATTTGAATAGGGACAAGTATGCTACATAAGCTCATGTTACACACTACAGCATTTTAGCCGAAGCTAATTCTCAATGTCTGTCCCCAGTTTATACACACAGACGGTCAGTGGTCACATTTCTGACCTCTTAATCAAAAGGTCTTTAAAGGGGGGGTATTATGTAAAATCGATATCGCTTTATATCATGTTATTATGTCATTCCCTCATTAAACACATGCCTGGAGTGTTGCCTTGGCTCATTCACATATTTTGAGTAATCAGTAAAAACTTAGACGGCAGCCATTTTAGGTGTAGCTATGCCTCAGTCCTCCTAGGAACGCCCCCACCTCCTGGAGACGCCTCTGGACCTTTCGTCACCAGCCAAGCCACCAACCACTGCTCCTCAGCTCAGCAGAGCCCCCTCCCCGCACAGTAGTGTTGTTTAGATGCCACAGCAGTGTGCTGAAGGGGTCGTGTCGGAAAGCTTCTTAAAGAGACAGAGGCCTATTTCAAGACGTTCAGTACAGCCATTTTGAAAGAGCAATTTTATTCAAGGCAGTTATTTTAATTGACTGCATATACAGACCAACAGAAGGTTACGTCATCATTGTAGTATGCTATAGACTGGTGCTATGTGATTGAAAAAAGCATAATACCCCCTCTGTAAGTTTGTGTCTGAAAAGGACACCTGATTCTCCCTTCAGGTCAGTGGGTAAACAGTTCCCAGTTCTGATCTGATTAGTGGATCTTTTCAAACTTTTGATTTGGACCAACCTTGAAGGTGGGCAGCATGAGGGACATGTGCCCGCCGCGGGAGATGAGCCCGAAGGAGATGGGGCAGTGGGGGCGCAGCATGCCTAGGCGCTCCAGGCAGATGAGGTCCAACTGCTGGTTGAGCCCCCAGGCATGCAGGCAGGACATGAAGAGCTTGGCCGTATCCATGGTGAGGTTATACTCCAGCAGGCTCAGGGACTTGGACTTCTCCTCACGCCTCCGCTGTTCCTCTTCCTCCTCCTCGTCGTCATCCAGTAGGTGCTCCTTTATGGTCTCCTTCATGGTCTCCTTCACCTGCGCAAACATAGGGATGAGCGAGGGGTTTAGTTTATCCATGCAAAACAACTGTCACAATGGTGGGACTGAGCCAGAAAGAGGGAGATGGGGCCAAAACACGACTAAACCAGGACTTAAGCTCCAGAGTGGTGTGACAGTTTGTGAATGAAATTATCTCTAAAAGGCATGAATTTACAGACGAGACATAAGTCTAATGCAAAACAAAAATCAGAGGTTAAAATAGAAGTTTTTGGTCGGAAAGGAGCAAAGGACCGTTTGGCGAAGAGCGAGCCCAGATTTTCATCAAAAGAACATCTGCCTAACTGTTGAGCATGGAGATAGATCATCCTTTGGGGTGGTATTGCACTCAATTCCACAGGGATCATGGGCAAACAAAAGAATGGATTCAAGTCATTTCCAACCAATTCTGGAGGAAAACGTAACACCGACTGTGAAAAAGATGAAGTTGAAAAGCAAATTCAACAAACGGGTAATGATCAGCCTGATGGTTTTGTCGTGGTCATCACAGTCTACTGACCGAAACATCACTAAAATCTTCTCTTCGTTCTGGAAGGGGAAAAAATCTTGGGTACCTAGAAAAGCGTTTACGAGGCATCAATGTGAATGTCTTGTCTGTAACTTCATGCCTTTTGCAGATAATTTTACTTTCCCCTTGCTTCACTGTTCACATCACATCAACAGCAGAACTTTTGACCTGGGGCATAAACCTCTTCCCCCCCTAATATAGACCATGGCTGAGAGTCTGGAGATCACAGACCTGTTTGAAGATCTTGTTGGCCAGGAAGGACCCCCCCTTCTCAGCCCCTGCCTGGCTCTTGTGCAGGCTCTCGGGGACACCAGGGTGGGGTTGGGTCTCTGGGCCTCCTCTGTCAGCAGCTGTATGATGACGGCCTCCACGTCGAAGAACAGCACGTGCATGTCTGGGTCACTGACGTTAGTCTTCATGGCCTGCACCACCAGAGCGTTGTGGGAGTACTTGGGCAGGTTACCCTGGAGAACATAGTAGAGGACACACAAAAGGTTTAGATATGGTCTCTTCAAACAGGGAAATCAAATTGCATTGTTCATTAAAAACAGCCATTAATAATGCAGCTGTAGCCTGTGCGATGGCCGTACCTTGTCTGCGTTGTCGGCCGCCAGCAGGTTGGTGGCCAGAGTCTGAAGTTTGTGCTGGGCCATGTTCTTGAGCGCGGCTAAGCTGCGGCGCGTCATGGCCTGCTTCAGGTTGACGGCGGGGTGGCTGAGGGCGTCCACCGTGGCAGGGGCCAGCTCATCACAGGCGTTCAGGATCTCCACCGCTGTGAGGCCCATCACGCAGCGGTCCAGAGCACCTGATCACAGTGAGAGAAGGGGGCAGGGCAATGAAAAGAGATTCGTTACACATCCAGGGTTTATACAGGCCATTTGAATGCCCAAAAACTATATTTTAACGCCACAAACACAGAAAAAAATATTTCATCAAACAGAGGAAACACAATTGGACAAAACAGGAAACTTTTGAACTAAAACATTTGGTAAATTACAGTGAAAACTGCAGCTGAATATGTTTTAGACATAATTTTGGTATTTTCAATGAAATTGCACTGTATAAATTGCTGAACGATGTCACAAGGCCAGATCGTCCGCCTGGCGCAAGGACATCACAACTCAAAACGCAACATGGGACACGCGTTATCTTGCATGTGGCGCAGGTTCTGCGAGTTACTTATTAAAAAAAAGAGGTCGACTGAGGTGTGGCTCATGACAAGCAGCACTCGGAGTGCTGCTCATTATGGCAGCCTTATTATATTTCTCTTTACATCCCTTTAGAATCCATGTATCATGTCAAATTGAAAACGAAATTACCTAGAAAAGTCTGCTTGAATGTAATGAAATAAAATCACTATAGCTTAAATAGCTTAATTTTCAAACGTTTAATCTGATGCTTAAATTGAAATATACACGTTGAAAGCACAGGTTCAGGGTATAATCATATCATCAATTATGATTTATCCGTATGCAACAGTTGGAGGTTTTCTCTCTTTCAGAAGTCAAGGCGTAGCTTCTCACCTCACGTAGAAGTACAAGCGCTGCTTTAGCATTTCATTTCAACAAGGGAGAAATAGTGATGGTACTACCAGTTTGAAAATGCTAACTTTGAATTGCCCTGGCTGGTCCACGTTGGCATTGTCGCTGTCTCGCTGTCTTGTTGAGTTTAGAAATGTGAGAGGAATCAACAAAGGCAGCGTGAGTAGAGACTCCGCCCACCCAACTTTTTAGCCAATCACCACCAACCCTGCTCTCCCTGCGCTGTGCATGAAACACCGCTGCGGTGAGCCGGGCTTGGACGGCCCGCTGTCTAGATGCCGGACACCGCGACGCTTCATTCAGTCAAACTGTAACGTGCCACTTTGTTTTCCCAGGAACGATAAAGGCGTTGTAATGATTAGGAGAGTAATTAATTAGATTACTCCGTTACTGAAAAGGTAGCGCCGTTATACTTAAACGCCGTTATTCCTAACACTGCGGGTGACTGAGCTCCTCATCCTATCTCGAAGGGTGATCCAGGCCACGATCTTGTCCTTCCGGTCATTACCCAAATCTCATGACCGGAGCACCCCCCACAGGGCATCACGAGGGACACGGTCGAATGCTTTCTCCAGATCCACAAAACACATGTGGACTGGTTGGGCAAACTTCCATGAACCCTCAAGCACCCGATGAGGGCATAGAGCTGGTCCAGTGTGCCGCGACCAGGAAGAAAACCTCCTGGATCCAAGGTTCGACCAATGGCCGGATCCTCCTCTCCAGCACCCTGAAGTAGACCTTACCGGGGAGGCTGAGGAGTGTGATCCATCTGTAATTGGAGCACACCCGGAGCCCTGCCACAGAGGAGCTTTCTAACCACCTGTAAACAGTGTTGGTGAAGCAACACCACCAGGAAGGGGAAACAGTGGTTCTATTGCCTTGTGATTTATATTGTTTCCGACTGTGTGCGAGCGCGTACCTGTGTCCATCTGCCACACGTACACGGAGCCATCGGAGCAGCCCACCACCAGGTAGTCGTCCGCCGGTCTCCACTTGATGACCTGGATGGGGAACAGGTGCCGGGACGCCAGCATGATGCACTTCCTCTCCTTCAGACTCAGCAGCCCCACCGAGTGGTCACTGGCCACAGAGCAGACGCAGTGCTGCACGCGGGTCTGCAGAAGTAAAAATACATATGAGGACAGTGTGGCTGAATAAACTTCAGTTCAGTTAGACTACGTTCAGACTGCACGCCAAAGGGACCCATATACGATTTCTTTGCTCAGATTTGAGCTGTATCTGACCTTTTCATGACAGATTTTTGTTCAAATGTGACCCACTTTATGTGTTCCTAAGACATATTTGAATGACAATGCAACTTCACTCTAAACGGCAAGGTCGCATTCAACTGAACGGCACGTCATCGATTCATTATAAATGTTGTTCTGCAGTAGTAGATGAGAGCGAGAATCTGTGTGTAAGTGCCTCGTCACTTTCCACAGCTCAACTCCACCCCATTAAAAGGTGCACTATGCAACTTTATATGTAAAAAAAATAAAAAATTAATACAAATGCATATTTGACCTTTCTTGGGTGGTTTGCTGTGAAGGAATTTGTGAAATCATCATATGTATTGCATTGGTATTGTTGCTAAATGAATTTGTGTTAGTTGAAATGTTAACTTCTTAAATCTTGAGTTGATGTTGGAGGCCAAATGTCAAAGGTCTCTCGTTTGTTTGGTTAAGGCACTGAAGCTTAATGGAAGAAACCAGATGTGTTATCAGCCACACCGCTTTTACGATCCCCAAAGCTTTCCTGGACCAAGGTGATGAATGATTGCAGTGCCCCGGGAAGCAGCGGGGGGGGGTTTATGACCCCAACGGAAAAGTACCAAAAGCCCCCCATCCTGACTCAAGGGTCTAGGGGGAAGGAGGAGTTTGGAGTCTCACAATGCCAATGAGGTAATGGAAAACTACTGCCCTGAGGCAGCAAATGGGAGTGGCTATATATTTTCATATAGTCTGTAAGATTCTTTGTATTGTGTGTTTTTTTGAGCTGAGGCTGGCAAGGCGCCAGATGGCCCAGTCTCATCCACCCGGATCCGATAAGAATAAACCTCAATGTTTGACCTTGTGTGTTAAATCCGTTTATTTCTGGGGCAGAAAGTAACCGGGGCGTTTCTAAAGACTGTTGTGCAAAAATCCCTAACATTTGCGAAGCGTCTTTACTTACAATCCCGTAAGCCCCGAATACGCTACATGATCAATTGTTTTAGGGTCAGTAGGTTTTCACTGCTGATTGAACCGTCTCCATGGTTACGCATACCGTACGTATTCCATTCAGAAAACCGACCAGAAACACCCAAAAACCTGAAACAAAATGTATCCTGAAGCATCATAGGGACCACCGGGATGGATAGTGAAAGCGCTAAGCTGGTAATTGAAAGGTCAAATATGCACAAATATGACCTTTTTCTTTTACATAAAAGTTGCATACCTTTGCAGTGTTTCCTCTAGGATTTTTTTTAGCAGTGGTGGCAGGCCTGCTGAAAGTTGAGTCACTGTTAAACTCTTGGGGGGTCATTTATCAAGACAGGTGCTAAATAGCGAGAGCAAGCTGAAAAATAAAATATGCTATTTTGTGGGCATATTGCACCTGATTTACTATTTGAAGTATCGTTTATTACAGTATTAGGGCCCCACATCTGAAATGTAAATAAAAGAATGCTGCATGTGTAAAAATGCGGAAATGACTCTGCTGCTGATCCACTTTTGCACGTGCTACTTATTTTGCACATGAGCAAACCCTTGGTAAATGACCCCTTGGTGTAACAAACAGCTAGATCGCCATAGGGATAAAGCTGGACAGGAAACCAGGTTAAAGCCTTAGCACTTGGTCCATTCCTCAGCCCCTCTTCAGTCACGGGAACCACCTATTCAACCTTCACCGAAATAGTGGCAGGACAGGGTCAGCGCCATGTGCAATCCTGACTTTACTGCTAGCGATACAAATTGTGTAGCGTGTGTGTGATCGCACTTTTCACCACGGAAAATTAATAATTGAGCAAGATATACAACGTGCAATGAACAGCTCTGAGAGTTTAGAGAAAAGCAATGATTCTCAGAGTTTTTCGGCTTCTGTTGACTCGGGAAGCAAAGAGGAGCATCACGAACTCAAGATGAAAGAAGGTGAGTCAAACTGGTTTTAAATTGGCGGCTGGATTTGCATTACAAATAAATATTGAAAGATAATTGCCAAATGGACTGATGCATAACCACAACCATGTCACCAAAGCATTCCTGGTCTGACTAGAGAGTACTGTCCCCCAGAGCAGGAGCTGAAACTATCTCTATAACAACGGCCCAGCCCCTCGGTATGGTCCCATTCGAAAGCACGTCAGAACTGAAAAAGGTTCACATGGAGAATGAAAGGCCTTACGCTGCAGTTCTCAGGTGGCACCAGGAGTTGGGTGATCTCTCCTCCGTGGACACAGAAGATGTGCTTCATCTCTCCGGTGAAGATGTCCCACACGATGACAGAGAAGTCCACTCCCCCGGACACCAGGGCGCGCTGGTCATAGCGGGGGGACACCTGGTACGGGTACAGCACACAGGTCACCTTGTTCCTGTGGCCCCGCAGCGTCCGGTGAGGGGGCCAGCCTGGAGTGGGACAAAGGTCAGAGCTCAAAGAATCATACAGCAGTTCATCCAATAATAAAAGATTATACCGTTGCAAATATATTTATTTGTACTTGTTAAAGCAAGTTAAAGCAGTACTAAGTAACTCTTGCCCCTAGAGGCCATAAGCGCAACTGCAGGTGTCTTAGCAAGTTACGATTTTTTAACTTATTAAATGTCTTGGAGAGTAAATACTACGCTGACAGAAAAGGTGAAGGGAGAGAGGGGTGTTGTACATCCAGTTATACAATGGGAATATTTGTTTTCACTCAAACTTGGCTGTAAATACTGTTTAAAGTGGCGCTAGCCCGCAGTTAGCTTTGCCCGTTAGCCTGTTAGCTTCTTCTCCGTGATTCTATTAGTGTGTATTGCTTGCTCCGCCCCGGTGGCAGTCAAGTTGCAAGCATGGTTTTCTGGCCAGAGACACCAGGGGGAGATGAAAGACCCCCCAATCATCCCATTAACACTTGTATTACCCCCAGAGGGACTACGGAAAGGATTTATTAAGGTAAACACGTTACTTAGTACTGCTTTAAGTTTACAAGTCACATTAGATGACCATGAGGTTGAGTGAGAGCACACACGGACCTCTGCGCAGCATGTGCTCCCCCTGCAGCAGCTGCACAATGGCGGTCTGCGTGGCTGGGACCAGGATGATACTGCCGTCCTCTCTGCCACACACCAGTCTGCCCTGTGCTGGGATGTACACGCTGGCCGTCACCTGGAACACAGCAGTCGATAAGTGTAACACCAGAAGTGATTCCTTTGTGAAAGCTGTGGGTTCTGTCAGCCGTTTCTTTTTTACATGACCATACAATGAACCAAATGAATACTTGGATTAGGTGTCAAAGTAGCCCATCTAAATACAAGCAAGATCCTCTTTGTGTTCTTTGCCGATTACCATTCCATTAAAAACAGTGTGTGTGCCCCATGACAGGAGCAGGGCTTAGGAGGGATGGGCTGAGACCTTAATGGGCTGCTCTTTCCCAGGCTGGGCGCTGAGCTGGTCGATGATGCCAGAGGACACAGGCATGAGGCCGTCAAAGGACTCCTGAAGACTGAGTGTGCAAGACACCGGCAGCTCTGTGGACAGGCAAAATGACAACTCTCACTGTTGTGTTGAGAGGAGCTGCTTTATTGAGCGGGACTCAATGTACCACTGCGCATGAGCCCAGCACAACGGCTGGTAACTGCGTTTACACTTTGAATGACATCCTTTTACAAGATTAAAGACAAACCCTAAGGTAACTTAAAACTTAAATGGAAAATTAAGTTTGTAAAGATGTCATGCACAGCAGCACCATTGAGCTCCACTTGACATTCAGCTTGTTTCAACAGTACACCAGGTGTAGGGCTGGGTACCTTTAAAACAATACCAGTTATGGTATCGGAGAAAAAAGTTTTGGTACTACCGAAAAAATTAAAGCAGGTACAGAAAAAAAATATTTTTAGATCCAAGTTTTGATGCAGTTGGTCCAGGGACAACATTAAAAGGAAGTGACTTGGTTGTTTCACCTCAAATAAATGATTCCCCCCCAATTTTCTTCCTTTTAAACAATCTTTCTCTCAATTTTCCCCAAACGAGTCTCCATTTTTCACACATTTCTTGAAATTGGAGATGAGCCTGATATTGTAAATTTGCAGATCTTCCACACATTATTGTTTTGTTTTTTGGCTCGAGATGACACATATTTGAGTGTAGGTATCAGAAATAATATTGTTCAGGTATCGGTATCGGTATCGTAAACCATGTAGTTTACTGGTATTGAAAGCAATGTAACGGTGCACAGCCTTAACTAGGAGTAACAGTAAATCTTACAAATCATAAACATACATTTTCACGTTGTAAAGAGTGTAGTAAATGTGGTTTGGAGTCTATAAGAGCAACGGAAGTGGTTATATTGTTGCATGAGTGGTATGTCCATTGTCCACTGACCGGGGGTGGAGTGCTGGGGGGCTGGGGTGCTGTCCGGGACGTTCCACATGGACAGTCTTCCTTCAGAGTCTCCCTGGATGAGCAGCTTGTGGAAGGGCTCCCTCCGACTGAAGAAGAAGCGCGTCACCGGGGGACAGATCAGCAGCTAGGAAACACAGGCACAGAAAAAGTTTGTTCCATTTTTTTAAAGATGTTTAGGGAGAAAGCCAGACAACAAAATTAAGAAAGAAAGAAAAAAGAAAATCAATGCTGATAATGGCACTCACCTTTTTGTCAGGCTGATCTGCGATCTTGTAGATGAGAGGAGGAACGGCGCCCTCTCTGGTCTTCCCCACGTCACTGCGGAAATGTTCACTGGCAGACAGGCAGCTGCAAACGTCAGCCAACATTTGGATGTTTAATAAACATAACACATTAGCTTTACTGAAGAAAGGATTTATACTGGAATAAGCAAGTCAAATGTAATGCTTTTTAATGCCCAAATGCTGCATTTTAATGCCACAAACACAGAATCAGCTATATTTAATTTCTTACCATTTGCAAACATTTCATCAGACAGGAATGAGAATTGTACAAAATGGGAAACTTTTGAGCAAAAAAATTTGGTAATTTTCAGCCAAAACTGCAACAGAATATGTTAGAAAATCTTCAATGAAGGGCCTTCAGTCATTTCTGTAGTTGGAGTGTAGAACGTTTCACCTCTCATCCAAAATTTTATTTATTGGTTTATTTTGTAGGGACAGTGCATGTTAAAGTAGTACTAAGTAACTCATGCCCCTAGAGGCCATAAGCGCCACTGCAGGTGTCGTAGCATGTTGTGTTTTTTAACTTATTAATTGTCCGTGAGAGTAAATACTACACTGACACAAATTTGCTTGTAAATACTGTTTAAGTGGCGCTAGCCCGCAGTTAGCTTTGCCCGTTAGCTTGTTAGCTTCTTCTTCGTCACCAATCCGATGTGGTATTCTGGCCAGAGACACCAGGGGGAGATGAAAGACCCCCCCCCAATTATCCCATTAACACTTGCGTAGTCCCCCCAGAGGGACTACGGAAAGGATTTATTAAGGTAAACAAGTTACTTAGTACTGCTTTAATGCACTGGGACTCATGCATGTAAACACCCCACACTGGATTATAGCCTTGGGCCATTTTCCATCCGTTGTCTCACACTCGCACTCTCAAACGCACGTCATTCATCCTGGCCTGATGTACATGTTTTTAGTGGTAGGGAAACCGGAGTACCCAAAGAAAACTTCCCGTGCAGCTGTGCTCTGAGCCCCGGGTTCGACCGGAGTCTGACCACTATCAGTCTGTCTGACCACATGACCTTGAGAGAGTGATTTTTTTTACTCTGACATTAAAACAAAATGTTAGGAGGGAAAACTAGCTCAAACCTGGGGGGCAGTTTGTAGATGTAGCTGCATCCGTCCTCCGTCCAGACGATGACCTTGTCTGCAGAGATGAAGTCTCCCCCGGTCCAGCCCTGGTCTGCTTCACTGGGCACGGAGCAGAGCAGGGAGTAGTCCCCCGCGTCGAACACCTGCAGCGGGCAGAGGGCGGCACATCAGCACCTCCAGCATTGGAATCAGTTACAGTCTTTACAAACAAATGCCCAGAAATATAATGTAAATATATCATATAATGTGGAAGATGGAATGTGGAAGATTATCATACTGGTGCAATTGTTCTTGCCAAAAAATATTTTCTGTCTCAAATTAAACCTGGTTAGAATTATTTACATTTTGTTCAAAATCACCTACACGAGTGGCTGTCAGAGATGTAGCTTCTTTTTTTATTCATTTCCAGCCTCAGCCTCTGTGGAGTTGCTCTCACCTCGGACTGACCTGCTCATTCATGTGGCTGCATTGGTGCTGCTAAGTGTTTCCTCCTGTTGTGTTTGGGTCAACCAATTACAGGGCACATTTGGAAGGACACAGGTGTATAAGTTTCGTCTCTGATTGGCTGTCAGGTACGTTCAATGCAGATGCAAGTGGTATAGTTGACGGTCAACCATAACAGAGCATTCACACCAACATCAGCAGGAGCGAAACGACAGTTTATTCCCTATGTGCCGGTGTTCCGGTTCTCGCCGTGACCAGGTGACAATGTGATGTTTACATTTTGCGCGAGCTCGGCACATGGATATTTCATAAAATATCGTAGCTAGCTGTGCGCCACCATGGCTAATTAGCTGTTGTGGACCTGCTGTCTCCCCCTGAAGTCGACAGGAACAGGAAAGGATTGCTACGAAAATTGTGTGTGATGTTCATGATAACTGTACTGACATTGAGATAAAAGGTAATAAAGGCTTCAGTCTTACCATATGAGTTTTACACTACACGCAAAGAATAATAATTAAAAGAATAATCACTCTCTCAACCAGTCTCGAACTCACTCCACGTGTTTGAAAAAGGTGTGCTTCAGGACACCTGCAATAACCCCTACACTACAGCACCACACCAAGTGTTGTCTCAATGCTTGTATTTATCAGATATTCTGTACCCATCACAGCAAGCCATGCCATTCCATCGGCCATGTCAAAATGTGACAGTCACCAATTGACGTGATGTTATTAATTGTACCACGAGGCCGCGTCCTTTCCTCATCCTGTTAATGCATATATGTGCGCCTGACATCGCTGGTGACACCGTTTGCATGGCTGTCGATAGAGATTTTATGAAATAAATGCCACAAAATAGCATAAACTTTAATCAACATGGTGGCCTATGCACCCATTTGACCACAGCGTGTCGCTGTTCGAATTTCGTCAGAGCACATATATGCATTAACAGGATGAGGAAAGGACGCAGCCTCGTCAGACAATTAATAACATCACGTCAATTGGTGACTGTCACATTTTGACATGGCCGAAATAGAAATTTTCCCACTCGTGCTGAAGGAAACTAGAAGTTCGCGCTCACATTTCTTGGACTGGGTTATTCTGCACCAGTTCCATTTTAGTTGAAATGACAGTCAATGGAAGCAACACCAGACTGTTTATCTCTGCCCAGTATACAATGACAGTCTCGCTGGGCTACTTTACTGCCACCAATAAAGTGCAGTAGCATTGTTATATGAGTGAAAGAACAGAAGAGTGAATGGAAGGAACGGATTGACAGATTCCCCGCACTCACCCTCCAGTACTTGGAGCAGACCACCAGCAGGCTGTTCTGGGTGAAGTGGCAGAAGGAGATGCTCTGACAGTTCTGACACTGGATGGGTTTGGACTCCTCCTCGAACACTGGGTCCAGGTCCTGAACACAGACAGACGCTGAGGCACATAGTCCACTCTTCTACCACGCCAGACACCGCGGAATTATTGCACATCAAAAACAAGATGAGACTGAACAGCATTGCAGTATCATTTCCAAAGTTCGTTTTCATGTTAATGTTTCATAGGCCATTTAATGCATAAAAACAGCCAAAATGTTCAGTAACAAACTCTAAATAATGCCAGGTCTTATTTTTGTTGACATATTAGTTAAAAAGATTTGTTTGGCGGGGATGTAGTGTTTGAATATATTAGTTATTGGTGAAAATAATGTAAAAATAAAAATGTATTTTTTTTATGGGGTTCAACACTCAGTAAACCAGGCTACAAAATACAGTAGATACATATATACAAAAAATCCCTCTGGAAAAAACCTTCAAAAATAGTGTTGAAGTGAGTCTAGCGAGTTTAAGTGTTTTGCAAATTGAATAATTTAGATCACATGTAATTGGCCGCCTGGGTCTGAAATTTGACGTAACGACTAATCAGAATCTCCGGGCTATCACTTTGACCAATGAGGCGAGCTTTTCTTGTGAACCGGCCTGTCGGGTCCAATCAGGAGGGGAGGGGGGAGGGAGCTTGATCATATATTTTTCAAAGTCTCGCGCTCCTTGTTTTGCAAACTAGGAGTGGCTTTCTGGTCCAGTCAGAAGGGGAGGAACTTGATTGCTTACTTTCATGTCTCACTTTGCAGTCTTATGGCTCGGTTCCACCAGCCCTACCCTACTCTACTCTACTCGGTTTGGTCCTACTCTACTCAGCCTGGTTGTGTTTCCATTACTCTGTAGAATCTGATACTGTATCCATGGTTACCAGGGTGTATCCATGGATATGGCTTTGCTTTTGGCTGTATCCATGGAAACAGTACCTGCTTGGCCTGGTTAGTACCATACTGTCAATGGTTAGTACCAGGGCCAAGCTGGTCCTAAAAAAAGTACCAGTTAACTGAAAAATGGGCTGGTGGAAACATTTAAAATGCAGGTAAAGTAGAGTAGGGTAGGAGGAACCGAGCCATAGACTATCACTTCACTTCAAATCACTTTAAGTCCAAGACTGGAAAGTTTGGAGTCTGTAGGAGCTACTAAAGTGGAGAGTGGAATAAAAACCTCATTTTGAGAAAAGTCGCTCTAAAGTTTTGTAACGTGGGTCTGTGTATGCGCTTGTATATCCACACAGGATATAACCATATTTGGATTGCATTGCATTGCATTGTCAGGGTGATTGTGTGTGTCACATGGCTACCAAACATGTCAGTATTTGTGAATGGATACACGTGGGAAATAACGGCGCAGTGCGACCATGTTGGAGTGGTCATGTTGGAACGCAAACTGTTTTTTAATTTGACATTAAAACTAAGATTGTCAGGAAGTGAGTGAGAGAAGTGGCTTTCTATCCTAATGTATGCGGAGAGTTAGCATGTCAGCTAGTCCGGAAAATGTTCAGAGTCCGTTCTGTATTTTCCATATAGCCGTTAGCATTAGCCACAAAACATCGCAAATGATGAGCAATCCAGATGTTTTCAGCTGTTGTCGACCATCGACCACATTAAAGTCAAAGCCTCGTTAGAAATCATTAATGAATGCACAGACCTTTTGAGAGTTTACTTGAGATACAAATTAGCATCTAAAAGTGTCCTCTGAGCTAAATGCTAATTCACATTTAGTTAAGTTTCTGCTTTTGGAAACGACCGAAATTATATAAAGGCCATGAAAAGGACAAAACATACCACCCCACATGTTAGTATTGCGCTCGTCTTCTCTTGTATGGCGATAGAACGTTCAATTTAAATCGGCTCCGGTATTCGACGGCTAACAAAATGTACATATTTGTAGGAACAGGCTCAGATACATTAAAGGGATACTTCGGGATTTTTGACATAGGGCCTCATTTCCTAGTTATCCAGAGTGTTGTTGATGTCTGGAGATATTTTTTTCTTAAATTCATGCAGTTCTTATATTTGAAGAGTCTAGTTGCGCTAGCCTAGAGCAAGGCTAAAGCAGTTCTATGGTAAACGCTAGCCCGCATTAAAAAACAGTCTGACTCACTCCACAGTGCACCTGAGGTAAATCACATATAACACCAGACTAACCATATAAATGTCTGTGTTAATAGAATATTTTTTTAATAAAACTGACCTTGTATCACATGAATTACCGCATTTTGAGGGACTATTTCCGCAATCTCCGGCTGCGTTAGCTTACAGCCACGAAGCTGATGCCGCTCAAATATAAGTTATTTTAAATGCAAAATGGTTAAAATTAACCTATCGACACAGACATTTATATGGTTAGTCTGGCGTTATAAGTGATTTACCTCAAGTGCACTGTGGAGTGGGTCAGACTGTTTTTTAATGCGTGCTAGCGTTTACCATAGAACTGCTTTAGCCTTGCCCTAGCCTAGCGCAACTAGACTCTTCAAATATAAGAACTGCATGAATTTAAGAAAAAAATATCTCCAGACATCAACAACACTCTGGATAACTAGGAACTGAGGCCCTATGTCAAAAATCCCGAAGTATCCCTTTAAGGTTAAGGCATTCTTTATTGTCCCCGTACGGAAATTTGTCCTCTGCATTTGAGATAAAGGCATTTCTGTGATTTCTATGGGGCAAAACCAGCTGAAAATCTCAAAATCAACCACTGCAAGAAAAACGGACACCTTGTCAATCATTAAATATATTTTTCACCCAACATATGCTACATTCAAACAATATTACCAGCGCCTCGCAGTGTCTCTGGATGCCCCGTATCACACACAAACCTTGGTTACACTGAACAAACCTAAGCCGGCGTACCTGCATCCGGCTGACCTCAGCGGTGATGATCCACACTTTTAGAATCCCCGTCACAGACACGGCCACCACAGTGTCCTCTGTGGAAGACACAAGCAGTATATAACAATGAAAAGAATTCCGCCTCCAGGGTGTGTTTGTTATCCAAAAAATAAATAAATAATCACTTCAGGGGGGTGTCAAGATTAACACTTTGAACAATCACTGCGGTTATAAAAGCTCACAGTAGGTAAATCGTATCATTTTTGCATCTGACCTGAGATCACATGAAGCAGCAGCAGATTTAATAAGTCAATATGCAATATACAAATCTTATCTTATCTCTGCATTTACAATTCAAGAAGACAGCACACGTCCAGTGCTGTGTTAGATGTTTTTTTCCGTTAAGGTCACTCTTTTGAGAGAACCAATTCGAAAGAGTAGGTTTTTTTCTTAAAGAGGGGGTATTATGCTTTTTTCAATCACATAGCACCAGTCTATAGCATACTACAATGATGACGTAACCTTCTGTTGGTCTGTATATGCAGTAAATTAAAATAACTGCCTTGAATAAAATTGCTCTCTCAAAATGGCTGTACTGAACGTCTTGAAATAGGCCTCTGTCTCTTTAAGAAGCTTTCCGACACGCCCCCTTCAGCACACTGCTGTGGCATCTAAACAACACTACTGTGCGGGGAGGGGGCTCTGCTGAGCTGAGGAGCAGTGGTTGGTGGCTTGGCTGGTGACGAAAGGTCCAGAGGCGTCTCCAGGAGGTGGGGGCGTTCCTAGGAGGACTGAGGCATAGCTACACCTAAAATGGCTGCCGTCTAAGTTTTTACTGATTACTCAAAAATATGTGAATGAGCCAAGGCAACACTCCAGGCATGTGTTTAATGAGGGAATGACATAATAACATGATATAAAGCTTGAAAGAGTCGATTTTACATAATACCCCCCCTTTAAATATCTTTGAAAAACATTCACAACAATTAGCTACCCTTAGATAGGAAGATTACCTCTGCTCTCTGTTCTGACCGTCTGTTCTTGCTCCCTGCACTCTGAGCAGGAGGGAGAGAGCACACTTTCATTTGGGAATGATTAAAACCAACTATTTCATTTTTACCGACAACACCAAGCTTTCTGCCGCTTGATGTGCACCTTGTTGTAAGTTTTAGGCAACTTTCAAGCACTTTTCTGGATGAAAATATATCCGCAGTCCATTCCCTATTATATCTATGATGTGTAATTTTACAAAATGTTTGCAGGGATGGTGGGGCGTGTAAGACGCCGCCTTATATGCAGGCCCCACGGGCTGACAAAAACTCTGTTACTGGCATCACTAACGGGAACCCTCACGTCCACTTCTCGATACTCGCGAAGAACCGTAAAAACACACATTTCTAAACATAACAAACGTGATTCAAAAAGATTAAATCAAGACATCCCTAACTTCAAATGACAATCATTTAGTTAATGAGCAGCCGCCTGACCCTGTGTGCGGTGGGAGCGGATGATGCTCATGGCGCTGATCCAGTCGGGGCTGATCTTGGACACCAGAGAGTACAGCACCTCCAGGCTCGAGGCGTCCAGCACCAGCACCTCCGGGTAGTGGCCGTTACACAGCAGCCGGCCCTCCCGCTGTGTGCCGATGGTGAACTGGTAGAACTGAAACACGTATGCATTTGGGCTTTTGAAACCTTCTCACTTTGGACATCCAAGTATAGCTAATTATAGTATGACGTAAACAATGGTGGCAGGGCTCAAAATTGGCTTTTCTACTTGGTAGACCCTGTGCTCCAAACGTTAAAAGTGTCGCTCTCCAGAGCTGCATAAAATTTAAATACAACCTAACCGTGTTTAGTCCTCACTGAACCCGACCTGAACCACTAAGATTCCTCTGAAGCCTTTTCATCGATGGTCCACTTCCCTGTTCAATCCTGGTCTAGGAATTCAAAATTTAGTAATATCAATTTGAAACTTTTGGTGTTTATTACCAATATAAATATGAGGAGGAAACAAGTGTATTCCAAGTGTTCTGTCATTTTGTGCTTTCACATGAAAATAAACAATTATAAGAAATAATGAGAAAACGTAAACGTTCACGTATTGAAAATGTAAAATGTGTCATACATTTGTCAATTATCAAATGTTGAACCTCAGGAAGAATAGCGACAGTTTGGCTGTCATACAAAATATGTCAATATTTGTGAATGAATGCGTGTGGGAAACCGGCAGTTGTAGTTACTTCCTGGATATCTCCACATTAAAACTAAGATGTTAAGGGAGAAAACTACCTAAAGGGCTCAACACTATTTTCACATGCCATGTCTCGCCTGAAGAAAAATAGTTTTACCTGGATGTCGGTGTGGGCACAAGCCAGTTTGCTGAACTCAATGCACCTTCCGTCATTCACATCCCACAGGCACATCTCTCTGCACACAACAGACCACAGCAAACACAAAAAGCCATTTCAAACACCATGACACTACTCGCTCGGTGATGTCAAAATCTTAAGTGGAGGGCACGGACTGATATCCTCTCATAAGTGCAGAGACTGTACGCTTCTCTGATTCATATTTCAGACCATATCAGTTTGATAGTTTTGATTCAGTGAGCTTGTGTCGCTGCCGTTTGTTTTTGTTCTAATAATTCTATGTGCAGCACTTTGAGGGTGAAAATAAGCACATACCGCTAAATGATTTGGCGGTGGTACGCCATACCGGGAGTATTTCACTTACACACAAAACAGTACTCAAGTATTGTATCAAAAGAGTGGAATGGATTGGACTGACCCGTTCTCCGAGGCGCTCACGATGTACTGCTTGTCTGTGCAGGCATTGGCTTTGGCTAAACAGGTGATGGAGGACGTGTGTCCGAACAGCATGGCCCTGGGACACATCTGCACACAGGGGGACAGGACGCACTTTAGTGCGTAGTGGAACAACTTCACATGTTTTACAATAGAGTTCGGGATAAAATGTTAGAATTCAGTGTTACCATGGAAATGTTTCTGGTGCAAGATAACATTTTATACGGATTAACATGAGTGAGAAACAGGAGAAAAAAGCAGTAGAACAACTCCGTTAGTTTCCAGGTCACTACTGGTAAATCCATGCAAGTATTTTGCATTTTACATAGTGTTAAACATTCCTGTTTAATTTCCTTAACCTTGTTTGGGAGAGACAGAGGAGATCCGTCTGGACTTCCGCTGGAAGTTTACCTGCCGGGTTAACTCTCGAACAGTTGTTACGGTGATAGCATTCAAAACAGAGGCCGTTTAGCCAGTAAGAGCTTTATTAGGTGGACTAATAACAGACTGCACACTGTGGCTACCTAGCCTGGCACGAGCCAGTCTGATCCTCCATGTTTAGAGATACATGGGGAGACAGTCTGTAATTGTGCGATTTGAATCTCGCTGACTCTGGCAAAACCAAGACGGGCCAATCACAGCACGGGAGAGGGGAGTTAACAGTGCGTTATCTTCCACGCTATGATTTCCCATCAAACACATGTGCTCCTCCGGGCAGTGACCAAAACAGTGAAGATGGCGGCCGCGACACAACGATCTTTTACCAGAGCCCTTTCTTCTGTTTTAAATGAGCTGGACTTGTCCTTAAAGCCACAGAAGAAGCTTCTCTGACGGCTTTGACCGGAACATTTACTCCACTGCATGTGTGGACTACAAACAATCATGGCGGAGAACGTAAACGCAAAGCGTAGGTCGTTTTGTGTTTGATTGGTTTGCTCTCGTACAAACTGCCTCGAGTCTCGATTTGGAAATTGCGTCTTATTACCACAGTTCCAGACTGTCTTTATATGTATTCATGAATACATCAATAAAGTCATTCTGGCTTTATGCCAGGCTAGTGGCTACCTGCCCCAGTCTGTTCCCTGGTCATAAAAATGGTTAATGGTCACATTTATATAGCGCCTTTCTACTTGCTTTAGGCACTTAAAGCGCTTTACATCAAGGAACCAGTCACCCATTCACTCTCTTATTAATACACCAGTGTAGGCAGACACTGGAGGCAAGGTAGGTGAAGTGTCTTGCTCAGGGACACGATGACAGTGTGCACCTGCAGCATATCACTCGCACCCACATCCGTCCGTCATTCACGGGTCGCTCACGTTCACACACACTGAGCTGTCCTTATCTAAACACACACACTTCCCACAATAGTAAACCTTAATGGAGACTTTGAAATGTAAAATATAGCATATGGCACACTACAGTGAGTTTGTTCTTTTAATACTGCTTTTAGCTCATGTTAGTGTGCCAGAAACATGCCGGTTCTCCATGGTAACAGAGAATTTGTAACATTCCATCCCGAACTCAAGTCCATATGTGCGAGGACACAGCAGCCGAGGCGGTACCTGCAGCTCGGGGGTCATGTCCCACAGGCAGATCTGTCCATCATGGCAGCCCGTGATGACCGCGCTGCAGTCGTCCAGCACCAGGAGGCTGCTGATGCAGTGGGTGGGAGCCGTGCGCCCCCATAGCACGATGGGTAGGACAAGGTTGTTCCCCGACATCACCGCGACAAGCGAAGCTGGACAAAACACAAACTGCAGACTTAGTATTGTCAGGATATAATACACAAACAACTGCAGACTTAGCATAGCCAGAATATAACATACAAACAACTGCAGACTTAGCATAGCCAGAATATAATATACAAACAACTGCAGACTTAGCATAGCCAGAATATAATATACAAAAAACTGCAGACTTAGCATAGCCAGAATATAATACACAAACAACTGCAGACTTAGCATAGCCAGAATATAATAAAAATAACAAAAAAAAAAACAACTGCAGACTTAGCATAGCCAGAATTTAATATACAAACAACTGCAGACTTAGCATAGCCAGAATATAATATACAAACAACTGCAGACTTAGCATAGCCAGAATATAATATACAAACAACTGCAGACTTAGCATAGCCAGAATATAATATACAAACAACTGCAGACTTAGCATAGCCAGAATATAATATACAAACAACTGCAGACTTAGCATAGCCAGAATATAATATACAAACAACTGCAGACTTAGCATAGCCAGAATATAATATACAAACAACTGCAGACTTAGCATAGCCAGAATATAACATACAAACAACTGCAGACTTAGCATAGCCAGAATATAATATACAAACAACTGCAGACTTAGCATAGCCAGAATATAATACACAAACAACTGCAGACTTAGTATAGCCAGAATATAATATACAAACAACTGCAGACTTAGCATAGCCAGAATATAATATACAAACAACTGCAGACTTAGCATAGCCAGAATATATTATACAAACAACTGCAGACTTAGCATAGCCAGAATATAATATACAAACAACTGCAGACTTAGCATAGCCAGAATATAATATACAAACGACTGCAGACTTAGCATAGCCAGAATATATTATACAAACAACTGCAGACTTAGCATAGCCAGAATATAATATACAAACAACTGCAGACTTAGCATAGCCAGAATATATTATACAAACAACTGCAGACTTAGCATAGCCAGAATATAATATACAAACAACTGCAGACTTAGCATAGCCAGAATATAATATACAAACAACTGCAGACTTAGCATAGCCAGAATATAATATACAAACAACTGCAGACTTAGCATAGCCAGAATATAACATACAAACAACTGCAGACTTAGCATAGCCAGAATATAATATACAAACAACTGCAGACTTAGCATAGCCAGAATATAACATACAAACAACTGCAGACTTAGCATAGCCAGAATATATTATACAAACAACTGCAGACTTAGCATAGCCAGAATATAATATACAAACAACTGCAGACTTAGCATAGCCAGAATATATATACAAACAACTGCAGACTTAGCATAGCCAGAATATAATATACAAACAACTGCAGACTTAGCATAGCCAGAATATAACATACAAACAACTGCAGACTTAGCATAGCCAGAATATAATATACAAACAACTGCAGACTTAGCATAGCCAGAATTTAATATACAAACAACTGCAGACTTAGCATAGCCAGAATTATAATACAAACAACTGCAGACTTAGCATAGCCAGAATATAACATACAAACAACTGCAGACTTAGCATAGCCAGAATATAACATACAAACAACTGCAGACTTAGCATAGCCAGAATATAACATACAAACAGCTGCAGACTTAGCATAGCCAGAATATATTATACAAACAACTGCAGACTTAGCATAGCCAGAATATAATATACAAACAACTGCAGACTTAGCATAGCCAGAATATAATATACAAACAACTGTAGACTTAGCATAGCCAGAATATAACATACAAACAACTGCAGACTTAGCATAGCCAGAATATAATACAATATATGATAATATAATAGAGTGACAGGCTTCAGGTTCATCACGTACGAACGAACAGCGGTGATGATAATGTCGCATTAGTGTTAGCTTCACTGCTATCACGACTAAAATACAACCACCAAAGTGAAAATAAACAAAGATCCTTACCGTGGACAGAGAATTACTGGAGCATGCTCTTCAACAGAACAGCGAGCAGAGAGGAGGTGGTTTTGGTCGAACCTGTGATTCTGACAGACCGAACAGCAACACACGGTCAGCTGATGTTACACTTACATCACTTCCGGTATAGGGGAGGGTCTTCTTCTTTTGCAGATTTACGCTGACATACACCCGTAGCGTTAGACTCTGCCCCCTACTGTTATAATTCTGTACTTCAGTCGGTTGGTGTAGAGAAGGAAAATAGGCTAGTTGTGTATCAAACTTGATTAATTTCACAATTCGAGGATGTAAAGCAACACCAAATGGCATTGAAAAATATTAAGAACTATCAAAGTCAATTATCAAACCCAAAAAATCCAGAAAAACATTATAAAAATAGGTATAAAAAGAAGTGTGAAGTTAGCCCCCCATACTGTCCGATTTGCTCCAAAGTGGTGTCATTGGTTAGTGCTTTGTTAGTGCAAAAAAAAAATTAGGCTACCATTTGTGTGCGCTCTGTTTTTGAGTTATTGATTGTTGTTTGGTTATTGATCAGCCCCCGACGTGTTTTTACATTCTATGATCTTACCACTTCTTGAATAATTGTATTACAAGTTGGCCGTGAGCTGGTGTGAAAACTCTCTGCCTAAGTTGGTAATAAAATGTGGTCTGATCTTTATGTAAATCACAAGAATGAGTAAACAGTGTCTGCTTGAAATAATACCCAAACAATTTTTTTATTGGCCATAACATGTTAACATTCACAGGAGAGGCAGGAATAAGTATAAGTGCACGTCCTGGCTAAGGTTCCTCCAAGAGCTAATTAGACACATTTATGGAGATATTTAGAGTCAGTTGTGAGAACCTGAAATCCAATCACTGAGGTATGTGTTTGTTTGTCTAATACAGGGGTACCCAGACTTTTAAGGCTGCGACCCCCAAAATCACTCAACCAACAACTCAGGACCCCCTCTGTAAAATGTAATTTATAATAACTTAAGGTGCAAAACATGTCAAATCTGGTTTAATGATGTTCGTTTGGATACTGTTTTTTGATATTTGGCTTAATTGAAATGTCAGAAATGTAAAAAGTATTGTCCACTTCAGTGTCCCCTGACCCCCACTTTGAGGACCACTGTTCTATCACACTGGGTGTTACAAAATACTGATTTAGAACATTTTTGCAACAAAGAATCTGAAAATGTTTGTGTATCAGGTCAGGTGTCTCTGCTTAGTGGATTTTCCATTCTCTGTATTCCATGAGACACATAATTGTGCCTTTCTGTTGTTATAACAAATCCTAAGGATGTTACAACCAGCTCCAGCCGAGGGGCCGCTTTCAACATCTTTCTGTCATATTTTTTGGTATTTCTAAGAAGTAAATTACGTATCAAATATAGGAAAAGTGCCTGCATGTAGCTTTCATAAATCATCACCAACACACACGAGTTTGTACCAAAATATCTGCACAAATGCAAATGATGTTACAACTAACCAGTGTTAATTTTGACAACATATTTTAATTTAGTTTTAGTCTTAGTCTTTTGACGAAAATGTAATCCAATTTTAGTCGAGATTTAGTCAAAAAAAATTCTTCAATTTTAGTCTAGTTTTAGTCGACTAAAATTGCAAGTCAATTTAGTCGACTAAATTTAAGACAAATTTTGTCGACTTTGCATTTATAATATTCATTATAATCATATTTAATCAAGGTCCTCTGCTTCATGGAGCTGCTCCCACATGAACAAAGCTCAGAGCTTTTCCTTTGGCGGAGAATTTACATGATATGAGGCTCTTTCAGACGGTCAATAGAAGTTTGGATGATTTTAGTCTCTCCTTTTCATTTTTATTTAGTCTTATTTTAGTCGACTAAAATATCTGGACATTTTAGTCATAGTTTTAGTCTCATGAAAAACGTTTAATTTAGTTTTAGTCCAATTTTAGTCGTCAAAAATATCACTTTGACTAAAATTAAGACTAAATATTTTAGTCGACGAAATTAACACTGCAACTAACCCCAGTCTCCCCCAGCTGTGGACAGACAGGCACCAGGACGGAAGACTTATTAGACAATATTTTTCTGTAACATTTCATGAGGAGTAAAAAAAAAGTACCTGGTTGCAACAAAATGGTCCTTATAAGTTATTAACTTTCTCCTACTCCCTTTGAGCAACAGTGCAGAATAGAGAATAGAATTTAAAACAGCTCTGCTTGTGTACAAGTCTTTTCATGGTTTAGCACCAAAGTACATCTCTGACATGTTAGAGTCGTATGAACCATCTCGGGTCCTGAGAACTTCAGGGAGGGGTCTCCTGGTGGTTCCCAGAGTCAATAATAAACACGGTGAGGCTGCGTTTCAGTTTCATGCAGCTAAAATCTGGAACAGTCTTCATGAGGATGTGAGACAGGCCTCAACTCTGACAATGTTCAAATCCAGGCTGAAAACAGCTCTTTTTACCCGTGCATATGAAAACTGAAAGTATTTTATCTGCACTCTTGCCTTTTACTGTAATTGATTAATATTTATGTTGATGTTTTATTGATTTTATCTGCTTTCTTGTGATTTTATGCAACTGTGAAGCATTTTGAATTGCCTTGTGTATGAATTGTGCTCTACAAATAAACTTGCCTTGCCTTGCCACAACTGCGTGCAGCTGATCCCAACGTATCGCACTGTCCTGAGGAAAGGCAAAGTCGCGACTAAGGAGATTAAGCTGTGGACTGAGGATGTAATTATGAGCCTACAAGGATGCTTTGAATGCACAAATTGGGATATCTTTAAAGGGGGGGTATTATGTAAAATCGACTTTTTCAAGCTTTATATCATGTTATTATGTCATTCCCTCATTAAACACATGCCTGGAGTGTTGCCTTGGCTCATTCACATATTTTTGAGTAATCAGTAAAAACTTAGACGGCAGCCATTTTAGGTGTAGCTATGCCTCAGTCCTCCTAGGAACGCCTCCACCTCCTGGAGACGCCTCTGGACCTTTCGTCACCAGCCAAGCCACCAACCACTGCTCCTCAGCTCAGCAGAGCCCCCTCCCCGCACAGTAGTGTTGTTTAGATGCCACAGCAGTGTGCTGAAGGGGGCGTGTCGGAAAGCTTCTTAAAGAGACAGAGGCCTATTTCAAGACGTTCAGTACAGCCATTTTGAGAGAGCAATTTTATTCAAGGCAGTTATTTTAATTTACTGCATATACAGACCAACAGAAGGTTACGTCATCATTGTAGTATGCTATAGACTGGTGCTATGTGATTGAAAAAAGCATAAAACCCCCTTTTTAAAGAGTCTTCCTCTGACATTGATGAGTTGACTGATGTTTAGCTATTCCATTTTCTGTGTGGACCATGTGATTCCTAAAAAGACAGTGAAAATATTCCCAAATCGTGAACCTTGATTGTCTGTTTTTGTTGTTTCACTGCAAATCATAGCTGTCTCGTTTTAAATTCAAGAGATAGATGCGAATCGACTAAAAAATATTGTCTTTATTCCTTTCAAAGCTTTCCAGGTTCAAGAGAGGATACTTTGTCCCTCGAAGTCCATGCACTTTATATGTGAACAAACAACACATATTTATATGTGAACAAACAAAATGGACAATCACATTCTTATAAATACTCTTTATTGCGCAATATTCTGACTGATACAGTATTTACAAATGTGCATTGTTCCATCCGCGGTTTAATTTTGTTCAAACAATACCCGGTTTGACATTTTGACTCTTTATCTCTGTTAAATTTCACACACACACAAAAAAAACAAGACAGTCCCAACCCAAGTCCTTATTGCTTATATGTGGTAATAGATCAAAGTGACAAGCTTATATTTACACGTGTGTGTGCTTAGACTTTGGTGACAGTTTGGTTTTCCGTTTTCTCTTCCTCGTTCTCATCCTCATCGTCGACGCTCAGGTCCACTCGGATGTTGTCCAGCGTCTTGCGAAAGCTCAGGGTCTCCATTCGCCTAAAAAACAGACAGACACACAAGAGACAAGCAATATTTTAACGTTTATTTTATCAACGTAATGTTTCATAGGAAATAGTGACATTTCAACCTGGATAGACTCAAACAGCCAAAAGCAGCGATTAGAAACATTTATTGACACATGTGTGAGGTTTATTGACACATGTGTGAGGATCATTGGCTGGAGGTGACGCTGAAAATGGTCTTTCAGGTTGAATTTTATACCGAGGCCTCATTTCTCCGTATGTTAATCAAAAACTAACCACATTCAGATGCAGGTTTTGTTAAGGAATTCTGTTTGCTTTCTATCATGTTTACATTATTTTGCAAAAAGGTTTCCTGTTGTTTTCTTTTAAATATCAAAATTCTCATTATTCCTCTGTTTACAGAGAGGAATGCAAATATTTAGAAAGTACACACATTCTTTTTGCAATATTGTGTTTAGGCGGTAAAAAAGTGTTAAATTGGCGACGAATGTGAATAATGAATAAAGCCAGGTTTAAATGTATGGTTTATTTTGTTGACATACTAAGGGTCTATCTCACTGACTTGGAGACTAGTTGGGTCGAGTTCCCGTTGGCCATGGAGATGTTTCACAGATGTCCCCTGGAGATAAGGTGTCCAGGTAGTCTCGGTTCAGTTTCAGCGGAGACTGCATGGAGACTTCAAAAAGTCTCCCTGCAGTCTCTGCATGGTCAGAGATCTATGCAGAGACGTGACATCACAGAAACGTCTCACAGGTTTAGGATAACAAATAGTGTTTGCAACATTGCCACTGCTGCTTGAGACCGCGTAGACCAGGGGTGTCCAAACTTTTTTCATGGGGGGCCGCATATTGAAGCGTACACGGGGTGAAGGGCCATAGATCGGTGGTTAGTGCCGCGAAACCTTCGACTAGCAGAAGTCGAACCTGTTCGTTTTCACCGAGATGACCTGGAGACTCGCCTTGTTGCCAGGGGATGTATCAGAGACAACTCCATGACCAGCAGCGACTGTAGTCTCCAACTAGTCTTTGGCCAGTGAGAAAGGCCTTTTGTATGTGTGGAATCAATCCGAGTTGCGGAGACGTTGTGGAGACTGACAATCTGGGCAGTCTGTGGCTGCAGACTTTCGCTGTTGGTATCTTTCACAAAGGAAATGACCAGATTGGGATTACATAGCGTTGTAAAGGAGGGCTAAAGCTTTACAATGGTACCAGTCTTGTTTTCGTGAATGAAGATATCAGGATTTGAAGAACCTTTTGGTGAAAATCCGAAGACGCAAGGGAGAAAACTAGCCAGAAACCTCCAGACTGATCAGTACATGGAAAAATGTATGCTTCCTCCTTCCACGTTTTGCCTTTAAAGATATATGTAAACATTTTCGTACTTGGCCTGCAGCTGTTGGTCGACGAGTTGCCTCTGTAAGCGCTCTCGGCCCTCGCGTTCCTCTGCCAGCTCCCGCTGAGCAAAGCGGCACTGGGCTTCCTTTCTGCTCGCCTCCTCTTCAGCCTCGTTGAGTTGTTTTTTTAAAGTCCTCATCCTCTGGGTTATCTGTGGCAAATGAAAAAGAGTTTCAAATGATTCAAAAAAAGAGTTCACTTAGGAATAGGTCAATGTTCTATTTCTAAACAATTAGGGAAATATTTTCTCTTCATAATCAGGGTTTCTGCAGGGCCTTTAAAGTCATTAAATTAATTGAGCATAAATTAAGTCCTTAAATGTCATTCAAATTCGTCTTGGATTGAAACTGGCGTTAGATCTACATTTCTTGGGAAATGACAACACTGCTCTACTGTTTTAATGTTCATCGAAAATACAATCATGATGGCTCCAAACACATTCAACTGCAGATTTGTGTCCAATTTACTTTAGAATATTACAGTGCATATGACACAGATTTGCTAAAAAAAAAAAAAATCAATTTATGTGATGTTTATAGTTTCACTTCCTTATTGGACACTGACAGGAAGTGACATAGATAGAGGCAAAAAATTTAAACTGTTGCCGTTCCGACCATGTTATGTCAATGGAAAACGAGTGAGTCAAACTGAACTTTACCTCACTTCCTGTCAGTAGCTTAAAAATTCAAATAAAAATAACAAAATGATAATTATGACTTACAACAGCTGTTATCCATCTAAATAAGTAATATTTTCAAACGCTTTAAAACCTGTCATATGCACTTTAAACATTGCCTGTTTGATGGAGTGTTTGCAAATCTTTAAAAAATGAGGTGGCTGGTGGCCTCTATGACGCTCCAGGACCAATTTTATTTCAGTTTTAGTAGGGCTTCTGGTAGGTTTTCGGGATGGAATGTACATGTAACAATGGACACAGATTCAACAGCAGTGGAAACCGACCTTTTTCACTGAAAGGTCAAATACGCACAAGTTGCATCATTCACCTTTACGTTTTGCATTCAAATTGAACCAAAGGAGCCCAGTGTTTTGACACACACTTTGCATTTGACCCAGCTTCTTACCAGCTCCTTCTGCTCGTTGGAGATACGGTGCTCCTCCTCCAGCTGGTCCGTCAGCTCGCTGATCTTTCTCTCCAGTTTACCGACAGTGTTCGTCAGGATGGCCTTGTTCCTGCCCAAAACATGAACATACAGTTGATTTATACAGCACAAGTACTGGAGCCAAATAAGACATTTTGAATTGGTGTTTTGACACTGTGTGTTCACTGGGTGGCGTTGTCGCTGCAGGGATAATAAAGGGGCAAACAGGTGTTTTGACCGTTTTGGTGGAGTTTGGGAGGCAAGGCAAGGCAAGGCAAGTTTATTTGTAGAGCACAATTCATACACGAGGCAATTCAAAGTGCTTCACAGTTGCAGAAAAAATTACAAGAAAACAGTTAAAATCAATCAATATGGCTATGGCTATGCTTTATGGATGATTTTAACCCGTTTTGAACATTACATATAAGCTGTTCAAATAGAAACATCACAATCCACTTTTCTCTCTTGCTCAGCTGGAGTCCCACAAGGCTCAATACTGGGTCCAATTCTATTCAGTTTATATGTCAATAATCTACCAAATGTGTGTAAAACTGTAAAAATCCAATTGCATGCCGATGACACAGTTTGGTATGTTCACGCAAAAACTAAAAGTGGAAGCTGCTGCGGTGCTCTCTGGTGTAATGGTGCCAGTGTCTTACTGGCTCCATGACTCCTGTCTACATCTCAACACTAAAGAAAGGTCTGTATGTTTTTCTCTTGCCAGTCAGCAGAAGCTGAGCAACCATCTGTTTTGGTCAATGGTGAGAGATTAGAAGTGGTTGAACAATTTAAATACCTTGGAATGGTATTTGACTTTAAATTTCAAGCAACATGTAAAAAAAAGTGTCATACAATCAAATTTAACTTGTCAAACTTCAAACATATAAGACCTTCTCTGACAACACAGTCACCTAAGACATATATATACACGCCATAATATTCCGCCATATAAGCTACTGTTATACTACATGGTTTCACACATCAGAAGCTGTCCTAAAACCACTAAAATCTCTATTTAAGAAAACACTGAAAATATTGGACGAAAAGCCCTTACAATACCATTATTGTATAATATTCTGGACCTTGATAGCTATAAAATATTTATGGATGCTAGTAAAAAACTTAGTAATCGAGTAAATACCAGAGCATCGTCCCAAGGCGACTGTAATGCTCAATGGCATAGGACTAAATTTGGTCAAATGGTGTTGTCCATCAGAAGCTCACAGCCATGGAACACACTGCCAATCCAAGTCAGGAACTGTGGCACCTATTTTACTTTTAAAAGTGCTCTGAAACATTGGTTAAAAAACTAACCAGACATGCACACAGACGTAGATTATCCCTTTTTTGTAGCATTGGGGGCATCTTTGAGGCTGGTTGTACGTATGTACGCCTCAAGTCCAACCTCATCCACATCAACCGCTGCTCCTCCTCCATCGTCCCCCTATCTCAGGGTGTTTCCCAAGGTTTGGTGCTCGGTCCTCTCCTCTTCATCCTCTACATCCTCCCTCTTGGCAACATCATCCGACGTCATGGCCTTCGCTTTCACTGCTACGCTGACGACATACAGGTTTACATCTCCACTACATCCATAAACTCCAATATCCACTCCACCCTCACCCACTGCTTGAGTGACATCAAAACCTGGATGAAACACAACTTTCTCAAACTAAACAGTGACAAAACAGACATTATCATCATCGGCCCAAAAAACATCTGCTCAAAACGTCTGCTTCAATTTTGACTGCACCACTGTCCCTCCGTCCCCACCTTGGTATTCTCCTCGACCCCACTCTTTCTTTCGAACCCCACGTCAAGCAAATAACCCGGACTGCATTCTTCCATCTCAAAAATATATCACGACTCCGCCCATCCCTCACTTTCTCCGCCGCTGAAACTCTGATTCATGCCTTCATCACATCCGGAATCGACTACAGCAACAGAATCCTCTACGGCGGATCATCCAAAACCCTCAACAAACTCCAGTACATCCAGAACTCCCTGCCCACATCACTCCTGTCCTTCAGAACCTCCACAGGCTCCCTGTCTCTCAACGCATCCAGTTCAACGTCCTCCTCATCACTTTCAAAGCCCTCCATAATTTGGCCCCCCACCAGACCTCACTGACCTACTCCACCACCACACATCTCGATCCCTCCGCTCCTCCAACGCCAACCTCCTGTCCCTCCCCTGTAAGGGCCGAACCTGAGGAGACAGAGCCTTCTCCATCGCCGCCCCCACACTCTGGAACGCACTGCCCCAACCGCTCCGTGCCTGTTCCGACCTCCCCACCTTTAAGAAAGAACTCAAAACCCACCTATTTAAAAAGGCTTTTAATGTCCAGTAATTGCCCTCTAGTTTTAATGTGCTGTTTTTATGTGTGATTTTATTACTGTATTTCTGTGAAGCGTCTTTGAGTGTCTTGAAAAGCGCTATACAAATAAAAAGTATTATTATCATTATTATTATCATTATTATCATTATTATTATTATCATTATTATTATTATTATCATTATTATTATCATTATTATTATCATTATTATTATTATTATCATTATTATCATCATTATCATTATTATTATTATTATATCATTATTATCATTATTATCATTATTATTATTATTATCATTATTATTATCATTATTATTATCATTATTATTATTATTATTATCATTATTATCATTATCATCATTATCATTATTATTATTATTATTATTATCATCATTATTATCATCATCATCATTATTATCATTATTATTATTATTATTATTATTATCATCATTATTATCATTATTATCATCATTATTATCATTATTATTATCATCATCATCATTATTATCATTATTATTATAATTATTATTATCATTATTATTATTATTATCATTTTTTTTTTTTTTTTTTTTTTTTTTTTTTTTTTTTTTATTCATCCATGTTCATGTTTTTCTTTACAAGGTCATACATTAATATAAACAGTACATGGTGAAAAGGAGCATGATGAAGACATTGTCTTATTGTCCATGCCCCTTTGTAATAGTTACAACAACAACAAAAAGCCGATGACCAAATCGGCGGGTGATCAGTTAAACAAATTTGTGACACTCATGTATTACAAAAATCAATTATTGTGACAATTTTCAACATACAAGTTATGTTTTTTATATTTCTCCATCTGCATCTCCTTAAACATATTTTTAAATGTATCTATTGTTTGAGAACATTTAATGTGTCCTTTAATGCATTCCATAATCTCACCCCAGCAACCAAGAAACCCCTCTGTCTTAATGAGATTCGGGAGAACAGTACACAAAAGTTTCCCCTTCGCCTTGTGTCGTCTGTGATCAAGGTCAATTTCTTGTAAATATGTTCTGGTACCAACTTGTGCTTAATTTTCCACATGGTCTGTAAAATTTTTAAATTAGCAAGATCTTTAAATTTTAATAGTTTCAGCTTCACAAAAAGGTCGTTAGTATGTTCTCTAGAGCCTTTATGACTTATAATTCTCACAGCCTTTTTTTGTAGCAAAAACATTCGATCTATTACACTTTTGCATGCGTTTCCCCAGACCTCGATACAATATGTAAAGTAAGGGACAATTAATGAAGAATATAAAAGAAATAAGGAAGCCTCATCAAGAACATATTTAACTTTATGCAAAATACCTATACATTTACTCACTTTTGTTCGAATATATTCAATATGTGGCTTCCAGCTGAATTTAGTATCCAACATAACTCCCAGAAATTTAATCTTGGTAACTCTTTCAATCATTGAATTGTCAATAGTGATGTTAACATTCCCCTCAATTTTCCTTGTCCCAAAAATCATATATTTGGTTTTTTCCCAATTTAATAATAATTTGTTTTGGTCGAACCATTTTTTTAAATTTGCCATTTCAGTGCTTACACAAGATAATAATGCATCGAGGTCACTTCCTGATTTATAAACGGTTGTGTCATCTGCAAACAATAGAAAGCCCATTCTCTTTGTTGCTTCGTAGATGTCATTTATGAATAAAATAAAAAGTTTTGGGCCGATTATGGAGCCCTGTGGGATTCCACATACCACAGTTTCATGTTTTGAGTTTAGTTGATCGAATTGAACATACTGTTGTCTGTTTTGCAGGTAGCTTTCCAGCCATTTAAACACATGTCCTCTTATGCCATAGTCCTGCAACTTAGACAACAGAAGTTCATGGTTCACTGAGTCGAATGCTTTCTTTAAATCCAGAAAGACGCTCACCATGTACTGTGAGTGGTCAATAGCAGCGAGGACTTCTTCAGTAAAATGTATCAGTGCAGCAGAGGTGGATCTGTTGGATCTAAACCCATATTGATAATCAAATAATATGTTTTTTTCTTCTAGAAAGGAATCCAATTTGATTGTGAACCATTTCTCAATAATTTTTGAAAACTGTGAAAGTATGGATATGGGTCTATAATTGTTAAACATGTGCTTGTCCCCATTTTTAAATATTGGTATTATCTTTGCTGTTTTCATTTTTTGAGGAAAGACACCAGAGATAAAGGAGAGATTGAAAATGTAGGAAAGTGGTTTGAGAATACAATCAACTGTCTTTTTTACAATAAACATATCTATTCCATCACAGTCTATTGAGGTTTTGGTTTTGAGTTTCCGCACAATGTCTAGAATGTCATATTCTGTTATTTCACTAAGAAACAATGATTGAAGAGTTTTACTTCCACCAGCTGCTGCCACGTTACATCTTGTTTCCTTGTGGTTTGGGTTTACAATTTGTTTAGCAATATTTGGCCCCACATTGACAAAGAAGGAGTTGAACTCGTCTGCTATTTCAGTTTGATTTTTCAATACTTTTCCATTATGCATAAAACATTTGGGTAGATTATTACACTGGGCATTTGGCTTGATTACCTTATTTAGGGTTTTCCACGTTTCCTTCATATTATTTTTGTTGTCATTTAATTTATTTTGAAAATAATCTTTTTTTGCTTTCCTCATTATCATCGTCAACTTATTCTTATATTCTTTATATTTAGTCTCGTGCCTTTTTGTTCGATATTTCATGTAATCCCTATATAGTTTGTTTTTCTTTTTGCATGCTTTCTGTAGCCCACTTATTATCCATGGCTTTTTTGCAAACGTGTTCTTCTTACATATTTTTACAGGACAATTTGCATTGTACAGGTTTACATAAGTGTTTAAGAATTTTTCATAGGCAACATTTACTTCTGCCACATACACTTCTTCCCAGTCTTGTTTAATCAAATCATTTCTAAACAAGTCAATCTCCTTCTCTGATCTAATCCGAATATATTTAAATTCCTGCATGTTCCTATTATTGATAGGTTTGGCTCCAATAACAGTAAATGCAGGCAAGTGATCAGTTATGTCGCAAGCCAGTAAACCGTTGTATAGAGTATTATTCATATCATTCGAAAAAATGTTATCAATTAACGTCGCACTTGTACTTGTCACTCTGGTGGGCTGGGAAATGGCTGGAAACAAACATCTACTATACATTTCATTAAGAAAATCGCGAGTTTTCTTCGACCCATGTGAATGAAGTAGATCTATGTTAAAATCACCACATAATAGGATAGTTTTGTTTGAAGTTGCGCTATCAATTAATTCTGTGAGTTTGGCTGTAAATGTGTCTACGTTGGAACCTTGTGCTCTATACACACATACTATAATTATATTCCGATTTGTTTCCAGCTCTAGTTCCACCGCCACACATTCCATAAGTCCCTCGATTGTAACAGACATACTCTCCACAGTTTTACAGGTACAGGTTTCCTTTACACACAAAGCCACACCTCCTCCTCTTTTTCTAGGCGATCAACGTGATACATATTATACCCATTTATTCCCAAGCAAACACCTTTTTCGGGATTTAACCATGTCTCTGAGAATGCAATAACATTAAACTGAGATTTCAATGAGTTCAAAAAATCTGTAATTTTATTTAAATTCGAATAAAGGCTTCTGCAATTAAAATGAATTAGTGAGAAGTTATTGTCTAACTCAATTTTTAAATCAAAATCTTCTTGGCTGTAATAGTTGCATGAAATCCGACTAGAATTAAATACATGCTCATCAGGGTCTATATCGTCTTCAAAGTCAAATAATCTAGAGTGTGCGTTTCTATTCGTCTCCATAGTTATTGTTAGTTGTTAGTCTTTTCCATCTGTCATCAAACCATGATACAGTCTCAAAGAAATTATGAGAGACGCATGGAGCTTTATGAAACGAGAGAAATAACAATACCTCCTGTTCACGTTGTTTTCGTTGAGCCATCTTGTCCGAGGGTTCAGATACTTCTTTAAGTCCCTTTCCATGGCTTCTAGTGATCATTGTCAGGTTCTTTACTCTGTAGCAGTGATTTTACGGCATCAATCATCTCGGTCGTGGGTGTCATCTTACGGGAACTAACCGTGTGCCATCCCGCTGCGCGCAGGATAGTTTCTAGGTTTGGCTCCTCCGCTGGCGACTTCATTATTATGCCAAAATCGCGCAGGCCGTGCGCAGCAGCGACTGGGTTGTCAAAAACTTTAACCTTGCCATCTTCGAGAAATATTTTCAGTTTTGCAGGGAATAAGATGTGATGCTTTATTTTCCTTTCGCGCAGAATTTTACGCACCTCCTTATATTTCCCTCGCTCTTTGTAGACGGCAGGGGTGAAGTCTTCATCAAAAAAGATCCTGCTACCACTCACTTGAATATTCCTCTTCGTCCACGCTGCCTTTAGCACGGTTTGTTTCGTGACATAGCTTCGAAATTGTACCACAATGGACCGGGGACGCTCGCTCTGTTCCAGCGGCCTCGAAGCAGGTGCCCTATGCGCGCGCTCGATCTGGAGCTCGGCGTCCAATTCCAGTTGCTCCACAAACAGATTCGTCACAAACTTGATCATGTTGTTTCCTTCAATTTTCTCTGGCACTGAATAGATCCTTAAATTGTTCCTCCGCGAGCGACTTTCCAAGTCATCACATTTTTCTTTCAGCTGGTTTTGGACTTGTAACATATGGATCATCACTCTCGTGGTATTCCTTTCGTTGTCTTCGTTTTCGGATAGTCTTTGCTCAGCAATGTCCATTCTTTCTTTAACGTCTTCAATCTCGGTTTTTAAATCACTTATTTCTTTTCTCAGGATCTCAAAGTTCTCCGATGTTTCAGTGCGGAAAGCCCGTAGTTCTTTTAATATTTCAGCCATACCTGGCGATGCGTCACTGCTTGTCTCCCTGAGCGGCTCTTGGTCGTGTGTTTTTGAGGCGTTGCGAGGCACTCTGGGCATCATCAAAATAGAGTCCTTTGCTATCCGCTTGGATTATAGGATCAGGCTTGACATCAAAAGCCACCAAGGAATTGCAATAAGACTCACGATCCAAAAAGAGCATCTTTAGGAAGGTCTATCCTGGAGAAGGCAAGCAGCATCAGCTTCCTGGTTGCAAGCCACACCCTTTCTCACCCTTGCTCACCATCATCATTATTATCATTATTATCATTATTATCATCATCATCATCATCATCATTATTATTATTATTATCATATTATCATCATCATCATCATTATTATTATTATCATTATTATCATCATCATCATCATTATTATCATTATTATTATCATCATTATCATCATTATTATTATTATTATTATTATCATTATTATTATCATTATTATTATCATTATCATCATCATCATCATCATCATTATTATTATTATCATTATCATCATCATCATCATCATCATTATTATCATTATTATTATTATTATCATTATTATCATCATCATCATCATCATCATCATCATTATTATTATCATTATTATTATCATCATTATCATTATTATTATTATTATTATTATCATTATTATTATCATTATTATTATCATTATTATTATTATTATTATTATCATTATTATTATCATTATTATCATTATTATCATTATTATTATCATTATTATCATCATCATCATCATTATTATTATTATTATTATTATTATGTTGTCCGTGAAATGTCTATGTATTGTGTATCTCTTCTGTATATTGTCTAAGTTAATGTTTCTTGATCTTACCAGCCTTAGGACAACGGATGAAAATTAGATATTGTGCTAACATATTTACATTGATGCTTTTTGCCGACATGTTGATTAATATGTATTGTCCTCATTCAAATAAATTAATAAAAAAAAAAAAAGATGACTTATGGAATAAAGAGTAAATTTTTGCGCGTCGAGCCCACCTACCAAGGCAACATCTCACTAGCGCAGTACTAAACCGGCTAATATAGATAATAACATGGGAGTCACTGACCGCTCCTCCGTTCTCAGGTTGATCTCCAGCTCCTTCATTCTAGACTCGGTTTTGGAGATGAGATCTTCCTGCACCCTGGAGCTCTGCAGCTCCTCCACCTCCAGTCGCAGGTCCCGAAGCTGTAACCCAACAGAGTATTATGATTTTAGTGGATATTTGGTAATACTCTCAAACACATCTCGGTGTATTCAAATTCTTCCTTAGCTTTTCTTCTATATTAAGTGGAAGAATATGGAAGGCACCGAGAGAAACCAAATATTCCAGTCTTGTACTTGACCAAACTTCGAAGGATTTTCCAATATATCCTTTCTAGCTCGATTTATTGAGCTTTGACACCCCACAACAAGAACATTTTTTTTCTAGTTTATTCAAATAAATGTAGTTTATTCAAAGACTAAACAAGATATCCATAATTTTGATTTTGTTGCAATTTTTACCCATTAAACAAACACCTTATTTGCATCATGAAAATGAAAGGAGAATTTCAAATTAAACCCTAGAGGACATTCTTCCCCGTTCACCAACAATGTCTCTTTCCTCAATGGCCATGTGGCACTAACCTGTCTCTCCAACGAGTCCTTGTCCATTTGCAGGATTTCATTCAGATCTTTCTGCTGAATAACCTTGATCTGAAGTTGTTCCATCTGAAACAAGAGTTTTCAGTCAGTATGAGCTGCAGTCCACATTGTATGGTGAGCTTGTGGGCCTGATCAGAGTGTAGGAGTGTCTGGGTACAATGACCATTTGCAGCCAGTAACTCTAGTTAATATAAAACAAGGATCTGTATTTAAAAAAACAAATAAAAATGCTTCTGTAAGGCTCATATCAATGAGAAAACATTTGCTTGTCTTTGTCACTGTCATTGCTGGTTTCCAAACTGTTCTGTTAGGTACAGTTTGGAAACAACATTGGTGCAGCCTCGTGAGGCAACTGTTGCTGTGATAGATCTGATGTGTGAGTGTTCACTTCCTTGCCTGTTCAATGGCTCTCTTTTGCTTGGAAGCCCACCGCTGCTCACAGCCATGCAGGTCCTCCAGATCGGTCTCCAGATCAATGATCCTCTCCTGAAAACACAAAACAAATCCGTCGACATCAGTGTTTGTTCACATGATCAGCATGATCAGTTTTTATCAGCTTTATAAAAAACAGATCTTTTTATGATTATGATAGAGATTTCCTATTATTGAAATCAGTTTAGTGGTTATTAGTTGGCGAGCCTCCGGTGTCCGGCTGTCCTGTCCGGTCCGAGTGGTGCTGTATAGCTGTGGGTTTGTTGGGTGTCACGCTTCTCTTTGCTACCTGGTAGGATCTTTGTTACTTTTTCTGAGCTCTGTAAAGTGTAGTTTTGTACTTGCACTCATGTTCAAATGTATTACCAGGGTCCTGGCAGAACCATTATGCCTCCCCTGTTTATGTCCTATTTCTGCGCTGAATGTACCTTCTCCGGATGTGACCTGTGTTACACTCTGGACTGAACTTTTAAAGTAAACCCAACGAAAAATGGGACCAATGTTTAAGAAACTAAACTTATTTAATAAAACAATATACATTTTTTGTAAATCATTTGCCTTTTGCCCGGTCCTTTTAACGTACCTGTGTGCCTTACAACCTCGTTGAAGTTATTTTCTCAGTTATACTGGGTGGCATTGCGGCAACTTTATTTAACAACTACTAAACATCACCTCCACACGGTTTAGGAGAGGCCATTTAAACCTAAAGGAGTGAGTTAAAGTGAAAACTTTATTGACTAGACCGACTTTTTATGGATGAAATGCTACAGACTACAGTCTATATATTCAATTCAACTTTATTACGGACTCAAGGTCCAAAGAGACAGCGACATCATAATAATATAATATATAACATATAATATATAATAATAATAATATTATTATAATTATAATTATAATTATTATTATTGTTGTTATTATTGACTAGACTGACTTTTTATGGATGAAATGCTACAGACTACAGTATATAATAATAATAATAATTAGGGCTGAAACAACTAATTGATTAATCGACGACTAATCGATTATTGAAATTCAGTTGACAACTATTCTCGTAATCGATTAATCGTTTTTTGGTTCACAAAGACTCAAATAAAGTTCAAATTACATGAAAATGTAGTATTTTTGATGAAAACCTACTTTGTTTTATAGTTATGGTCTGTAGTGTTTCGTACTTTCTAAATTTCATGAATATCTGTGTGTCTCATCCAATCAGAAAGCAGAATTAGCGCTAAAAGGCGCCATTTTAGCTTCATGTGATGATTTTTTTTTTTAAATAACATTTTCATACACCATTCACAGCCAATCGATTCATCGATTCATCGTAAAAATAATTGATAGAAAATAATCATTAGTTGCAGCCCTAATAATAATAATAATAATAATAATAATAATAATAATAATAATAATAATAATAAAATTATTATTATTATTATTATTGCCCTGGTGTGCCATTAATCTTAGAAAACATCAAAACTACATTTTAGCCTCGCCGTGTGAATAATAGCTCCAACCTGTAGAGGGCGCAAACACCCCAAAATCTTTTTTATTTCACAAGCAGCATCGGACGGCCATGATGGGCCAACAACAACCCTCACCGCACGTCACTGGTTCACAGAAAGATGCACTGAACACATAACAGCTTTACTGTTTACTGTCATACACAGTAAAGCCACATGTTAGAAATAGAATTAAACATTGGACTTTTTGGACCTGGTGGTCTTTGGTCTTGATTGGAATAAATATAAATATTGTTCTCCGCCGAGCAATGTTTGTATACTTTATTGTCCCCGTAGGGAAATTTGTCCTGCAGTGCCACGCCCAGCGATCCAGCCAGGCCGATGGTCAGAATCACCTGGCTGGAGGATTCACCTATTGAACATGTTTTTAGTGGTAGTGAACAACACCTATTGCACATGTTTTTAGTGGTAGGGGAAACCTACACAGGCACAGGGAGAACATGCAAACTCCACACAGAAAGGCCCCGTCCAGGTGGGAATCAAACCCGGGACCTTCGAGCTGTGAAGCGGAGGCGCTAACCTCCGCGCTACCATGCCACCCGTTGTGTTTTGTTTAGTTTTGTCTGTGTTTTTAGATTTTAGGTGATATCATAGAATGTTGATGTTTTTTTTATCTAAAGGAATTCGGTCTCATTTTATCTGTCTTTTTATTGCTTTCCTTGGTATTTCTTGGATCTTCTAAAGCCAGGATTCTTTGTTCTTCACTAAGATACCGGGGAAGCCTGAGTCGAAGTCCTCACCTGTGCCACTTTGAACTGCTTGCTGAGCTCGTCCCGGCTCTGGTTGCTCGTGTACAGCTCCATGCGGAGGTCGTCCAGGCTGCGCTCGGCCTGTTTACACTGCAGCTGTAACCTCTCTCTCAGCTGGATCTCCTCCTCCAGAGAGCGCTCCTTATCCACCAGTTTCCCCGACACCTGACACGCACAGAGAGGCGTTAAAATGTGTAGAAATGTGAGGGCCAACCACATCAAAGACGGGGTTAGAAACTGCCTGTTTTGGAGCGGATTCATCTGCTTAAAGATAATATTGCACATCAGGTTTCTTGATTAAAAGATGACTGAATACCACAGCTGGGCATTTTAGTAAGGAATATAACACATACAGTTACAGTTTTTGATTTATTTATTTGACTATTTTTCAGAGAATATGAATGATAAAAAATAAAGTTATAGTCATAGTTAGTGGTTGAGTTTGCAAAGAAAAGCCAAGAGAAATACAGGACTCTTTAAAAAGAAAAGTTGTGTAGCTGCTTCAAGATACACAATAAGGAGGCACTTGATGAAAAATGGGCTGCGTGGCCAAGTCTCCAGAAGAAAGACATTACTTCACAAATGCCACAAAGTATCCGCTTACAATATGCCAAACAGCACAGAGACAAGCCTCAACATTTCTGAACCAATGTCATTTGGAATGATGAAACCAAAATGGGCCATAAGCATAAACGTTTCATTTGGAGGAGTCAACAAGGCCTGTGATGAACGGTGAACCATTTCTACAGTGAAACACGGAGGTGGATCACTGATGTTTTGAGGATGTGTGAGCTACAGGGAACTTGGTGGAAACTGATTTCAGGATGAATGCAGCATGTTGTTAAAGCAGTACTAAGTAACTCTTGCCCCTAGAGGCCATAAGCGTAACTACAGGTGTCTTAGCAAGTTACGATTTTTTTACTTATTAAATGTCTTGGAGAGTAAATACTACGCTGACAGAAAAGGTGAAGGGAGAGAGGGGTGTTGTACATCCAGTTATACAATGGAAATAATTTTTTTCACTCAAACTTGGCTGTAAATACTGTTTAAAGTGGCGCTAGCCCGCAGTTAGCTTTACCTGTTAGCCTGTTAGCTTCTTCTCCGTGATTCTATTAGTGTGTATTGCTTGCTCCGACCCGGTAGCAGTCAAGTTGCAAGCATGGTTTTCTGACCAGAGACACCAGGGGGAGATTAAAGACCCCCCAATCATCCCATTAACACTTGTATTATCCCCACAGGGACTACGGAAAGGATTTATTAATGTAAACACATTACTTAGTACTGCTTTAAAGAATATTGGAGGAAAAGTGTAGTTTTGTAGTTTTGTGTGTGTGTGGTTAATGCTGTCTTTTCCCTACATGGATATCAGGCTGTGCGAGCTCTGGCCTACGATTGGAGGACTGGTTTTTGTGGCCAGTATGCCATTCAGTAGTGTTGTGGTCCGGCGTGTCTGAAGACTTTGTGTGTTTTAGGAACACTCGTTTTACTTAGGTGACTGTTGTGTTTGTGTCACTTCTTGGGACGTTCACTTTTGTAGTGAGGTGGAATCAAGTGACACTCGTTTGTCTTGTCATGGTTTTGTTTTGGTATAAGTTAGGCCTTACTTTTGTTAGTACACTGTTGTCTTAGTTTAGGTTACATTTTTGTTAACCTTTTGTAAATACTGTACATACCTTTTGTTTGAGTATTTTACACCCCTTTGTTAAATTGACCTTTTACACTCCTTTTATTCAATTGAAACTTTATCCATTTTTACTTCTTGGTTTTTGTTGCTTCCTTTTATACCTAGCTGAGCCGGGTTGTAACGCTCATCAGCCTGGAAGCTGCACATGGGACGCACTGGGACGTTCCAACATGAGAATCCAAAGCACCAAGGCCATGTCGACCTCTCACTGGCCACAGCAGAATAAAGTGAAGCTCTGGAGTGTCCATCACAGTCTCCTGACCTCAATATCATTGAGACACTCTGGGGAGATCTCAAACGTGCAGTTCATGCAAGACAGCCCTGGAATTTACAGGAACTGGAGGCTTTTTTTCTTAAAAAAAAGAATGGCCAGTTTTACCATCTGAGGAAATAAAGAGGCTCAACCTCAACGACCACAAAATAATCCAAGCTCTCATTGATGTTAAAGGAGGCAATACACAGTATTAAGAATTGGGGGATGTGAACTTTTGATCAGGGTCATTTTGGTTTCTTTTGTCATTATGATTTAAAAAGAGTTGTTTGACCATAATGGCTTCACACAACCACTAACTGAGTGAAAAAACTCTTTGTGCTTTCATTTATATTCTCTGAAAAATGGCCGAAAAATAAACAATTCTACCAGGGTACGTAAACTTTTGAGCACAACTGTATGTTTTTACGATAAAAAAACTAGTGACACCGCGGGCGCGAGACGACCTCTGTGTCAATCAGCTGTGAACCGTAACAAAGCAGCATGGTCTTACACAGAGAGAGGCCAGGCTTCTGCGGCCGAGAGACGAGGATTTATTGAAGATTATTGCCATTAATGGTAAGAAACAATGGTGCCATGGTAACATGTTTTCAACCGTGGAGAAAAACAATTTGTTAAAAGAAGCGAGAGCGTCAAGTTGAGCTCTGGTTTTAGTTTCCCTATTTCCACGTAGCTCTGAACTGGCTGCAGTCGACGCTATAGAGCTAGTGAAGATTTTGCCTGGAGCTCCCCCTGCTGGCAGCTCTGGGAATAACTTAGTACAAAAGTAACTTTCAGTTTCAATTTGCAGTTTTGTTAGCAGCTTCAGCACGGCATGATGGACACTTTGAATGGATCCAATGTTGGATTATGGGCTTAAAAATGGGAGGACATCTTTGGATTTTAACAATGACACGATATTACCCAGGGAGTACAGATCAAAGGACTGAAACCATAGAAGAAGAGACCGCTAAAGTGAACAAGATTACTCAAAACTGAAAAGTGAAATACTGCTCCAGGTGTGTTTTTGAGGAGGGAACAGCTTTACAACTTGGTCTAAAATATCTTTGAAATATAGCAATCAGTAATTAACTAGATTACTTTTATGGGGAGTACTATGTAAGTAATTTTCCAACTTTTCCAGGTTAACTTGCCCGACACACCTCTGCTGGTTTGAAGAACGAAATGTTATAAGACCTACCTCTCCTTGCAGCCTGGTGACCAGGATCTGAAGCTTGTCGATCTCCTGTTGCTTTGCCAGCAGTCCCTCCTCCAGCTCGTCCACTCGTATCTGAGTGTCTTCTCTGAGCTTCACCTGGAGGTTCCTCTCTGAACTGGCCTGGGCCGCCACCTGCAGGGCCTCGTTCAACTGGAACACACCACAGGGCAGTTCAGTTCAGTTCGCTACTACACATACAATTCCGTATTTTTATCTATTTAAAATTAGATTTGAGTCTGTACACTGTACTTGTTTTGAGTAAATAATGAAATACAAATAAACACGTTCACTGTAGAGGCACCAGTTTCTTCCTCATGGGCTCTTCAGTTTAACACCTCGTTTGAATGGCCTGTGTTTGTACCTCACTCTCGAGTCGAATCACAGTGTTGCTCAGCTCAGACGTCTTCTTTTCCTTTGTGTCTCGGGCTAGCTCGAACTCTTCCGCTTGTCTTTCCGCATGCCACAGCTTCTCTGCCAGAGTCTGAGCGTGCTGCGTCTGTTTGTCCAGGTTCTCCTGCAGAGTCGCACCAGTGCAAGAATAAACGTGAAACAACAGTGAAAACATCGCTATAACATGTCATTTAACCAGCGCGTGTCGAAGGCCACGTCAGTGAATCATTCACCTCTGCATCTTGGATCTGGTTTTTCAGTGACTGCTGGAGGAAATTGAAGGCGTATTCCTGGTTGTTGGCCTCTACCATAATCTCTCGAGCTTGTTTCACCTCAATCTGGAAAATAAACAAACCAGCAAACGTTACATTATAATTGCGTATGTATAGATTTAGCCTGGCACGGGCCAGACTGATCCTCCATGTTCAGAGATACATGGGAATACAGTCTGGAATTCTGCGATTTGAATCTCGCTGAAACCAACACGAGCCAATCATAGCACGGGAGGCGGGAGTTAACAGTGCGTCATCTTCGGTGCTATGATTTCCCATCAAACACATGTGCTCCTCCTGGCAGTAACCAAAACAGTGAAGATGGCGGCCACGACACAACGATCTTTTACCAGAGCCCTTTGTTCTGTTTTAAATGAGCTGGACTTGTCCTTAAAGCCACTGAAGAAGCTGCTCTGATGGCTTTCACCGGAACATTTACTCCACTGCACGTGTGGACTACAAACAATCATGGCGGAGAACGTAAATGCAAAGTGTAGGACCTTTTGCATTTGATTGGTTCGCGCTCGTTCAAACTGTGATCATTAGCCCCGCCTCCAGTCTCGATTTGGAAATTGCGTCCCATTACCACAGTTCCAGACTGTCTTTATATGTATTTATGAATACATAAATAAAGTCAGTCTGGCTTTGTGTCAGGCTAGTATAGATTCATTGCATTATACTATATTGTAAAAGGATGCATTGATCCCCGATAATTTTCATCTGAAAATGGGTTGCGTTCATGTGACATCGTGAGGCGGTGGGCAGGTAAGAATTCCATGACAGTAAATAGATACAGAAGGGATTTTTGGAATCACCCATATGTGGTCACGTTCAAAGAAGCTAGAGGAAGTAAACAAAGAAGAGGAAAAAATCGAACGGTCACAATGTTCAGTGTCTTCCCTGTCGGCATGTATAAACTCCAGTCCAATTATTTTCTTATAAAGATGTCCTAAAGCGGTGACAATGTTCAAAACAGTTGCGTGATGTTGGTCAGTAGAAAGGACTTCCAGCCGTAAGATTAATATGGCAGGTTTGTGAATCTAATCACTATGAAATAATAATCATCTAAACATTTTGTCAATGTCAGGTTTCCTTTTGGAGATTTCTTTCAAAACCATTTCTCTTCCCCAGAGTTATATTGGCCCCTCTTCCATCTGAGATTAGGACATCATCATATTCTAGAGCGTTAACGTGACTAGGTTCTAGAATGTGATGATGTCACACTGCCATGTGGGGGCAGGAGCCAGTTGTTCCTATTATACTTTCAGATCTAAAAAGGAAACTTATGAATATAAAATGATTGTTAATATCATTGACAGGGTCCATGATCTCTCTGTGCACCAAAATTCTCCTCAAAAACAAAATCATTTTACCTGCTCCCACCTGTATAATTATAGGACTTTAGGACACTGTGATGTCACTTAGAATTCTATTTCAGATGGAATATCCTCAATTTTAAATTGTAGGCTCGTCAGAGTGTTGTGATGTCACGTGAACGCAACCTATAGATACACACGGCAACGTGTCATACAAGGGGCGTGTCCTACTGTAGTCCAGGGGGGAGAAAACCACAATTTTTCCCAATTCTTAGCCATTTTCTTGCAGACTATAAACACATTTATTGCACACCAATAAATTCAAGCCAAAATCAGGTCCATGTGGATGTTTTTTCACAGCAAATTGTCTAGTAGTAGCGAAACACAGCACTTGTTGCTAAGGTTAGCATATGTAGCATGCAGCTAATGTAGTTAGAATTGTCCGTTTTTTAAGTATTTATGGACTGTCGAACCACTTTGCTCCTCTCCATGTCTCTGTATCTTTATTTGACAGAGAAATATATTCATTAACCTGCATTTATTAAAGTAAAGGTGGAGAAAAGGGAGAACGTTCAGTTTTATTCTGTTCTTTGTTTCCCTCTCTGGGGAAAATTAATGCTTTAATTAATGATTAATAAAAAGATTTAAAAATGATGAATCGTGGGTTACCTGAAAGACATTACAAATTACTGTAGCAGTTGGGCTTTTCACAGAGGTTTATGAGTCAGTTAGTTTGTTAATTCAATGTGAGCTTATGCTTGAGATTAGAGTGTTTTTTGTCATTAAATGAATATAAGTATTTTAAAATGGACTACAGTACAGTAGCTTCACACTGACCTCCATTTCTCGACAGCGCTCGGCCACGGTCTGACTTTCTTTGTCCATCTCCAGCATCTGTTCCCTCATCCTCTTGATCTCGTGGGTCAGCTGAGTATTTGTCCTGAGAAGATCCTCATTATTCACCAGCAGGCCTCGCATTTCAAACCTTCAATTGAAAATGAACAACACAAACATAAATCACAAACTGATATTGAAATTAGGAATCATATTTGTATGGTAACACAAAACTACATCACAACCTTATCTGGTTTCTCTCCTTCTCCATCTCCACACTCTCTGCCTCCAGAAACTGGTTCCTCTGCAAAAATCAATCAATTAAAGAGACGTGTGGGGGTCTGACCTATAACCAATCAACAATTAATAATCCAAAAATGAAGAGAGCACAGACACACCTTATGGAGTGAATCGGACACTATGGGGGTGGTGAACTTAATTCTGCTCAACTTCTCCCATTGCAATATGCACTAAATTATATTATATTATATTGTAAAAAAAGACAAAATAACAGACTGATGTAAAGCGATTGTAAAGTTAACAAAGGGCAGATAGCATGAGATCGCTCTTCCCTCTGCTACTTTTCATTCAAACTGCACTGACTTAGCGGTTTTGTTGTTTAAATTCTAATGTCACTTTTGAAACAAATACGTACAATGATAAATATAAAGACATTTTTGAGCCCACTCTGGCCAGGGATTGTCATGGTGTCTCTTGATGCACTGATCCCGCTTTTTTGCTTCTGATACTAATACTGGGTGAATATCCCTCTTTTCTCCAGTGTGAGGTCAACAAAGTCTAATGATTAATTATATCTATTAATAAACTAATGGAAACAACAACAAAAACTACTTTTCTACTAATTATCCTTATATATGACATTTATTTAGGTTACATTAACTCACAGCATAAAGTGATCAGATCATTATAACATTGCATTACAAATATAATATCATTTATTGCATTTCCTAAACACTACTAGAGTAGAGCGGGGCGTCTTGTGATTGTCCCAGGTTTAATTTGTTGCCGCTAGCATTAGCATACTGTTGCTAGCCGCGACATTTTGCTGAGCGATAAAAAATATGTTTGTTTGTTAAAACTAACTCCGCAATAGAATTCTCAGGTTCAGAGCTTCAAACTGAGGCATGTCCATGTCCATATTCACTGAGATTTAGTTGGTGAAAGTTGTGTTTTTAAAACGGTGTGTACCAAAGCAGGCTCAGTATCGGATATTTGCAGCCGATACCGTATACCAATATCAGATCAGTTCATCCCTAATGTCTCTGATACACTACGCAAATCAGCGTGGAAAATGCAAAGAAAAGTATAAATTATGGAAAGAGAGTCAAGGGCCAGATAAAATTGCTTGGGGGGCCAGATCCGGATCACGGGCCACAGTTTGCCTACCTCTGATCTAAAGACCTGATTGCAGACGGCTGTTTTGAACAATCTAAAATTACAATGGGACTGACTTTGTGATGGGAGTCAAATCACAAAGGCCTGCTGCTACATATTAAAGGGATATTTCGGGATTTTTTTTACATTGGGCCTCATTTCCTAGTTATCCAGTGTGGTGTTGATGTCTGGAGATAATTTTTTCTTAAATTCATGCAGTTCTTATATTTGAAGAGTCTAGTTGCGCTAGGCTAGGGCAAGGCTAAAGCATTTCTATGGTATCAGTTAGCCTGCATTAAAAACAGTCTGACCCACTCCACAGTGCACCTGAGGTAAATCACTTATAACACCAGACTAACCATATAAATGTCTGTGTTAATAGAATAATTTTAACCATTTTGCATTTAAAATAACTTATATTTGAGCAGCATCAGCTTCGTGGCTGTAAGCTAAGTCAGCAGCGGAGTGATCTGCGAGAAAATAGTCCCTCAAATGCGGTAATTCATGTGATACAAGGTCAGTTATATTTCAAAAATTATTCTATCGACACAGACATTTATATGGTTAGTCTGGTGTTATAAGTGATTTACCTCAGGTGCACTGTGGAGTGGGTCAGACTGTTTTTAATGCAGGCTAACTAACAACACTCTGGATAACTAGGAAATGAGGCCCAATGTCAAAAATCCTGAAATATCCCTTTAAGTGTGGATTTAAATGACTTGAATTGAGAATATTAATCTCGTTTTGTGCGGTTTTCACTCATTTAGACTTTTTTCCTGATCGGACCAAGATTACATTCGCTTGTTTGATGACATTTCAGACCGGTTCTAAGGACATCTCGCTTGAAATAAGAAAGTAAAACTGCCAATGAGACAATTTTCCTAACCTGAGGCAAAATGTATTGAATTGAGTCAGAAACATGTCAGAACAAGGGAAAGGTCACTGAGTCATTTGAGTATCAGTCAGGGCAGCGTCAGGCCTTTACCAGAGGAAAGATGGCCTTACACAGTTGAGCTGTACATACCTTCTGACAGCCATCTAGTTCTTTAGTCAGCTCCTCGATGTAATCTTTCTTGTGTGGGTTTCCCAGAGTGGCAGAGCGCACTGAATAGTGTGTTGTTGGAACAACCTGAGGAGAGATAAAAGGCGTTCTGTTTTCTGTTCCCCTGTCTGTGCGGTGCATGTTCTCTTCTTACTGTGGTGGGGTGCTCCGGTTTGCGCCTCAGAGTCTCGAACGTGGAGAAGCGTGTTCGGCCGGTGCCCAGAGACACCGGAGGGACAGGGCTGGTGCTGCGTGTGTTGTAGTTGTACAAGTTCAGATCAGACGTGGCCGGAGACAAACTGCTCTGTACCTGCACACAAACATTCAACCACAACAACGTCAGTGTTTTGTTATTAGCACAAGTAGATATATTTGTTTGCAGAAGGAAATACAGAAGTGTGTTTACCTTTGTTAACAATCTTTATTAAACCAGGGTTAACGCTGAACTACTGCTAACCCTCTAATCCAGCTTCGTAGTGCAGCACTCGGTCACCTATAGACCCTTTAATTGTTTGTAAACATTCCGGGCTTAGCTGGAGGCGGGAAGCTCGATTCCTATCTATTTCCATTGTAGCTGTTGTCATAGTAACGATAAACAAATGTCTAACTGTTTTTGGAAATATCAGATAAACCTTATTTTATCGTCTCAAATGTCATTCCTCTTGTTCTTGCACCTTAAGCCACAACAGGACCACATGTTTCAGTTGTAGTTTTACACTTAAAATCGCTAGTTTTAGTTTAATCTTATTTCTCTTGATCACTTCCTGCCTCCAGCTGATGTCACTGATGATGTCAGCAGTTAAAGGGTCTATAAGGCCCTGTCACCGTCGGTCGTAGATGGCGTCTGTGGAGGTCGGTGAAGCCAGTTTTGGGTGATTGCATTTGTGATTGGCCGAGTGTTACCGGCTGGTCAGTGAATCAGCTGGATATTAGAAGGAGAGCTTGTCTACTGTGTTTTGGAGTTATCAAACTCTCTAAATGCGGCTCTATCCCTCACGCTAATGTCGTAATTAATTGTATTTACTGTATTTTTCATTCAATATCATTTTGAATTATTTATTTTTTTGCATATAATTTCAGTATCATTGTTTTTCGAGGCTTGTGATTTGTTTCTTGGGTCTCACGTTGTTGATAAAGATGTGAAATGGGGATGGTCCATCATAGACTGAAGAGAAGTTACTCCATTTATTTTTAATAAATATTTAATATAGTAAATATAAATATTAGCATTGCAATGGTTACTGATGATTATTACTACTACCAACCACCACAACTAGACTGGCCTCTTTTAGCATTAGCCGGCTTACAACAACGCTGTGTGGATTTTCCCGTGTGTAGCAACTTAGCCAGTAGCCTGCAGCATTTTCTGAGTACTTTTTTAGTCGCTGGATTAGTTTTCCAGATGCAATAAGCCCCTGAGCATAAAGCGGCTCATAATCGCCAGACTCATTAGCAGCAACATTAAGACAGTATTTAGCTCTGGTTAAATCCAACACAGACTTGGATTTAGGGAGCGTCTGTAACAAAGTCAGCTCTATGTGTAATATTGTATTCCCACAAAAGAATTATCCAGTTTGTTGCTCTGGAGAAAAAAGAAAGAAAGAAAGAAATGATTTAAAGGACAATGACTGAGATGTGACTGCCCTGCCCGTCAGAGCTCATGCCTTAAGATTCAGAACGACCTGTGCATTAAGTGTAGGAAAAGTGAATTAGGCCCCGGCTGACCTTGTATTCAGACATGCGGTTGTACATCGGGCTGTACTCCATGGAAGTCGTGGAGTATGGACTGTGGAAGACTCGGTCCGCCATATGCCCCTGAAAAACAAGATCAGAAGCTTCATGAAAGCTCTTCCTCTCACTCAATAGATACACGATACGGTGTGTTGCTGTAAAGTCATCATATTGAGGTTTCGGGGAAAGAGAACACTCTGGAGTTTGACTTAGAACATGGGTCAGGCCAATAATGCAACCCTGAATTGTCATGAAATATGCATATTTTTATAAGTTGAACTGTGCTGCCGTGCCGTTTAAAAGTGATAAAACGAGGCAGACGTGACAAAACAATTCTACAATTTAGGAATTAGAATTAAAGCTCCACTTAAAGCTGTCACTGGTGTTCTTAATGGAGTTTTTGGTGTTAACATGAAATTTGATAAACTTTTCTAACTGTTTTGCTTTTTGCAAAACTATTGCTGTGGAAAGGTCTCATGCCTAGTAACGACGATGGTGTTGTGGTCAGTGGAGTGGGCGCTTGTTGTCTCGCTTCGATTAGTATTTTAAAGAACTAAATGAAACTGAGACAACCTTTTTCACTGACAATAGAATAAATGTAACTTAAATTCCATAATGTCGCTGTCACTTCAGTCAAACGAACTTGCAGGCCTAAATTGTCATGGTATACATGTCTTTCAGTCATGTGACCTTTGTTGTTATGGCGGCCATTTTGAAAGTAGAATTATGCAGTACTACAACATGTAGCAATATCTCTACTCAGGATGAAAATGAAAGACAACTGATTGACAGTGGCATTTTTATGTCCTCGTAATCATTGCTCAAGCCCAGAGATGCATGTTTATGTGAAGAAACCAGTGAGTCAGTGCTTAAGCTGCTCTAAACATTAGCATGCTACTGGTTAGCATTTAGCTTCAACAGCTCAGCTCTGACCTCTCCAAGAGAAAGCCCTGAACCACACTCTAAACATCTAGCCTTGGATACAACATGTGACAGAGGTCAGAGCTGAGCTGTTACTGTAGTATTTCCTCAGTGTTCATAGATGTGAGCCACACGTGTGTTTATCGTGTTGACAGTTGCTAACCGGTAGCATGCTAACGTCTTGATTAGCTCAAACACAGACTCAGACTGAGACTCTGTACTGTAAAAATCCCAGAGAAAGGTTTTCTGTTTCCTCTTTGATGGCTTAGTTTAAGTCTGAGGAGTGAAGCAGATGTTTAGTAAATCCTGCTGTAGCTCCACAGACAGAGCTGCTACGTCTGTGCCACATTTACTGCTTATATCACATAAACGTGCGTCTCTGGGGCCATGTTTTTACTGTTATCTTCTTGAGTAATGATTACGAATACATTAAAATGCCAGTGTCAATCAGTTGTCTTTCATTTTCATCCTGAGTAGGGATATTGTTACAGTACATGTTGTAGTACTGCATAATTCTACTTCGGTATTCAAAATGGCTATACGTGATGTCACTGTATTCTTTTCTGGATGTTTCTGGATTGTTGTTTAAACAGAGTTTGCAAATAGGTCACAAGGTTAATTCTCCCTTTCGATTGATGCTACAGACGTTATGAAGTAAGACCTGAGGCACGCAAAAAATGGATTATATAAAGAGCACTTATAACACATTACATGGCAAGACTTGATCAAATCCCTGCCACTGCACTTCAACGCAAGACCTTTTTTTTTTTGTAGAACCGTGTCAACATTTGAAGTGCCTCCATTTTTTGACTCGTCGATGAAGTGGATCCCTGAACTGAAGAGCACCAAAAGGACGTGCGGCCCCTCTTCATTGTTTCTGTTGCAGATGTCCTCCCTCTGGTGTTTCCTGTATTATCTGTAACCAATGCAGGGACGCGGCGTTCCTCACCCTGTCCGACGTGGCATCCCAGTCCCGGGACGTGAGCGACTCCAGGGAGCCTCTGTAGTTGTTTTGTCCCAGCCTGGAGTTCTCCCACTGGGGTTTGGCTCCGTTCTCTGACCTGAAGCTCAGGTCCTGCTCTCTGGAACTCGTGCCGTTGATTTTCACATCGTTGTTCAGGAAAAGCTGGTATTTGGGGTTCTGGACGCTCGCTGGCGTAGGCGTTATCGGCTCATCCTCAGGGCCGCTGTTCTGTTTCGACTCGTCAAACTCCTGCAACAGATGCAAGTGCAACATGATCACAACCCAATATTTACATGATCAGTTTAATTGGCTCCGTGCGTAATTGTAGCTAAAGCACCATACTGTAGGTCCAATCCATCTCGGAGGGTGTCATATTCCTATCTCTGCGTTAGTTTCTCCCTGTTAGAAAGACGTATCTTGAAAGACAAGCCCAGTGTTTCATGTCGGACCGTTACACAAATCGATAAAACAAAAATAATGGCGCTCTGAGCCTGTGATTTCAATTTTCATTTTTCCGTTATCGTATCATATTGACATTTTTAAATACGTGCCATTGTTGCTGAAAATAAATATCCTCGCATGGATAACGCGCGAATCAGAAGAATAGCAACAAGTCCAGTCGAAGAGATCCAATGCATATTCTTTTATTTGGTCAAAACAACATATCCACAAATGGTCAAAACCCACTCCTTAATCGGAAAGATACGTATCCCATGGCAATTCAGACAGAGAGACCCCCGAGCCCTCTGGGGTGAGCTTTATATAGAAGTCAGAGCAGCAGACAACACATAAATCTGTCATTAGCGGGACTTTCCCCTTTACATTATGGGACTTTTCTGCTTCAGGACACCTGGACACTCGGCACGCTTCATATGCACGTGCCTGGACACTTTTACTGAGTTAGTACTTTTCCACTATCATAATGTACTGTATACTCCCACTTTGCCCAGGGCTTATCTTGGCCAGTGATTGGTCAGACACGTACAGTATATTCCCACGTGGGGTTAAACATTTACTTCAATGGGTTAAACCCCCTCCCTTCTGTCCTTACTTAACCTAGAATCGTATGCATTCAGATGTACAGCCATGATGTATACCCCCCAGTGGATAATCTATTCATTATAACTAATATTTGGAAGATTATGTCCCAACTAAATTATATTCCTACAATTTTGAACCCTTATGCATGGAATTTTACCTTTTTACAATTATATAGGCTTATATGGTGTCCACAAGTTCTCATTTAGACAGCTTTTATACCACAACACCATTCTCAGTGATTTTGTTTAATTTTATGAAATGAATAATGCTCATAGCAGTCATTTCTGGGTAATTTCATTGTTGTTTTGAAATTGAAAATTGATTGAACCAAGAATACACGGACCGGTGGGCAGGTAAGAATGGCTGGGTTTCAGGTCACATCACAGCGTTCTAAAGGCCTATAGCCTAATATTTGGGCGCTTATAAGCTCTTGTTTCTCTCCACTCCTTTTGAGCAGTTTTTAGGGGGGGGGGGGGGGCAGGTAATATTATTTTGTTTTTGAGGAGATTTTTGGTGTGGTACAGAGAGATCAGGGACCCAGTCAATGATATTAATGATTGTGATAAGGTGATCTGGCACAAGTTCGAATTTGTGGTTTTGTGTTTTCAGTTTTTTTCTTAGTTTGTTGTGTGCATTTTCAATTTTTGTGAATTTACTTTGGTTCCGCCCTTCTTCTTGTTGCCATGACTACTGGATCACATGTCTTTACCCTCCCAATCCTAAAGACAGTGCAATCAACGCACGGTGGCGCGGAAATGGAGAAATAAATGCGGAGATGGGGCAAAAGAGGTGACGCTGACACAGGAGGCACGGGGCGAGGAACGTGCGAGTGGGTGGAGCGCAGGACGGAGAGGGAGCCATTCCGCACCAAGCGCACAGTGGAGAGGCAACGACAACGCGGCCTGGAAGGAGAGCACCGCGACGTTCAACACCAGCAGCGGGAGGGCGAGGAGTCCTCCCTGCGGTGTAATTAGGCTGATTCCGAAACCCTTAAATGATAGCCTCTAAGTACTAACACTGGCAACTGATCCTTAACCTTTCATGGGGTCAACTGTTAGATCTCTATGCAGTTAGTGAACTAGAGCTTCAGCAGCATTTGCCCAATTCCACCGTCCTTACCCAGGGGAAGGGGAAGTGACATCACCAACAGCTGTTCTTCTTCTTCTTTAAGGATATTGGCAGGCAAACAAAAGCGCATGCCGCCACCTACTGTAGTTATTTTTATGAACAGCTGTTATAAAGCTACAGTATGTAAATTAGCCATGTTGCTTAAGTTTCTACTAAATGAAAACAAAAGCACAAACTGCTTCATTTAAGCCATTTACTGAGGAGGCTCTTTAAAACCATGTGACTGTGCTGTGATGACTCTAACATGTATTTCGTCACTTTTATAAAGTTTGGCTTTAGAATCTCTTATATATATATTTTTTATTAATTGTGCACCTGTCAATCAACAGTGGTTGCGCATGAATAATCACTCCAGGGTGGGGGCGAGGGGGGCGGACATGCAGCGCTGTGGCTTATGGCAGAGATGCACAAGTCCCTGACCTGCAAGTCCAAGTCAAGTCCGAGTCTGTGACCCACAAGTCCAAGTCAAGTCCAAGTTAAGTCCGAGTCTGTGACCCGCAAGTCCAAGTCAAGTCCAAGTTAAGTCCGAGTCTGTGACCCGCAAGTCCAAGTCAAGTCCAAGTCAAGTCCGAGTCTGTGACCCACAAGTCCAAGTCAAGTCCGAGTCTGTGACCCACAAGTCCAAGTCAAGTCCAAGTCAAGTCCAAGTCCCATGGTTTCTATGTTTTACACTAATTCAAATCACAGTACAATAAAACTATTAAAATCAATAAACACCTGTAAATTATAAACAACTATTTGAGCCCAGGGCTTCCACACACAAATAATCAAAATCACAATATTTCCATGAAGCATAAGGCCATTCACAGTCAGTCCCAATGCAATGGTAAAATTGTAATGTGTACGAGTCCGAGTCGAGTCGCAAGTCTCTAAAAATAGCGACTTAAGTCCGACTCGAGTTCGAGTCCGACTCGCGAGTCCCCATTGTTGGCTATTTCTATATATGTTTTTGTCAGAATAGGCATCAATGATTATATATGAAACTGTGTTGATTGTAATCTGTGCTTTTCGGGTGATTTGAATTGTTGTCCTTACTCTTTGAGTCCACTGGGGGGCAGTGTGTTAGAAGGAGGAGTCAGATCGCGCTGAAGAAACATCCTAGAGTACTGATTGGTTCGACAAGGACACGCCTACTTCATCATGTACTTTTGTTTGTGGTTAGGGGGAGGACCCTGTCTCTCTCTCCTCGCTGCTGGTCGATCAACATGTGTCCCTGGGGACAGCTGCAGAACTCTGTTTTAGATTGTAAATTCAGGGAATAAAACAATGATTTTGATTTTAATAGAACGAGCATCCGTATTCTTTTTCATCCTTATTTTTGAACACTTCATTACCATCTCTGCATGTTTGGGATGTGCTGGCCTGTGTGTTTGCGGTGCAGGAGGACGAAGTGGCGGGGACCGTGTGGAAGGAGGAGCGCTGGCGAGAGTGCGGCCCGTGGAACAAAGAGGACGTGCCCTGGCGTGGATTTCGAGGAGGGCAGCGAGATGGGGAGCCTCGCCTGTCGGACCGAGACCAGGGACCATGGTGTGAAGGGAGCGAGTGACAGAAACCCGCTGGTGTGGACGTTTGAACCCTGGCTGCCCTGCACAAGCCCCGTCGCAAAAGGAGTGGACGCTTAGTCCTGCTTTACATTTAATTTAGTGGCGTTTTATGAGCCCTGTTTTTAGATCTATTATAGTAGCCTAATCATTTTATGAACTTTGTTTTTAGAAATAGCTAATTAAAATTACAAAAGACTTTTCACCTGTGTTTACTGGTCGCACCTACTTGCACTCACCATGCTGCAATAATTGAAACCAATACATTTCTCGGCCTTGGTCAAAATTCATCCTTCCATAACGTAACCTCCACACCTGACACGATCATTTCTGTAATTCATACATTTTCTTTTTAGATTCGACTTGTGAAAGTGTAAGTTAATAGAAAAAACTGGCTCCTGCCCCCCCAGCTGGGTCCTGTGACATCATCACATTCTAGAACCTGAATACAACCTAATCCATGATAGTAACTATGGTAACAGTCAAAAAGCAGTTTGGCTTAGTTTTGGCTAATATCTCTGTGATTACTTGGACAATCCACATGAAACAAAAAAAGTCACAAAGTTCAGTGTCTTCTCTGTCAGCACGTATAAACTAAGGTTCAATTATATACTCATAAAGGTGTCCAAAGTGGTGTCAATATTCAAAAACACCCGTTCTGTTGGTCAGTACGTAGGACTTTCAGCCATGAGATGATCACTATACCAAATCATCATCAAATTCATCAAATTCATCAAATTATAGAACGTGAACGCAACCTATTCTATAAACAAGTACAATGTCATGGGATATTTGTCTTTAATTTACACATGTTCAGTACCCTTCCTTCCTCCAGAAACTTCTTAACGTGGTAAGCATTCATGAATTAGGCCCAATATGTTTTTATAAGCCCTCAGTCGTCATGACATTTTCCATCGCTGCACTTTCTTTTGGTGTTGGCCTGGAGCTCGTGCGTTTGCCCAGTCTGACATTTTGACGACAGGAGCCGGTCGGTGTTTGAAAGTCTCAGTAGTTGCGTGAGCTCCGCTGGATAAGCACGGGGAGGATGTGTGGAGTGTGATCTGTTACGTACCATGTTGCTGTGCTCGTTCTCACTCTTCTACTGTCGGCTACTCCTCTGTCAGCGCCCGTAAACCTGCAGAGACAAAAAGGAAAGCGTAAAAATCTAAGTGAATTCCCATCACTGAATAAAATGTTTCCAACCTATGGAACGGGTACCGTTAAATGATACCCGTGTGGTATCGAAAAAAAAAAACGTTTAAGTGCTCCCGGTATCCCGATTCTAGTTTTGATGTCGTTGGTCCACGGACAGCATTGAAGCAAGTGACTTGGTTGTTTCAGCTCAAATAAATGATTTATTTTTGCCAACTTTTTGCCCAATTTTTCTTTTCTTTTTTTCTCCAATTTTTTCTACTTTTTTTTTTGCTCAATGAGTCCCTTTATTATTTTTTTTATTTTCCACATTTTTCCACAGTTTCTCCCAATTTCCCGGCATTTTTCGCACATTTCCTGACATTGGAGATGAACCTGATACTGTAAGTTTGGTTTGTGGCTACAGTATATACCGCCTTTGCTCTGCCTGATCCCGTCAGACCTCGGAAGCTAAGCAGGGAAGGTCCTGGTCGGTACTTGGATGGGAGACCATTTAGTAACACCAGGAAGCCTGGGTGATTGTAGTGAGTGAGTGAGTGGTTGGTGGTGGTCGGAGGGGCCAATGGCGCAGAATGGTTGCCTTGCAACCATTCTGACGGAAGTCAGTCTACCCCAGGGCAGCTGTGGCTACATAGTAGCTTACCACCACCAAGTATGGAGTGAATGAATAATGCAATGTAAAGGGTCTTTGAGTGTCCAGAAAAGCTCTATATAAAACAGATGCATTATTATTATTATTATTATAATTATTATTATTATTTGCAGATTTTCAACACATTATTGTTCTGTTTTCTGGTTCTAGATGACAAATATTTTAGTATACTATACTATAATAGTAGAGTTCCATCAGTCTGCCCCAATAGGCGGCTGTGGCTACAATAGTAGCTTACCACCATCGAGTGTGGAGTGAATGGATAATGACAACAGTTTGGCACTTGAGAAGTAACACAAGCTTGAAAAGCGTAATAAGCCATTATCATCATCATCATTATCATTATCACTATCATTATCATCATCATTATCATTATCATCATCATCATTATCATTATCATCATCATTATCATTATCATCATTATCGTTCAGTCGATACATGATGAGAAACAAAGTATGAAATGCTATAAAAATCCTCGTATTTCCAAAGGAAATGCCAGAAAAATCTACAAAAATATTTTTTCTGAAGAATAAAGTCCATGAAACACAAACTAAATCTGTTTGTGTTACATGAAGCTTTTGCCGCTTAAAGATTTACTCCCTCAGGGTTTAAACAGGCAAGTCAAATATAATGCTTTTTAATGCCATTTTTATTGCCATAAAGGCAGAAAAAAATCTGTTCAGATTTCAGTTCTTAGGATTTGCAACATTTCATCAAACATGCTTTTTAATGTCCACGGAAATCCTGACTCACAGTGGAACGAGTAACTACAGATATACTGTTATAATATTACTCAAATAGGATTAAAAAGTATTGTACGGTAAAAGTACTCTAAAATAAAGCTCGGAGACAGTTTGCTCCTGTCCGAACAGCATCTGTAGTTTATTATGTAGCAGAGAGAGATAAGATGGATTTAAAACACACCGCTCCCAGTCGGAGGTAGACCAAAGACAAACCCGGACTCTCTTCCTGCAGCAAAGGTCACCTTTACTCTCTCTAAAAAAGACTTTCAGTTTATAGCTAAACATTGCATGCTGGGTGTTTCCTTTAGGAAAAACTTTACACTCAGCAAGCAATGTTTTAAAAGATTTCCAATAACCTCATCTTTCTCTTCGGGGTCGTTGCCTCCACTTTTGGGTGTATTTGGTTGGGACAGTGCTGGTTAATGGACACATAGGACTCATGCATGGATTATAGTCTCATTTCCATCTGCTGTCCCACACTCGCACTCACAAACACACTCAAGAAAACAAACACGCTCAGAGCTGCTGGAATACACGCCGCTAACTTTTTCTAACGTTTACCAGCTACTTTTCATTCCTGCATTGTTAAAATGTCTCCAGCAGGGAAATGTTTCTTTGGACGTCAAGGATGGCACAAGGCGAGATCAGTCCGAGTTCGTCTGTGGTGACCATCCTTTTGGACCCACATGCTCTCATTTGTTGCACGACATTTTACCAATGAATGCCTCATAAACAAGGACTTATTAGACTGCAGACAAATATGCATTTTGAATCAAACCTCCCAACATATAAGACGCTGCTGCTCCTCTAAAGCCTGTAACGGTGAGTGAAACCAGGGGTGGACTAAAAAACAGCCCTGGACTCTGACCAGCCCGGCCCAGTTTAGCGTAACTGCTATTTTATTTAAATGCTGTCACTGCTGCTACTAACTCTTCAACTCTTTCTGCACTTTGTAGCCCCACAAGGAGTAGTAGTTGCTCTACTACTTTCTGGTTACATTTGGGTAATATAATGTGCAATTTGAGTCAAGAAGCTCCAGTAACTTCTCATAATGTAAACATGATGACTGTGACACTAACGTTATACGTCTCAGACACCATTGATACTAATCTCTGCTCATGTCGGCTCAGGACAGTGCTTTATTCACCATCATATGTTTTCTTTATGTTTTACATTCATGGACTGTGTGATAATTTTTTGTTGGTTTGGTTTGGGAGAGACCGTTTCACCCTGACGCTTTGTTGTTTCCACTTTTAAGTTGTTGTAGATCTACAGTATATTGCCTCTTCCAATGTTTAAAGTCTTAAAGAGGGGGTATTATGCTTTTTTCAATCACATAGCACCAGTCTATAGCATACTACAATGATGACGTAACCTTCTGTTGGTCTGTATATGCAGTAAATTAAAATAACTGCCTTGAATAAAATTGCTCTCTCAAAATGGCTGTACTGAACGTCTTGAAATAGGCCTCTGTCTCTTTAAGAAGCTTTCTGACACGCCCCCTTCAGCACACTGCTGTGGCATCTAAACAACACTACTGTGCGGGGAGGGGGCTCTGCTGAGCTGAGGAGCAGTGGTTGGTGGCTTGGCTGGTGACGAAAGGTCCAGAGGCGTCTCCAGGAGGTGGGGGCGTTCCTAGGAGGACTGAGGCATAGCTACACCTAAAATGGCTGCCGTCTAAGTTTTTACTGATTACTCAAAAATATGTGAATGAGCCAAGGCAACACTCCAGGAATGTGTTTAATGAGGGAATGACATAATAACATGATATAAAGCTTGAAAAGTTTTACATAATACCCCTCTTTAAATAATGTATGTTGTATGCGTGTAATAGATGAGCAACTGCCAGAACAAAAGCATAATATGTGTCCTTCGAGTAAACTTCTTCCACGACATATACACGACGGCTTATGAACCTTTGTCTGTAATGGAAAACCCCTGCACAACTGAGAGCTTACACAAACAACCTTTGGACCAAGTTAAGTCGCCAATAAAGCGGTGAGTCAGAGAGTGTTTTGAGACAGACTAAACATGCGGGATTACTCAGATGCGCTCACAGTGAGAGTATGAGACAGACGTAAAGCAGCTGGGCGCGGGCGGAGGGCGCGGCCGTGACAGTGGCAGGGCTCCAGGGAACACACCTCGAAGTTATGAGGTGGGCAAGGCCAAGCACAGGTGAACCTTTATGTAAATGCTCCCGACAGCGCAAGGATTAGTCACCAGTACATCTCTACAGCACTTACAACTCGCCTGTAGCGCTTACATATGTGACTTTGTCCGGCACAATTAGCCCTGCGCTGTACTTCCTGTCCCGTATCGTTTACATTCACAATTAGCATCGTCCCACGCAAATAAAGAAATAGCTCAGGATTAAGTAAAGGATGAACAGTCACTGCAGTGTGTGAATCCGGCCCTAAAGGAAACGCCAGCGGTCGTAAGGGCGGAGCTTTAATCTTGTGAGCTAAAGGCGAGTGTTGAAAAATGATAATATAACATGTAAACAACCAAATATAATTTAAACTACTAACAGACCGATTCTTTTTTGCGCAGGCTGGTTCAAAACTTTGCACTATTTTTAATATTTATAGCCGCTAGTCTCCCATTGGAAAGCATTGCACTTTAGACACGTTAAAAACAACTTTAAAGAGGGTGTATTATGTAAAATCGACTTTTTCAAGCTTTATATCATGTTATTATGTCATTCCCTCATTAAACACATGCCTGGAGTGTTGCCTTGGCTCATTCACATATTTTTGAGTAATCAGTAAAAACTTAGACGGCAGCCATTTTAGGTGTAGCTATGCCTCAGTCCTCCTAGGAACGCCCCCACCTCCTGGAGACGCCTCTGGACCTTTTGTCACCAGCCAAGCCACCAACCACTGCTCCTCAGCTCAGCAGAGCCCCCTCCCCGCACAGTAGTGTTGTTTAGATGCCACAGCAGTGTGCTGAAGGGGGCGTGTCGGAAAGCTTCTTAAAGAGACAGAGGCCTATTTCAAGACGTTCAGTACAGCCATTTTGAGAGAGCAATTTTATTCAAGGCAGTTATTTTAATTTACTGCATATACAGACCAACAGAAGGTTACGTCATCATTGTAGTATGCTATAGACTGCTGCTATGTGATTGAAAAAAGCATAATACCCCCTCTTTAAAGCCTGGTTTCTACTTTTCCTAAACTTTCTACAGCTAGATATTCCTCCCGTGATAACGCTGGGTTAGTTACAATTAAAGAAACCAGGCTGGTTTTCGTAAGGTACATTTTAGAAATCTTGCATAATTAATGAGGGCCGGACTTTGATTGACAGGCCGTTAGCATGAGCGCTAATCGCGGGGGCCGAGTCGACAGTGACGATCCCGTTCTTTTGCCCTTTTTAGGAACATTCTCCGTCACAGCAGGGTAGGAGGAGTCTGTAAAGTCTGTAATTTCCCCCTCGAATGTGGTTATTGAGGCAAAGGAGGAGGGAGGGATGACAGTCCTGGGGGGCAGCAGGTAACAGGCTAAGAAAACGTCCTATCTGACCACCTCAAAAACAACCAGTGTCTTTCAGCCGTCTGTCTATGATGATGGTGTATGAATGGGCTCAGGACTGCCCCCAAAACACTGCTCTACTCAGAGCTCGGACATGCTCTGTCTTTCACTGCCGGTATGAAGATATTTTTACCACCAGACAGTAAAATTGATATGTTTTTACTGAAACATGCTTCAGTTTGCAAATATAGAGTGATATAAATTCAGACTAATTTTCTCTGTATAAGGTCAATTAAAACAAAAAAAACACCTTTTCACTTTGCTAAAAAAATAAAGCTAAATAAAAAACTCAATTGCTGCAATCGCCATGATATTGCTTTCCAAAATCCAAAACCTAAGACCCCTAAAAAAGCATGGGGGCATGAAGCGCCCACAGCATTTGATGTTACACTGCACTTACAATAACGTATTGGCAAAACCAGAGTCATTTCATTTTGAGGCGGGACAGGTGACGCTGGCAGCTGATTAATGTAACTAATAAAGGAACTTGTAATCTAAATTGTCCTGGACTTTGGCTTTGTGCTCTCTTTCACTTTTAGTTGTGTTATTATATGAGTATAAACGCGGCGTATGAAGTTAAGTAAGCAGCAGCAGTCGCTCGTTTTACAGTATCATGCCTTCATCCAATCATCACCTCCTCATTAGCCGCACCTTCGCCACAGCCAATCATCTCCCAGGATTCTGAAGTCAACCCTCCTCCATCAAATTGTCAAAATTACCTATATATAAACCTTATGCTATAACAATGAGAAAAACAATGTTCCCATTTGCCCTTGTCATTTGGTAAAATTGTGCAATTATACATTTTTTTCCATTAGAGTAAATGGGGAGTTCTGGCCATCGCCATGGTAACTGAAACATATGACAAGCGTTTCATTGACTTTTTTGATTGGAACGACCAAATGGAATTTTCGCCAAATTACGTTTTTTATTCCCCATATAAATATTATTATCGCTATAGTTTTGATACTACACAATTACATAGAATGAACTAATCATAAGTGGAAAAAAATCAGCTCGTTTGTGTGTGTTCAAAGCTCAATAAATCAGGATAAAAAATCCCTCTGATAACACCTTCATAATAGACTGTAAAGTGTGGAGTCTGTAGGAGCTATGTACTGTATGTTGTACAAGTATAGTACAGGGTAAGTTTGGTCATTTTTATAATCTGACATGAAAACTAGGGAGAAAAGTAGCCAAAAATCTCCACATTGACCACCTGTCACCTGTCTCACCTTAAGTAGCCATGTGCTCCGGGTGTGACTCAGCCCTTCAGAGTGATACAATAGAACTGGGATGGCCTTTAGATGCCAATAGGACTAAAATAGCATGTGTCTGTCACTCTGAGAGTTATAATGTTTAAAGGGACTTCAAATGCTGGAAATTATTCATGTTTATGTCCCAACTTCCGGTCTTTCTCCCATGTTTCGCGTGATCTGACTCAACTTTGACTTAAGCACGTATTTCAGAGGTGAGGAATTACTTGAACAGTCTTTATTCACAAACCACTGTATATTCAATATGCTGAAGGGAGACAAACATTTTATTCAATCAAGTTCAGGGCCTGATCGATTTGATCTTTTCTTTTTTTATCAATGTAATGCAATAAAGCTGTAATTTAACCTCTTAACCCCCACCTGAACAGAGCACATTATCTCCAGTTTTGCATTACCCAAATCTAAAAGCCTCTTGAAAAAAGCATCAAAATCATCATGAAAGACTGTTCTGCACTTTAAAGGTCCTATATCATGCAAAATCGACTTTTTGGAGCTTTTAGCCATGTTGTTATGCTATTTCCTTATCAAAAACACCCCAGAGCCGGTTTTTGGCTTCATTCACGCAGTTCTAAGTAATCCTCCTGAATCCTGCTCTGTGAGCAGCTGCTCCGCCCTCTCCTGGTAAACGACTGAGCTGTTCAGTTGTGTCGTCACAAAGGAACGGAAGTGCTCGACGTCTGTAATGTAATGCCTTACGGCCTGATTTTTATTTATAAAACAGCTTTTTCATTATTTTTGTTGGAAGAGAGAAATAAAGACAAAAGAAAAAGAAAGGAACTCTCCGACGCGTCTGTGCTGTCCCGGGAGGGTAAACAAACGCACCCCCGGCCGGAGGATCCATGGATCGGAGCAGAAGTGTTGTTTTTGAAGACTGAGCTCTTTCTAACCTACTCTGGACACGCCTGTTCATTTTTCTTACTGAACGATAATGTCACGGATGCGCGTTTGGCTACGAGAGGAACAGGACTATTCAACCTTCCTAAAGAAGAGTGCACTCGCCAGAAGTTGGAATTTCTTTCCGGGATTCAGCGACTTTATCAACCAACCTGATGGATGCTTGGTGAACCTTGGCCAGAATCAAAGTGGATTAACTTTTATAACCAACGCGATCCCAAAACCTGATGGGGAGGCCAGACTGAGCGGTGAGTCAATCAAAACGCGTGTTAGCGTGTGTGTTAGCGCGTGTGTTAGCGTGTGTGTTAGCGCGTGTGTTAGCCATTTATGAAACTGTTGCACATGTCAACTCCTTATAACTGCATTATGTGAAGCAACTTCACTTTTTGCAGCGATGTTTATATTTATAATACTGTAAATGTGGAATGAGCGGAGAGAGGGGCGGAGTTAACTGAATCGAAGAGTCTTGTCTTCCGGGTAGGGAAAATACCCCCAGAAAATACTTATATTTCTCTCAAAATGAGTACTCCATAGTGATAGAGGTACAATATATCATATAAATGCCTATACTTTACTTTGGAATGGCTAAAATAGCATGATACAGAACCTTTAAATATGTTTTCAGTTACTATAGCACTGACTCTGACCTACAATTCTCCAGAAACTCCTTAAAGCGGTACTTCAAACAAAATCATGAATGAGGCCTAATGTTTTTACCACACACAAGTAGTAGAAGGATCGATCATCCAGCAAACTGAAACAAGCCAATGCAAATCAGACTGAGCTTAACACACTCCTCAAGCCGAGACCAGACTCAGATTAACTCTACCGTGCAGCAAAACCATTGTCACCCACACAAAAGAAAAGGCATGTCCAACCACTGGGCCAACCCATCCCGTGTTTCAACTCCACTGGGCAATGCCGGAATGCCAGACTCACAGATTCAAGAGGAAGCCAGCCTTTTCCTGTAGTGAGCAGTTTGACGGTTTGTGTGAGAGAGTTCATTAGTTTCTCCTGTTGGAACAGAGATGTTTATTTACTCTGTCGACAGAGCCATCACTGCTGGGGGCGAAAATGAAAGTCAACACAGTAACAGACGTCAGTTGATCATCTATTGACAAGGCGCGCACTGTAATTACTTATTGAAATGAGTGCTCTTGGCAGGCTGGTTTACTGTTATCTAAGAACCAGAAAAAGGCCTCGCCCATGACAAAAAATGTGTTACAGCCCTGAGAGGCGAAACATCCTCAATGCAAAACCAATCCAGAACAAACAGGGCGGCTGCGAGCCACTCTGTAATTATTATTATTAGATGAACCCCTTAAGCCCCGCCTTAACCGGCATTACCCAAATCTAATAGCTTCTTGAAAAAAGTGTCAAAATATCGACGATAAACGAGGTGTAAATGAGGAGGAAAACTAAACAAAAAGCAACAAAAGGCAAAGAAGAGTTACAAAAAGACGAAAACAAACGTACCAAAAACGTGATATAAAAGTGACCATAAAAAAACACAACAAAAAAAACACAACAAAAACAAAACAAACAAAAAAAAACGTAAGAAAAAAGCATAAGATTATGACAAAAAAAGAGGGACAACAACGCGGCAACAACGCAAAACAAAAAAGTTTATATCAGTTTTGTAGGTCTTAACTTTCAAATGAAGCTTTTAGATTTGGGTAAAGCCAAACTGGAAAAAATGTGCTCGGTTCATGTGGGGTTAAGAGGTTAACCTGTTATCTGCCATCTTAGGGTTAGAGTCAGGGTTAGCAATTATGCATAATCAAAGAGTGCAGCCTATAGATACCAATGGCCGCTGGCTGCTCTGCTTTGCGACGACGACACTGGAGGCCGCCATTGCTGTAGTACCGCCATATAGCCGCTAGTCCCCCATTGGAATCCATTGCACTTTAGACACGTTAAAAACAACTTCAATGCCCGGTGCCTAATTTTTTGGAACTGTCTACAGCTAGATATTCCTCCTGTGATTACGCTGGGTTAGACACAATCAGAGGCACCGGGCTGGTTATGGTAGGATAAATTTTAGAAATCTCCTACTTAACGGAGGTTGGACTGTTAGCATTGGAGCTGCGCGAACAACATGTCACACAAGGGCCGAGTCTACAGTGAAGATCCCGCCCTTATGCCCTTATTAGGAACATGCTTCGTCAGAGCTGGGGAGGAGGAGTCTGTAAATCCGCCATGATTTCCCCCTCGAACGTGGTCATTATGGTAAACGGGGAGGAGTGAGTATTGACGGTCTATTAATAATATGTCTATGATAGATACAGACGGCATCGCGTCATAGAAGGGGCGTGGCCTCGCCGAGGGGGAAAACAGAATGGTTTAGGAAACACAATTTTCCACTCTTTTTAGCCGTTTTCTGGCAAAATATAAACTTATTTATCACATATAAATAAAGTCAAGTCTAAATCGGGTCCATATGTTTATTCACAGCAGATTGTAAAAAAATGTTCAGTAAAAAACGTAGCTAGCGCTAGCTGGCGTTAGCATTAGCCCGATGCTAACATGAAGCATCATGTTAGCATTCTTTGAATGGAACTCTGTGTGGCTATTACCAAAACATTTTTTGTTACCAATAGAGTGTTTGTCCGTGACGTCACTTTTCCGAAGTCAGACATGATGGTTATACTCACCCATGTACTCGCCTATCAAAACAAACAGTACCCCGAAGTTTGAAACAGCAAAATGGTTAATTATTGTGGTGTTCTTGGCTGTCACAATAGCTTAGACAGAGAAACTACTTTGCAGTACTACCGTTTACCCAGAGTTGTGCAGAATAAGGGAGAGCAGACAGAACAATTATCTAAATAAAGGAGACGATAGATTGCAGCCTCAATCAGAATTTGAACCGGAATAATCTGGATAACATCTGAATTTGTGCAGCTCATTTTGTAGCCGGTATGTGGATTTTACATTTAATGAACAGGGTTAAGCCTATGTGTAAAAAAGTGTATTTAACATTTTCAAGTAGCAATGTTAATTACAACATGACCTCTATTTAGAAGTGGGAAATCTACCAAAACAAAATATTACACACATTTCTAAGAGTATAAAGAGCATGATATCAAATATTGATGAGAACATTGATTCACTTACAGGAGGCAAGATTGCGAGATCGCCTCTAAACAAACTGGCATTAGCTTTCATTTCATGTGGAACTTAATCCAATTAACTTAAGTTTGTAAATAAAACGCTTTTGCTTTTTTTGCATTCAGTCTTTCGATGTATAACTGGTCAACTGTGTGAGAGTATGCCTCAAGATTTTGCATAGATGTTGCCCGGTTAACAGTGTGATATCCAAATATCATTTAAATGTTAACCCTCTTTGCTCATTTTGTCATGTTACTGTAGAATCGATTAGTCATCTTTTCTGGGAATGTTCTTACACACAAGTATTTTGGAAAGACATTAATCTGTTTGTGAATAGAAAACTTACTATAGATTTACAACTAAACCTTAAAGATATTTTGTTTGGTGTTTATTTAAAGAATCCACCTCCAAACAAATGTTTTATTTAGAATTTAATATTAATAATGGCCAAGTATCATATCCATAGCTGTAAGTACCTCAACCAAAAACTCAAACTTGTTGTATTTGAAATCACTAATGTCCTCTTATTTGACCTCGATTAAAAATAAATACATCATGTTAGCATCCTCTGTTATTTATGTAATTATGGGCTGTTGAACCACTTTGCTCCTCTCCATGTCTTTGTATCTTTATTTAGTAGAAAACTATATTCATAATTCTGCGTTTGTTAAAGTAGTTTTTGAATAATTAGAGAAAGTTTAGATTTTCTCCAAATTGTTTTCCCCCTTAACTGTTTTCAAACATGACCATATATGGGCGATTCCAGAGATGCCGTCTGTATCTATATGGCAGTGTGATACCTCATTTGAAAGCCAAGACCTTCTAGTTTCTAAAAAACTGTGTAAGATCTGTGTGAGTGAAACACAACTTACGTCCCACACTTAACAGGTTAAATTGTTGCGCCGAAGCAGTTCCTCTGCTCTATTTGTAAATGTAAAGACTCAACTAACAAAGCAAACAGTGTAAATGCATATTACAAACCCAAACGTTTCTTTGCTCGATATGATCTCATTAGTCTTTTACCTTTCTCTGTACCTGTTTTTATTACAAAAAAATGATAGAGGAAGTCACTAAACTAAAATGTTACTTGTGGTCAAAACTCATTCCTAACTTTCCCAACACATTTTTAGCCTCCCAATTCTTCACAGGGACAAGTTCATGGGCACGTTTCCCAACTCGCAGGGTCACTTTTCAGGGCCACTGTCACAGAAATGCTCCAAAACTAACCTGTGAGTTCATGAGATTGATACTAAGGCTCCATAATTAGACGCAGTGTTTCTACCACAAACGTCTGAGGAAGAAAAACACATTAAAACAAGTCTTCTGTAGTGCCTTTAATGCTCACTATACTATACTATACCAGGGGTTCCCAAACTTTTTTGGCTGGGACCCCAAAAATTGACACGTAAACAACTCGGGACCCCCACTGTATAGAGTTATTGCCTCTTACGCCACTTTAGGGAAGAAAACACATTTTAAAATCAAGTTAACATCTATTTAAACTGTTTATTTTAACTATATGAATGGATTTCACAAATGATATGCTGTTTTACACTCGAAAATATATCAAAAACAGTTGCCTTTTTCTTTTTTATGTCATCCTAAAATCATCTGGGACCCCCCACCCAATGCCTCGCGACCCCCGAGGGGTCCCGACCCCCACTTTGGGAACCAGTGTACTATACTATACTATAGACCCTTTAATTGTTTGTAAACATTCCTGGCTTAGCTGGAGGCAGGAAGTTAGATTCCTATCTATTTCCATTGTAGCTGTTGTCATAGTAACGATAAACATATGTCCAACTGTTTTTGGAAATATCAGATAAATCTTATTTTATCGTCTCAAATGTCATTCCTCTTGTTCTTGCTCCTTAGCCCTCAACAGGACCACATTTTGTTGTTGTAGTTTTACACTTAAAATCGCTAGTTTTAGTTTAATCTTATTTCTGTTGATCACTTCCTGCCTCCAGCTGATGTCACTGATGATGTCAGCAGTTAAAGGGTCTATACTATACTATACTATACTATACTATACCATATTTTACAGATGACTGATTTTTGTTTTGCATCAATGATATTAATTTAAACACAGATAATAATAATAATAATAATAATAATAATAATAATAATAATAATAATAATAATAATAATAATGCCTTACACTTGTAAAGCTCTTTACAAGCCTGTATTACCAAGTTTCTCAAAGCGCTACACTGTCGTCATTATTCATTCACTCCATACTCGGTGGCTCAACTGCCCTGGGGTAGACTGACGGAAGTGAGGCAACGGTCTCCCATCCCAGTACCGAGCAGGCCCTCCCCTGCTTAGCTTCCAAGATCTGACAGGATTGGGCAGAGTGAAGGCGGTATGGCCGATAGGTGTGGCAAATATTCCTCTCTACACTTCAGGATTCTAACATTTGAACAGCGAATTAAACTCGTCAAGACTGTCATCACAGAGATTACAATAACGACATTTTCTACCAAGTTCCTTCCATTGTTGCAAGTCGGTTATTACAAGTCCTTAAGTTACAAATGACAGGTGTGTAGGAAATATTCTCACACAAGAGATACTTTGAGTTTAAATGCCGTCTTGACTTCCTCCTAACTCTTCATTACATCCACCACACCCTTTGATGTCTCACTTTCCTTCCATGGCGAATTTGTAACATTCCATCTCAAACTCCGTCTATGGTTATGACACCATCAAATTCTCAAGAAAGAACGCAGTGTATTCCATTGTCATGCATCACGGCTGATACAGTATGTGGAGCCTGGGCAAGTCCATGCAGAGGCTTGCCTATTACGATAAATATTCCGACAAACAGACTCACACCCTAGAGCAGCAGGCCCAGACTGGTATTTGCAAGCTTTTGTAAACTCCAAAACACTTTGTGATGGAGCCGCTTCATCGAGGTCTCGCCCACAGCCTCGGGGCGTTGGGCAACAGACCCAAAAATATGCTGATACAGTTTACGGCAGCGCAGGATCACTCATTGATCAGGAGGTCCCAAAACTTTCAGGCCACGACACACAAAGTTATACCATACAAGTCATTTGCAAAGTTTGGGGGTCCATGATAAAAATACCATGGACCCCCAAAGGTACCAAGCTTATATCACACAGCCAAACCTGAAGAAAATCTGGTTTAATGATATGGAAGCTGTTTTTCAATTAACATCTTATGATATATCAATATTTTTGTATTTTATATCTTGAAACCATCTTTGGAGCCTGACCCCACTTTGGGAACCACTGCATTATAATAAAGACACATTAAACATAGAATCCTGATTACTTGAAATGTCAACATCTGTCTTGTTTTGACAGCTTTTCACCAGTGACAATCCTTAGTGCATTAACTCTATAAAAACAGTGTTGAGTGAAGAACTCCTTCATTCCCACTGTATTTATTTTAAATATTAAACCGATCCAGACTTTTTGCTTCTGATATCGATACCGATACTGGGGGTTTGAGTATATACCGATATCCGATACTACCACGAGACTTTATTTAAAGAGGGGGTTTTATGCTTTTTTCAATCACATAGCACCAGTCTATAGCATACTACAATGATGACGTAACCTTCTGTTGGTCTGTATATGCAGTAAATTAAAATAACTGCCTTGAATAAAATTGCTCTCTCAAAATGGCTGTACTGAACGTCTTGAAATAGGCCTCTGTCTCTTTAAGAAGCTTTCCGACACGCCCCCTTCAGCACACTGCTGTGGCATCTAAACAACAACACTGTGTGGGGAGGGGGCTCTGCTGAGCTGAGGAGCAGTGGTTGGTGGCTTGGCTGGTGACGAAAGGTCCAGAGGCGTCTCCAGGAGGTGGGGGCATTCCTAGGAGGACTGAGGCATAGCTACACCTAAAATGGCTGCCGTCTAAGTTTTTACTGATTACTCAAAAATATGTGAATGAGCCAAGGCAACACTCCAGGCATGTGTTTAATGAGGGAATGACATAATAACATGATATAAAGCTTGAAAAAGTCGATTTTACATAATACCCCCCCTTTAAAGTGTCTGCTGTGAGTGAAAAACTGAATGGTCCTCTTTTGTAATAAGTCAATTTGTCGTTACATCTCCAGGGGTTTTCGACTAATGTATTGGAAAATCATTAAACAAGGATCACTGAACTTTTCTTCCCTTAAAATCCAGTGCAACGTAACACAGGCGATAGTTTACATTCATAAAAACATCAAAAAGTGATCTGATCATTAAAACTTGTACACAACATTTCATAACCTAAATAACAAACACTTAGACCTTCTTCAGTGGTCAGTATTATTATATGTCTTTAGGTGAACCAGTCATAGTTTCTGTCCCAGCCTTGATTAAACTCAGCTATTGAATTTATATGTTTATGTTATTTGTATGGACTGATGGTGAATACATGGTTGTGTAACTTGTATGTATTTACTGGCTGCTTGGGGGTGTACTAAAGTTTTGATTTGGGCTAAATCATACATTAATGATTAAACTAACATGGGTTACTTTCATTTGAGAATGACTTCATGAAAAAAATCCATTGAATGAATGAAAAAGAACTATACAAAGAGTGGCTTGTTAAGGCCTATCAGTCAGAGCAGTGGGCGCGCTTACTTTCAATAGCTGATGGTTGGCATTCCTATGTTACTTTCAGATTGGCCTTGGGCTGTTCAAGCCTGACCTGGCATAACAAACACATGAAGCAAGTGCTCGGATTCGCACACAATAAGGAGACACTGCAGGTGAATAGGAGAAAAATACCCGTAAGCTTCACTTTGAACATCACTTTAAAAATATTCCTGTAAATTATTCTATATTGATGCATAAAAAGGGCCCAAAAGCCTGTATTCCTTCCCATGAAGACTGGATAATGGATAGAGCCAGGCTTCAACTGTGTGTCTTGTTTACTCAATTTTATAGTGAAAACATCAGGGGAACTTAAAATTGAATTGTGCCTTGTTTTTTGGTGTTTTGATCATGTTTCTGCGGCGTAAAGTTTGCCCAACGCTCTTTAATACCGGCGCTAGAGCGGGACCATTCGATTTATTCTCTTTCTCTCGGGACATGGACAGTGTTCAACTCACAGTGCGAGAAATAGTTTGTAGATTGTCCAGCCGAGAGCTTAAAGGTGCGTTCTGTAAGTTTAAGAAAATAAAAGGTTCATATAAGTCCGCATAAGTGGCCTCTATATGTCCAGGACCGATTTTATTTCAGGTTTCATAGGGTTTCAGGTAGGTTTTCTAGATGCATAAGTAACCATGGAGACCGAGCCATCAGCAGTGAAAACCTAAGAACCCTAAAAAACAATTGGTCCAGGAGATTCGATGATTTAATGATTTATTTTTCATTTACTAATTTTATTTCATTTACTGTATACTTTTTCGCAATCATGTTTTGCCATTATTATCCAACACACACAAAACCAACAACAAAAACCCTGGACTACCACACACTGATCCTGGAAAGTTGCATAGTGCAGCTTTAAAAGAAACTATACAGAACATGGATCTCATCCCCAGGCCAGCCAACGGGGCAGGTCTTCGTGTACATTATTACTTCTTGGATTTCTTCTTCGCTTTGTACAGGTCACTTTATACAGTTACAGATGCTCAAAAGGAGTAGGCGTATGAGTGCCTACCCCATAATCAACATAAACATTACACAACGGTACAGCACAATAGAACACACTAAAATGTTGTAATTATAACATCAACCTGTCCAGGGACTGCAGGTGGAAATGTGCCTTTTTTGCGATAACCTGACGCATGACATCTCTTCTTCTTCTTTTTTTTTAGAATAATGTCTTTTGTTCATTGTCCCTGATCAAATTAATAAATTCAAATCCAAAAAATTGGATTGTATTCACATTCTGTCTGAACATTTTTCAGCGAGGGCGGCATATTGAGGAGTATACGGCATGGAGGGCCTCAAACCGGTGACCAGTGCAGTCAAACATTCCACAGTTAAGAAAGGTTTGAACCGTTCCCCAGTCCTTTATTCAAGCTGGCAACCATAAAACCAGTTTGTGTGGAATCATTTAATTACTCGCTGTAAAAATCCATCTCTGGCAACGCATGCCAATTCAACAAGACGCATGAAGGCCACCAAAAATTGGTCTGTGGGCCCCGTCATTTAGCCCAGAGGCGTAGCTTGCCATTAGGCAAGGCAGGCAGCTGCTTGGGGCCAGCAGGGCCATAGCCTTTCGGTATGAAAAGCGCACCCTGTCACCCAGCAGTGACAAGGTGCAATGACAGTTGGCCGTCGCATATTCCCTGAAAGGGCCCCATGAGCCAAACTCGCCCCTCCCTCACCTGCTTCTCAGAGAACGAGTGAGAGAGACCGCGCAAAATCACATGATGTAAGTTAAACCAATGCAGCTCCGACAAGTGACTGTAGTTGTATGTCCATCTGTCTGTCTCTGAAGTGCCTTCATTTAGCTGCCAGTATGCAAATACTGTATCATCAACGAGCTAACATTCTAAATAAAATTCCATTTCACTTTTTTCTTTATAAAATGAGTGTTCAAAATGACCAAGCAACCAAGATAATAAGATAAAATGATTGACTTTTTTGTATGAATGTTATGTTATACTTTGTACCTAAGTGATTACAATATTAGATTATGTATGTATGAACTGTGCAGCCAGTAAGTAGTGCCAGCCCTATGTAAAGATCTACTTAAATGGACACTGCGTAACATTTTGGACTATACTGTACCCAGCTATACAAAACATGCTCTTAATGACCAGCTCGATACGGAAAATGCTAATATTTAACGCTGGGTAATCAAAGAATGGATTTGGATGCGGACCTAACCGTATCTAGGCCCAATATTCAGCTGCCTTAGTCAACAGCTCCTTTGAAAAGAGCTGAAGACTTTCCAGCTTCCAGCAAAGTTACAAGTAATGTCTCAGGAAAGACAGATGTTTGATATTTTTCCGCAACAACAACACCTATAATAAAATAAATGCTTGTATTTTATTAGATTTATTGGGTGAAATGTTACGCGGTGTAACTTTAAGTCATTTAAACATGCAACGGGGCAAACATGCAAACTCCACCATCGGGCAAAGCTGCATCGCTGTAACCAAGTCGATCTCCGACGCACTCCCAGTACTTTTTGTTATGAAGGCGGCGCCGTTTCTAACCACGGTTAATCATTTACGAGCTAGGCACCTTAAAGGTCGCCATAGCAACACACCCAGGCCCAGGTCAGGAGCGGTATACGTTTAAGTCAATAAAAGCCGGCGCGCTGTTATTCCAATAACCGGCTTTTGTGCAGGTGACTCGGGGAAGAGCCCGTGTGTTTGCACAGCGTCCAAATCTGTCTAATGCGTGTCGCCTGTGGTAGAGAGGTGTGTGTGCAGGGAGTTTCCTGTCCGTCCAGTCGAGCCGCTGTCGGAAGAATGTGAACCCATTAAACGCAGTCGCAGCTGAGACGAGGCGTGGACATTCCAGCGCTGGGAAGAGCCTCAGCGCGAGCACCGTCATTTTTGTATTTATTTTCTGGTCTCGGTGTAATGGTACGGACGAATCACTTAAAAAGTACAAACAATCTGCTGTGTATTCTGCTACGCATAAGTTTGAAGATAAGACACAAGAAAACAAATTGAAATCTTAATTAAAGATGCGAAACATTCCAGGTTGTTTCTGCGTCACAGCAGCGGCTAATTTGTGAGAAACCCAAACAAAAAGACATTCCTGCGATACCTAACCAATGATCAGCTGTTTCTGCAGTGAATTATTAAAATAAACCGCTTCGACCTGTTGTTTGGCCGCCTGTAGTCAAAGCAGAGCAGTGACATCGCCATGGAGACGAGCTGGTGCTGTCCCGCTCCCAGCAAAACTGAGATTCTGCATACTAAGGTATATGAGATACTGCAGGTGAATAGAGAACGATCTAGAGACATCAATATGAAACTTTTGCTGTAGATTACTGACAAATATGAGGAAAACAATTATTGTAATGTGTCACATAAGGAATTTTAAGCCCAAAAAGTACTTTTTTTTCAATGACAAATTCTAAACAATGTATAGATCAGTTGTATATGGTTTTAGCTACAAATATTTGTCCAGAGGGAAATTTGTTTAGTTTGTGAAAAAGCCAGTTATTGGTGAATAAGTAAAATTTTGCCTTGTTTTTTTGGGAGTTTAAAGCACAATAAATCAGGCTAGGGCAAAAGTTATATGAAAATTCCTCAGATGAAACCTTAGAAAATACTGATAAATACAGGAACGTTTGGTGCTAATTTCATTGTCACAACAATATGAGAAAATAGCATTTGATGAAAATCCTCCACATCAATCCATGGAGAAATGAATCACTGCAAATATTAAACACTGAAGAAATGTACACACGTGTCTATTTGTTTTCCGAGTCAAGGTTGATATGTTAGGGGGAGGCACTGCAGGGACAAAATGACATGGTCTCCACTGTATATAGCACATTTACCTTCATTAGGCCCAAAGCGTTTACAGCAAGGAACCACTCACACCACATTCACAGTCATTCATACATCAATGTACGCAGACACTGGAGGAAAGGGTTTCAAGTGCCCAAGGACACAACAACAGCAGGTACCTGCAGGAGCTGGGATTTAAACCCTCGACCTTCCGATCATGAGAGTTTCTGCCGGTGCTGTCCCTAAGCCCCTGAAGTCCAAGGCTAACGCTCATATGGGCACACAGGGTAATGTGCTCCTTCACCCAGAAAGTTTTCGGTCATGCTTTCATATAAAATAAGACATTTTATGCATGACACAAATTGCTGATATTTTCTAAATTCTATGAAAATCCAATACAAATCTACATAATGAATAGACCAAGGTTTAAATGTATCGTTTTAGTTCGACATATTAATTTCACAGTTTTTTTCAGAGGGGATTTTGGATCTTGTTTCGATTTTGAATAAGCTATTTATAAGTGAAAACATCTGTAAAGATTCAAATTGTTCCTTGTTTTTGCCGTTCAAAGCTCAATAAATCAGGGAGGAATTAGATACTAAAGAATCCCTCTGAACAAACCTTCAAAATCTTGTCTGTAGGAGCAACTAAAATTGAGGTGTTAGAGATAAGTTAGAGATACAGTAAGAGTGGAACGATAACAAAACTAAAACGGGCCTATATGTATTTGTATTTCTCCCATCTCTTTTTGTTCTGGCTTTAACTAAACTTCGATTCATTCGGTCAAAATCAGGATTTAGTCACTCGCAGATTCACTCTCAGCTTAAAGAATAACCAAGCACAAAACAGTCAGCTCACTCCAACTCTTTTGAGCAAGAGTGCATTAAAACTCCAAGAAGTAGAGTAAATGAGTCCTACCTGCCTCAGCTGCTCACGGGTCACAGTGATACAAAGCACAGTGCAGGGCCTGTTTACCTGAGGACTTGCCCCAGTTGTAGTGAAATGGGCGGAGGGAGAAAGTGATTCACAATGGGCAACCTGACGACATTCCACTGACAAACACAAATACGTGTCGTAACCACCACCATGACCCGGGGAAGCGCCATGTCGCTCATTCCGATACTAAACCTTTTGATACGATTGGGGTTTTGAGACATAGCCTAAGGGACGAGGGCATTTCAAACAGGTACAATTCTTAAATAAAACGTTATTTCCTAAACACTTTTAAAGAGTGGATATTGTGCTTTTGACAGGTCTAATAATCTCAAACACATCTGTATCACTTTGTTGGTTAGAAAATGCAATATTGATCTTAAACAGAAAAAAAAAGCTGTAGAGAAACTATAGCGAGCGTTGTTTTACTTTGCGACGAGAGGATCGAACTTAGCTAGAGATCGAGAGAAAGCGTTTCCTGGTTACGTGCTAAGAACAGCCACTGGAGAAGATCCAAAGAGCCGTGCGTAAAGATACAAAGACATGGAGAGGAGCAAAAAGGTTCAACAGCCCATAATTACAAATATGACGGAGAATGCTAATATGATGCTACGTGCTAACGCTAGCTACGACTGCTGTTTTTTCACTTCTACTGAACAATCTGCTGTGAAAAAACATCCATATGTACCCGATTTTGACTTGAGTAGCTGGAGAAAACCTACGCAAACCCGGGACCTTCTTGCTGTGAATGTAGCGGTAAACCTTTTTAACTGTTGCCATGCCAACCATGTTAAGCCAATGAGAAAGGAGTGGGTCAGAATTCTGTGAAATAGGGGACGGCATAGATGGGAGCAACGTCTACGTCGCATCAGTGGCGCCAAAAGGTTAATGCCCCTTTTTGGGGAAAACAGAAGCTCCGTACATAGGAATGAATCAATGGGCGCTGGCTGCTCTGCTTTGCGACGACGACACTGGAGGCCGCCATTGCTGTAGTACCGCCATATACCCGCTAGGCCCCCATTGGAATGCATTGGACTTTAGACACGTTAAAAACAACTTTAATGGCCGGTGCCTAATTGTTTGGAACTGTCTAGAGCTAGATATTCCTCCTGTGATTACGCTGGGTTAGACACAATCAGAGGCACCGGGCTGGTTATCGTAGGATACATTTTAGAAATCTCCTACTTAACGGAGGTTGGACTGTTAGCATTGGAGCTGCGCGAGCTACACGTCACGCAAGGGCCGAGTCTACAGTGAAGATCCCGCCCTTATGCCCTTATTAGGAACATGCTTCGTCAGAGCTGGGGAGGAGGAGTCTGTAAATCCGCCATGATGTCCCCCTCGAACATGGTCATTATGGTAAACGGGGAGGAGTGAGTATTGACGGTCTATTAATAATATGTTTATGGAATGAATGAGTAAAGATCGTCTGAGAACTTCTAATTTACATATGAAAAACTTTTTATTTGTTTTATTTATGTGAAAAGGAAGCCACAGAAGTGACCTGTTGCTTCAGATAATTCACAGAGAAGACGGTTAATGTTTTTGATGAGCAGCTAAACTTTAATGGCTAAACCCACTGTTATCGTGACTTGTCAGTGACATTTGCCTGTGTAACTTTTTCGCTGGATGCTTTATAATGTCACTACTACAGCTTCAGCTTTTAGTCTGTCCCCCTATATTATCATTAAATTAAAATCATACAGCCTACGATGTAGTTTGTAGCTTATGAGAGCAGATGGTACATGCTTCATTCAGCAGCTAACCTACTAGCTGCTAATGCTAACGTTAATGTGCGTTTTAAAACCGAGAGAATAATTAATTAGGCCTAATGCTGAACATGTTTGATGAGTTTGAATAATTACTGATTAAAGACGTGACATAAAGTCCATAATTCACGGCCACAATGTGGAGCTGTTTCCTCAGTAATGAGCCCTGACATGGCCTTGGTAAATGCTAGCTATCGATAAACTCGCTCATATAAGTTTCTCCAAAACTAAAAAAAATCTTCCAATCGTCGTCTGACAGTGACTTGATGTGTCCGTAATCAAGAACGGACATTTTCCTGTGGTTCTGATCACTGGTTTGGAATATTTTATCCCCAAAACGAGAAATGATCATGTTTCCACATACACACCAATGCAATTTTTAACTCTCGATCAAAAGTTCCCATTTATCGCATCATAAAAAGGGGCGTGGCCTCGCTGAGGGGGAAAACAGAATATTTTGAGAAAGACAATTTCTGGCTTATATATCACATACTAATGAAGTCAAGTCTAAATCGTGTTCATATGGATGGTTATTCACAGCAGAGTGTTCAAAATGGCAGTCGTCGCTAGCATTAGCATTATCATGTCTGTTATTTATGGGCTGTTAAACCACTAAGCTCCTCTCCATGTCTTTGTATCTTTATTGGGTAGAACACTATATTCATAATTCAGTATTTGTTGAAGTAGTTTTTGAATAATTGGAGAAAGTTTGGATTTTCTCCAAATTGTTTTCCCCTTTAACTCAAACAAACATGACCATATATGGGCGATTCCAGAGATGCCGTCTGTATCGATCCCTCTTTTGGGATTTATACTTATTTATAAAACCGACATTATCCATCAAACTAACTTCAGAATGAAATAAACACACTGTCTGCTTGTGTCCTGTCATTGAATTTTTCCAGTGTTTCAATATATTTAGTGAAACATCTAAGTGACATATTTACCAGGCCCTTTAATGGTAAAGTGCTGTCCCTAAGCCCCTGAACTCCAAGGCTAACGCTCGGCAGGGGCACACAGTGTAATGTGCTCTTTCACCCAGATAAACTGCTGCTATCACCACCAGGAGCAGAGTGCACGCAGTCCCACCCTCTTCAGAAAAGCCACCGCACCGGCTCCTTAGGTGAGCCCGGGATCTGCACTCACACTACTCTCTACCACCGTGTTGAGCAACAGCCATATTCTCACATCCTCACCTGCCAAAGGTCGGTCCAGTCCAGTAATCATGTCACTATTATGCACAGGTGATAAGATATATAGTTAGTAATGTGTGTGTAATCGCTGTTGAAATATGGATGGTTGCACAAAAATGAGGGATTACTTTGCTAGTGCGATTGCCTCAGTGCACAAAACAGTTTAGGCTAGCTTATTGTTGGATTGAAAGAAAATGTAAACATGTTAAGCCGAGTAACTGAAATACATTAACATCCTTTGTAAAACTGTAAGCATGTAATAATACAGCAGATAAATTCATTCTCTACACTACAATACTTCAGTTGGTGAAACAAGCATGATATTTGGCATTTATCTTCTCCCTATGAGCCAATTTTTGAAAATGACTGGGTGTCCACTCAAAATTATTATTATTTTTCTTCAGTTTTATTTTAGGTTTCGCATGTGTCCAATCATTGGTTTGTGCATAGTAGCCTGGACAGTCAGAATACCTCTTTACAAAGACGTGTATCTGGGATCAGGACTGATTTCCCCGGGTTCCTGATGGCCGTTATTTAACCTATCAGATAAAAGCCGGATATGAAGCAACCGGCATGCGGCGCATTTTGTAAACAAGGAAGTCAGTGGTTTTATGATGCGTTACCAGGAGTCTACATGCAACCCAGTTCAGATTTTAAACATATAGAATTCAACATGATTTCTGTCTTAATCAATGCATGTTTGGAACGGGACAAACATACTTTTGATCGACAGAAACAAGAAGAAAATCCTCTTAGAGAAGATGAAGCTGGTAAACTCTTAAGAAGAAAATATTTTACTCATGATTAATTCGGTTCCAGTCGTGACCTCGTGCACTGTGATTGGATCACTATAAAACAACTCTAGATGTGATTGGCTGTACAAAAGGCAGGAGTGGATGCTGACGGTAGTTAGCATCGTGTAGCTATGCAACAACATTCCATAGCATATATCCTTTGCGTGTTAAGTGTGCATGTCATCGCTCCACTTCTGGGTCCAATGGAACTTTAGCCCAATACGTTTGTTAAGTGGTGACGTCTCAGCTCTACTTCCGGGTCCGCAGATGTGCGAGAAACTACAAAAAACTCTTTAATACCACAATCAATATTTCTGAAACTCAACAGAGAGTTACTGAACATACTTATTTATCAGGCCCATTAGCCAAAGATGCTGTACCTACTGCTATAAAAGTAATATTTACTAAAATCGCTACATCCGGATTAGCCGAGAAAAATGCTAACGGCGCAGCAGCTACGCTAAACCTGGAAGTAGCGACTTTAGTAAATGTTACTTTTTTAGCAGTAGGTGCGGCATTTTTGGCTAATGAGTCTGAGAAATAAGTAGCTTCAGTAACTCTGTTGAGTTTCAGAAATATTGATGGTTGTTTTTGCCCGTCTGCCAAGAACTGGAAGCGAAAGTATAGAGTTCAGGAAAATCCACTGTTACCATGGAGATCGGCCATGTTTGTGGCTGTTAGCATACTTTATCACTTCCTCCACAGTTCCTGTTTTAGCTATAAACAGGAACTGTGAAACAACTTCATTAGCGGCTGAGTCACTGCTGGTACATCCAACACACAAGTGTTTTGATGTGAACCATACCTTTTAAAATCTCCATTAGTTTATTGTTGGTCCAAATCCCAGGATGCTTAGCGATATGACATCACAGTCTTGAACTCTGTTCACTATAATGGGATTTTACTGATTTTAACCTGCTTTAGAGCCGACTACAAGGCTCTTTTTAAATATCACACAGCAGGGTCTGCCTCAGCCAATTTTTTGTTGTGTTTATCTTTGGACTCGGACGTAGCTTATTATTGTGTGTGATGTCACACTTAACAAATGTATATTCTTTGCAACAAACGTTCTAAAATGCATGGTACTCTGGTATTTGCACAGCAGTTTATAGTTCAGTCGTCTCACAAATGTCTGATACAAAATAAGTTTCTAAAATCTATATATAATGCTCATCAGGAAAAATTACCAGACAATTTGTAAAACCAATTGTTTTTTCACCAAAGGTTGAACAGTCTCAATTGTAAAATGTGTCTTTTAAATCAAATAAATAAATAATCCAGTGAAATTGAGATCTCTTGCATCAGAGGAGAACTGCTTTGAGTATCACAAGTGGCACTTTTCTTTGTTGCTGTGAATGAATAGCTGAAACTGCTCTGGAGCCTCCAGTAGATAAGCTCTCTCCAGCACATCCCCAAAGTCTTTCCACATTTCTACAGAAATCTGACGAGTCCAACTTAAATATCCTTAAAGCAATAATGCCCTCAGCCGTTTTTACTTTGGAAAGAGGATCGAAAGAAAAACCCCTGTAGCTGCTTGTGTTTTGGGCCATTGTGTTCTCTTAAACCTTCATCTGGAAACAAAGAAATGACCAAATCTACACAAAAAGGTGTTTCTCCATTGATACAGTGTATACTATGGGAAATAGTCATTGTAAGTTCATTTCTCAAAAATCAGTTTATATTAAATTTCCAACGATAAACTCATCAATGTTATGTTTTTGGCTTGTCATCCAATTCCGACACATTTATTATTAGTGCTTTAAAACTAAGTAAGATATCCAAAATCTTTGCATCTAAAAAGTAACCAATGAATCTCCAGAATTTAAACCTTTAAAAATTTGTGATTTTGTTCAATTTAAAAAAAAATCCTTATTTCAAATTACTGAATGAACTAAAACTGCATTTCCTCTCACACTTATGGGGCAGTAATCTACAGCCAACATTTCACATTGATACCTCTAACTGTTTTCACCCACAGCGTCCCAGATCTCTCACTCAGACTCATCCGTCCCGAGAAAGCGCAGTTTGGACCGGCCCAGTCGACTGCTCACCGGTGGAGTTTGACAGGACAAACACAAACAGGAAGGCAGTGGTGAAAGTCCATTCTTACCTGAGCGTGTCCCTGTGCGTCCGTGAGTCCGTGCTGCTGCTGCTGCTGCTGCTGCTGCTCTGAGCGGGGCCGGCCCGGGCTCCGTCTGCACATGAGGAGGGGCGGGGCCTAACCTGACACACAACTGAGTCACACCTGAGCGAGTATTCCCCCCCTCCTTCACAGTACTTACTCAGGTCTGTTCAACAACAAGCTTTTTTGCTCTTTCGCATGTGTCGAAAACAAGGCCCCTGTAGAGCATAGATTCTTGAGTATGTAAAAAAAAAAGGAAGACTCTAGCGCTTCTCTGTGCGGAGATAGGAATTTTTAATTAATGAAATAACTACAATGCTCTCTCCAGTCACTAGGGGGCCGCCAAAAGAAACAAAAAAAGCAGAAGGCACTGACATAATAAGAGATCAGGACATAAACAACACATTTTAGCCCCGTGGCCCATGCTGTTCAGCATCTGTTAAAGAGTTGTAGGTGGATTTGAGCTTAAACGCTGGGGGAGATCCTGTCGTAGACCATGGGTGTATAGTTTAACACCCGTAGGACATCACAGTTAACCCCAGAACAGTTAGGTTTGAAAGCACCTTGGGCTAATCCGGGCTAAGTGTTTGCTAACAACATAGCAGCCAAAAGTCAGCCTAGTCGGATTAGACTTCACACGTAAACGTACTGAGTGTTGAACAAGTAACATTGATTTCACTTTTTACCCCAAACTGCGTAGTTTAAGTAAGCTACTTTATTTGGGGTGACGTGAAAAAACATACTGTATTTAGAGAGCTCTTATATTGGCAAAGTATTGTAGTTCATATACTGATAAAGATGTGGTTAAGGTTTAATGGCTGTACAGTGTCTCGTTTCAGACTGAATTATTTGCAGTAATTACACGACACAGGCAGAGTTTAGCAACTGTGTCAGTTAATTTCCACAAACAAAAGTCAAAAATTGCTGTGAAAGAGGCGGTCTCTGAAGTTTGGGGGTGACATGCGGGGGGTGAGTGTGTGGGCCTTTGCATTGGCACAATCACAGCAGACTGATACGTGGGAGGGACTTGGTTATAAACCACAGGTACAGGGGCAGGACAATGGGCAGCACCTGATGACGATGTGTGGAGCTGGTGCGGTTTATGACGTTCTGTGGAGGCCGTGGACACGTCTCCAGCCAATCAGGAAATTCTAATTTAGTAGCAGAGTTTACCCTGAAGGGGGCGCAACCCATTCGTTTTCAGGCCAAAGTTAGGATTTGACACATGTTTGCGCTATAATGTCAGAATAATGTCAGGGACCAGTAGACAACACTATGAGACACACATTGAGACAGTTTATCAGTAAAAAAAACTTGATTTGGTGTTTAGTTGCTCTTTAAACATTTTTAGTTAAAACTACACAGCTTTGTATTTTGCTTTGTATCACTGACAGGCCTGTAAATAAGTAAGTGCTTCATTTGTCATTGTACAAGCGTACAACGAAATAGTGTTCAGGTGATAGTCCTGAGCCATTGCGACCTAGCCACGCTGCTATTGTGGGTCAACCTGACCCGGAGGTCGGGGAAACCGTAGCACTCAGAGGAAACCTGGCTGGCTGTGTTCAGTCTCCTCTGATCCTCTTAAACGGTGCAGCGCCTCCTGGGTTTCCCCTGTAGTTAGCCTACAGTAGTTAGCCTACTGCACATTTTACATCAAGATTTCTGATTTATTATATTTATGTTGATTTGAATAGGGACAAGTATGCTACATAAGCTCATGTTACATACTACAACATGTTAGCCAAAGCTAATTCTCAATGTCCGTCCCTGGTTGAGCCTTTACATAAAAATTAAACAATAATAGTTAAAACAAAATGTAATAATACAGTACAACATAATATAAACACAGCGGACGGTCACTGGTCACATTTCTGACCTCTGATTAAAGAGTCTTTAAGTTTGTGTTTGTGGCCATACTGCCTTTGCTCTGCCCGATCCCGTCAGACCTCAGAAGCTAAGCAGGGAAGGGCCTGGCAGGACTTGGATGGGAGACCGTTTGGGAACACCAGGAAGCCTGGTGAATGTGGTGTGTGTGCAGACTGGTTGCCTCGCTTACCATCACTGAGTATGGAGTGAATGAATAATGCAAGAAATTGTAAAAAGCGGCTTTGAGCGTCTAGAAACGTGCTATATAAGACTAATGCATTATTATTATTATTATTATTAAAAGTTTGATTCTCCCTTCAGGTCGGTGGGTAAACAGTTCCAGGCTTTAGTGCTTTGTACAGAGAGAGCTGATTGTCCAAATGAAGTGTTTCATTTCGGGATCTGACAGTTCCCGTTCTGAGTTCCCGTTTTTGTCAGTCACTGTAAATGCGTAAAGGAGACACAGTAAATGCGTAAAGGAGACACCGTAAATGCGTAAATGAGACACAGTAAATGCGTAAATGAGACACAGTAAATGCGTAAATGAGACACAGTAAATGCATAAATGAGACACAGTAAATGCGTAAAGGAGACACCGTAAATGCGTAAAGGAGACACAGTAAATGCGTAAAGGAGACACCGTAAATGCGTAGATGAGACACCGTAAATGCGTAAAGGAGACACAGTAAATGCATAAATGAGACACAGTAAATGCGTAAATGAGACACAGTAAATGCGTAAAGGAGACACCGTAAATGTTGTAATGACACTTTGCCACTAGATGTCCCTGTGGAGTGACTGCTTCAAACTGTGATTCGAGGCTCCGGCACCATCGCTTCAACTGCTTTGGAGTTTCATGAAGCTTCACTTTGTCCATAGCCGCTCAATTTTATTATAAAATCACACGCATCAAGTCTATTGTATACTTCCACTCATCATTTATTTGTTTTGAGGTGCTGCTGGCAAAGACTGGCTGGAGAGGTTGGAGGCCATTTTAACATCGTGGAGCCTATCAACGATCTAATGACCTGAGGGGGAACGCTATTTGTTAAAGTTGATCGTGTTAACAATTTTTTGTTTGAAACCACTTTAATATGCACTTGTCATTTTTGAGCTAAGTTGCAGTTGTTTGCTTTGCTTGTTTTGCATAATAATTTTTTGTGTCCAACGATTAAAATATGTCATCATTATTAATCGCATGAATGTCATAGTTAACTCGCGATTAATCGCACATTTTTATCTAATGAAAACAAACAACTGATATTTTTAGTTTTTGATTCAAAATGCTTTGTAATACTTGAACGTTCACGTTTTTAAAATAAAAAAGGCTTTAAGACTCCTTTCCATTAAAGAAATACATTGAATAATACAAAACAAAGTCAACTTTACTACTTTATAAATATTTTATTATTAGGCCACATAGGCATAGGTTTTATATTCTCAAAACTTATGCTGCTGCATTATTATTTGTGTGTGCAGAGTGGAGCACGTTAGCTTTTTGTTTGCATCCTGAGCCAGTTGTGGCGGTTATTACCGAACATTTGGACAAACTTTATTTGGAATTTATGCAGTTCTTTACCTTGACTTGGACATTTACAACGAAGGATTATCTCCATGATGTTGTTTCATATTCGACGTTTCGGTGCCTTTTGCTGCAACTTTCTGACGACAGGATTTGCATGACAGATGTCCGTCAGTGACAACAACAACTTGGTCATCTTTTGAATACGTAAAGCCCACACTGCTGACTTAAATCATTTTTTGGGTGGATGCAGCTCCATAGGAGAGCGTCCTTCTGTCTCGCTCAACTATGGGTGAGTCTACACGCTGTTTGTGGCGTGCAGCGGCTCGTTTGCTGTTCAGTCCTTAAGCGATTTCAAAGGTTCCTCAGCGGTGTAGTAGGAAACTTGTGTGAAGTTAGCCCCCATAGTATTCCATTTGCTTCAAAATGGTGTCATTCGTTTGTGCTTCGTTTGTGCACATGTAACCGAGTGCTTTGGTAGGAGATGGAAATTTAATGTTACCACCTTAAAATGTAGTTGTTGCCACAACGCCACTGGACTATTAAAATCCAGAAAATAACCTTTAATATAAAAGGACACAGGTTCGACTCATTGAGGAGAGGCATGATCAGTTAATAATTTATTCAATATTTCTTTGCTTTAGGTTCTTCAACCCTTTTGTTTTATAAACATACATACTTTTTAAAAGGGCAAATGTCCATGTTATGAGCACAGAAAACAGTTCATTTTAAACCATCCATTTGTAAGTTGACATGGGTGTAGGCAACAGACATAGCCCACAAGCAAGGTGTAGAAGCAAGGTGTAGAAGCAAGGCGGCTGCATACTGCCAGGTCGCTGCATCCGTGAGGCTAGAATAATATTTGTGTTAGTAATTTATTTTTAACCATTCGGAAGCACGGCGCTAACGTGACCTACCACTTTAGGAGACAGGAGATCACGCAGTTCTAGCAAGCAACCGTGCACCGTCGGGCCCAGACGACACATAGCAACGCAATGCAGGACAGCAGACTCCCAGCCAAACCAAGCCACCGCACACCAAGGCGCAACAGGGACACTTTATCTGCGCGTCGCGATCGAGGCTCAGCCACACCACAGCGACACTAAGACACAGTTTAAATGAGCTATTGAGGTGAATTATCTGAATAAGAGGAGTTATCATTTCTACCTGGCAGCCAGATGACGACCCGAACGCCCCCAGGAACAGAAACGGAAGTGTGCAAATCAAGGAAAGAATCAAGAGAAACCTTTGGCTTTTATAATCTAAGGGTGGCGCCACCTGCTGACGACTCCACTCTACTACACACACAAAATTATCGTTTGTGTGCACTTTATTTTTGAGTTATTGATCATAGATTGGTAATTGATCAGGGATTAAAAACGGTCCGAATGGTCCGGACCAGGCAGGGACCGGTCCCTGGGATGGTCTTTCGGTCCCTCAAATAGTCTTCGGGCTGAAAGAATGGTCCCTGTAGATTATGTGTGGCAGGAGTCCTGAGTGGTCTCTGTTGTCAGAGTAATGCGCAGTAGCTGCATGATTCCCCATGAGCAAACCGGAATATGTGTCTCTTATCACGGAGGAAAGAACTACGTGGGACGTCAGTCTCGTTGCATGACTGGAACTCCTTTTTACATATATATATATATATATATATAAAACAACATCAAGTGCGTACAAACAGGAAGTACTGCCTTTCAAAGTAAAAGACGCACATAATTGAGAGCATATATAAAACTATAAGTATTAACACTATCAATATTTTTCGTTCATTTTCAGGAAAACCAACGATTTGCGCTGGGAAGATTTTTTGTTTCATAATCAATCAACTGAAATACGCGAAACAGCGACATTACAGTGATCTTCTTTTATTTTTTATTGTACTCATTGGGACTGTAGACACTGTATAGGATACTGATATTCTGCCACACAGAAGTTGTGTGGCGTAATTGGCGCCAACTGCTTCGCTCGTGGGGCTCCATAGACTCCCGGGCTCACAAGCACAAGGTTGTGAGGTCGACCCTGACTCTGCCTTTTTTTTTGACTGGGAACCCACTGGGAAAACAAATGCTGATCCAGTAAATAAATGCATTTTTGAAATTCAATTTATTTAGGGAGATTTTAAAAACTGCACGGTTATCGTAAAATGCTACCATGTTTTCAAACCTCTGGTGTCTCTGGCCAGAAAACCACAATTGCAACTTGACTGCCATTGGGTCGGAGCCACCAATACACACTAATGGAATCACAAAGAAGAAGCTAACAGGCTAACGGGCAACGCTAACTGTGGGCTAGCGCCACTTAAACAGTATTTACAGCCAAGTTTGAGTGAAAAAAATGATCTCCATTGTGTAACTGGATGTACAATATCCCGCTCTCCCTTTGTCTTTTCTGTCAGCGTGGTATTTACTCTCACGGACAATTAATGAGAAAAAAAACACAACATGCTACGACACCTGCAGTGGCGCTTATGGCCTCTAGGGGCAAGAGTTACTTAGTACTGCTTTAAAGCCTTTTATGTTTAAAAAAAATACCCGAAACAGCCCTGTCCAGATGATGGTTAATTTGTAAAACATCTGCTACGATAAACTAAATTGTTTACTTAGGGGAAACATATTCTTTGAGAATAGCAAAAAATACATGCTTTAGAATACAGCCCGCAAGTTCCAGGTGTAAGTACAGGTAACAAGAAAGTAATTACACATGTAAGTACAGGTACTCTTACAACGTGTAACAAGGCAGAACAATGTGTAACAAGGTTGTACAATGTGTAACAAGGTAGTACAAAGTGTAAACGTGTCAAGGTGTAGTAAAGGTATACAAAGAGCAATTAATGGTGCTGAGCTATCACATAGTTGTGGCAAAAGGGAATGTGGTATTATTAATAGTGCATTCATTTTAATGTTGCAGGACAACAGTATTACTGTTGTGAAAGTAAAGACATGACTCCAAGCATTTTTATTGATTGTTTATTTTTTATAGTGAGACACCGTTGCCTGTAACAAGCAGAAACAAGAGTGAACAGAGAAAAATAAAGTGAAACAAGGGAAATTACCACGTTATCACTGTGCATGTATACTGTAAGTAATGTGTAGGTACAGGAGAGCAGGGGCTGTAAATTAAAGTGAGACACCGTTGCCTGAAGAAATCAGAGAGGATTGATTTGGTGCTGGACGCTGCCAGGAGATTTTTAAATGGTGATGGTATCACTGGGGAAGAATTGGACACTTTAAGGGAAGGGTATGCACAGGCTACTGGAATTGACACGGCGTAGAAGATGGGAATGATTGGTTTTGATTTTGGTCATAATTCACTGTACTTGCTAAAACAAACAGTATTCAGAGATCCAGTAGGTGGCGGTAATGCACTTTCAGTGCCATCTGCCATAAAACTATCAGAAGAAGAAGAAGAATGCAGCATCAGAGTATCAGTCCTGGGGGACCAACAACAGCCTCTAAACAATCATCTTTTTTAAAATACCTTGTACATTTTTGTCTAACTGTGTATGTAAGTAGTAGCGGTAGACCCAGAACACGAGATGGAAGTATATCCAGACAATGTTGCGATCAGCTATATAGACCCACATGCAACCCACATGTGGCATGCGCCAGATGATATTCCAGATAAGCCTTGCCTGGCAAGTGGAGATCTGCATGTTTTGGCAACAAAGATACAGAACTTCTCTCGGGGAGTTCAAAGTGACATTGGTAAGTCTATTGTAAGCATTCCTAGATCAAAAGGTAGCATGGAGCTAAAATTGGCTAAAGCTATGACGCCATTTTCTAGGGCAAAACGAACCACTGCCGAGGGCTGTGTAACAGCAACGTTGGAGAAAAGCAGTATAAAGCAAAGGTCAGGAGCTTTGAGAGGTATTTATCAAAACAATGATTAATTAGTGGTGTAATGCTACTTTTTTTTTTAACAGTGGAGCATTTTAAATGTTAACATTGCGTTTTGTTCTTTATTTACTTCTGCAGATCCAGAGTCGCACACCAGCCTCAAGTACCTCGCTGCTTTGGATCGGCAAGAGTCATACGGAATCAAAATGTGGATTTCAGAGGGAAATCTGATTATGACCATGTCATTAGTCCGTTTCCTACAAACTGACTAGATTTACAAGACTCCATGCCTGTTTCCCCAAAGCCTTTTTGTTTCTTTGTTTAGGTAGATAAGCCCTGTGTTAAGCAAGTAATTTAAAAGTTCAAGTTGCTGTTTGTCATGTGAACCTTTGGGAGCAATTTTGCGGAAATATGCCAATTGTGAATATAGGTTACCATTGTTCTACCTATTGCATAACGGGAAAATCTAGTCCACCTCAGATTTGAATGTCGTTTATTTATTTATTACATTTATTTATACAGGAAAGTCCCACTAAGATTTCAAAATCTCTTTTTCAAGGGAGTCCTGCCTCCGGAATGGAACCTATTGTTTGTAGTTGTAGGGGAAACGAGAGGAAACCTATGTTGGCATGGGAAAAACATGCACATCCACACAGAAAGGATCCGTCTGACTTACATGGGACCTTCTAGCTGTGAAGCAAAAGCACTAACCGCTGCACCACCATGTGACATGTACTTATGGTGTACATGCACTTTGAAAGCGGGGTCATTTTTGGAGATTTGTTCTACTTATTTTTTCTCTGTTCACTCACAACAGTGTCTCGCTTTAATTTACAGCCCGTGCTCTCCTGTACCTACACATTAGTTACAGTATACATGCACAGTGATAACGTGGTAATTTCCCTTGTTTCACTTTATTTTTCTCTGTTCACTCTTGTTTCTGCTTGTTACAGGCAACGGTGTCTCACTATAAAAAATAAACAATCAATAAAAATGCCTGGAGTCATGTCTTTACTTTCACAACAGTAATACTGTTGTCCTGCAACATTAAAATGAATGCACTATTAATAATACCACATTCCCTTTTGCCACAACTATGTGATAGCTCAGCACCATTAGTTGCTCTTTGAATACCTTTACTACACCTTGACACCTTGTTACACTTTCTACGTCACAATGATCTCTCCCAGTCTCCTGTACTTATGCGACATGTGTAAGAACATTAGAACAGTGTCATTGTTGAAAAGGTCAACATTTTGCTAAACGTGCAGCAATTGACTCATTTTTGATATCGATGCTTCCTATATCAATTGGAACAAGGCTAAAAGTGATCTGGCAACATTTAAAGATACACTATGCAACTTTTTATGTTGCATATTAATACATATTTTACCTTCCAGTGACCCAGCAGATGCTTGGGTGGTTAGCATAGCACCTTTACCGTAGGACGCTTCAGGATCAATTGTTTTTTTAAGTTTTCACCGATGATTGAACCGTATCCATGGTTATGTACTATGCATGTCATTCCGAAAACCTACCAGAAACCCTAAAAAAACCTGAAATAAAATAGATCCTGAAGCATCATAAGAGGAACCGGGATGGAAAGTAAAGGCGCTAAGCTAACCACCCATGCAGCTGCTGGGTCACTGAAAGGTCAAATACTCACTACATTTTTCTCACATAAAAAGTTGTATAGTGCACCTTTAATGTTGTAAACCACCCTTACGTGCGCTATGTTACGTTGAATATATTGCCAGGTTATCAAAATGCATATTGTGCCTCCAACAAATAAACTCAGGACACTATTGTTTGCAGGCTGTGGTCCCAACGTGCCTCAAAGCGACCACCATCATTCCGGTGCCAAAGAAGTCACCACCCTCCTGCTTTAATGACTACCGCTCAGTAGCACTCGCTCCAATTCTTATGAAGTGCTTCGAGCGGCTCGTCATGGAACATATCAAGTCTGTTCTCCCTCCCTGGACCCATACCAGTTTGCTTATCGGACCAATCGCTCAACTGAAGATGCCATCTCCACTGCGCTTCATTCAGCCCTCACTCACCTAGAAACAAAGGACGTTAGAATGCTGTTTTTAGACTTTAGCTCAGCATTCAACACTATAATCCCACAGCAGCTAATACACAAACTGCTCCACCTGGGGATCAACACATCACTGTGCAACTGGCTGCTGGACTTTCTGACGGGGAGACCACAGGCTGTACGTGTCAGCGGAAAGTCCTCCAGAACCATCACACTGAACACGGGGGCTCCCCAAGGCTGTGTGCTGAGCCCCCTCCTGTTCACTCTGCTGACCCATGACTGCGCTCCAAAGTACGACTCAAACCTCTTCATCAAGTTTGCACAACAGTGGTGGGCTTCATCAGCAACAGAGACGAGTCAAACTACAGGAGTGAGGTGAGCAGTCTGGCCATGTGGTGCACACAGAACAATCTCTCTCTAAATGTGGAGAAGACAAAAGAGATTGTTGTGGACTTTCGAAGAGCGCGGGTCCAGCATGCTCCTCTAACAATCAACGGTGCTGCAGTGGAGAGGGTGACCAGCACTAAGTTCCTGGGTGTGCACATCACAGAGAACCTCTCCTGGACCATGCACACTACATCACTGGTCAAGAAAAGTAATCAGCGTCTCTACTTTCTCCACAAGTTAAGAAGAGCTAGAGTCCCAGCCTCCATTATGTGCAACTTCTACAGAAGGACTATAGAGAGCTTCCTGACCAGCTCCATCACTGTGTGGTTCTTCTACAGAGGGACTATAGAGAGCTTCCTGACCAGCTCCATCACTGTGTGGTCTTCTACAGAGGGACTATAGAGAGCATCCTGACCAGCTCCATCACTGTGTGGCACTTCTACAGAGGGAGTATAGAGAGCATCCTGACCAGCTCCATCACTGTGTGGTTCTTCTACAGTGGGACTATAGAGAGCATCCTGACCAGCTCCATCACTGTGTGGCACTTCTACAGAGGGACTATAGAGAGCATCCTGACCAGCTCCATCACTGTGTGGTTCTTCTACAGAGGGACTATAGAGAGCATCCTGACCAGCTCCATCACTGTGTGGGTCTTCTACAGAGGGACTATAGAGAGCATCCTGACCAGCTCCATCACTGTGTGGTTCTTCTACAGAGGGACTATAGAGAGCGTCCTGACCAGCTCCATCACTGTGTGACACGGCGCCAGCACTGCCTCCTGCCGAAGGAGCCTCCAGCGCATTGTGAGAGCAGCGGAGAGGATCTGTGGAGCCCCTCTCCCCACCATTAAGGACATGTACTCCACCCGTCTCACCTGCAAAGGGGACCCTACGCACCCATCACACAGTCTCTTCAAGGTAATGCCTTCAGGGAGGACACTGCGGAATCTACGGGCCAGGTCCAGTCGACTGAAGAACAGTTTCATACACAAGGCCATCGGGAAGCTGAACTCCCTACCCTCCCTCCCACCCCTCTTCCCCCGCTCCACAATCAAGGATGAGAGAGATATAATTTCAAACCATGTGAATGGTTTGACAAATAAAAAAAATCTTGAATCTTGAATCTATTGAAAAGCAACAGAAAAGGGACACACAACATTATCTTTGTACTTCAGGTTTTATGAATATTTACACAATTCAGCAAAAGGTACAAATGACATGAGGCTGTGAGATTTCAGCCCGGACATTTTTCTCTTTGAACCCCGAAAAAGAAAGCACTGATTTTTTTTTAGTTTTTTGTTTTGTTCGGTTTCAACACACACAGGTAGGATTCTCAAATGCATGAACAAAAATACAAGAGACAAAGGAACAACAGTATACATGTAAAAATAGAAATTTTACATACACAATTTTAAAGAACACGTATTTGTTCATTGCATACAGTTGTCTAAAAAGCGTGTGGGAGAACTTCTCCGACGGGCCCCGCACAGGGAGCCGTCGGACCGTCCAAATGTCCAGTGAAGATGCAAAAGGAGCCAGAGCAAAGGGCATCTTCTTCTTTCTCTTTCTTGTACATCAATATCAATCCAACGTGGAGAAACGGACCTCCGTGGAATATACTTTCCGTGGACATATCATGCAAAATTGTACTGCTATTTGACTTTTTTTTTTTATCACTGGAAATCATGTTTTTCTTGGCCTGGAAATGAGAGTAAGGAGTGAGCGGCTGGGATTTCAAATTAGACAGGAGCGCAAAAACGAGCTTTAAATTTTAGATAATGGCACCCTACACGGCATCTCGGTAAAAATCTGATTTTGTTTACCTTAAACCGAGGTAGAAGATTTTACTCAATAAATAATGTTGACTAAAGGCAGGAAAATATGAGATTTAAATAGTTTAGGTCCTCATCCAAATCCATGTATTGATTAGCCACTGCAATAACAGACTTTTCTTTGTCGGGTTGGTCATTAGGGGCATGTTTTGTATTGTTGGCAACAGTATAGTCCAAAATGTTACATAATGTACCTTTAATTTGAGTCACTGAAACTGCCTATGAAAAGAAGTGACTTATTTTGAATGAATAGAGTTTTATTATTTATTATCAAATTGCTCTTAGATCACATTGTAGATGCAATGTGTTGTTTTTTCCTCAATTTACACACCATCCTTGACACATTGTGCCCATCAAATGAAGTACAATGTAAAGTGCTTTGTAACAATGTGCTTGAAACTGTATAATGCATTGTTTAATCCTTACTTAATTCCGTCTTACTCTTAAATAGAACATTAAACTTTCACATTATCTTTTCACATCCCAATGACGATGATTGAGATTGACCAAAGCAGTGTCTCGATTAAGGCGAGACACTGCAGGAAAATAGGGATTTTTTATTTATTTAAAGATATTTGAAACTTCTGCTGTAGATGACTGGCATAAATAGGAAGAAAAAATGTATTGCAAGTTTTCTGTCATTTTATGTGTTCATATAAAAATAAGATGTTTTATACCTAAAAATCCCCAAAATGTTGCATTTTTCCGGCGACGAAAACTGAATAATGGATTGAGCCAGATTCAAATGCATGGTTTTATTTTGTTGATATATTAGTTAGGAGTTAAGACTTTTTCAGAGGGGATTTTTGATTTTTTTTTAACATTCAAAACTCAATGAATCAGGCTAGGAATTAGATATTTAAAAATCCCTCTGAAAAAATCTTCTAAATATTGGAAAATTTGAAGTCTGTAGGAGCTACTGACGTCGAGATGTTGTTGCTCCAATGAGAGAAAAATGCCTTTTGAGGAAATGGCCCTTGAAATTACGATTTCCCGTATAAATCTATGGAGAAACATTGAATCAGCGCAATATTTAAACATGTTATTCTGAAGATTAAGTATAATTTAAATTCGAGGTGAAAGTTTATATGTTCAGAGACCAATTTGGCCCAAAACCTGAAAACTGAAAAAATTTAGTTTTGCCTGCAGTGTCTCCCCTTAAAGCAGTACTAAGTAACATGTTTACCTTAATAAATCCTTTCCGTAGTCCCTCTGGGGGTAATACAAGTGTTAATGGGATGATTGGGGGGTCTTTCATCTCCCCCTGGTGTCTCTGGCCAGAGAACCATGCTTGCAACTTGACTGCCACCGGGATGGAGCAACCAATACACACTAATAGAATCACGAAGAAGAAGCTAACAGGCCAACGGGCAAAGCTAACTGCGGGCTAGCGCCACTTTAAACAGTATTTACAGCCAAGTTTGAGTGAAAACAAATATTCCCATTGTATAACTGGATGTACAACACCCCTCTCTCCCTTCACCTTTTCTGTCAGCGTAGTATTTACTCTCCAAGACATTTAATAAGTTAAAAAAATCGTCACTTGCTAAGACACCTGCAGTTGCGCTTATGGCCTCTAGGGGCAAGAGTTACTTAGTACTGCTTTAATTGCCAAGCGCTCTGATACCACTGGTGTAAATATGACATACATAAAAGGGACAAGGCCCAAACTTTAAGGCCATTACCGCACTTTGCCTTTGTAGGACAGTATAAGTTACATCTATAAGTTGTATCTAAAGTAAAGTCTCAAAAGGTCTACACATTCATTAATGATTTCTAACTGCTTTGACCTCACCTAAATGTAGTCTTGATCGGTCATCATTTTGCGATGCGGGTACAATGTATCAAGGGTAGCGTTAAATAACGTGTTATTTTTTAATCAAGGGCAAATATTCTGATCTCAAGAGCATTGTACTTGTTTCTCGATTGCTATTATTGAAGCGTAGCAAATCAATGTCAGTACGACAGACACACCTTGAGGGCAGATTGGTACTGAAGTTGGATTACGCACAGAATGCTTTCCCGGTGTCTCTGTTACACTTGAGCACAAGAACAAATGGCAGACAGGCTTGCTCAATGTGGAAAAAATGTGGTCTGTTTTCTAAGTGGGAATGTTGTAGCATGGTTAAAAGTTGATTCGGCATGATATGTCCATTTACCAAACTCCCTTATATCGAACCTATGGGCACATTTGTAAACATACATCACACAAATAAACAAACACCATAATAATACTTTTAAAAGTTATTGATCGGAAATAATTAAAACAAGTTAAATGAAATAACAAAAAAACAAAAAAGAAGAGAGATGAGATGAGTTTACAAAGTACGAGCACACTGGATAAACATCTGACCCCTCTAAGGAGAAAATGGACACTGTGGTCAGTCACCATGGAAATGGGAAGGGCATCGTTTTAGGGTCTAGGGTCGAGTTCAATCCGAACTTTGGAAAAAAGATTGTCCCGATAAAAGAGTGGCATTTCCACTGACTGCACTTTGAACTCCTTTTCAAATATAATGTGTCCAAAATAAAAAAAATAATAATAATAATAATTGCCCAGTATTTTACCAAATGTAAATAACATCCCCACAACCCATGATTTAAAATAAAAACTCATGAGACAGTACAGGGACAGTAGGACATGACCAAAGAAGTGACCGTCCTGAACACGCGTCTAACTGACACACACGCGCAAACATGTGATGCACATTGTTAGCCTGGCAAGTCAGCCTGGATCAGCCTGGAAGAGAGTCTGGGATGGAGCTGTTTGATTCAGGCCAAGACAGGCTGGACCAATCACTGTGCAGGGGGAGGTGGGAGTTTGTGATGCGTCACTTTCAGCGACGGTGTCTCTGGTTCACATTTATTAGCGTTGATAGATAAAGACGGCAACACAAGGGGGCGTGGCCAAGCCCAAGGAAGCTTGCTATGGGAATCACAATTTTTCACAATTCTTTATCGCTTTCTGGCAGATTAAAACCTGTTTATCACACACAAGGTCAAGTCAAAATCGGGTCAGAATAAATGTTTTGACACAGCCAGTTATCCAGTGTTAGCTGATAGCATTAAGCTAACGTCAGTATCATAGTTAGCATTCTCCATTATTTGTGTATTTATGGGCTATTGAACCACTTTGCTCCTCTCCATGTCTCTGTATCTTTATTTAGTATTAAATGTATTCATAATTCAGCATGCGTTAAAGTAATGGTGCAGAAATGGATGGAAGTTTAGTTTTTCTCCCCCTTTGGCAGCTTTCAAACATGACCATATGGGCAATTCTAGTTCAGGATGGAATGTTTTTGTAATTTACTATTACCATAAAAAATGTTTTTGGGTACTAGAAAATGTTGTCCATAGACTAATTAAAAACAGTATAAAAAGTGTGAGGACAAACCCATGGAACTCCGTTAGCTGCCGAGTCACTACTGGTAAATCTATGTAGCACACTGTGGGTCTAAATGTTTTAATGTGAACAATGGCAGGATGGACCCGATTTCTGTGGATTCTAGTTCTCGGAGGAAAGCACGAGTGACTGAGGAGTACTGACTACAATGCAGTAAGAACCTGATTTAATCAATGTTATGCAGCGATCTAGCTCTGCACTGAAACGTGTCTTTCTTGTGATATTTTAAGCTTAGACACGTCTTGTTGAGAATTGTGTCGGAGTCCTCTTGTGCAGACATGTGACTGCTGTGGTTGAAGTGCCTGGCATAGGATGAATTTGTCCTGGATCACGCTCAATGGTTTACTGTTTGCCTTGATTTAGTTTAGTTCTGTTAAAGGAATAGGCCACCGTTTTTACATACTGAGATATGTTCTCACCTGAGCTTAGACGAGTTCATTTGTACCTGTCTGGTCTTCACGTGTTCCTTCTGTAACGTAAACATAGCACAGACGGCGTTAGCATTTAGCCTCTCTCTTCTCCTCTATAGCTCCAAACGAGGTGAAGATAGAAACTACCAAACTCTTCCACGTTTTCTCTATTTAAATATGGTTACGTGAAGTGTTACACCATAAAGTATAATTACACAAAATTAAACAATGTGGATTTTCTAAGCGGATAAAAAGGGAACTATATTGTAAGGCGTAATGATACCAGGAGTAATTCGACATCCACACAGTGATATCTTCACTTTACTGTGCGGAGGCCGAATTATTCCTGGTATTATTACGCCTTACAATATAGTTCCACTTTTTATCCGCTTAGAAAATCCACATTGTTTAATTTTGTGTAATTATACTTTGTAGTGTAACACTTCACGTAACCATATTTAAATATGGAAAACGTGGAAGAGTTTGGTAGCTTCTATCTTCACCTCGTTTGGAGCTATAGAAGAGAAGAGAGAGGCTAAATGCTAACGCCGTCTGTGCTGTGTTTACGTTACAGAAGGCACACGTGGAGACCAGACAGGTACAAATGAACTCGTCTAAGCTCAGGTAAGAACATATCTCAGTATGTAAAAACGGTGGCCTATTCCTTTAAGACCCAATTGTTTTGTCCCCCTGTTCATCACATTCATATCAGGGAATACAGAAATGTGTGTCACCCGTGTACGCTCCGATTTTTTCCCGTTTTTACTCGACTATGCCAAACTGACTACAAACGACTGTGTCACATCGATGTTTCTCTGATTGGTTGCGTTTGTTAGTCCCGCCTCTAAACCAGACGGCTCAATCCCAGGCTGTCTTCCCATGTATCTAATACATGGAGTGGATCAGGCTGGCATCATTCTGCCTTTTTGTTCCCTTGAAATCCTTTTTTTGTTCTTGTTATTGTATCATTTTACCCAGGTTTGCGTATAAAACCCCACCTGCATAGAACCTAAGAACAAACAAAGACGTTGCGAAGCATTGCATTCTGTATGAGAGCAGGGCGTCCTCTGGCGAATGGTAGGATTTCTAAAGGCACATTGGTGTGAGACGTCCGGCTTGCATTTGTGGAACTATATGGGGCGCTTGTCTGGGCAGAAGTCCAGAGACATGAAAAGTTTGTCCACAATCATTACAACGCTTTTAGTGAATATTACAATAGTACATATTGTAGAAATACTATTAGGTTTAATTAACTTTTCTTTTCTTGAGCTTTCAACCATGTCTTCACCAAAAACATACCTAGAGTTGAGCAGAAGTGGTACAAAGGTACATTTATTTAAGTACTCAACTTTTTGTTTTCACTGAACTGTACTTCAGTTGAGTGGTATTTTTGTTGAGGAAAAAAGTCTATAGATGAAATTAGCAGCGTGTTTTGTCCCCTTTTAAAGCTCAAAAGGGGACAGTGTGCCACCTACTGTTCTGGAGTGTGCATCAATGAGCATCAATGTGCAACAATGAAGAAGGAGTGTCACGTGGTTGCTTAGTAGGCTGGTTGTTTTCGGTGTAGACTTTTACGACAGGGAATTCAGAAGAAAAATAAATAAATAAACTTGCAAAACAAACATTCCAATATTCTACATTACACTGACCTTAAAGCTGAGGTACCTGTTTTTTTCCTGTTCAAACAGTGACATAGTTTGTTCTGGCCCAAAGTTGTTTCTAGCTCTCACAGTCCCTCCTGTGTATTCAAATTGTTCAACGAATGTAATTACATGCACATTTCACACCCATATACCTCATTAAACTTCTATCATCCATTGCTCAATAAAACTTTAGGTGAAGACAATACAACAAGGTCTGTGTTTTGCTGTGTTTACAACATATTCTGAGGTGGCAAAAATAAATGTATTCTACAACACCAAAAACATCAGGTACCCCAGCTTTAACTACTTTGGGTAGGCAGTATGCCACTCGAGGAATGTTTCGGATGAATGTAAAACACTAGAACAGGGTCAAAAGCTAACAAAAAAATACCATTTTTTTTCATATTATAGAATCTTTAACGGCAGGAATTTGTAGATCATTCTGATTTCAGTGGACGTGTCTCTGGTGGACTTAGGTCTGGGGGACTTGGGTCTGGTGATCTGGGACTTGGGGTGGCTAGGCTGGGGACTGGGGGGGACTTGGGTCTGGGGGGTGGGGACTGGGTGTGGGTGGGGACTTGGGGTGCTTGGTGGGGATTGGGTCGGGGACTTGGGTCTGGGGACTTGGGGTGTTGGGGTGGCTGGGTAGGGGGGGCTGGGGGACTTGGGTCTGGGGGACTTGGTCTGGGGACTGGGTGGGTCTGGGGACTTGGGTCTGGTGGACTGGGTTGGGGACTTGGGGGTATCTGGGGACTTAGGTCGGGGACTTGGGTCTGGGGGACTTGGGTCTGGATGGACGGTCTGATGGACATAGGGTCTGATGGACTGGTCTGGGGGACTTGGGTCTGGAGGACTTAGGTCTGATGGACATGGTCTGGGGACTGGGGTCTGGAGGACTTGGTCTGATGGACATAGGTCTGATGGACATAGGTCTGGGGGACTTGGGTCTGGGGGACTTGAGTCTGGGGACTTGGGTCTGGTGGAAGTCTGGAGGACTTAGGTCTGAAATGGATGGACATAGGTCTGGGGGACTTGGGTCTGGAGGACTTAGGTCTGATGGACATAGGTCTGGGGGACTTGGGTCGGGTGGATTTAGGTCTGGTGGACTCAGATCTTGTAGACCTGGTGGACGTCCGTGTCCTCAAATGGGCTGTTTCTCCAGGTTCTTGTGCGTTCTTCACTGGGCTGAGCTCCTTCCTGGTCGCTCCTCATGACTCCACAAGGTGCTGATGAACAGCTTCAGTCTGTGCTCTTTTTTTTAGATCCGTTTTACAAAAGAGTCTTTAAAACACTGATATGTTTTTTCTTTAAACACCTTTCTTGTGTGCTCTTTGCACCTTTTAGACCATTTTAACTTTTTCATATATATATATATATTTCATTTATACATGATATCTTTACATATATAAAAGCATTTGTAAAAGTGGGAATGCTGATAAAATGGAACGCAGAAGACTGTTCTAGTAATCCACAAGTGGAGGCAGTCTGTTTTCTTCTGTATCTGTGGGAGAACCATTTGGTCCAGTGGGGGCTCCGCTCGGGCTCCGCTCGGGCTCCTAGGACCTACACACAGAGCATAGTGTTCACCACACAGCAAAAAGCAATATCTTGATGAGTTAATGATGAGTGGAGGCGTCACAAGAGGAGCTACAGGAAACAAGTAAGGGACAAACGAGGAGATGGTGAAAGACTGTTGTGGAGCGGAGGAGCTGCAGGAGGAAGAGGGAGGAGGAGGAGCTGACCAGTGCAGGACACCATGCTCTGAAACAGGGGCAAACCCAGGAGGCAGTGCAACGTTTCCGAGGAGACAGTGAGAGAGGGCAGCCAGCCAGGTTTCTTCCGAGTGCTACAGTTTCCCCGACCTCCAAGGTCATGCGGGTCAGGTTGACACAGTGGCAGCGCGGCTCAGCCGCAGCAGCTCAGGACTAACACCTGAACACTATTTCGTTGTACGCTTGTACAATGACAATAAAGCACTTACTTACTTACTTACTTAATATGGTAAATGAAAAATTACTTAATATGACTGGAATCAGTTTAAGGCAATTTAGAGATATTAATTTGAAACTCTTGCTCTACTTTACTGACGTAAACATGACAAAAAATGCATTGAATTTTTCCTGTAGTTTTTTGTTTTCATATAAAAAAAAATAAAGCAATTCTTTCTTTAAAAATAACCACATTTGCTTATACTTTCAGCTACAAAATCTATATAAAGGATAGACACAGGTTTAAATATATGGTTTTATTTTGTGGATGAAAAAAGAGGATCCAAAATCCTTTTTTCAGATGACATTTTAGATCTTGTTTATTTTAGCTAGTGAGAAAATCTCTAAACATTACAATTTGGCATCGTTTTTGGGTTCAAAGCTCAAGAAATTAGGCAGGAAAAAAAACAAGTTTTGCATATGTATACCTCTACTGCTGCTGATTCCCAGAAAGGAAATGACCATATTTCGGTTTGGTCTTTTATTTTGCTCTGACATTAAAACTAGGATGTTAAGAAAACTAGCTAAAATGTTTGTTTTCACCTGCCACGTCTCGCCTTATGGATGGCTGCCCAAGTACAAAAATCTGCTAATGAAAAGAAAAAAAAAGGAAAATGCGATTGTTTTCTAATTTTAAGTGCAGTAAGATATTTTTCCTATTCAAAATGCTAAAACACTAGTTCATTTCCTCTCATCACCGGGCGTCTTCCAAGTGTGAGCCCGTTCGTGCATTATCCTGCTGGATCGACATTCTCTGCTTTTGAGAAGTATGTTCCAAATTATTATGCAAATTATATTGTTCTCAGATTTTCAAATTGTCAACTCAAATGACAGTCAGCATAATTTTCAAGTCTTTAACTGTTAGAGGATCATTTGAATGTGACGAAAACCTCCCAATGGTAACAGTATTTTTTTTTTTACAAAAATAAATATAAAACTCAAAATGTACTGTTAGAAATAATTATGCACAGCAGCGTTTCAATACAATTTATAGGTTGTAAAGAACTGAAAATGGTCATTTGTTGAATTTGCAGGGAGGATGGGGTCCACATCATGAGTTTCTCTCCTTGTGCACGGCACTCATCAGTGAACAAGACTGTTTGAAAATGAGTCTTCATGTATTTCTGGGCCCCTGCGCCGTTTCTGCACATCAGCTTCAATTAAAGGGATATTTCAGGATTTTTGACATTGGGCCTCATTTCCTAGTTATCCAGAGTGTTGTTGATGTCTGGAGAGATTTTTTCTTAAATTCATGCAGTTCTTATATTTGAAGAGTCTAGTGGAAATGAGGCCCAATGTCAAAAATCCTGAAAATCCCTTTAACAGTTTAGGGGAGGCCGGATAGAAGGTTTATGCACAACTGCAGCCTCTGGAGGGTCCTACACCTTGATGTTTGGGAGACTCCAGAGGCACCAGCAGCTTCAAACAACTGTTTGCAGCTTTGTAGCAGCTGTTCTATTAACCCTCAGAGACCCAAAGGTATTTTTAGGTCATTTTCGCATGGAGTAGTTTTTTGCCCTTTGATGCCAAAAAACAAAACAAAAACCTTTTAATGTCCCTTCAAGGTTTATCATAGTTTTATCACTATCATTTAAGGATCAGAGGATTTCTGCAGGTAAGTAAAACTTTATCTTTGGCATCACCCATGATGCTCTGGGTCTCTGACAATCTGATGTATTTGTCTGGCAGAAACCAGACAAATGTTTCCTGTTAGTTCGAGTCCCAGATATGGCTGTGGCCTGTGCGCTCCGTACGTGCCGCAGCCGACATGTGCTCCTCAGACCAGCGCGATGATACCGCTGGATAAGCATGTGGAGAGCTCGGAGTTTTTTTTGTTTTTTAATTGTTTTGCCGTGCACCAACACGCAAAGCAACAGACACAAATCACAGGCTATAATAATAATTTGCTTTTAAATTAAAGTGATAATTATTGATTGTGGATATCTCTCATTTATCCATCATAACTTTGTAAATGTTCCCTCAGGCAGGAGTTTTGCGCAGACTGTGCTTGAGCAGTAAACTCATTTACATATCACATTTGCGGCACTAATAATATGCACAGTTTCTAATAGTAAATCAGGTGCAATATGCTACAAAATAGCACTTGCTCATTTTAGTACTATTTGCAATTTAGCACCTGGCTTAGTAAATGACCCCCTAAGTGTGACCCTGGCAAGCTCATACCAGCCCCGGCCAGCTGTGAATGTCATGCAGTTAGGAACTCCACACCTGATCATGAAGTTTGTGCTTTCATTGATCTGACTTACTTAAGTCTTTTAGTGCCATCAAGTGGTTACAACAGGTATTGCAGCTCATAGGTTGGAATAATGAATGTCAGTCCAGCAACTTGTTAAAAGTACCTGTACTCTTTGTAAAACCAATTATCACCACAGAATGAGTGTAGTGCAAACATGTAAGGGTATGGAACAAAACACACAAGTTTAGGGAGAAGAATTACATCATCACTACTACCAGAAGACCTAATGAACCTATAATCAGACGACAAAATGAACAACAACAACTTCAATTGACTAGTAGTAGTTGAAGATTAGTTGTACTGTATCTATTCTGCAGTGGGAGGCACTGACCATTTTACATGTGTCCCATGGAGCTGTCTGCACCCATGGCGTGGTGGGCGCTGGCCAACGACAGTGGCGGCCCGTCTGTTGCCACGGTAACCTTCTCCTCCTCACGACGCTTTAGGCACGCGGCCTTCGGGTTGAGGTTTCTCTCTGCACAGACAGACACACACATAAGAGGAAACTATAGTGCCGGTCAAACAGTCAACAGCAGCGGACAATATCGAAAGTGTAAAATATATCAAGTATGTTTCATTTCGATTGGAGAGGCGTCTCTGTGCCCTCACACCTGCCCCCTGCTGGCCTGCACACACAGCTGCAGGTCGCTGGATGATTAGGTCATCATTATGCGGTTTGTTGTCATGTTTCATGTTGAGTTAACCTCTTAACCTTAAAGCAGTACTAAGTAACTCTTGCCCCTAGAGGCCATAAGCGCAACTGTAGGTGTCTTAGCAAGTTAAGATTTTTTAACTTATTAAATGTCTTGGAGAGTAAATACTACGCTGACAGAAAGGTGAAGGGAGAGAGGGGTGTTGTACATCCAGTTATACAATGGAAATAATTTTTTTCACTCAAACTTGGCTGTAAATACTGTTTAAAGTGGCGCTATCCCGCAGTTAGCTTTGCCCGTTAGCCTGTTAGCTTCTTCTTCGTGATTCTATTAGTGTGTATTGGTTGCTCCGACCCGGTGGCAGTCAAGTTGCAAGCATGGTTTTCTGGCCAGAGACACCAGGGGGAGATGAAAGACCCCCAATCATCCCATTAACACTTGTATTACCCCCAGAGGGACTACGGAAAGGATTTATTAAGGTAAACACGTTACTTAGTACTGCTTTAACCAAGCACATTTTCTCCGGTTTGACTTTACCCACATCTAAAAAATTCTCGACTGGAGCTAACAGCCAGAGTAATGTCTCATTTGAAAACTAAGACCTACAAAACTGATGTTAAAGGGATATTCGGATTTTTGACATAGAGCCTCATTTCCTAGTTATCCAGAGTGTTGTTGATGTCTGGAGATATTTTTTTCCTTAAATTCATGCAGTTCTTATATTTGAAGAGTCTAGTGGCGCTAGGCTAGGCAAGGCTAAAGCATTTCTATGGTATCAGTTAGCCTGCATTAAAAACAGTCTGACCCACTCCACAGTGCACCTGAGGTAAATCACTTATAACACCAGACTAACCATACAGTATAAATGTCTGTGTTAATAGAACATTTGAAATATAACTGACCTTGTATCACATGAATTACCGCATTTTGAGGGACTATTTTCTCGCAGATCACTCCGCCGCTGTGTTAGCTTACAGCCACGAAGCTGATGCTGCTCAAATATACGTTATTTTAAATGCAAAATGGTTAAAATATTCTATTAACACAGACATTTATATGGTTAGTCTGGTGTTATAAGTGATTTACCTCAGGTGCACTGTGGAGTGGGTCAGACTGTTTTTAATGCAGGCTAGCATAGCATAGAAATGCTTTAGCCTTGCCCTAGCCTGGCGCCACTAGACTCTTCAAATATAAGAACTGCATGAATTTAAGAAAAAAATATCTCCAGACATCAACAACACTCTGGATAACTAGGAAATGAGGCCCTATGTCAAAAATCCTGAAATATCCCTTTAACTTTTTCCTTGCGAAGGAATATGAACAAAATGACACACACACAAGAAGCATCCAGAGCAAAGGATACATGAGGCTTCAAAACGTCTGCTGTGAGGGCATCTTTAATCTATTTTTATAATGATCAGCTCCAGTTCACCCTAAACGAAAAACCTGAGCCAAAAAGTGAGCCTGGTCTGGTGCTGTCTTTGAAGGATAACATGAGCGAGTGTCCTATGGGAGCACTAAGGTTCGGACCTCGGACTTGCTGCTCCAGGCTCAGGATGACGGCCACGGCCTGGTGCAGGATGAGCAGCTTGGTCTGGGGCTTGTCGCTCTTCAGATGCAGCTGCACCATGCGGCCCAGCTCCTTGAAAGCCTCGTTGATGTCGCGCACTCGCAGCCGTTCCCGCGCGTTGTTGGCCATTCTCCGCTCACGCTCTCGCTCCATCTTCTGCTCCGGGGTCAGGTCCTCGTCGTCGTTGGTGCTGAGTCAAACAAAGGGGAGGCGGGTTACATACGCTCCTATATGAGTCATATTATTTTGAAGTATCAATACTCTTGTGTATGTATTATACCTTATCTTAACGTGGTGTTTTTGGCAGCTCTCTGAGTTGTCTTAGTCTTTGAACAAAAATATGTATTTATTTTAAGAGGTACATTTTAGATGCTTATTTTTCCATTTGAACTCACTTGACGTGGAGTAAAGTGTGATTAATTACGATTAACATTCTTAATCACATGAAACCGTATGTAATTAATTAATCTAAAAAAAATATTATTATTATTTTATGACCCGATCCGTGGGCCATAACTTTTGCTTTAAAAAAAAAAAAAAAAAACGTCCTGATGGGACAATAGAAAGACGACTGTTTGACTATATGCAATGGAAAACGTGGCAATAATACTGAAGTCACTGTACAGGCGACCTGAATGATCACAGCCGAAACACTTGAAGCTCAATAGCGACAACACACCTCCACCTAGCACCCACAGGACAGACACCACCCTCCCCTGAGCACCCACAGGACAGACACACCACACCTCCACCTGAGCACCCACAGGACAGACACACCTCCACCTGAGCACCCACAGGACAGAGACACCTCCACCTGAGCACCCACAGGACAGAGACACCTCCTCCTGAGCACCCACAGGACAGAACACCTCCACCTGAGCACCCACAGGACAGACACACCACCTCCACCTGAGCACCCACAGGACAGAGACACCACCTCCACCTCAGCACCCACAGGACAGAGACACCTCCACCTGAGCACCCACAGGACAGACACACCTCCACCTCAGCACCCACAGGACAGACACACCTCCACCTGAGCACCCACCTCCACCTGAGCACCCACAGGACAGACACACCTCCACCTGAGCACCCACAGGACAGAGACACCAGACCTCCACCTCAGCACCCACAGGACAGACACACCTCCACCTGAGCACCCACAGGACAGACACACCTCCACCTGAGCACCCACAGGACAGACACACCACACCTCCACCTGAGCACCCACAGGACAGAGACACCTCCACCTGAGCACCCACAGGACAGACACACACCTCCACCTGAGCACCCACAGGACAGACAACCAACCTCCTCCTGAGCACCCACAGGACAGAGACACCTCCACCTGAGCACCCACAGGACAGACACACCAGACCTCCACCTGAGCACCCACAGGACAGACACACCAGACCTCCACCTGAGCACCCACAGGACAGACACACCAGACCTCCTCCTGAGCACCCACAGGACAGACACACCTCCACCTGAGCACCCACAGGACAGACACACCAGACCTCCACCTGAGCACCCACAGGACAGACACACCTCCCCTGAGACCCAGAGACACCTCCACCTGAGCACCCACAGGACAGACACACCTCCACCTGAGCACCACAGGACAGACACCTCCACCTACCCACAGGACAACCTCATCACAGGCCTATCACAGCTCCCGAGCCACAGGGCCCATTCAGAGGAAACACTGGGAAAGCCTAAAAATATAAGAAACCATCTAAAAACACTAATAAGAGTTTAAAATCAGAAGTAAAAGCAATTAATGAAGCTAGAAATAAATACAAAAACACACACACAGCTAAACTAAAAAGCTGGGTCTTGAGCCTGCTCTTAAAGACATGAACGTTTTCTGCGGTCCTGAGCTCCTCCTCAGGTCGTTCCAGAGGCGAGGGCCATAATATTGGAAAAACGTCAGATAAGAAAGCAGGGCATTACAGTAGTCGATACAACTAGTGATAAAAGATCACAGCGTGCATCCGGTGTGCCAGGAGAATGGAGAGACACTGGCATACGTACTTGAGGCTATGTTCCTGAGATCAAAGGGGATAAGGTAATAAGCACTGGCCTAAATCACCTGGGCACCGCATGTGATTGTTGGACTTAGGGAGCAGGTTCCACACTCGATGAATGTCCTGTCTGTGAGGTAGGATAAACCATTTGTGGACAGCACCAGAGAGGCGAGGTGTTTAACGAGTTAAAGAATAGGTGGTCGACTGTACAAAGGCACGCTCAGATCCAGTAGAACAACACTGGACCTTCTGTAGTCATATTTAATTAAAATATTTAAAATCTTTAAAAGGGGTCTCATCTGGTTACCCTAAGCAGAATGGAATTATCAGGACGTATGTGAGTAATAAACATTAAGTTGGATAAAGCACAGGGAAGACCCAGTTGAAGAGACAATTCATCATGTGTAAAGTCGTCTTTAAAGATCCATACAAGTTTGTCTAAAGACATGTGGTGGCCTCACTGAGGAAGCATTAACCGGACAAACTGTGCAGGTTCCTCTGGAACAGTATACAACAGATGTATTTAAGCTGTGTACTTGGGTAGATAAAATATTACATCTGATAGTGTCGTCTTTGAAGTGTTCTGCAACGTTCAAGAGGGTCTTGGGTTTAAAGAGGTCTGTTTATCGGGTTTACTATAGCTAAACTATATGCCTTTAAATCTGTTTGTTGAAGGTTAAGAATTAAAAGATAAATGTATTTGTTGTGGAGTTCATGTCTTTTTATTTATTCAATATTCAGTTGCAATTTGTTTGTCTTTTCACTCTGACATAAAACTAAGATGTATGGGAGAAAGCTAATAAATCTGGTTTCCCCTGCCGCGTGTCGCCGTAAGTTCTGAAGTCAAGTGCTTTGGACTTCACTAAAGCATTACCCAGATCCTGACCTGTCTAAGCCTTTGAGGTCCTTGTTGTCCCCCTCCTCCTTCTTGGTGTCCAGACCTTTGGGGTCGTGCAGAAGGTTTTCGTCCACCTCGTCCTCGGACTTGATCTCGGAGCTGACCGAGACGTGCTCTGGCCCTGCACTCCCCTGGACAGCACTGGCAACAACAACAGAGGACCACAACACAATGAAGGATGGAAAAACACATTTTATCATACAGTAGTAGAGATGTTCAGTATCGTCTACTGGACTGGGTCTTTATTTTCAAACGAGCTTAAAAAGTGCTTGAATTAATAGAATGCATTTATTAATTTTTTTGTAGGTTTTGACCAGTGATTCTCAAACTTCTTCAGACCAAGGACCACTTTGTCGTTCCAAATGTTTTGAGGACCATCTAGCCTATTTGCCTTCTATTAAAGATAACAGAGCTATAATGCCAACAACAGAGGGACTGAAATGTGTTTTGATAAAATGGATGAATCACAATAATAATGGACTTCTGTCTCTATTCATTTTGACATTGTTACATTCATAAACCTCCTCACTCCTCCTGTGGGCTTGTGCTCAAAGTAACGGTCAGAGCGAGCAGGCGGGTGGGTCTGGGCCAGAGGGGTTGTAGTGAGAGGTGGTTGTGGTAGAGCGCAAGCTATCTCTAACTTTTGGAGAAGCGAGTGAGCTAGTTCCTCTGACCTGACGTTGTGAGCACCAGTACTTCCTGTCCGTATTCATTTCCCGGGCAATTCATCTCATTTTAATCTAATCGCGATTTTAACAAAGGTCGATCTCAATAATCGTGTGTTGTGTCTTTTAATCGACAGGATTATTGGCCAGTGCTGTCGCGGAAAGACACGTGGAACTGGGCAGCAGGAAGCGCCCACTTGTTTACAAAGGGAAAGCGTCAATAAACGGCTATGGACAAACGTGAACCACACCTCTTCCACCAGAAAATGAATTGGTGGTCCCACACTAAATATCATTTGTGATTTTAGGCTAGGAAATCCCTATCCTCATCAGAAAAGATGAGTGGTGAGTCATGATGAATCCATGTGGTGAGATCTAAATGACAAAGAGTGGAAAAGTATATACCACTAGACTTAAATCATGACCAGGTTTAATGAGAGATCAGTGCAGACGGTTATCGTGGCCCATGTGGTGCAGAACAAAGTGTGGTGAAGCAGCGCGTCGTGCCCCGTGTACCTCTGTAGGGGTCGCTGTGGTTCAGCTCTGGGGAGGCGGCCGTCTGATTGGACAGCTGAGACACAGACTGTGAGGTCATGTGACTGCTCCGAGGACCGCCCTCCTCTCGGTGAGATCCCACCTGCGAGAGAGAAAACACGATATATGTATTGTATATATGTATTTACAGATTAAGACAACAGGCGTTTCTACAAATGTACCACAAGACAATTTGACTCATTTCTAGATTGCTTTTTACTTGTTTTGAGTGTTGCAGCACATGTGTTAATTCTCATCACTGTCCCATGGTTTAAAGTAGGACACAAGTGTCCATGAACAAATGGAGCTTAAAGCAGTACTAAGTAACTCTTGCCCCTAGAGGCCATAAGCGCAACTGCAGGTGTCTTAGCAAGTTACGATTTTTTAACTTATTAAATGTCTTGGAGAGTAAATACTATGCTGACAGAAAAGGTGAAGAGAGAGAGGGGTGTTGTACATCCAGTTATACAAAGGGAAAAAAATTGTTTCACTCAAACTTGGCTGTAAATACTGTTTAAAGTGGCGCTATCCCGCAGTTAGCTTTGCCCGTTAGCCTGTTAGCTTCTTCTCCGTGATTCTATTAGTGTGTATTGGTTGCTCCGCCCCGGTGGCAGTCAAGTTGCAAGCATGGTTTTCTGGCCAGAAACACCAGGGGGAGATGAAAGACCCTCCAATCATCCCATTAACACTTGCATTACCCCAGAGGGACTAAGGAAAGGATTGATTAAGGTAAACACGTTACTTAGTACAGCTTTAAAGAAACAGTATATTCCTATAACTCCAAACGGGGGGTGAAGTTGGAAGCGACCACGCTCTTCCACGGGCACAAAGACCAGACAGGTACGTATCAACTCGTCTAAGCTCAGGTAAGAACATATCTCAGTATGGAAAAACGGTGGCCTGTTCCTATAAGTCTATGCATCCTCCAAAACTAAAATTATCACAATTATCAAATAGTCTTTAAATAACTTAAAATAGATCAAAACAGTATCAAGGAAATAAGTGGTGTTTCCATTTGATTACATTGCTCTGGGTTAGAAGAGCCAGTCACAAGATGGCCGCCAGAATTGCCATTCGCCCCAACGTTTCACTATACGTTTGTTAAGTGATGATGTCATCGCTCTACTTCCGGGTCCAATGGAGCTGTATTCATTATAATGGGATTTAGCTGATTTTAACCTGCTGTAGAGCCGACTACAATGCTCTCTTTGCATCTGATCGCAAAGAAATATTACTCTGGATTTACTTTTTATTAATGCTTTTCTGGCATTAATTAGCAAATTATTTTTTTCCATACACAACAAAGGCTTATTTAAAATGTAAAACTATCTTCATTTTACCTGGAGAAATGTTGAGCTATATTGTTCGAATTAGGTGTGCCTTTTACCTGTTGTTATTTCAGCAGGAGATTTAGATCAAGTTGCGTTTTTTGCTGTTTATATCAGTGGAACTCTCAACAGTTTGGACCCGGAGGTAGCTCATTATTGTGTGTGATGTCACCCTTAAAGAGGGAGTATTATGCTTTTTCAATCACATAGCACCAGTCTATAGCATACTACAATGATGACGTAACCTTCTGTTGGTCTGTATATGCAGGAAATTAAAATAACTGCCTTGAATAAAATTGCTCTCTCAAAATGGCTGTACTGAACGTCTTGAAATAGGCCTCTGTCTCTTTAAGAAGCTTTCCGACACGCCCCCTTCAGCACACTGCTGTGGCATCTAAACAACACTACTGTGCGGGGAGGGGGCTCTGCTGAGCTGAGGAGCAGTGGTTGGTGGCTTGGCTGGTGACAAAAGGTCCAGAGGCGTCTCCAGGAGGTGGGGGCGTTCCTAGGAGGACTGAGGCATAGCTACACCTAAAATGGCTGCCGTCTAAGTTTTTACTGATTACTCAAAAATATGTGAATGAGCCAAGGCAACACTCCAGGCATGTGTTTAATGAGGGAATGACATAATAACATGATATAAAGCTTGAAAAAGTCGATTTTACATAATACCCCCCTTTAACAAACGTACGGCCGTGTCCTATCTAGAGTTTTATTACAGAGCTTTCAGGCAAAACACAGTGTCTATGAAATGCATACATGAATAAATGAATATAAATAAATGAATCTGCTGCTCGTTCTGGTCAAAATAATTCTGAAATTCGAAGTACGAAACGCAGCATCAAAATTCAAAGGTGAAAAGCTTTTGAATGATGATACGGCGATACACATAAACAACGTAGTAAAATTGGGTTCTTTTCCGATACCTTAGCTGCCTGCTTATACAGACAAAAATGAACCTGCATATAATACACCTTTTCTGCGGAGCATTGAAAAGTCAGGAAATTAACTGTGGCAAAAATTAAGGCGTTAAAAAAAACATTGAATTGAATGTTTGTAAACTGGCATTAAATCTTTATTTGGAAAGAAAACTAAATGACTAATTTCTCACAATTTTTCTGCATAAGTTCATTTGACGTATAAAATATGGTCAAACACATTTCCTCTGTTTGGTGGCTCGTTTGCAAATCTAAAATAAAACTAAAAGGCAAAGCTCGAGTAATTGTCTTCTTTAAAAACAAAATTGTAATTGTCAGGCATAATAACATATATATAGTAATTAAAATCAGAAGCTGCGCAGTAGAAGAAGAAGGAATATGATTGTTTTCTTCACAAAATCCCGCTTTACAATGTCAGTACATGTCGTGCATGTCCAGTAGGGGGCAGTGCCTCCCCGCGCCTTTTCTTGTCCTGTCGTGATGCGTTTTGGACAAGCCCTTTCTAAGAGAGTGTGTTTCAGGCTCCATCTGTCACTGAAGCGTGCACACTCGTCACACGCGCGCGCTGTAGGAAAAATACGGGATTCACGGCTCTTTTATAGGAGCCGAATCTTTGGGATCTGTTCATTTTCAAAGAGCCATAAGAAAGATTTCCACGAAGCAATGGTCGTATGAAACGTGCTTTAGACTGAAAAGATGTGTCCTGTTTTAATGCAGTTTGGCCAAAGCGACGCCCAACAAATTCTCATTGGACGACGCTCTCAGTGGCGCTCATCAGGGCCCCTCCTAACAGGATGAATTCACTGTGTATGTAATGTTTTTCATCATTCATTTCTCATCACTGTACAAAACAGTTGGCAAACAATAGTGAATGTTGGCTAAATACTTATTGTAATGAAACAAATGTACATAAAGTTGATTTCAAAGCCATGTATTTCTAAGTAAATGATGTGGAGGCCCCCTGCAGTGTCTCTGAGGTTAGCATACATACGTATTAGCCCATTCAGTTAGCATTTCAGTTTTAAAGGCCCTTTAACTATCTTGTTTTCAAACAACAAAAGGAGTGTGCGAAGCAAGTACACATATACAGGCTACTACATGCGTGTGCACATTATTTATTTATTTACCCTTTGGTTGTGCTCGACCATAATCTATAAAATATTATGGGATATTCTTTAATGTGTACAATCATAAATCGTTCAGGTTTACTTTATTAGTACCCATAGTTTTGACAGGCTCTTTTCATTTAAAATATAAATTTTGTGCGTCATAATCGCAGGTGCCTGCCTTGTTTTCATATTGTCGTATTGTATGTGTCATTACACTGAGCTTTTTGTTTCAACATTAGGCCAAATTTCAGTAAAATGTGTGCTACTTTTCAAGTTCTCTTGACTTGAAGGACCATGAGCCGATTGAAAGGCTACTTTAATGTCCCTGATGACACTCAAGCATACTGTACACTGTATGGATGGGCACGGGATTTTCAAAATGGATGGTTATGGGGTTTCAGCTGGTGGGTCGGGAACCAAAACAATTTTCATTTTTATAAGAAATCTTTTGTCCCTTGTGCTGTCAATCAATCAATCAATGGTTTTGTATAGCCCAATATCACAACAGGAGTTGCCTCACAGGGCTGCACCGAACACCTTGAAACCTTGAAATGGAATTGATTTACAATATTCCTAATTTATTTGTTTTTTCATTTTTCCTATCTATCTATTTATTTTTATTTTTTACTAGCCCGGTCTTGTGTTGATATGTGTCGGTGAGCCAAAGATGAATTTACTTGGTGGAGAAGAGAATAAATTCTGTTCTGTTCTGTTCTATTATGTTCTTTCAATATTTATTATTTAACAACACTACGACATGATTCCAAGCTTTTTCCACATTCATTTGTGGGGAAATAAGTTATTACATTATACAAAGCAAATTGAAATCTTGTTTTTGTAGACCTTATGTAACAGCGGGTCACATAAGTTCTCTACTATACACTCCTTTTGAGCCCTATAATATCATGACCTTATATACCGTATTTATATGGTTCATAAAGGTGTAAAAGAATCTATTTTCTTTTAAGGTTCCTTTGTTCCCTGTTTGTTTCAAAACCACATCAGGGTTAAACCAGGCTCACTCTGAGTCTGGTTCAGTTACTGCTGAAACTGTGGCAGAACAGTTAGTCACATGTTTTTGGTCAGGCAGTGTCGTATCGTATCGGGCCCTCTGTATCCACACAAAAGAGGATCGTCCCATCGTATTGCCTATATGAAGGAGAAAAAACAAAAATAAAAAAAGGATTACAGATGGACATTTTGAACGGGAAACGCGGTGTTTCCCACAGGTGCGATGGGATTAGGTTTGCGGTTTGCACTTTCAAGGCGAGATGCTGCATTTTTTTACGCAGTGTCCAATAGTATTCCAACACTCATTCATTCACAAATACTGACATGTTACATATCCACATGTAGCGTGAAAGGAGACTGAGATGACGCTGTAATCCACATACGATCATTTTACTTTGTGAAAGACAGCAGCGGCTAAAGACAGGAGGGAGAACTATACCTGCGCACATGCAGACGCTAAACTTTGGGCCCGTTTCTCCAAAAGAGGTTTTCATTGCACTTTTGCAACGACCTCTCCACTTTAGCAGCTCCTACAGACTCCAAACTTTCCAGTCTTGGACTTAACAATATTTTATTTTTTTTTTAATTTTTTATAACATCTAACTCCAGCCTGACTTATTGAGCTTTGAACTCAAAAAACAAGGCAACATTTAAAGAGGGGGTATTTGCTTTTTTCAGTCACATAGCACCAGTCTATAGCATACTACAATGATGACGTAACCTTCTGTTGGTCTGTATATGCAGTAAATTAAAATAACTGCCTTGAATAAAATTGCTCTCTCAAAATGGCTGTACTGAACGTCTTGAAATAGGCCTCTGTCTCTTTAAGAAGCTTTCCGACACGCCCCCTTCAGCACACTGCTGTGGTATCTAAACAACACTACTGTGCGGGGAGGGGCTCTGCTGAGCTGAGGAGCAGTGGTTGGTGGCTTGGCTGGTGACGAAAGGTCCAGAGGCGTCTCCAGGAGGTGGGGGCGTTCCTAGGAGGACTGAGGCATAGCTACACCTAAAATGGCTGCCGTCTAAGTTTTTACTGATTACTCAAAAATATGTGAATGAGCCAAGGCAACACTCCAGGCATGTGTTTAATGAGGGAATGACATAATAACATGATATAAAGCTTAAAAAAGATTTTACATAATACCCCCCCTTTAAACCGTTAGAGATACTTATTCTTATTCATATTGTCGTATTGTATGTGTCACTACACTGAGCTTTTTGTTTCAACATTAGGCCAAATTTAAGTAAAATGTGTGCTACTTTTCAAGTTCTCTTGACTTGAAGGACCATGAGCCGATTGATAGGCTACTTTAATGTCCCTGATGACACTCAAGCATACTGTACACTGTATGGATGGGCACAGGATTTTCAAAATGGATGGTTATTGGGTTTCAGCTGGTGGGCCGGGAACCAAAAGTGGGTCACGGAACAATTTTCATTCAATTTTCAAAATGAAGATCCAAAATCTCGTCTGAATTAATCTGCGTAACTAATATATCAACAAAATAAAACCATTAAATGAAACCTGGCTCTGTCCACTATTTAGATTTTGTCGCTGAAAATATCGGCAATTTTGACTTTTGAGCCTCTCTGGACTACAGGGTTAGCATGTTAGTGAAGCTGCAGTCCAGAAGAACAAGAAAATGATTACAACTCCAGAGTGAGAGAAAGCGCTAAATGGAAAGAAAAAAAAAAGGACTAAACCGGAGCGGGACGGGGGGAGACTGTTGTTCCTCTGAGGCACAGCTGGAAAGGCTTTGCTGTGTTTTTCACTGAAGGCCTGTGCGCTGAAGTCATGGCTCTAAAAACAGGTGCAGCACATATGTCCCCTCCCCCTCCAGTGCGCACAACGCACACAAACAGCACACGCAACACTTGTACTTAAGAGCTATTCCTATTCCTGTCTTAAAGCTTATCTTATTTGATTTTCTTCCTATTCACCTGCAGTGTCTCGCCTTCCAATGTCCAGACGAGAACACACTCCAGAGCGCATATATATATATTTGTTGAGTGAAATACGGCGGCTCTGACAGATGAGCTGGATGTGATGGATCCACTGAAGCAGCCCTGGAGTAGCGCGCAGCAGGACGCCCCGCTACTCTGGGAATTCACCCCCGCCCCCTGCCATTTTTCAACATATGGGCCTGTGCGCGGGAAACGTTTCTGCTCGGCCAAATGGAATATTCCGGACGCCTCTTCGTTCGCTCCTGCAGTGTCTTCGGTCACCAACTCACTAATGCTGAAATGGGCTTCTTAATCATATCCCTTTTCCTGACCTTAAGAAACACAGTTGACAACAAAGGGAGCCGGACTAGTTTGTGAAGTATGACCCACATAGTCTGGTTTAAAATTTAGTCCAGTTTAATCCTGGTTTAAAGCAGTACTAAGTAACGTGTTTACCTTAATAAATCCTTTCCGTAGTCCCTCTGGGGGTAATACAAGTGTTAATGGGATGATTGGAGGGTCTTTCATCTCCCCCTGGTGTCTCTGGCCAGAAAACCATGCTTGCAACTTGACTGCCACCGGGGCGGAGCAACCAATACACACTAATAGAATCACGGAGAAGAAGCTAACAGGCTAACAGGCAAAGCTAACTGCGAGCTAGCGCCACTTAAACAGTATTTACAGCCAAGTTTGAGTGAAAAAAAATATTCCCATTGTATAACTGGATGTACAACACCCTCTCTCCCATCACCTTTTCTGTCAGCGTAGTATTTACTCTCCAAGACATTTAATAAGTTAAAAAATCGTAACTTGCTAAGACACCTGCAGTTACGCTTATGGCCTCTAGGGGCAAGAGTTACTTAGTACTACTTTAATGCTGGTTTAGTCCAAGTTTAGACGCCATTTAAAGGAACAGGCCACCGTTCTTCCATACTGAGATATGTTCTTACCTGAGCTTAGACGAGTTGATACGTACCGGTCTGGTCTTTGTGCGTGCGCTCAGTCACGCAAAACGACTAAAGATGTTGTTAGCATTTGGCCTCTCCCAATGTATTCCTATGGCTCCAAACGGGGGTTAAGTTAGAAGCGACACGCTCTTCCACGGGCACAAAGACGTCTAAGCTAAATAAGAACATATCTCAGTATGGAAAAACGCTGGCCTGTTCCTTTTAAAAGGAAAGGCGAGATTGAATTTAGTGCAAACAAAAACATTAATATTCCTGTGTGTTTCTCTAGCGCGCAAAGCCTTTATCTGAATTTTCTTGAGTCAAATACCATTCTAGAGGCTTTTTGCTTTTTTTCCCCGAATCCTTTTGGACAGACTTTTATCATTGTTATATTATATTATGTTTATATTTTCTCTATTGGAGGAGGAACCTTTACTTCTGAAGTAAATTTACACGGCTCCCCCTGTAAAATGGTTTAGCCTATACGGGCTCGTGTGAAAGCTTGAAATCCCTAGTTTCCAACACAAAAGACCGCAAGTCTCTATATATTTCTGTTCCAAAGTTATGGCAGAAAATGGGCAATATTGGGGGTTGGGGATCGGCGCTCATAAGCTTCTTGCTTCAGCCCAGTCCTTTGAGCAGAATGTATATACTGCTCAAATAAACAAATAAAATAAAATAACAGAAATGTAAGCACCCCCTCCAGCAGATGGCTCCCTAGGCAGCCGCCTGAGTCGCCTATGCCCAGTGCTGGCCCTGGGTTTAGCCCAAGTTTAATTTTGGTTTAGACCAGGTTTAATCCAAGTTTAATCTTGGTTTAGTTCTGCTTGAAATTTGTTTTAGTCCTGCTTTAGTATTGTATGTAATATGCCATGTACGGTATAATGTCAATGATGTCAGTCAATATGATCTTGTTGTATTGCTGAAAGAAGAACTGAATGTAATTCATTGGCAAGTGCACGCATGTTACTGTGTGTATACTTGCATATGGAAACAAAATATTTCTGTATCGTCTTGCTGTTGAAGAAAAAAACAAACAAAAAAGCCTAAAAGTTACCACTGAATATGTCTAGCACGAGGGTGATTATTAATTATTAATGATGAATGAGGGGTAGGCACACATAAGCTCGGCTTCAGCCTACTCCTTTTGAGCTTTTCTGTGATGAAATGTTTAATTACTGTGAAAATATGAATGTAAACAGCTCAAACAAACAGCTCAATCAATCAATCAATCAATCAATCAATCAATTGTTTTAGTCCTGTTTAGTATGTTTAGTCCTGTTCTAGTCCGGACTAAACGCTCTCTGCAGTGGACTGTCCCGCTGTGCCCTGCGCCCTCAGGTGTGAGCCCATGCAGCCGTAGCGCTACGGTAAAGCAGCGTGTGTGTGTGTGTGTGTGTGTGTGTGGTGTGTGTGTGTGTGTGTGTGTGTGTGTGTGGTGTGCGTGTGTGAGTGTGAAATATCGCTCGCCCTGACAGACTCCATTTCTCGGCGGCTGTTTACGAGCCGCAGCCGGCGCTCTTGACCCAGAAATCTCCCTCTGCTTAATGAGCTCATTCACACGGCACCGCGGGAAGATCCAGAACCTCCGCGACGCGACGAGCCACAGCCAAACGAGACGCCGCGCTTTGTCTCTTTCAATCCTCGGGCTGAATGTGATCCATAAATAAGTAAATATCAATGTGTGTGTGTGTGTGTGTGTGTGTGTGTGTGTGTGTGTGTGTGTGTGGTGTGTGTGTGTGTGGTGTGTGGTGTGTGTGTGGGAGAGCCGACTCCAGGATCCTGTGCTGCGCTCAACGTTAGTCACTGCGGTTGCCAGATAATTCATTGCAATCGAGTCAGCGTTACAATTTTGACAGCTCATAATCAGCCAATTGCAACGGCGCAAACGTCACCAAATGATCGTTATCATAACACAGACACAATATCCACTGTGGGTGCGCCTAGAGATGCACCATCCAGCTTCTTTGCTTCCGATCCCGATCCTGGGGGTTTGAGTATCTGCCGATATACGATATTAACCGATACCAAGAGACTTTCTTAAAAGTGACTTTCTCCTGAGTGAACGTTCCTGGTATTTTTATTGTGAGATTAATAAAGTATTTTCTTGCCATGATGTTACAGATCAATTATATCTATTGGTAAACTAATGGATTGAACAAGGATCACTGGATCTTTGACACGGTCTTTGGGACAGCAACAGCTCTCATGAAGTCATCTGATCATTACAACTTGTGCATTACACACATCTCATCAGTTATTCTTTATCAGCATTTCATAAACTAAAATACAAACACTTGGCCGCTCCAGCAGTGGCGATTTCATTTTATTAGGCCACTTTAAGTATTTCATAGTTTCTGACCCAGCCTTGATTAGTTGCTGTTAGCATTAGCATGGATACAGAAGGCATATCTGGAATCGCCCATATATTGTCATGTTTTGAAGCGGTTAAGGGGGAAAACAAAGAGAAAAATCTTAACTTTCTCCAATTATTCAAAAGCTACATTAACGAATGCAGAATTATTGAATAATTTTCTAAATAAAGATACAACGACATGGAGACGAGTAAAGTGGTTTAACAGCCCATAATTACATAAATAACGAGAAGCTAACATGATGCTTCATGTTAGCATCACGCTACATGCTAACACTAACTAGCGCTAGCTAGCTAACTTGTGCATTACACATATCTCATCAGTTATTCTTTATCAGCATTTCATAAACTAAAATACAAAACTTGGCCACTCCAGCAGTGGACGATTTCATTTTATAAGGCCACTTTAAGTATTTCTATCATAGTTTCTGACCCAGCCGTGATTAGTTGCTGTTAGCATTAGCATAGATACAGATGGCTTACAGTCCATTTTCAAAATATTCTAATTTTATGAGATTTTTAATTTGGGCCATAATCATCAAAATTATGACAAATAAAGGCTATATTGCATGAAATGAGTCTATCATATATTAGTTTCACAGTTTAAGTTGAAAAACAGAAATTAATGCTAATTATATGACAAGCAGCTGTATTGACTATTTGGGTTGGCCATACACAACATTAACAAATCATAATGCAAGGCAAACCTCACCCATCAGGATATTTTTTCACAAATTACTGCTTTTGCAACACACTTTTATGGGGCAGAAGAATTTTACCCTACAACAAGAAACATAGGTCAGGTATAGGGCCTTTAAGTTTGTTACCAAATTTGCTGTGTTTGAATGAAGTCTCCTCACGCAGCACAGAGACTATGTCGCATTGGCCACATTTCTATAACTCTTCTTTTCCATAGTTTTCATTGAATACTGTCCGTTTTCTTATCAGCTGTGTTAATAAAACAGCAGTGGAAATACAATGCGGTTCAGTCACAGTGGCTCAGTGTGGTGCCCCTCGGGGGACTTGATGCTCGAAGCACAGCACGTTATGAGCGTGCGCGGCACTGGCTTTAAAGGAACAGTCATGGCCATTTTGTGTCATGTCGTGCAGCCTTAATCTCTGAAAACAACATAAATATCGTAAAGACTGGAAACCCTGTGGATCAGATCTCTACAAACATAAGCTAAAGTTCTAGTATTGATTTAACAATTCATATTTCAGTCCAAGCCCAGATGTTAATGCTCTCAGAAATGCCCTTCAAATTTACCATGAATAAAATGAAAAAACCCCAAACAAACAAAAACAAAATAAACACATTCAAAATGTATTCACAACTGTAGGAAATTCAGGAAATGTGTTCATCCCTTGTTATCGTTGTGTGTTCAAGGACGGTGCGATTTGTGATTGCCGGCTGCTGCTGGGAGGATCCCATTTACAAGCTGCGTGTCTCGATTCAAACCCCCACAAACGGCAGGATTTTTCACAGGGATGAGAGAGACTTTTGTGAAGAATCCGCGGAGCCGCCAGCTGTCCAAACTCAGGCGTGTGACTGCCCTTGAACGCAGCACAACAAAAGCAAATCCGGCCAAACACTGTGTCCCTGAATTTGTTGGTGCAAATCTTCCGCACACATCCCTGAACGCTCTCCTCCTGCGCTTCCCTGCCTCCTCTTCTCCCCTCACGTCGCCCTCTTCCTCCCTTTGTCCCAGTTCTTCTGTCCTCCCCGACCGTGTCCGAATGTCCCACCTCGCCCTCCGGCTTCTCATAAACGACTTAGCGCGCTCATTCTGTGGGCGATTCGGACACTACTTTCGCCTCACCGCAGGTCACGTGATCCTGGCGGAGAAAGTGGTGAGCAGCTGTGTCCGAATCGCCCACTGAATGAAAGCGCTACATCCACATAAAGTACGCTTAATGTCGGTAATAATGCCATAAACACCGAACAACATCAAGAATCCACATCCAGTGGCCACCAAACATCATCATATAAGATATTTATGATAAAGAGGGGCTGAGACGGGCTGACTTTTTAAACATTCAGATCATAATGCAGAGGTGTATGGCTGTATATATTGCTGTTTATGGATGTTTTAATTGCATTGTTTGTATTTTTTATTCCTGTGCGTGAATAGCACTTTACAAATATGTTGATTGATTGATCGATAAAGAAACCCCATAAATTATACAAATCCATGAAAGGTCTGTGTAAGTCCTCAGTCGTACAGGAGTGTCCATCTTCAATGAAGGTACTTGAGTCATCTTCTGTACTGGTAGTTGAAGTCTCCAAAGTTTCGCCTCTCATCCAAAAGGCTTCTTCAGTGGACAAAATCTCGCTCAGCACGCAGCGTAGATAAAGACCATAGGGAGGAGTTGGGCTACCTCTCCAACTGTGGGTAAACAACCTTTCAAAGGTTGTTTACCCACAGTTGAGAGTAGCTGTGATTAGAGGGGAGGAGCCGGGCCCCCCAACTCCTCCCTATGGTCTTTATCTACGCTGCGTGCTGAGCGAGATTTTGTCCACTGACGAAGCCTTTTGGATGAGAGGCGAAACGTTTGGAGACTTCAACTACCGAGTACAGAAGATGACTCAAGTACCTTCATTGAAGATGCCATGAAAAGGACCAAACGTACCTCGCCATAATTTTGTAATGTGCCTGGCTTCCATATTCATTTGTACGGGGATAGAAAAACAAGGGGGAATCAATTGTTGTTATCATTTTTTTCTTATAAATATCTTATAAAAAAAAAAGAAAAAGAAAAAAAATTCAGCTAAATAAAACCATACGTTTAAAACTGGCTCAAGCAATTGATTTACGCATTAACATGTCTTTTTATATGAAAACAGAAAATGACAGAAAACTTGCAATATTTCTTTTCCCACATGTATATCTTAGTATAGTACTCCAAAAGTTTCAAATTGATATCTCTAAATGAATTGGTTTCATAATGATTCTAGCTTATTCAACATTCATTTATGGGAAATTCCATTCTTTCAGGGTGAGAGTGGGTGTTGAGAACAAACCATATGAAAACCCTGGAACATCAGTAGTTCAGGCTTAAATGTAGTTTTAATATGGGTCTTGGGTTAAAACATTTACCCCCCAACTACTCATCACATGAAACCTGTTCCATTTGTAAAAGGATCTGAGTGAAAGAAAGAACCGCCAGCGCAGTCCTACCATGAGCGAGTGTCGGCCGGACAGCAGGCCCGAGCCGTAGCCCGTCTCCAGCGTTGCCATGACGCCGTTGTGCGCTCCGAGCAGACTGTGCACGTCGCTGTGTGTGCTCAGGCCAGGGAGGGGCCCACCGCGTGGCTGCGCAGCACGTGGATGGCATCATCCAACCGCTCCAAACGGTCCTCGATACGGCTTTGCTGTAAAACACAGAGGAGCGGCGTGAGAGACAGGTCCACGAGCTTCAGCGTCTACAGCAGCAACAATAAACGGCCTTAAGGAGTTTACTTCTATTCTTCACTATACTCTGAGTGTGTTCACTTTCACCTCTAGCTCCTTTCAAAAAGTAGAACTAAAGTGCCAATTCGAATGTCACATCACTGCACAATAAAGATTCCAGTGTTTGTCATATTAGTGTTAACTACGGTCACTTTCACTTTTGTGTATTTATCTGACAAAAACCCAGCCACCATTAAAGGAACAGGCCACTGTTCTTCCATACTGAGATATGTTCTTACCTGAGCTCAGACGAGTTGATACTTACCTGTCTGGTCTTTGTGTGTGCCCTCAGTCACGCAAAACGACCAAAGATGTTGTTAGCATTTGGCCTCTCCCAGTATATTCCTATGGCTCCAAACGGGGGTGAAGTTGGAAGCTACCAAGCTCTTCCACAGGCACAAAGACCAGACAGGTGCGTATCATCTAAGCTCAGGTAAGAACATATCTCAGTATGGAAAAACAGTGGCCTGTTCCTTTAATGGTAAAGTGCAATTTGGATTCTTTTTTGGGTGGCAAGCTCCGACATCATGACTCATGTTTATCAGCGGCTCATGACCACATGAGGAGGACATGAAGCTACAAACAAACAGCACCAGCACACACCACTCCATGAGCTCGCTGCACTATCACAACATGACAAAAGTACTTCCTTTCCATACTTCAGTAGAAGTACTGATACTTGGGTAAACAATAACTCTGGTAAAAGTAAAAGTACAGCGGGAACTTTTACTGAAGTAAAAATACAAAAGTACTTCATCAAACATTTTCTTAAGCAATAAAGTAAAAAGTACAAACCGGTGGAACTTGATTAAAAACATTTTCCAAAATAATATGTAAATTATAATGTAAATCACATTTTATTTGATACTTATTTATATTTTCATCATTTTTGGCTAGTTTTTAAGTCCTGATTTAACTGCAACTACTGTATTAGCGTTTGGGTTGAATTTTTCCCTGCCTCTAGGTTTTTGAATATGCCTTTCAAAACTTTATTCTTAAAAAATAATAAAGTATGCTAATGTAGCAGTGCTACTAAGCCAAGTAAGCCCCCCACACGTATTTAGATATTTTTATAAACACAGATATTTGTCTGCGTTTGGGCCTTCTGGCCGCACCCAGATGAATGACGTCATTACTTTGGAAAGTGGAGACTTTTGTAAACGCTGTATAAACGGAGAGGTGTGGACAGAATATCTGGATAATTATTTCTCCAAGCTGCGCGTATCCGTAGCAACGTTATTAGTTTGACCAATAAATGAGCCCATGGAGCTGGAACGTTGCGCCATCAGTTCTGCAATAATCTGTGGTGTGGACAGAGATTGAGATCCTGATTGGCTGGTGGGTGTCGGTTAAAGTCTGGCAACAGTTAAATCAGGTTCTATAGACCCTTTAATTGTTTGTAAACATTCCGGGCTTAGCTGGAGGCAGGAAGCTCGATTCCTATCTATTTCCATTGTAGCTGTTGTCATAGTAACGATAAACAAATGTCTAACTGTTTTTGGAAATATCAGATAAACCTTATTTTATTGTCTAAAATGTCTTTCCTCTTGTTCTGACACCTTAAGCCACAACAGGACCACATTTTTCAGTTGTAGTTTTACATTTAAATCGCTAGTTTTAGCTTAATCTTATTTCTCTTGATCACTTCCTGCCTCCAGCTGATGTCACTGATGATGTCAGCAGTTAAAGGTCTATATCACTCCACTGCAGCTGTTTCCCTAGTAACGATAAACAATTGAGTTGGAAGTAGATTCAGGTAAACAGCTTAAAAGATAAGATAAGATAAGATAAGATAGCCTTTATTGATCTCACAATGGAGAAATTCACTTGTTACATTCAGCTCTTAGAAACACAATCAGGGTGTGCAAATAGGCAGGAAATGTGAATAAAAAATAAATAAATAGTAAATAGTGGTATTTTATATACAATGCCTACCAAGGACTTTGTGGAGACAAAAAGTGTAAGCAGTAAATAATAATAAAGTAAACAGACTATAACAAAAATGTTATTGTCAGTATTAGCAGTGCAGGTTGCAGGTTTACAAAACATGAAATAACTCCTGCCCAGGACTTAAAAAAAAAAAGACAGGTCCCAATGAATAGTTTCAGTTTGTGGGGCCGTGGTATAAGCGGGGTAATGCACTCAGAAATCAGAAATAATGGACAACTTATTATTTCCAAGCAGTTTGAAGCTTGGAACCGTTTGGACCAAAGTGTGATCTCACACTTAAGATTATGTCAGACTGCGGTCACACGGGTCAATATGATGATTATGCTGCTGAAGGAGGATCTCGAGGACGTTGTCTCACCTCCGCCTCCACCTACAGCTGTTCCCCTTTGCTCTTTATGTGTCTGGAGTCTCAAGTGATTTAGTGATTTTTATACTTTAGATTTGTAACCTTAACTTACAAGTTAAGTCATTTACAATTAACAAACCTCTGAGCAAATTAGACACATTTAGTTTAGGTGTTTATAAACATCCGTATATCAGTATGTGAAATATTGATTTTTGGACGTGACTGGATCACAAAGATTCAGCTCCCATTAAAGAACCATCAATCCCATCACTAGCTGATACATTTCTCTTAAAAGGTACAATTTATGGAATATCTTTACCAAATGTAATATCTCTAACACCAACAACAGTTTCAGTCAAACAACAATGACATTTTCTATCATGAGCCAAGACAAGGACAACAATACTGTTTAATTAAATCATAACAGTCACGTCACCAGAGAGTGCAGTGTGGTGTAGGAGTAGTAGTAGTAGTAGTAGTAGTAGTAGTAGTAGTAGTAGTAGTAGTAGTAGTAGTAGAGATGGTGTGTGTACCAGAGAGTGCAGAGGGGCTTCGTAGTTGGGCGAGGGCGCTCCTTGTCCTCCGTTTCTCGACCAAACGGCTGAACTGGCAGCTGAAGGAGACAAACACAGATTTTAGAAGTTGCTTTCGGACATTTTTGCCTTGCACTCAGAAATACTTGGCAGCCGGTCTGATTCACATCGTCTCACACATCGAGGGCCGGGATTTGGCTCCATCCAATTTTTCCTTTTTCAGCTGTGGACCACCATGTCATGTTTCTCCCTCAGACCTGGAGCCGTGTCGGAGTAATCCTGCACATTCAGCGGCTGATGTCATGGACGGACAACGTGTATCCTTTTGAGCTTCTCAGCACCCAAATTACCTCCACTACCAATGATGAATATTCTAATAATCGGCATTTGCACTAAGAATAAGTGCAAATGTTTGCAGCTGAAGCAGCAACAGTTAGCGCGCTAACACAGTTTTCAAAATACGGTGAAACCAGCACTTTGGAGCACTGCATGTTACTGAACACAAATGGGACTCATGCATGTAAACACGCCACTCCAGATTGTAGGGCTAATTTGCAACTGTTGTCCCCCACTCACACTCTCATTCATCCTGGCCTATTGTACATGTTTTTAGTGGTAGGGGAAACCAGAGAACCCGGAGCAAACCTACGCAGACACGGGGAGAACATGCAAACTCCACACAGAAAGACCCCGTCCAGGTGGGAATCGAACTCGGAACCTTCTAGCTGTGAAGTACGAGCGCTATCTGCTGCGCCATCCTGCCGCGTGTGGGGCCGGCCCAAGATCTACGACTGAAATGAGGCCCCTGCCCGCTGTTGCCCTGTACAATGTTCATCACAACCATTTTGGCAGCATTAATAAAGTGAGGACCGCAGAGTGGAGCTGCTGCCTCTCTGACTCTGATCACAGTGGCCGGTGTTTCTCAGTGAGCGTGGGAGCAGGCTCAGATCTCCTCTGATCTTGCTCTGTGTTAGGCTGCTCGGGTTAACACAGGTGCATTTGCATATTCATGTATAATACACACATGTGTGCTGTGGGAGTTTCACTGCTCTTCATAAACATCAACAGAATCTCAACAGTTTGTGTTCACGTGATGTTACAACAATCACTACAGTATGTCCGGGTCCAGTGGAACTTAAAGAGCATACGACAGGTTTTAAAGCTTTTGAAAATATGACTCATTTAGATGGATAACATCTGTTGTAAGTCATACATATCAATTTATTTCAGTGAAGCAGCAATTTGATGAAGAAATGTTTGGCAGAAAAGTTATTTTTCTTCGCATTTTTAAGCTATGTACAGGAAGTGACATAGATAGAGGTCAAGGTCCACAGTCCACACAGTTTGACTCATTTCCTTTTCATTCCTTTTATTGCTGCCTTCATGTGGTCCTCTGGAACTAGGGAACTGGTTTTCCCCAGTTAGAAAATGCACATGAACGCTCGAACAACTAGTAAACTCAGGTCAAAACGAGCTTACCGACTTATAGACCTGAAAATCCGCTGATTTGTTCAGCGGATTGTTGTTATCGTTTAATGTGAGCCTTTTAGTTAAACTAAAGTTTAGTGTGAACTGTGATCCTTCGGAGAAACATAATTGCGAGAGAAATGCCTGACATCAATGCAAGCAAAAAGAAAATGTACGAGATATTGTTAAAACTTAACAAACTACTGTTTAGCTATCGTGAGACCACCAATTCATGTTCTCGTACGAGAGGTGTGGTCTACGAATGTCTCTCATGCGTCTGTAGCCATAGCCAATCGAATCATCGTATCAGATGACGTATGACGTACCCGCTGTAAACTTTTAAGCTAAACTATTTAGAACACGGTCTAAAGCTTGATCGACAGATGGCGTCGCATCTGCTGCTGTCATGTTGGATCCGTAAATAAACTTTTTTTTAAATATATCTCTAAACAAACTACACTATATGTCGAATAGTGCGTCATCGTCTTGCCGTCTGTCCTCGTTCTGTGATTGGTCCCAAATCCATGCGAAGATTTCGGCCATGGTCCCCAGGCTGCTGTGCAGTTCGAAAGGATTCGAGCGCACACAGCAGCGTGGGGATTCCCAGGATATCCACATTGATTTTCACATGCCATGTCTCGCCTTAATAAGAGGAAGCTCACACTTAATACAAAAGTTAAATATAATTGTGTTAATGATGTTTCAGCAAATTGTGTCTAATGTGCCCTGTTCGCTGTAATGAGATTCAGTGATTTGAACCTGCCTCAGAGCTTTATACAACGCTCTGTTGATACATTTGACAACATTTACTCTGGATTTTCTTCAGAAAAGTTTTTGTGACAGAAATGATTAAATGATTTCTTCATACACATTAATTGAAGGCTTATTATAGAGCCAGAGTCCCAGCTTCCGTTATGTGCAACTTCTACAGAGGGACTATAGAGAGCATCCTGACCAGCTCCATCACTGTGTGGTTCTTCTACAGAGGGACTATAGAGAGCATCCTGACCAGCTCCATCACTGTGTGGCTCTTCTACAGAGGGACTATAGAGAGCATCCAGACCAGCTCATCACTGTGTGGTACTTCTACAGAGGGACTATAGAGAGCATCCTGACCAGCTCCATCACTGTGTGGTTCTTCTACAGAGGGACTATAGAGAACATCCTGACCAGCTCCATCACTGTGTGGCTCTTCTACAGAGGGACTATAGAGAGCATCCTGACCAGCTCCATCACTGTGTGGTTCTTCTACAGAGGGACTATAGAGAGCATCCTGACCAGCTCCATCACTGTGTGGCTCTTCTACAGAGGGACTATAGAGAGCATCCGACCAGCTCCATCACTGTGTGGTCTTCTACAGAGGGACTATAGAGAGCATCCTGACCAGCTCCATCACTGTGTGGTTCTTCTACAGAGGGACTATAGAGAGCATCCTGACCAGCTCCATCACTGTGTGGTCTTCTACAGAGGGACTATAGAGAGCATCCTGACCAGCTCCATCACTGTGTGGTTCTTCTACAGAGGGACTATAGAGAGCATCCTGACCAGCTCCATCACTGTGTGGTACTTCTACAGAGGGACTATAGAGAGCATCCTGACCAGCTCCATCACTGTGTGGTTCTTCTACAGAGGGACTATAGAGAGCATCCTGACCAGCTCCATCACTGTGTGGTACTTCTACAGAGGGACTATAGAGAGCATCCTGACCAGCTCCATCACTGTGTGGTACTTCTACAGAGGGACTATAGAGAGCATCCTGACCAGCTCCATCACTGTGTGGCTCTTCTACAGAGGGACTATAGAGAGCATCCTGACCAGCTCTATCACTGTGTGGCTCTTCTACAGAGGGACTATAGAGAGCATCCTGACCAGCTCCATCACTGTGTGGCACAGTGCCAGCACTGCCTGCGCTGGAGGCTCCTTTGGCAGGAGGAGGATCTGTGGAGCCCTCTCCCCTCCATTAAGGACATGTACTGCACCCGTCTCACCCGCAAAGCCGTCAGAATCGCCAGGGACCCTACACACCCATCACACAGTCTCTTCAAGGTAATGCCTTCAGGGAGGAGACTGCGAAATGTACGGGCCAGTTCCAGTCGACTGAAGAACAGTTTTATCCACCAGGCCATCAGGAAGCTGAACTCCTTTCCTTCCCTGCCCTCCCTGTGCTCCCAACCCTGTGCAGCTTTGATTTGACTTCAGCCACTGTTTCAGACCTCTGTCAAACCTTGACCTTGACTGCCTGCTTATACAATGCAACAAGCGGCCTGAGTGTGGACGGGGCGAGTATAACAGGGCGGCCTGATGGGAAAATGAAAACAATTCAGGTTTGATTTGACTTTTTAAGGTTGTTGTCAAGAATAATTCCAAGATATTTGGTCTCTTTTACTTCTTGAATAATTCCATTGTTTATGCTTACTTCAAAGGTGCTGTCAGTTCTTTACGTTTGAGGCTAGGTGAGTCAACACGAGCCATTTAGAGATGTTTACTAGGGCAAAATTAAATTGGTATCATTTATTTGAGCTGAAACAAACAAGTCACTTCCTTTAACCCTGTCCCTGGACCCATGTAGGCAGGAACCGCTAACGTAACAGCGGCCAATAACAAAATACATGAGGCCAGTTTCAAAATGTAATGAGCATAATAGCTTACCTGTGAGCGAGGGGGGAGAGCCGACTGGGGTGGAGGGGTTCGACGAGTAGCTGTTGTTTGTGTGGTCTGGAGAATAGATCTGTCAATCACAAAAGACAAGCTATTATTATCATTCATTTCATTTGTTTTAGCTTCACATTGAAATCACCTCTCAGTTTTATTTTGTGGCTTAATAAACGTAACACACAATACAAAACACCTTTGCTTGTTTAACAAATCTGTATCTCACTCTGTATCTCACGCTGTTTGAGGGCGTGGTCAGTATGTATGTCAGATCACGCCACTTCAATAATCTGAGAAGTCCAGAAGTCAGATCCTGAACAGATTTTTCGGTCTGCATGTAAACATAGTCACTGTGTTCCCACACGCAACTAAGCAAAGTCCGATAAATCGAGACACCATTTATTTCAAATTCTACTTCAACCAGTCGACCGTCCGTATCAAGCTGACAGTCGACCTCGAGTTAATACTTTGTTTATCAATCTACCTGGCTGTCTAACAATTCCTGTTTAAGTCACACAGAGCTGCAAGGTCCATGGTCTACGCCAGGATCTCCCCAGTATTTAAGCTCATATCCAGCCCATACGCTTGAATAGAGGCCGATTATTTGTGCCGGTGGCAAGTGGCTAGGCTAGGTTAGCTTGGTTATCGCCTACAGCTCATTGTTGATGAAAGGTGTGCAGTAAACCACAAATGTGTCAAGCCTGGCTCAGTGTGTGATCATTGTTAAACGGTTGCTTTATGCAGATGGTGGTTTTATTGACTTTCTTAGTGCGTATTTCTTGTTTTCACATGATCGATCAAACACATTTCCAGCGCAGAACCAGCCACTGAAATAAGTTTTCTTGCCACCACTTTTAATCCTGGGTGTTTAGGTAAAAGAAACATTGATGTGTGTCTTTGTAAAAGTCCCAGAGCTGCTGTAGCTCCGGTTCACAACACGACAAATCTAATTTTATTTATTTATTTATTGGTTTATTTGGTCGGGACAGTGCATTTTAATGAACACACATGGGTCTCATGCATGTAAACAAGCCACACCGGATTGTAGCCTTGGGCTAATTTGCATCCGTTGTCCCCCATGCGCACTCTCAAACTCACTCTCAAACATCCTGGCCTATTGTACATGTTTTTAGTGGTAGGGGAAACCGGAGTAATCCTCCATGACTGTTTACATCTGCGGTGGCTCCGCTCTTACGTCACTGCTGGGAAAAGCTCTTGATTGGTTGATGCTCCACAAATTTTGCCAAAAGTTCAACATATATTTTGCATGTAAATAAACATGCTACTGATAAGTTTATCCCGTTTAATTTGGATTATTAATACAAAGCTTAGCCTAATTTGAGTGAAGTTTATGTATAATACCACATTTTTGTGAATCAATATGATGCACTTTTGGGGTCATTTTAGTCGATATCAATACAGATTCTGGTAATTTCATATGAATGAAATCACTTCAATCAATATATATTGTAAAACTGGTTATTTTGTATTATTAATGTCAATAATAAATCAAATATTAAATTAATCAAATGAACAATGAATAAATGAATATAAACAGTACAAGCCTGGGTGAATGTAGTGTGTAAGTGAGTGGTCTGAGAGACTGATGGCACAGATTGGCAGCCTCGCTTCCATCAGAATACTTCAGGGCAGCTGTGGCTACAATAGTAGCTTTCCGAAAAGCACTTTATAAAACCAATGCATTATTATTATTATAAACTTGCAGCTCACAGGATATGGACAGATCTGTCCAATACTCTGCTGCTGTGGGTGTTTTGGCTCAGACATATGAAGTAAATCGTCCTTTTGTGTTTATAATTGCTGCAGACCCTCATATTTTACATATACTAATTAGTATAGATACTCATTAGCTGGTAACAATACTTGAAAAGTAACCATTTGGTATCAATATATCGATACCCTGGAATCGATCTGTCTATCTCTCAACCTTTAATAATGTATAAAAATATGAGCACTTTGCAACCTGTGCGTCACTGCTCCTTGTGACTGTCGGGAGGTAAAGTTACGCTAAGTGACGTTAGTCAGTCTGGCTTTATGCCAGGCTACCCCTCCGCTTTAGGCTGCCTGACACACTGGTGGCGGCAGAGTAATCTCTGCCGCCACCAGAAGTACTGTACAACTTTACCTGACTTAAGATGCTGAAATGAGGTGTTGAGGGAGACTGATAAGTGCAATGCAGCAGAAGTACAGTAAGTTATGTTGTTGGTGGAAAAGCACAGTACGTGGTAGATAATGGAGGACTTACTGAAGCAAGTGCTTTTCCTAAGGCATCTCCGGTCTGCGAGCTGCTGGCTGCTCGGCTCTGGGCTCGATTCACTGCAACAGACGAGACACAAGACGCAGAGGTGAGACTGACTAAAGACATAGTTCAATCATCAAATTCTACAGAAATGGTCTGAAAATGTCACTTTCACTGGAATGGATTACCCTTTGAAGCGGGCATATCCCGCACAGTCAAGGCCTACAAACATTATGACAGCAATGAAATATGTTTTAAAATTTTAGTTTAGGACTATGCAAGAAAAGACAGTAATGATTCAAAAACTGGGCAGGTCACAAGTCTGAATTGTACACTTTCGGACTAGTGGTGCGAACACGGGAGAGAGACCGGAAGTATTTCAAGCACCACAGCAGTGACAGCAGATGCAGTAATATTTACTCTCACTGACACATGTTGTTTTACTCCTATTTCAGTCGAAAAGCCTGTATTACTGACTCGCACCTGGAGCACATACAATAGCTGCTTAATATGCGTAAACAAAAGGACGTACTTTAGCTCCGGTTACAGCTGTTGGGCTGATTATACCAGGGTAAGTCTTTCCTTATGTTATGTTTGTACACTGTAAAATGTAAAATTTGTTTCAACTCAAAAAACTAATTCCAAGGGCTGCCAAGAAATTGTATGTGTAACCAATAACCATTTTACAATCTAGTTGATTTGAAATTTGAGATTCACCTCTTTCGTTCAATTGTATTCTTAGGTTGACATAATTGTTTCCAGTTGTCTGAAGTGAAAACTTAGGTTGACACAACTGATTTAATTTGTAACTGACGTTTTTCACTTCAGACAACTGGAAACAGTTATGTCAACCTAAGAATACAATTGAACGAAAGAGGTGAATCTCAAATTTCAAATCGACTAGATTGTAAAATGGTTATTGGTTACACATAACATTTCTTGGCAGCCCTTGGAATTAGTTTTTTGAGTTGAAACAAATTTTACATTTTACAGTGTAGCGGGAGCAGCCTCTTCAGCGAGTGTAAAAGCTGCTGTTAGCACTAGCCACGTTAGCATTAGCGAGTGCGTTATGATTAGCCGGTTTATTTATTGTGGAGCAAAGGTTAAAGGAATAGGCCACCGTTTTTACATACTGAGATATGTTCTTACCTTAGCTTAGACGAGTTCATTTGTACCTGTCTGGTCTTCACGTGTTCCTTCTGTAACGTAAACACAGCACAGACGGCGTTAGCATTTAGCCTCTCTCTTCTTCTCTATAGCTCCAAACGAGGTGAAGATAGAAGCTACCAAACTCTTCCACGTTTTCCCTATTTAAATATGGTTACATGAAGTGTTACACTATAAAGTATAATTACACAAAATTAAACAATGTGGATTTTCTAAGTGGATAAAAAGGGAACTATATTGTAAGGCGTAATAATACCAGGAGTAATTCGGCATCCGCACAGTGATATCTTCACTTTACTCTGCGGATGCCGAATTACTCCTGGTATCATTACGCCTTACAATATAGTTCCCCTTTTTATCCGCTTAGAAAATCCACATTGTTTAATTTGTGTAATTATACTTTATAGTGTAACACTTCACGTAACCATATTTAAATAGGGAAAACGTGGAAGAGTTTGGTAGCTTCTATCTTCACCTCGTTTGGAGCTATAGAGAAGAGAGAGGCTAAATGCTAACGCCGTCTGTGCTGTGTTTACGTTACGGAAGGCACACGTGGAGACCAGACAGGTACAAATGAACTCGTCTAAGCTAAGGTAAGAACATATCTCAGTATGTAAAAACGGTGGCCTGTTCCTTTAAGGCTGTACAACAGAGATGGTATATGGCCGTACAGCAGGAGCCAATATGATTTAGATTAGTGACCAGGCGACTGAGTGACACGGACAGTCACGGTGACAAACTGCTAACTCACAAACAGGCCTTCCCTTTTTCTTCTTTGTGGGAGTGTTCCTCAGGGTCGAGCGCAATGCTTCTCTTTTCCGCTCCTTCAACTAGGTTTTTACATTCAACGATGCTTTTCGACAGGTGCCATGCCATTGGTCTGACAACCCATTAGTCCGACGTCTCATTATTCCAAAAATGTCCCATTGAGCAGAGGTGCCATTAGTCCGACATCTGTAACCCAGTTGTGTTGTGGATTAGAGAGACATATACAACCACTGGCCCGAACCTTAAGGTCAGAGGACATTTTTGGAATAATGAGACATCGGACTAATAGGCCGAGCCCTTTTGACAATGATTCCCGTGTCCCACAAATATTTCTAATTACACTTTTATAAAATAATAAAAACAAGCTTTCACTTTCAACTAACGACATGCTAGCAGAATGGCGACATGACGAACACACTTTGAGCGCAGAACGGGTCCGGGGTTGGATTAGAGACTTCAAAACGTCAAAGGACAGTTTCATGTTCTGCTTGACCAGTAGAAGAACAGCCGGTAGGTCCCAGGTTCCATCCCCGGTCGGGGCCTTTCTGTGGAGTTTGCATGTTCTCTCCGTGCCTGTGTGGGTTCCCTCAGGTACTCCGGTTTTACCAACCACTAAATGTAATGTACAAGGATAATCCTCCGGCCAGGTGCTTGTACAGTTTGCCTCAGCGGCATCAGAGGATGGGTCAAATGCAGAGAATGAATTTCCATATGGGGGATCAATTAATTACACCTTTATTTACATTTTAAGAAATGGCCAAATTCAACAGGGTTAATCAAAACTGTGAGAATGATGCTGCTCCAGGTCTGTTTTTGAAGAGAGAACAGCGTTAAAAGTTCAAAGAGGTTGATTTTCCATTTCTCATATGGATGTTGCTTTGAGCCCTTGGTTTGAGCAAAGGTGTGTGTGAACGATGCACTAGAAGGATAACCCTCCGTATTTTTACACACAGAAATATCAGTCTGGTCATCACGCTATAAAAGGAAATGACCACATTTGGACACACAAGTGTTGTTGAGGGATTCCGCTTGTGGATACCAAACATGTTGGTACAAGTCAGGGGTGAAAGTAGCTTTTTTTCTTGCCGGTACTATGTCATATATATATATATATATATATATAAATAATATAGCCAGTTTTGGGAGAATACTTTAGTAACGTATTCCACTGCTTAGTCCAAACAGAGTACTGTATTCTGAATACTTAAAATGCTTTCACGTTGATTTTCATAATGTTAATGCATAAAAGCGGCATATGATGTTTAGGCTATTGTTACATGCCTGTTACCAACTTATTTACCACTAATGTGTAATGCAAAAAAAGCACTTTGTAAATGCCCAGAGCCCAAAAGGACAGAGCTAAACTTTCCCCCGGCCATTTTGACCCTTTTTGTCTTCTTAATGTTATGATAATGAAACTGAAACTTAATGAACGAGTACTTTGATGTATTCCTTTAATATAACTGTATTCAGTAACTGTTCCTGAATACAGTGACCCAAAATGAGTATTTTAAATATTCTAAATACATGTATTCAGTTACTACCAACACTGAATATAGCAGTGTTTTCATAATCAGATCTGTTTCAACGGCATAAACTTATGCATTTGTTCTTAATTAAATTCCCACAACTTTACTTTCACACGTGTCATCTGTGGACTAGTAACAAATATCCAAAACGATTTTGAAAGAAAATCAAACCGGAGATGAAACTAAGATGTTAAGGGAGAAGGAGAAAACTAGCAAAAACATCCAAACTGTGTTGTGCTGAAGGTTTCTGTCCTAGAGATACTTGCAGCAGGCCACTTCTCTGAGATTGAATGCGGTAAGCGTGTCCTACCCATGACGGTGTCCGTGCCGTTGGTGGATGTGCTGCAGGCCGGCGTGCTGTAGTGGCTGCCCGCTCCGGACGAGGACGCGCCGCTCCCTCTGTGGAAACTGGTCATGGAGGGCAGGCTGGAGCTGAGGTCCGCTGAGGAGTGAGCTGGGTAACTCTGACAACAACAAACAACTGCCATCAAATAACATGTTGTCATGTGGCCGCGACAAAAGCATGACCATTGAATATCGGCCACACCGGACGCTAAACAGTCATGCTGCCGTCCAGTTGTTCTCGGAGGTCAGAACATGGACGTGTTTTCCCAAGCTAGTCGTCAAGCTGGAAAAGTAGGGTAATGATAGTGAGACCTCGGGGCATATTAGGACCGTTTTAAATTACGTGTTAGTCACTGGTCACCAGTGTTGGACAAGTTGCTTTAAAATGGTAATATTTGTAGTTACAGCTTTAAAAAATGTAATGTTTATATTAGATATTACTGTTACTTTGAGTGTGTTTGACAAAATACAAACTAAAATAAAAATTGTTATAATGCCACAGAGCAAAAGTGCAGTCAAAGATGTCCTTTTCCTTTGCTATCCCCACTCTCTCTCCCGTTAGCTACGGATACGCAACTGCAGATCTTACACTCCAGGGATTTGATTTGGTGCTGCATTTTATTTGGGGGGAGTTTGGCATCTTTTCCTTTGTGCATCAGTATAAGCCATGTAACTGCACTTGTAACTTGAGTTACTTAAATTGTAATGACTAATACGTATATTGCTATATATAGACCATGTTTTACGCCATGTGATGTCTCCTGTCACATGACCCATGTAATCAAGTGCTGTGTATATGTGTTTGAGATGCTTTGATTGTCACTGTGGTGAGTGAATTAAAAAAAAGCTGGTGAGCAAGTACAGTTTTCATGACTAATATATTCCCGCATTTTATTTAAAGACGGGGTATTATGCTTTTTCAATCACATAGCACCAGTCTATAGCATACTACAATGATGACGTAACCTTCTGTTGGTCTGTATATGCAGTAAATTAAAATTCAACTGCCTTGAATAAAATTGCTCTCTCAAAATGGCTGTACTGAACGTCTTGAAATAGGCCTCTGTCTCTTTAAGAAGCTTTCCGACACGCCCCCTTCAGCACACTGCTGTGGCATCTAAACAACACTACTGTGCGGGGAGGGGGCTCTGCTGAGCTGAGGAGCAGTGGTTGGTGGCTTGGCTGGTGACGAAAGGTCCAGAGGCGTCTCCAGGAGGTGGGGGCGTTCCTAGGAGGACTGAGGCATAGCTACACCTAAAATGGCTGCCGTCTAAGTTTTTACTGATTACTCAAAAATATGTGAATGAGCCAAGGCAACACTCCAGGCATGTGTTTAATGAGGGAATGACATAATAACATGATATAAAGCTTGAAAAAGTCGAGTTTACATAATACCCCCCTTTAAATGTTATGTTCCTTAGTTACTGAAAAAAGTAAAATATTTTTGTAACTCACTGCTGGCCACTGTGACTAGTGGTTTCCTAAAGTTACTTGCCACCATCTGATTTCACAAGCCAAAAATAGATTGTGTATTTGGAAGTGAAGACGTGTATGCAAAAAATGTTTCTTATCCTATTTCGACTTCACTCTATGTACCGTATGCCTAATGTTACTATGATAGATTGATATTTGATGTTCCTTTTCTGTGGATGAGGTGAATCTGCTGCCGTCTGCTATGAACAGATTAAACTTTTGCTTTGATTACTGCTTTGTCACCAGGAATGGTTTTCACTTCAGACTGTTTCATACGAAGCTCATGGAGAAAACGTCAAGAATGAAGAGTGGCATTTTTGAAGAATTTAAAATAGAAAACATGCCGAGTTATTTCACCCTTTTTATGTTTCCAACAAAAAAGCAACAAAACCATAACAAAAGCGTGACAAGAAAAGCGTCAAAAATATGATGAAAAAGTCATGACATTATGGCATATGTGGGTGATGCCGAACTGGAGAAAATGCGCTCGGTTAAGGTGGGGGTTAAGAGGTTAAAACGGACTAAACATTAATTAAAAAATGAATACAAACAAACACATGTTCATTTGCACTTCTTCGGGTCTGACACCTGACAGTAAACTTTGCTGGGAGGCACGAGAGGAGCTGATAAGGAGCTGATACAGACAAACTATCGTCAGGATCCTGCTTCTGTCTGTGAGTAGAGAAACTCTGTCTGTCGCCAACACACTATTAACACGCAAAAAGTGAGTCACATTTTCCCTCTCGCGCAACAATGACCTACGTGTCTTTTTTCACTCATGAGAAACAGATAAATTACACGTTTAAAGCGCTGCACGGGTTGAGAAAAGCCTTTGAAGTGCCGTGACGCACCGCGCTCTAGTGTGTGTTGACACGGCACATGCCTTTAGATTTATCTTGTAAACTAGTGCGCAGGTCCTTTCATGACTCTGCTCCCCTCCAAACTAACATGAATTGCAATATTAAGTCATTTAAGTATATTTGCATAGGCCTGCATTGTAGACCTAAGTGTGATTTTCCTTAAATAAGCGCTGCATTCTCAGGTGACAAGCTTTCTGCGTACTTTGAACTTCCAAGCCTTAAAGGGATATTTCAGGATTTTTGACATAGGGCCTCATTTCCTAGTTATCCAGAGTGTTGTTGATGTCTGGAGATATTTTTTTCTTAAATTCATGCAGTTCTTATATTTGAAGAGTCTAGTGGCGCTAGGCTAATGCTAGGCTAAAGCATTTCTATGGTATCAGTTAGCCTGCATTAAAAACAGTCTGACCCACTCCACAGTGCACCTGAGGTAAATCACTTATAACACCAGACTAACCATATAAATGTCTGTGTTAATAGAATCATTTTTGAAATATAACTGACCTTGTATCACATGAATTACTAGCCTGGCTAACGCCAGACTAAAATCACAAGTGATATTTAGTCTGGGGACCACCAATTCATTTTCTCGTAGGAGAGGTGTGGTTTACGATTGTCCATAGCCGTTTATTGGGCGCTACGAATGTCTCTAATGCGTCTGCACGTAGCCATAGCCAATCGTATCATGGTATCAGATGACGTATGACGTACCTGCTGTAAACTTTTGAGCTAAACACGGTCTAAAGCTTGATCGAAAGATGGCGTCGCGTCTGCTGCTGTCATGTTGGATCCGTAAATCTTATTTTATTTTTTTTATCCCTAAACAAACTACAAGCTTCCGTATGTCAAATAGCGCGTCATCGTCTTACTGTCCCTCCTCGTTCTGGGATTGGTGCCCAAATCCATGGAAAAATGTCGGCCATGGTCCCCAGGCTGTTGTGAAGTTCGAAAAGATTCGAGCGCACACAGCAGTCTGGCGTTAGCCAGGCTAATGAATTACCGCATTTTGAGGGACTATTTTCTCGCAGATCACTCCGCCGCTGCGTTAGCTTACAGCCACGAAGCTGATGCTGCTCAAATATAAGTTATTTTAAATGTAAAATGGTTAAAATTATTCTATTAACACAGACATTTATATGGTTAGTCTGGCGTTATAAGTGATTTACCTCAGGTGCACTGTGGAGTGGGTCAGACTGTTTTTAATGCAGGCTAACTGATACCATAGAAATGCTTTAGCCTTGCCTAGCCTAGCGCCACTAGACTCTTCAAATATAAGAACTGCATGAATTTAAGAAAAAAATATCTCCAGACATCAACAACACTCTGGATAACTAGGAAATGAGGCCCAATGTCAAAATCCTGAAATATCCCTTTAACAGCGGTTCATTCATTGCCATTATTTGAGTGTAACCTATGTAAATAACTGATATATAATGTGAAATTATTGATACGTGATATTAGAAGCACCTGGTTTCAGTCACGTGTGGGATGTTTGTCATCATTGAAATCCGTCTATAGCTCCATCAGCTGAGTGCGACTGACTGCAATGTAACTGTGGACTTTATCCTCTCTCAGGACAGTTTTTATCCCAATTAAAGCAGTACTAAGTAACGTGTTTACCTTAATACATCCTTTCCGTAGTCCCTCTGGGGGTAATACAAGTGTTAATGGGATGATTGGAGGGTCTTTCATCTCCCCCTGGTGTCTCTGGCCAGAAAACCATGCTTGCAACTTGACTGCCACCGGGGCGGAGCAACCAATACACACTATTAGAATCACGGAGAAGAAGCTAACAGGCTAACGGGCAAAGCTAACTGCGGGCTAGCGCCACTTTAAACAGTATTTACAGCCAGTTTGAGTGAAAAAAAATATTCCCATTGTATAACTGGATGTACAACACCTCTCTCTCCCTTCACCTTTTCTGTCAGCGTAGTATTTACTCTCCAAGACATTTAATAAGTTAAAAAATCGTAACTTGCTAAGACACCTGCAGTTGCGCTTATGGCCTCTAGGGGCAAGAGTTACTTAGTACGGCTTTAAATAGAGTAGCGTATGAACGCAGAATGCAAGTTGATGAACAAATGTGCAGACGGCACTGTTGATGAAAAATCTCGAAGCGATGATCAGAGGAAAAGTTTATAATCAGGACACTTCTATTATGATGTAATCTGAGCTTAGTACAGCCTGCTAACCTTCCATGGTCGCTGAAATTGATATATCTGCATCATCAGTGGCTTTTGTTTATTTATCCTGCGCAATGAGCCATGTGCCATGAAAAAAAGGAATAAAGGGATAATTGTCTAGTTTTAACATTAGAATGTGAAGGCGGAACCCCTTTTCCGTGTGTCTGGGGGACAATACACAGTGTAACACCAGTCCAAATAGCATACCCACACCAGTATGATCTGACATTTCAGGGACCGAGAGCACGTTTGCATCAGACCTTGGGTACACGAGGAGGATGATAGAAGGAGAGAGGAGGGCGGGGGAGTAAAGAGAGGAGGTCAGGAAGAGAGAGGAGTAAAGAGAGGAGAGGACAACCCAACAGCTGGGAGACTCGCGGCTCCATGTTATGTTTCTTGAGGTGCAGGTAAAATCATAAAAACTGAGCATTACTCAATGTAAATGAGGCAATTGAGATGGTACATTAAAGGAGTTCGTGATTAACTTTGGCAGGCCTTATTATAAAGCGACAAGGGCATTGACCTTGACATGTAAAAGTAAAGCTGTAGTTTGTTTATGTGCCACGTTGGATGCGGCCATGTTGGATCTCCTGAGCGTCCGTCCTCCGAGAACACCTCAGACCACAGATAAAGATCGCCTGTGCTCACCAATCTGTCGTGGGGGTGGATCCCACAGTAGGTGGAGCTTTGGGAGGGCGGGTGGCCTGAGGTACTGCCCCCGTGCATGTTTCCATGGTAACCGCCATGCTGGTTCATACTGCTACCGCCGCCGCCGCCGCCGCTGTTCCAGGGATCGCTGCTGTGGTGGCCATCTGGAAAACAGAGGAATTCTTTTGTTTTATTTTACAAAAAGCTTTCACCTGGAAACAAAATCTAATCAATGAATCAAGGCCCTCTATAGATTTATATGTTTAGCATAACAGCTGTTTTCTCACAATACTATATTTCTCAACTCAAGCAAACACATGTGAATCTTTATATATATATTTATCCGATACTTAAATCTGTAATTCAAAGAAAATACCTCTGGATAATGTTTTGTGCTATTATCTGCAGTGCCTGGTCTGAATGTTTCAAACAAACGGTGCGTGACACGGCGGGTCAGTACGGTACCTGGCATGAAGAAGGAGCCGGGGAAGCCAGAGCTGGGGGGCTTTGAGCTGGGATAACCTGGCGAGTCCCGGTTGTAGTCGGCAGAACTGGCAGAGGGAGCGTACACCTGCACACACATACAACACACAGCTTTAGTCTGTTAACAATAAGAGCAACAACTAAACCACAAGAAAAAGTGCCAGGGGAAAATGATACTTGAGTTATCAGCAACTGTTTGAGCGTAAAAGTCTGATTTACGATTCAGAAGTGACATAAATGATGAGAAACAAAACATGAGATTATGTAAAAAGGCTAGTAATGGACGAAGAATATACAAAAAAATAATTATTCTACATCTATTTTAAATGTCACGCTTAAAAATGTACTCACTGTGGAACGAGTTACTATTTCTTTATACTCCAGTAAGAGTAAAGATACTTCATTATAAAATTACTAAGAAGTACAATTACTTCAAAAAGTTACATGTTATTCAATTATAATTTAATTCAATTATAATTGAAAGCCCTGTTGTGACCGTCACCGGTGTCTGTCTAGACTGCAAGGCAAGTTTATTTGTAGAGCACAATTCATACACAAGGCAATTCAAAGTGCTTCACAGTTGCAGAAAAATTACAAGAAAACAGATTAAATCAATAAAACATCAACATAAAGTTAATCAATTACAGTAAAAGGCAAGAGTGCAGATAAAATACTTTCAGTTTTCATATGAGTTGAGGCCTGTCTCACATCCTCATGAAGACTGTTCCAGATTTTAGCTGCATGAAACTGAAACGCAGCCTCACCGTGTTATTGACTCTGGGAACCACCAGGAGACCCCTCCCTGAAGTTCTCAGGGCCCGAGATGGTTCATACGGCTCTAACATGTCAGAGATGTACTTTGGTGCTAAACCATGAAAAGACTTGTACACAAGCAGAGCTGTTTTAAATTCTATTCTCTGAGTGACAGGAAGCCAGTGCAGAGACCGGAGCACTGGACTAATGTGGTCGTATTTCCTGGTTCTTGTCAGGACTCGAACAGCAGCGTTCTGGATGTTCTGCAGCTCTAACAGCTCGTTTGGAAAGGCCAGTGAGCAGCCGTTACAGTAGTCTAACCTGCTGGAGGCAAATGCATGGATGAGTCTCTCTAAGTCTGGTTTTGACACTATTCCTCTGATCTTAGACATGTTTTTCAGATGGTAAAAAGCTGATGATGTTATTGCTTTGATGTGGCTGTTTAAGTTCAGGTCTGAGTCCATGATTACTCCACATTTCTAACCTGACTGCGAAATGGTCAACTTGTGATTGCTTCTGTATGAGTAAAACATTTTTTTAAAGCACGTATCCGTGTAGCTTTGTCTGTAGCACCAAAGCCTCATGAGCAGCATCAAGAGGGGAACGAGACACATTTGAAAACAAAGCTATTTTCACAGAGCGCTGGAATACGGCTCATGCTGCGCTGAAACTGATATGCTGTTGAGGAGAAGCTATCGGCTAAATAATGCTAGCTGGGTTAATGAGGAATTGTTTTCTGTTGGGTTTTGCTTTGGGGCAAAGTTTGTGAGTGTTTCATATCATAGATGAAAAGGAAACTTGTTGTACGCATTTCCACGGCCCAGCACTGTGTCATCCACATCAGCTTCTTTCCCCTTTAGTATATGTAAAGTATTACGCTCTCTAACGATGGCTTTACAATCAGGAGAGATAAAGTGGCTACTGATCAACTGAGAAGAAACACATGGCATTGACATTGACAAAGAGAAAACATTACATAGCAGCCAAAATAATGTTGTTTTATCTCCACATAAAAGCTACAATACATCCCAAAATCTCTGAGTGACAGGAAGCCAGTGCAGAGCCGGAGCACTGGACTAATATGGTCCTATATTAGATCAGTGCTCTTCCAGTTTTTATGTTCCGTCGTAGTCACAATGTTTCTAATTTGCTTCAGTTTTTCCAGCAAGTCGTTCTGGCACAAGAAATCAAAGAAGCTCAAAATGCTCAGTTAATCATTTCTGCCTGTGACACGTCAGAGCAACCTGAATGCGAAACGGCTTCATGCAGCGTTTAGAGCGCCACCGGTAAAACGCTTCAACGTGTCCCGGGCTGGCCGATATTGACAAAAAGGAATGTCTCAATTATTTGTGTGGTCTTTTTGGCAAACCATCGAAATATGCAAAGATGTGCAGCAAACGTCTTAAAGGGGGGGTATTATGTAAAATCGACTTGTTCAAGCTTTATATCATGTTATTATGTCATTCCCTCATTAAACACATGCCTGGAGTGTTGCCTTGGCTCATTCACATATTTTTGAGTAATCAGTAAAACTTAGACGGCAGCCATTTTAGGTGTAGCTATGCCTCAGTCCTCCTAGGAACGCCCCCACCTCCTGGAGACGCCTCTGGACCTTTCGTCACCAGCCAAGCCACCAACCACTGCTCCTCAGCTCAGCAGAGCCCCCTCCCCGCACAGTAGTGTTGTTTAGATGCCACAGCAGTGTGCTGAAGGGGGCGTGTCGGAAAGCTTCTTAAAGAGACAGAGGCCTATTTCAAGACGTTCAGTACAGCCATTTTGAGAGAGCAATTTTATTCAAGGCAGTTATTTTAATTTACTGCATATACAGACCAACAGAAGGTTACGTCATCATTGTAGTATGCTATAGACTGGTGCTATGTGATTGAAAAAAGCATAATACCCCCTCTTTAATTTACATCGCTTTGTCACTCTAAAAGACAATTGTCCTGATCAGACCACAAAAGAGCAGAAAAACACAAAAAACTAGGGGTGTGCATTGCCTAGTCTCAGGCGATACGATACGTGTCCCGATACACAGGTCACGATACAATATGATATATCCCGATATTGAAGAATTAGACGATTACTTTGGAAACAACTAATCAGTAAACTAGTCCACCTTCATTAGTTTAAAGAGGGGGTATTATGCTTTTTTCAATCACATAGCACCAGTCTATAGCATACTACAATGATGACGTAACCTTCTGTTGGTCTGTATATGCAGTAAATTAAAATAACTGCCTTGAATAAAATTGCTCTCTCAAAATGGCTGTACTGAACGTCTTGAAATAGGCCTCTGTCTCTTTAAGAAGCGCCCCCTTCAGCACACTGCTGTGGCATCTAAACAACACTACTGTGCGGGGAGGGGGCTCTGCTGAGCTGAGGAGCAGTGGTTGGTGGCTTGGCTGGTGACGAAAGGTCCAGAGGCGTCTCCAGGAAGTGGGGGCGTTTCTAGGAGGACTGAGGCATAGCTACACCTAAAATGGCTGCCGTCTAAGTTTTTACTGATTACTCAAAAATATGTGAATGAGCCAAGGCAACACTCCAGGCATGTGTTTAATGAGGGAATGACATAATAACATGATATAAAGCTTGAAAAAGTCGATTTTACATAATACCCCCCTTTAAGATCGATACGAGAATCACGCGACGTAATATTGCGATTTTTACCATTTTATCCCCCCCCCCACACACAGATTTTCCCCCTATTTTATCCCATCCATTTATTTTTTAATCTTTTTTACAATTTTTTCCACTTTTCTTGACATTGGAGATCAACTCGATATCGGTTTTGAGTACTACTTTTACTCCACTGTATTTGAAAGACAAATACTTTCTACTCTACAATATTTCTGAAAAGATTCCAAAGTAAAGATGATCAAATTGGCAGCGTATTTTGCCCCATGATGCACACTCCAGAACAGCAGGTGGCGGTTTGTCAAGAGACGATACCGCCCAGTCGTGAATTCAAACACCTCCATGTTTTTTTCTAAGCCATGAAGTTATTATTCATGACACGTCTCTGAACAGTGTCGTGTGCTTCCTACTCTGAATACTCTGGTCTTCTCTCCGACTGCCCAGAACAATCCGGCGTCGGCTGCGGCGGCGAGGCATACAGCTGCATTCCATTCCCGTGCAGTGATTGTGCGTAGCGTGTGAAGACTGAGCCGCCCCAGCCAAACACATGGACAGCTGCGGAAAGTCTTCACTGTCACTACGTCACATGATCCTCAGCTCACCCCTGACACAAACCGAGACAATCACACGCAGGCCAGGCCCGAGCAGACGCGCAAACGCACACACCGACACATCAGCAACGCGGCGACAAGGCAACCACGTTCTGATTGAAAATAATGTATCAAGAGAGACAGAAATACAGTGAATAAAGCTGTTGTGTAGGTTTAAAACAATGCAACTTGACGTATATCTTTTTCTTTCTTTGACAGGCTCCGTAGAATTTACACCGTTTCACTGAATAACGGTAAAAATTGCAAATACATTGGAAGCTTTAAAGCCAGGGACACTGGGACGTCTGTCAGTCTTTATCTGGCCATTTATTCTCACTATAATATGAATATCAACCTTTTGGACCTGGATACATTTGTATGGTCGAACTTATATCAAGCACCTCAATATAAAAGTGAAATTAACAATAGCAAGCTAAGATAATCATAGAAAGCATTCTCATCCATTGGGGATGAGTGGGATTAAAAAAACAAAAAGCCACACAGAGTTTACAATCAATTAATGTCATAATGACAACTGTAACCGCCTTCTAGCAGCGTGTCCTAAAAGTTCTTTGAGAAGCTTTCAACAAGTTCAAAATGCGGCTGCAAGATTGTTAAAGAGGGGGTGTTATGCTTTTTTCAATCACATAGCACCAGTCTATAGCATACTACAATGATGACGTAACCTTCTGTTGGTCTGTATATGCAGTAAATTAAAATAACTGCCTTGAATAAAATTGCTCTCTCAAAATGGCTGTACTGAACGTCTTGAAATAGGCCTCTGTCTCTTTAAGAAGCTTTCCGACACGCCCCCTTCAGCACACTGCTGTGGCATCTAAACAACACTACTGTGCGGGGAGGGGGCTCTGCTGAGCTGAGGAGCAGTGGTTGGTGGCTTGGCTGGTGACAAAAGGTCCAGAGGCGTCTCCAGGAGGTGGGGGCGTTCCTAGGAGGACTGAGGCATAGCTACACCTAAAATGGCTGCCGTCTAAGTTTTTACTGATTACTCAAAAATATGTGAATGAGCCAAGGCAACACTCCAGGTATGTGTTTAATGAGGGAATGACATAATAACATGATATAAAGCTTGAAAAAGTCGATTTTACATAATACCCCCCCTTTAACGAGAACTTAAAGAAGAGAACACATTACTCCTGTGCTAAAGTCTCTCCAGTGACTTCCTGTTAAGCCTAGAATTAAATTTTTAATCCTCTCAAAACGCAGGGCTACTATTAATTCCTCAAGGTTTTGAGGTAGAGCCTTTAGCTCCAAGCTCTGGTTTTATGGAATAAACTCCCAGCTCATGATAAAGAAGCAGACACAGTCTTTACATTTAAGACTAGGCTCAGCCCTATCTGCAGAGGAACCCCTGCCTACAGGGACTGGACAACAAGAACTGAAGCTCCAACAAGGACGGGACGTTCTTCCACGGTCTTTGTTACTGGTCAAGTCTTCAATATGACGTTATCTATCACATTTTAATTATATCAGGTGAAGAAACATTCATATAACGTTAGCATTTCATTAGCTAACTGGTAGCGATAGTATTAGCCGTGTTGTTTACATATAACTTTATTGAGCTGGAACTTTAATTGGAACTATAATTCCTATAGTTTTTGGGATGGAATGTTATGAATCCACTGTTACCATGGAAATCTTCCATGTTTGTGGATACTAGCAAACATTTTCCATACATGCAATTTTCCAACATTAGCTTAAAACAATAGAAGAAAAAGCTGTAGAACTATTCAATTCAATTCAATTCAGCTTTATTTGTATTGCACATTTAAAACTGCAGTCGACCAAAGTGCTTCACAGTAACAACATGATGCATAGAAATAAAATACAAGTAAACAATAACATGCCAGCTAACACTCAGCTAACTCGTATTGAAGCCAGGGACTTGAACTATACTACTGAGCTACTATGTCACTACTGGTTAAATACATCGAGCTCACTGTAATGTCCAAGTGTTTAAACGTGAACAATAAATCCAGTATTTTACCTTTTAAAATCTCCATTAGTTTATTATTGCTGCAAATCCCATGATGTCATACCTCGCCATACTTTAATACTAAAAAGTATGGCTCCGCATTTGTTGTTCTGAGCTTATGAGTAAATAAATCAATGTCCACCCTCGTCCCTAACCCCTCATTCATATAGGCCCGCAGTAAATAGTAGACCAGTGGTTCCCAACATTTTTCCTTAAAGCCCCCCCTGCACACCCTCATTCCAAAACTATAATGTATAGAAACATTACAATAATTGTTAATAATAATATCCTTTCTCAGTCATATTTGATGTGCAGAGGGTAGTGAGCCCGGTGTTCGGAACACCAGCATAATTCAAGAGACAGTGGGATGTCTATGGATAAATATTCGTCAGATATGTTTTATCTTAAAGCAGTACTAAGTAACTTAATAAATCCTTTCCGTAGGTAATAAAGTGTTAATGGGATGATTGGAGGGTCTTTCATCTCCCTCAGTGTCTCTGACCAGAAAACCACAATTGCAACTTTGCTGCCTCTGGGTCGGAGTCACCAATACACACTAATGGAATCACGAAGAAGAAGCTAACAGGCTAACGGGCAACGCTAACTGCAGGCTAGCGCCACTTCAACAGTATTTACAGCTAAGTTTGAGTGAAAAAATGATCTTCATTGTGTAATTGGATGTACAATATCCCTCTCTCCCTTTGTCTTTTCTGTCAGCATTGTATTTACTCTCACGGACAATTAATGAGTAAAAAAACGCAACATGCTACGACACCTGCAGTGGTGCTTATGGCCTCTAGGGGCATGAGTTACTTAGTACTGCTTTAATATGGATTTGACATGAATGAAGAAAACATTTTGCCTGAGAGAGGATCATGGAACAGCTCAAGCTAAAGGTAAGCAGCTAACGTTAGCAACTTTTCACCGTAACAAATTATATTCGAGTAGTTCATTCATGAAAAATATGCAACACACGATTAAAACAGCTGTTTTCATTCACTTGTGTTGCGTCGCTGCCAGTTGGACTCTCCTCCGACTACCATTGATGGAGAATGTAAGTGTGTATGTTTCACTTCCATAGACCACACAGTGTGTCGGGAAAACGTTTAATTCCACCGACTCCAACCCAGCCCAGAAACTGCACAGGCAACTGTGGCTTACTGTATATTATAAGTTAAGGCCTGGCCCCATTTAGCTATATATTTGTATGGGGATAGAACGCTCAAATCAACAGGAACAGAAGTAACCATTTGTACAGGCCCAGACAGCGCACAGCGTTTTTGTGATTTCTGTGATTTTCAAGTGGCAGATTTACCAACTCTCTGTTGCCTTGAATGCAGCATTATACTCTTTTGTCTCAGCCTGCAAGTGTTCCATTAACTCTCGTGGGCACTTTATGTACATGGAGTTTCGCCACCCTCAGTTCTGGTGCTGTGCTCCCCTCCTCCCTGCCTCCCCCTCTGTTCACACCGAGTGAACAGCCTTGATTTGTAACAGATGTGGGACTGAGGCGCTCTCACGACTCTCCGCTGCACCTGTGCCGGCCGCTGCATTCCTCTCCCTCCCTCACCCCCGACCACTCGCCCTCGGTCTCCTCTCACTCACTGCTTCCGCTGGCCACGGCCCCCATTACACACCAGCACTGCCTTCTACACAACAAGAGCACGGGCCCTTCAGAAAGACTTCAAACATCATTTCATCTCATCATTAAACGGATTGTTTTAGTGGATTCAAAAGGCACTGCAGCCACAAATCACACAATTGGAGTTTGACGACATGCGGACATGCCATTCCTCAGTTGGAAGCTCAGAACGTCAAATCTTTCGGTCACTGAGCTTTAAATATTTCCAAAATATGACGTCTCAGATGTGAGGTCAATATGTTCAAATCAAGTCGTGGTTCGCCTGGCCAGCCAGAATACACGCTCCTCCTCTTTTACAAAGACGTGTATCTGGGATCAGGGCTGATTTCTTTGAGTTCCCGATGGGTGTGATTGACAAGCGTATGAACCAATCAGAGAAAAGCCGGATATGACGCGAACGGCATGTGGTGTATTTGTAAACAAGGAAGTTAGTTTTATGAAGCATCAGCCAAGAGAGCAGAGACAAATGTGAACAATCTACAATATTGGAGAATTCAACACGGGTTTGGTACGGAAAACAACAAGAAGAAAATCCTCTGAGAGAAGATGAAGCATCAACATCTACGCAGGTACATTAAGTACATTTAAGAAAATGTTTTCAGTAGTGGTTAATTCGGTTCCTGCCATGACAACATGGTCGATGTATAACTTTTCGAGATTTGGCTGTTAGCAAAGTTAAAGACTGCCCTGCTTTTGAACAGATACAAAAAGCAGGAGTGGAGGGCTGGCCTAGCAAAGTAATGGTTATAATGATAGCAATTGTATTGTATTTACATATATTTGAGTGTCACGGTTACAACTCATAGCCTGGTTTTGACGACATGCTGGATACTCATATCCCTGTTTGCAGGAGGAAAAGTAACCTGGATATTACAGATATTACAGGGGGGGGAAGTAGGGGTGGGCGATATGGCAAAAATAGAATATCACGATTGAATTATAAACTTACGATTTCGATTTTATCACGATTTTTTTATAATGACAAAAATAACTTAAATTACACACTGAAGAGGAAAAATACTATACTAATGTATTCAACTTTGTGATAATCAATACAGCAATCATAGACTTGGACCTAAAGCAAACTCACTTTATAAATGGAAAAAACAAAAACAATTCCAGATAATAAAATTAGCTTGAAGAAAGTAGAGTAAGTTTGGTAAATGCTTGTCTGTTTGTCATCTTTTCTGAGAGGTCTCTCTCATGACATCAAGCTGCTGTAAATGTAACACTGTCACACCCTTTCACAATAAGAGTCTTACTGAGCCAATAACATGCAGTGACTTTTATTGTGTAAAACTCAAACAGGAAAAGGTTTGTCACCGTTAGGCGACTTGACAATAATGAACTCAGAGTCACGGTGTTTTTGGGGAACTTATATTTTCAAAGACATGGATAAACTGCGCATTTGTGAACACGGTGCAGGATTTAAATTAAACAAATGAGGAGGATGCAGCGCCTGACAGAACTGTAAGGACGAAGGACACACTCGCTTCTTCACACATGTGCCGCCAGGTAAATAAACACACGCTGCGATCTAAGCAGAGCAGCGCGTTAGCGGGGAAAGACACTGACATGAGCGCTGAAATAGAGACAGAACGCTGGGTTTAAAACATTTTAAAGCTCTAGATTGAGGAGCCTGGTCGTATATACGCCCTGGAGAGGAGCGTCTCGCTGCTAAACGCTCGCATTAGCGTCTGACATTGCGTAGCAGAAAGTTTGCGGCTTGGGATTCCTTCACTGACGGTGAAAAGAGTAAACTGTGCTGAAGTGCATAAAACCGTGATAAAACGATCCACAAAAATGACAGACCGTCTGCTCTGGGGATCGTAAGACGGTCTAATATCGTTATATCGCCCAGCCCTAGGGGGAAGGGCCAAGGACAAATACAGTAAACACTTTAGCGAGGTCGCTAACACCACTTTTAGGGTATTTCTCTAAACACAGGGACAAATGCTGTCCAAGGAAGCACTAAAGACCTTGGAGTTCAGTCACAGCTTCTGTGAAAAACGACAAGATTGGAAAAAAATACAGAACAGGTTTGTGCAAAGTTTAGTCTGAGAGCAGTGCAGACACACACTGGAATACCACAGAGCCAAAAAAAAGTGTTGCCATGTTTTATATAAAGTTTCAAAAGCCCAGGTACCGGCTACCGTGGGAAAGTTTCTGCTGCAGTCGTATCCGTGTCTATAGTTCGCACATGCTCAGTGCGTCAGCAGCGATTAAACCAGGAGACTGTTGATTGAATGAGTCTCGCTTCCTGATTTCCTGATCCGAGAGGCTATTGAAATCAGGAAATTAGGCTCTCATTCAATCAGCAGAGATGAGGGAGCCTTCCCACTCCAAAGACCACCACACGGTGAGAGGTGTGGCCAACATCACAGTTCTACTAGATACTCCATATGACAGGTGATAAAGACACGTCAGGTGACGTCTCAGAGGAAGGCAGAGTCAGTCAGCCCATTGAAACATGGAACATACACTATTATTGGCTCACTACAAAAGAACCACATAATACTATTTATTTAAGACAAAATAAAGTTTATGGAGGCAGAACTCAATTCTTTTCGTTGATCTAATCTTCACCATGACGTGGGGACAGCGATCCAGCTCCTCGCGGCCGCACTCTGCTTCCACATCGCGCCTAAAGAGAGGCCTTTCACTGCGGAGCTTCATTACAGCTGCCATTGGAAACACATGCAGCCGAGGCAGGTTTTGAGCGGGGCGGAAGAACCACCCCCCTCCCTCCCAACCACCCCAGCCCCAAACCCCAACGCTTTCATTCTACACAGCAACCTGCAATTGGCTTAACGCAAACCAGATGGAGCCCACAGCCGCTAATGGGGAACACATGAGCGAGGCCAACATCAGACGGACCGTAGGAGAGAACGCTTTATCCTGCAGCCTTTAATGAAGCCTTTGGAGCGCAAACATTGCAGAGACTGGACAATTTTTTCATTTCTTTTTTTCCCCCAAGAACAAATAGCAACATCTAAAAATGGAATGAACGCCAGCCTGTCACTGTTAATGGTAAAGATAATTAAACAATCAAGTGGGATACAAACTGAAACAGGAGGCTACCAGTGATTTTTGGCGATAGCGATGATCACCCTGGCCATTTTAAGTGGGTTAAAGCTTAACTTTCGCCAAATTTTGCCAGATTGCTTTTTGCCTTGTTCCAATTGGTATCGTAAGCGCCTGTACCAAAAATAATACTTACTATATCAACTTATCGCTCGATAGGTAAAATAACATTTTGTGTGAGCTGAGCATCCATCTGCCAGTCTGCGTGGTCTCCCTGTGTGTACAACCAGAAACATCGTCACACAAATCGCCCCCAATCCCACCGTCTTAAAGGAAAGGCAGCACTGGCCACATGGGCCGTATCGCGCATATAGGTATCTCAGAGTCTTACTGAAGGGCAAATTAATGGCAGGAGTGTAATAACCCTGACGATATGAGGTCCGTTCTCACAGATGAGAATCTGTGGCAAAAAGTGCATTCCTTCATCAACAACAGCACAGAGAGAGGCATTGCCCTTATTAAATGTTGTCAACAATCTGTGCAAAATGAAGACCAAAAGCAGTTTTTGCTCCGTGTTGTGCGCGAACACAGAGATAAAGTATCAAAGAGAACAAAGTCATCATACAGGTGTCCCAAAAAATATTTATACACACTTTAAATAATTGGAAATTATGAAAAGGTGTTTATTAGAATATACAGTGAGAGGTAGCTGTTTACATACACTTTATAAAAACACATTTGCATTTTTTTCATGAAACTTTGATTTTTTTAGGTCAATTAGAATTTTTGAAATTATTTCTATTTGTCAAATTCCAGAAGAACGAGAGATAGAATTTTCTACACTATTTTGTTACTTTTTACAAAACCAAATGTTTCCATACACTAAGATTACTATACCTTTAAACAATCTGGGAAAGCCCAGATTACGATGTCATGACCTTGGAAACAATGATGGAAATGTCCAGTCATCATACAGATCAGAAAGAAGGCAGGTTCTGTGTCCCAGAGATGAACGTGCTGTGTCTGAAATGTGAATATCAACCCAAGAACAAATGCAAAGACCTGGTGAAGAAGCTGAACCTGGTAAGAGTTTGTCATTATCAAGAGTGAAACAAGTCCTGTACCGACATGAGCTGAGAGGGAACTCTGCCAGGAAGAAGCTCTGACTCCAAAAGAAACATCAAAAAGACCGTTTGAAGTTGGCAAATAAAAAGGATAAAGACTTGATGAGACATTTCCTGTGGTCTGACGGAAACAAAAAAATAACCATCATAATGACCATCGTCACGTTTGAAGGAAAAAGCCTGAGAACTCCATCCCAGCTGTGAAATACAGGGGGGCAGCATCATGCTGTGGGGTTGTTTTGCTGTGGGAGGGACTGGTGCACTTCACAAAATAGAGGACATCATGAAGAAAGAACACTATGTGGAAATATTGGAGCAACATATAAAGACATCAGCCAGGAAGTTAAAACTTGGGCGCAGATGGGTCTTCCAAATGGACAATGACCCAAAGCAAACTGGTTACAAAGTGGCTTAAGGATAACAAAGTCAATGTTTTGAAGTGACCATCACAAAGTCCGGATCTCAATCCAGTTCAAAATGTATGGGCAGAGCTGAAAAGCATAGGCACAGATGTGTCTCAGTTACACCAGTTCTGTTTGGAGGAATGGACCAAAACTCCTGCCAACTATTGTGAGAAGTTTGTGGAAGGAAATCCAAAACGTTTGATCCAAGTTATACTGTTTAAAGGCAATTCTACCAAATATTAATGACATGTATGTAAACTTCTGACTTTTTAAAAAGCAACAAAAACATTTCTTAAAAAAATCAATCTCTGAGAGAGAGATTGATTTTTTCTCTGATTCTTCTGGTATTTGACAAATAAAAATAATATTTAATTCTGGTTTCATGTCAGACAGTGAGAAACAAAAATGCAAGTGTATGTAAATATCTGGTTCTCACTGTATTTGTTTTTTCACAATGTAATAGAATCTACGGAAAATATTAAATTGTTTTGTCAATGCCTGTTTTCAAACTGTCTGTTCTGGTTTGGGTACTGCCATAGACTGTAAAAAATAATAGACAGCTCCTCCTCACTCCTCCCCGTTTACCCCAATGACCACGTTCGAGGGGGAAATCATGGCGGATTTACAGGCTCCTCCTCCCCAGCTCTGACGAAGCATGTTCCTAATAAGGGCATAAGGGGGGAGCTTCACTGTAGACTCGGCCCTTGTGTGACGTGTAGCTCGCGCAGCTCCAATGCCAACAGTCAGACTCCCGTTAAGTAGGAGATTTCTAAAAAAAATTGCTACCATAACCAGCCCGGTGCCCAGATTGTTTTTAACCCAGCGTAATCACAGGAGGAATATCTAGCTCTAGCCACTTCTAAAACATTAGGCACCGGGCATTAAAGCTGTTTTTAACGTGTCTAAAGTCCAATGCATTCCAATGGGGGAATAGCGGCCATATGGAGGTACTACAGCAATAGCGGAGCAATGGCGGCCTCCAGTGTCGTAGTCACAAAGCAGAGCAGTCAGCGGCCATTGGGTACTGCGGACAACCCGAAGCAATGGGATCACAAACAAAAGAATTTGTTTGGTATATGTGTGCAGTGTGGCTGCTCTCAATTCAGCGACCGTTGCAGGTTTCATAGCGTAGACTTTGTCTTTTAGGTGTTCCCATTTAAAAAAGTCTAGAGGTGTGAGATCTGGTCCAATCCACCTGTTTGAAAAGATCTTATCAAGGAATGATCTAATGGTAGTGTGGAGGCGCCCCATCTTGCTGAAAATAAAACTCATCTTCAAAGTTTTCTCTCATGCTTGGCATGAGCTCAAAGCGTGCACTTCCTCCTTTTGTGCAGCAGGAACCAGCACCACAGTACAAAACGCAGGTTATGACTCAGCTATGCCATTAGCTAGCGGCTAACAGGCTAATTAGCCCAAGGAAGAGAATTTGGCCATAGGAAGTATTAGAACAAGTTTGGTGAAGGTGTCTAGACTGTAAAACAAAGTTGAACATTATGGATATCTCCCAATGATGATTATCAGAGGTGGGGCGAGCGGTACAAAGTAGTTATAAAAGCTTGAATGAAGCATTATATAGAACCTTTCATTGAGTTATCACCTGTTAACGTGTGAATAGATTTTTTGGGACACCCTGTACATCAACTATAGTGTTTGAACTGCTCTGTTCTTGCACATGTCGTATACGTAACAGGGAGACTGAGAGAGATAATTAATGATTATATCTTTGTATCGTTCAAGTTTCTGTTTCCTGTGAAAGTTACGCATTTTTAGGAAGGCCTAGACCAATAGAAAATGTGAAAAATTGTGCTCCCCTTTCCTGGCATCTTATTGGCTCAATTTTTGATACAGATGTTCAAAAAATGTCAACAGGATCAAGGCAAAATATGGAAACCTTTGACATACTATCATATTGTGAACCGCCCTATTATGGGTGAATGCATTTCAATTAATATACATTTCTAAAACTAGTAACTCTTATTGTTAATACATTAAAACACTGACACTGGAGGCAAGGAGGGTGAAGTGTCTTGCCCAGGGACGCAACGACAGTGTGCACCTGCGGGATTCGACTATCTGCGCAACTGCTGCCCTATACTTGTTTTTGTGTTTCTTGTTTTTTTCATGTATTACAAACAATGAAAGAGAAAGACACTAAATTAAAATGTTAAGACTGTCCTAACATATTTGCAGCATCCTAATTCCTCACAGGGATGAGTTTATAGGAACGATTCACAACTTGCAGGGTCACTTCTCACTGTCACTGTCACAGAAATGCTAGAAAACTCGCCTGACACTTGATACAAGTGCTTTATCATTATTAGGTCCACAGTGTTTTTCCCACAAATGTTGAGTGTACAATAAATGTAACTGTATTTAACTATGTCATTGTTAAATGACTTAAACAAAGAATCAAATGAATACTTTTAAGACAGAACATAAACACCCGTCACACTGCGGACGCCTCAATCCAACATTCTGCTCTGGGGGCACAGAAGAACAATGAGTAAAGGAGGATTCACACCAACCCGATGCACAGGCACTGTTTGGGGTCAGGGCGACTATTTGTCTGCCCCGTCTCACCTGCTCAGAGCAACATCTGCACTGAAGCGACCTGAACCCCAGACCGAGCCCGATAGCTCCACAGTGTTTGTAGCGTACGTTTAGTAGTAAATGCCTCGGTCTCCGTTCAAACACTGTGTGGTGTAGTGTCTGGCGAGTTAAAGAGGGGGTATTCTGCTTTTTTCAATCACATAGCACCAGTCTATAGCATACTACAATGATGACGTAACCTTCTGTTGGTCTGTATATGCAGTAAATTAAAATAACTGCCTTGAATAAAATTGCTCTCTCAAAATGGCTGTACTGAACGTCTTGAAATAGGCCTCTGTCTCTTTAAGAAGATTTCCGACACGCCCCCTTCAGCACACTGCTGTGGCATCTAAACAACACTACTGTGCGGGGAGGGGCCTCTGCTGAGCTGAGGAGCAGTGGTTGGTGGCTTGGCTGGTGACGAAAGGTCCAGAGGCGTCTCCAGGAGGTGGGGGCGTTCCTAGGAGGACTGAGGCATAGCTACACCTAAAATGGCTGCCATGTAAGTTTTTACTGATTACTCAAAAATATGTGAATGAGCCAAGGCAACACTCCAGGCATGTGTTTAATGAGGGAATGACATAATGATATAAAGCTTGAAAAGGTCGATTTTACATAATACCCCCCCTTTAAATGTTTTCTCAGATAGTCCCGTTGCCTTTTAATGTCGAACGATCGAATGAGTCTTAAAATGATCAAACTGCTATAATTATGCCCTGGCTTATGGTCAGTATCTCTGCATCTGTATCTCTGGATTAGCTTATTTTGCACGTTTTCAGAGAAACCGGAGCAAACCCGTCCAGACATGAGGAGGGAAGCATGTGAAACTTCTTCGAACGGGTTTGCACTAAAAGAGCTGCGACTGCCAGACTCTAAACTGTTGAAGCTGGGCTTATACTGTGCGATTTTAGACACGCGTCTCTGTCGTGTAGTCACAGGAGGCTACGAACCGCGATTAACTGCTCACGACGGACAAACGACTGAAAATCACACGGTCGCAAGGTTTTCAAACATGTTTGATCTTTTGGACCCGGTGTGGTGACAGCGCTACTAAAGCCGGTGGACATGGTGACATACAGCTGCAGGTGCCAGGAGGAGGAGGAGCAGGCGGACACTGTCATATAAGCTAGGCTACTTGTCATTTGTTGCTGAAGTTAGCATTGTGTAACGGCTGCAAGGCGTTTAGCAGGTCGTACATTTCAGTGTCTCCACATCGACAGGCACACTGGCTCCCCTCTTCAGCAGACACCGCGCTACTCAGAGGGACGGGGAGCAGTATATTCATGGCCGTGTTATTGCAAAATTACATATATTTTTTTTTTACAGGATACAATATGCATGACTCTCCAATATTTATATGAACCAAAATTACAACAATACATTTTGACAAAACATACATGTCAGTGGGGGAGTTATTTTACAGAGAAACACATTTTAAATGAAATAAAATAAAACATACCTGTGGGACAGAAATAACATTTCAGTGTCTCCACATCGACACGCACACTGGCTCCCTATAAAATCAAAACAGCACCGTAAAATGGCTGCACAACTGGCGGGACACTAATCACTATGTAATGTTTAGCTAATTGGAAAAAGTGCACAAGCTTAAAATTTCGAATTAGAATTTGCATTGGATTATGTGCATTACATGTGAAAATTGTATCTTATCAATATATATTTGGATGGGGACGATTATTGAAATGAAAATATGTTAAATATATACTTTTACACCGAGACACACTCACCCTCTTCAGCAGACACCGCGCTACTGAAGAGGAGCGGCAAGTTACCTAATACAACATCCGGGAGCAGCGCGCGTACGGGATTTTCAAAATAAAATACAAAACGGTAAAATTCACAATAAAACAAAATAAAAATAAAATGCTTTTCTAACTCCGTTACATTTGCTAATGTTATTAAATTGCTGTTTGGGTGATAAACACGCTGTTTGAAGGGACGAGATGACAGACCAAGCTCGTATCCATGGTAACGCGTGTCGTGTCACTCGCACAGTGTGAGCAGGTCAGTCCAGTATAAAACCAGCGACGCTGATGCATATTAGCTTGTTACATTGGATCAGGCTTACCCGATATGAAGTGATCGCTGCAGATTGTTGCATTTGTTTGTTTTTTATCATGTGATCATTTCAATCACTTCTTCTGATGACTTGTAACCAAAGATGTCTCATATTTGCCTTGAAAGTGGTGAAGTGGTGACGGAATTTGGTCAAATGTTTTGCGTTTGCGCGTTTTGTTGTTTTTATCAAAACGGTTTGTGCAACCAACCGCACAACAAGACATGAATTTGTCTTTCTGCGGGCCACATGCACAGTGTTGTGACGCTGAGTGACGTAGACCAGTAATCCCTCTATACTGGCAATCACAACTTAAAGGATACTTCGGGATTTTTGACATAGGGCCTCATTTCCTAGTTATCCAGAGTGTTGTTGATGTCTGGAGATATTTTTTTCTTAAATTCATGCAGTTCTTATATTTGAAGAGTCTAGTTGCGCTAGGCTAGAGCAAGGCTAAAGCAGTTCTATGGTAACCGCTAGCCCGCATTAAAAAACAGTCTGACCCACTCCACAGTGCACCTGAGGTAAATCACTTACAGTATAACGCCAGACTAACGATATAAATGTCTGTGTCGATAGGTTAATTTTAACCATTTGCGTTTAAAATAACTTATATTTGAGCGGCATCAGCTTCGTGCTGTAAGCTAACGCAGCGGCGGAGTGATCTGCGAGAAAATAGTCCCTCAAAATGCGGTAATTCATGTGATACAAGGTCAGTTTTATTAAAAAATTATTCTATTAACACAGACATTTATATGGTTAGTCTGGTGTTATATGTGATTTACCTCAGGTGCACTGTGGAGTGAGTCAGACTGTTTTTTAATGCAGGCTAGCGTTTACCATAGAACTGCTTTAGCCTTGCTCTAGGCTAGCGCAACTAGACTCTTCAAATATAAGAACTGCATGAATTTAAGAAAAAAATATCTCCAGACATCAACAACACTCTGGATAACTAGGAAATGAGGCCCTATGTCAAAAATCCCGAAGTATCCCTTTAAGGTTAGCTGAACTAGCGTAGCCACATCGTGCGACAAGCCGATTGTAATGTTTTCACTACAGTATAATAATAATAATAATAAATACATTTTATTTATATTGCACTTTACATTTCAAAGAAACCTCAAAGTGCTACAACAGGTAAATTAAAATCAGATAAAAACAAAATGAACATGACATAGTAAAACAAAGCAAGCACAAGAGCAAAAACAAACTAAAGTATCAAGGGATGCTGGCGCTATTCAGTCACACTGGCACAATTGTTGCCAGTTGAAAGGATACGACACGAGGGTCCCTTCTATATAATGATCATACATCATTACAATCATTACAAAAACAGCTAATCACCCTCGACCCCTCTGTGGGAGATTATGACTTCAACTTCTGCTATTGTCAATGTACCTCATTTACCATTTTACAACATTAACTTACAATAAGACAATTAGAGAAGCATTTCAAATCACCAGACGCGATAATGAGGAGAGGCAGCCTCAAGTCAATATTATTACTGCAGTATTTGTGGGAGAAAATGCTGAAGTATTCAAAGTAGAAAGTCTTTTTAACTAAGTGTGATGAATAATAAGTAATGAGGCTTCAAAAACATGACGATCACACCTGACTTCACCACCTGTATGGCAACACGACAGGGACAAACCCTTTCCTGCATGTTCGGGGAATGCAATGGAACTAGCAGATACGGTAGAGACCATAGTGACAGTACTGAGCAGGGTGAACGTTGGATCGCAGTCGCACACACATTGACACCTCGTAAATGTAGTGATTGTCAGATGGTAAGTCCCGCCTCCTGCGCACACACTCATTCTGAAACTGAACAGCTTCGGGTTTAGAAAGTTTTTTTTTTTTATCTGGCAAACTGTGAGTCACATCGAGTACAGTCGTGTGTGTGGCGCTTACGGAACTCTCACTAGACCACGAGTTCATCGGCTTCCAGCGATAAACAACAATGTATGCAACGAAATACCAGTAAACAGCACGTTTATTTGTCAGACAGATCAAACACACAGTTCACTTTCAGAACTCCAGCTAACACTCCACGTTTGCTCTTTTCTGTCCACATGATCCAAACGCAGCAACAGGATGAAACGTTTTGTCTCCCTTTTGCCGTATGGTTTACATTAGCCAAGATAGCACGGGGTTTTTGTTTGATTGTATTCTCAAATTCAACGTGTTTTCTACCCTAGCTGGTGCCCTTTGTCCGTCGATAGAGAAGGTCTAATTCTCATTCTTCTGGAAACCATAAAAAGCGGAAGTCCCCTGCTCTAATGGGCTTTACATTGACTCATTTATACTTATTTTTTTTGCCTCACTGGCTACATTATTCTGTTCCATTTCAATGTGTGCCCTATTCTATATAAAGCGGGTGACTTCCTGTTTGGTTTACTTGCGGATTCTTTCCGTAGCGCCGTGCGGTTTCTAATGAGTTTGGATTTCTTGGTCTTTCTAAACACTGAGAGAAATTCCTTAAAGGGGGGGTATTATGTAAAATCGACTTTTTCAAGCTTTATACATGTTATTATGTCATTCCCTCATTAAACACATGCCTGGAGTGTTGCCTTGGCTCATTCACATATTTTTGAGTAATCAGTAAAAACTTAGACGGCAGCAATTTTAGGTGTAGCTATGCCTCAGTCCTCCTAGGAACGCCCCCACCTCCTGGAGACGCCTCTGGACCTTTCGTCACCAGCCAAGCCACCAACCACTGCTCCTCAGCTCAGCAGAGCCCCCTCCCCGCACAGTAGTGTTGTTTAGATGCCACAGCAGTGTGCTGAAGGGGGCGTGTCGGAAAGCTTCTTAAAGAGACAGACGCCTATTTCAAGACGTTCAGTACAGCCATTTTGAGAGAGCAATTTATTCAAGGCAGTTATTTTAATTTACTGCATATACAGAGCAACAGAAGGTTACGTCATCATTGTAGTATGCTATAGACTGGTGCTATGTGATTGAAAAAAGCATAATACCCCCTCTTTAACACCAGTGGGTCAAGGATGTTATAGGGTACTGTGCAGTGACTCCCTGCGGCAGAGTTTTCCCATGTTACTATTCTTTATTAAAAATAGCTGCGCAGCCAAGGTGAGGAAGGTTGTGAGTGGGCACAGCTGTCAAGTCTCCCGAGAAACTATCGTATTTTACCCCTTTTTCCGGCTGCCGAATTAGTATAATCCCATAATCTCCTGCACTATTACAAAATAAGAAACGCATGTATTCTTAAACAATCAGACCGTGTTTTCCGACTGTCTTTGCCTGCCCGACCCAATCCGTGGCTCAGAAAAGTAAAGTGACTTTGATTATGGAGAATGACACAAACCAATCCCATTTCAGATCATAAACTGTGGAAGTCAGTCCTGTAGAATATTAGGCCTAGACATGTGCGTATTTTAAATTTGTACATCGGTCGTGAAATGTAAGGGGGGCTTGGTTGGGGTTGACAGGTCGGTATGTGGGAGGGGCTTCAGGTGAGTTTGTTTTAAGAATCAGGAAGCGAAAATACTGGACATTTTGTTTAAGAGTCGCTGTTTAAGACCAATATCACATCAATATAGTCTAAAGCTGGGCATACACTGAGGAGGAGACACAGGCGGACAGAGCGCCTAGAGGTGAGCGAGAGCTGAACACGCTGATAACGTCCTCCTGAACATAACCACTGCACACACAAAAGTCTGCTAAAGTTTAGTGGCTATCGGCTAACTTAAAGGAATAGGCCATTCTGTGATATGTTCTTACCTTAGCTTAGACGAGTTGATGCGTAACAGTCTGGTCTTTGTGCGTGCGCTCAGTCACGCAAATGTTGTTAGCATTTAGCCTCTCCCAGCAAAGGTATAGCTCCAAACTGGGGTGAAGTTAGAAGCTACCAAGCTGTTCCATGTTTTCCCTATTTAAATACAGTTATGTGGACATCATGTCACTCGTACAGTGTGAGCAGGTCAGTCGGTGAGTTTTTGCTCTGTACAGTGTGAGCGCCTGCATCGTGGGGTCGTACACTCCTCGTGTGCGATTCAGACGCACAGTGTGAGTTGATGATTAATTTAGCTTGTTCAAAATCGTGTCTAACATCGCACAGTGTATGCCCAGCTTAAAGGGATATTCAGGATTTTTGACATTGGGCCTCATTTCCTAGTTATCCAGAGTGTTGTTGATGTCTGGAGATATTTTTTTCTTAAATTCATGCAGTTCTTATATTTGAAGAGTCTAGTGGCGCTAGGCTACCCACTAAACATTAGACGTCTAATGGACGTGCAGATCATGTCTATATTGCGTCCGTCGGTCCAAGACCAATTCTGAACGTCTAAATGACGTCCAAATTAGGTCCACTATTTGGACGTCCAATTATGACACTATTTGAACGTCAATATGCAGTTCAACATTTGAACGTCGGACTATGTGACTTTTTTGGACGTCATGGGGACGTCTAACACAGGTGCAGGAAAATGACGTTATGAATATAATACTTTATTAATATTATTCATGACAACATCAACATTGTTGTCATCAATATTATTCATGTATATTAATTTTAATTATCTGTGATTAATCATTTATTATCAATTATTTATTTGAGTACATTATATCTTGTTGACTAATTTAGGTATTTATGTATTTTTATTTATTTGAAATTTAGGGAAAATTATAGCCTACAAAAAAACGATTATAATCCTATTTATGAGTTCAACCAGTCAACACCACTCTGATTGGCTGAAGCAGTACATCATCATAACCCAACCAGTAAACGCCACTCTGATTGGCCGAAACACCATGCCGGGCTTTTGGTGCAATTCAAACTTTTTCCCAGACAGAGACAGTCGCTTTTTCTTCATCTCTACTCGTGAACCAAATGACCGCACGGCTCTGCCCAGCACGTAAAACTCGTGTTCAGAAGGTAAGTTGAAAGTTCGGTCAGGTTAGTTAAGTGCATGTTCATTTATGTATTTGTAGTCTTAGCTGTTTGGGGTCTCAAACCACCGGAATCTGCTGCTGCTTTTGGCATTGGCCGCGATCAGCTAACATTCGCTATTGGCTATAGTTAATTTGAAATGACTAAAAACGACCTACAAATATTCAGTTAACTGAAGCTTTAACGTCAACAACCACTGTTTGGCGAAGTCACTGCACTAACCAAAGCTAGGTAAGGCTGATAGTTTGCTGTCTTTGCCTAACTCGCTAAGTTAGCATTAGGCTAACTAGCGGTGGTTATGCTAGCTGCTCCCACAAGGCAGATGATACGTTTTTGATATCAAGCACTGGGTGGAATTACAGACACCTTTTTGGGACATGGTTGTAGCCAGCTGTAGGGTCAAGGGAGGTGGTGGTGGGGTATCTTAGGGCTAAAATATTATTTGCTGTAAAGTATTTTAGTTAGTTTGTCAAAGTTAAGGTCACAAACTGCAGATGAATAGGGATTTTTGTTTATCCCTCTGCATATAAACAAGGGGAAAGGGCTAAAAAGAGTGCTAAGGGTAGAAATGGGATTCACCTTATGTATCATCACAACTATTATGAATTAGTTGAATTATGAATATACAGAGATGCAGGCACAGCACTTTGGCGTTTATCAACATCCAGTGTGTATTCATCTCATTACACTTTAAACACTCAGTTAATCAGTCCTTGTCTAATACTATTTTTTATGTTTTTGAGGTTCTCGACATGCAGCAAGAGGTGGTTCCGGGATGGCTATCGCTCCAGGTAAATAAACAGGATAAAGCACTGCATCAGTAGTGGCTGGCTTCTACTGGTTAGTCACCAGCATTTTTGGCCAGACATGGTATTGTTTGTCCAGGTGATTTAAAAATAATTATAATGGTACAAGGTCCAGCAGTGAATCCATTACTAAGTTCTGACACAAACATGTGCCCGGTTACAGGTCGAGGTCACGGCACAGTGGGGGCGCACTGGCAGATCCAGGTCCAGTGAGGGCTCGAGACGCAGCAGCCGGTCCAGGTCACAGTATGGTGATGTTTGAGGCACAGCAGCATCTCCAGGCCTAACGGGTTACGCTGTAGCAATCTGACCAGCCCCCCGTATTACAGGCTAAGGCATGGTGAGTTGTCAGAAGACCATTTCATCAGAGCACTTGCAATTCATTGTTTGGTACTGATTGTTAGGTTATGTCGAATTTATATTTCTCTTCTTATGCTGCCCAAATCTGTTGACACGTTTGTCCGCTGTTAATTTCTAAATTCAACTTTCTGTGGTGCAGATGCAGTGACCGATGGAAAGGCGCAAGGACACCAAGGACTGCGTCCACAAAGTCCTTAACAAGTATGTTTCAACATAGATTATTAGTTTGTTTTGTGTGTGGACCTGCCTGCATGCTTTCATTTGCTTTTTTCTTGCTTAATCCTTATGTACCTCTTGGCACATCTTTATGTAGTTTATTTTTAATGAAAATTTCAATCTTTAAGTGTGGAGTTTGCATGTTCTCCCCGTGTCTGTGTAGGTTTCCTCCGGGTACTCCGGTTTCCCCTACCACCAGCATGTTGTTAAATTTTCATCTATTTTGACAAGTTCACAAGATTTTAGTTTTATAGACCAGCTCTTCTGCAACCTAGGGTATACTGATCAATGTAGTTTAGGTTTGAAGACCTGTGTGATGTTCCTAAATATATCATTGACGTTGTTTTCTAATTATCTTTTATTTTTCTTTAAGCTGTTCACTAACGGCCAGATGGCAAAATTGAATATGAAGAGGAAGGTGATGGACAAGAAGCCTTTTGAGAAGACTCCTGTTTATAAAGGTAAGCCCATATAATGTTGAAAAAGGAAAGAAAGTCGGCCCCTTTCAATCTTGATTGGACAGAACATTTACTAACTTGACGTAAAAAAATGCAATGCCAACTGTTTACCATTTGCCATTTTTGTATTAATCCAATATGGTAGTGGATGTATTAGGCAACCCATTTTTGCGTTCAAATATGGGGATGGTGTATTACAGCAGATTACTTCATATCACTTTTCTTTTCTACTCGTGCAGATGGAGTCATGAAATTGGATTCAACAGCAACAGAGGGCTCAGTAAGGCTGTGTGCCTCTGAACACCTTAAACATTCACCACAAAGACAGGGAGGTGGAGATCACGGCACTGTTTCTCAGGACTGAAAAACTTCAATCAGGGACAAAGGAGAAGGTGGTGAAAGACGGGTGTGGAGCAGAGGGAGCTGCGGAAGGAAGGAGGAGGTGTAGCCGAACCGTGCCGGACACCACGCTCTGAAACAGGGACAAACCCAGGAGGCACTGCACCGTTTTAGAGGATCAGACAGAGACTGAAGTCAGCCAGGTTTCCTCCGGGTGCTACAGTTTCCCCGACCTCAAAAAACATGCTGCTCAGGTTGGTCCACAGTGGTGGCGCAGCTATGGACGAACACCTGAACACAAAATTGGTGTACGGTACAACGACAAATAAAGCACTTACTTACTTTATTCCTCAAGCCAGTTATCCATAGCTTTGACTAGTTGTTTGCAGGTTGACCTGTTTGTCAATGTTTAATAAAAAATAATTGAATGGGGATTGAATTGTGATTGTATTTGTGACGCTTGTATAGGAGTTCAGAAGTCAATTTGCATAATACATTATTTGTATAATTTTGCTCTCAGTACAAACCATTTTGGATTGTTTTGGCTTGATATTCTTTTTACCTGAGACATGGTTCTCACAGTGTTTGAAAAAGGTTAATACTGTCTTCTTAGCTTAAACTATTACTGATTGATTTTTTATAGTAAGATTAACTAGCTTAACTAGTTTCCTTTCTGTCTTACTCTAGGAACAATCAGTAATGGTTCCCACAGGTAATTGAATTTCCATAGTCATGTCCAGACTTGAAAAGTGGGAATTTAGATATGTGTGCAAAGTTAATTTTGGACTGGAGACGTGATCCTGAACATGGAGATTGATTAGTTTAAAATGTCGTGTTTTTTGTTTGTTTTTTAAGGCGAAAATGCATGCAGGCAGTATATTGTAGAGGTATTATAGAGAAGGTCATGGAAATTCTGCGTGTTACCTGCGACTGTCTGAAATGGCATTGCAGTTAGCGCGCTTACATAGGCCTATAAAAACGGTCTAAAATAAGTTTTAATTTAACGTAGAAAAGACGTCGACAACGACCAAATTTGGACTAGAATTGGCCCTCATCTGGAGGTCCTGGGAACGTTAATACTGCACGTCCAAAAGACGTTGAAAAAAAGACGTCATCTGGAGTAACAGTCTGCACCTTCAGGGGACCAAAATTGGACGTCCAAAAATGACCCAAAAAAGACGTCGTTTCAACGTGTCTTTGCGCAGTGGGTAGGGCAAGGCTAAAGCATTTCTATGGTAACAGCTAGCCTGCATTAAAAACAGTCTGACCCACTCCACAGTGCACCTGAGGCAAATCACTTATAACACCAGACTAACCATATAAATGTCTGTGTTAATAGAATAATTTTGAAATATAACTGACCTTGTATCACATGAATTACCGCATTTTGAGGGACTATTTCTCACAGATCACTCCGCCGCTGCGTTAGCTTACAGCCACGAAGCTGATGCTGCTCAAATATAAGTTATTTTAAATGCAACATGGTTAAAATTATTCTATTAACACAGACATTTATATGGTTAGTCTGGTGTTATAAGTGATTTACCTCAGGTGCACTGTGGAGTGGGTCAGACTGTTTTTAATGCAGGCTAACTGTTACCATAGAAATGCTTTAGCCTTGCATTAGCCTAGCGCCACTAGACTCTTCAAATATAAGAACTGCATGAATTTAAGAAAAAAATATCTCCAGACATCAACAACACTCTGGATAACTAGGAAATGAGGCCCTATGTCAAAAATCCTGAAATATCCCTTTAAGACAGTGATAAAGATCTGTTCAAAATAGTCTAAACTGGAACTCCATCCACATTCTGCTTTATTTGAGGTCGGGTCGTGGGGACGAAACCAAACAACACGCGTCAGACGGAGGACCTCAGTGATTTTGAGATAATGGTGGCTTCTCGCGAGGAGGATATTGTGTAATGTTAGAGTAATGGTAACATATTCTCAAAACACCGCATTCAACTTAAGTCCGAGTTTGAAGGAACAAAACAAAGGAGTAAAAATATTCGCCTTTAATTTCAGAGTGCAGTCTGGCAGCCGTCAGGAGCCCGTCGTCAGGCTGGGGCCTCGTTGCCGTGACGACGGCAGGGCCCCGAGCCAGAGCTGGGACGGGAGCGATAGAAGCAGCCGCCGCGGGACGCCTTGGCCGCGGGTCGCTCTGAGCCGGCAGCCGGAGCCACGTTTGGCACGCGGCCCGGTTCTGTCGCTAAGTGTCGCCGCCGTTGTTATGGAAACAGCAGGATCCAAGCGAGGGTGTGAGGGGCGCGACTGAAGAACAACAAAACAGTCAACACTTTGGTTGTGCAGAGTTGTCCCCCGAGGAGGCGAGGCGACGTGCAGCCAACATGGAGCGGGCGTTCCACACGGAGACGCCAGGCAAACTTTACATGCAGTGTCTCCAACGCCTGGACGACCGCCTTCACGCACGCTGTGGAACCTCGGAGGCGCCACACACGACACGGCAGCAGTAATGTGAGGCTCTTTGACGCAAATGGGTTGAATGGGATCTGATCTATAAAAACAAAAAACGATATCTCTCTTGTGTCTCATCATAGGATGTTGTTCACTCTAGGGATGTTATTCATGGCTTTTGGCATTTCAATAGCAAGGACCACGCCACAACAGAAGGTGCGATTAAGATTGTACTCAAGGTGAGATGATGGTGACGATGATGATCGCCGGGTGAGACTATGGGTGGGGTCTCCATCTATGGCGTGTGCCCGGCTCTTCAGGACCCCCCCTCGGAGCAGAAGAATCAGCGTTGGAAGATGAAACACACACAGGGAGGACAGTTTCGGACGAACAGTGTTGAATGGGCATGGCTGGTACAAATAGGCCGTAGTTAGAGGCGTGGTTATGCGAAGGCAGGGGTGGTTGCCTGTGGCGAGGAAAATGGATTTGTTGAGGCGTGGTCCTGCTCCTGAACTTAGTCCGAAAATTTCAACTCAAAATTCAAATTTAAAAATACCTTTATAAACCTTCAAAATTTGAAAAGTGTGGATTCTAATCCAAGGAGCTAATAAAGAGTGTGTAATAAACTCTCATGTTTTTCATTCATTCATTTCATTTATTTATTTATTTCAGGCAGAGGGCAACAAAGAAGAATCTACAGCAGAAAACAAAAAAAAACACACAAAAAACAATCCACTTCCACCTGAAACGGAAGAAGAAAACTTATTTCCCACCCCCAGTTCCCCACTCAGGGTTCAACAGACTCCGCTTCACTGTCACTTGTTTAAAAACTTTTTCTACAAATTATATCATGGTGGCATTACCACATGCGACAACAATTGATCACATCGCAACAAAAAATGTATACCAACAATGTAAAGAAAATTTAACAATACCAACAATGGTAATGAACAATATACCAATAATGGTAAGGAACAAAATAAACCAACAATAGCAAGGAAACATTGAGCACTTGTTAACACTATGAGACAACAGCAATTCAAATTAAAGACCCTCATCTCTATATTTTGACCAGACCCGATGTTTATATAACAGTTTGAATCGATGGACAGTTTGGCATTGCTTGTCAATATTTGTGAGTGGATACACGGGTGAAACACTGCAGGGCGCCGCCATGTTGAAGTGACTTCTTGACAAACTTGACAAAACACCATAAAATAAGCATCGCAAAGGGGGAGTTTGGCCTATTTTTTTCTCTGACATTAAAATTAAGGTGTTAAAGAAGAAAACTAGCTAAAAAAAAACCCTCAAAATTAAGACCACCCGGATATGGATGGGATTCTTGTATTAGTTCATCAGTACTTCTGTCTCCTCTCAAATGTTAAAGCAGTACTAAGTAACGTGTTTACCTTAATAAATCCTTTCCGTAGTCCCTCTGGGGGTAATACAAGTGTTAATGGGACGATTCATCTGCCCCTGGTGTCTCTGGCCAGAAAACCATGCTTGAAACTATCCTGCCTACAGGTCGGAGTCACCAATACACACTAATGGAATCACGAAGAAGCTAACAGGCTAACGGGCAAAGCTAACTGTGGGCTAGCCCTACTTTACACAGTATTTACAGCCAAGTTTGAGTGAAAAAAAATTATTTCCATTGTGTAATTGGATGTACAATGACCCTCTGTCCCTTTGTCTTTCTGTCAGCGTAGTATTTACTCTCACGGACAATTGATAAGTAAAAAAACGCAACTTGCTACGACAGCTGCAGTCGCACTTATGGCCTCTAGGGCAAGAGTTACTTAGTACTGCTTTAACACTCCTGGGTATGTTGTAAATGTTTTAAATATAAATCACTAATTAGGGCTGCACGATTTGGACAGAACACCTAATTGGGATTTTTCTGACAGATATTGCGAAAGTGAAACGATTTGTGATTTAATATTTCATACATAACATTGGTTTTATTTTCCTGCAATTGCGCTGCAGGTAAACATCTAAAAAGTGCTGTTACGCATCATGGTACTCAGTTATTACATTGCAGCTTTAGCAACAAGATACACATTTCCGAGAGGCAAGGAGGCATCAGAAAACATCCTTATAATTGTAATCTTCTCTAATAAACGTGGCACTCTCACACTCTTTCTCCCTATTTAGCTACAGAAATGCATTATGCGAATCACAAGTTGCAAAACGCTGCTTTTTTTTTAATGAATATCCATCTCATATTTACGTCTGCAACAAACTTTAGTGTTGCTGACGAAGCCTTTTGGATGAGAGGCGAAACGTTCTGCACTTCAACTACAGAGTACAGAAGACGACTCAAGAAACGTCATTGAAGATGGACAACTCCTGTACGACTGAGAGCCTACACAGACCTGCTGTAAATATGTTACAATTAAGACGCAGCTTAATACAATGGACCACCGATGAAACCCAGTCCTACAGCGTTCAAACAGCGGAGTGTTCCAACAGCATAGGCTCAGTGTGTGGGCTTCAAACGTGGCCCCGACCTCTGGCCTCCACCGCACCGGGCTGGCGGCTGCAGCTGAGACCTGCTTTGGAAGCACTAGATCCACCACTCATCAAAGAACACTGTCTATTTACACATAAAAGTCTCTCCGCTGGGATATTTTTAAATGAATACGCCAGAAATACGAATGTGCAATGGACGTTTGGAATGGGACACACTACTTTCAATCAGTGTTAATTTCGTCTAAAATATTTAGTCTTAATTTTAGTCAAAGTGATATTTTTGACGACTAAAATTGGACTAAAACTAAATTAAAAGTTTTTCATGAGACTAAAACTATGACTAAAATGTCCAGATATTTTAGTCGACTAAAATAAGACTAAATAAAAATGAAAAGGAGAGACTAAAATCATCCAAACTTCTATTGACCGTCTGAAAGAGCCTCATATCATGTAAATTCACTGCCAAAGGAACAGCTCTGAGCTTTGTTCATGTGGGAGCAGCTCCATGAAGCAGAGGAGCTGATTAAATATGATTATAATGAATATTATAAATGCAAAGTCGGCTAAATTTGTCTTAAATTTAGCCGACTAAATTTACTTGAATTTTAGTCGACTAAAATTAAAGATTTTTTTTTGACTAAATCTCAACTAAAATTGAATTACATTTTCGTCAAAAGACTAAGACTAAAACTAAATTAAAATATGTTGTCAAAATTAACACTGCTTTCAATAGATGGCAACAACAACAAGAAGAAAATACTCTTAAAGGAATAGGCCACCGTTTTTACATACTGAGATATGTTCTTACCTTAGCTTTGACGAGTTCATTTGTACTTGTCTGGTCTCCACGTGTGCCTTCAGTAACGTAAACACAGCACAGACGGCGTTAGCATTTAGCCTCTCTCTTCTCCTCTATAGTTCCAAACGAGGTGAAGATAGAAGCTACCAAACTCTTCCACGTTTTCCCTATTTAAATATGGTTACGTGAAGTGTTACACTATAAAGTATAATTACACAAAATTAAACAATGTGGATTTTCTAAGCGGATAAATACTTTGTGTAATTATACTTTGTAGTGTAACACTTCATGTAACCATATTTAAATCGGGAAAACGTGGAAGAGTTTGGTAGCTTCTATCTTCACCTTGTTTGGAGCTATAGAGGAGAAGAGAGAGGCTAAATGCTAACGTTGTCTGTGCTGTGTTTACGTTACAGAAGGCACACGTGGAGACCAGACAGGTACAAATGAACTCGTCTAAGCTAAGGTAAGAACATATCTCAGTATGTAAAAACAGTGGCCTATTACTTTAAAGATGAAGCATTAACACCTATTTCTGACAGTAATAACGGCGTCAAAAACACAGAGGACAGTGAAGCTCTGTCGTCGCACGTTACGTTTCAGGTCATTCGGTTTTCCGGTCGTGACAACGTGGTCTGTGATTAGATCATTAATATAAAAACGATATGACGCAATATAACCAGGGAACACAGATCAGAGCCCTAGAAAAACAAAAAAACAAATCGGATTGTATTGCTTAAAACTGCGTCGTAAAGTGAAACACAGCACTACTTCCGGTCTGGTTTTGATGGGGTAAAAATATAACATGATTTAAAGCAAAGTTGAGTCAGCCAGATATGTCTCCTTCAAGGATAATAATATCGTAATGCATTTTTCCACTAAGTTTCTCCTTAGGGCACAGCACATGGAAGATGAAGTGGAGGAGGCTTCACCCTGACCCTGAAAGTTTCAAACGTGTCCCGCATCATCAGGCGATGCCGCAGCCTCCCGACTGCACGCCATACGGCCAAAGAAATGCATGAGCGGATCAGAGGCATCACTGTCAGATAATCTGGAGTAGCGGATTACAGATTACACACGCACACACACGTGAACACAGGATTACATAGAGACTAAAAACCAAGGCTGGACTTGCCATCGGAGAACCGGAACTTTTCCCATTGGGACGGTCAGACCAGATGCGGTATCAGGCCTTTTATGAACAGCACCGATCTGCAATACAAAGACTATCATCCACTGTAGTGCAGAGGATTATTAGGATGTGATTACACTATTCGTCCGCTAATGCTATCCTTTTTATACCGCTCCTTTGGCATGCTTTCTTGAGTTATGGTGCCCAGATATTCTGTTAAGAGGCCAATTTCTTGGATATACCGTTAGTCATGGCTCCACCACATTATATTCGCCAATATAAGTGAAAAGAGCACAGTTTGTAAGTAGTTAGCTTGTGGTTTCCATTGAAAGGATTTTACTCTGGTTTTGGTACTTCTATTCTCACTCTGCCCCTCTGTAACTGCGAGTAAATCTACAGTAACTCCATTTAATTAACAAAATCTACAATGTGCACTGTTTAGTCATTTTATAAATGTTTATAAATTAAATAATATAACCACAAAATTTAAGGAGGTGTTAACTTGAATTTGGTTGAAATGACTTGCAGCCGTATAGTCCTGTATTGTGTAGCTTGTATTAACAGGTAAGGAGAGAGAGGGCAGCCCTGTCTGGTCCCCCAATACAAAGTGACATTTGTACTTTAGTAAATACTGTGGCTGTAGGTGTAGTGTTAAGTATCCTATTCCTAACTCAATCAATGACTCTCCAAAGCCAAATATTTGCAAAGTAGATATGACGAAAAACCAAGTTACATATAGTCGCTTGTATTGTTTTCGGACTATTGTAGCTAATGACCTCCTCGACTATTGCAGTGCAAATAACTGACTTTTTTCCAATGTGTTGTTGAATAGGTGCTTCACAAGTTGTCTGAATCATCACTACTGAGATTTGCATACAATAATAAAGTGTTATTGATGAAATTAATGGTGGTATATTTTTATTCTATTATTTATATAAGAAGTATCCTATGCTTTAGGTGGGCTTGGGGGTATAGGGCCGATCTTTACCAAAAAGTCCAGGGCTGATATAATTCTGCCAGTTCAGCCCTGGTAAAAAGAGAGGAATAATTGACATACCAAAACATGCTACTAATGACCAGGTTGAGACAGAAAATGCTATTTTTGCAGTGGGATAAAGTGAACGTATGACACACCATTTTGTTGGAGCCTACATTTATTGTTTTTCTTTGGTAGTACATTTTAATTTATGTCATGATCACTTCTGGCCAGTTCTGATTTATTCTATATTTTTGTTACGTGATTTTGTGGTCATGGTTTATGCTTAATGTGGTATAAAACATGTCTTTGTCTACCAGACAAACTCAAATGTATTCAATACTATCAGCATCAATGTGATGTAAGATTGATTTTCCATTGTTAAATCATTCTAATGACAAACATTTAAGTGCAAAGAATTAGCACTACATCTGCACCAAAACAACTGAACACAACAAAATTAAGAAAATTACATCTAAAACTGAACTTTTGCACTCTTATCAGCATTTTTGGTTTCAGGCTGTTGATCTCAGTCGGATGAAGATTTTAGTGATTTTGCGATATATTGTAGCTTCTTGTGTCACCTAATATTATATTACGATTATTTTTGCAATATATTGTGCAGCCCAAATGCAAACAATTAAACATCCTGAAATGTATATAAATGATTATGGCAAGACACTGCAGGGGTCGATTTTTCTGGTCAATATTATGATTTTTTTATATTTTTCTTTATGTCAGAGTGGAAAAAAAAGAAACTCACTCTTCGCAATGTTTTCTTATGACGTTTTGTCGACTATCGAGTTTCCCACGCTTATTCATTCACAAATACTGACATATTTGGTGTCCAAGTGTAGTACGAAAGGACCAAGATGACACTGTAATCCAATTATGGTAATTTCCTTTCTGGAAGACAGCAGCGGTTAAAGACTGGAGATATGTACACGCGCATGTGCAGATGTTACAAAACTTTAGGCCCAATTTCTCCAAATCAGGTCTTCATTCCACTCTTGCAACAACATCTCCACCTTAGAAGCTCCTACAGACTTCAGACCTTCCAGTCTTGGACTTAAAGGAACAGGCCGCCATTTTCCATACTGAGATATGTTCTTACCTGAGCTTAGACGAGTTGATGCGTTACCTGTCTGGTCTTTACGCGTGCGCTCAGTCATGCAAAACGACCACAGATGTTGTTAGCATTTAGCCTCTCCACCTCTCCTCTATGGGGCCAAACGGGAGTGAAGTTAGAAGCGACCGAGCTCTTCCACATTTCCCCTATTTAAATATGTGAGCGGTTACACGATCCAAATATAGTTACACAAACTTATTACGCCTTACAATATAGTGCCCCTTTTTATCCGCTTAGAAAATCGACATGTTTAATTTTGTGTAACTAGACTTGGATAATGTAACTACTCACGTAACTGTATTTAAATAGGGAAACGTGGAAGTCAAGACTAAATGTTAACGTCTTTGGTCTTCTTGCGTGAGTGAGCGCACACACAAAGACCAGACAGGTACGTATCAACTCGTCTAAGCTCAGGTAAGAACCAATGGCCGCTAGCTGCTCTGCTTTATGACCGCAACACTGGAGGCCGCCATTGCTGTAGTACCTCCATATCATCGCTAGGCCCCCATTGAAAAGCATTGGACTTTAGACACGTTAAAAACAACTTTAACGCCTGGTTTCAATTTTTTTAATGCTTTCTATGGCTACATATTCCTCCTGAGATAACGCTGGGTTACTCACAAAAAAAGAAACCAGGCTGGTTTTCGAAAAAAAAATTTTTAAATCTCCTACTTAACGGAGGTCGGACTGTTAGCATTGGAGCTGCGTGAGCTACACGTCACGCAAGGGCCGAGTCTACAGTGAAGATCCCGCCCTTATGCCCTTATTAGGAACATGCTTCGTCAGAGCTGGGGAGGAGGAGTCTGTAAATCCGCCATGATTTCCCCCTCGAACGTGGTCATTATGGTAAACGGGGAGGAGTGAGGAGGAGCTGTCTATTCTTTTAACAGTCTATGGTCAGAACATATCTCAGTATGGAAAAATGGTGGCCTGTTCCTTTAAGATGTTGAAGATGCTTTCTGAAGGTTGTTTTAATATCGGATTCCTGCCTGATTTATTTGAACACAAATAACAAGGTAAATTAGAATTAGAATCTTTACGGATTTGTAAGTATTACAGTATATCAAGAAAATAAAACCAATGCCTTATTTTTTTATAATAAAACATAAACTGAAAACTTAATGTACATTTATGTCAGTAATCTACAGAGAAATTCTCAAATTGGTATCTCTGAATGTCATTCACCTGCAGCGTCTCGCCATGTTATACTGTTACAATAACCAATGAAGCCGAAAGTGGCTCACTTTACCCCGCTGTCCCCTATTCATGCGGAGAAAGATGCCGTACGCCGAACAGCTCCACGGCGTTTGTGTGAATGTGTTGTGAGATCTGTGTGTGCGTTTGCGCCGATGTGGGTGTGCCATGAAATTTTGGCACGGCATCAAGACTTAAGACTCAGCGCAGAGTCCGGTGCCAAAACCAGAACAAAGCCACATGGCGACGGGCCCCACGGCGACCGAGAGCGAATGCCAATCACTGCCTTCCGCGCGGGATCAGCTGACCTCCGAATCAGACGCACGGACAGCGGTCAGCCAGACACACGCCGCTGTCCTCGCGTATATGGCGGCCGGGTGATTCACCAAATACAAATCCACACATGTAGATTTAAATGGCAATCCCCATTTCAAGCCTGTCAAGGAGCTGTAGTATTTGCAACAGTCGGACATATTAACGACCAAGCTATAAGAACCAAGAGCAGTTTGTTTTTTTAAGGCGAGATGCTGCAAGTGAATAGGGAATGAATACATACATTTAGAGATATCAATTTGCTACTTTTGCTGTAGATTATTGATATTAGTGTTCTGTCATTGTATGCTTTCATATAAAAATAAGACATTCTATGCATAAAAATTGCCTGTTCTTAGCGATAAAATAAATTAAATAATGGATTGACCCAGGTTTTATTGTGTCGATATATTATGTGCAAAGATTTTGGGGATTTTGGATCTCGTTTAGCTTTTGAGTAATTGATCAGTAACAATAACAAAACAAAACAAAAATATTCAACCAAATATGGTGAGTGGAGTGAAAACCTCATTTTGGCTCAATACATCTAGCTATATTGTATTTTTTTTAAATCCTTCTGGAAGACCTTTAAAAATATTTCAAAAATATAGTTAGGTAAGAGACTGGAAATGTTGGTGTCTGTATGTGCTACTTTAAGAGCAGATGTTGTCAACCTCAGTGTAAGAAAAATGCAGTTCAAGTTTAATGTCCCGTGAAACCCTGCAATGGAGATTTGAAAAGGTAAAATATTGGAGCTTTATTGGACTTGTTCCACGGCTCTTCTCTCCACGTTCTACACTGTTTTTAGCTAATGCTAGTCTATGAACAATGTTTTCTAGTACCCGCAAACATGGCGGATTTCTATGGTAACAGTGAATTTATACCATTCCATCCCGAACTCTAAAGATACAGACGGCATCACCCATAAATGGTCATGTTCTAAGCTGCCAGAGGGGAAAACCAGGAGGGGAAAGAACTAGGCTACTCTTTCACCCATTACTTAACATTAAAAAATGCTGAATTGTTAATATTTTCCACTAAATAAATATACAGATACGGAGAGGAGCAAAATGGTTCAACAGCCCATAAATACAACAAATAACGGAGGATGCTAAGCATGATGCTAACGTTAGCTTCATGCTAATCGCTAGCTTCATGCTAATTGTTAGCTTCAAGTGCCTTGTTTTCACTTATACTGGACAATTTGCTAGGTCAAAACCTTCACATGGGCCCGATTATGACTTGACTTTATTTGTGTGTGCTAAATATATTTATAGACTGCCAGAAAACATCTAAAAAGAGCAGGCAGGGGGAAAACAAAGGGGTTCATGACTGACTATGGGTTGCCATCTTGAGAACAGAAAATTAAAGGGACACTTTGGGCAACTGGGATGGAGGGAAACGATGGCATCAACAGACGACTTTAGAGCTTGTGGTTTGTAGTTACAGATTATTTTTAAGTGCTGTAACTTGGTTTATAACCGATATGCATATATGTTCTTGGACTGGTTAAACACTTTCCTTCTATATGGTTAGGTATTGCACGTTTATTAGACTGGTTCTTGTTTATTTTCTTTCTTACTAAAAAAATGATGTAAAAACTGAATTATGATCATAAGCACACGGTCAGTTTACTGCTGCTCGATTAAGGAAAACATATTTATCACAATTATTTTAGTAATAATTGAAATCCATTATTCAAATGATTATGTTGCCTTTAAAAAAATCAAAACAGCAACATATTTTCTTTGGACAATAAAAAAAAAGCCCAAATTATATTAAATATGTTCACGTTTCTAAACTAATCCTCTGTGCCTCACCTGCCCCCTGCTGGCCAGCCCTCACACCTGCCCAAGCAAACCAAGCGCGCAGCCTGATGACATCATCACACAGCGCTGTTTGTTTATGTCGGACCAAAGCATTTGCCATTAGCACGTAAAATGCGAAAGGAACAGAAACAATCATCACACACATCCTTTGTGCTTTAGACTCTTCTACACAAAACAGCACCTGGACAAAGAATATAGAGGCTTCTAAACTTCTGTTCTCCTTTCAGCAAAAGGTGAGCCATGAGTGCTGTTATCTCAACAGCTACGGATAAAAATATTATTAAAATATTATATTATTATTTCCGCGACAAATACAACAGTTCATCCCGCTGCGCTGGAAGTTCAGCTGATCAGACACACTCACACAAACCGCACAGGAGGGACTTCACACACTTAGGATGGACAAACAGGAGGGCATCCTTAATAATCTTTTTTCTCGATTATGCCATTTTTGTAATCGTGTAGTGCAATAATCGAAATCGTAATTGAATTTCGAGCCCTAGTTGATCTGATTTGCTCTTGACTTGACCTTATGGGAATGATTCTGTCCTGATGCTGTTGCACGTCTGACAGACCAGAGCCACAGAAAACACTCGGCATCAAAAAGTGCAGTGTTGTTCTTCCCACTCTCGTTTGTACAGTCACTTCTGTTTCTTTCTGAGTTGAGCGAGGACGTGAGGGCTACAGTATCTGTGTTTGATACTGCCAGAAATTCTGACGGTGTCTCTGCCATGATGCCGCTGTTGTCCGCTTTAAGCTCGTCAACAGAACCGCGAGGAACAGCGGGTCTGGGACCTCCCCCTTTGACACTGATTGGCCGAAGAACAGATGCTTAAACCAATCACATGATTAAGAAGACGCATGCTGCGGGCATGATTTAGTGAGTGATGAGGAGAAAGAGAAGAACAGGAAATACGGAACAAAAGCCGTCCCTTATTGATTCAATATGGGATGCCCCTATATTTCTAAAAATAAGAGACAATTCTGTATTTCAAGGGATGGCTGGCAACTCTATGACTGCCCTCCTTCTCCCATGCCTTAGGTTCATTACTACATGCTAACAACAGCTACGAATGGCGTTTTCTACAGGACGATCTGCTTAATTTTTTCATGCGACAAGGCATTCACATGGACCTGATTTGGACTTTATTTGTGTGTGATAAAACATTTTTAAAATGGTGAAAAATTGTCATTCCCATAACAGAAATAAGAAGAATAAATTCGGCTAGTCCGGGAGACTTTTCGGAGTTAGCCTGCTCAGTGTATTTTTCCTATAGCCGTTAGCATTAGCCATCAAACATCGCAAATTATGAATTATCCATTTGTTTTTGGCTGTTGTCGACTATTGGCCACATTTTCTTGTTAGAAATCAATAATGAATGTACAGACCTTTTGAGATTTACTTTAGATATTAGCGTCTAAAAGTGTCCTGAATGCTAACTTAAATTCAGTTAAATTCAGCTATTTGCTGTGTGTGAGCGAGCCAAAGGCACATTTCTATTCTTTTCTATTCTACGTTTTTTTGCCATTTGTGGAGTCGGATACACATCCAATGGCCACTAAACATCATCATATGAAATGTTAATGATAAAGAAATACATATATTATATAAATGCAATGAAAAGGACAAAACCCTATTCCCTATTCATTTGTATGGGGGACAGAACATTCAATTTGAACGGGTCCGGGATTCGACGGCAAACAAAATGTGTGCATTTGTTGGACCAGGCTCACATAGATAAAGACGTTTCTGTGATGATTCCCATAACAAGCTTCTTTCCCCCTCAGCTAGGCCACGACTCCCGAGTATGACATGTTGCAGTCTGTATCTATAGTGTAAAATTGAGACGGTGGTGGGCAGCTAAGATTTCTTTTTCTGTAACTATGGTAACTGTCGAAATGCTGAATTTTGGACTTGGTTTATGGTTAATACCTCTGTAACAGCTGGACTATCCACAAAGTCCAACTTCTCCCTCAGCACGTTTGAGGTTAAATGAAAGGATGTGGCAGGTTCCTCAATCCAATCATTTCCGTCATTGCCATGATGAGAAGATAATTTGACCTTTATTTTTGACAGAGAAGACGTGTAACTTTGTGACCGTTTTTTGTTTCTTGAAAATAGGCCCAGGAATTACAGAAATATTGACCATAAAAGTAAGTAAAAAAAATACAAATCTACATTTTGGCGGTTACCATACTGTAGTTACTGACATAGAATTTTAAGCTCTTTGGAATGTTGTTTTCAGGTTCTAGAATGTGATGATGTCACAGTACCATGTGGGGAGGGGTGGGGGCAGGAGCCAGTTGTTCCTATTAACTGCATTGCACTTTCACCAGTAGTATCTAAAAATATCATTTATGAATTACAAAATGTATGCCGACAGAAACAAAGAAGGAGGATCTCCATGTTAACAGTGGATTTTCCCAAACTGTATAGTTTAAGTGGGTCCATAGAGGAGGAGGAGAGGAAATCCACTTCCAGGTCCAATGGAACTTTAAGCCTATTCTCTATAATGGGATTTTAACCTGCTATAGAGGTGACTACAAGGCTCTTTTTAAACATCTGATCACACAGAAATGTCAGAATCAGAATTATTTTTATTGCCATTGTTTGAGAACAGGTTCACAAACTAGGAATTTGTATCACATTAATTTTCTTCAGTAATGCTTTTCTGTCATGAATTATCAAATGATTTTTTCCCCATACAAATGAAGGCTATTGTTAATATAACAATATCTTAATTTTGCCTGGAGAAATTGTGAGCTACATTATTCTAATTATGTGTAAAACAGTTTTTGGCCCTAAGATCAGTTGTTATTTCAAAAGGAGATTCAGATAAAATTGTGTTTTTTGCCATGTTTGTCTATGGAACTCTCCAACAGTCTGGACCCGGAAGTAGCTTATTATTGTGTGTGATGTCACAGGTTTGAATGCTTTTGAAAATATGACTTATGTAGATGGATAACATCATTATGAAGAAATGTGGGGCAGAATGTTATTTTTATTTCAATTTTAAGCGGCAGACAGGAAGTGACATAGATAGAGGTAAAGTTCCATAGCACTTTGACTCACTCATTTCCTATTGACATAACATGGTTGGCACGGCAACAGTTTAAAATGGTTTGCCTCTATCTATGTCACTTCCTGTCAGTGTCCAATGAGGAAGTGAAACTGTAAACATCACAAAAAATGGTCAAACTAAAAAACAGCTGGGTACAATATTAAGCAAAGTCTTGAGTCTAATGTGTCAGTATGCACTTTAACAGACAAATCCATTGAAAAAAAAAAAATGTATGTCAAAAATGCACCTGTTTGAGCAATTAGGATGCATGACAAGATGGTTTTTAGCTTATTCCTCCAAACGCCAAACCCTTGACACTGACCAACGTTGAGATCGCGTCTCTGACGGACTTTCGATCAGTTGCAGCCAGAATTCTTTAGCAGAACTTTCCCTCTTAGCAGTCAAAGTGCAGATAAGGCCCTGATCTCTCTAACAACTGTCGACGGGATACGATGGAACCGATATATCTGTGCCACGATGAATGAGAAGATGCTGCAAATGTCCCGCCGCATCGTTTGGTGCTGACTCTTGAGTGTGTTCCGTTAACGCTGATGTTTCACACAGCGGTCAATGTTTTCTCCCTAACATCTTGGTTTTAACGTCACACACTCACACACACACCCTTTGCGATGCTTATTTTAGATAACCAGGAAACCGCTATACATTCACTGACATGTTTGGTATCCACGTGTAGCACAAAAGGCTGTGACCGAGGTGACGCTGTCATCCAAATATGGTCATTTCCTTTGTGGGAGACGTTACGAAATGTTAAGACCCGTTTCCTCCTTTTGAGGTTTTCATTAAACTCTCACAACAACCTCTCCACTTTAGTAGCTCCAACAGACTCCAAACTTTAAAGAACAATAGGCTCTTTAAAGGTTTTTTTTTTTTCTCTCAGAGGGATTTTTTTTTCAATATCTAATCTACCAAATTCAATATCTAATCTACCAAATTCAATATCTAATCTACCAAATTCAATATCTATCTACCAAATTCAATATCTAATCTACCAAATTCAATATCTAATCTACCAAATTCAATATCTATCTACCAAAAGATTCAAAATCTCTTCCGCAAAAATCTTGTAACTAAAATATGAACCAAACATTTTAAATCTGTCCATTATTTAGATTTTGTCGCTGAAAATATCAGCAATGTTGGACATGATTAAGCCATTATTATTTATATGAAAACACAAAATGACTTGAAAACTACATTTTTCTCCCATATTTATATCAGTTTCAAATTGACGTCTCCGGATTCCATTTTTTTCCCTTTTGCGTCTCGCCTTAAATCTGTGCAAAATTCATAATCGAGATCCGGAGCTGATTCGGACATGGACGTCTCATCGATGGGCCCCTGGGCGCCAATATATACTCGCTGTATTCCTGGGCCAAGTCAATGTCCCTCTCAGAACAACAACTCATGCCGTGTCTTCCACACGACCTTTGATGAACGGACTCCTGAGTGTTTCATTTTGATTTGTTTATTTATATCTATATCTATACACACACACACACACACACACACGGTCCCCATTTCGTCCTCTCTTTGTCAATTTGAGATCCTGCACACGCCGCTATATATCCCCAAATTTGTTGTTATCGCAAGATTAGGTGACGCCATCTCCGCAGAGGCCACGCTATTTTGCTAGAACCCTCGACGTCTTCCTTTTTTTTTTTTTTTTTTAACCAACAGCGTTCAAAACAAAACACATGGGGACTTTATGAAATGTGCTAAATCTCAGTTTCCGTTTCGATTTTTTTCCACGTTTTCCGGAGGGGTGGTGTTTGTTTTCAATCCAGTCATGTTTTTTGTCCTGGGTTTATCCAGATCAAGAAAATCTAACAATGATTTCAACCGCAAACGCACAACATTCAAGACAATTCTCGGATGATCAGAGTCTACGGCTGAACCCCACACATGCATGATATAAAATAAGTTCATATGTGCAGCGTGTCCTCCAAACAGCAGCCCCACATGGACACTGTGGACATAAATCATATTCACCCTCATCCTAAATACAGATGATTATTGTCATTCAATTATCTATTTTAACTGAAATTATTAAGTGTCAAAAAGGCCTATGTCTTTATTTTACGTAAATTATTATTTTTTATTAACACATTGTTTTAAACATGAATTATATTTCTGGGGCTTTTCATGGCTATTCATCCCTCATTCCAAATAAATAAGGTGCCAAAAAGAACCTTTATATTTATATTTAAAAAAAAGGCCTATCTTTTTATATGTATTATTTGTTATTATTGAAATAGTTATTAAAATAGTGTGCCCAATAGAAAATAAAATCCGGATTACTATGTGCGCGTGAAATGCCTTCCCTCTGTAGTGCGTGTCCACAAACAGGAGATGTAACCGCTCCGATGTTTGCACTGGCCACGCGCGAGCTGAACAGGCCTCGGCTCGTGACCGCAGTTACCGCCGCGGCCAGAGGCTCCACGTGCGTGAAAGACTCCTAAATTTAAGAGCAAAAAAATAAAAAATACTAAAAAAACAAAAACAAAAAAAACACCTGAATCATGTCTCTGAACCAAGCGCTCATTGTGGATATTTAAAGCGGCGCGAGGGGCTCGTGGTGACGCGCCAAAAATCCGAGATGACGCGCAGAAACACACGTCCGCGCGCAGAGGGGACTAAAATGCAAAACCCAAAAACAGAGGAGCCAATAAGATCAAAACCCAGTCAGAAACGGAAAACAAATAAACACGCACACGAGGGAGAGCTCACACACGCCACGCACGCGCACACTCTTTACAATAACATCCCTATGTGATGAGAAACTCCGCGGCACAAACACACACCACACACACACACACACACGCCCACACCACACACACACACACACACACACACCACACACACCACACACACACACACTAAACCCGGGAACTGTGGGTTTCCAAGCGCTGATTGCACCGCGCGCACGGGCCGTGCAGACAGCAAGGCCTCGGCTTCTGTAGCGACACACAAAAGACAGACTATATCTGGACTATGTCTTCACAGAATGAGCGCTCAGACTGGCGGATTATACTGAAATATGTATAAAACCGGACAGTAATGTGGGACATAATCTCTATGTGAGAACGGGCAGCGTAGAGTTATTTTAAATATAGGCTCCATCAAACGTCACTTTTGGGTGAAAGCACTGACACTTTTGATTTAAGTTATTGTCACTGGCGAGAAAAGGCCAGACATTTCGGAGGAGGTGCACTCCCCTGAACTTTCATTTGGCTCGTGACACTTTTGCAGCAGTGGGACCTGAGGACGCTCCGACTCCGCTTGTCAGAGCGCGCGCACAGACGCAGACAGACGTAATAAACAGGACTCACCGCCTTCCCGTTGTAGTAATACATGAGCGAGCTGCCGCTCATTCCCGGGATGGTGTAGGCGCAGTACATGGGTCCTGTCGGTGCCAGGCCAGCGCTGCCCGGCTGCTCTGAGCTCTTCCCCGCTCTCCGCTCACGATCTTCCGCGACACACTCCGTTTCCACCCGATCCCCGTTCCCTCCGCGGTCCTTTTGCTGAGTATATTCTCCTCAAAGGCAGACGCAGCCGCGGCGCTGAGACTGTGCGCTTCAACTCAATTCCTTCAGTCGCATGTTCCGTCCGTCTGACCGAGCGGAGGCATGCGCTATGCAAATGGAGCCGGAGCCCCTCCCTCCCTTCCACCCTGCGCGCAGCCTCAGCCAGTACAGCAGGAGCACCGGGCAGGGGCACCGGGCTGGAGGAGGGCGGGCAGGGGCAAAGTGGGCAGGAGCACCGGGCTGGAGGAGAGCGAGCAGGGGCATCGGGCTGAGCAGGCAGAGTGGGCAGGGCAGGGGTACGGGGCTGGAGAATAACACCTTGAGAATGCCACACTTAAAACCGTGTTGCTTTTAGACATATTTCTTAACCTGGATGAAGACAAGATTCTTTCACACACACACAAAAAAGGTAGTTCATTTTGTTACTCTTTTTATTGTCGTTATTATCTATGAATGTCCTGTATAATCCCCCAGCACCAGGGTGTTCAAACCGCTCTGGCCTGGGACGAGCACCCCTCCGCAGTGGGGTCTGGCCCCTCTGGCCTGTTTTGGCCGCTTTGTGCGTCTGCAGCTGAAAATCCTCCTGGGCTCTTCCACAGACCGGACAAGGAGTCAATGAAAAAACGGTGTCTTTAAGCCTTTAAGCACCTGCTTGTGTTGCATGAGGAGATGTTCAGATGCAGTTTCCCATGTAAGGGAGTCCAATTTTATGCTTTTTAATGTCCAAATACTATATTTTTGATGTCACAAACAAAACAAAATTGCATATTTAATTTGTACAGATTTGTAAACATTCCATCAAAGGGAGAATGAGCGGAGATTTCCTTATCCAGAAGCAAATTGGACACAATCGGAATCCAATGAAGAAAGAAATAGTGTATAATTTCATCCATAAACTGCAGCTGAATGTGTTTTGGACCAGAGTCTTTGTATTTTAGACAAAAGCAGGATACATAGTTGAGTACAGTAGAAGTCATTATATTCCCAAGAAGTTTAGTTTTAATGGCAGTTAGAATTAAATTAGCTAAATGCTTTTAAAGCAGTACTAAGTAACTCTTGCCCCTAGAGGCCATAAGCGCAACTGCAGGTGTCTTAGCAAGTTACGATTTTTTAACTTATTAAATGTCTTGGAGAGTAAATACTACGCTGACAGAAAAGGTGAAGGGAGAGAGGGGTGTTGTACATCCAGTTATACAATGGGAATATTTTTTTCACTCAAACTTGGCTGTAAATACTGTTTAAGTGGCGCTAGCCCGCAGTTAGCTTTGCTCGTTAGCCTGTTAGCTTCTTCTCCGTGATTCTATTAGTGTGTATTGGTGGCTCCGCCCCGGTGGCAGTCAAGTTGCAAGCATGGTTTTCTGGCCAGAGACACCAGGGGGAGATGAAAGACCCCCCAATCATCCCATTAACACTTGTATTACCCCCAGAGGGACTACGGAAAGGATTCATTAAGGTAAACACGTTACTTAGTACTGCTTTAAATGATATAGGGCATTGATTTTGGTTAATTTATTGACTTTTAATGCCCTGCAGAAACCTTGTCATGGTCAGAATCACCTGCTGAAGGATTCACCTACTGGGCATGTTTTTAATGTTAGAACATAGAGAGACGGCATAGCCGAGAGGGGTAGAAAACCTCTCACGAGAGTCACAATTTTTCAAAATCTTTAGCCATTTTCTGGCAGACTATTAACATATTTATCACACCAATAAAGTCAAGCCACAATCGGGTCCATATGGATGTTTCTTCACAGCAAATTGTCCAGTAGAAGCAAAAAACAGCACTCGTTAGCCAATGTAGCATGAAGCTAACATTAGCTTTGCTACCGTCCTGGTTAGCATTGCCCATTTTTTTAAGTGTTTATGGGCTGTTGAACCACTTTGCTCCTCTCTGTCTCTTTGTTTAGTAGAAAAACATAATCATAATTCAGTATTTATAATGGTGGAGAAATAGGAGAAAGTTTTCCTCCTCTGACTGCTTCAAAGATTACCATATATGGGCAATTCCAAACATGCCGTCATAGCAGCTTTTCCTGCATTCTGTTGAAAGGCAGGATCATCTGGGACTTTACCCAAAGCCAATTCCAAAATAGTTAAGTTTTTATTGCTCCAATCACAGATGCAGATGTTTTACGCTGCACTCAAATGCACAAGACTCTCATTCAGAAAGAACTTCATCATCTCAGTAATTGCGTGAGTCTCCATGTTGTTGGACAGACATGGAGACTCGTATGTTTGATTGGATGATCCACCTGTCAATCATGGCCTTCAGTTGCAGCTACAGCAATGTGCTCTAATTCACAAGTGATCCAGGAGAATGGTTAGTTACTGTAATTGATAGTGATACTGTAAGGTACAGTAACTTACAGTTAAATAGCATAGTCAGATACTATAACTTAATTGAGTCATTTGCTTTTACAGTATCTACTCAATTATAGTAACTTCATGTGCAATATTACAGTAAGTGATACTTAATGTAATAAAGTACAGTAGCTTTATACTCCAGAAAGACACAGCAGTGTTACTGTCATATTAACATACAATATCACTGGAGTCATTGATAGTCAGTAAGTGTCTCAATGCTTTTGATTGGATGATACTAAACCAATAACACAAGCAGCTGGACTAAACAAGGTGAGAACCTCAGGCAGAGGCCTCCTGCTGGTCCCAGAGTCAGGACTAAACACAGTGAGAACCTCAGGAAGTAAAGATGATTTGATTGGATCAATCAGCTCATTTTGAGCAATAATTTCTTGGATTTTGTACAGACTGAAGTCGCCAGTTTGACGTAAGTATCTTTTTTCCTTTCTTCATTTTAGTGATGTGTGGTGTGGATCTCATTTATAAAATCCACACCACTGTGTGGTCCTTTAATGCACCACACAGCATAGGAACATCATCTACAAAATCAGCTAGTTAGGGCAGCTGGGTGGGGTTTGTTGATGGGGAGCTACTGCCCTCTTCAACTGGCCTACTCTACACCCTTTTCATGCACTACACTTGTAGGGCTAACATATTACAGATTAATACTATACTGAGGATGGCAATGACAACTGGGAAGTAGCAAGATATAACATATGTATATTAATATACCTTTTTAACATAAAACTAGTGACTTTCGGCAATGTTAACAACGTTTGGCATTGGTAACCATGTGAAAGAAATGTATTAATGATCGCCATTTGTTACTTGCTTTGTACTAAACATCGTACATGAAACGACATTGTTGTTGTAGTTGTGCTTTGTTTCTGTAATTTATATGAACATTTCAAACAGTCTTTGTGAGTTTGTCTGTGTTAAAATAGCTGCCTTGAAGTGTAACAAATTCTCTTTTGCCAATGAGGAAAATCAAAATATGATGCTGCTAATTGTATGACTGTTAACGTAATTATAATTTGTCAAATCATTAACAGGTACGTTGTGTGTATGTGTGCATGCTGTGTTCCAATGTTCCTTGTGCTATGTACTTTGCAACATGTTCCTTTGTACTATTGTGATATGGACATTTTTATTGTATTGATTTCGAGGGTGGGCGCCTATACGTTTTTGCTTCTGCCCACTCCTTTTGAGCAGAATGTTAACTGCTCAAATAAATAAACTAAAAGAGCCTGATCCTGCAGATGTAACTGACCAAGCGCGAGAAAACAGAAGAGCAAACATTCTGAGTGTAAGTTTTATTGCACTAAAAATGATCTGGTCTCTTTTCTGTAATTGTAACTTTTTTGGTAATTTTATTTACATGAAGAACAATGAGTGCCTTTTCAACAAATGTAGTTTTCTGTCTGGCTTCCTGAAAAAATTAACAGAAAAGGAGCCAGTTTATAGAACGGCTCTTTGAATTGAACCAATCCCAAAGATTCAGCTGCCAATAAAGAGCCATAAATCCCATTACTCCATTTCTTCTTCTTCTAGTGTGCAGTTGCGTCTGTGGCCACTAGGGGAGTTGACCGACACACTCTCCTGCGTGACGTGGGGCTGGGTTTGATTAAAAGCGGATGTCAACAGGAAGTGAGGCCGGGAGCGTGCACGACGGCCCATGGGCGCGCGCACGTGAGCGCTGAGTGCACCATCTGTCCGTGCACGAGGGCCCGGGCGCGTGCGCGCGTGTGATAAGTGCACATCTGTCTGCGCGCTGGCTCACAGCTCTGGCTCCGGCCCAGCTTTGTGCCCCGCGCTCACAGACGAAATCCAAAAACAGACCGACGAGACGAGGCTTCACCCTCGTCAACAATAAACCGCCTCACTTTCGCCGCTATCCCGATATTACCTTAAACGCGTCTCCTCCGTCCGGGACAAAACGCACATAAAGAGTCTCTCCTCGTTTTCTCACTCAACAAGTTCACCGCGCCTTCCTCAAAAATGTTCAGTTGTTTCTCCAAAAAGTCAAATCGCGGGGAAATCACCATAAGGACTGCTTTGCATTTTTAATTAAGAAACTAACGTGTGAATATATTTGCATGTGATTGAGGCGGAGATGAATCCATGCATACATAATCCACACACTCGCGCAGGTCTGACTGGCAGAGCGGGGCACGCGGCAGGAACTGGGGCCGAGTTACTCTATGATAACAAATAAATAAACAATAATAACAATAAAATGTATATGTCTTATTGTGACAAGTTACTCGCCTACTTGGATTTTTAATTCACAGCAAAAATACTTTTTAGGGTAACCTTCATTTTTGCCCCATAGAAGTGTGTTGTAAAAGTAGCTGATGCCAAAATAGTCCGTATGCGACACAAGGGGATATATATTTACCTTTATTGTCACAATTCGTCACAAGGTAAAAATCACCCTTTTTGTCAAAATAGGAATATATTATAGATATTTTGCCTTTAATCACTTTTGAATCAAGCCTGTTTGAGTCAGAATTGGTATTTTCCTACATTTGAACTTATTTTCGTGGAGATGTGAGGCCTGTGTGATCATTTCAAACACTTCAAAGACAATAACAGTTTGATTTATTTTGGAGAATGATCTTTTTACATAAGTCAATGTCGGCTTAGCTGTGTGAATAAATAAGTTTGACAGTAACATTGCATTTGGCTTTACTCAGTGCTCGTCCCTAAGCAACGTCGCAGGAAGAAGGAAAGTGAAGAAGTGCATGTGCTGCTAAAGTAAAGTGGGATTGATTTCCATTCATATTTTTTATCGCATTAAACCTTATGTAATTAATAAATTAGAATGAATCGGAAAAAAGGCCTGGCCGCGTAATAAAGCTATAAGGGCATGCAATATGGGGCAAAACAAGATTATTCCATCCTGCTGCAATAAATGTTTCAGTACAAAAAGACTTGTTCCACTGGCTTGTAGTCAAATATAGGGTCGATATTCTTATTTGAAAGAAAACTCATTTACAGAGTAGCCTTTGCAGCGTTTGCGTTTTGTAGCCGCTCTTGTTCTGGGCAGGGGGGGGTTTGCTCCCTTCCTTCGGGCTCCTGCCTAAGCTTCTCTGGCGAACAACAGGGCGCTGGAGTCGACCTCAAGGCACAGCTGTTTGTTTGTTTTTTTCCCCCACAATGCACTGCAGCTTAGATCTTACAAAAGTACAGCAGTGTGCTTTTCTTCCAAGTGTATACTGTACATACGTATATATCATATGGATCTGTGTGGTCATTGGGTCTGGGTGCGTCCTGTAGGGGGCGCTCCTGAGGTATGGGCCCACTTTGCCAGGTTGGGTTAAAGTGCATATGACACATTAGACACAACGATTGCTAAAACATAATTAACACAATTATATTTAAGATTTTGTAAACATTTTTACCCAGCTTTCTTTAGTTTGAACATTTTTGTGACGTTTATAGTTGCGGGAAGTGACATAGAAGAAGGTAAACAATTTTAAAGTGATAGTCTGGAAGTCTAAATGTAGTACACCTTTTATAAAATGTGCAAAATTGACTTCCTGGTCGTGCATTTTCATGTAAAGTAAGTAATATAATTATTTTGTAAAGTCTCTCCTTCTGGATCTCAGCAACTAATCAGAATCTAGTATCCTCCCACGTTGACCAATGATATGAGCTTGTGCTGTGAAGTGGCCTGCCAGGTCCACTCAGGGGGGAGGGGGAGGAGTTTGATCGTTTACTTTTAAAAATCCTTATCCTGCTCTCCTCTATGTGCAAAGTAAGAAGAGTTTTCTGGTTGAAGAGGGAAGGAATTTGATTCTTTACTTTCAAATTTCACTCTATCGCTCCTCACTTTGCAAACTTACAGACTACCACTTTAAACTGTTGCCATGCCAACCATATTCAGGAGGAGGCCGGAACCCTCCGGAATATTCCGCACCTTAGGTATTGGGGAAAAATAAAATAAAATCTGACAGATAATCACCAACACAAATAAACAAAGAAGAAGAAGAGCGCATGGAGATTATTGTGAATTTGCTGAAGCTGCGCAGGACAGAAGTCCAGTCTTCAGAGGGTTTAATGCATCTCAATATACAACAATCAGAAACATGAGATTTTTTCAGCTGCCGTTTTTATCACCAATACATAGATAACCATGAACGGAGTCTTCTCTTCCCAACTATAAGATTTTGCACAACGGCTTCGTGTCTTTTCACACAATCTTCCTTATTATCTATCCTTAATTGCCATCACAAAAACAAAAAGTCAGAAATCGGTAAAGTTAGTGCAATGTCTGAGCTGTTTCCAAAGCAAGCTACAGAGGAAGACAGGGGAGTGACACGGCAGCAAAACAGGAAACACTGACACAGCATTGACAGTACATGAAAAAAAAAATAATAAAGTATTAAATGCACTAAAAATAGGATTAAAAAAAAAAAAAAGTAATCATAATCATCTTTAAATGCTCCTTCTCGGGTAGGTGATTCTGCCTGAGTTTCCGAGTCAAAATTAACTCTGTGCAACGAGCTAACTACGCCGCCCAAGAAGGGACTTCCAGTTTTGACCCAGCACGCCAAAATAAAAGCACTGTCTCATTCTTCAGTTCAGCACTTCATTAGTTCAACTTTCTTTATGCCTTATTATTAACAGACGAAACACAATCAATCTCTCACCTGGAAGAAATGTACTTGAGGGTGATCTGGCCTGTAGCCTGCACTGTCTCTCCCCTCACTCTTCTCCCTCTTTTTTATTGTTGTCACTGAAATAAAGTCAGAGCGGACCTGTGTCTTGTTAGCTTTACAGTGGCATTTAATTATATTCCTGTAATGTAGCAAGTACCTGCTGAACTAATGAATGAGACGGTGCTTTTATTCTGCCGTGCGAGATCGAAACTGAAAGTCACTTCTTGGGCAGTTTAGTTAACGTTAGCTCGATTTTAACGTTACGCACAATTACGAGTCAATTACGCAGTTGGTGCATGTTCCAGTTTACATTTCCAAAACCGAGATCAAGTGGAACGCACCATTACTCCCTGTATCAGAATCAAAACGTCATAAAATAAGCATTTACAGGGTAAGTTTTGTCTTTTTTATACTCTAACTAAGATGTTAATATGTATATGACACATTAGACACAACCTTTGCTAAAATATAGTTAAAACAATTATATTTAAGATTTTGAAAAGTAGAGGATCCGAGGCACGTCTGGTCCAGTGTTAAAGGGGGGTATTATGTAAAATTGACTTTTTCAAGCTTTATATCATGTTATTATGTCATTCCCTCATTAAACACATGCCTGGAGTGTTGCCTTGGCTCATTCACATATTTTTGAGTAATCAGTAAAAACTTAGACGGCAGCCATTTTAGGTGTAGCTATGTCTCAGTCCTCCTAGGAACGCCCCCACCTCCTGGAGACGCCTCTGGACCTTTCGTCACCAGCCAAGCCACCAACCACTGCTCCTCAGCTCAGCAGAGGCCCCTCCCCGCACAGTAGTGTTGTTTAGATGCCACAGCAGTGTGCTGAAGGGGGCGTGTCGGAAAGCTTCTTAAAGAGACAGAGGCCTATTTCAAGACGTTCAGTACAGCCATTTTGAGAGAGCAATTTTATTCAAGGCAGTTATTTTAATTTAATGCATATACAGACCAACAGAAGGTTACGTCATCATTGTAGTATGCTATAGACTGGTGCTATGTGATTGGAAAAAGCATAATACCCCCCCTTTAAAGACTAAAAACATTTAGTCTTAATTTTATTCAAAGTGATATTTTAGTCGACTAAAATTGGACTAAATAAAAAGGAAAAGGAGAGACTAAAATCATCCAAACTTCTATTGATAGTCTGAAAAGAGCCTCATATCATATAAATTCACTGCCAAAGGAACAGCTCTGAGCTTTGTTCATGTGGGAGCAGCTCCATGAAGCAGAGGACCTGATTAAATATGATTATAATGAATATTATAAATGCAAAGTCGACTAAATTTGTCTTAAATTTAGTCGACTAAATTGACTTGCAATTTTAGTCGACTAAAACTAGACTAAAATTGAAGATATTTTTTTGACTAAATCTCAACTAAAATTGAATTACATTTTGTCAAAAGACTAAAACTAAAACTAAATTAAAATATGTTGTCAAAATTAACACTGGTCTGGTCAATTAAATCTTTACTTCCCCAATCAGACTGGGTTTGAGCTCTATTGACCTATTACATTCAAACACTTTTTATATTGAAGTATCATAAGCATAAACAACACATAGCGGTTCTTTTGAGACGGTTTCGTAAATAAAATCACATTTGTACAGTAACTGTAGTGAGAAGACAGGACTTTAAAAACCTATTATACTGAATATTATTTATTCAAACCATGTCAACACGTTTCGACTTAGTCAGTGTCACTGCCCTGATAAAATATTTTTTCTAAGACCAGACGTGCCTCAAACCTTTAATCTGCCTGTTAGTATCCTGAAGAGCATCTGTAACATACGACGTAGGAACCAGTGAGAACCTCCAGCTCATCCTTTTCTTCTATATCTAAGATTTTGTTTAAAAATGTTAGCTTTCTTTAGATTGACCATTTTTGTGATGTTCCCTTTCTTATTGGACACTGACAGGAAGTGACAGAGATAATGGCAAACAATTTGAAACGGTTTCCATGCCAACCATATTCTGTCAATACATTTGTTAAGTGTGATGTCACGACTTCCGCGTACTAGCAGACCAGCAATTATGCGAGAAAAACCCCAAAAAACATAAAATACCGGCAAATATGCGAGAAACTATGAAAAAAAATCAATATTTCTGAAACTCAACAGAGAGTTACTGAAACAACTTATTTCTCAGACTCATTAGCCAAAAATGCCGCAGCTACTGCTAAAAAAGTAATATTTACTAAAGTCGCTACTTCCGGGTTTAGCGTAGCTGCTCGGACGTTAGCATTTTTCTCCGCTAAACCTGGATGTAGCAATTTTGGTAAATATGACTTTTATAGTAGTAGGTGCAGCATTTTTGGCTAATGGGCCTGATAAATAAGTATGTTCAGTAACTCTGTTGAGTTTCAGAAATATTGATTTTTTTCATAGTTTCTCGCATATTTGCCAGTCTACGCGGACCCGGAAGTAGAGCTGTGACGTCACCACTTAACAAACATATGGGAACTGCTGTGGAACTTTACCTCCATCCACGTCACTTCCTGTCAGTAGCTTGAAAATTCAAATAAAAATAACTTTTCTGCCCAACATGTCTTCATTCAAATTGCTGCTTTACTGAAATAAAATAATTATTATTACTTACAACGATGTTTCCCATTTAAATAAGCCATATTTACAAAAGCATTAAAACCTGTCATATTGACCACTGCGTGAAAAATCTATGTTGTCACTGCCTCATGTGCAAAAATCAAAAACTTAATAGAGCCAGATTCAAATGTAAGGGTTTTGAACCGTATTTGTATCTTCAATCAATCAATCAATCAATCAATCAATCAATCAATCAATCAATCAATCAATCAATCAATCTTTATTTATAAAGCGCTTTCCATACCGAAAGGTATCACAAAGTGCTTTACTGATTAAAACATTTAAAACAATATGCTCCGCATCATACATCCACACACACACACACACATATATATATATATATATATATATATGTATATATAGCAATACTAAGCGTCTTCAACATCAGGAAAAAGGAACACGAGAAACTCGAGAAATACCAGGGGCTCAGAGAAGAGCTAGAGAAGGCCTGGAGAGTGAAGGCATCAGTGGTGCCCGTGGTCGTTGGGGCACTCGGGGCAGTGACCCCCAAACTGGAGGAGTGGCTCCAGCAGATCCCAGGAAATACATCAGACATCTCAGTCCAGAAAAGTGCAGTTCTAGGAACTGCAAAGATACTGCGCAGAACCCTCAAGCTCCATAATATACTATATATAATTAGGATATATAAATAGGACTAAATAAATAGATGTCAGTTAAAAGCTAAGCTAAAAAGGTGGGTCTTGAGCCTGCTCTTAAAGACATGAACGTTCTCTGCGGTCCTGAGCTCCTCCTCAGGTCGTTCCAGAGACGAGGGCCATAATATTGGAAAGACGCCTCGCTGTGAGTCTTTTGTTGACTTTAGGAATAACTAGGAGACCCCTGCCAGAGGAGCGAAGGGGCCGTGAAGGTTCATAAGGTAAAAGTAATTCTGAAAGATAAGAAGGACCAAGACCATTAAGACATTTAAAAACCATTAAAAGGACTTTAAAATCGATCCTGAAACACACGGAGAGCCAATGCAGCGACTCTAAAACCGGTGTAATGTGGTCCCGCCTCCTGGTCTTCGTCAGGACACGAGCTGCTGAATTTTGTAAAAGTTGTGAACCTGAGATACTCTTTTTGGGAAGAACAGAGAGCAGGGCATTACAGTAGTCGATACGACTGGTGATAAAAGCATCAGCGTCTCCGTGTGAGAGAATGGGGTGGACTCTGGCTATGTTCTTTAGATGGTAAAAACCTATTTTTGTGATATTCTTAATGTGTGGAATAAAAGTCAGCTCAGAGTCAAAAATCACACCCAGGTTCTTCACCTGTGAGGAAGGATTAAAAGACAATGACTGTAGTTTGGGTAAAAGTTTCTCTCTCTGGGCCTCAGGACCGATGACTAAAACTTCAGTTTTGTCCTGGTTAAGCTGGAGAAAGTTTTCTGCCATCCAGGATTTGATATCTAAAATGCAGTTAAAAAGTGCGTCCATTGGCCTGGTGTCATCAGGAGACATGGAGATGTACAACTGTGTATCATCAGCGTAACTATGAAAGTTGACTCCATGTCTCCTGATGACATCACTAAGAGGGAGCATATACAGGTTAATAAGCACTGGGCCTTGACATATTAGATACTAAGGATTGTTCAGAGAGGATTTTTTATTTTATTTACTTATTTTGGTTGTGATGGTGGTTAAGTTACAAGAAAAAAATCTGGCAAAAAAAAAGAAAATGGTTCCCTTTTTCGTTTCAAGAAATGAGGTATTGAAGAATACAGTACTTAAAACAAAACTGAAACAATATTCATTATGAAAACCATGGAGTCTGTAGGTGCTACTTTTGTGGAGATGTCGTTGCCACAATGTGAAAAAAGTACATTTTGAGAAAGATCTATGAAGCAAAGTTGAATTGGTGCAATATTCAAAAACAATTACAGAAGACCTTTTACAGAATCTAGCGCTAAAGCTTAACACAATGACAGTTAAGCTCTGTCTTAATCTGAAAATATCCCACAATGAACATTAAATACAACGAGGCACAACTTACTTTGTGTAAAAAAACCTAAGTATTACACTAGAAAATGGGCAAAAATTGAAAATATAAATGTACAGACGTTGAATATTGAGCCCAAAATGGTATTGCTTATCTGCCATGTATTGAACGATACGTTGATGTAGTAATTATTGACAGCCCTACGGTGAATATACAGTATATCTTAAATCAAGTGAAAACATGTCCGCCCTCTAAGCTCGTAAACCAGTTTATCCCTGAACCTTGACTCACAGGCAAAACACGCGCCTCGTCCTTAAAATGACAAGACGTACAGCCCCGACACGACAGCGTTTGTGTCCACGTCGAGGAATTTGTACACGGGCCTAGAGTTGAGTCAGCTCCATCTGACACAAAATGGCGGATTCGGCACGGCGGGAGGGTTGTGTGTGTGGGGGGGGGGGTTTGTCTGAACGCACAGACGAGAACACAGCAGGCAAGGATACAGCCGGTTTGCACCACGCCACAGTCACAAGACAGTCATAAAATCCTGTTTTCAACTTTGGTGAAATATATTTAGTTTGTCTCATACTGTGACTGAAATAAGGCGAGACACGGCATTGTTTCTTTTTTCACACACAGTGGTCAACGTTGAGATTTTTTGCTTATTTTCTCCCTTGACATTGTAGTTTTAATGTCACAGAAACGGCCCTCGCGAGAACAGAAGTGCATCTGGTTTAACCCTCTTGGTGCGAGTTCACGTGATAAGTAGCCCCATATATAGGTAGTACGACTCTCCCCAGTGAAGTGGATGCTTTGCAACACACTAGTGCCCCTGTGTCACTGGTAATGGAGAAATCTTTACATTTACACGTGTACAGGTGGTAAACGAGACCAAATAAGTAGTAAGCGGACAGATTTTATTTTGAAATACACTGGCTAATCTGTCCTCACGAGACCTGACTTCCTGTCTGGCTCGAGTTTCCCATCAGCTTGATCCGGACTTCTTGCGGACTCTTTACGTTGACGCCGGATGGCCTCGGTAACCGGACCCGGAATTGGCGGAGCAGTGCGAGTGTGCAACATTGGTTTGAATGACTTTCTAATATCGCGGAGGCCGTACCGGAATTTAAACAGATTTAAAGTGAGCTGGGCGTCATTCATTCACAAATACTGACATGTTTGGTATCTACGTATAGCACGAAAGGCAGTGACCGAGATGATGCTGTAATCCAAATATGGTTAGACGTTACTAAACTTTAAAGTTTATATGACACACAGCTTTTTATCATCTGAAAAACATTGCTAAGATCAGAGGAATAGTGTCAAAACCAGACTTAGAGAGACTCATCCATGCATTTGTCTCCAGCAGGTTAGACTACTGTAACGGCTGCTCACTGGCCTTTCTAAACGAGCTGTTAGAGCTGCAGAACATCCAGAACGCTGCTGCTCCAGTCCTGACAAGAACCAGGAAATACGACCACATTAGTCCAGTGCTCCGGTCTCTGCACTGGCTTCCTGTCACTCAGAGAATAGAATTTAAAACAGCTCTGCTTGTGTACAAGTCTTTTCATGGTTTAGCACCAAAGTCCATCTCTGACATGTTAGAGCCGTATGAACCATCTCGGGCCCTGAGAACTTCAGGGAGGGTCTCCTGGTGGTTCCCAGAGTCAATAATAAACACGGTGAGGTTTCAGTTTCATGCAGCTAAAATCTGGAACAGTCTTCATGAGGATGTGAGACAGGCCTCAACTCTGACAATGTTCGTGTTTACTTGGTGATTAAAATTTGCTGTTTACAGAAATGCACATTTCATGAAGAGCCTTATAAGTGTATGACGTTCACTTTATTTGCTGAATAGAGCGTTACAGACAGTACATGTCTTCAATATAAAAGAAATGTGTTCATAGTTTGTCTGTTTTTGATAATGCACTGCACAATCCTAATTTTTTTTGTTAAATGCCGCCATTGTGAAATTATAGGCCATAGCCAGTGCTATGGCCTATAAACCTCCTGTTACGGACACTACGTTAAAACTCGGGCAATTCAATTTAAGTTTCAAAGATTCGCCTTTACTACCAAATACTACAAACTGTAATTTTTTGAACACATGGCCTGTTTCGGTTTCACTGCTGCTCACATATTACACTGAACTAGCAAGGTTTGACCCTTTCAAACAGCACAGACACAGAAAAACATAAAATTGCATTTTTTGGGGAAGAAAATGGTGAAACTTTACATTGTCCTGTGATAATCATCGGCCCGCAGCTGAAGCAGAGAAGCATGAACTGGTTTATTTTCTATTTTCCCCTGAAGGAAAATGTTGTGTTATATATAAAATGAGCTAAATTTGACAACGTTGCAACAGGTTAAGAACATGGTGAGTGACGCCAATAAAAGTGAATTTCCCGTATTAACACAGGTATCTATCACATAATAATCATCTATTTGGATATATATTGTTGGTCATATTGTGTTATATCTTGAAGTGTAGCTAACCCGTTGCGTCTGTGGAGCATATGTATTTCTGCATTGGGAGATTTCTTGTATTTTTCATCTCGATACAGAGGATTTTGCAGATAATTAACAATTACTTCAAAATAGTGAGAGCGGTATTTTAAAAACAATTGTGTCTTTATTTTTATCTCAAGAAATAAAAAAGTGACTCAACTTTTCCCAAATTAATGTTGATATTTTGAAAAAGGAAGCGATCCCTACATTAATGTTTAATGTGTGGTTCTTGTGGGGCGTCGTGTTGATGAGCAGAGGACTCTACAAAAAAAGTGTTACAACTGTGACAACCAGCCCTGGTCGCCCCTGAATGCAACACTCACGCCGACGCTCTGCTCCCTCTGCACACACACAATGTACACACAGGTTTTCATCATTCAACTATAAAGAGGGTGAAAAAAATACAGAGGTCGACTCCTCGGAGACCTCATGGGTGAATAAGGCCACACACCTAGACAGTTTCGGTTCCTAGCAGAGAGCATTACTTTAACTGAAAAAAGCTTGTTGCATTCACATTGTAGTATGTAATGATGTCATAATAAGCCGGGCCCATACGTCTCAATGGGAAAGAAACGTTTTTGAAAGAAATAAACAAGTCTAATATTGATCCTGATGAGCCTTGGAAACCTGCCACATTCACCTTTTCACTGAAACATGTTCCTCCTTTTTCCCCCTCCTAGTTTAAAAAAAATATATATATTTGTTTTCATCTTTTATGATATGTCCATTGTAGAGGGCACTAGCTCAATGTAGGTAAAATATGTAATCATTCATGATAAAGTAATTTTCACAGTTGATCAATCTGATAATGTTGTTAATACTGTTAATCAATCAATATCAGAGCAATATAATTTAAGAGATTTTACATTAGGCAATTCGGCCATCTTGGATTTGCGACCGGTTGTTCGGCCATCTTGGATTGCGACGTATTAACGCCAATAAAGCCGGCAACTACATAAAGCAACCTTTAAGATGATCACACACTGAGCTTGACTCATTTGTAGTTCATTGCAGACATTTCATCAACATCAACAATGAGCTGTAGGCGATTGTAACAAGCTAATCTAGACTAGCCACGATTTTACGCTTGATCTGAACGCAGCATTAGCTTAGCGCCTTTACTTTCCATCCCGGTGCCCCCTATGATGCTTCAGGATCCATTTCATTTCAGGTTATTTAGGGTTTCTGGTAGATTTACTGAATGGAATGTGTACGTAACCATGGTGACAATTCAATCAGCAGTGAAAGCCCACCAGAAACCTCCTCCTACAGGTGGGATGGTACATGAAGGCGCCATGCTAACTACCCAAGCAGCCGCTGGGTCACTGAAAGGTCAAATACAAATATAAACTTTTTTTTTTTACGCATAAAAGGTTGCATAGTGCACCTTTAAGAATTCACATTTTGACTGTTACCATGGTGAAAATTCAAAGCTGCCCACCGCTTCAGTTTGGAGTGTCAGCAAATCGTAAAAATCGTTTTCCCTAGAAATACACAATTTTAGGGAGTGCAACCAAACATTATCATGACCTAAAATGGTTAACACAGCAGCAAGTCACCGGAATTCTTTAAAGAGGGGGTATTATGCTTTTTTCAATCACATAGCACCAGTCTATAGCATACTACAACGATGACGTAACCTTCTGTTGGTCTGTATATGCAGTAAATTAAAATAACTGCCTTGAATAAAATTGCTCTCTCAAAATGGCTGTACTGAACGTCTTGAAATAGGCCTCTGTCTCTTTAAGAAGCTTTCCGACACGCCCCTTCAGCACACTGCTGTGGCATCTAAACAACACTACTGTGCGGGGAGGGGCTCTGCTGAGCTGAGGAGCAGTGGTTGGTGGCTTGGCTGGTGACTAAAGGTCCAGAGGCGTCTCCAGGAGGTGGGGGCGTTCCTAGGAGGACTGAGGCATAGCTACACCTAAAATGGCTGCCGTCTAAGTTTTTACTGATTACTCAAAAATATGTGAATGAGCCAAGGCAACACTCCAGGCATGTGTTTAATGAGGGAATGACATAATAACATGATATAAAGCTTGAAAAAGTCGATTTTACATAATACCCCCCCCCCCCTTTAAAGACTAAACCAATGCATTTAATAAAGTAATACAGTATTTGCAAACATTAGATTAAGCAGAGGAATGAGGTCAAATCTGGATATTTTATAGTAAATTAAAGAACTTTTGAGCAAAATGAGTTGACATATCTTTTTGTTGTATTTTGATCAATCTAATGCATGAAAAAATGATATGAAAATCAAAAAGAGCTCTGGAACAACAAAGCTCTACATACTCCCCAACGCTGAGAAACGAAACCTCAAATGCGCTATCTGAGTGTGGGGAAAAGTGGCCCAGGAAACGCCGAGCAGAGAGCGAGGCGAGGCTGCGATGCGCGGGCTCCCATGGCAGCGCGGCGGTGGGTGGTATCTGGAGAGACACATCCATTATGAAAATGAACACCTGTCTGCCATCGAGACGACTTAACACTCGCATCCACGCGGCCAGGTGAGAGTGGCGCCGAGCGCAGCCACGCGCCGTGCGCCGCAACAACATTAAAGGCGCCAGATCGTCGGCTTTTATCCGCGCTGCCAACAAGCTCCAACGCAGAGCCACTTGTGAGTACGCTATTAGGGCTTTTCCACCCAGCACAGCGGCAAGTTACACCAGCCTCGTTTAGGAGCGTTTACCAAGACGCTATTTTATTTTAGAGCATCTCACTTTGATCTTCCCCTGTGCAACAGTTCCTCCTTTTCTGTTGACATGGTGAGTCTTGCTGTTTCCCGATACCTATAGGTTTTATGGAAGAGCAGTAGGCATAGGCACATAGGCACATAGGCACTGATTTGTGTTTTTTCTAGTAGATGCCCAGTCAAGGCCACACCCTACTTCCCCCTGGACCGTTTACTTCTCAAACAGTGTACAGTTTAGCCTCAGCTTGGACATTTGAAACCAACCATATTCTTCTTAACCGTAGAAATTACGACACAATGATAATAACAGCACAATCAGGGGTTAAAGTGGGCCAGAACCATCCAGAACTGAGTTTCACCACCTTGGGTTGTAACAACAACAACAAAGAATTGCTCCTGATAATCACTAACACTACATAAACAGAGCGCACAGACATTATTGTTCATTTGCTGAAGCTGCGCTGGACAGAAGTCCACTCTTCAGACAGAGACTGCAGAATAATCTTATGAAAAGAGCGACAGCAGCAGCAAAGTCCACCCCCTGTGCGCTTTGAAGAAGCTGCAGCTTTAATGTGTCTCAATATAACAGCACTTGTCATGAAATCATGAACTCTACAGACTCCACAGTGGTGTGCCGTCACGGCCTGCAGGGCCTTCTCTGCTAGCCCTGACCAAATGAATTAATAGTATATTTCATTTCTAATTTTTTTATATAATGTACAGTTGAGTCGCTTATATTGGTTTTGTTGATGTGTAACTGTAATTTCCTACTCAAAATGGGCCTTAAACACCTCTGGCGAGCTGCTCCTCCTCAGGGCCTCTCCACAGATTCTGCAGGCCCTGTGTTGTCGGGCCGCACACATGATTGACAGCCAGCGTGACTGACAGAATTATGAGCCAATCAGAATTCGATGTACATTGACAGTACGCCCCCCAGAGCCTTCAGTAGCTCAGAAGCTTCTCCTACGTTTTGTTCGCCTGGGAAAACCGCTAATGTAGCCGCGCATGGGCAAGACGTTCCAGGAAAATAGAAGCAAACCGGATAAACAGATATTCCTCTGGGAAACGTCCGAATGAAGTGGATTTATTGGTCACAGATATTTTGCGCCCCTTCATTATGAAGAGCTTCAATAGCAAAGCAGCGGGACGTAGACGCTTGGCTCCCCGGACAGGAGAAGAGTTTCCCCGCGCTGGGACTCGGGCAGGGAACAGGTACGGGACTACGAGTGCTAAAAAAGCATCTCACATAGCACCAAACTGTAAGTTTAGTATCTTTTTAATCCATCCATCCATTTTCTGCCACTTGTCCGTTGCCGGGTCGTGGGGGCAGCTGTTGGAGCTGCACCAGCCCCTATGGCTCCTCCTGCAGGTGGTGGGTCCACAGAAGGACGGCCTCATGGTTCTAACCGGGCCTGTTGGTCTCTCATAAGGGGCTTCTGAACCGCTCTTAGTCTGACCCGTCACCTAGGACCTGTTTGCCATGGGAGACCCTACCAGGGGCACAAAGCCCCCGACAACAGAGCTCCAGGATCATTCAGGCTCAAACCCCTCCATCACATTAAGGGGTGGTTCCAGGAGGGTATCTTTTTATTACGGTGGATTTTGTGTTTGAGTTGATCTCTGGATGTCTCGCTTTGTCATCAAAACATCTCCTAAAATCAACGTTATAACGCGCTCGTCTCCGCCCGTCATGTGTCGTGTGTTTCCATATTCTAGTACGAGTGTTCCTGAAGGTGCATTTGTTTGGGGCTGCTTTGGTTTGCGTTGTTGATACATCCTTTAGCGAACAAGTGCCACGAAAAAGTCAGTTTTATCCATACGCCTATTGTCGATCAGTTTATATGCGTTTGACTATGTGACCCTAGGTTGCTATTGAAGGCCCTGACTGAAACCCGCCACTGCTAATCCATATACAGAGTCTACAACTCCTCTCAACTCTTTGCCCACTTTTCACTTCACAAAAATCTGCCTCATAATTGGTGTCTTAGAGATTAATTTAGGATGTATAAAGAAGAGAATACTAACAGCGATGACACGCAGGGTTACGGCCTTTTCCACACAACATTTCCTCTGATCTGAAATAGATCAGATTGCACCACATGTTATCTGATTGATTCAAAATTTCCTGGGGGAGGACCCTGCTGTATTTTACCTGCTACACACAACATTCAGGGAGAATCTCAAACAAACACGTTATACTGTAAAATGATTTAAAACGAAATAAAGCGAGTAATAATTCAAAGTAATATAAAACACCTTCTGTTACCAGCAATCAATATACCGATCTCATGTAGTGCCCAAGACTAGAGTTCCACCTCCTCCCAAAGTCCACGTTAACCACTGAGTGCAATCGAGACAAAACAACTGTCCATCGGAGCGCGTAACGTCCCTACAGCGCGGTTCCTACAAGCACTTCGTTGACACAGCTGTATTTGTGTGCACTATCGTTTTAATAAATCTTTGTAAGTCGCTCATGTGATAACGCCACTGATCCATTACTCACCTTCTACTGAATGTGGACGGCAGACTGCATGAAGTTTAGTATCCTTGCCCTACTGCTACTTGTGTAGATTCGTCCAAAACTTAACAGAAGAGCATCTCACCACTCAAAGAAAAGTCACATTATTTCAAGCCGCTAGGATTATTGTTTCTATTCTTTCACTTAAAGGGGGGTATTATGTAAAATCGACCATTTCAAGCTTTATATCATGTTATTATGTCATTCCCTCATTAAACACATGCCTGGAGTGTTGCATTGGCTCATTCGCATATTTTTGAGTAATCAGTAAAAACGTAGACGGCAGCCATTTTAGGTGTAGCTATGCCTCAGTCCTCCTAGGCCAAGCCACCAACCACTGCTCCTCAGCTCAGCAGAGCCCCCTCCCCGCACAGTAGTGTTGTTTAGATGCCACAGCAGTGTGCTGAAGGGGGCGTGTGGGAAAGCTTCTTAAAGAGACAGAGGCCTATTTCAAGACGTTCAGTACAGCCATTTTGAGAGAGCAATTTTATTCAAGGCAGTTATTTTAATTTACTGCATATACAGACCAACAGAAGGTTACGTCATCATTGTAGTATGCTATAGACTGGTGCTATGTGATTGAAAAAAGCATAATACCCCCTCTTTAACGCGCTACTGCTTTAACTCTTAGCCCGACATGAGACAACAAACGGTGCGCCTTGATGGTTAACAACCGAGAAGATGGTACACCAAATCAAGCAACCAAGGAACATACAAAAGTGTCCTTTACCTGGATACAACTAACTGTTCTGATCTGGGGCTTTCTGCAGTTGGTCAGATCTATCTTCAGCAGATCACAGAGTCCAGATCTTAATCCCACTGAGAATCTTTGGGAGGTGTTGGAGAAGGTTTTATGTAGTGGTCACACTCTCCCATAATCAATAGAAGATCTTGGTGAAAATTGAAGGCAACACTTGGACCTTTGGACATTGCAGAAGCTTGTTGAAACAACGCCACAGTGAATGATGCTATAATAAAAGCTGAAGGCACTGCAACCAAATATTAGAGCCTTTTATTAGTGGCAACCTTTCTTTTGGTCAGCAGTGTATGTATGTACCTGAACACTGAACAACCTGCAGGCCAGTCATTTGCCAGAGCAGAGCAAAGACAGCAGAATAAATTAAGCCTTTGCTCTTTGCTTTCAATTTCTTTTAGCTAATATAGACAGAAACAAAACATTGACTAAATCTGTACCAAATAAAGAGAGGAAACGAACACTGCAGTCACAACAGTCTTGGTTAACACCGTCAAATCAACAACGCCACCTCAATCCGAGCGTTTTCACAGCACACATGTCCAGCACTCACCGAAGACGGTAAACCAGGGGGAACCTTCCGCACTCTCTTCGCGTGAGCATCTGCAAGAAGGACAACACACACGTGAATCCCAAATGTACTTTCAGTTACTTCTCAGGGTCGAATAAGGAGGAGAAAAATGAAATTACTTATTGGACTTCTATCCATTCCTGTCACTGTTCTACGTACATTATGTGTCACGACCCACTGCATCACTTTGTAGAGACGCATCAATCCAATTTGGGGTTTTGAGTACCTCTTAACATATAAACTTTCACCTGGAAACATTTTGTAATACTTTTCTAATGGTGCAGTAACTTGTGTGCTAACACTTTCTGATGACTGCAGATTATTAAAGCATTTGTAAAACTTATTTTTATCATTTCAAAAACATTAACAAAGCTTTCCTCATGATTTGTTACTCGTGTATAAGCAGCTAAATAGTTATTACCTTTTATTGTTCAGTTGATGAATACGTTTAGACCCAATTATAAACTTACCCAAATCGTTTTCATACACTGAACCATTTCTGACATGTCCCTGACCTTAACCAGACTCAGAGGATGATGCACATTGAAGTAGATGTAGTCACTCACTCTGCTGGCGTTTTGAACACGCCGCTCACTACTTTCTGCACATAGTCTACTGTATAACATGGCCCTATATAGTGAGTGAGGGGTCAGGGACTACGGTGGACAATCGGACACAGCTATAGTTTCTGTCTCAGCTTTGATTAGTTGACGTTAGCATTAGCATGCAACTGCTATCGATCAAAATAGATAGGGAGGTTAAAACTAACTTAGCGATTGAATTCTCCAGGTTCAGAGCTTCAAAATGAAATGAGGGACAGCAAGTCGGTGAAAGTTGTGTTTTAAAAGTGGCAAGAGAATCGAGTATTCGGAACGATACTCAATACTGTATTGTTTTTCAGGATTGGCTCCAAGCATCTGTTCTCTGTCACCAACTTTGGCCCTGAGGAAGTGACTTAGTCCATGTTAACTGTTTAAACAAGATGTTGTTCAATAATAATAATAATAATAATAATAATAATAATAATAATAATAATAATAATGGCTTACACTTGTATTGCGCTTTACAGGTCTGTATTACTATGTTTCTCAAAGCGCCACACTGTAGTCATTATTCAGTCACACCATACTTGGTGGCGGTAAGCTACTAATGCAGCCACTGCTGCCCTGGGATAGATTGACGGAAGTAAGCCAACCAGTCTGTGCTCACACACTCACACACTGCATTAATTCTGGCCTATTGCACATGTTTTAGTGGTAGTCTTCAGCAAACAGGAAGCTTACCCATGTGTTGTAGAGGTAAAGCTCTCCTCCGGGAATGGGAAGAATGGGAGGAGTGGGAGGCGTTGGGAGCATAGACCTGCTGGTACGGGTGGGTCTTCCTGGGCGACAGCGGCTGATACGTGTGGGTCTTCCTTGGGGACAAGGGCTGGTACGGGTGGGTCTTGCCGGGTGACAGCGGCTGGTACGGGTGGATCTTTGTGGGTGACAGCGGCTGGTACGTGTGGGTCTTTGTGGGTGACAGCGGCTGGTACGGTTGGGTCTTCGTGGGTGACAGCGGCTGGTACGGGTGGGTCTTCCTGGGGACAATGGCTGGTACGGGTGGGTCTTGCCGGGGGACAGCGGCTGGTACGGGTGGGTCTTCCTGGGCGACAGCGGCTGGTACGTGTGGGTCTTCCTGGGGGACAGCGGCTGGTACGTGTGGGTCTTCCTGGGGGACAGCGGCTGGTACGGGTGGGTCTTGCCGGGGACAGTGGCTGGTACGGGTGGGTCTTGCCGGGGGACAGCGGCTGGTATGGGTGGGTCTTGGCGGGGACAGTGGCAGATCCCCTCCATGTGCAGACTGAAACACAGAGCAGAGAGTGGAGTTTTTAACCAAAGTGTAGTATAATTCTGCAAAAACATTAATAAAAGACGCTTTACACCAGATTGAGCATGAGATAATTTTCATTGTCCCTGAGTATGTGAATTAACTCTAGAGATGCACAGATCCATTGTTGTTTTTTTTTGCTTGTGATACCGCTACGGGGGGGTTAACAGACTTTATTAAAAGTAGTTGCTGTGAGTGGAAACGTTGGACCTCCACTTTCTCCACTGTGAGATCAATAAAGTGTAATTTTTTCTTGCAAAAAATGTGTTAGCAATTATCAATAATAGACTATCCATTAATAAATTGTAATAAAAAATATTAAACAAGAAATACTGGACTTTTCTACACTAAATATATGACCTTTTAAGTTAGCCTATATTAATATGAACAACTCACATTAATCTGATTATCACAACTTTCTAACGTCGGTGCTGAGCAGCTTGTTACCACGACTTGCTCAGTTAGTTAATATCTCACTGCCTTTGACACAGTGGACCACGGGATCTTACTTCACAGGTTAGAAAACTGGGTGGGAATCTCTGGTACTGCTCTAAACTGGTTCAAGTCCTATCTCAAAGACAGGACGTACTTTGTCGAAATTGGAAACTGTGTCTCAGACAAAATTTCCATGACCTGTGGAGTCCCCCAGGGGTCAATCTTGGGACCCCTCTTATTCAACTTGTACATGCTTCCATTGGGTCAGCTAATAAACAGTAACAATGTGTCGTACCACAACTACGCAGATGACACTCAGATCTACGTGTCACTGACGGCAGGTGAACATGGGCCTGTAGATACTCTCTGTCACTGCATCGAACAGATCAGTTTGTGGATGCAAAACAACTTTCTCCAACAAAACTGAGATAATTGTTTTTGGCCCACAGACACAAAGACAAAGAGTTATCAGTCACCTTGAGTCTCTCGCTCTGAAACCAAAAAATCAGGTTTGAAATCTAGGAGTAATCATGGACTCAGACCTGAACTTAAACAGCCACATCAAAGCAATAACATCATCAGCTTTTTACCATATGAAAAACATTGCTACTCATCCATGCATTTGGCCTTTCTAAACATGCTGTTAGAGCTGCAGAACATCCAGAACCAGGAAATACGACCATTTTAGTCCAGTGCTCCGGTCTCTGCACTGGCTTCCTGTCACTCAGAGAATTTAAAACAGCGCTGCTTGTGTACAAGTCTTTTCATGGTTTAGCACCAAAGTCCATCTCTGACATGTTAGAGCCGTATGAACCATCTCGGGCCCTGAGAACTTCAGGGAGGGGTCTCCTGGTGGTTCCCAGAGTCAATAATAAACACGGTGAGGCTGAGTTTCAGTTTCATGCAGCTAAATCTGGAACAGTCTTCATGAGGATGTGAGACAGGCCTCAACTCTGACAATGTTCAAATCCAGGCTGAAAACAGCTCTTTTTACCCGTGCATATGAAAACTGAAAGTATTTTATCTGCACTCTTGCCTTTTACTGTAACTGATTAATTTGTATGTTTTATTGATTTAATCTGTTTTCTTGTAATTTTTTCTGCAACTGTGAAGCACTTTGAATTGCCTTGTGTATGAATTGTGCTCTACAAATATACTTGCCTTGTCTTGCCTAATTGCATAACTAATTTATTATATAAATTATTCTTTCAGAGCATTTCAAAAACTAAAACACAAACACTTGGCCACTGACTTGGCTACTTTAGGTGATCCAATCATAGTTTCTGTCCCAGCCCTAAAATAGTTGCAGTTTTGCATTAGCTTCCGCTAGCTTCAGTACTGTTGTTAGCTGCAGCAATCAAACATGCATTTGCGGAGGTTAAAACTAATTAATTAATAATTCTCCAGGTCCTGCCCTTCAAAATAATTGTCTGTATAAATCACAGACAACATCTCTGGAATCGCCCATATATGGTCATGTTTGAAGCATATGAGGTTTATGAGCACATAAGTTTATATTCCAAAAAATGGTGTTTCCCAAAAGACACCTCCTTCCCCCTTGGCGAGGCCACGCCCCCTTCTATGACATGATGCCCTCTGTATCTATTCTTCACAGGGACCATATAGGCACATTTCACACTCTTTAAGGTCAATTTCACACAAATGCTAGAAAGCTCACCTGTAACTTCATAACATTGAGACATATAGTTTATCATTAGTCACACAGTATTTTTCACACAAATGTACAATATACTAAAGGAATACTTAAACCAAATGTTGTACCACTACAGGAAAAATAATCAGGAATAGTGCCTGTAAGTGCCCCATGGATAGCTCTCTTCACTGTAAAATGTAAACCAACTGCCTCACTCCCATCACCTGCACTAACCGTCAGACCTTGGGGGACCGAGCCTTCGCCATCGCCGCCCCCACCCTTTGGAACTCACTCCCACCGCCCATTAGAAACTCTGACTCACTGCAAAACTTCAAATCAGGACTCAAAACCCACCTGTTCAAACTGGCTTTTCCATAAGCCCCCTTTATATATATATGTTTTTTTTATTTTTTTATTTTATTTATTTATTATTATTTATGTAAAGCGTTATTGAGTGTCTAAAAAACTGCTATACGAGTTTGATGCACTATTATTATTTTTATTATTATTATTATTAAAATATTGTTTGACCTAAAAAAAAAATTCCACGGTCTGCTGAGAAATCTTACGTTTAAACAATTACAAGTTTACATTGTAGTTGAGTTACTGAACTCACAGCTGTAAATCATCACAATATGATAACTTTAACTCAGTTAACATCCTTTAGACAATTCAGTTCAGTTAGATTCTTAGGTTACTAACTGCTTTAAGTTGTCTGAAGTGACAAAGATCATTTATATCAACTATCTGTAACAACTGACCAAATGTATCAATATAAATTCATAGAAGTCGTTCGTGTAATTGTTTTAAAACTAGAATTTATTTCATCTGAACTGTTTTCAATTAACTCAAATTATCTTTAAATATTAAATAGTCACATGTATTATTATTTGATGTGCCTTCTGTGATATAATTGATGTTTTTCACGTCAGACAACTGAAAGCAGTTATTTATAGCTGCAAGTTATAATCAATTAACAACTTCAAATTGACTATAATGTAAACTTGTAATTGGTTCAACGTAAAATGTCTTGGCAGCCCTTAGAATGATACTTTTTGAGTTGAAACAGTGTTGAAATTTGTTACTCAAATCAGGGGGAAATTGGACAGATTTGTACATTATTAGTATTTTCACACATACTTTTCTTTCTTGACTAATTATTTGGATTATTTGGTTCCTTTACGTCTGACTTCAAAGTGACGTTACTTGAGTAAACATCGTACCACATTGGTTTTGGCGGCCGGGCCAGAGCGGTCCGACAGAGTTCCGCCCCGAGCTCATGGCAGTGGGTGAAACAAAGAGCGCTGTGTGAGCCGCCGTCGCAGGGCCGAGGGGGTCCCGCTAAAACAAAAGGCCTCTTATTGGCCCCCGCCACTCCCACTCCCGCGCCGCAGACAGACTGTTGGGTTGCCATGCCAACCGGGGGACCTGATTAAACAACCATCTGTGTGGGTTCTACCTGATCCAGAGAAGCGTACAGCAGGAGGTCACGGGCGTTTCTCATTTTCTGCCCAACACCGCAGCGTCAAACCCAGGCTCGGGACCCGTTTACACCTGACTCTACTATTAGCGCCGTTAGTAGAGTCTGGCATCCATTTCTTTTATTATCAAAGCGAGACACGGCAGCTGAAACGTCGACGTTTCACGCAGTGGTCAACATCGGGATCTTAGCTTTAATGAGAGTAAAAAATAGAAAATTACGTTTTCATTCCACTCCTGCAACAACATCTCCACTTAAAGGTACACTGCGTAACTTTTTGGACTATACTGTTGCCATCAGTACAGAATAAGCTCCTAATGATATGCAGTAGGTAACCAAAGAATTGATTAGGATGAGAACCAAACCTATTTAAAGAGGGGGTATTATGCTTTTTTCAATCACATAGCACCAGTCTATAGCATACTACAATGATGACGTAACCTTCTGTTGGTCTGTATATGCAGTAAATTAAAATAACTGCCTTGAATAAAATTGCTCTCTCAAAATGGCTGTACTGAACGTCTTGAAATAGGCCTCTGTCTCTTTAAGAAGCTTTCCGACACGCCCCCTTCAGCACACTGCTGTGGCATCTAAACAACACTACTGTGCGGGGAGGGGGCTCTGCTGAGCTGAGGAGCAGTGGTTGGTGGCTTGGCTGGTGACAAAAGGTCCAGAGGCGTCTCCAGGAGGTGGGGTCGTTCCTAGGAGGACTGAGGCATAGCTACACCTAAAATGGCTGCCGTCTAAGTTTTTACTGATTACTCAAAAATATGTGAATGAGCCAAGGCAACACTCCAGGCATGTGTTTAATGAGGGAATGACAGAATAACATGATATAAAGCTTGAAAAAGTCGATTTTACATAATACCCCCCCTTTAAATCTCAAATTCTGCTGACTTTAGTCACATCTCCATGGAGACGAGCTGGAGACGTACCCACTCCAGGTAAAGTTACAGTCAGGTCTTTGAAGGGGCAATTATATGAAAATATCTGACATAAAATAAATGCTTGTATTTCAATATTTTTATTGGGTAAAATGTTACGCGGTGTGGCTTTAAGTAGCTCCTATACAGACTCCATACTTTCCAGTGTTGGACTTAAGAATATTGTAACATCTCATTCCTGCCTGATTTAATCAAGTTTGAACTTCCAAAAATAAGGCAACATTTTGATTTTTACAGATTTATTCAAAAATTCAGCAAAATCCAAAATTTGTAACCTTTGTAACTATGTATCAACAAAATAAAATCATAAATTTAAACCTGGCTTTTATATGAAAACATCAAAATAACTAACTTGCAATACATTTTTTCCTCATATTTATGTCGATAGTCTACAAATATATATTAGGCCTAAATTGGTTAATATAATGAACTTTATTATTTGTCCTCTGCTTTTGACCCATCCTTTGATGCATGTTTTTAGAGGTAGGGACTGGGAAAACTGGAGGAAACTTATGCAGACTATTGGTTAATCAATTCATCGCCATCATGGGCTTAATCGATGTTCACATGACATCACAATGTTAAAGATGAGTCGATGCAGCTAAGAATTCTATTCCGGTCACTATGGTAACCGTCATAATGCTGAATATTGGACTTGGTTTATGATTAATATCTCTGTAAACTGGATCTAACCACATGAGACAAAAACATGAAGTCCAGCATCTTCTCTCTCAGGAATGAGGTCACATGAGGTGTCCAAAAGTGGAGCCATAAGACGAATCCAATCACTTCCAAATCATGATCAGGGAAAACACTTTCTGTTTTTCTTTCCAAAACTATGTTCCTCCCATTGAGTTGTATTGGCCCCTGCTCCAACTATGACATAACATTCTATAACAGGGGTCTCCAACCTTTCTCACCCAATGAGTACATTTACATAACAAAAAGTCAGATAGCTTATGCTTGTGTATTAGTAAGATTTTACCTTGGAGAGTTAGTGGCCAAGATATTTCCACAAAATTAAAGAAAATGACTTTGCGTTTGCTCACAGGAACGAGGAAACGTGAGCACATAACTCCTGTGTTGGCCTCTCTGCACAGCTTTAGATACTGTTTTTTTTTTTTTTTTTTATAACAAGATTTATTTCATATCAATACAGATACATTAAAATGATGCAAATAACCCACGACCCAACCATCCGCGCCTACCCCACATCCACCCAGCCCTCCCATAGCCACCCTCAACCTCAACAAACAGTCCATGTCATAAATATTGAAACTGGTCATCATTGAGTTCAATCCCATCAAAACAAACAAACAAACAAACAAACAAAACAAGCAAACAAGCAGAAAGACAAACAGACAAAACAAGCGAAATAAATACTTAACACTATTGCGGGAAAAAATAAAATAAATAAATAAATAAATAAATAAAAATAAACAAAAATACAATAAAAAAATAAATAATTATAAAATAAAAATGAAATAAAAGAAAGGAAAAGAAAAATCACACGGATATTACAATAGCGACAGTAATAATAATGATCATAAATCAACTTGATTTACAATTCAAGATACTGTTGATGGTTTTTAAATGCCTGAATGGGTCGGCTCCATCTTACCTTTCGGAGCTTTTGTTGATCCGTGATCCAGGTCGAACATTGAGATCCTCCAATCAAATGACTCTGGAGGTTCCAAAATCTAAGCGTAAAACCAGAGGAGACCGGGCTTTTGCCGTAGCGGCTCCGGGACTCTGGAACAGCCTCAAACTCATCTTTTTGCTTTGGCCTTCAACACAAGCTGAGCAGATCCCATGTGTTTTATTATTATTGTTTCATGTTGTATATTTTGTGACTGTTTTTACTCGTCAATTGTATTTTATAATGTTTGTTGTACAGCACTTTGTAGCTGTTTTTAAATGTGCTATTTAAATAAAGTGGACATTGACATTGACATTGACACAATGACAAATAAAGCACTTACTGACTGACTGACTTTGGTTAATACATTGTCTCCAGTTTTTCATTACCCAGATCAGAAAAAACATCATCTTTCGATCCATTTTGTCTGTCTTATAGCTTTCAAATGAGGTGTTACATTGGCCTATAGGCTGTAAGCAGCAGTAGTCGAGAAGCTTTTAGATTTGGGGACATCCCAACTGGGGAAATGTGCTGGGTTAAGGCGACGGTTAAGAGGTTAAATGGCCGTACATATTTGATCATTTCCCCACCATATTGAAGCTTGAACATCCTCTCAGAAGGGTGTAAGCGTGGCAGAACAGACCCCTTTTTGCCGCAGTTGCTTTTCTGAGTGCTGGCCGCGCTGGAGCCAGATTTAGGGGGGGGTGGGGGGTGGGGAGGGGGGTCTTGGATCGGAGCCCAACTCTTCAATGCTGCTGCCATCTCCCACAATTTGCATTAGGCTGGATTCAGAGGGAGACAGGGAGAGAGCGGGCCTTGGCTGGAGCGAGGCGCTAATGTGGGGGTTTGTTCAGACTTTTGTCCTCTCCGGCTCTCCGTACGCGCACACAAAGGCCACAGCTGGATGTGAGAGGCGCAGTCACCGGAGCAGGAAACAGAGCGGAGAATCGGGCGCTTTCTGAAGAGCGTCGCGCGCCGCGTCAATAGGAAACACGTACAGCGCCCGCCGTGACTGCATGTGGGGAGTTCGTACGCTCTCCTCTTCGTTCCCCGTCAGTGCGGGCGCCGCGGCTTGGTCAGCGAATGCAGACATGCGCGTCACCTTTTTAAGGCGAGGCTCTGCAGGTGAACACTTAAAGAGGGGGTATTATGCTTTTTTCAATCACATAGCACCAGTCTATAGCATACTACAATGATGACGTAACCTTCTGTTGGTCTGTATATGCAGTAAATTAAAATAACTGCCTTGAATAAATTGCTCTCTCAAAATGGCTGTACTGAACGTCTTGAAATAGGCCTCTGTCTCTTTAAGAAGCTTTCCGACACGCCCCTTCAGCACACTTCTGTGGCATCTAAACAACACTACTGTGCGGGGAGGGGGCTCTGCTGAGCTGAGGAGCAGTGGTTGGTGGCTTGGCTGGTGACGAAAGGTCCAGAGGCGTCTCCAGGAGGTGGGGGCGTTCCTAGGAGGACTGAGGCATAGCTACACCTAAAATGGCTGCCGTCTAAGTTTTTACTGATTACTCAAAAATATGTGAATGAGCCAAGGCAACACTCCAGGCATGTGTTTAATGAGGGAATGACATAATAACATGATATAAAGCTTGAAAAAGTCGATTTTTACATAATACCCCCCTTTAAATCTACAGATATCAATTTGAAACGTTTGCGGTATATTCGAAAAATTAGGGGTGAAAATTATCGCAACGTTTTCTGTCATCGTACGTGGCCAAAATTGTCAATATTTCCCGTGACAACATGTCAGGTTTGAGCGTATTGGTTTATTTTGTTGATTTGATCAGAGGGAATTTTGGATCTTGTTTAGTTTTTGAATAAGCTGTAAAAAATCTGTAAAAAGTAAAAAATGCTGCCCTGTTTTCTACAGTTCAATAAATCAGGCAATAATTAGATATTTGAAAATCCCTCTGAGAAAACCTTCATAATATTGTTAAGTCCGAGACAAGAAAGTTTGGAGTGTGTTGGAGCGACTAAAGTGGAGATGTTTTTGCAATGAATGAACACATCAGTTGGAGAAAACAGGCCTTCATGTTCTGTAACGTCTCTGTGCGTGTGGAGTTTGACGTCTTTTTTCCCTTTTTTTGGAGCTTGTCTGTAAAAGTCTGTGTAAGATACTAATAAAGATGTGTTACACCAGTGGTTCCCATCTGGTTTGGTGTCGGGACCCACCGTCACCATGAAGTCACAAGCCGTGACCCAAAACAGAATTGCATTTGTTGTACATACTGTAAAATAGTGTATTTTCCTGACAAATTATTGTTTAATTAATTAATGTATTTATTGGTTTATTTGGTCGGGACAGTACGCATTAACACCGGATTGTACATGGGTCTCATGCATGTAAACACACCACACCGGATTGTAGCCTTGGGTTAATTTACCATCCGTCGTCCCCCATGCGCACTCTCAAACACACTCTTATTCATCCTGGTCTATTGTACATGTTTTTATTGGTAGGGGAAGCCGGAGTACTCGGAGGAAACCTACACAGACACGGGGAGAACATGCAAACTCCACACAGAAAAGCCCCGTCCAGGTGGGAATCAAACCGAGACCTTCTAGCTGTGAAGCACGAGCGCTAACTGCTGCTACCGTGCTGCTAATAAGCCTTTAATCATACTAAAAAGCTGAAATCATGATAAAAAAAAAATGTAAGTAGATATTTTTGAAAGAAACTGAAAAGGGTTCCGCGACCCATTTTTGGGTTTCAACCAAACCAGTTTCAACCGGTGGGTCGGGTGTTAGAGAATATATTACCAAATGTTATAGTTACATGATGCTTACTCCCTAGAGCTTCCCAAAGTTGACCACTCATCCTTTGTTTGAGATGGATGTGTATTTGTTTAGTAAGAAAGTTTTTAGCCTGATCACTATTATTTTTGAATTGTTATGTACAATGATGAGGAAATTAATGTGGAAAAAAGTTACATATTCTTTGAAATGAGTCAATTCAAAATGTTGGATTGACCAGTGAGGTGCTGGACTTTGGGAAGGGCTGCCCTGGTGTAATGACTGCTCCGTGTGTTTTCTTTCTATTGAGAGTTAGCCGTGTTTTGTTCTAATTAATAAATATTCAAACAGTCCATGGCAGTAAGCAAGCAGCTGTTGGGTAATCACTGACAACATGTTAAAAACTTTTCTCTGGATGAAAATACTTCGGAGTAGACTTGTGTCTGTGTTTGTAATTGTAGGTGTTTAGCCTTGAACCTAAAGGCTAACTAATGGTACAATTGCACCACAACCTGACCAAATTTTCATAAAACAGACTTGTCTGTGTAGGCTCTCAGTCATACAGGAGTTTTCCATCTTCAATGAAGGCTCTTGACTGTGGAATCTAAGTCCGCCATTCCTGTCCTGTGAAGAAGGTGAATCCATCCATGAACAGGAATGGCGGACTTAGATTCCACTTGTCTCCACTGTACAGTAACCTCTTGCGGCCTAAGCCTGGAGCGCTCTGTCATGCTAATGAGGCTGACTCTCAGTCCAGGACAGATCAATAGGCAGGTCATTAGCAGAGATCAGCTGAGATTAGGGCCGTTCAAACTGAAACTCCAGTGTGAGTTAGGTCGTTAGGACTACAAAGGTGTTTACCCACAGGCAGGGGCGCCGCCAGAAATTCTGGGCCCTATGGAAACAAACATTTCTGGGCCCCCTACATTTTTTACAGATAAGATTTAACCCAATAAATATTTCCCGTTTGCTAGTCAAAATTGCCAAAATACACACATTGAGTCCATGAGAGGCCCTAGCACATTTAAAAATAAAAAGGGTCTGCTCTTGTGGGCCCTTCTTCAGCCTGGGCCCTTAGAATCGTCCTAACCTTCCACCCCCTTACGGCGCCCATGCCCACAGGTGAGAGTAGCTGTTAATAGAGTGGAGGGACTGAGCGTGAAACTCCTCCCTGTGGTCTTTATCTGAGCTGCAGGACAGAAGACGACTCAAGAACCTTCATTGAAGATAAAACAGACTTGGCTTGACATGTATTTAACTTCTCTTCTGTTCTTTTGAATCTTGTTTCATTTTTAGTTCACATTAAAATGTGGACAGGAAGCAGTCAGGAAGTTAGCCTAGAACATTCCTAAACCCTGTCTTTAATTGTTCAAAGGTTACTCTGCCTGCCAGTCTCCGAACCTTACCCACGTCTTTCATCTGTGTCAAAAATCCCGTTGAAAATGTCCAACGGAGCCGCCGTTTGTAAGAGCTGGAAGAAGAAGTCGGGCCTGAGCTGCTGTGTCCAGATGAAACGTGTCCGTGAGGCGTTCAGGGACACGCTGCATCCTTTAGAAAGCGAAAGATCAAGCAGGAGGAGAAGTGGAGGATTTGTATGAGCATAAACAAAGTGCGAGGCCTTCGTGCGGTACCGGCGCATCTGCTGCCATGGCGACCACGCCAATGTCATCGCGCTTTTGTCAACATTCACCTGCACTGTACTGTCCTACGGCCCAAACATGTACCATGGCAATATAGTGGACCGATCCTGCATAAGTGAAGCTTACAAATATTGTTTTGGGGACTGCAGCTGCCACAAGAAATCACAACTTAGTACAATCATTCACCTATCGTATCCCACCGCTGTGCACTTCAGTACTTCAAATTGCAATATCAATCACCAAAAAGTGATGGTGTAAGTCATCCCCAGAATGACCAGAGTACCGGACCGGATAAAAACACTTGCCCACAGAGAAACGTTTTGTATAGACATTTTGAGAGCCACTCGCCCTCTAATGAGCCTTAATGCGGACATTGATTCTTTTTCATTTTTTTCTGTAGCGGTGTAAAATGTGTAAATGTCCTAGAATGGGGAATCAGGACTTCAATTGCTCTCCATTTTGTGATAGCTATTATCAATCACTTAAGCCAATTGGGTTTAGGGTTTAGGATCTTTTTGTGCCTCTGGATTTATTTATTAATTATTTTATCAGGCAAAACTTTAATAATAAATTCTTATTTACAATGTTGGCCTGAACGTGCTTTAAAGGGATATTTCGGGATTTTGACATAGGGGCTCATTTCCTAGTTATCCAGAGTGTTGTTGATGTCTGGAGATATTTTTTTCTTAAATTCATGCAGTTCTTATATTTGAAGAGTCTAGTGGCGCTAGGCTAATGCTAGGCTAAAGCATTTCTATGGTATCAGTTAGCCTGCATTAAAAACAGTCTGACCCACTCCACAGTGCACCTGAAGTAAATCAGTAAATTTTTGAAATATAACTGACCTTGTATCACATGAATTACCGCATTTTGAGGGACTATTTTCTCGCAGATCACTCCGCCGCTGCGTTAGCTTACAGCCACAAAGCCGATGCTGCTCAAATATAAGTTATTTTAAATGCAAAATGGTTAAAATTATTCTATCGACACAGACATTTATATGGTTAGTCTGGTGTTATAAGTGATTTACATCAGGTGCACTGTGGAGTGGGTCAGACTGTTTTTAATGCAGGCTAACTGATACCATAGAAATGCTTTAGCCTTGCCCTAGCCTAGCGCCACTAGACTCTTCAAATATAAGAACTGCATGAATATAAGAAAAAAATATCTCTAGACATCAACAACACTCTGGATAACTAGGAAATGAGGCCCTATCTCAAAAATCCTGAAATATCCCTTTAAGTGACAGATGTGTCGTTGTTATAAGAACAACTCTGTATTTATCAATGGGGTTTTCTTCATAGATGTACTCTAATACACTGCACATCTCAGGCTATTTTAATAACTCTGTAGGTTAAAAAAAAAGTTATATACATTGCTTGTGACTCTTGTGTTGTGCGCTGATGTATTGACAGGACACTGACAGAGATCCTCTCTGCGGTGAAAGGATGGCTCACTCGACGACTAGCCTTCCAAAATATCAGACACTCTCTGACATCAGTCGTAGCTCGTCTTTGGTCGTACGACAGTTCTATTTAAAATCTGTGTCCCGGTTTCACTGTACGACCTAAGACCTGCGATTTTCAGCTACGACCTAAGGTTTCCCCCACGATGAGTGAGTCGCAGACGGCCAAAATTATGCAGGGTACACCCGCGATTATTCAAATCATTGTTGTAAAGTTAATAGAGTTCGGGACAGAATTTTATTAATTCACTGTTACCATGGAAATCCGCCTTGTTTGTGGATACTAGCAAACATTTTCCATAGGCTAACATTAGCTAGAAACATTATGAAAAGTGGAGAAAAAAAAAGCCTTGGAACAACCCGGAGTCACTACTGGTAAATACATCTAACACACAGTATTGAAAATCCCATGATGCTGGGCGATACGACATCACGATCCTGAACTCTATTCCAAACGTCCTGTCATGCGGTGCTTATTCATTCAAAGTTATGGAGAAGGGTCTGAACGCAGCCGATGGAGGGGCACGTGATCAGTGGAGCTCCACCTTTCCACAGAAAATGACGTCACCTCTGCAGGAGAACCCTATCCTAAACTAATCCAAACTAAACCTAACCCTAACCTTAAGGATAGTGGAGTTACAAAAGGCGTTTTATTGAGATTAACTTAAATAAATATTGCGGGAAAAAAGTGTAGGTGACGTCATTTCCTGTGGAGGTCTGGAGCTCCACTGATCACATGACTCTCCATCGGCTACATTCAGACCCTCTTGATATTCTTAACCCCAAAAAAGCACTAGCATTATTTAATTACTTATGTATATTAGTTTAATTTTCTAATCCAACCGGACAACAAAACAAAGCTGAGAGATGTGACGACGGCACTGTCAGAAAGTGTTATTAGACATGTTTTTTGAATAACTTTAATTAAAGTGTTTTCAGTCAGAAGGAACAGCCTGCTATTTGCTCAACGTATGGACGCCTTCATCTCCATCACTCCATACACTAAATACTCCCATATCAACATCTGCGCGCTCCTAATCATCAAACGTCTCGACGAAGAGCTTGGAAGCGCGCGCTCTCCTGTACCCGTGCACGCGCTGCCTCCGCACCGGAGCAGGGGGATGGTTTCATTATTACCGCCGAGAAGCAGGTTTCGAGTGGCATCTCCGCAGGACGCCCAGCTCCACAAACAGATGTTGTTTTTATAAGGAAGGGAAGAGTACTGACACGCGTTTGACTGCACAAAGTTTAATAGAAAAGAGATTTGATGTTTGGAAATAGTCAGATGAATCCTTGTTTTGACACAATTGGCAAAAAATAAAAAATAAAAAATGACTTGAATGGAACCCGCCGTGGCCTTTTGGCCCATCACATTATTTCCATATTGAGGTGAGATGCTGCAGGTGAACCAGGGAAAACATTTAATGTTGAGAACAGTATGTTTGCTATACATTACTGATATAAATATGGAAGAAAATGTATTGCCATTTTTCTGTCATTAAAGGAAGCCAGCCAGGTTTCCTCTGGGTGCTATGGTTTGCTCTACCTCCAAAAACATGCTGGTCAGTTTGACCCACAGTGGCAGCACGGCTCAGTCGCAGCAGCTCAGGACTAACACCTGAACACTATTTCGTTGTACGCTTGTACAATGACAAATAAAGCACTTACTTACTTACTTACTTAAAAATAAGACAATTCATGCATCACTAAACTAACATATGGTTCTCTTACAGTGAGAACCACATACACTTCATAAAAAGACACATTTGGATTATTTTCTCACTGTCTGACATGAAACCTGAATCAACTTTTATTATTCTTTAGGTCAATTAGAATTAAAAAAAATATTTCTATTTGTCAAATTCCAGAAGAATGAGACATATAATTTTCTACATAATTTTTCATTACCACATACTACATTTACAAAACCAAAGGTTTACATACACTAAGATTACTATACCTTTAAACAATTTGGGAAAGCCCAGATGACGATGTCATGTCCTTGGAAGCACAAGTCTGGTTCATCCTTGGGTGTAATTTCAAGACACCTGAAGGTTCAGGTTCATTGGTTAAAACAATGATGGAAATGACCAGTCATCATACAGATCAGAAAGAAGGCGGGTTCTGTGTTCCAGAGATGAACGTGCTGTGTCTGAAATGTGAATATCAACCCAAGAACAAATGCAAAGACCTGGTGAAGATGCTGAACCTGGTAAGAGTTTGTCATTATCCAGAGTGAAACAAGTCCTGTACCGACATGGGCTGAGAGGGAACTCTGCCAGGAAGAAGCCCTGACTACAAAAGAAACATCAAAAAGACAGATTGGAGTTTGCATATAAAAAAGGATTAAGACTTTAATTTTTAGAGACATATCCTGTGGTCTGACGAAAAAAAAAAAAAAATCTTTTGGCCATAATGACCATCGTTACGTTTGGAGGAAAAGAAAAATCTTTCAAGCCTGAGAACAACCAATACAGGGTGGCAGCATCATGCTGTGGGGTTGTTTTGCTGTGGGAGGGACTGGTGCACTTCACAAATACAGTAGATGACATCATGAAGAAAGAACACTATGTGGAAATATTGAAGCAACATCTCAAGACATCAGCCAGGAAGTTAAAGCTTGGGCGCAGATGGGTCTTCCAAATGGACAATGACCCAAAGCAAACGGCCAAACTGGTTACAAAGTGGCTTAAGGATAACAAAGTCAATGTTTTGAAGTGACCATCACAAAGTCCTGATCTCAATTCATTTGAAAATGTATGGGCAGAGCTGGAAAAGCATCGGCACAGATGTGTCTCAGTTACACCAGTTCTGTTTGGAGAAATGGACCAAAACTCCTGCCAACTATTGTGAGAAGTTTGTGGAAGGAAAACGTTTCCAAAACGTTTGACCCAAAATATACAGTTTAAAGGCAATGCTACCAAATATTAATGACATGTAAACTTTTGGTTTTGTAAAAAGTAATACAAAATTGTTGAGAATTCTATCTCTCATTCTTCTGGAATTTGACAAATATAAATATTTTTTTAAATTCTAATTGACCTAAGAAAAATAAAAGTAAATTCTGGTTTCAAGTCAGACAATGGGGAAAAAAATGCAAATATGTCTTTTTATGAAGTGTATGTAAACATATGGTTCTCACTGTATTTTCAACAATGAAATGTAAATGATGGATAGACTCAGGTTTAAATCTTGATATAGGCTATTAGTTATGGCCAAACCGCCTTTGCTCTGCCTGATCCCATCAGACCTCGGAAGCTAAGCAGGAAGGGCCTGGTCGGTACTTGGATGAGAGACCGTTTGGTAACATCAGGAGGCCTGGGTTAATGTAGTGTGAGTGAGTGAGTGAGTGAGTGAGTGAGTGAGTGAGTGAGTGGTTGGTGGTGGTCGGAGGGGCCAATGGCACAGACTGGTTGTCTCGCTTCTATCAGTCTACCCCAGGGCAGCTGTGGCTACAATAGTAGCTTACCACCGAGTATGGTGTGAATGAATCATGCAAGAAATTGTAAAGCAATTCTGAGCGTCTGGAAAAGGGCAATAAAAGACTGATACATTATTATATTATTATAACAGTTGCAAAGATTTGTTTAGAGGGGATTTTGGATCTTGTTCAGGTTTTAAAAGTGAAAAAGTCAAATCTTCCCTTTTTGTTGTGGGTTAAAAGCTCACCAAATCAGGCAGGAAATAGATATTACTAACCCTACAAAATATTAAGTCCAAGACTGGAAAGTTTGGAGTCTGTAGGAGCATCTTAAGTGGAGATGTTGTTGTATGAGTGGAACAAAAACCTACATGTGGATACAAAGGGCCCGACTGTAGACTAGACTTTTGCGCGGACGAAATCTTCAGCTCCATACCTGGCACAGTAAGTGGCTAGACAGGCTCCCGTGGTGATGTTATGCCCAGCAGTGGTCCCTCCCCAAGATTTACCTCTTACAGACTGTACCAGACTGGAATATTTTTGTTACACCAGCCTCCACACCCACGTTACTGTGGGTGTGGAGGCTGGTGTTTGGATCACGTTTCTGTGGTGTGGAGTTTGCCCCATGCATTTATTAATACTGCTGCTAGAGAAGGAACCATTGATATGATTCGGGACATGGACAGTGTCTAACTCACAGTGGGGGAAATAGTTTGTAGTCTGTCTCGCAAGCTCTGATTAAGGAAGCAGCAAGCGCTCGTTGTAGTCAGCTCGTTGTAAAACACGCCTCGGCCGACCCCTTTTTCCTCAAAGCGATGCCCTCAGGCGACCGACGAAAGCACTGGTGCACCGTTGTTTGTACACAAGATTCCAACTTTGTCTAGAGTAATGCTGTTGTTGGTGGAAGATCGGGTCCATAATATGTTAAAGGGGGGTATTATGTAAAATCGACTTTTTCAAGCTTTATATCATGTTATTATGTCATTCCCTCATTAAACACATGCCTGGAGTGTTGCCTTGGCTCATTCACATATTTTGAGTAATCAGTAAAAACTTAGACGGCAGCCATTTTAGGTGTAGCTATGCCTCAGTCCTCCTAGAAACGCCCCCACCTCCTGGAGACGCCTCTGGACCTTTCGTCACCAGCCAAGCCACCAACCACTGCTCCTCAACTCAGCAGAGCCCCCTCCCCGCACAGTAGTGTTGTTTAGATGCCACAGCAGTGTGCTGAAGGGGGCGTGTCGGAAAGCTTCTTAAAGAGACAGAGGCCTATTTCAAGACGTTTAGTACAGCCATTTTGAGAGAGCAATTTTATTCAAGGCAGTTATTTTAATTTACTGCATATACAGACCAACAGAAGGTTACGTCATCATTGTAGTATGCTATAGACTGGTGCTATGTGATTGAAAAAAGCATAATACCCCCTCCTTAATATTTGTGCATGAATAAGTGTGGAAGTGTGGATATATTGATATCTCCACCTCGATTGTGACAAAACTTAATAAAATAAGCATTGTCAAGGGTAGGTGTCGTCTTAACTAAGATGTTATGGGAGAAAGCTAGCTAAAACTCAAATCTCAACATTGACCACTGTGTGAAAAATCAATGTTTTCACCTTAATTATGAACATTTAAATTGAGGTACTCCAGGTACTCCGGTCCCGATATTTTTTCTGAGGGATTACCAGCAAAGATATATATCCAAGCTGGTGAGTCACCGATGGACAGTCACAGGCAATGTGTTAAAAGCATTAAACTGGGACGTACAGCCTTCACTCGCGGAAATGCCGTTGTTCGTTGAGCAGGAGTTTGTGTCTCGGCGCTATAGGCTAATGTTGTTTTGCGTTTCATAATTTGAAATAATGGCTCTGTAAGAATTGAATAAAAGTGAAATACGGGCGCTATCGCTGGTGAACACTTTCCTGGGGCTCCGCCTGCAGGCTGCTGTGGGAAAACCTTGTTAAAAAGTTACATTCAGTTTTGATTTACGGTGTGGTTTACAGCTTCAGCTCGGCCTGATAAGCACACTTTGAGCAGAATGGCTCAAAACTGATACAATGTTGGTTTATGGGATTTGAAAATGTGGAGGACAATTTCAGGTTTGAACAATGATGCAATAGTACTCAAGAGGGGGTCATTTACCAAGCATTTGCTCATGTGCAAAGCGAGTAGCACGTGCTAAAGTTGATCAGCTGCAGACTAATTTATGCCTTTTTACTCACACAGCATGGTCTTATTTAGATATAAGATTTGGGGAGCTTATACTGTATTACATGCGACATCAAATTGTAAATTAAGTGCAACAGGCCCACAAAATATCAGATTTTATTTTTCAGCTTTCACCCGCTATTTAGCACCTGCTTGATAAATGACCCCCAAGAAGTACAGAACGACATGCTGGAACCGTAGAAGAAGAAACAGCTAAATTAAACAGGATCAACCCGAAGATTATTCAAATCTGTGAATGAAGTGAAATACTGCTCCAGGTCTGTTATTGATGACAGATTATAACAAGGTTTAAAGCTCCAAAAAAGAAAGAAGGTATTTCTGGAGATGTAGCGGCGATTTGAAGTTAACAATTCCAAAGAGGCCAAAGGGCAGAAAAAGGCCTCTGAAGTTTTGGGCAGTTCTCACCTCTCTCTGCTATTGAGAATAACAATAGGGCTCATTTACATCTCATTTAGACAAGCCACACCCCCGTAAAAGTCCCCACTGTCATGTCATGTGTATGTTGTTGCTATATGTGTATGTTGGGCCATAGTGATGTAGATAATGGACAGAGTGTGGCCTACTCTTTTATTTACTTTACAGTCAAAATCCTGCGTGCTTCTCCCATAGCTTCTCCCCAGTCCTCATATGCCTGTGTCAGAGTTACAGACTCCAGACATAACTGAAGAACTTTAGAAAAGACTCCTGTACTACTTTAGGGATTGCAAATACACTCTCATACACATGAGAGGAAAAGGCCGACATTGCGACGTATCGCCGTGTGTGATCGCATTGTTTACGTTTCACTCCACACACCCAGCGTAACTTTATCTGACCATAAAACCAAAAATATGAAGCGGATCTCTTTCACATAAGAAGTGGCTGAAAAAGCTAGGGATGCACTGACTACATTTATGGATTAGTTTAAGTTTGTAGAGATCTTGATTACGACCAAAAACAAAACGCAAACAAATCCAATCAACTGAACACACCACGTTAGCTTACAGCACAACAATGGCCTCATCAAAAAGCAAACACACGATAGCACAGCGGCCACAAGCAGCCACTTCACCCGTCTGAAGTAACCTTTGTGTGCCTTCTGCTCAGCAAACTCCTGATCAAATCCATTTTCGTCGCTCAGTTATTTTCAATGTAGAGTTTGGCAAGTCCGCGCTACATCCTTCTGTCTTAAACAGAAGGCAAGGAGTTGGCTCGGGAAACGTAATGGTCAGCAGGGGGCGCTGTGCGTGCTTACAGCCAGGGCATCATCAGCCGCACTGGGAAAGTCAGCCTGGAAAAGTTCACTGGTTTCACACAGAAAAACGAACCTCTGCAGTAATATTCCAGCGTTAGCAGCAGCGGCCTCTGAGAGCCACACACAGGGAAGCGTTGCATAACCATGAGCCACACACGGACAATGACAAGCCCCCACGGCGTGCGCTATTTCTCCGACAAAATAAGACTTTTTCAACCTGAAAAATGGACAATAGGCGTATGTATAAAACTGCCTTTTTTGCGTGGCATTTGTTGCTAAAGCATTTGTCTACAACGCAAACCAAAGCAGCGGTGCCTCCTCCTCCTCCGCGGTGTTTACCCAGTATGTAAATACACACAAAGTCACGCCCCTACACGCTCCGAAATCTCCAAAAATCAAGGCGGTTTGAACCTAAAAGTTTACGCTTTTAAATGGGGTCAGCCCTATGTTCCCCAGTACCTATGTTCCCCACTTCTATAGATTAAGATTAGGCACCAGCCCACTATCCTTAAGGTTAGTGGCTCGGGCAGGGTCAGGGTTAAGCTGCTTGATATATGTATGACATTTCACTCTCATGACTTGTGATTGGTTGAAGTACCAACTCACCTACGAAAATAAAAAAACATAGGAACATAGGACCCGGGGAACATAGGTATGCACCCCTTTCAAATATACCATAACTGCTAGCTTAAACATGCAGAGGCTTCTTCGTGGCTTCGACTGAATGATTCTGCAAAAAAGAAAATCACCAATTTTCAAAAAATTAGCTTGTTTCTCCATTTGCGAGAAAGTGAGTCTGCCGACTTGTGTCCCTGGAAACCACAGCAGGTCACATATTATCATGTATTGTAAATGTAACATCTTTGTATTTTCTTCACAAGTCTGATCTGAAGTTAGATCTAAGCAGCTCCTAGCTAAGACATGCCTGGACTCACCTGGTGGCAGTGTGGGTTGGATTCCCGGCTGTAAGAATAGCCTCGCTCATTTTGGCAACTGCAAAGACAAGAAAAAAAACAAAAACGTATCAATGACATGGCCATCCTGTAGTCCTATATTCATAAAATACATACTCCGCTCAAACGCTTAAAAGACTTGCAGCAAAGCCTTTACGTCTTAAGCTTTGTGACATCAGCAGAATAGGGGCACAGCCATAACTCACAGAGTGATGGACCACCACAGTCATTATTCATCATTCGCTTGCTGGTGGTAAGCTAATATTGAAGCAGCAGCAGCCCTGGGGTAGACTGACTGACATGAGCCTGCAAAATAACGCCATTGGCTCCTCTGACCATCACCAACCACTCACACAATTTCATATTGAAAATCATCCTACATTTAAAAATGAACGTTTAAAAAGTATTTAGGTTCACCATTTGAAATGATTCCAAGTGCCTCCTGCCACATGTTCCCCTGACCCCTGGGAAGGAAACACTGATTTACATCTTGGCATCACAGCACCCAAAGGCGTCACCAACAGTCCTCTCCCACAGAGCCACAGGCACAGCCCCCCAGCGCCAACTGGCACAAATACCATGGTTTGGGCTGAACTGGGCCACAATACATTGAATTCACGGCTCAAAAAGTATCAGGAGTGCCCCTGATACTCCTATACACACGTGTACCTCCTGTTTCCATGAGGACTTTGCCTGTTTTTCTTTGCTGTTCCGTTATGACAGGAATTATATGCACCGGGATGGTTCGTAATTCATGTTCATATTCACACCAGCTCAAAGGAACAGTCCCAGCATACTCCAGCTCTTTTACCGCGCCCCAAACGCTGCAGGTCTGAGAGCAGCCTGAAAGTCCACACTTTCAACTCGACGAGTGCTCCATTACTTTGGTTTGACCCATGAACTTTCAGTTTCAAATCTAGGGCTGCGTACTGTTAATAATACCAGTATGGTAATTATGGAATTAAAACATTTTTAAAAAAAGTAAAAAAAAAAAAAAAGCAGTTAGGCTACTAAAAAAAAACATCCCTTTTGATCACCTCAATGCAGACGTGTAAACAAGCAGCAGCGTGCGTCCCCTCTCTCTTGGTACAGCAGCGTTTTTGCCTCCTTTTGCAAACTGCATTTGTAGTTTCTGTGTTCCACATTGTTTTACCGGATGCTCACTTCACGCGGCGGACTACTCCTTGGACTTATTTTGGTGTATTATTTCTCAGCGCTGCGTTTAGAGAGGTAGGAGTCATCATTTTATTTTGTAACCATGTAAAGTATTTAAACACTTCCAAATGCGAGCGCGTAGGTGCAGGTTTGGACTTAGCGGAGCCGCAATGAGATCTCCAGGACAACGCAGATATCCACTCGCAAACAACTCATGTCAGTGAAACTTTAGCCCTTTGTCGCGCCGCTGTTTACTCGTCTGTGGAAAAGCATTTGTCTGTATTCCAGTAAACGGACCTGTCGTCCTATGGAGCCTCCAGGTAAACTTTAGCCGCGAGGCTAGCTAGCCGCATCTGATACGGCTTCCCTCACGTGGTTTGTTTTTGTGGTGCCGTACTGTGCTCTGCCTGTCATCGCTCCAATCTCTTGATACACGGTTTGTTGTGTTTGATTCACTGAGCAAAAGTGTGGTTTAATTCTTATTAAAATAGTTTGCCGTCTACTTATGATAATGCATAAAAAGACTCCCAAGAAACAAGGGTTCACACCACTTTCTTTTTGTCTTCAACAAATCAACATGTTTTTTTGTTAATTTTATTCCCTTGGTAATGGTGTGAGAGATAAAACAAATGATTAGTCATTAGACAAACTTGATCTTAAACCGTCATGTCATTATATATATCGCTCAATAAACCTAACCCAAACCTTTTAATTGTTTCCTGCTTGGAAAATGACGTTCGAGACACTAATGAGGTTTTGTGTCGATTGTGAAAACTAGGCTTTGCGGTGAGGACATTTTTGGAAAGTGAGGACATTTTGGGCGGTCCTCACTTATTTGAAGGACTGTTTGAGGGCAGGGGCGTGCTGGGACCTAATTTCGGCCCGGGAATTTAGAGAAGACCGGCCCTCTTTGCTGTGGGTTTATAGCTCACTGATAGAGTGCTAGTCTCTGGTGCAGGAGGTCCCCGGTTCAAGTATGGCTTTGACACTTTTCTAACGCTTTCTCTTTTACATGGGCCGCTGCACACACAGTCTGAGCCTGATACAACTCCACAATCAGCACCAAGTTATGAAGATAAAAATATTTATTTGACCACTTTTCTACCTTTCACTGCCTCTTTCTCTCTTTACTCGCGCGGACCGGACACCTGTCTCCGCAGGATTGGACTGCACCAACTTCAACTAAAGCAGAGGGGTGTTCCACTTAAACAGCCTTAAACACCCCTCTGAGTTAGTTCAACGTCAAATGGTATCTCCCCGCCACAAGGATGAAAAGTTAGATGCGAAAATCGTTTCTGATTTGGACACATTTCCCCTCGTGGGGGCGGCCCGGCCCTAGACAGTGCCGCGGCCCACCGGGAAATCTCCCGACTCTCCCTATGGCCAGCACGCCTCTGTTTGAGGGTCAAGATGTGGTTTTAGGGTTAGGGTTAGAATTGGGTTTAGATTAGGGTTAGGATTAAGGTTAGGGTTAGGGGCTTAGGGTTCAGGGTTAGGGTCTGGGTAATACATTATGTCTATCTTAGTGAGTGTCCTCACTAAGATAGAGTTACAAGGATGTGTGCGTGTGTGTGTGTGTGTGTGGAAAGCTTTAAAATGTCGATTTCCTATAGTGACTTGACTGAGTTTTTTTCCTCCGCGCGATTCTGCCTGGTGCGCGCGTTATATAGCTGTTTTTGTTTTTAAAAGCCAGTGAAATACAAGAGCAAAGCTTACAAATCCCCGCCACACACACACACACACACACACACACACACAGCGCTCCTAGAAAAGGCTGATAGCTAATTACAGACGCACACAAACGCACCGTGAGAGAGGCCCGTTCGCCAGCTGCAGCGGCCTGGCACGGGACAAGTCCGCGCTTTCACGGAGCACACACACACGCGCGGGCGCATACTAATGGCGCTCGGACAGGCCTCTCCGTCGGGCGGATACTCAAAAATCAAGTCTTTACATTCGTCGGGTTTGTCGTCGTTTATTTATTTATTGGAATAGGAAAAGAAAATGTCTGCGGCAATTTGGAAACCGTTTAAGGCGAGACGGTGCAGGTGTACAGGAAAAAAATGAATAAATGTCGGGAAATCAAAGTGCTCTAGATTACTGATATAAGTATGAGAAAAATGTATTGCGTCATTTTATGTTTTCAAGTATGTCATACATAAATGGCCAAAATGTACGATCATTTCACAATATATAAATAAAAGATAGACACAGGCTGGGATAGAGCCAGGTTCATATTTATGGTTTTATTTTGTTGCTATATTAGTTACAACGTTTTATCTGTGATTTTGGATTTGGTTTGTGAATAAATGTTGTTATTTGCAGTTCAAAGCTCAATAGATCAGACAGAGGTATTTAAAGAGGGGTATTATGCTTTTATCAATCACATAGCACCAGTCTATAGCATACTACAATGATGACGTAACCTTCTGTTGGTCTGTATATGCAGTAATTTAAAATAACTGCCTTGAATAAAATTGCTCTCTCAAAATGGCTGTACTGAACGTCTTGAAATAGGCCTCTGTCTCTTTAAGAAGCTTTCCGACACGCCCCCTTCAGCACACTGCTGTGGCATCTAAACAACACTACTGTGCGGGGAGGGGGCTCTGCTGAGCTGAGGAGCAGTGGTTGGTGGCTTGGCTGGTGACGAAAGTCCAGAGGCGTCTCCAGGAGGTGGGGGCGTTCCTAGGAGGACTGAGGCATAGCTACACCTAAAATGGCTGCCGTCTAAGTTTTTACTGATTACTCAAAAATATGTGAATGAGCCAAGGCAACACTCCAGGCATGTGTTTAATGAGGGAATGGCTTAATAACATGATATAAAGCTTGAAAAAGTCGATTTTACATAATACCCCCTCTTTAAGTATATTTCTCCTGTCTCCCAGAAAAGGAAATGACCATATATGGATTACAGCGTCATGTTGGTCGCCTTTTGTGTTACACATGGACACCAAGTATAACAATATTTATGGATGAATGCGCGTGGGAAACGGGGCGGTGCGCTGCGATATTGTACTTCCTGGATATCTCCTGCTCGCTAGTGACAAAACATCATAAATAAGCATCGAAAAGGGTGAGTTTAGTGTTTTATTTAGACATTACAAGAATTGACCATTGCATGAAAAATCCATGTCTCTCCATTAGTCGTTGAAATATTGAAATATGGACGTGGCTTTTCTGACCCTGAATTTGAAAGTGTTTTGCAATTGAGTATTCTGGGACACATCAAATCACTCACATTTTGCCGTGTATTTGCATTTGTTGACTCATAACATTAAGCTCAACTGTAAACGCTTAAAGTGCATATGACAGGTCTTAATGCTTTTGAAAATATGACTTATTTAGAAGGATAACATCAGTTGCATAGTGAAGCAGCAATTTTAATGAAGAAATGTTTGGAAGTTATTTTTCTTCTGCTGACAGGAAGTGACATAGATAAAGGTAAAGTTCCAGCAGTTTGACTTATTTCCCATTGACATAACATGGTCGGCACGGCAACAGTTTAAAATGGTTTGCCTTCATCTACAGTATGTCACTTCCTGTCAGTGTCCAATAAGAAAGTGAAACTATAAACATCACAAAAAATGGTCAAACTAAAGAAAGCTGGGTACAAACTTTAGCAAAACACAATGTAATTGTGTTAACTATGTTTTAGTTTGCCATATGCGTTTTAATGGCCGTCGTCTCAAAGCAGCGTCACACATTGGCAGCGAGACATGGTGCTTTACACTGCGCCTGACGGACACACACCTGGTTCAAAAACACCTTTGTCTTTGTCATACTGCAAGGTTTCCACAGGGCATTAAAAAGCATAACAAGGAATTAAAATAACTGTGCCAAAAGACTTGAAGTGTTTGTTTTACTTCATAACTTCTATCAGAAATACAAATTGAATTGTGTAAAACACACTGTGTGAGTTTGACACAAATTTGTTCTCAAAGTATGCACTCACAAGTCTTAATTTACTTGAAATAAAACTGTTTGATCTTATAAAGGTGCACTCTGCAACTTTTATGTATTCAACCTTTCAGTGACCCAGCGGCTGTATATCCGTCCAGGTGGCTCCTATGATGCTTCAGGATCACTCTGGTATGGTGTGTAACCATGGATACGGTTCAATCAGTGTCCTACTGGCCAATTAAAGGCGCTATGCTAACCTCTCAAGCATCCGCTGGGTCACTGAAAGGTCAAACACGCATCAATATCAACTCAATTTTACATAAAAAGTTGTATAGTGCACCGTCAATTTGTAAATTTGCCCCATGGATACATTTCTTGAAATTAGACGTGTAAAGACTGTTTTAGATGTCAATGTTTCCATTCAACATGTACCATATAAAAACTGAGCAGCAGATTTGTGCAGAATGGGTCATTTTCCCCCAGACGCTTTTGTTGACAGCACACTCGGTACCTGCTCAGATGGCTATCGATGTAGCGCTGCATGTTAGTGCTGCATGTTAGCGCTGCAGCTGCTTTCTATATGACATTCCCACTGATGAAGCCGCCTGGATGAGGTGAAGCATTACCAATAATAATGCCACCACAGGCGCATTGAGTTGCCTTCTGTATGAAATGCGCGGTATAAATAAAGTTGCCTTGCCTTGCCACTCAAAAGTAATACACCAAAATAAGCCCAAGGAGAACTCTGTCCCTCAACAGCGTCGGTGTAAAACATTTGCTCCGCTGCACTTAAACTTGCTCTAAATAAATGGACCAAAATTGTACCGAAACGGTTCATAAGTGGACCGGACCGAACGTGCTGAACCAAATGGTTCAGTATTCCCCGTGTACCATTACAGCCCTAATGCTAATTTCCATCCCAGGCAGGTGCACAGAGGAAAGAGGCTCCTCTCTAACCCTCACTCCATTTATTCAGAGTAAAAGCGGGCACGCAGAGCCTATGAGCTGCACACAGGGCAAGGGGAATGGCACAGTCACAAAGTAATAAAACTGTAGGAGCAAACTCGAGTTGTGCGGAGCTTTTTGTTTTCCTGTTTCATCTTTTTGGGTCCAGCACGCTCGCTTTAGACCCTGGATGTGCACGCCTGCTCTACTCACAGTCACAAAGTCCCTCACAGTAGCTTTAATAACATCATTAGTCCAGAATTAATCTGCCAGGCCTGTGGGGGGCGCTGTGGCGCTACTAAAGAAAATAGAACAAGACTGTAGATGTCGCTGTAAACGTTCTGAATGATAAACAAAACGGCGCTAGTAAATATGAAACTACTCAATGGATTCGCGCAGAGACGAGGAGGCGAGTTTATCCTTCAGACTCAGGACTAACGCCGTAACGATTGAGCCACGTAAACGGCGTTTTGAGATCTTTCCACTCTGGGACCTAGATTGGAAAATGTTCATTTACAGACCCCCAAAACACAGAGTTTGTGTGGACGATACGCTGGGTTGATCAGATATATTTTCCGTTTAGTCCCGAGCTTGACTTCGTGTGGACTAAGATAGTCTTTATATGGTTTCTCACCTCTACAATCTGCCATAATGCATAAATAACATAGAATGCTAACCATAAACTAATGTTAGCTTCATGCTGCATGCTAACAGCTAGCTTCAAGTCGACCAAACCACGCCTCCTTATGTGACTAAACCCCAAAAACAAGGTGAAACAAGGCCCTATAACTTATTTTTTAAATTTTTTATAGCAAACAATGAAAGAGGAAGCCACAAAATTGAAATGTTAGTTGTGGTCCAAACTCATTCCTGACTTTCTTACATGCAGTATGTGTAGCATCCCACTTGTTCTTAGGGACGAGTTTATAGGCACATTTCACAACTTACAAGGTCATTGTTCCAAATGCTTTAGAATTACAGGCACAGTGTTTTTCCCACAAATATCTGAGTTTACAATATACTAAAGGAGGAGGAAGCAAACTTTGTTCCATTACCAGAAACAATTCAGGTATAGTGCATTTAACGTGCATGTGATACATTAGTGTGAGACATTTGTTCACGCAGTTCACACAATTATATTTAAGATTTAGCTAAAAAAAAAAAAAAAAAAAAAGCAGGGACACTGACAGGAAGTGACATAGACAGAGACAAACAATTTGAAACTGTTGCCGTGCCGACCATGTAATGCCGATGGGAAACGAGTAAGTGAGAATTCTATGGAACGTCACCTCTATCTATGTCACTTCCTGTCAGTAGCTTAAAATTTCAAATGAAAATACCCTGTATTCTCAACATTTCTTCATTAAAATTGCGGCTTCACTAAAATGAAATTATATGTTATTGTTCATGTTAATACTTACAACAGCTGCTATCCATCTAAATTAGTCCTATTGTCATATACATTTTAAACATTTAATTCTTTTTTTTAAATATATATAAAGATATCCAAAATCCTCTCTTTGTCTCTTTGTTATCTTTGTATCTAATATGGTACTGAAACAAAAATCATGAATTCATACTTTATCACCAAATACATATACTGTAAGTCATATTTACGTTTCAAAGGCATTAGTATCCATGCAAACGTATTATATGAAGCTGTGAGTCATCTACAGCAGCAGCCTATTTTGAGTGTCTTTGATTCTTTGTTACTAAAGCAAAGAGGCCTTCGCTGTGTGGAGAACATGGCCATTGAGCTACTACGATTCCCATAATGCATCACACACAGCTGTCCTTGTGGTCCTACGTACATTTATGTGTTTATTTGTTTCCGGCAGTTTCATGAACGGACATTTTGATGGACAGCTGCAAAACCAGGAGAACAGCAGCCTGCGTTCTGCACACATTATGCAGCCTAACAACAGTTCAAAATGTTTTGGTGTGAAAAAAAAATTGAATTTTTTAACTGACCGGTTTTAAATCACTGCGTTTTGGCAGAAATTACCCAGAAGTTTCCAGTTGTGCCCAATTAGCTTCAGAATAATGACATTTCCCCTCGTTCCCCGGTTTGATGAAACATTTGCAAAACTTAGCTGAAAAAGGATTTTGGCATTGAGAGCTGAAAACATTGATTTTTCATGTTGTAGTGTTGTCCTTTAACATCTTATTTGTGTATGTCTGGGTATAAACAATAAGACAAAGCTCACCCTTTGCGATGTTTATTTTATGACGTTTTGTCGCTGTTTTGTCAGATTTCCAGGACGTAACTACAACATGGTAGAGGCAAGGCAAGGCAACTTTATTTATACCACGCATTTCGTACACAAGACAACTCAATGCGCCTTACAAAAGAAGATATGCGAAATTACAATCAGGTTAAGTTAAGGTAAAGCACATATATAGAAACATCAAGACATGGGAAATACACAGCACACGAGGTCACGTGCGGAATTTTTTCTTAGGGAGGGAAGGATGACCGGCCATTAACCGGGGGCGGGGCAGAGGAAACGTGTTGAGGCAGACGCAGAAGGACGGGGGCGTGGTTAGGGAGGGGGTATGTGTGTGCGGTTATTTACAGTCTGAAAGTCAGTGTTTTGCAAAATATGACACAGAGAGCTCAGTCCTTATCTGGTTTAGCTCCGTGGCTTGGCCTTGAAGGGAAGTGTTGAGGCGTAGGAGAGATAAGAGGTCCAGCTGCTTCAAACCTCCTCTCTCAGAAGGAAGAGAATTATTCCAGAATAGTTCATAAATTTATAATGAATTAGCTTTTACTTGTCTCAGCTTTAGTTCAGTTCTCCAGAGCAGGTAGTTCCTTCACAGTTCAACCTTTTCCTCCCAAAATATAGTCCAACTATTGTCCGTCTCCACAGTGAGCTGCCAGGTCGTACATAACAGTTTATCGTTGTGCGTTACTTTCCGGTGTAATTCCATCACTCGGTCACTCCCTGCTCCAAGTGCTCGTTAATTTAAGCGTGGTCCGATTGCAAACTGCTGTCATTCCAAATTTCCGATAATCCAGGCCAGTCCATCCAATAAGCAGGTACCCTGTTACCAAGAGTTCAAATAATTAAATATCTTTGATCATCCCCGGTCTTTCCCACGCCTGTTCATTCACAAATACTGACATGTTTGGTGTCCACATGTCGCACGAACGGCTGTGACCGAGATGACGCCGTAACCCAAATATGGTCATTTCCTATTGAGAAACAGCAGTGGTTAAAGACCTTACAAAAGCTTAGGGACTAGACAGAATTTAAAAATTAAAGTAATTAACTAAATAAATTATGTATTTTCCTCCCCCTACATGTTCCAACAATGTCCTAATGTGTAGAATGAGCCCAGACCAATTCACCACAACTGTCGAAATGCCAACTATCTCCATCATCATGCACGAGCGTAACATAGAGACTACAGTTCCATGTAAGACCTGGGGTGGCAGTGATGAGTAAAAAAATACATATATATAACTTCCATCGAGTCCCTTTAAGTCACTTCTACAGACTCCAAACTTTCCAGGGACTCAGAGGGATTTTTTAATATCTAACTCCTGCCTATTTATTTAACGTTGAACCCAAAGAAACATTTGTACAGAATGTTCCCACTTATAAATAGCTTATTCAAACACTGTACAAACAAAATCCTCCCTGAGCAAATTTTTGTCACTAATATACGTGTACATTCCCCCTTGTGGGAAGAGGTATTTGCGTTTTGAGTTTCTTGTGTTTTGTCCACGTGGTGCTTCCATAGTTCAGTCAAGCTCCTAGTAGTCCCACAGAAAGTCAAACTCCAGTGTTTCAACTTCTAACATCTGTAATTCAGTATTCAAATGATAGTCATCTTAGTTTCCATTAGATACCAAATTTAGTCATTTTAGCATGTTTCCAATTCGTCATTTGTAACTACATATTAGACGCTAATATTGTTAGCATCCCTATGGCATTTTCCATGTAAGTTAGCATCGTGCTAATCGCTCGCTAGTGCAATCGTTTTTTGAGGTTTTTAGTTTACTCTAAGCTACTTATTTCATATTCACATTGTTTGTTTGCCCTAACAAGATTGTAATATGGATTCTTTGTGTTTCTGTATGTTACAGTTTTACAGTCATTCAGTAAATTACACCAATACAGCAAGAAGACTCTTCCTGGTTTTTATTGGAGACTGTTAGCTATCTGCAAAGCTGGTTCCCACACACTAGTAAAGGCAGAATATATCGATAAAATAAAACCATAACTTTAAACCTATCCTTTATTTTTGCTTTCTAGCTATTTCTTTTGTATAAATAGTGATATTCTTTGTCTGAAATTGTCTCTATATTCACCTGCAGCGGCAAGAGAGGCACGCGAGCTTCGCCCGGAGAACGGGGCGGTCGGGAAGGAAATCGCCGTTTGAAGAGCTGGCTGTTCGACGTGTGGCGTCGCCATGGAGACGAGGCCTCTGTCACACTGTCAGTCTCACACACACACACACGCATGCACACACACGCATGCACACACGGCGCGGGAAAAGAACAGACGACATGTACCCACTCGGGCAGAATGTCCTAAACCTTTCTATACGTCCCCTGGATATTATATAAAAGAACGACGTGAATAAATCAATAAAATGTCGGTCAGATTGACTGCATTTTTTAACCTCTTAACCCCCGCCTTAACCAAGCACATCTTCTGCAGTTCAACTTTACCCAAATCTAAAAGCCACTTGAAAGAGCGACATATTTTTGACGTTAAACAAGAATGAAAATGCAATAAAAAAAGTTATGAAAATGCAACAAAAGTACAACATAAAAACGCGACCAAACAGCAAAAAGTGATGAAAGAGAGAAAAAAAACTCGACAAAAAAACACACACAAAAAAAGCAGAAAAACAGGCGACAAAACGTGATGAAAAGTGACAAAAACATGACAGAAAAGCGACAATAATGTGACAAAAAATTCAACAAAAACGTGAGGAAAAATGTGAGATCAGTTTTCTGGGTCTTAGCTTTCAAATGAGCCGTTACACTGACCTATAGACTGTGAGCACCAGTCGGGAAGATTTTAGATATATTATATTAATAATATATTTATATATATATATATTTTTTACACCCAGTGAAATAAAAATAAAGTAAGACAATAAAAAAATAAAGAAAATTAATTAATTATAATAACAATAATATAATAATAATAATAATAATAATAATAATAATAATAATAATAATAATAACAACGAAATGAGGAAATATATACATACACAGCAGCTGATATCATCGTCGGCTAAAAGATTGTGAAGTTAAGACACAAAGGTATTTTTTCCACACATGTCGGCTTTGACAAAAAGGTTTTCTTGAAATAGGTAAATCTGTCAGTGGTTTTTTACACCTGAATTAAGAAAAAACATCTACAACGATCTCAAGTGTGTGTGTGTACGTGTCTTCATTTAAGGCGAGACGCTGCAGGTGAAAACATACAATTTTTCATGCAGATCGTCAAAAGACAAAGCTCACTCTTACAATAAGTAACTACTATCGGGGTGTTTCCCACGCTCATTCATTCACAGATATTGACATGTTTGGTATCCACGTGTAGCACGAAAGTCGACCGAGGTGACGCTGTGATCCAGTCATTACCTAAGGCAGTATTGGGCAGTTTTATGCATAAAATATCTCACATTTCTGTTTCAAATTGATATCTCTTTATTTAATAGTTTTCCCCGTTCACCTGCAGTGGATTTCTAGATTGCTTTTTTTTGCAGCGTAAACCTATTCCAGTCGACAACAGGTCCAGGCTTCAGAATTCTGGAGGAGCTTAAGTTGGAGATGAGCGTTTGTGGATTTCAGCGCGGCAGCTCTGAAAAGCCGGAGCTCGGAGCGGTAATTAGTGCCATTTTGCGCGCACACTCCGCGTCTAAATAGACACACAATGACAATCACTGGCTACAGAAACAATATCCAGTTTTTGATCTGGAGCCCGAGCAGCAGCAGCGGCAGCAGCGGCGGCGGCGGCAGCGGGACGGGCTCCAGCAGCAACGGGGAAAACGCCGGGGCGACGAAAAGCCCCCGTGTAAAGAGCGGCTCAGCCCCATTGTCGGGGAGTCACTGCTCTAACGTGGATTTGCGTGTGTCTTTTCTTTTTTTCTTTTTTTTTTTTTATTGTTTTTGTTTTCTCCTCGCGAGCGCGGATTGGATTCGGGGGTAACAAAGCGGAGAAATACAGAGCACAGGGGAGAGGTACAAAAGGTGTGAAGCGGCGCATTAGCGGGAGAAAGGAAATCGACACAAAAGAGGCTCGTGTTCGACAACTGTCCCACCTCCACTCGCTCACATCTACGGCTGTCTTAAAGGCCCTGTACCCGACCTTTTTATTCCACTGCACCGTCACGGGAATGTTGTCGATTTTCTCAGCATTTTTGGTTAAGCTGCTGCAGGTGACAAGGAGAAAGAAAAATGATCATCTAGAGACATCAGTTTGGAGCTTTGGCTGTATAGATTACTGACATACATATGAAGAAGTGCAAGTTTGGTCATTTTAAGAATAAAAATGACCAAAATTGCCTTCATTTTCAGCGGCAACATTTGAAAAATTGTTTTATTTTGTTGAAGTATTAGATTTTGGGTCTTGTTTAGTTTTGAATAAGCTAGTTATTAGTGAAAAAATATGTACACATTCAAACGCCTTTAGCCGCTGCCGTCTCCCACAAAGGAAATGACCATATTTGGATCACAGCGTCATCTTTTGTGCTACACGTGGATACCAAACATGTTCAATGCTTGCTACTGAATGAGCGTGGGAAGAGCGCCGCCAACAAAACGTACAGGGACACTTTAGATCATACTGTACAAGATGGTCATAGCGTTTGTATTAGGTCTTCCTCTTATTAAGGCGAGACACGGCAGGTAAAAATATTGACTTTTCACGCAGTGGTCAATGTGGAGAGTTTAAGCTAGGTTTCTCCTTTAAAGTGTATAAGACACATTAGACACAATTTTTGCTTAAACATAGTGAACACAATTATATTTAAGATTTGGCTAAAAATGTTTTGCCGTTTTCTTTAGTTTGACCATTTTGTGATATTTGCAGTTTCACTTCCTTATATGACACTGACAGGAAGTGACATAGTCAGGGGCAAACAATTTGTAACTGTTGCCGTGCCGACCATGTTATGTCAATGGCAAATGAACCGAACGTTACCTCGATTTGTCACTTCCTGTCAGCAACTTAAAAATTCAAATAAAAATAACTTTTCTGCCCAAAATTGCTGTTTCACTCAAATAAAATGATAATTATGACTTACAACAGAATCTGTTGTAAGTCATAATTATCATTTTACACTAAATTAAAATCCACATTGTTTAATTTTGTGTAATTATACTTTATAGTGTAACACTTCACATAACACATTTAAATAGGGAAACGTGGAAGAGTTTGGTAGCTTCTATCTTCACCTTGTTTGGAGCTATAGAGGAGAAGAGAGAGGCTAAATGCTAACGCCGTCTGTGCTGTGTTTACGTTAAGGAAGGCACACGTGGAGACCAGACAAGTACAAATGAACTCGTCTAAGCTAACGTAAGAACATATCTCAGTATGTAAAACGGTGGCCTATTGCTTTAAGCTAAACAAGATTCAAAATCCCCTCTGGAAAAAAAAATCGTTGTCACTAATATATAAACAAAATAAAACAATACATTCAAATCTGGGTCTGTCGCTTTTGTCGCTGAAAATATCGGCAATTTGGCCATTTTATGCACAAAATGCCTTGTTTTTGTATAAAAACATAAAATGACAGAAAACGTGCGGTACATCTTCTTCTCATATTTATGTCAGTAACCTACAGCAGAAGTTTTTTTTCTTCCTGTATTCACCTGCATTGTCTCGTCTTAGAAAATTTAAAAAATTCTAAATCCAAATAATATTTGTCCACATAATGGTTTGGACAAGCACCGCGCGACAGCTCAGTGAAGCGCGTTATAAAAACAGCTGCCACACTTGTGTCTGACGAAAAGCTGACGGACGACACGTGTTTTAAGAAATCAAACTTTCAGGAGCCATTTAGTTTAGTATTGTTTCTGTCGCTTGTTCAGGTGTTTTGATCCAGCACAATGTTTGCGACTTGGCGTTAAAATGAAACTGAACACGAAAAAATGAACTACGAAAGCAGCGGTTCTTCAGCTGGTGCGCCTCGCCCCAAAAGTGTCTATAGCATACTACAATGATGACGTAACCTTCTGTTGGTCTGTATATGCAGTAAATTAAAATAACTGCCTTGAATAAAATTGCTCTCTCAAAATGGCTGTACTGAACGTCTTGAAATAGGCCTCTGTCTCTTTAAGAAGCTTTCCGACACGCCCCCTTCAGCACACTGCTGTGGCATCTAAACAACACTACTGTGCGGGGAGGGGGCTCTGCTGAGCTGAGGAGCAGTGGTTGGTGGCTTGGCTGGTGACAAAAGGTCCAGAGGCGTCTCCAGGAGGTGGGGGCGTTCCTAGGAGGACTGAGGCATAGCTACACCTAAAATGGCTGCCGTCTAAGTTTTTACTGATTACTCAAAAATATGTGAATGAGCCAAGGCAACACTCCAGGCATGTGTTTAATGAGGGAATGACATAACAACATGATATAAAGCTTGAAAACGTCGATTTTACATAATACCCCCGCTTTAAAACACTTTGGACGATTAAAACGAATTCAAAATACACGCTACTTTTTCCCCCAAACATCTATATTCATGATGCGAATGCTTCAGCGTCCAATGCTAAACATGACTCCAAAATCTTAGTATTTGTATTTGATTTGTTCCCTCTGTCCTCTGGAGCCCACAGAGGGCGCTCTTCAGTCCTTACGCTCTTTTAATGCATAGTGATGCTCGCCAACACCTGAAAGAGGAACATATGGAAATAGAGCCAGAGCCACACACTGGGTGTTCCTCAATGACTTCCTCAGGAGTGGCAGACAGAGCCGGGTGACCTGCCGCCGCATCTGAGGCGTTGGAACGGCCTCTGGAGCGAGTGGCTGCAGCGACAGGTCACGTGATCGAATCGTATCGATCTGAAACTATTTCATAAGAAAAAGAAGCCTCTACTTTTCGCCACGCTTTGAACCTTGCGGCTTAAAGCAGTACTAAGTAACTCTTGCCCCTAGAGGCCATAAGCGCAACTGCAGGTGTCTTAGCAAGTTACGATTTTTTAACTTATTAAATGTCTTGGAGAGTAAATACTACGCTGACAGAAAAGGTGAAGGGAGAGAGGGGTGTTGTACATCCAGTTATACAATGGGAATATTTTTTTACTCAAACTTGGCTGTAAATACTGTTTAAAGTGGCGCTAGCCCGCAGTTAGCTTTGCCCGTTAGCTTCTTCTCCGTGATTCTATTAGTGTGTATTGGTTGCTCCGCCCCGGTGGCAGTCAAGTTGCAAGCATGGTTTTCTGGCCAGAGACACCAGGGGAGATGAAAGACCCCCAATCATCCCATTAACACTTGTATTACCCCCAGAGGGACTACGAAAAGGATTTATTAAGGTAAACACGTTACTTAGTACTGCTTTAAACAACGATGCGGCTAATTCTTGGATTTGTATGGTCATACTGAATGTTATCGATAACAACGTACCTGGGTCCAAAAACACTCGGTTATTTCGAATGAAAGAACTCCGACATGAGAGAGACGCAATAACAGCTCCAAATCCAAACATAAAGTTGTGGAGACAATGGAGAGTTCACGCGGTTCCTTTGGGACGTATCCCACTCATCTGCACAATAGGCTCCAGCTCTGTTTGCTGCACAGCGGGAAGGGGATACCCTCCGGCACAATAACGTGGCTCCAGGTACAAAATAAATGCGATTAATTTTCTCACCGCTGAAACATTATGGAGGGACAAAGCGAAGCTCTCCTTTGAACACACAACATTGTCGTTTTACTAATAAAGGGTAATTTTAATTGATCTCTTCTACAGGGTTTATAGTCAAATGTAATGCTTTTTAATGCCTAAATACTATATTTTAATGACACAAACGCAGCAACAACAATTTTTGGGGCATTTGTAAACCCTGTTCTAAATAATCTGCAACATCCTTGAGGTACGGGGTACGTGGAGCACCTCTGAAGAGTTCAATTAGCCGCAAGACCAAAATGCTTTACTTCCACTACAACACCTCTAATGTTGATTTTATTTTTTGCACAAACGTGAAACAAAGCAGAAATATCTGTCATTATGTTATCGTGTATGGACTGGAGACATACATTAAAATGCTAAAACAAAGTTAATACTCTGTAAAAATGTTATTTACTGTATTAAACAAACTAACATATTTTTTTTTTACAGTAGAATGTTGTAAAGTTTACAGTAACACCTTGTTACACAAATAAAACTGAAAATCACAGTATTTAATTGATATTTTATCTACAGTTATTCAACCATTACTGTAAATATAACAGAAATAAGTGTTTAATCGTTTTTATTTTACCGTAAGTAAAATAAATACTGTAAATGAAATGACAGTACCCTTACTGTACATACTTTTTACAGTAATCTCTTGGTTAGTTGACGTCGGTTATTTACTGTACATTTTAAATCTAGTTTAAAATGAAGGGGAAAAACAAAGCTGCAGTGCATTATGGGTAATATTCAGGGCGCGAGGCTCTGGGTGAATGTGAACACCACTTGGCGGAGCTTTGCTGATGTGGATTCCTCCGAAGAGGATCGGATCCTGACAATCGACAAACACCCATGGAGAGTGAGAGAGCTACAGTGGACCAATCAGAGCGCAGCAGGAAGTGACCACAGCCCGACGGCGCGTGTGCGTGGCCAGACTTAGCTGTAGCGCTTAAAGCAAAACTGGGCTTCCACGGCCATCCATTATCAGTGACAGGCTAAATGTAGCATGCTGCACCATATGGCGGCGCCTCTGCACACGGCACACAGTCTGAGAACACACACCGCCGCCATGGCACAGCGGATAAGGCCGTGGCACATGTACACTGCTCGGTTATTTGCAGATGGAGGGTAGAGACCGATGTTACTTTAGGGAAGGGAGAAAATAAAGAGACAGACCTGAAAGTAGGGCTGGGCAATTGATCCCAATCCCGCCGCGGACTTTCGCATTATTGTGTAGTCTATACATATCACTCTACACAGCACAGGTGCCAGAATAAACTGACTATAGATTTATTTCATTTCACTAACCTGTTATCTGCCATCTTAGGGTTAGGTTTAGAGTTATTTTCTCCAAGTATGCATAGCCAGATCTCAAAGCGTAAATGTATTGACTGGAGAGCTTACAGCCTATATGCCAGTGTGATACCTCATTTGAAAGCCAAGACCTTGACAACACTATGACTTGCACCACTTTGCTGTCCCTGACCCCAAAAGAAAAAGCAGAAATCCACACACAATGAAGGCTTATGGTACATTCCAGGCAACTGGTAACTGGTACATTTCTCCGACCTTTCACTTGGATAAATGCCTTGGAGCTGCTCAAACTGGTAATTACAACTTGTTACAACTTGTAAACTTGGAGATGATCGGACTGCTCCGAATTTGGATACGAGGTCAAGGCAGTAATGGTGGCCCCCAGGGGTGGAGTGCTGCTAATGATAAAACTTTGACAAAACCAATGCATCAGTGACATGAACGTTACTTTTGGTCACAGCCATCAACGTTAGCATGTTTTGAATTACACCTAGTGCTTATGCTGCGTTCATGTGGACTGGAGTGCTCGTTTTCCAGAGATGTGACATCATTGCCCCTGGTTGGTTTGTGTTCATGTGCTTTTTATGTAGGAAAGTACGGATTTGATGTCATCAAATAAAATGGTCTTTTATCACTGTTTAGTGCTTATTTCAGCTAATCATTTGAACGTGCTGTTAGCATCTCAAGAGCTAAACAGTAGTTTGTGAGTTAAAAAAAATATGTAAATTTACTTTTTGCTAACATTGATGTCGTGCATTTCACTCGCAATTTTGTTTCTCCGAGGATGACGACAGCTCACTCTAAACAAAACAAAGTAGCAGTTTAACTAAAAAGCTCACATTAGGCCCTAAAAGAACAAACCAGCTGATTTCCGCTGTCAGGTGCTTGTTTTGACCCGAGTTAACCAGTCGTTTGCCCAGTTGAGCGAGCGTTCATGTGCATTTCCCAATCATTCATATCCAGAGGACCCCGTGACCAAAACAAAAGAAACGTTCATATAACATTAGCATCTTATTAGCTAACTGTTATGGCATTCGCAGTATTGTTTACTTACGAGTTTATTCAGCTGGAGCACTTTGAGGTCGTAATTTTTAAGTGTGAAAAATACCCTTTACGAACTGCCTGGAATGCACCATTATTCTACAGTAAACATAAAAATATATTCAATTTGTCAGGTGAAACGGTTCATTATTGTTATAATTTGGTGCCAACTGTTGTGGTCTTTGATTTGAGATTAGATGGAGTTGCTGTTTTGTTTCTCTATGGATTTTGCTCAGTTCGGACCCGGAAGTTACTTGGTTACCTTGTGTGATGTCACACTTAACGTGTGTTTCCATGCCAACGTCATCTGCATAACTCTGCTCTGGAGTGAAGCGGAGGAAACACCTGCACCAGCAGGATCAGCGCCCTGCATTTGCACTTTGACTCAGTCGTCACGGCGCCACAGTGTTGCTCAGGCAGCGCTGTATTATAAATATACCGACAATCTTCAGTAAAAGTGACCAAACAGAAGAGATTCTGAATAATGATAGAGCCAGGCTTAAATTTATGGTTTTATATTGTTAGAATATTAGTTACAAAGAATTTTTCAGAGGTATTTTAAATATAATTTAGTTCTTCAATAAGCTATATTTATGTTGAAAATATCTGTAAAAACTAAAGGTTTGTGGAAAGTTTGGAGTCTGTAGGAGCGACTGAAGATAGATTACTGATGACGTCACAGTTTCCTCACAATTCCATACAGCGCTATCTTGTGTCTAATTGTTTGATATCATCCTGAAGCAGTGGTTCACACCTGAACACCAACTTCACCAAGCAACAGACTGAAAGGCATTCGTACGAGAGACGTCATCTATGGCTGGGAGAATAAACAGAGAGAGGACTTCGATCCTGACCCAAGACACCATAAAGTCTGCTCCCCACATTTTATCACAGGTAAATTGATAAACAGCATATTTCCTTTAATTCCAAGTCTTTTATTTTCATGAGTATCATGCACGTGCAGTGATTATGTTAGCCTACACATAGATCACATGGCTCCTTGTCAGTGAAAAAACAGCCTAGTGACTAGAGTACGTCCAGAGTAGACACGATCATGTTGATAATGTGCATGCGAGCCTTACGTAAACATTGTCGATTGACACGTAGTATGGCGGCTCGCCGTGGAGGATTGTAGAAACAGAAACACATCTACAGCAGTGGTTCCCAACCTTTTTTGGCTCTCCTTGCCCTTGAGTCATTCATTCAGGCTATACTCCGAATACCCCCTAACTCGAGGATCTTGCCAATACCAAATTACAAAGTGGCCAATTAAGCATAGATTATTCAGTATTTAGTAGAATTATGTTCAAAATGTAGGTAAAAAACATAATTAAAACTAACTTTCTTGAAATTAATATTGAAATTCTACTCAGTTTCACTTTCTTTTATCATCTGACATGATTCCAAGTACCCCCTGCTAAGAACTCAAGTACCCCTGGTTTGGAAACACTGTGCTATAGCGCAGGGGTCCCCGACCTTAAGGCTGCAGGGGTGGGAGGGGCTTAGCGCCAGTTCTGCTGTTTTAGATCAATATTGCCTTTTCTAACCAACAAAGCGTTTCACCTCCTGTGCGGCAACACAACAGAGACAAAGCTTCTTCCTCATAAAGTGTGCATTACTCAGCTTTAAAAAAAAAAAGACCTAAATACATGGCCAAATTTTAGAAATGTAGTAGTGCAGTAGAAAATATTATATATTATTGTGGAGAATATTATTAGTACAGATCCTCAGAATCTCTACTGAAGTACAGCACGGAAGTAAATTTACTTTGTTACTGACCACCACTGAGAAGAAAATAAAACATATAGGAAATTAGTGAATCATGATAAAAATGCTTCTTTCTAAGGGTCTTTTTTTAGATTTATTTTTTACCACAATTATACTGTAGCCCTATTCACATGGGATTAGATTGACCTCGGGACCTTCTGGTAAAGAGTAAATATTACTGACATCCTCCGTGTTTCTGCCCATGTGAATCTGCCATGGCGGTAATTTGGAAGGTAAACATTGCCCTGATTTTGACCTTCAGGGTAATTCTGCAACATCGATTTAAACGCCTTTTTATCAGCATATGGTATGTTTAGACATTTAGACTATAGTGATACTATTGAACATCAAAGCATTACTTCGACACAAATGCTGTTTGTTTAAAAAAGTAGAAAAAAACGATGTTACAGACGTGAAGCACAGCCCCGTTGTCGTGGCAACGTTTGACAGACCAACATGGAGGCTCTGAGGGAATGTTAGGATGCGTTCGGTGCAAAGTTTAGACGGAGGAGGCTGTATCAGAGCGAACGGTTTAGAGGAGAAGGGAAACTACTGTTTTATGAGAAGAGCAAAATCCCACAGACTTGATGCTGATGTGGTTCGTCGTAGCGTGCGAGAAGAACAAACCCGTTCTCACTAAAGCAAAGGCTCATAAACAAACCTGAGAGTCAGCACTTGCAACAGGACTGTATAAAAGGCTTGTTGTCAGTGTTCATTCTCTTGTTTCTGGAGAAAGTCCATGAACATTAGTGAATTACTGACATTGCTGATCCCGTGCGAATGCCCATAAATATTACCGACGTGCCCAGGTCATTCTAATCCTTCTAATTTCTGTGTTTTGCCATTAGATTCTATGGTTATGCCTCTGTGGGAAAATAAATAAGAAAAAGTGTGAGTACTTTTTCGTCCGTATGCAAAATAACAGTTATTTTTCTCCCTCCCCACATCACGAGATAAGGCCACCTGGATCGGGCCCCGTCACCTCACCAGAAACCACAATGTGAAAAATGCCGTCTCCACTTCCAAAATGTACTTCATGTCTTGGGGCTCTCAGGGCGACTCACAGTAACCACACACACACAGCTGCTGCAGACTCACACGCCCTGACTTATTCAAAAGTTGTGAAAATGTGGACTGCACTTTTTAAAAACTGTCTGAACTTAACAGTACAGTCTATAAATAAAAGATAAATTATATATAGAGATATTTAAAAAAAGATCAAACTGATCCAGTCAGTAACATCACCCATACTAAAGTGCAGGAAAAGTAAGAACAAACGTCTGCTTTAACTGGTTGGAAATGTTTTAGGAAATCAAACTCCCAATTAATACAAAATAAACTATTGATTATTTCGGCCAATCAAATCCCGGTCTGAGCTGCGACTCGTAGTTGCTTCAGATGCGCTTATTGATGGACACGGAGAGGCCAGATGGAGCACACGCCAAAACACAGTGGAATTAGGAGCAGCATTTTGGTTTTGGGATGTAACTTTGGACAATATGAAGAAAGAGAAGAACATTGACGCAAGAGACGGAGACATGAGGTGCCAAACACAGACACGTTTACTTTCTCTTTGACTCGCAGCCATTTAGTGACATTTCAGCTTAAACAGCGCATTTCCTCAGCAAAATAAGACATGACACAGAGTCCTGCCTCAGATCGTAGTTTCCAACACTTTTCATACAGCAGTTTAGTGTTTATATCTAGCGTCTGTACTACCTACGGAGCGCATATGCGGTAGATGCAAAGGTAAATAGAGGCACATGGCCTCCGCGGATACGTTATGGTCATGAACCGTCATTATGCTTTTGAGATAAGTTATTTATCCACAACATTCCCAAACATAAGCCTCCTAAACTGAGCCACAAACGACTCTTTACTCTTTACAAGCAGTACAGGCTCACCTATATCTCTGTGGAGGCAGAGGCGTAAGAATCCGGAGGTGAGGGAGTTTCTGTGATCATCAGAGCGTGTAGTAGCAGTGAGGGAATGGCATGATTAGCGCTGCGGCTAACGCAATGCTAACAGAGAAGAAAGCAATAGTCCTTCGCGGTGGCTGCATGATAAACGCTGATATTTTCACGGTACATCCACAATCTACCGCGCACCTTAACTAGACTGGGACGTAACAAAAGCACGCGGCTCCATTCACTTCCCAAATCGCGTGCCCTGCGATTACGAAATCGCGTTGTGTAATATCGCGATAAAATTGCAAATGCAATTAATCGTTCAGCCCTACTTTTTACTGAACTTTGCAGTCGTCTGGACGTTCAGACTGTAGGGTCGCTAACACGGCGTCAACGCAACAAAAAAGTCACAATCAGTTTTGTACGTCGTAGCTTTCAAATAAGGCGTTACCCTGGCCTATAGGCTCTAAGCTGTGGCTAAAGCTGAACTGGAGATAATGCGCGCGGTTAAGGCGGGAGGTAAGAGGTTAAGAAGGAAGAGAGACAGTTTTTTGGACATTGGACTTTGTGGAGCAGCAGAGGCAGCGATGTCTTGAACGAGAAAGGAGCCGCTGTGGAATTCAGCTGTGGAGAGGGAGGTGAGCGGCTTCACTCACACTAGCTTCATTCAGAACCGTGCACGTGTTGTTTTCCGGTCCGCTCCAGTCGACTTTAATGCAGAATGAAAGGCATCTGTAGAGCATCGATGACGTGTGTCGGATAAATGCGACCCGGCCGTTCAGACTGAAGTCGCAAAAGATCAGATACGTATCGGATATAGGATCACATATCCAATTAGCCTGGGTTGCATTTAAAAACATTGGACCTGTGTCGTTACTGTCATGAAAAAAATTGGATACATGTTGCACAGGGGCAAAAAAAAAAAATCAGAATTGGAGTCACTTCAGCCTGAATTCTGAACGTAGCCTCAGTAAGGCAAGGCAAGGCAAGTTTATTTGTAGAGCACAATTCATACACGAGGCAATTCAAAGTGCTTCACAGTTGCAGAAAAAATTACAAGAAAACAGTTAAAATCAATCAATAAAACAACAACACAAAGTTAATCAATTACAGTAAAAGGCAAGAGTGCAGATAAAATACTTTCAGTTTTCATATGCACGGGTAAAAAGAGCTGTTTTCAGCCTGGATTTGAACATTGTCAGAGTTGAGGCCTGTCTCACATCCTCATGAAGACTGTTCCAGATTTTAGCTGCATGAAACTGAAACGCAGCCTCACCGTGTTTATTATTGACTCTGGGAACCACCAGGAGACCCCTCCCTGAAGTTCTCAGGGCCCGAGATGGTTCATACGGCTCTAACATGTCAGAGATGGACTTTGGTGCTAAACCATGAAAAGACTTGTACACAAGCAGAGCTGTTTTAAATTCTATTCTCTGAGTGATTCTATTCTCTGAAATTCTATTCTCTGAGTGACAGGAAGCCAGTGCAGAGACCGGAGCACTGGACTAATGTGGTCGTATTTCCTGGTTTTTGTCAGGACTCGAGCAGCAGCGTTCTGGATGTACTGCAGCTGTCTAACAGCTCGTTTAGAAAGGCCAGTGAGCAGCCGTTACAGTAGTCTAACCTGCTAGAGACAAATGCATGGATGAGTCTCTCTAAGTCTGGTTTTGACACTATTCCTCTGATCTTAGCAATGTTCTTCAGATGGTAAAAAGCTGATGACATTATTGCTTTGATGTGGCTGTTTAAGTTCAGGTCTGAGTCCATGATTACTCCTAGATTTCTAACCTGATTTTTTGGTTTTAGAGCGAGAGACTCAAGGTGACTGATAACACTTTGTCTTTGTGTCTGTGGGCCAAAGACAATGATCTCAGTTTTGTCTGAATTTAGTTGGAGAAAGTTGTTTTGCATCCACAAACTGATCTGTTCGATGCAGTGACAGAGTGTATCTACAGGCCCATGTTCACCTGCCGTCAGTGACACGTAGATCTGAGTGTCATCTGCGTAGTTGTGGTACAACACATTGTTGCTGTTTATTAGCTGACCCAATGGAAGCATGTACAGGTTGAATAAGAGGGGTCCCAAGATTGATCCCTGGGGACTCCACAGGTCATGGAAATTTTGTCTGAGACACAGTTGCCAATTTCGACAAAGTACGTCCTATCCTCGAGATAGGACTTGAACCAGTTTAGAGCAGTACCAGAGATTCCCACCCAGTTTTCTAACCTGTGAAGTAAGATCCCGTGGTCCACTGTGTCAAAGGCAGCGCTCAGGTCCAGCAGAACTAAAACTGAGACCTTACCTGCATTGGTGTTCATACGGATATCATTTGTCACCTTGATCAGAGCTGTCTCAGTGCTGTGGTGGGGCCTAAATCCTGACTGGAAAGTATCAAACACATTGTTAGATAGGAGAAAGTAAGTGAGCTGTTGATATATTACTTTCTCTAGGACTTTCCTAAAAACGGTAGGTTTGATATGGGCCGGTAGTTGTTCAGTACCTTGGGATCAAGGCTGCTCTTCTTTAGAAGAGGCTTAATGACCGCGGTTTTCAAGGCCTTTGGAAATGCTCCAGTCTCAAATGAGATGTTAACTAACTGAACAAGTTGTGGTAACAAGCTGGTCAGCACAGACTTCAGAAATCTAGTGGGTAATTCATCAAGGCAGCATGTACATGAACTCAGACCGGAGATAACCTCTTCGATTGTTTTGTCAGTAACAGGAGTGAAATGTGTCAGCTCAAGGTGTCTAGCTGGTGGCAGGGTTGGTATTTGTGTTGTGGAAATTATGGCATTTTTTATGCCTTGGACTTTATCATAAAAAAATATTGCAAACTCATTGCACTTAGATGTAGAAATTAGTTCTAAGGGCAGTGAAACTGGAGGGTTAGTTAATCTGTTTACTGTGGAAAACAGAACACGAGAATTGTTTCTACAGTTTGCGATGATTTTAGAGAAGTATTTCTCCCTTTCTCCACGCAAAATCTGGTTGAACTCACAAAGCACTTCTTTGTATATCTCACAATGAACCTGGAGCTTTGACTTGCGCCATTTCCTTTCGGCTTTTCGGCACTCCCTTTTCTGTGCCCTGACCGAATCTTCACTTCTCCAAGGTGCCTTTTGTCTATTGTTAACCATTTTACCTTGACAGGAGCAATAGTATCCAAAACATTTAAGACGCTTGATGTATAAGAGTCCAACAGATTATCAACATTTGAACATGGAGGATTTTCAAATCTGATCATTTCCATAAACTGTGTCCTTGTTGTATCATTTATGTGTCTTCTTTGAATAACTCCAGGCCCAACCACTGGTTTTGGTGTAACAGACAAGTCAAAGAAGACACAAAAATGATCAGATAAAGCAACATCAACAACATTCACATTTGATATATTAACACCTTTGTAATAACTAGATCTAGAGTGTGACCTGTGTTGTGGGTCGCCTCACTCACGTGCTGAGTTAAACCAAACATTTCAAGAACAGCATTAAGTTCTTTTGCATGCCTGTCATTGGTCACATCCACATGCACATTAAAATCACCTGAAATGACCAAACAATCAAAATCAGTGCATATAAATGAAAGTAATTCAGTGAAGTCTTCGATAAAACAATTCTGTGGTGGTTTGTAAATAGTCATATAAAGAATGGAAGATTGTTTATCTCCATTTTGAAAGACACATACTCAAATGATAGAAAAACCCCAAATAACAATTTGTGGATGACTATATTGTCCCTGAATATTGCACAGACACCCCCGCCCCTCTGATTTTGGCGTGTTTCAGACACAAAATTGAAATTTGATGGACTACACTCAATCAAAACTGCGTTACCAGTGTTTTTGTCAAGCCATGTTTCAGTTAAAAACATAAAATCTAGATTATAAGAAGAAATAAAACTATTTATTAAAAAGGACTTGTTTTTTAACGATCTGGCATTGAGTACAGCATGTTTGAGATTTATCTGTGTTTGAGTGGATGGAATCTTTTTGCAAGGGATATGGATTAGAGTTCTTTGATTGGACGGTCTGACTGTTGCCCTCTTATCTAATCTATGTTGTTTGACTGTACTAATTGTTTCATCGTAGGAGTCTCCAGTGCATCATCTTTACCTTCCCCATTCAGGACAGTATTATGGAGCGGCTCGTTCTCACAGCCAGAAGGACCCGGGTTCGATTGAGGTCTTTCTGTGTGGAGTACAAATCCATTTAAACAAGGCCTTGTCCACACGCACACAGGGTATCTCATAAGAGGAAGATCCAAACCAGATTTATGTTCTTCAGCGTAAATTCAACCTGGAAGTCCTATCTGCAGCCTTCATTATCCAATCATCCAATCACGGCCCCATCTCGAGCCGCACATTCGCGTCAGGCAATCACCGCAGCTGCTCATCCTGCTTCAGCCATTCACCGCACAGGATCCCCTTCATAAGCGTCCCGGCCGTGTGGTGACCCTCCTCCGCCCCTCCTCTGCCGGGCCTCTCCTCGGCTCTGCTCATCGTGTCAACTGACCACTCCGGGTCTCTTCCTACCACCACCAGTGTCCGGGCTCCGGGGAAGATTCTGGCTATCGTCCATCATCTCCATGTTTCCATATCATTAATGCAATCTTATGCCGGGTTCATCCATGATCCATGTTCAATAAAACTTCAAACAAAACAAAGATTCTAAGTAAGTAAGTAAGTGCTTTATTTGTCATTGTACCATACAGCAAAATTGTGTTCAGGTGTTAGTCCTGAGCCAGCGACCTGACCAGCATGTTTCTGGAGGTAGAGGAAACCAAAGTACTGCCTTCAGTCTCCTCTGAAACGGTGCAGCGCCTCATGGGTTTGTCACTGTTTCAGAGCGTGGTGTCCTGCACTGGTCTACTCCACCGCTTCCTTTCTCTTCCTCCTTCCGCTCCACAACAGTCTTTCTCCATCTTCTGGAAGCGCTTAGCAGTTAATCTGTTTTATTCTCCAGTAAATGTCCATTAGCCAGAGCACTAGTAGGGATAGATTGCATGTGTGGCTTCGCCCGGATACCTTCTCCTTTGTCCCTTCCTGTTTCCTGTAGCGCCTCTTGTGATGCCTCCACTGTGCGGCCAAAGTGAAGATTGGGAAAACTCCGGTTATGCGTTTAAGTGTGGACATAAATAACCAGTTTTAAAGGAACAGGCCACCGTTTTTCCATACTGTGATATATTCTTACCTTAGCTTAGAAAAGTTGATACGCACCTGTCTGGTCTTTGTGCCCCTGGCTCAAGTAAGAACATATCTCAGTATGGAAGAACGGTGGCCTGTTCCTTTAAGCTGAACATCACTGCGAGTGCATTACGCAACTTTTTATGTGGGGGAAAAAAGGGTTTGTGTGTGCATGACCCAGCAGCTGTATGAGTGGTCAGCATGGTGGCTTCTTTTCCATCACAGTGGCTTGTAATTATAGTTTCACTGCTGACGGACCCTCTCACCAGAAAACCTACAAAACATTTGATCCTGGAGAGTTGTAGAGGCCGCTGAGATCGAAAGCAAAGGCGCCATGCTGACCACTCATACAGCTACTGGGTCAAAAGAAAGGTAAATTACGCACAAATATCAAGTTTTTTTTCCCCCGCATAAAAAGTTGCATAATGCACCTTTAACGATTGTCCAGGAGCTTTTGCTTGTTTTTCAAACTCAAGTTCTGCTTCACGTCGAAGAGCTCAGGAGAAGCAGCACGTTAAAAAAGGAACATGCGTGACCCACTTTAGGGTCAAAACGAAACCTTCTTGAAAATAGCGACAAAACGAAAAGAAAACGCAACAACAAAAAAAGCTTTAAAGGGGGGTATTATGTAAAATCGACTTTTTCAAGCTTATATCATGTTATTATGTCATTCCCTCATTAAACACATGCCTGGAGTGTTGCCTTGGCTCATTCACATATTTTTGAGTAATCAGTAAAAACTTAGAGGGCAGCCATTTTAGGTGTAGCTATGCCTCAGTCCTCCTAGGAACGCCCCCACCTCCTGGAGACGCCTCTGGACCTTTCGTCACCAGCCAAGCCACCAACCACTGCTCCTCAGCTCAGCAGAGCCCCTCCCCGCACAGTAGTGTTGTTTAGATGCCACAGCAGTGTGCTGAAGGGGCGTGTCGGAAAGCTTCTTAAAGAGACAGAGGCCTATTTCAAGACGTTCAGTACAGCCATTTTGAGAGAGCAATTTTATTCAAGGCAGTTATTTTAATTTACTGCATATACAGACCAACAGAAGGTTACGTCATCATTGTAGTATGCTATAGACTGGTGCTATGTGATTGAAAAAGCATAATACCCCCTCTTTAAACAGTGACAAAAGAAGCCACAAAAAAGCTATGAAAGTGCCGCTGTCCGTAATCCACAGCAAAAGTTTCATGTTTGATCCTTTTCACCTGCAGAGTCTCGCCTTTATTCCTGACGGCACTCGCCCTGAAGCACCATGTGACCACTGCGAGCCCGGGCGGTGGGGCGGGCCTATAAGTCGGGAGTTTGGAGCGGCGCCAGAGCGCGGCAGCCCAGAGTGAAGTTTGGCATGTTTGTGACAGAGGGATGCTGGTAATTAGGATGGAGACATCGACAGCTGCATTCATCTTCATAAAATGCAATAATTAATGACGCTCCAACAAAGGAAAGTATGCAAATCAGCCCGCCTCATTAGCATTTCAAACTCAGCTCCCATGATGCCTTGCTGACATAGCTGTAATTAATGAAAATGTATGCCTCCAATCGCATCGGACGACTTCGCCGGCCTCCGGAACGGTCCGACGCCGCCGGAGAGAGGGCTGCTCCGTTCACTCGTTCACCAACGCGCTCACGCACTCACTCACTCACGGCCACAGAAACACCAGCCCGACGGCGGCGCACGTGAGCGGGAACCGTGCCAAGCCGTGGAGACGAGGGGCAGAGCAGATGGGCACAATCGAAGACGCGGCGTGCAGCCAAAAGCGAGCGACAGGAGGAGAGGAGCGAGTGAGGAGGAGGGGAGGGGAGAGAGTGGATGAATAAATAAATAAAATGACGGAGTGAATGAACGACTCGTCGCTTGGAAGAGTGTCGGTGCAGGTGAACGAGGGAAAAAAGATATATAGACCGTCATTTCCCTCTGAACCCTGTACAACGATGCTCATTTATAGATTTTTACCGCCAACTTGAATATTGTGTCATCATGTTGTCAATAACAAGGCAAGACATGTTTATTTATATCGCGCAGTTCATATACAAGGCAACTCAATGCACCTGGGTCCAAAAACACTTGGATGTTTCGAATGAAAGAAGTCTGACGTGTTTGGATGCAAATCCAAACAAAGTTGTGCGCATGGAGACAATGGAGATTCACACGGTTCCTTTCGGACGTGCCCCACTCAGAAGACACGATAGGACTTTACTGATCTCACAATGGAGAAATTCACTTATTACATCAGCTCTAAGAAACAATCAGGGGGGCAAAATAGGCAAGAAATGTACAATCAGTAATCAGTATTGATATACGTTTTAAGGGCAAAATGTATATATATATATATATATATATATATATATATATAGTGCCTCTCGAAAGTACTAATACACCTTGAACTTTTGCACATTTTGTCATGTTTACAACCCTAAACATAAAGATTTTACTTTGAATGTTATACATTATGTAACATTAAAAACAAAAATCAAATATATTAAAATATAAGAGAAATCCAGTGTGACAATTTTAACATGTACAACAAACTGAATAACTTCAGAAAAGCTAGATAAATATAGTGCCTTGCGAAAGTACTAAGAACTTTTGCACATTTTGTCATGTTTACAAATGTAAAGATTTTATTTTGAATTTTTTACTGAAAGTTCACACACAAGTAACAGACAACTGTGAAGTGAAAGCAAAATGATACATGATTCTGTTATTTTTCAAAAAATAATAAGTGAAATATAATAATAAGTGAAAAAATAATAAGTGAAAATAAGTGAAAAGTGGGTGTGCATAAGTATTCATACAGCATGACTTAATACTTTGTGGAACCCCCTTTTTCTGCAATAACAGCAGCAAGTCTTCTGGGGTATGACAAGGTTTGCACATCTAGAGACTGACATTTTAGCCCATTCCTCTTTACAAAACAACTCAAGCTCTGTCAAATTAGAAGGAGAGCGTTTGTGAACAGCAGTTTTCAGGTCTTTCCACAGATTTTCAATAGGATTTAGGTCAGGACTTTGACTGGGCCATTCTAACACATTAATATGTTTGTTTTTTAAACCATTCCATTGTAGATTTAGCTTTGTGTTTAGGGTCATTGTCCTGCTGGAAGGTGAATCTCCGCCCCAGCCTCAATTCTCTTGCTGACTCCAGCAGGTTTTCCTCCAAAATGTCCCTGTATTTGGCTCCATCCATCTTCCCAACTATTCTTACAATCTTCCCAGTCCCCGCTGAGGAAAAGCAGCCCCATAGCATGATGCTCCCCCCACCATATTTGACACTGGGGATGGTGCACTCAGGACGATGAGCAGTGTTAGGTTTGCTCCATACATAACGTTTTGCATTTGGGCCAAAAAGTTCATTTTTTGTCTCATCTGACCAAAGCACCTTCTTCCACATGGTAGCTGTGTCCTCCATATGACTTCTAGCAAACTTCAAACGGGATTTCTTATGGCCTCCTTTCAATAATGGCTTTCTTCTTGCCACTCGTCCATGAAGACCAGATTTGTGTAGAGTACGACTTATAGTTGTCCCATGTACAGATTCCCCCAGCTCAGCGGCAGTACGTCGCAGCTCCTCCAGAGTTATCTTGGGGCACTTGGTTACATTTCTGACCAGTGTTTCCTTGTTCGGTCTGTTAGTTTAGGTGGACGGCCATGTCTTGGTAAGTTGGCAGTGGTGCTATACTCTTTCCATTTCTGAATGATGGATTGAACAGTGCTCCGTGAGATGTTCAAATCTTGGGAAATCTTTGTATAACTTAACGCTGCTTTAAACTTCTCCACAACTTTATCCCTGACCTCTCTGGTGAGCTCCTTGGCCTTCATGATGTTGTTTAGTGACCAATACACTCTGACCATAGCTCTGAGGCCCTCACAGAACAGCTGGAATTATACTGAGAGCAGATTACACACAGGTGGCCTCTATTTAATGGTTAGGGCAAGGTGTGAACATTCTGCAGTCATTAGGAATGTTATAAAGGCAATTTAATGCACTCAGAAAATGCTGTATGAATACTTATGCACGCCCCACTTTTCACTTTTCTATGTTTTGAAAATAACAGAATCATGTATCATTTTGCTTTCACTTCACAGTTGTCTCTGTGTGTGAACTTTCAATAAACAATTCAAAATAAAATCTTTGTTTATTTGTCATCTAGAACCAGAAAATAGAACAATAATGACGATTACTTTTAAATGTGTATCATTTATCTGAGCAGAAACGACCCAGTCACTTCCTTTAAAGTGGTTTTAATGCTTTTGACAATATGACTTATTTAGATGCGTAGTATCTGTTGTAAGTAATAATTATCATTTTATTTCAGTGAAGCAGCATTTTAATGAAGACATGTTACTGACAGAAAGTGACATAGATAGAGGTAAAGTTCCATAGCAGTTGTTTGTCTCTATAACAATAATAATAATAATGCATCGGTTTTATATAGCGCTTTTCTGGACACTCAAAGACGCTTTACATTATTCATTCACTCCATACTTGGTGGTGGTAAACTACTATTGTAGCCATAGCTGGGGTAGACTGACGGAAGCGAGGAAACCAGTCGGCCCCTCCGACTACTACCAACTATTCACTCACTCACTACATTCGCTAGGCTTCCTGTTACCAAACGGTCTCCCATCCAAGTACCGACCAGGCCCTTCCCTGCTTAGCTTCCAAGATCTGACGGGATTGGGCAGAGCAAAGGCGGTATGACCACAATGTCACTTCCTGTCAGTGTCAAACAAGGAAGTGAAACTATAAACATCACTAAAAATGGTCAAACTTAACTAAAAGCTGTATGAATTTTTTAGCTAAATCTTTAAAGGTCCTACAGTATATCATGCAAAATACACCCCCAGAGCATTTTTGGCTTCATTCACGCAGTTCTCAGTAATCCTCCTGAATCCTGCTCTCTGAGCAGCTGCTCCGCCCTCTCCTGGTAAACCACTGAGTTGTAACACTATGACGTATTTTACGTCATAGTGTTACAAAAAAAATTATAATAAATGCCTGACGCATCCGCGCTGCCCATGTGGAGCATCTGAACAGATGTCATGTTTGCACTGAAAGTTGTGAAGAAGGAGCTCTTTCTAACCTACTCTGGACATGCCTGTTTTGTTTTTCTTACCTAACGATAATGTCATGGAGAAAATGCGCTACAAGAGGACATGACTTTATTCAACCTTCCTAAAGAAGAGGCCACTCGCCAGAAGTTGGAATTTGTTTCCGGGATTCAGCGACTATCAGCCAAAATAGTGTTTGTCTGTGACCGTCACTTGATGGATTCTTGGTGAACCTTGGCCAGAATCAAAGTGGATTAACTTTTATAACCAATGCGAGTCCCATAATGTAAACACCCGATCGTCGAGGCCAGAGGCAGAGCGGTGAGTCAATCATAACACGTGTTAGCGTGTGTGTTAGCCATTTATGAAGCTGTGTTGTACATGTCAATTCCTTATAACTGCATTGTGAAGTAACGTCACTTTTTACTGTGATATATATATTTACTTTACTGCTAAAGTTGCATGGGCTGCATCTACTCAGAGAGAGGAGGCGGAGTTAACTGAATCGAAGAGTCTTGTCTTCCGGGTTTGAAAAATACCTCCAGAAAATACTTATATTTCTCACAAAAATGAGTACTCCATAGTGGTATAGGTACAATATATCATACAAATGCCTATAGTTTACTTTGGAATGGTTAAAATAGTATGATACAGATCCTTTAATATAATTGTGTTAACTACCGGTATGTTTGAGCCAAAATTGTGTCTAATGTGCCATGTGCACTTTAATGCTGTCCTTGGACCAACAGGCGTCAAAACTTGGTCCCTAAAGATATCATATATTTTCGGTACCTGCTTTCGATACTGACATTTTTTCAATACCAGCAGTACCTAAACCTTTTTTCGATACCATACTGATATCATTACATTTTTCTGATTAATTTCAGATCACACACACACACTGTTAACATGCGCACCATCCTGTTACATGTCACCTCCTGCTTTTTAAACCATAAAGCTCGATAAAGTCATCAATAGTGCCTCCACTTCATTATCATTATTATTAGTAGTAGTAGGGTTGAAAAATTCTGTGAATTTTCAATGTGGAAAATTATAGGAATTAAGGGGAATATATGGGAATTAACAGGGAATTTAGCACAACTGAAGGTTGCTTCTTTACAGACAGATATAAACTGAAACATAAACATTTGAGTTGATGGTTATACACTTAAATATCTATCACAGCAGAGATGAAAAGTCTCAAAGAAATCATTTGTGCGATGTCTGAGCACCAGGGTTTAAAGAGGACAGTGTTTTAGGTGTTTGGCCGATACAAAGAGCTTTGGGATATGGAATAATAGACTCATTCCATGTTTGTTTACACCTTGCATATACAGTATCCTTCACTGTAACACAGCTGTGCAGTGTTACAGCATAATATTGTTTAAACGTCTATAAACCTTGTCTTGTGAATCTTGTCTTGTTTTCTGTTATGGGTTGTCCGTTCCCTGCCAGGGATGTAAATTAGCCTCAGACTCAGTGGCGCCACCAGAGGGTGGCCAGGCCGACTCCTGGCCACCCCACTGGCCAGTGTTAATTGTAGTACTGTAGTATCAGTTATGAATGTTATTGGATCATTAGTAACATTAAATATAAAAAACAAAACAAAGTATAGCAGTAGACGTTTCCTTAAGTCTTTCTGATACTTTTCTACAGGCCAGTTTACTACAACAGTAAATACAATTGTGAAATTATGGCTGATAGTTTTGGTTTGCCACCCCAAGATTTTAAGTGGCCCCATCTGGCCACCCCTATGAACAATTTCTGGAGGCGCCACTGCTCAGACTAACTCTGGTACAAAGCATCAAATGGCAACATTTAATTTATAATTGTCCCTTTTAAATAAATAAACTAAACTATAATATATTCTCGGAAAATTAGAATGTCATTAAAAAGTGCATTCACTTCTGTTATTCAACTTAAACTGTGAAACTAATATATGATAGACTCATTACATGCCAAGTAAGATATGACTCGCCTTTATTTGTTATCATTTTGATTATTATGGCTCAGCTTAAAAAAAAAAAAAAAAAATCTCATGAAATTAGAATATTTTTAAAATGGACTGTAAGCCATAATCATCAAAATGATAACAAACAAAGGCTTGACATGTCATTTGCATGTAATGAGTCTATGTCATACCTTAGTTTCACATTTAAAGTTGAATTACAGAAATAAATGAACAATATTGTAATTTTCCGAGTTCACCTGTAATAGTCACCGGTCGTTGTGATCTGAGTATGAGTTAGAGACGGGTGAATTTAACCAATCACAGTGCGATACAACAAAATCATGATATAAAAGTTTGCCGTTTGACCCAGCACTCATTAGAAAGAGCATTAAGCAAAATGTAGTTGTGTTATGTTTTCACATGATATGTACCTCACACTCTACAGGTCTGGGGTGTGACTGCACTCAAATGCATGTTTTATGGTTCAAAAACATCATTAATCACCAATTGTTTATTCAACAAAAATGGCAAAAAAGCATTTTGACCGTTTAAAATCTTTGAAAATTCCAAAAAAATGTGAGAAATATCCGGAAATATATCAGTAGTTTAGTAGTAGTAGTATTAGTAGTGGTAATTTAAGATTATTATGAATATTATTTCCACAAAGCCAGACAGTCCATAATTCCCGTGGAAAATGAAGCTGCCGTATTTTTAGTGTTTATGAAATGAAACAGGTCAAATGTTGTCGCTTCACTGAGCAAAACTTTAAGCAGTCCTCATTCTGTAGCAGCGCTCCGCAGACATGCACACGTGCACATGCCAGCACACACGCATGTGCACGCCCAGGAGCACACACACAAGGAGAAAACACACGCGCGCGCACCCGGGAACACACACGTACGTGCGCCTACAGCTGAGTGCACGGAGGGCCCGTCCAGATGGGACTCTTCCACATGACCAGGCCGATCAATCAACGCTGAAGGGCCCAGGTGCTACCACGCACCATTTCACAGTCTCACACACACACGCGCACATGCAACGCATACGCGCGCACGCACACACACACGCGCACGCAGACACCGGAGAGAGAGGACAGTGAATGACCCCACAAACATCACAACCACCAAGCTAATGCTATAGGGGAGGGATCAAGCTGCTTCCACAGGGTTTATACAGGCAGAAGCAAGTCAAATGTAATGCTTTTTAATGCATATATTTTAATAACACAAACGCAGGGGAAAAATGGCCACATATTTAATTTCTTAGGATTTGCAAACAATTCTTCAAACAGAGGAAAGGGAATTGGAACAGGAAACTTTTGAGCAAAAAAAGTGGTCAATTTCAACCAAAATTGCATTTGACCATGTTTCATGGCGGGTGTACACGGTGTGATTATGGCCGTCTGCGACATACGATCACTAGTCGTGAGAAAATCTTAGGTCGTACAGTGAGACAGGGACACAGATTTAAAATAGAACCATCGTATGACCAAAGACGAGCTACGACTGACATCAGGCAGTGTCTGATATGTTGGAACAATAGTCGTAAAGTGGCCATCCTCTCGCTGTAGAGAGAAGCTCTGTCAGTGTCCTGTCAATACACCAGCACATGCTGCACCACCGACAGAGTCACAGCAACAGAGGCCGGGCATGAACGGGTCCGACTACGCATTTTACAAGACTTTCTATGGACTTTTCAGCAGAAAATGAACACCACTAGCATATTGTGCTTGCCTCAGCTAAACACATGCCTTCTGAAGCCTGAAACTGCTACGACAAAACTTTGATCGTAGCTTTGATTGTCTCTTTGAACAAGTGGAGACAAGAGCAGCTCACGATTTGACCAGCCCCACGTCTGTAATGTGACATCTAAAACGCACAGTGTACACCAGCCATTAGACTATCATTTTAGTAGTTTTAATGAACTACACTAAAAATTGCAAAGTCATCATTTTACAATAAACATTGCAGAAAATTCTGAGAGATTACGGAAAAATTGAAAACCCCTGAATGTCCATTTAAAAATGATGCTGGTTTTGTTATGTTTTGTGACCTGCTGAGGAGTTGGGGTGGAATGACGGGGAATCTAACTGATTTAATTTTTAAGTTGTTATTAGGAACAGATAATACAAGATTTATCTTCCCTCTGTTCCTTTTCGTTCATGTATGGAAGAGAAAAAGATTGTGTAATGACATGGCTTGACATGAACAAATAAAAAAAAACCTCTTTTGAACCTTGATATTGGCAAAATTCTGATCCAAAAACATGTACAATCAGTATGTTAGACGCAAAGTAGCCCAGCGAGGACGCCTTCCCCAGATTTTAGATCGACTAAAAATGCATTGTGGCAAAATATATATTTATAAAACAAAAAACAAATAAAAATATATTTAAAAAAAATCCAAACCTTTAAGTGGGTTACACCTGGGTTTCAAGACAGTATTTCTAAAGTTCATAACACATAATTTGAAAATAGTGTATTTAGTTCAGTGTGTAGTATACAGCCTAATGGGTCACAGATCTGAGGTCAGTGCAGTCAAACATTCAACTGTAGGAATTAAAGAGCTGCTCCCCACACGTTTATTTAAGGTTGGAACCTTTTGGCCAGTTCTGTATCACAATAAAATGTTGTGTGGTGCGGTGTTTAATCCTGTGGAATTATTAAAGTGACAGTCTGTAATTTTAAAGACCAGATCTTGGGTTTCTAAATGCAGACTAAAGCGTAACTTTAACCGCTTAATAGGAACGTACTGTGAGATCATGCAGATTCAGACTTGGTGCATTAAGTGGGCTGTGAGTGGGCAGGACAGACTCCTGTGGCCAATGGCGATGTTATGTAGAAAAAAACGTTTTTTCACAGTTGGGATGGTGTTCTCAGGTTTTCAAGATTCCCCCTTTCTCCTCCAAAAGTGGTCATTACGGCCAAACAATTACATTTTTTTCCCTGTCAGACCACAGGATATGTCCCCAAAAATTATCCAAAAAGTCTTTATCCTTTTTGTATCTGTCTTTTTGATGTTTCTTTTGGAGTAAGGGCTTCTTCCTGGCAGAGTTCCCTCTCAGCTCATGTCAGTACAGGACTTGTTTCACACTGGATAATGACAAACTCTTACCAGGTTCAGCATCTTCACCAGGTCTTTTGCATTTGTTCTTGGGTTGATATTCATATTTCAGACCAAAAAAAAGTTTCTCAAAAGTCTTTGAGAGCTCTGAACTCTGATTTTGGCAGCAGTTGGTGCAGTGGGTGTGCACTGTGGCCCATCTCTCTGACCAGCTTCACAGCAGCCTTCTTTCTCCTGCTCTGCAGTGGGTCACTTCTCCTCCTGTTGCTCCGCCTGTAGAGATGATCTTCCGAGCTCTCTTATGCACCCTCTCCAGCTGCGCAGCCGGATCTTTGTTGCATCCCACTAAGATGGCACTATCACAGTCCAACCATGGTGTCGCTGGTGTGGTGTAGATGGTCAATAGATCCTGTTTTGGTAAGCCATGTCTTACTAAGACAGTTAGGAAGTGAAGGTTTGGAGGCTTTCCTCACCATTTGGCCTTCACTCAGGTCTGAATTAAGGTGGAGACACCGGGTATTTGATAGTTGTAACAACTGGGACTTCCTTTCCTCCCAGGACCAGAGGAGCAGGCATGCAGCAATTTATTTTTTGTGTGAAGCAGATGCAAGTAATATTAAATAATTACATTTTCTGTAGTAGTCCCTCCTCGATCCTCGATCCTCGATGACATCACTTTGAACAACGAGATGAGCTTTCCTTTTCTGTCATGCCTGTCAGGTCCAATCAGGAGGAGGGGTTGGAACTTGATTGTTTAGTTTTGAAACTACTCTCTCCTGATTTTGCAATCTTACTACCACTTTAAACTTGCGGGCAAAAGAGTACCATCTCTAGCGATATGTGCCAATTCAACAAAATTGGTCTGAGGACCTCGTTTGGGCACATCTGTTTAAGTGAAATGAAGCCAAAACATACTATCAAAACAAACATTCATGAACTAGCCACCATTTAGAAAACTCAAAATCCCTCAGAGAAGTACAAGACTGGAAAGTTAGGAGACTGTAGGAGCAACTAAAGCGGATATGAATTGACAATAAAATGTTTTGAATCTTGAATTGAAGAAACATTTTAACACAGCTTAGTAATGTGTGCCCATGAACACACATACATCTACGGACTTTTGCGACTGGCATCTCCCATAAATAAACTACCATATTTAGATCATAGAGACTTGTCAGGGGGTTATGTGCGTAACGTTGATACCAAACATGTCTGTATTATGGATGGATATGTGTGGGAGACACAGCGGAGCGCGGCTGTGTTGGAGTGATTTCAGACCAAATCCGACCAGCAAGTCGACAAAACGTCATAAAATAAACATTGTCCATCACATGAGAGATCAATATTTTCACCTGTCGCGGACTCGCCTTGAGAGACAGATGCAGGAAAGCACATTGTGGCCTTGCAGTTCCACAGCAATCACACCCTCTCCTTTAATCTGGCAAAGCACACGGCTCACTACGGCAACAGGCACAGTCGAAGATAAACGCTTTGTTGTGAAAGCAATCGGAGCAGTGAAACGATCTGAAAGAGTCTGGTATGTGCTTCCTGGTTTAGAGTGGATATATAACAAACGGCGACAGAGCATTATGCCTAAATTCAAATAAAGACGTGTTCTGTGTGATGGGAAAGTGCGGCCACAAAAGTCCAAGGCTTTGCAGCAGTACAGATCCAACACATCCAAATGATCACAGCTTTCCTCAATTGCTAGGACACGGTTCCTCTGTATTTCCCTTTTGGAATCATGCGTGACGTGAAGGAACCATGCGTGGAGATCGGGAGAGGCCCTACCTGCGAGGCGGCTGTACGGAGAATGGCCGTGGTGTCCTGGCACGAACTGGGCACCCTCCGCCACGCTCTGCAACACAAGCACATGGTTCACCAATGAGCGATGCGTGGGTCAATCAGGTTCCTAAATTTCGGCTATCAAGCAAACCACACTGCCATTGAAATGTGTGAGCGAATACAGGTGAAACTTGGAAAATCATTCAAAAGTTCATTCATTTCTGTAATTCAACTTAAAATGTAATGCAAAAGAACTTGGATGTTCTCAAAGTGCTGTATCAAAGCAAATTCATGGAAAGTTAAGTGGAAGGGAAAAGTATGGAAGAAAGGGTGCACAAGTCGCAGGGATGAGAGGATTGTCAGGTAAATGTTGCATCTCATTTGGAAACTAATGGCTCGTTTCCACCAGCCCTACCCTACTCTACTTTACTTGGTTTGGTCCTACTCTACTAAGCCTGGTTGTGTTTCTATTACTCTGTAGAATCTGATACTGTATCCACGGTTACCAGAGCAGAGTAGAGTAGGGTAGGTGGAACCGAGCCATAAGGTCCCAGAGTCTGGAGGAAGAATGGAGAAGCACACAATCCAAGATGCTTAAAGTTCAGTGTGAAGTTTTGGGAGCCATGCCTTCTGCTGGTGTCGGTCCACTGTGCTTTATTAAGTCCAGAGTCAGCGTAACCGTCTACCAGGAGATTTTAGAGCACTTCATGCTTCCTTCAGCAGCCAAGCTTTATGGAGATGCTGACTTCATTTTGCAGCAGGACTTGTTGTTAACGTTAGCATATGTAGCATGAATTGTTAGCTTCCTGGTTAGCATTGTCCGTTTTAGTTATGCGCTGTTGAACCACTTTGCTCCTCTCCATATCTCTGTATATTTATTTAATAGAAAAATATATTAATAAATCATCCTTTTTTTAAAGTAATGGTGGAGAAATGGGAGAAAGTTCATTTTGTTCTCTTCTTTGTTTTCCCCTCGGATGCTTCGAATATGACCATACAGTATATGGGCAATTCCAAAGATGCCGTCTGTATCTATGATCGTAGGAGTTAGAGCTGCACAGTTAACCTTATCGCATTGAAATGAAAATCACATACATTTATATGCTCGGGGGAAAACCACCCGGCAATGGTGTTCTAGGGTTAAGTGAGAAAACAAGCTAAAAATCTGCATGAAAAGTCATTGTTTTCATCATTTTTGACCACATTGAGACTTTTTCCAGTCTCCACTGAAATCGAACCTGATCGTCTTCACCGAGACTATCTGTAGACTCAAGTCTCCAACTAGTCTCCAGGCTGGTGAGATGGGCCCTTAACCTAGTACAAGTTTATAACCGCAATAATTGTAAAAGCGGTTCATCTTGACATCCCTAGCAGTGCCCCCCAACTTGTTTCCAGCGCTCCCATCCCTTTGCTACACTGAACACACTGCTCAGACGGAGAAAGACGTGCCTTTGTTGAGCTGCGCTGATGTGGAAGTGAGTGCAGTGTGTGAGTTACCTTGGCTCTGGCGCTGCCGGCCCAGGCCCCCGCGCTCCGCTCCCCTGCACCTGCGGCACACAGAGACAACTTCAGCAACAGCTCGCAAGAACACACGATGTCACGCAAGAAAACATTGTCCACTTTTAAAGGAATAGGCCACCGTTTTTACATACTGAGATATGTTCTTAATTAATTATACTTTATTGTGTAACACTTCACGTAGGGAAAACGTGGAAGAGTTTGGTAGCTTCTATCTTCACCTCGTTTGGAGCTATAGAGGAGAAGAGAGAGGCTACATGCTAACGCCGTCTGTGTTTACGTTACTGAAGGCACACGTGGAGACCAGACAGGTACAAATGAACTCGTCTAAGCTAAGGTAAGAACATATCTCAGTATGTAAAAACGGGGGCCTATTCCTTTAAGAACAAGCCCAAATGAAGATGTTGGTCAATGTCAAGCCGAATTTTGGAGCAGAGCAGTGAGTACTAGGTAAGTAAAACCCGAAATGCATTTTTCTCACATTGGTGCAACAAAATCTCCATGTACAGAAAGTAGCGTCTACAGACACCAAACTTTTCAGCCTTGGACTGAACAAAAAATCTAAATAATGTTAAATGGTTTAACTTATATAGCGCTTTTCCACCTACATTAGGCACTCGAAGCACTTTCCAGCAAGGATCCAGTCACTCATTCACACTCTCATTCATACATCAATGTATATAGACACTGGAGGCAAGGTGGGTGAAGTGTCTGTCCCAAGGACACAACAACAGTGTGCACCTGCAGGAGGCGGGTTTCGAACCATCTAAACTTCCGATCATGAGACGACCCGCTCTTCCATCTGCTACCCTGTCGGTAACACTTAGTCATACTAAGTAACGTGTTTACCTTAATAAATCCTTTCCGTAGTCCCTCTGGGGGTAATACAAGTGTTAATGGGATGATTTGGGGGTCTTTCATCTCCCCCTGGTGTCTCTGGCCAGAAAACCATAATTGCAACTTTCCCTGCACCGGGTCGGAGGCGCAATACACACTAATGGAATCACGAAGAAGAAGCTAACAGGCTAATTATCTCCATTGTGTCACTGGGTTGTGGAACAATGTACAATATCCATCTCTCCCTTTGTCTTTTCTGTCAGCGTAGTATTTACTCTCACGGACAATAAGAAAACAAATTCGGGCCATCTTGGAATATGCCCCATAAGTCCATTGATGGAATAACCTGGTCATTCAGGATGTTTTGGGCACATAGTGTTGCTGAACCTAGACCCAGGGACAGATTGGGCAATAATCCATTTCCCGTAGAAACATATTGAGAAAACGTAATAATAAAAGAGATGAATTAGTTGTTGGCTTTCATTTTTCATTTCCAGGCAAAAGCAGATGAGACAAATCTAACTTGAAAAGGGGAAGATTTAGTTTTTCCTAGTGATAGCCTTGATATTGATTACCATAACCCCAAGGTGAGCCAGCCCAGGGGAAGCCATGGGGTTTCTGTTTATTCCATCCGCCTGAAATATCAAGACGTTCTAATAGCGGAAATGCGATTTCCCAGCCTTTTCACAGACGGCTCGGTGATGTTGGTGGCAGAGGAAAGCAGAAGAATAGGACCACAGGAGAGGAGCTAGGAGAGAGGCAAGGAAGCCCCCGCGTGTCCTGGGCCTGATAAGAGGAGCCATCAGGAGCTCAATTACACCACACTAAGGAGAACGACACAGGAGGCAAGGAAGAAGGGCAGAGGGAAGGAAGGGAGGAAGACCAGTGTTGGGGTAAACACGTTACTTAGAACAACGTTAAGAGTACTTGGGTCACTTTTGCACAGTAAGGAGAAACATTAGTTAGTTTTGTCCAAAGTACTTTATTTTTCATCACTGTCGTCGTCTCCTCGGAGCCTCAGCATTCCCTGCTCCCAGTGTCTGCGCAGCACGGTTCGATACGTATTTCAATATGAAGGTCAAGAGTTTGATTCGATTAGATACATTTAATGTGCTGACATACAAGTTCTACATTTTGGCCCCATCTCATCTGCTTTAGGAACAACAGCAGCTAGCATACATGTTGCTACTCTCTGCCCTCCAGACTGATCAAGCGGGGGAAGTTGATGTTTGCAGAGAAGAGTTTCTCACAGGTCAGCCGTATGTCAACATCTGAAAATACTATCATCAGTATTTCCTCTACTACTATTATGGCCAAAATAATCCATTCCGCGAATCCACTAGAAACTGATATATTCATAGAAATCTGGTTAGTTTTTTACAGTATAACATACTTTGCCTGCTTAATCCAGTCCGAGCATCTAGTCTGTGCTTTGTGCTGAGTGTTTTGTGATCATCAAAGAAGCAGAGGCAGAGACATGATCTACCACGACAGTGTGTTCATGTTTAACTAGAGTAATTAGATGGTAGTAACATTAACATTAAAGCCCTTTGACACTTTGTAAATGAGGAAGTCCAATCCAAACTCATTGTGTTTTTAGGCAAAGCTGTTGGCATTATCTGTTTACTATCCGTCACTGAAGTAAGAGCCCTGCTGGGATTTGTAGAAAGTCGTGTGAACTTAGCCTTAAATGCTGATTTTGGCTCCTCTTGTTTTATGCAGGACACAGACCTGTTACATGCAGGGGTTAAAGTGGGCGGGAATGCTCGGGAATTATTGCATATCCATTATTAAGCTTTTGCTGATAATTGAGGATGCACTGATACCATCAGTGTTGCCACAGATTACTTGAAAAAGTAATCTGACTACTGACTACTCCTTTAAAAGTTACTTAGTTACATTACTGATTGGTTTTGAAAGTAACTAAATTCGATTACTCGTTTAATAAACTGGCGTTTATTATAGTGAGATTCATCTACGGTAGTTTGGGTATCTGACCACTAGAGGGCTCTGATTCACCTCAGTGTGCTGCTGTTCACTTTCCACGAAGATTACGGCCGTGTTTATCCTCTTATGACACTGACAATAACCAGAGGTGAATGTCTTAATTGTACCTCAGCGCTGGGTCTGCAGTGACGAGCAGCTACTGTAGCCTGCTAGCAGCTAGCGGCTCTGGCGATTATTAAACCGCTTATGCTCAGGGACCTAATGCACAAAAATAACAAGTAAAAATGGATTTAACTGATAAGAAATTCACTTTAGGGAAGTTGCGAGTTAAAGGAACAGGCCACTGTTTTCCATACTGATATGTTCTTAGCTTAGACGAGTTGATACGCACCTGTCTGGTCTTTGTGCCCGTGGAAGAGCGTGGTCGCTTCCAACTTCACCCCGTTTGGAGCTAGAGGAATATACTGGGACAGGCCAAATGCTAACATCATCTTTGGTCGTTTTGCGTGACTGAGGGCACACACAAAGACCAGACAGGTACGCATCAACTCGTCTAAACTCAGGTAAGAACATATCTCAGTATGGAAAAACGGTGGCCTGTTCCTTTAAGTAAATGTTGCATTGCAGATTGCAGATTATTGGAATAGTTACAGCAAAGTTGTGGGCTTTTGGAAAAGTTGCAATGTGGCACTTACCGATTTATCTTTCACCATTCTCGCGACCCTGCTGCGGCTTTATTCAGTCGCAATCGACCGCCACTGAATTTTGTGCATGTATGACATTCAGCTGCGACTGATGATCCAACTGCGATTCACACCTTTTCATGCTTGAGCAGATGCCCGTGCGCCAAAAGAGAGTGTTCGCACGACCTTCATATTGTGAGGCCGTAAACGATCGCGTAGTGCCCGTGCGCCAATTGTGACAGGCCCATAAAATAAACAAAGAAGGATGGAGGCAGAAATGAACGGATGGAGGCGAGCGAGGAAAAAAACAACAGAAAAAGCTCATAAGAAGCCAGGGAGGACAAAAGTATCTAATCTCTCGAAGTTACTTGGCTCGCGTCACCGTAAGTACAAATATCCCATTGTGAATGTGAGACAGTCGTTCACAGAGCAGGAGGGACGTGCGCATCCCGTCGCCATGGTTACCACACCGCAGCGGAGGCGACAGTTGGGGATGCGCAGACTGACATGCTGTTCCCACAGCAATGGGAACGCAGGGGAAACTCACTTATATGAAGAGTGGAGTAAATGGTTGTAGTAAAATAAAATGGCTGCCACATTCAGACCGCTCCACTGCCCATGGTCAGTAATATTCATGTCTGCTTCACCTGTTGAGAGTATGTTTCAACTTTTCACGACATTCAGTGAAGCCTCAGTGCTTCCATGGATAGTTTTGTCCCAGTGGTTAGAGAAAAGTCTCTACTCCTTGGGGTCTTTTTTAATATTATAAACTTCTGTAATAGTAATAAAAGACATAATACAGGTACACCAAGTTAGCAGTCAACGCCAAGCCTATACCTAGTTTTGAATTTAGCTAAGTTTTAAATTACAATGTAATGTTTGACAAGAATAGGCATTTACGTCATAGCAAAAAGTGTAACAATAGTGTGCATTCATGTGGCATCACAACAGCCTATAGTTTAAAATTGAGGCAGAAGGTAAGTGAGAATTCCATCATGGTAACTATGGTAATTCAATCAACAATACATATGTGTGTGTCTTGGTTTATGGATAATATCTGTCATTGCAGGGACAATCCGCATGAAACAAAAACGGCCACAAAGTTCAGAGTCTTATCCGTCAGCGCGCGTGAACCAATTATTGTCTCATAAAGGTGTCCAAAAGTGGTGACAATATTCCAAATGGTGTGCTTGATGTTGGTCAGATGAAAGGATTATCAGGCATCAGATGAAAGTGGCAGGTTTGCGGATCAAATAATGATCAGGGAAAACATTTGGACATTTTCTCTCAAAAATGTTTCTTCCGCTCCAACTTGAATAGAATTTTAGAACATGTAGTCGTAGTTTATTTTCGGTCCAACAAATCCAAGACACAATAGACAAAAAAACATCTCTATAATTTGTGACCGAGTGGTTTAGGCTTAAAGGGGGGTATTATGTAAAATCGACTTTTTCAAGCTTTATATCATGTTATTATGTCATTCCCTCATTAAACACATGCCTGGAGTGTTGCCTTGGCTCATTCACATATTTTTGAGTAATCAGTAAAAACTTAGACGGCAGCCATTTTAGGTGTAGCTATGCCTCAGTCCTCCTAGGAACGCCCCCACCTCCTGGAGACGCCTCTGGACCTTTCGTCACCAGCCAAGCCACCAACCACTGCTCCTCAGCTCAGCAGAGCCCCCTCCCCACACAGTAGTGTTGTTTAGATGCCACAGCAGTGTGCTGAAGGGGGCGTGTCGGAAAGCTTCTTAAAGAGACAGAGGCCTATTTCAAGACCTTCAGTACAGCCATTTTGAGAGAGCAATTTTATTCAAGGCAGTTATTTTAATTTACTGCATATACAGACCAACAGAAGGTTACGTCATCATTGTAGTATGCTATAGACTGGTGCTATGTGATTGAAAAAAGCATAATACCCCCTCTTTAAGTTCAGCTTATTTTGCCTATCCCCGAATACGTTTTAAGAGCAACAAAAGCCATTCCAAAATACAACAAAACATTTAATTTTCCACAACTGGTAACAGTATCAGCAATAACATCTGTTGACACCGACATAGATGCATTTCATTTCAGTTTCCTAAGCTCAATATTTACACAACAAATACTTTCAGAATGCCTAGATCTGCTTTCGATACTGAATACTGGATCGGGACATCCCTAATTTACATGGCACCGTATACCTGGTTACAGTCAGAACGTCCCAGTGACAGTATACTGGATTCACGTAATCCCAATACTGTGCATGGACACAGGAAAAACTGGGATACTTCAAAACCGGAACACTCAAACGCATGGAAACACACTCATTGATAGTTTTCAGTTCATAATAATAATAATCAATATAACCTCCAGCTTTAGCCTGCTGCTGCTGTCTTTTGAATACTCCCTTCAAGAGAGTGTTAACATCTAGGCAGGACGTCGCACGAAAACTCTGACTGACCACACGCTCGAACGTCAGAACAACTTTACAAACATGATCTGAAAGAGTGTCTGCGGCGGAGCGGAGCCTGAGAGGCAGCGGCAACAGCTCGGCCTGCGAGCGTTCAGACAGCGGCTGCGTGCGGCTTCCAACGCGCAGGCACATTAGTCGATAAGAAAGGCTCCTCTTTGTTCGCTCACTCCTCTGTTAAATAAAGCGCTGTTTTAACTGGGGCCCATGTGAAGTGGAGCCAAACCGGACTCAGATCTGCGCCGCGTGCCAACAAAGCAGCCGCCCCGTCAGAGGCTCACAAAGCAGCAGCATTAGCGCAAAATCAACAGTCACAAAATGAAACCGTGTTGCGGCGCTGGTGGCACAATCACAACATGTGCTCTGGGATGGATATTTCAATCTGTGCGATCAGAGATGTCTTTGAAAGAGTGGATCACGATTACATTTAGGATTATTATTTGTTTTCTGGTTCAGACATGGTATACACTCCCTTTAGGCATAATTCGCACGCATTTCTGCTCAGTCTAAGCACTTCTGTGAGCGGGGGTTTGATTCGTTGTCAGTCAGCGCGTGGCAAAACTAAACATAAAATAATAAACGGAAAACTCTGGAAAAAGATCCACGGAAATAAGTTAAAGAGGGGTATTATGCTTTTTTCAATCACATTGCAGCAGTCTATAGCATACTACAATGATGACGTAACCTTCTGTTGGTCTGTATATGCAGTAAATTAAAATAACTGCCTTGAATAAAATTGCTCTCTCAAAATGGCTGTACTGAACGTCTTGAAATAGGCCTCTGTCTCTTTAAGAAGCTTTCCGACACGCCCCCTTCAGCACACTGTTGTGGCATCTAAACAACACTACTGTGCGGGGAGGGGGCTCTGCTGAGCTGAGGAGCAGTGGTTGGTGGCTTGGCTGGTGACGAAAGGTCCAGAGGCGTCTCCAGGAGGTGGGGGCGTTCCTAGGAGGACTGAGGCATAGCTACACCTAAAATGGCTGCCGTCTAAGTTTTTACTGATTACTCAAAAATATGTGAATGAGCCAAGGCAACACTCCAGGCATGTGTTTAATGAGGGAATGACATAATAACATGATATAAAGCTTGAAAAAGTCGATTTTACATAATACCCCCCCTTTAATAAGCGTGGCCTCAGGCTGATCACAGAGCAGGAAGACGGCGTGTAAAAGTGATTCGTTTTTCAGCGATATTTCCACGTGCTTTCTGTTGTGACTCTGGATTAATGGTGTGGCTGTGAAGATCTGTAAAGACCTGCAGCCGACCAATATATTTACACAGCGATTTGTCACAGATGTCACATGTTACATCAATATCACAAATGAAAGCCAATTTCAGCTTAAGTTAGACCTGCAGTCTGGCCATGAACACAAGATGGCGCCGCCCACCGCAAGTTCCTGAATAAGGTGAATCGGTAGGAGGTTTCCGCTCCCAGCTGATGACACTTTCTCTTTTGCCCAGACTTTTCCTGTCCATGCACACTTCCTCCAGTGTGTCCTGGATCTCCCACAAGGCCTCCTCCCAATGGGACATGCCCGGAACACCTCCTAAGGGAAGTAAGTGACCAGGAGGCATCCGGAACAGACGCCCAAGCCACCTCAGCGGCTCCGCTCGATGTGAAGGAGCAGTGGTTCTACTCCGAGCTCCTCCCGGGTAACTGAGCTCTTGTCCTTTCGGTCATTACCCAGATCTCATGACCATAGGTGAGGGTGGGAACGTAGATCGATCGGTAAATCGAGAGCTTTGGCCCTGACTCAGCTCCCTCTTCACCACAACAGTCCAATACAGCGACCGCATCACTGCTGACGCTGCACCGATCCGTCTGTCGATCTCACGCTCCATCCCTCACTGAGAACACGACCCCGATCTCATCTCTGCTGTTTGCAGACGATGTTGTTCTGTTTGCTTCATCAAATCAGGACCTTCAGCTGCACTGGAGCGGTTTGCGGCCGGGATGAGGATCAGCACCTCCAAATCTGAGGCCATGGTTCTCCACCGGAAATGGGTGCTTCCCCTCTTCAGGTCGGTGGAGAGTCCTTGCCTCAAGTGGAGGAGTTCAAGTACCTCACAAACCCCGAGTGGGGGAAAACAACATGGCAACACACAGTGTTAGCAGTAAATAAAAGTAACCAATTACATTATTTTAACATTTGTGTTCTTAACTCTTCAGTTGTTTTCTACTGCTCTCTGCCATCTATCACTCAGTCCTACACTGGAGTTGAGCCTCTATGGTTAAAAATCCACTGTTTGCTTTGAGATACTAATGTGTCTAACGTCCACTGCGGGCTAATGGAATCAAGGCATATTAGCCCTTCATCAGACAATCTAGATTATAAAGCTAACCACACAGTTTGGGTTTTTAAAAAATTATTTAACTAAGACTAATTTTACCATATGTTTTACTTAGCTTTGTAGCGTAAATTGTTGTTTAATTTTCGTTCATGTCAGACTTGACGACTGGAACACTGAAACACAGAATAATATCTCATCACAATCAGCAGACCGAGAATAATGGAGAATGCTAACTAGGATCCTAACGTTAGCTACATGCTACATATGCTAACTCTAGCTACAAATGCTGTTTTTTTGTTTCTACTGGACAGTTAGCTGTGGAAAAAAAACATCCATAATGACCCAACTTTGACTTGACTTTATTTGTATCTGGTAATTATGTTCATGGTCCTTCAGAATACAGCTACAAAATTGTGATTCCCATAACAAACTTCCTTGCCCCTGGGCTCCAGGCCTCAAAAAGCTCAACTGTGAGAGTCTGCTATTAATTTTTAACTTTTACATTTTTTCTGAAGGCCCAAAAGTGTCCCCACTCTCCCGATTACCCAGCACAATATCGGTGTTGACTAAAGCTGGGCATACACTGTGCGAGACACAAATGTTGAACGCACGACTTCAAAATAGTTGTGTGGCAGCCCTACTGAAGCCGGCGGAAAGCAGCGCAGACATGGTGAAAAGCAGCTGCAGGCACCAGGAGTAGGGGAGACAAGCAGGCGGACAGAGCGCTGAGAGGTGAGTGAGAGCTGAACACGCTGATAATGTCCACCTGAACATATTACTGCACACACAAAAGTCTGCTCAAGTTTAGTGGCTATCGGTTCATTTAAGCGGCTACGTGTCATTTGTTGCTGAAGTTTGCCTCATCAAAGTTATTAATTTGGGTGTTTAGAGGAGGACATGACATGACAGACCAAGCTAGTATCCATTGTAATGCGGGTCATGTCACTCGTACAGTGTGAGCCAGTCCCGGCGTCAAGAGGGGGCGTTGCCTCTCACGCGGACAGTCCCGCCCCCTCAGTCAAAATGTAGTGTTTTCATTTTTTATATATTGTTTTCAGTCTATGACGTGTTCAAAACAACCCAAAACTCGGAAGAAAATCCACTGACTCTAATGAACAGTTTCCAGTGGTCCTTGAACCCATCACGCACCTGCTTACTATGTCATCAGTGCATCATCCCGCCATAAGGAGTAGCCTGTAGCCAGCAGCTATATTTCTGTTCAAAATGGAGCGTTTGTGAGGGAAACATGTGCGTGTCCCGATTGGTCAACAGTGTCACAACATCGCAGTGCAAGGATACTACTGCTACGAAGCCTTCAACTTGGCTATAGTTCTGTCAAATGGAGATAAAAGTCGGCGACACGAAGAAGCGGGACGTATTTCAGTGGATTTAATAAGAAAAGAGACGGGCCTCAGCCCCGAGATGCAGGAGGCGGAGGAGAAAGTGGAGAGAGGCGAGCGGAGAAAGCAGAGCGAACAGTTCGTCTCCAAACTCAGTAAGTGCCGCTAAACTCTGTTCGCGGTTGAAATGTAGCTGGAAAAGGTGGTTCTCGTTAACTTTTGGTGATATAAAGTTGTGCTGTTTCGTGTGGGGCTGTGGCCATGAAATTACTTGTTTGTGCCGCTGTTTTGACAGAGAAATGACGAGGGAGGCGCCGTGGTGTTTTTCTGTCTTTATTTCACTCTGTCATTGGCCGCTGTGTGTTCACTTTGGGGTAAAATCACCCACGTTTCTCCTGTGCGTCCAAAATCAGGCTTAAAAATCAAACATGTTTGATTTCCTGCGACTGTAGTCCAGTTGCGTCTGACTGCTGCCCACACTACACGATTCCAACGGAGTCGTGACTACCCGACACGACTCTCTGTGACTGCCCTCGACTAGCCATGACTCAGGAAGACTCGCCGCGACTGAGAATTGTATCAAAATCAGGCATAAAAATCATGTAGTGTGTGCTGACCTTAACATCATTGCCCCCCCCTTGGTTTTCAGCCGGGACTGGTGTGAGCAGGTCAGTGATGTGCGTTTTCGCTCCGTACAGTCTGAGTTTTGTCACCAGCCGGTTTTCCACGCGTTGGACAAATATTGACAAACTGCACGTGTATCCACGTGTAGCACGTGGATCCACGTGCTACACGTGGATACACGTGCTACACTAAGAGCTGGAGCTCTTCCTCCAGCTGCGCTGGAGGAAGAGGAAGGAAGAGGAGAAGGGAGCTTAAAATTGCGGGACACCACACTCTGAATCAGGGACAAACTCAGGAGGCGATGCACCGTCTCAGAGGATCACTGAAGGCAGTACTCCAGTTAGCCCTATACCTCCAAAAACATGCTGCTCAGGTTGGCCCCAATGGCAGCGCACTCAGCAATTTCCTTGTACAATTGTACAATGACAAGTAAAGCTCTTACTACTAATAGTAATCCAAATATGGTCATTGCCTTTGGGGGAAGACAGTTTCAGCTAAATACGGAGAAAAAGAGCTCAACAATGTGTGGAGTTTGCATGTTCTCAACATGCAAATGTTTTCTCAACATGTGAACATGAGTTTAAAAGCACAAAGTCGACTATGAGCAACGTGCTAACTCATGGACATAAAACACACAAGGCTAAATTGAAAATTTGTCTAAAATAGGGCCGGGACTCGATTAAAAAATTAATCTAATGAATTAGAGGCTTTGTAATTAATTAATCGAAATTAATCGCATATAAATATTTGACCTGAGAACAGTGAGAAGTAAGTTTTTTCATAAGGATTTTTAGTATACCATTGATTAATGACTGAATACATAAGCTTAAGCAACAAAATATTGTTTATTTTTGTTTAACCATGTCCAACAGACCAGTGCAATATTGCCATTAATTGTGCGTCTGCAGGAAGAAAGGAAACTGAAGTGTGGAAAGCAAAGTGTGATTAATTTCGATTAATATTTTTAATCGCACTAAACCTCATGTAATTAATTAATCGCAATTAATCGAAAAAAGTCCCGGCCCTAGTTTAAAACTATATAAACTCAAAAGTTATAAAATAATTTATCATTTACCATTTAGAATAATCAATGCTAAGAATTAAGGGGATTTTGTTTATGTCTGTACCCAGACTGTTGAGCTCTATAAACAGGCACATGTGCAGACGCAACAAAACTGTAAGGCCCGTTTTCTCAAATAATAATAATAATAATGCCTTACATTTGTATTGCGCTTTACAAGCCTGTATTACCAAGTTTCTCAAAGCGCTACACTGTCGTCATTATTCATTCACTCCATACTCGGTGGTGGTAAGCTACTGTTGTAGCCACAGCTGCCCTAGGGTAGACTGACGGAAGCGAGGCAACCAGTCTGCGCCATCGGCCCCTCTGACCACCACCAACCACTCACTCACTCACTACATTCACTAGGCTTCCTGGTGTTACCAAACGGTCTCCCATCCAAGTACCGACCAGGCCCTTCCCTGCTTAGCTTCCGAGATCTGACGGGATTGGGCAAAATGAGGTTCTCATTCCACTCTTGAAACCACTCCAGTTTAGTCGCTCCGACAGACTCCAAACTTTGCAGTCTTGTACTTCATAACATTTGGGGGAAAAAAATTCAGACTGACTTTTAGTTTCTAATTCCAGAATGGCTTATTGATCTGTGGACCACAAAGAACAGTTATGAATAGTTATTTCAAAAACTAAACATGATCAAAAATCCCCGCTGGAAAATGTCTGTAACTAATCTATCAACAAAATGAAACTATAAGTCTATACATTTTTAAGATTTCAGAAAATATCAGCAATTATTATGCATAAAATGAGTTATTTTGTCATATTCATATTGTGAAAGTTTCAAATCGACATCTTAAAACGTTTTGTTTATTCCCTGAGTCACCCGCAGCGTCTCGCCTTGACTTACTTTAGGAACAGTAAAGAAATGTTCATTAAAAAAAAAGGTACTGTACTGGAAAATCTGGTGTCAGTAGGAGCTATTTTCAGAGTTGATAAATTGATGGAGAAACAGTGACTCAGTGCAATCATTATATGGTGAAAATTCCGCGATTATGTGACGCCAAGTAAAGATTTATACATTAAGGGAGATGACCCAAATCGGAACATATCCGAAATATCCGACTGCGGTATTTATCCAAACGTGCTTGTATCAGCTGTTCCGCCCCCGTGTCTCTGGGTGAACAGTTCCACGTCTCTCTCTCTCTCTCGCACGCTGCTCTCCCCCGATCAAGCCGTTAGCCTCCGTCACGGTTAGCACCGCATTGTGGGATACTGCCACCTGGATCACACCTCGTTTTCTGGATCTGCCAAGTGCGAAAGTGCTAACGAGCTAACGCTATCGGCATGACGCTCCCACATACACACACACACAAGTCTCCAGAGTGAGGGATTATTGAAATCAGGCGAATGCTGCGTTCGGGGACTATTTATGTCCTGTAAATTCTAGGTTTACTGTACACTTTCTTCAAACTAATAATTGATTTTTTATGTTTAAGCTCCCAACAGATGCCACCGCGACACGCTCAGACATCACTGTATTTTGATGTTTGTACAAAGTGCTTCACAGTTCCATAACATTACATGAAGGCAGATTTAATCAATCCATAAAAGGTCAATATAATTAATTACAGTAAAAGCAAAGAGTGCAAATAAAATACTTTCACAACCTGATGTGAACATGATTTACTTTATTTTTCTCTTTTTTATTGCAAACAATGCAAAAAGAAGCTATTAAAGGTGCATTATGTAACTCTTTATGCGAAAAGAACAAGTTGATATTTGTGCGTATTTGACTTTGTAGTAAAGTAAAGGCGCTATGCTAACCGCTGGATCAATAGAAAAGTTACATAATGCACTTTTAAATCAAAATATCAATGGTGGTCCAAACTTAATCCTAACATTCCTGACATATTTGCACACATCCAAATTCGTCGCAGGGACGAGTTTATAGGCAAATTTCACTATCTCCTGGGTCACTTTTGTTGTGTTCTTTAATATGGAGAGAAGATGGAGACTCTATCTTTAAAATCAAAATCATTGTTTTATTCCCTGAATTTACAATCTAAAACAAAAGTTATGCTAAAGGCTACATGGTGGTGCTCAGTGGCCAGCGAGGGATAGAGCAAGAGCAAGAGGAGGAGCGGCTCCGTATCCTGGCCTTTTATAAGCACAGTAGGCGGCTACTTGTTGAAGAACCAATCAATGTCCTTGGAATGCTTCTTCTGCTGCGCGATCTGACTCCGCATTATAACACACTGCCCCCAGTGGATACCAAGAGTAAAGACAACAAAATGTCCGCCTAATTCAAATCAACCCCAAAAAGCACAGATTACAATCAACACAGTTTCATATAATCATTAAAGCCTATTATGACAAAAACATATATAGAAATACTCAACACTTTTCAGGGTCACTTTCACACAAATGCTACACAAATTTGCCTGAAAGCTCAATTAGACGCACAAGGTTTTCCCCACAAAGGTTTGAGTTTACAATATACTAAAGGAGGACAAATCTAATTTTGTTCCCTTTCCCGAAATAGAATCAGGCATTGATGAAGACGGCACAACGTCATGAACCACGTGACTAGACGGGGAGAAGGTGAACGAAGAGCAGAGCCCCACTGACGGCAGTGCAAAATACTCCACTTTGAGGCTTGGTAGTTTTTATATTTAACGCTTTATACAACTAAAGATAGAAAGGACAGATGGTGTACTACCCCCAGAAACAGTTAGCGAGCCGGCTACTTTGGAAAACTTTGAGAATTCAGTATTTTGGTCAATACATTTTTCCTATATCCGTTTGCATTTAGCCTTCAACATCACAAATTATGAATGATCCAGATCTTTTCAGCTGTTGTCAACCTAGTCGCCTCCACCACCTGAGGAGACTGAGGTCCTTCGGAGTGAGCAGGCCTCTTCTCAGGACTTTTTATGACTCTGTGGTAGCCCCTGCTATCCACTACACTGCAGCGTGCTGGGCCCCAGGCAGCACAGAGCGGGACAAGAACAGACTGAACAAGCTGGTCAGGAGGGCCAGTTCCGTCCTGGGCTGCCCCCTGGGGACAGGAGGGTATTAGCCAAGCTCACCTACCACCCTGCACGGAGCAAGACGGAGCGCTTCCACAAGGCCTTCATCCCCACTGCTGTCAGACTGTACAACGAGACTGTAAAGTAAGTTGTGTGCAAAAACTACTATGCAAAAATTACATGCAATAACCTCTGTATCAGCGTCATTTTAAAGGGGGGTATTATGTAAATCGACTTTTTCAAGCTTTATATCATGTTATTATGTCATTCCCTCATTAAACACATGCCTGGAGTGTTGCCTTGGCTCATTCACATATTTTTGAGTAATCAGTAAAAACTTAGACGGCAGCCATTTTAGGTGTAGCTATGCCTCAGTCCTCCTAGGAACGCCCCACCCCCTGGAGACGCCTCTGGATCCTTTGTCACCAGCCAAGCCACCAACCACTGCTCCTCAGCTCAGCAGAGCCCCCTCCCCGCACAGTAGTGTTGTTTAGATGCCACAGCAGTGTGCTGAAGGGGGCGTGTCGGAAAGCTTCTTAAAGAGACAGAGGCCTATTTCAAGACGTTCAGTACAGCCATTTTGAGAGAGCAATTTTATTCAAGGCAGTTATTTTAATTTACTGCATATACAGACCAACAGAAGGTTACGTCATCATTGTAGTATGCTATAGACTGGTGCTATGTGATTGAAAAAAGCATAATACCCACTCTTTAAAAGTAAGCAAACAGCAGACAGCAAACAGACCTGCACATTTCTTCTCCTGAAAGAGGCACCAAGAGCCCCTCACACCTTCAGCACAGTGGAGGCGTCACAAGAGGCGCTACAGGAAACAAGGAAGGGACAAATGAGGAGGTATCCGGGGCGAGACTCACAGCTAAGCCAGTCAAATCTATCCCTACTATTGTTCTGGCTAATGTTCGTTTACTGGAGAAATAGACAGATTATATTCGTCTGCTAAGCTCTTCCCAGAAGATGGTGAAAGACTGTAGTGGAGCGGAGGGAGCTGCGCAGGAGGAAGAGGGAGGTGGAGAAGCTGACCAGTGCAGGACACCACGCTCTGAAACAGGGACAAACCCAGGAGGCGCTGTACCGTTTCAGAGGATCACTGAAGGCTGTTTGCTGATGTAGTTTGTAGAAAATGTATTGTCCCCATGAGGAAATTCATTCGCAGTGAGTAAAAAAAAAATACACAAAGACATTCTCCACTAGAACAGGCATGAGCTCGAACCACACCCCCGTCAACCTCATATGTTGAAATTATGTTGAAATCGTTACCTACGTTCCATAATAGCCCTCTCCAGCTGTACAGAATCTAAAAAAAATCTCAATCTACTTAAGAAAATGAAATGATGTTGTGTATCAACCCAAATAGTCAATATATGTCAAAAAGGGATTGACTCCGAAGGCTGTGTGAAAGAGGCTGTTCGTGTTATGAGAATGTGAACGGGTTGAATTCCTTTTGTGCGTCTGAGCGAGTGTGTATCAGTGCAGAGATAGTGCGCCGAACAGCCTTTTTCACACACAGCCTTTTGTCTGGAGACTCTTTTTTTTTTTGTCTGTGCAGGTGTTCGCCGCTGAGCGAGAAAAAGCGCAGTCCTCAAATAGCATCACAGGCTCATACCAGACCAGATTCACCTGAGCTCCATCCGGATTATTCACTTCAGGCCAAGGGATGCACCTTTCTAATTGTTCTTTAACCTCTTAGCCCCCCGCCTGAACCGAGCACATTGTCTCCCCTTTCGGTTCTATCCAAATCTAAAAACTTCTGGAAAAAAAGCATCAAAATAGCAACAAAAACGAGAAAAAAAATTTGAAAGTGAGTTTGTGAAGACTCAGGACTTCACTTATTCCTCGATTTCTCTTGTAGCCTGGTTGTTTATGTGTGGGACATATCCCCTCATCACTGCATGCTAAATGTGTATCCCTCTGCCGTCACCATTGCACCGTGCGATAACTTTAACACGGGCCGGATGCATTTTTGTTTCCACGCCGGTTTGTTTTACTCCCTTAAAAGAAACAGGCCACCGTTTTTCCATACTGAGATATGTTCTTACCTGAGCTTAGACGAGTTGATGCGTACCTGTCATTGTCTTTGTGCGTGCGCTCAGTCACGCAAATGTTGTTAGCATTTAGCCTCTCCCAGCATAGGTACAGCTCCAAACTGGGGTGAAGTTAGAAGCTACCAAGCTGTTCCACGTTTTCCCTATTTAAAAAAAATTCCTTCTTCACCTGTTGGTTTGTGACTTGGAGTTCACTGTGCCCTCAGCCTTTTTTTTATAGAAAATAAAGAGCAGGCTGTGTTTGTCATGTTACTGACACTCATGGGAGGAGGTTTGAGTGGAAGAAACACCAAAAGGTTTGTTTTTACCATTTTTCTATTAGAGTAAAATGGGGAGTTCTGGTCATCGCTACGGCAACACCATGAAAAATATGGGATGGGTGTCATTGAGTTTTTTGATGGGAACGTCCAAATGGAATTGTACACCCATTGTCCATTTTCATCAAGCTAAATGTTTTACTCTCCATATAAATGTCACGCCAATGTCACGCCAAAGACATTTTATCTTTAAAGGGGGGGTATTATGCTTTTTTCAATCACATTGCAGCAGTCTATAGCATACTACAATGATGACGTAACCTTCTGTTGGTCTGTATATGCAGTAAATTAAAATAACTGCCTTGAATAAAATTGCTCTCTCAAAATGGCTGTACTGAACGTCTTGAAATAGGCCTCTGTCTCTTTAAGAAGCTTTCTGACACGCCCCCTTCAGCACACTGCTGTGGCATCTAAACAACAACACTGTGCGGGGAGGGGGCTCTGCTGAGCTGAGGAGCAGTGGTTGGTGGCTTGGCTGGTGACGAAAGGTCCAGAGGCGTCTCCAGGAGGTGGGGGCGTTCCTAGGAGGACTGAGGCATAGCTACACCTAAAATGGCTGCCGTCCAAGTTTTTACTGATCACTCAAAAATATGTGAATGAGCCAAGGCAACACTCCAGGCATGTGTTTAATGAGGGAATGACATAATAACATGATATAAAGCTTGAAAAAGTCGATTTTACATAATACCCCCCTTTAACATATCAGGGAAATGGAAACACAAAAATAAAAATTCATTAAAATCCGAAAATAGTGAACCTATATGGGACATTTTAGAAGTCCACATGGCCACCGATTACTTTAACTACAACTTTAACCAGATAAATAATATTCTTCTTCTCTGGTTTATTTCACAAACTGTCTTGACTCATTTTAAAACTGTTCCCGTGTCCTGGGTTGGTGGTGTTTTGTGACGTAGCTCTTCCTCGGTGAGGCTTGGTGAGCTCTGTCTTCAGCGTTGGCTTGTTCGGGCCTCTTTTAGCCGCTCTAATCCCAGCCTCAGCAGATGTTTGGAGCGGACCCTAAACCGCGGTCAGGAATAGAGCCGTGTTCCACTGCTGTTCTCCAGATGTGCCTCAGCGAAAGAGGACAAACAGCTCATGGCAAAACTACAGGGCCACTGACAAAAGCATGTTGTATGTATAATATTGGCTATATTCAGCGTGGCAATTCGTTATTAGAGAGACAATTCGTCACTCCGCGTTGATTTAAGTTCCACAGCTGTGCAGAAGTGCCTGGAGCTTGATTCCTCATGATAAATACAGCTAGAGATGAGTTGTGCATGTTTTGAGTCTGTCTCCAAAGCGTAAAACTCTCACCCTCCACCTGATGCTGTTATTAGGTGAGGTTTGTAAAGCCGGTGTGGTTTCCGTTAACGACGACGATGACAAAATAATTTTCGTTGACGCCCCTTCATTCAAGACGATAACGTAACGTGACGAGCTTCGGTTACTAACACATGACGAGACAAGCCCTGTTCACAATGAGGTCACTTATTGTTTATATTATACAGCCTATCGTGCATGAAATCTGTCTGTCAAAGGTATGAAACAACCTCTCAACCTTCAATCCAATTTCCAATATTTTTTTTCAATACTTATCGAGTAATATCCATTTGTTGAAAGACTAATACTTCTTGTTCGTGAAACTGGCGAAAACTCAACTAAAACCTTTGAGTTGTTGTCGACTAAAACACAAATTCACATTTAGAAATGTCTAAATTCTGACTAAAAACCTGCCAAAAACGACAATGATCATGAAGTATTGGAACTTCCATGTCCCACCAGGCCGAGATCATTCATTTATTTTGGAAAATTAAGTGTCAACTTTATAACCTGAAATATCACAACTAATGTTAATATTGTATAAGAGCATGGCATCAAATATCGCTGAGAAAATTCATCCCCATTTACCTTGAGTTTGTTCATGCTACGTTCTTTTTCTTTGGGATTCAGACTTTCTCCGCACAACTGGTCAACTGTGTGAGACGTTTTAGAGTACGATGTCAAGAGTTTATCTCGACACTTTGTGTTTTTATCCATAATTGATCATGCCTCTCATTAATTAGAGTTTACTATATCTCCGACTAGGGTTGGGAATCGAGTCGGGAATCGGGGAATTGAGGTACCGGTTCTGATTGAGCAATCCAATGCCGACCTTGATATTCTACTCTTTATAGTTTGTTCTAATTTTATTATATTTTTATTTTATTCTTTATTTCCTTATTGTTTATATTTCTGCCCCTTAAGATTTTTGCTTTTACTCATTGTACATAAGATACCTCTTTTTGTTTTTACTACTTAACTGTTTGCACATTTCCTGTTTCTTTTGCACACCCTGAGTGATCTTATTAAGTGCTGAACGTAACAAGTGAATTTCTCCATTGTGAGATCAGGTTATCTTATCTTATCTTATCTTATCTTATCCATCGGAACCGTATGTCTCCTTCATTTACGATTCCTCATATCGATGTTTCTTTGCGCCGCAGCCTCTTTGTAAAATAAACTACTCCTGCCGATACAGGCACTACTTTCACTGCGACAGTGGCGCAGATGGTAGAGCGGGTCGTCTCATGATCGGAAGGTCAGGGGTTCAAGTGAGTGGTTGGTGGTGGTCGGAGGGACCGTTGGCGCAGATGTGAGCAGCCTCGCTTCTGTCAGTCTGCCCCAGGGGAAACTGTGGCTACAAATGCAGCTTACCACCATCAGCATGGAGTGAATGAACCCCCCTCCCTTTCATGTGAAGAGCTTTGGGTGTGACTTGAGTCATATGAAAAGCGCTATACAAATAAGATTCCCTTCACTTCATCACGAACTAAAGTCTGCACTGCTTTATGATCCGCACTACACGTCGTAACGAGTCTGAATCTGTCCTCTATAAGTGCTTATAAATGTATAGCTGCTGAAGAACCAAAACAATCATTCAGAAACCGTGACAGAGGAGCTGGACCCACCATTGTTGACCCCGGCTGTTACAAGTTTAATAAGTCAAACGAACATTTCAGAGAAACGAGAGTCGGCCTTTCTGAAATAAATATTTCAGCTTTAGATCCCATTAATTGAATAACCATTTTACAATAACCTTTTTAAATGCTTTGTATGACAGGAAGTTTATGTCAAAATTGGTTGATTTATTAGCTATCCTGTTTAAATAAAAACACAAGAAGCACATATTATACACAGCGGGAACCAAATGTTTACACGCACTATATAAGACACATTTGCATTTTGTTCTCACTGTCTGACATGAAAGCAGAATTAACTTGTACTTTTTTTTAGGTCATTTAGAATTTGGAAAATGAGTTCTATTTTACAAAGCCAAAAGTTTACATACGTGTCATTAATATTTGGTAGCATTGCCTTTAAACTGTATATTTTGGGTCAAACGTTTTGGATTTCCTTCCACAAGCTTCTTACAATAGTTGGCAGGAGTTTTGGTCCATTCCTCCAAACAGAACTGGTATGAAACACATTGTGCCTATGCCTTTCCAGCTCTGCCCATACATTTTCAACTGGATTGAGATCAGGACTTTGTGATGGTCACTTCAAAACATTGACTTTGGCAGTTTGCTTTGGGAATTGTCCATTTGGAAGACCCATCTGCTCCCAAGCTTTAACTTCCTGGCTGATGTCTTGAGATGTTGCACTTCCGGATCTAGACCAGATTTATGGCTTTTGTGCAAACACCCTATTAGGCTTCGGCGGCTTACCACCATGTTTTTCACTTTGTCTTTTTTGTAACTGCGTTGAGTATTGCCAAACGATACTTTGTCCCAGCCCTAATGTACATCAGGCTAATCCTTCAGTGATCACCAACAGGTGGCCTGGGGGTCAAACCAGGTCCTTGGTCATAAATTGTTGACTAATAAGCTAAGTAATCCTGACCAACAGCACATAAACCCGGGTTACTTTTGTCCTACATACAGTTGGCATCGGTTTTGAATGAACCTTGGAGGTAAACCATAGAGTCGTGGCACATCCCCAGCTCCCTGCGCCATAAGTCGCCTGGAGAAACATCTGCTGAGCCCAGGGTGACCAGGCGTGTGCGGAGAGACAGCAACGATCTCGCACTCATGCTTCAGGACGCGACGGGCTGCTCTAAAAACACAAGAGCCTTTTATCGCTGTTTGTTTTAGGTGTCACGTCTCCCCAAATGGCGCTTATTTTTCATTGAAAGCCTCCTCTGTTATAAATCTCAGACACCTCGGCTTTCCAAGCGCACAGCAGCAGGGAAACAACTTCATAAAGCCGCATTTATTGGATAATTGGTCCTCGGAATGGCTGGGAGCTGTGGAGCGCGGCCATCCGACAGGCAGCGGTCCGGAAAATGAGCGGCGCGCGGGGAAAGACACAGCTTCATACGAAATAATGTGCTCTTAAACTCCACACAGAGAGGGGCTACCGCGGCTCTGGCCCGCAGTCACACCACACAACTGTCAGAGGAGACAAACGGCTGCCAAGAAACAGCTCTCTGCTATTTACATGCAGCAGGCCCACCCCGAACAACACACCGAGATCACACCACTATCATCAACTGCCTAAAACGCTGCACACGACAGGCTGCATTGTTGTCTTTTTATGACAGGGTTTTTCAAAATGTTAAAATAAAGATGTCCAATTCTGCAGCTCTAATTTCGACTAAGTGTAAAGGTCAGGACAGACTACACGTTTTTTTTTTTGTGTCTTAAATGATTTTGTGAAAAATGGGGGGTCCACACTACACGACTGGATTTAGCGTGATTATAGAATGACTGGGGTTCACACATAACGAGTGAGAATCGTAAGAGCGGACACACTTCCACCTGATGCTGATGTATTATAACACAGCGGTGCGTATGTCCTCTCTATTGCTCCATCCGAAACCAGTAAATTGGTAAGAGGTCTTACGCCAAACCGGATGTGCGTCAGCGTCCGCCATGACAAGAAGCGTCCGAATTGGGTTGTCTGTTAGGAAGGAGTTAGGGAAAGTGGCCTGTATGCTAACTATCATAGCCACTTTAGCATAGGGACCTCTGATGCTAACTCACTGGCGATTAGGAGCTATGTGCCATCCCATAAGCCACTGCGCCAATCTCCCACCCCCCTCGCCCCACCCTCGAGTGATTCATGTGCAACCATTGTTGATTGACAGGTGCACATTTAATAATAATAATAATAAAAAAAAAAAGATTCTACACAAGCCAAACTTTATAAAAATACATGTTAGTCACCACAGCTCAGTCACATGGTTTTAAAGAGCCTCCTCAGTAAGTAAGTAAGTAGTTTGTGCTTTTGTTTTCATTTAGTAGAAACTTTAACCACATGGCTAATTTGCATACTGTAGCTTCATGAACCGCTGTTGAGATAAAATAAAGGGAAATGTGAAGGATCATTTGGATGTTTCTTTTTTTCTGCCTTAAATGTCTTTATTTAGACACTATGTTGTTGTGACAATATACAGTAGGTGGCGGTATGCGCTTTTGTTTGGCCTGCACTGAACTTTAAAGAAGAAGAAGAACAGCTGTTGGTGATGTCACTTCCCCTTCCCCTGGGTAAGGACGGTGGAATTGGGCAAATGCTGCTGAAGCTCTAGTTCACTAACTGCATAGAGATCTAACAGTTGACCCCATGAAAGGTTAAGGATTAGTTGCTAGTGTTAGTACTTAGAGGCTAATTTAATGGTTTCGGATGCAGCATGTGGCTTCATTTCACTCTTTAGAGGAGAAAAACTGACCCCAGATCAGCAAAGATATGCTTCTGTTTGTGAGCGTGGGAAACACGTGCGTGTCCCGATTGGTCAACAGTGTCATGTGATCACTGTCGGCACAACACAGTTCAGTGCTGCAGCCTATGAGTCTTCCTGAACTTGTTTATAGTTATGTCAAATGGAAATACATTAAAAGTCAGGGACACGAAGAAGCGGGACGTATTTCCAGTGGACTGACTAAGAAAAGGCGAGGGACATCAGCACCGTGACAGCGGAGACAGCGTAGTGTAAGGGTTGTAACGCAATCTGAACAGGCTCCTGACTCATGCTTTGATTACACGCTACAGAACAACACCATGTCAGTGAGATTATCTGATAAACAACGGTCGACACCATAATCATTCTGAACATTATGTGAAGTACAGATAAAGTACAAACACATAGACACAAACAACTGACTCACTGATAGGCAGTCACCCTCTCTGTGTAGAGAAGTGCAAGACTAGGATAAAAGACAACTGTCAACGGATGTCTGGACTTCACTTCTTCTCTTTCTCTGAAGTCACCAGCTGGTTATACTGCTTTGTAACTCGGAACAACGGCAATAAAAGCCTTTTCTTTGAGACGACTTCCATCTCCAGTGTTTGCTTTGGCCATATCCAAATAACTGTTCTCGCGTGATACAAAAGAACCAAGTCCTTACAGTGGCGAAGCAGCTGAATAGTCCAGCTTCAAACACAGTAGAAGCCACTAAACTCTGTGTCCAGTTGAAATGTAGCTGGAAGAGGTGGTCAGCCCGTCTTGTGAACCTTTAGTGATATAATGTTGTGCTGATTGGCATGGTCTTTCTGTTCACTTTCGGGACGGTAAAATCATCCTCCCGTCTACTGTGCGTCCCATAATCGGGCTTTAAAATCAAACATGTTTGATTTCCCGTGACTGGAGTCTAGTCTCGTCATTCTGAGTCGTGACCCCCCCACACTATGACACACGACATGGGACGACTCGCTGCGACTGGAAATTATAACCAAATCGGGCACGTAGTGTGTGCTGAGTTTAACATAGACTGCGTTTACATTCTGTCAATATTTGGGTTAAGGTCAATATTCTGACAAGAGTTACTCCTGTTAACACGGTAATAGCCAACTTTACAGTTGACTTCACGAAGCTTTTTTACGTGCGTGTGTGCTGACTTACATTCAGGTTTGTGTCGTTGTCACTTAGCGGAGCTTGAGGATCTTGTAATGATGAGCCTTCTCCGTAGCTGAGATCCGCTAAAAGCCTTTTGGGGCCTTTGGTTTACATCGTTGTTGCTTCCTATAACTCACACATCTGAGAGCGTTGCTAATAGCGGCTCGTCGTTCTCTGACGTATAGGACCTTTCCCACTGACAAAATGCAGAGAACAAATGTACGTGCGACTATTTATCCGCTCCAGTTGCGTTGAAAGTCTGCTCATCCATATAAATATTGCCACCGCTTTGCCCTATCCGTTTTTTTGTTTGGCCCATTCACTTTCCAATTGTGTCATGTTGTCGTGGATCTTACCGGGCTTTGAAAATGGGATAACAAATGTTCCCTTTGGCAACCGGTCTGGATATCAAGAGTCCGATTTGCACAAGTCTCAACAGCAGTGCTTAGTTCTTGGCCTTTGTACATGTTTTGTTGCAGAAAACTTGCAAAGACTGACTATCGGCGTTACATCCCGATCTAGTTTTTAGCTACTGTGAGAGACGCTAAATATGGTCATTTCCTTTCAGCTAATGACGGGAGAAATATACACGCGCATGTGCAGACGTTACAAAACCTCAAGCCTGTTTTCTCAAGAAGAGGTTTTTATTCCAACAACGCCTCCACTTTAGTAGCTCTGACAGACACCAGACTTTCCATCCTTAAATGTAACAATATTTAGAAGTTTTTCTGAGGGATTTTTTCTTCATCTAATTCATGCCTGATTTATTGAGCCATGAACCAGAAAGCAAGACAATTTTTTTTTCACTTATGTATAGTTTATTACAGGGAAGAAAGGCTGCCCAATGGATCCTTCAGCCACTCACCTCATCTCCCATTCACAACTTTTTTCCCCATATGAATGCCTTTCATGAGACTCTACAATGTAAATAGTCTTGAAATAAAAGAAAACACAATACATAAAGGCGTTTCCAAACTGGCAAATGGCATTTTGGCCGCGAAACAGCTGAGTTTAGGATGTGAGACTCAGAGAGAGAGAGAGCATGTGTGTGGAGTGAGTCCAGACTAATGCACACGGCCAGATGTTCGCCAGCCAATCACAGCACAGCGCTCTGGTCTCTTCAGGTCAACCCCCACAGGACCCGCCCCCAGACTACAGGACTGAATGAGACTAAACCAGGTCTAAACCGGGACTTAAACAGGACTAAACCAGATTAAACCAGGACGGAGCAAGACTTAACAGGACTGAACTGGACTGAACAGAACAAAACAGGGCTAAACTAGGACTAAAACAGGACAGAACCAGGACCAAACTAGTACCAAACAGTTAAACCAAGGTCAAATAAAGACTAAACAGGGCTCTGAAAATATGACCTTGATCTAGGCCCGGTGTTACTTGTAAGGTCAAATATCTTACGAGGTGATATTTGGCGTGTGAAGTTTGCGAACCACTGATTGAGACCATAAACAGCGCGTGTGAACCGAGACTACAGGCAGGACCAGCCCGTGTCTCGAAAACCTCGCTGTAAATACTGCCACAGAGAGAAAGCCGGCTGTGCTATTCTGGAGCCGTGCCAACGTCTAAAACAAAAGCTGGGCTGATCTGCGGCTGGCCGGCCACCCCCGTGTGTGCGTATGCAGTGGTATGATCCGCAAAGGCACAGTGGTGATGAGAGGCTGCTCCACATTTACGGCAACCCAGACACACAAACACTGCCTCAAACAAATCCAGCATTTCTTACCAAACCCCTAACAAAAAACATGATGGCAAAACGCTCAAAGCCTCAGAACTAACTCAATGAGTAAGTCTTTATGTGGCAAAAGCTTCATGTGGCACATAAAACAGATCTAGTGTGTGTTTCACTTTATTCTACAGGGAAAAAATATATTTGTGTATATTTTTCTGGCATTTCAATTGGAAATATTCTGATTTTACATAATCATCATGTAAGGCTGGGACTTTAATGTGTTAATTTCAACCTGAAAAGCCTCACAGAAACAAAGCAGCATTAGGAGAGTGTTATTGGACATGGATCATGTTTGGAATCAATGAAATACTTGGGCGTGATGAATGAATGCAGGAGAGTCTTTCCCCCCCCCCATAGTCTGGAAATTGGTGGTGGTAGAGGATGAGGTCTGAGGCGGCCAGTGGACGACAGGCCTTGACGAACGGAGTAGAGATGACGCCAGGTGGAGGAGGGCGGAGGAGGGTCGAAGCACGCTGGGAAACGGGTGACGTAGTGAACGAGGGAGGGCCTTAAGAGGGGAATCCTGGGCAATAATTGGTCGAAGCAGGAACGTGCTGCTGCAGTGATTGGCTGTGACAGAGGTGTGAGTTGAGATGAAGTGATGATTGGTGACGTGTAGTCGGAGATGAGGCAATGCGTGGAGTGCTGCAGGTAGGTCTTCCAGGTTGAATTTACACTTAAGCCTTAAGACTTAAGACTTTAACGCATATTTAATTTAATTTTATTTATTTATTTATATTTAAGTCCCAAACCTTTAAAACCTTTTTATTCGCATGTTTCTGGTACACCCGTGAATCTGACACAGTACTGAAGGCCGGGGAGAAGAAGTGTGTTTTCAGCTTTGATTTGAACTGTCCAACAGGCTTGAGAAAACAAACAACTTGTAGGAGCATTCACCAGATCCAAGCTCAGTATGAGCCATTAATGTGATATTTGTGTGCTTATGTACATATGCCACACTGTCAATAAACTATTTTGTGTAGTATTGTAGTTTGTATGCAGCTTGGTACTCTTTCATAGTGGGAACAATATGTTTACTATATAAAAAGACACATATGCATTTTTTTCTCACTGTCGGACATGAAACCAGAATTAACTTTTACTTGTTTAGGTCAATTAGAATTTGCTAAATAATTTCTATTTGTCAAATTCCAGAAGAATGAGAGCCAGAATTTTCTACACGGTTTTATATTACATTTTATAGAACCTAAAGTTTACATACATTTCATTAATATTTGGTAGCATTGCCTTTAAACAGTATAACTTGGATCAAATGTTTTGGATTTCCTTCCACAAGCTTCTCACAATAGTTGGCAGGAGTTTTGGTCCATTCCTTTGTTATCCTTAAGCCACTTTGTAACCAGTTTGGCCGTATGCTTTGGGTCATTGTCCATTTGGAAGACCCATCTGCGCCCAAGCTTTAACTTCCTGCTGATGTCTTGAGATGTTGCTCCAATATTTCCACATAGTGTTCTTTCTTCATGATGTCATCTATTTTGTGAAGTGCACCAGTCCCTCCCACAGCAAAACAACCCCACAGCATGATGCTGCCCCCCATATTTCACAGTTGGGATGGTGTTCTCAGGCTTTTTCCGCCAATGGTCATTATGGCCAAACAATTTTTTTTTTTTTTCATCAGACCACAGTATATGTCTCCAAAAATTTTAATGTTTATCCGTGTGTGCATTTGCAAACTCCAGTTTGGCTTTTTGATGTTTCTTTTGGAGTCAGAGCTTCTTCCTGGCAGAGTTCCCTCTCAGCCCATGTCGGTAGGACTTGTTTCACTCTGGATAATGACAAACTCTTACCAGGTTCAGCATCTTCACCAGGTCTTTGGCATTTGTTCTTGGGTTGATCACATTTCAGACACAGCACGTTCATCCCTGGAACACAGAACCCGCCTTCTTTCTGATCTGTATGATGGCTGGACATTTCCATCTCATTCTTCTGGTATTTAGCAAATAGAAATAATTAGAAAATTCTAAATGACCTAAAAAAGGAAAAGTTAATTCTGGTTTCATGCAATTCAGTAATCAGATTAAAGTTACTTTTCCAAGTCACTGTGAGGTACTATTCTGTCATTTTCCTTAGGAAAAATATACACTTTGTTGCGTCTTGTAGAGTGACGTAATGTGTGCAACAAGTCACATTTTCAGCATGACGACAACTCACGACACAAACGTAGACAACAGTAGAGGAGGAGAGAGAATGACAACATCACTATTCTGAATCTATGGCAGCTTTGTTAAAATGCAGTATGCGAGTATTGGCAAAACCGGGGTCATTTGTATTTTGGGTTGAAGGCGATGTTGGCAGCTGATTAATGTAACTAATATAGTAACTTGTAATCTAACTTTGTTACTTTTAAATCAAGTAATCATTATAGTAAAACGTTACATCACTACTTCACTACTACTTACAGAAATTAGTAATCAGATTACTATTTCAAGTAATCTGTGGCAACACTGGTGAAAAATTACTGCCCTGACGAAGACTCTGACATGAGTCGAAACGTTCTGGCGTTAAATGAAAAGGTAACACCACCAGCAGCATCTGTGTGCCTCGGATTTCATTCAGTTATTTTGCATACTTTAGTAACTATTTTAGCTACTCTATGCACCTCGTTTATGACTTCAGAAAATCTGACTATCTTGGTGGTCGGGTCAAGTTTTAGCTTTTAATGAAGGGTGAACTTTATTAATGCTAATAACTGTTATCTGAAATTCACTGTTGAGTCGGACGGTTAATTCAAAATAAGCCTGTTTCAGCACACAGCCCTTCAGGACACATTGTATCTGCAGGCACTCAAGTGTAAAGAAACGTGTATATTCAGTAGACAATGTTTTGTAATTCTCCATATAATCCAGACAAATCATAGACGTGAGTGAGAGGAGAGAGCTGTCAGACTGTCTCATCCTCATTATTAGCTTTATTCCAGCTAAAATGCTAATAATATCTGCATTATGACTTAAGAGGCATGAGAATCCGTAATCCTGTGGAGCAGGAGCCTGCAGCTGAGGCTTTGTGTTTGAACGCCACGCGCTGCGTTTGAGTGACAGCCGTGACTCCGTCTCTGCCACTCGACGACTGTCAGGAGAGGGATTAACCCAGGACTAACCCGGGGCCAAGCCAGGACTAAAACCAGGACTAAACAAGATAAAGCCAGAGCCAGGACTAAACCAGGGCTAAACAGGACAGCCTGCGGCCCGGTGTTTTTGATGTTTGCTTTTGGAAATGGAATAGACTCATTTCCTGTTTGGATCTATCTTGCGCATATTCACCAAATGTGTGCTGTGTTACAATATTGTTTTAAGAGTCTGTGCCTGTGTGGGTCTGTGGAGATGGTCCTGTTTAATGCAGCTCTGTGTCAGACACAGGCCCGCCCATCCCTGCTACTGGTCAGCATGTGATCTGAGTGAATGACAGGTGAATTTGACCAATCACAATATCATGAAATAAAATCGCAAAACAATGGTTTGCCCTTTGTCCCGGCGCTTATCGGAAAGAGAATTAAGCAGAATGCAGGCTTTGGGAAGTTGTGTTATGTTTGACGTGATGATATGGTCCTCACACCTCACAGGTCATGGGTGTGACATTCATGGATCAGAAACATCATTAATGGGTGACAAATAAATAAGAAATTGATTATTCAAAAAAAAAAGAAGCTAAAATACACTGTTTATTTAAGGGTGTTTACACTTTTAGTTTTTTGGAAAATTCCCAAAATTTCCAAGCAAATGTCTCCGGAAGATTTTCAGAAAGTTATCGGGAATTTCTCAACCCTTTGGCACCCTCGTCATACGGCTAATGTGTGGGATCTGAGAGCACTGCACATGGTTAATTACAACAAAGTCTACTCTGAAGTCACAATGCTGCTGATCAATTCCACAAAAGTTGTTATGCTTTATGAGAAAAACTTCAAAATACTGGACTGGAAAATCTAAAGTCTGTAGGAGCTACTTCTGTGGAGATACAGTGCCTTTGCGAAAGTACTAATACACCTTGAACTTTTGCACATTTTGTCATGTTTACAACCCTAAACATACAGATTTTCTTTTGAATTTTTTTACTGAAAGTTCACACACAAGTAACAGACAACTGTGAAGTGAAAGCAAAATGATACATGATTCTGTTATGTTTCAAAAAGTTGAAAAGTGAAAAGTGGGGCATGCATAAGTATTCATACAGCATGACTTAATACTTTGTGGAACCCCCTTTTCTGCAATAACAGCAGCAAATCGTTTGGGGTATGACAAGGTTTGCACATCTAGAGACTGACATTTTAGCCCATTCCTCTTTACAAAACAACTCAAGCTCTGTCAAATTAGAAGAAGGGCGTTTGTGAACAGTAGTTTTCAGGTCTTTCCACAGATTTTCTATAGGATTTAGGTCAGGACTTCTAACACATTAATATGTTTGTTTTTAAACCATTCCATTGTAGATTTAGCTTTGTGTTTAGGGTCATTGTACGCATCAACTCGTCTAAGCTCAGGTAAGAACATACAGTATGGAAAAAACAGTGGCCTGTTCCTTTAAAGGGGGGTATTATGTAAAATCGACTTTTTCAAGCTTTATATCATGTTATTATGTCATTCCCTCATTAAACACATGCCTGGAGTGTTGCCTTGGCTCATTCACATATTTTTGAGTAATCAGTAAAAACTTAGACGGCAGCCATTTTAGGTGTAGCTATGCCTCAGTCCTCCTAGGAACGCCCCCACCTCCTGGAGCCCCTCCCCGCACAGTAGTGTTGTTTAGATGCCACAGCAGTGTGCTGAAGGGGGCGTGTCGGAAAGCTTCTTAAAGAGACAGAGGCCTATTTCAAGACGTTCAGTACAGCCATTTTGAGAGAGCAATTTTATTCAAGGCAGTTATTTTAATTTACTGCATATACAGACCAACAGAAGGTTACGTCATCATTGTAGTATGCTATAGACTGGTGCTATGTGATTGAAAAAAGCATAATACCCCTCTTTAAGTAAATGTTGCAAGAAAATTGCAGATTATTGGAATAGTTACAGCAAAGTTGTGGGCTTTTGGAAAAGTTACATTGTTAAAACACACCACTGTGAGGTCGGTTCTCACCAACCCTCTGTTAAACAGTCGATACAGAACATGTTTTAGAGCGCTATGATTCTTTTTCGTTGTGCTCAGGCAGGATACGCACCACGAACAGAATCTGGAATTTAAAACCTACATCGCAATGCCAATCCCTAAATCAGTATCAGATATTTTTTCCCAAAGCACTGAGACAGGTGCATTGACTGTAAAATAGTCTCCTTTCATTCACCCACATTCGGCTATTTTCAACCCGAGCAGCGACGCGTGACAAATGTGAGCCATGGAACCTGCCCAGCTCCACAGAGAAGCCGCACTGGTTCAGTCGCTTCTATTTACGGCTGCTGTCGTTACATGATAATAAGGCGATGAAATATACACAATTACGGCCTCACAATTACGAAAAATCTAAACTTTCTCTAATTATTCAAAAACTACTTTAACAAATGATGAATTATTGATATGGTTTTCTACTATATAAAGATACAATCACATGGAGAGGAGCAAAGTGGTTCAACAGCCCATAAATACATAAATAACGGAGAATGCTAACATGATGCTTCATGTTAGCTTCATGCTACATGCTAACGTTAGCTAGCGCCAGCTACGACTGCCGTTTTTTTGCTTCTACTGAACAATCTGCTGTGAATAAACATCTATATGGACCCGATTTAGACTTGACTTCATTAGTATGTGATAAATATGTTTATATTTCGCCAGAAAATGGCTTAAAAGAGTGAAAAATTGTGTTTCCCAAAAGATTCTGTTTTCCCCCTCGGCGAGGCCACGCCCCCTTCTATAACGTAATGCCGTCTGTATCTATATAAATGAGTCTAAACTGTCAAAACAAACTGTGAACTAAATGTTAACCCCTTAACCCCCATCTACACAAGCACATTTTCTCCAGTTATTATCCAGGTATCTAGGCATTACCCAAAGTTAAAAGCTTCCTGAATAAAGCGTCAAAATATTGACTAAAACAAGATGTAAACGGAGTTACAAAAACGCAATAAGACCACAAAAAACATACAAAAACGCAACAAAAACGTTACCAAAAGGCGTAAAAAAAGTTACAAAAATGCAACAAAAAAGACCACAAACAAGTGATGATGCGGCAACAGCACATGGAAACACGAGGTAAAATCTTAGATCAGTTTTGTAGGTCTTAGCTTTCAAATGAGGCGTTACACTGGCCTATAGGCTGTCAGAAGTTTTTAGATTTGGGTAAAGCCGAACTGGAGCAAATGTGCTCCATCAAAGTGGGGGTTTAAGCAGTTAAAATAAGGAAGAAAAAAAACGTTTAGCTGACTGCTGTGCCACTGTGCCACTGTGCCAAATAGGGAGTTTTGTCCATAAATTGCATATACAGTGCCTTGCGAAAGTATTCGGCCCCCTTGAACTTTTTTGACCTTTTGCCACATTTCGAGCTTCAAACATAAAGATATAAAACTTTTTTGTGAAGAATCAACAACAAGTGGGACACAATCATGGAGTGAAATGAAATTTATTGGATATTTCAAACATTTTTAACAAATAAAAAACTGAAAAATTGGGCGTGCAAAATTATTCAGCCCCTTAAGTTAATACTTTGTAGCGCCACCTTTTGCTGCGATTACAGCTGTAAGTTGCTTGGGGTCTCTATCAGTTTTGCACATTGAGATTGACATTTGCCCATTCCTCCTTGCAAAACTGCTCGAGCCCAGTGAAGTTGGATGGACAGCGTTTGTGAACAGCGGTTTTCAGTTCTTTCCACAGATTCTCGATTGGATTCAGGTCTGGACTTTGACTTGGCCATTCTAACACCTGGATATGTTTATTTGTGAACCACTCTATTGTAGATTTTGCTTTATGTTTGGATCATTGTCTTGTTGGAAGACAAATCTCCGTCCCAGTCTCAGGTCTTTTGCAGACTCCATCAGGTTTTCTGGTGGTCCTGTATTTGGCTCCATCCATCTTCCCATCAATTTTAACCATCTTGCCTGTCCCTGCTGAAGATGCCCTGCTGCCACCACCATGTTTGACAGTGGGGATGGTGTGTTCAGGGTGATGAGCTGTGTTGCTTTTACGCCAAACATAACGTTTTGCATTTGGGCCAAAAAGTTTGATTTTGGTTTCATCTGACCAGAGCACCTTCTTCCACATGTTTGGTGTGTCTCCCACACAAACTTTAAACGACACTTTTATGGATATCTTTAAGAAATGGCTTTCTTCTTGCCACTCTTCCATAAAGGCCAGAGTTGTGCAGTATACGACTGATTGTTGTCCTATGGACAGAGTCTCCCACCTCAGCTGTACATTTCTGCAGTTCATCCAGAGTGATCATGGGCCTCTTGGCAGCATCTCTGATCAGTTTTCTCCTTGTATGAGCTGAAAGTTTAGAGGGACGGCCGGGTCTTTGTAGATTTGCAGTGGTCTGATACTCCTTCCATTTCAATATTATCGCTTGCACAGTGCTCCTTGGGATGTTTAAAGCTTGGGAAATCTTTTTTGTATCCAAATCCGGCTTTAAACTTCTCCACAACAGTATCTCGGACCTGCCTGGTGTGTTCCTTGTTCTTCATGATGCTCTCTGCGCTTAAACTGACCTCTGAGACTATCACAGAGCAGGTGCATTTATACGGAGACTTGCTTACACACAGGTGGATTCTATTTATCATCATTAGTCATTTAGGTCAACATTGGATCATTCAGAGATCCTCACTGAACTTCTGGAGAGAGTTTGCTGCACTGAAAATAAAGGGGCTGAATAATTTTGCACGCCCAATTTTTCAGTTTTTTATTTGTTAAAAATGTTTGAAATATCCAATAAATTTCGTTCCACTTCATGATTGTGTCCCACTTGTTGTTGATTCTTCACAAAAAATTACAGTTTTATATCTTTATGTTTGATGCCTGAAATGTGGCAAAAGGTCGAAAAGTTCAAGGGGCCGAATACTTTCGCAAGGCACTGTCGCAAGTGCACAGTTGAGTTGCTTATATCTGTACTGTGGAGGTGGAATTGTAATTTCCTACATAAGGCGAGACGCTGCAGGGAAGAAAAAAAAATCAAATGTAGTGATATCATTTTGAAACTTCTGCTGTAGATTACTGACATAAATATGAGGGGGGAAATGCAGTGAAGTTTTTTTTGTCATTTTATATTTTCTTAAAAATGGCCAAAATTGCTGATATTTTCTAGCCTGGCTAACGCCAGACTAAAATCACAAGTGATATTTAGTCTGGGGATCACCAATTCATTTTCTCGTAGGAGAGGTGTGGTTTACGATTGTCCATAGCCGTTCATTGGGCGCTACGAATGTCTCTCATGCGTCTGCACGTAGCCATAGCCAATCGTATCATGGTATCAGATGACGTATGACGTACCTGCTGTAAACTTTTGAGCTAAACTATTTAGAACACGTTCTAAAGCTTGATCGAAAGATGGCATCGCATCTGCTGCTGTCATGTTGGATCCGTAAATATTTTTTTATTTTTTTATCCCTAAACAAACTACAAGCTTCCGTATGTCAAATAGCGTCATCGTCTTACCGTCCCTCCTCGTTCTGTGATTGGTCCCAAATCCATGGAAAAATGTCGGCCATGGTCCCCAGGCTGTTGTGAAGTTCGAAAAGATTCGAGCGCACACAGCAGTCTGGCGTTAGCCAGGCTAGATATTTTCAAGGACGAAATCTAAATAATGGATTGAGCCAAGATTTTTTTCAGAGGGGATTTTGTATCTGGTTTAGTTTTTGAATAAGCTAATCATAAGTAAAATAAAATTTGCCTTGTTTTTGGGGGTTCAAAGCTGCATAAATCAGGCTGGGAATAAAATATTAAACGATCCCTCCAGAAAAAAAAACAAAAAAACGCATGACTGTAAAGTTTGGAGTCTGTGGCTATTTCGTTACATGAGTGGAACCAAAACCTCATTTTGAGAAAACCAGCCCTAAAGTTTTATAACGAGTGTGCATGCTATTGTGTTCAAAAAATGGATGAAAAAGAATACGTAGGCTCGTTCTATTAAAATCAAAATCATTATTTTATTCCCTGAATTTACAATCTAAACACAGAGCGCTACATCTGGACATGTTGACCAGCCGACCAGGAGGGAGAGAGAGAGAGTAGGCCCCGCGCCTGGCCTTTTATAAACACAGGAAGTAGGCGTCTCCTTGTGGAAGAACCAATCAGGGCCTTTAGAATACTCTTCTTCTGCGCGATCTGACTCCGCATTCTAACACACTGCCCCCAGTGGATATCAGAGTAAAAACAACAACAATACAGCAAAATGTCAGCCCAATTCAAATCAACACCAAAAGCACAGATTTACAATCAACACAGTTTCATATAATCATTAAAGCCTATTATGACAAAACATATATAGAAATATTCAACAATGCCCAACACATTTCTCCTCTCTTCCGTACCGGTACGGAAGAGAAATACCATATTTGGATTATAGCGTCATCTCGGGGACTCTTGGACTCTCTGACATGAAAACTAAGAAGAAAACGATTAAAAAATCTCCACATCAACCACTGCGTGAAAAATCAATACTTTCACCTGCCGTGCCTCGCCTTAAACACCAAACTGCTCCGCCTTAAGGGCCAGCTACTCCTCTGTGGTAAGGCCACACAGAACTGGCATGACAGACACGATTATCAGCCACCAAACTATTATGACAGTGTGTCCCCAGGCCTGGGATAAAGCAGCCATTGTAACAGTGCATGGGCAAATCCTTCAGCCAATCAGAAGTGCTGAACCAAACCGCGGAACTAGGGGAAAAAAGAAACATAATTCCTCTTGTGAAATGTCCGAACCAGGCCAAATTAAGTACATACGTATTTATTAATCATCCTCATGAAGAGCTTTGAGACGCTTGACCAGGGAACAGATACGGGACTACAAGCACTTAAAGGCATCCCACATAGCACCAAACTGTGAGTCCAGTATCTTTTCATGATTGGGGTTTTGCGTTTGGGTCGACCTCTGGTTTTCTCACTCTGTCCCCCCAAACCATGGAGTAGAACATCCCACTGTGCTACATCTAACTTCAACCGCTTGGGTTCAGGAAACACCAATACAAACATCAACTTAATTATATACGGCTGAGACTTTACCTGAGGAGAAGTGTCCGCTGCCCTGGGCCGTAGGTCCGTTCTTGGCTCCACCCGGAGGAGAAAACATCTGTGTGAGCAAACACAGAAGAAGAATAAAAAACACTCCAATATAGCCTGATATCACTGCTTGGACAGCTAATATCACTGCTATCCAGTTAAAGTGGCTTCAAAACAGGCTTGAAAACATTCTTTTGGGTGCATTAGGACTCAATCTATTATAGATAACTATAGATTTACAATCTCTAATTTGAAATAACATCTCTGTAAGGATAGGGGCCAGGGCAAAGATATTTAATAACTAGGGCCGGGACTCGATTACATTTTTTTATCTAATTAATTAGAGGCTTTGTAATTAATTAATCGAAATTAATCACATATAAATATTTGACCTGAGAACAGTGAGAAGTAAGTTTTTTCATAAGGATTTTTAGTATACCATTGAATAATGACTGAATACATAAGCTTAAGCAACACAATATTGTTTATTTTTGTTCAACCAAATCCAACAGACCAGTGCAATATTGCCATTAATTGTGCGTCTGCAGGAAAAAAGGAAACTGAAGTGTGGAAAGCAAAGTGTGATTCATTTCGATTAATATTTTAATCGCACTTAACCTCATGTAATTAATTAATCGCAATTAATCGAAAAAAGTCCCGGCCCTATTAATAACACATAAGACATGCAACCAATGCAAAATCAAGAGCAACATTATCATTGATTCCTCTGTAGAATGTGATACACTCATTGATTGTGATTGGTTTATTACTTCCAAGTCTCGTATCTCAGTCAGGATCAGGCCATTTCTTTGAAATGTCTCGTTTTTTTAGTCGTGTTGTTTAGCCGTATTAGCATTGTTTTCTCCATTCATTCCCAGGGTTCAGTGTTGGTGTAAAGGCCGTTTTAGTTCTCCTTAAAATTACTACTAATTCCTAAGTTATTATTTTGTTTTATAAGCACCAAATCTTTGTTTTGGTGTGTTTGGGTGGGGCCAGGTGGCCATGCAGTTCTTTTAATGGACAGTTGGGGGAACCCTTGAGAGTGGTGTGGAAGCTGGCCTGGGTTTAGGCCCAACAGTTTTTTGACTGTGCTAAACTGTGGAACTGTGTAACTCTGTCTGTTTTGAACAATGTGGAACTTGGACCACATTAAACAATCTTCTCCGTTATCCTGTAAGTCTGGACATTCCATTTATTTTTACTCAAAGGCACACGTCAAGCTAAAGCTACAGCCCAGGCTGCTTACTGTGGCAAGTCACCCTCACTAATTGCCATAACAGTTAGTATTCACTGCATCTTGAGGTACATCCGAAACGAGCAAATTGAAAAGAGGTCTAAGGTCAAAGGTCAGTCACAATTACCAGAGTCATGAAATAACTAAACCTAGATCAAAACAGTATCAAGGAAATCAGTGGTGTTTCCATTCGATTACATTGCACTGGGCTAGAAGGGCCAGGCACAAGATGACTATGGCCATGTCCGATCTAGAGTTTTATTAAAGAGCACAGGGCCAGGGGCTGATGAAGAGTTTGTCTGGAGCTCCCCCAGAGGCAGCAGTGGGAATGACTTGGTAAAAACAAACTTATTTTAGATATTTAAACTTAGAGGTTTGAATGACCGGAGTTTTTAAAGGAACAGGCCACCGTTTTTCCATACTGAGATATGTTCTTACCTGAGCTTAGACGAGTTGATGCGTACCTGTCTGGTCTTTGTGCGTGTGCTCAGTCACGCACAACGACCAAAGATGTTGTTAGCGTTTGGCCTCTCCCAGTATATTCCTATGGCTCCAAACGGGGGTGAAGTTAGAAGCGACCACGCTCTTCCACGGGACAAAGACCAGACAGGTATGAATCAACTCGTCTAAGCTCAGGTAAGAACATATCTCAGTATGGAAAAACGGTGGCCTGTTCCTTTAAGTGTTTTGCTATGGGGGTAGTCCATACTTTGAGTTCTGACAGTTCAGCGAATCGTTCTAGGAAATAGAGTCATAAATATAAAACATTTTTACTCTGACAATAAAACTAGGATGTCAAGGGAGAAAACTAGCTAAAAGTGTCAACACTGAACACTGAACTAGTGCGGATGTCCACTAGTTCACTTAATATCACAGCTAACGCTCTGCTACTAGTATAACTAAAGTGTCACTGCTGTTGTCGATGCTGGCCTAACCGGAAAGAAGCAGACGATTAACAGAGGACATTTGGATCGACTCTTATTTAAAAAGGCGTGGTTGAAGCAGTAGGCTGTAGTGGTATAGTCGCAGTCAGGGTTGCCAGGTCTCAGTGCCCAAACCCATTTAAAAATATCTATGAAAAACTGCCCAAAACCCGCAGACATGCAGCTGGAAATGTCAATATACTCTGGTGTATTTGGATGCAGGACCGCTCCTTCTCTGTATCTCACTGAGGAAGTGGCTCTGATTGCCTTGGGTTGAGGTTTTGTCATTCATTGTCATTCTTTTATCAATAAATAAGCTAACAGGGTACAGAGCATGGCTGAAACCTGCTTATAGCTTTTTCATTCACGGAAAAGCTTCAAAAGCAGCAGCACAGGAGCAGGCTGAAACCTTGCAAATGTACAGGAAAACATGAATTAATCAACAAACAATAAGGTTTTAGCCCTATGTACACAAATTTAGTCTGAGTTTATCATGTGCCGGAGGAGAAGTGTGTGTTAGTGACTCTTTTGGTGCAATACTAGCACGATATCCTCCAGCTCAATGAGTTGTAAAGTAACATGGAGGAATATATTTAAAATATGCAACGAAGGGGACACTACAAACGATTGAGGAAATCAGAAAAATCCCTGCTACCTTTAATGCAGCCGGCACAGTCATGTGGACTAGTCATGGTCATGGTCAGACACCTCTCGGTACGTTCTCTTCTTGTGTTCCAGTATTGATCTAAATAATAATAATCACTTTTACAGTGACACTTGGAGTGGGGAGAAGTAAAACTTATTGAACCCCACTGTGATCTATCAGTCACTCAAGAAGATAGAAGGCTTATTCGCTCAAAATATCAGATTTGATGACATAGTGCATGTTCATGCTATATGGTCTGGCTCCACCTCCTCTGTGCCATATACAGATCACAGGTCTGTGAGCAGCTCACACCTGGACCATCAGCAAAACTCAAACCTGCAGTCACAGTGTTGACGTCTACTTTATTTTTATCAGCATTATAGGAATGATTTACTGAGCCAGAAGTTAATGATAATGGTTTACACTTGTATGGCACTTTACAAGCCTGTGTTGACAGGTTTCTCAAAGCGCCACACTATAGTCACACATTCACTCCATACTCGGTAGTGGAAAGCTACTACTACTATTGTAGCCACAGCTGCCCTTTGGGGTAGACTGACGGAAGGCTACCAGTCTGTGCTATCGGCCCCTCCAACCACTCACTACAGTCAATCTGGCCTATTGTACATGTTTTAGTGGTAGGAGTAAACCTACACAGACACGGGGAGAACATGCAAACTCCACACAGAAAGGCCCCGTCCAGGTGGGAATCGAACCCTGGACCTTCCAGCTGTCAAGCACGAGCGCTAACCACTGTGCCACCATGCTCTCCCCTCATCAAGACAAGATAATGGTGAAAAATGATTGCAACATGATAGAGGCTTATTGAAACAATGCCACGGCAAATGGGTTGTAATCAAAGCTAAAAGCGCTAACCGAACCTTTATTTATGTGGCAACTTTTTGGGGGTTAGGCAGTGTATGTGGACTCTGAAGGACTCATGATTCATATGCCCTGTCCCGTCTTTAATAAAAACAAATAAACTAATCACTCAAACATGCTTGAACAAAACACAGACCCAACTCCAGGTGTGTTTGTCTGGAGGAGCACATTCGGGTCAGTGTATCAGACTGGGGACAGTACACTCAGTCCGGCTGGCACTGGCTCCCGGCCATGTGTGGGTTTGGAGCCGAGTCTTTTGGATCACTTGAAAGACCCGTTCAAAAGCCCAGCTCATTTTTATATCGGTTTATCAAGACGACACGTTTCACTACTAGTCTGAGAGCTCATGAAATGGGTAGAACTGCTTAGACACACAGTGAAAGAAAATCAGGTCTCGTAGCTTTACAGCGGGATTCGTTTTAACCTTTGGAATGCGTGTCACATGGTTGTCTCAGCTCAAATAAATGAAACATATTCAAAATAAATGGTCGTGTATGGAATAAATGAATGTTATTGTTCTGTTTAATGGTTCTACATGACAAATTAACTAAAACAAACTATTTCTACTGCATACATTCATACATCAAAAATACTAAAAATATGGTCTTCTGTAACACAGTTTTCACTGGATTTTACACTCACTTTATCTCCGAACTTTCCCGTTGTGTCCAATTTGGTTTGGAATATCAAAAGTTCCCCTCATTCCTCTGTTTGATTGAATGTTTACATGTCTTACGGAATGAAATATGCCGAGATTATGTTTGCATTTGTGGCATTCAAAATATAGTATATATAGCATTTAATCTGACCCTGAGCTCGGTCATGGTAGAAATGTGGCTGTTTTTGTGACTTAAAGGGATATTTCAGGATTTTTGACACAGGGCCTCATTTCCTAGTTATCCAGTGTGGTTGACTTCTGGAGATTTTTATTTTTTTATTTTTTTTATTCATGCAGACCTTATATTTGAAGAGTTTAGTGGTGCTAGGCTAGTGCATGTCTATGGTAACTAGTAGCCTGCATTAAGAACAGTCTGACCCAAGCACAGTGCACCTGAAGCAAATCACTTATAACACCAGAGTACCCATATAAATGTATGTGTTGACTGAATCATATTTTTTAATTTAACCATTTGCATTTAAAATAACTTATATTTGAGCAGCATCAGCTTCCTGGTTGTGAGCTACGCAGCGGCGGAGTGATCTGCTCGGTTACCGGATCTACAGTAGTTTGTTTACCTGCATTACTACACGTGGAATTCACAAAGGAGCTTTCTACAAATCAGATATGGCAACGTTTGGAGGACGACCCCATGATTTTGAAGAGGTTTTTAATGCAGGCTACTAGTTACCATAGACATGCACTAGCCTAGCACTAGCACCACTTCAAATGTAAGGACTGCATGAATTAAAAAAAAAAAAAAAATCTCCAGAAATCAACAACGCTGGATAACTAGGAAATGAGGCCCTATGTCAAAAATCCTGAAATATCCCTTTAAGGCGGGACACTGCAGGTGAAGAGGGAAAAGGAATTAATTTAGTGATATCATTTTGAAACTTCTGCTGTAGATTACTGACATAAATATGAGGAAAAAAATGTATTGCAAGTTTTTTGTCATTTTATGTTTTTATATAAATATAAGACATTTTATGCATCAAAATTGCCAATATTTTCAGCAACAAAATCTAAATATAGATAGACAGATGTAAGATTTTGTATTGTTTATTTATTACTTACTAAGATTTTTTTTTTCACAATCTTGTTTTTGTGTGTGTTTAAAGCTCAATTAATCAAGCTAGAAATGAGATATTTAAAAATCCCTCTGACAAATCCTTCAAAATACCATTACATCTAAGACTGTGAAGTTTGGAGTGCGTATGAGCTACTAAAGTGGAGTGGTCGTTGCATGAGTGGAGCAAAAACCTCTTTGTGAGAAATCCATCCTGAAAGTCTTGTAGACATTTCTCGTTCTCATTCTCGTATTTTGCCCACGGGGTTCTCCCAGAAAGGAAATGACCATATCTGGATTATACCATCATCTCGAGCTCCTTGTACAGTACACACGGACATAAAGTATGTCAATATTTGTGAATGAATACGCGTGGGCTTTTGCGGCGCGATATCTCGTCATAAAATAAGCATGGTGCGGGCTACGTTTTGTCTTTCTTATACTCTTATACTGAAAACTAAGACAAAAACTAGAGCAAAATATCTCCACACTGATCACTGCGTGTCCCGCCTTAACATAAGATCAGATAGGACTGGGTTAGCATTTCGGCAAAATGGCGCACAGACGGAACGGGACGCTTACACTTTATTTTTTCACCAGATCTTCTAAATCTTCTACAGTAAAAGTAACTGCTACAAATGTGTTTGATAATCAGCCCATATTTGACCAGATTGAATTGGTTAAAGCTTGATCCAAAAACCACCTGCACTATGGAGCTTTTCTTTTGTTTAAATTATTTATATGTATATACAGTACCTGTATATACTTTTGCCCTTTAACCTTAACTGAGCGCATGTTCTCCTGTTCGGCATTACTCAAATCTAAAAGCTTCCCGACCGGAGAGCTTACAGACTATACGCCAGTATAACGGCTCATTTGAAAGCTAAGACCTACAAAACTGATTGTGACTTTATTTGCTGCGTCGCCGCCACGTTTTTTTTTCTCCATTGTGTTTTTGTCAATTTTTTAATTTTTAATTTTTGTTGCTTCTTTATTGTGTTATTGTTGCTATTCCCACACGTTTTTGTCCTTCTTTTGTTGCATTTTTGTCACTTTTTTGACATCGTAAATAAGATACCTCCAGTTACTATTACGTGATTGCACATGTTCCTGTCTGTTTCGCACCCCCTGATGGAACAAGTCAATTCCTCCATTGTGAGATCAATAGTCGTATCGTAAAATGTGGGGCTATGTCCAATTTGTATAGAGACATGGAGAAGTATAATGCTTTAAATATGTGTGACTGATAAGGCACACGTATTTACCACGCGTTTGCTCACGTGCTAAATGGGTAGCACGTGCAAAGGTGGATCAGCTGCATAGTCATTTTTTGCATTTTTTTTTTTTTTACACATGCAGCATCCTCTCGTTTACCATTTTTATGTTCCCTCACACCAGGATACAGCCAGTATACAATGGTGAATTTGGTGCAACATGCCCACAAAATAACATTAGCACCTGTCTTGTGTGTGTGTGTGTGTGTGTTTTGTCTCCCAAAACACACACACACACACACACACACACACACACACACGCGCACACACACACACACACACGCGCACATTTTCAATCGTAGGGAGGGTGACCGCCTCAAAAGTCATGTGATGCGGAGGGACAGACATGACAAATTGAAACTTCAATTACATAAAGATCAGGATTGAAACATCTCCTTAGCTTTTTTTTTTATGGCCCAAAGTCACACGCGTACACACACACACACACACACACACACACACACACACACACACAGAAAAAAATGGGTCACAAAAATAACAATCTGGAATGTTGGGACACAATATTGTACATTCTATGCAAAATGAATGCCTTAAATGCGACAAATCTATTCATTTATCATTTCTACAAAAAAAAAAAAAAAAAAAGTTAGAACATGAGATTAAGCTGAGGGATGGAGTCAAATTTGGATATTCGAAAAATTGGGCAAAATTATTGTGTAAAACGGACAAAATAAATATTGTTGAATGTGCTTCGGTTGGACCACACTTTTTGTATGTTGTATGAATTTATGGCAGAAGAGATCAAGACATGTAGATTTAATGCTGACTTAAAACAAGTGTAATGCTTTTCAGTCACATTTAAGGCCTTCATTTTGGTACAATTCCTCAAAAAGCGAGGACGGTGGATGATTTTCCATGCTCTTTGTAAATCCAACTTTATTGAACAAGTGGGACATTGTCTAAATAGGTGGGACGGAGGTTTATGCGTCTAAATGACTGTGCAGTGCAACCAAAAGAGGGACAGGTGGTTAACCCTAACACACACGCACACGCACGCACGCACACACGCACGCACGCACGCACATTTTCAGTTGCAGGTTTTACTGTGATTGTGACAGCAAGAGGTCACAACATGAATAATTCAACCATGTGTCTGTCTCTTATAGCCAAATTCAATCTGGCTTAGACTGCACACATGAGGACAAACTATACAGATAGGCCTATACACTTTCCCGACAAAAACCTGCGCGATGTCAACGATCATTGAAAAAAAAAAAAAAAAAGACAAAAAAAAAAAAAACATTGTATAAAGGGGGGAGAGGGGGGGAAAAAGCGTGAAGCGTTTTTGAATAGTGACAGTGGATGTTTTCACATTTCACACATCGCCGTGCCGCATCTAGCCGACGGAATGACACGGCACCGCGCGCTCAGCTCAACCCTGCAAAAGACGCAACTTTCGCGCACATGTCCGAAGATCGTGAAGAAAAAGGATTGTCTTGTTGAGTTTTTGTTGTTTGTTGTTGTTGTTGTTGGTGTTATTGTTTGAAACAGCAAGCCTGCGCCTCTGCGCCTTCATCTAACGGGGTATACACTGCACATGTGATGCTACAAATGACAAAACCCGCACGGAGAGTGAAGAATGTCGCCTACCGCGCTGAAATCCAGTAAGTCGCTGAGTTCCTTGTCCGTTCCCAAAGCTGCCATACGCTGTTGGTGATGGTGCATTTTCGCCCGCGATCCACGGGGCTACACCATGGGACACGCGCGCGGAGGAGGAGGAGGAGGAGTAAGAGTAGTAGGAGGACAGTGCGGGCACGGGCACGGGGACGGGGACGCAGTGAGGGGACCGGACAGCAGCGGAGGACGCGGAGATGGAGACGAGGGCCACGCTCTCGGAACGCTGTACATCCACTCACTCCGCGCGCCCTCGCTCCCACGCGGACTTCAGAGCGTTCCCCACCGCAGGGTCACTTCTCCTCCTCCTTCTTCTGCTGCTTCTCCTTCTTCCTCTTCTTCTTCTTCTGCTGCTGCTGCTTCTCCCGCCAGCCCCTTGCAGCTCGCGGTTCGGGTCGGTCCGCCGCGAGGGGTTTCTCCCGTCAAAGCGCGCGCGTTACGGAAGCAGGTGCGAAGGGACTGCCTCCTCCTCGCGCCACCGCCGCCGCTCCCGCCGCTGCCTCTCCGCGTCTGCACCCGGTCTCGGTCCACGGAGGAGGGGTGGGGGTGCATGGAGAAGGACAGGGACCGGGACGGTGGACACAGCAGCAACTGGCCGAGGGTTGTTTATTTATCTATTTATTTTGAATGAAAGTGTCCCCCCCCCCTGCAGACTTCTAAAGAACGAGTGCAAGGCGCAGAACTGTTGCAGGGAACGCTCGTGTCCAGAGAGACCGGGGCTGGTTGTCACACTTTTTTTTTCTTTTCTTTTTTTTTAGTTCACTACTCATCAACACGACATCCCACCAGAGCCACACTTTAATTAAATGAAAGCTCCACACCTCGACTGGGCTCTAACCAAGCGCATTTCCTCCAGTTCAGCATTACCCAGATCTAAACGCTTCTTGACCTGAGAGCTTAACAGCCAATAGGCCAGTGTAAACGCTTCATTTGAAAGCTAAGACCTGCAAAACTCATATAAGCCTCTTCCTTGTTTTTGTTGTCATGTTTGTTGTTTTTGTCACGTTTTTCCTTGCTTTCGTGTTGTGTTATTTTTTTCCTCCCCACATTTTTGGCACGTTTTCGTCGTTTTGTCTCATTTTTTTTGTCATCACTTTTTTGTTGTTGTGTCGATCTGGCCGCATGTCGTTTTTTGTGTGTGTAACATATAGGCTAACTGATGAAGCCACAAAAGAGTGACCAAAACATGTCAAAAAGCAACGTGGTGAAAGCACAACAAAAACGCGACTATGAACGCCGAAAACATGACAACAAAAACGAGGAAAAAGCTTAGATGGGTTTTGTAGGCCTTATTGGTTTTATTATTTGGTCAGGACAGTGCATGTTAATGAACATACATGGGTCTTATGCATGTAAACAAGCCACACCACATAGCCTTAGGCTAATTTCCTTCTGTCGTCCCTCATTCACACTCTCATTCATCTTGGCCTATTGTACATGTTTTTAGTGGTGGGGAAACCAGAGTACCCTGAGGAAACCTACGCAGACACGGGGAGAACATGCAAACTCCACATAGAAAGGCAGGTGGGGATCGAACCAGGACTTTCTAGCTGTGAAGCACGAGTGCTAACCACTGTGCTACCGTGCTTTAGCTTTCAAATGAGGCGTGACCCTGGGTTATGGACAAAAAAATTAGATTATAGATTTGGATGAGATAAGACTTGGTTAAGATGGGTTGTTGCATTAAAGCCACACGGCGTAACATTGGGGATTCTATTGTTTCCATTGATACAAAACCTGCTCCTAATAACCAGTCCGACACAGAAAGTGGACACACAGCCGTCTGCACCGGTCGGAGCAAGGGCCTGGGAAGGGGCAGACAGTATTTGAGCTTTCTGAACTGATATATTTGCAAAAAATTAAAATTAAAAAAAACGAGTAGAACCTCTTTTGGTTGCACTGCACAGCCATTTAGACCTTTGTCCCTGTCCTACCCTTTTCAGACAATGTCCCATGTGTTCAATAAAGTTTGATTTACTTATAACGACAGATTATCCACCAGTGTTTATATATATATATATATATATATATATATATATATATATATATATATATATACTTAATATATACTTATATACTTAAATGTCACTGGAAAGCATCACAGTTGTGTTAAATCGGCATTAAATCTACATTTCTTGGTCTTTTCTGCCATAAATTCATACAAATTACAAAAAGTCTGGCCCAAAGCACATTCAGCTAGATGTTTGATAACATTCTCAATACTTATTTTGTTATTTGTTTTACACAATTATTTTTTGTTGCATTTGAGGCATTGAAAATGCTTCAAATGTACAATAATGTGTCCCAACTTTCCGGATTAGAATATTGCGTGACCCGTTTCCCTCTGTGTGTGTGTGATTTTGGGCCAAAAAAAGCAACGGAAACACTTCAATGCTGTTGTTTATGTAACCTGTCTGTCCCGCCACGTCACTTGACTTGTCCCACTTTCACTACTATTTGAGGCGGTCACCCTGATAGCACGTGCGAAAGTGGTTCAGCAGCAGAGTCATTCACGCGTTTTCTTACATGTACATGTCAGATTTGGGGCTCTTAAACTGTAATACGGGCAGTTTCAAATGGTAAATTAAGTGCAACATTAGGGGTGTAATGGTACACAGAAAATATTGAACCGTTTTTGGTTCGGTCCACGTATATGTATTATTTCTCAGTGCTGCCTTTTTAGTGGTGGCAGTGATTATACTATTCATTTTTAACAATCCAATATATTTAAACTAGGGCTGGGACTTTAACGCGGTAGATATGATATCACCAAGTAATTAAGAGTCCAGGGCAAATGTCAAAGATGTTTGCCAGGACCGATGTTAGGGTTAGGGTAAGGCTGATTGTCCTGGGCAAACAACTTTACATTGGGCCTGGACTCTTAATTACTTGGTGATATCAGATGCGTTAAAACATTTTAATGCAATTAATCACATTTTCAATTGTCCAGAGCCAGATATGCAGCAATGGACAATAAAGCGACTGGGGACTCACTTTTTCTTTAAAAAAGTTTCTGATGGGACGATAGAGAAGACGACTGTTGTGCACAGCAAATGTTTAACTCTCAAAGGCTTCAATGTTCAATGTTTTTCACTATATACAATGGAAAACATGGCACTATACTTACTGTTTAGTCACTGTTGACAAGTGACATGAATGATCAGAGGAAGCACTTGAAGCTGAATAGCTATAAACGCACTTTGCACCAATCTGTTTGTTGAGGCTTAGTAGATTAACAACAATAAATATATTTGAAGTTGAGCTCATGTGTTGATCTATTTATTCAAGAATTTAGTTGCAAAAAGGTTTTTTGATTTAAAAATGATGTTTTTTGTTTTTGATTCTGGTTAGGACTGGAGCAGGAGCGTTCTGGACAGTATAATCCAAAATGTTACGCATTGTGCAGTTAAATTCAGGCTGCTGAGTCCATGATCACTGCTAGATTTGCGGTGTCTTGACACTTCCGATGTCTTGACTCTTCCGGTGTCTTGACTCTTCCGATGTCTGACTCTTCCGATGTCTTGACTCTTCCGATGTCTTGACTCTTCCGGTGTCTTGACTCTTCCAGTGTCTTGACACTTCCGATGTCTTGACACTTCCGATGTCTTGACACTTCCGATGTCTTGACTCTTCCGATGTCTTGGCTCTTCCGATGTCTTGACACTTCCGATGTCTTGACACTTCCGATGTCTTGACACTTCCGATGTCTTGACACTTCCGATGTCTTGGCTCTTCCGATGTCTTGACACTTCCGATGTCTTGACACTTCCGATGTCTTGACTCTTCCGATGTCTTGACACTTCCGATGTCTGACACTTCGATGTCTTGACTCTTCCGGTGTCTTGACACTTCCAGTGTCTTGACTCTTGCGGTGTCTTGACACTTCCAATGTCTTGACTCTTGCGGTGTCTTGACACTTCCGGTGTCTTGACTCTTCCAGTGTCTTGACACTTCCGATGTCTTGACTCTTCCGGTGTCTTGACACTTCCAGTGTCTTGACTCTTGCGGTGTCTTGACACTTCCAATGTCTTGACACTTCCGATGTAAAGTGCAGATCAAACAGCTGTGTCAGCGGTGAAAGACCTGGAGATACAAGTGGTAGAACTGCCATCTTTAGCAGAGTCTACAGGAGAACAAGGGTGTTTACAGTCCCTCAAATTCAAAAGGTCTGTTTGGACCAACCTACTGGGCACCTCTGCACAGGGGGCTCTGGTCTGCTCCCGTCATATGAATGCGCCATCCCAGTTCTTCTTTGGCTTGGAGAAGAAGAATGGTCAGCAAAAAGTCATTCTGCACTCAGAGACCGGGAGCCTCATCACAGAGACCAGGAGTCATCCCTTTTTTTTCTGTCTTTTTTTTTTACAAAGAACTGTACTCGTTGGAGCTGAGTGGATGAGCCAATGGGACAATGCAGTTTGGTAAAGGTTTGCCTCAAGTCTTTCTTTATATCTTTCTTTCTGGCTTTCTCTTTCTTACTCACTCTCTCTCTCTTTCTCTCTCTTTTTCTTTCTTTCTTTCTTTCTTTCTTTCTTTCTTTCTTTCTTTCTTTCTTTCTTTCTTTCTTTCTTTCTTTCTTTCTTTCTTTCTTTCTTTCTTTCTTTCTTTCTGTTTGCCAATACCTGCATGCAATACCAAAAATGAGTTCCTGAGTTCTGGCCATCAGACAAACAGTCCTGGGACCGACCCCGGGGGCAGGACAGAGGTTCTCCCATGGCCCTCAGATGTGCTGCTGTGTGGCTGCGGGCGGCAGAGTGGTTTACACAGGTGTCTGCTGCAGGCCGAGGCTCCGAACATGAGCAGTGTTTTCCACTCTCTTCTCTTCACAAACCCGCTGACTCTGTACACTTCTGTTTAGTGTCATTGCATTAAAAAAAACGCTTTGATTTGTAGCTTTAAACCATCTTATAATAATTTTATAATAATCATTTTTGTTTTAAGTTTTAAGATTAGTACAGCAGCGTTTTTATTTTTTGCTAACTGCATTTGTAGTTTCTGTGTTCCACATTGTTTTACTGTTAACTTGTATACATCTTTGTTGTATTTTTGTGAGGTTTAGTGTTTTTTTTTTTTTTTTTAAAGTAAGCTAGCTAAGAACATTTCAAGGGAACCAGATTGATACAGTTTAAGATTTTACAAAGAATTTACTGGACACCCGACAGACTGCACAGAGTGGGACTATCAGACACTCCTGCTTGTTGGAAATGGCAGGAGGACAGTGGCATCTTGGTGCATGTGCTTTGGGAGTGTCCAAAGATCCAGGAATATTGGTCATCGGTCCACACAGTCACAGAAAAATATTATCGGTCAGAATATACCCTTTAGTAGCAGGGTGTATATTTTTGGGGACCCTTCGATATTGAGCAACCTGTCTTCCTCCCACTCACAGTGGACCCAGACTACTATCATGTTGGGGAGAAAGTTAACAGTAAGGGAGTGGAAGGGTGCATCTGTTCCCTCTCTTACTCATTGGCATAGCTCTTAGGGTCACCTCGCTGCACTAGAGAAACTAGCTTACAGATTATAACAGACAGTGGTCCTCTTATTTCTCATATATAAATTCAATGGCATCTCCAGCTCACATAATCAACGTGACTGTTTGAATTGACTGCACTGCCTGCTGTAATACCCTCGCCATGTCGGAGAGTTAAGGACACCCATGCGGCTCGTCACTACGCTGCTTATTTGGACATTATGTTTGTCTGGATACGTCATTTGCCTGAATTTTAAATTGTCTTGTTTACTGTTTTATTTCATTTCTTTATTGTTTGTACTCCTGTTGTGATATTGAGCTATACAACACCATTAATTGATTGATTGTTTTTCTTCTTCTTTTAGTTTAATGTAGATATACAGTGGGAGGAAAAAGTATGTGAACCCTCTGGAATTTCTCACATTTCTGCACAACTTGCTCATAAAATGAGGTCTGATCTTTATTTAAATCACAAGAGTAAATAGTGTCTGCTTAAACTAATACCACCCAAACAATTACATGTGATCATAAGCAATATTGCCAAGCAATATACAGACATTTAGAGTCAGGTGTGAGCCAACCTGAAGTCCAATCACTGAGGTGTGGCTCAAAGCTGCCCTCACCACTGAAAAACACACATTAGTTAAGAATTGTCTCTTGTTGAGAAGCATTGCCTGATGTGCACCATGCCTCGCTCAAAAGAGCGTCTGAAGACCTATGATCAAGAATTACTACAGTAATTGCGGTACTACAGCAATTACATTGCTCTGCCATTGCACTTTAGACACGTTAAAAACAACTTTAATGCCCGGTGCCTAATTTTTTGGAACTGTCTAGAGCTAGATATTCCTCCTGTGATTACGCTGGGTTAGACACAACCAGAGGCACCAGGGCTGATTATGGTAGGATACATTTTAGAAATCTCCTACTTAACGGGCGTCAGACTGTTAGCATTGGAGCTGCGCGAGCTACACGTCACGCCAGGGCCGAGTCTACAGTGAAGATCCCGCCCTTATGCCCTTATTAGGAACATGCTTCGTCAGAGCTGGGAGGAGGAGTCTGTAAATCTGCCATGATTTCCCCCTCCAACGTGGTCATTGTGGTAAACGGGGAGGAGTGAGTATTAACGGTCTATTGATCATGTTGATTATGTAATACTTAATAATAACTAAGTCAATGTTCAATTACTAGAATGGTGACTGGTGTTTATAAGTAATGATTGGTTATGGTTATTAAGTGAAAGGGAAAGAGGAAAAAGAAAAGAAAAGTACAAATTGTAAATAAAATAAAATGAAAATAAATGCTTATACATATTGGTAAACTGTATACATTTATATCTTCGTGTTGTCTTCTTACTTTGGTAGTCTTGTAATCATTACGTGATTTTCTTTTTGTTAAACATGAATGTTTTTCTTTAGCAAAGCTGCTGTACGTAAAGTTAATGTGGACAATTGTAATTGTGTAATCCAGGAATTTGTAATGTAAAGTGTTATATTGTATCACTGTATCCGGAATGTAAATTCATTTTGAACATGGGGGTAGACACTTACAAGCTTTCTTGCTTCGGCCTACTCCTTTTGAGTTTTTGTTACTTTTTGTTACTTTATTTATTTCTGCACTGCTACAATATTAATGTAAATAATGTAAATAATCACTCAAATAAATTCCAAATCAAATTAATAATATGTCTATGGCGGAAATACACAAAGTCATTGACTTTTCTGTCACATGTGCTGCAACAGTAACAAATGCAACATAAAACAGAATCTCAGACGTCCTCCAGAGGCTCCTGTTAAAGTTTATGAACTTTGTGCAGCCTAGAGTGCGTTCTCTGCACAGTCCAGTCAGGACCAGGCTGCAGACACTGAGCGCACAGGCCAGGGGCGAACCAGAGGAGGGGCTCAGTGGGCAGGGCCCCTCACACTAACACACTCAGGCATTAAAAAAAAAAAATCTAATTCTGTCCCAGTCAGAGCAGAACAGCACAACATGTCAGTTTATTTAATATACATTTATTTCAATCTTGGTCAGGAGTAAAACCATTAAATCTAATACAATTATTGAAAATAAAATAAAAAGACCAGGCATAAAGTTATAGTTCATTGTGATTAAATATAACGGTCACATTACATTTAATCAGTTTAAACTACCGCCTCTGGATCTCGTGAATGGTCGGTGCCTTTGTGGCTCATCAAAGGATCAAGGTTGAAAATTCGGCTCTTGGTCTCTGACTAGTTGGCCACCCCTGCCCTAGAGTGTCAGCTAAAGACACGTCTACAATACAACGAAACCAGAATTAACTTTTATTTTTTTCAAATCGATTTTTAAAAATTCTTTCTATTTGTCGAATGGATCAGCACACCAACATCAAAACCCTATCCCCACTGTGAAGTGTGCTGCAGGAGCATCATGGAAAAAATAAATTCACACGTTTATCAAGATATTTCGCAGAAAAACTTGAGGCCATCTGTCCAACAGTTGAAGCTCAAAGAGGATGGGTGCTGCAACAAGACAATGACCCAAAGCACAACAGCCGATCCACTTCAGAATGGTTTCAGAAGAATACAATACACGTTCTAGAATGGCCCAGTCAAAGTCCTGACCTAAACCCAATTGAGATGCTGTGACATGACCTCAAGAAAATCATTCACACCAGCCATCCCAGGAATCTTGCTGAACTGCTCTCATATATTATAAAGTTCAAGTAATCCAAAAGTAAACAGCTAGCTCATGAGCTAAAGGGTTCGCAACAGCGCATGAAGCCTCACATCCCATCCACATTTGTGCTCCTGGTCCGTGGCACCCGTGACCTGCCGTCGTCATGTATAAACCTATAGCATAAACACTGACCGGGATGACTACCTTTCTCCTTCAATCCCTTCTTCCCTCCTTTTCCTCCTTCCTCACTCCTTACCGTGCTTCCTTCCCCGTTTCCCCCCCCCCCCACCCTCGCCCTCCGCTCGTGTTGCTGACTGGGCGCTGCTCTTAGTAATAAGCCAGTCCACTCAGCAGAACGCGGGAACACGGCCCAACACAGCAACCTACATTCGAGGCCGATAAATCACAGACACCAAAATGTTCCACACTTTTTTTTGTTTTGTTATATTTTGGTCCTTTTTTGGGGGGGGGGGGGGGGGGGAGACCAGACGGGAATAACAATAATCGTGGTAAGAATTCGACCGGGACTTGTCAGGAGATGTGCAGGTGGCATTGTAGGCCTATACTGTACGTCTCACTCATGTGCAAAAATATCGTCCTTATGAAATGTTAAATACATGAGAAAAGAAAGCTGTCAAAAAATGTCTTGATGGATGTTTTTTTATCGCAGAGGGAGATACCACACCCATCTCACACACCACCGGTCCCTTCCTCCCTCTGCTCCCCCTATCGTGTACATCTGTATGTGGAATGACTTCACTATTGCCTTTTTTTTAGCAGCAATGGACGGATAAATAGAATTGTGCGCTTTCATATCTGGCTTTCCCGTTCCTTCACTTTACTCACCTCTGTTTGCCTTAACGCGGTGCGGGATCTTGAGAACTACATCAGACTGCAGGTCCCTGTTACAAATGAGCCCTAAACAGCGGAGGGTCTGCTTCACATTAACCTTCTCCTTTTATAGCGCACATTCCTGCGTCTGTAATGTGGCTGCTCTGTGGTGCACATGTGGCTGCAGCAGGTTCTTCACAGAGCCCATAACTACAACCAGACTTCCTGCTACAACCTGCTGCCCCCCCCCCCCTCCTCCTCGCTCACTCCTCTCGCAAAAACTTTCATCCACATGTGCAGCGCTCAGTCTTTGAACACATCTGACAACAGCCCAGGCCCTATTTTTAATGCACATCATAAAACGTCTTAACCCAGAGCAGATACATGTGGCCGAATGCAAATGGATCGCGATCAAATTGCATTAATCATGTTTCATCGCTAATGACTCACATCACGTGTTTTGATCACGTGTTTTTTTATGTAAACTGTTAATTACAAATATACACGATAAAGTGCAAAAATAATGATGACTAATAGTGATAATCAATACAAAAAAGTCAAAAAAAAACACTTTTCCTGAGATCTAAAATATATTCAAAATTCATTATTTAATTAACCAGCTTTTCTTTTTTTTTTCCTCCGTTCAGCCGGGTTAAAAAGCTCAAACCCCTGCCTACTGGGACTGGACGTTCTGTGATCTTGGCCCGTCCACTGAGGGACTCCCATCAGCCCTGGGTCTCTATAGCCTGTCCGTCCATGGGAGTGGATCTTTCCTTCTGTGGTTCTCCCCAAGGTTTCTCTTTTTCCCTCTGGGTTTTTGAGTTTTTCCTCACCGTGCTGGAGAGTCTAAGGACAGGGGACACCCACTGCTGACGCTTATTTGGACATTATGTTTGCCTGGATACTTGATTCACCTGAACTTTACATTGTCTTATTTACTGCTCTGTTTTATTGCCTTAATGTTCGGTGCAGCCCTATAAGGAAAGTCTTGTTGTGATATTGGGCTATACAAAACCATTGATTGATTGATTGATTTTTTTTTGTCAATCACAAATGTTCCAGTAATTAAATACTGGCACATTTCATTTTCAAAGCGATGTTTGTTGTGCTCCCCTCTTGGAACCTCTACCTTAACGTGGTGGAGGGTTTGAGCCTGAATGATCCTGGAGCTCTGTTGTGGGGGGCTTATGCCCCTGGTAGGGTCTCCCATGGCAAACAGGTTCTAGGTGACGGGTCAGACAAAGAGCGGTTCAGAAGCCCCTTATGAGAGACCAACAGGCCCGGTTAGAACCATGAGGCCGTCCTTCTGTGGACCCACCACCTGCAGGAGGAGCCATAGGGGCTGGTGCAGCTCCAACAGCTGCCCCCACGACCCGGCAACGGACAAGTGGAAGAAAATGGATGGATGGGTGTTTGTTGTGCTCTCAGTCATCTGAAACAGTGGCTAAAGGAAAACCCGGCCTGTGACAAAACACCAGTTAGTATATGTTATAATCTGGCATATTTACCTCACAATATGCATTGTCCCTATCAAAAAAACATTTAAAAACTTGTGCCCACCCAGTTTTGTGTCTATGATATTCAAGCCAACATGATAAGGTTATCCTTTGGTTATAGGTCGGTTTTCAGAATAAAAGAGACAGAATAAAAGACCCATTCCATGTGACGTATGCACACTCAAGCGCAAGACAAATGGAAACCTGGCATCACCATGCAATTGACATGCTTTCGTTTTGTATAAAAACAACACAATGCCATCGTGATATAGACAACAACCCAGGACGTACATTTGACAACAAACCGGCCGGTGCACACCCTTTTCAGAAGAACAGACGACAATTGGTCCGAAGTTGAGATCAAGAACACGTGCCTTTCTGGAGCTCATTTTATATCTGGTATATTATTTGATATCACTGTGTATCACCTTAACGTTATCGTAAACCGCCCTGTACAGAGAGCGGCGTTAATGCCAGGTTAAAGGACCTGGAGAGACACAGAGGACGCAAGACCAGCTCAGCTTTTGAACATTTGTGGTTTACAGGTTGAAAAAATTAAAGGAAAGAAAAAAGGCAGAAATAAGATAGGTTTTTAGGTCACAATATTTCAAGTTTTTTTATTCACCATATTCATGATCTTGAAACTCCATTTCAGTTGCATACATATTACAGTGAGGAAAATAAGTATTTGAACACCCTGCTATTTTGCAAGTTCTCCCACTTAGAAATCATGGAGGGGTCTGAAATTGTCATCGTAGGTGCATGTCCACTGTGAGAGACATAATCTAAAAAAAAAATCCAGAAATCGCAATATATGATTTTTAACTATTTATTTGTATGATACAGCTGCAAATAAGTATTTGAACACCTGTCTATCAGCTAGAATTCTGACCCTCAATGACCTGTTAGTCTGCCTTTAAAATGTCCACCTCCACTCCATTTATTATCCTACATTTAGATGCACCTGTTTGAGGTCTTTAGCTGCATAAAGACACCTGTCCACCCCATACAATCAGTAAGAATCCAACTACTAACATGGCCAAGACCAAAGAGCTGTCCAAAGACACAAGAGACAAAATTGTACACCTCCACAAGGTTGGAAAGGGCTACGGGGAAATTGCCAAGCAGCTTGGTGAAAAAAGGTCCACTGTTGGAGCAATCATTAGAAAATGGAAGAAGCTAAACATGACTGTCAATCTCCCTCGGACTGGGGCTCCATGCAAGATCTCACCTCGTGGGGTCTCAATGATCCTAAGAAAGGTGAGAAATCAGCCCAGAACTACATGGGGGGAGCTGGTCAATGACCTGAAAAGAGCTGGGACCACCGTTTCCAAGGTTACTGTTGGTAATACACTAAGACGTCATGGTTTGAAATCATGCATGGCACGGAAGGTTCCCCTGCTTAAACCAGCACATGTCAAGGCCCGTCTTAAGTTTGCCAATGACCATTTGGATGATCCAGAGGAGTCATGGGAGAAAGTCATGTGGTCAGATGAGACCAAAATGGAACGTTTGGTCATAATTCCACTAAACTTGTTTGGAGGAAGAAGAATGATGAGTACCATCCCAAGAACACCATCCCTACTGTGAAGCATGGGGGTGGTAGCATCATGCTTTGGGGGTGTTTTTCTGCACATGGGACAGGGCGACTGCACTGTATTAAGGAGAGGATGACCGGGGCCATGTATGCGAGATTTTGGGGAACAACCTCCTTCCCTCAGTTAGAGCATTGAAGATGGGTCGAGGCTGGGTCTTCCAACATGACAATGACCCGAAGCACACAGCCAGGATAACCAAGGAGTGGCTCTGTAAGAAGCATATCAAGGTTCTGGCGTGGCCTAGCCAGTCTCCAGACCTAAACCCAATAGAGAATCTTTGGAGGGAGCTCAAACTCCGTGTTTCTCAGCGACAGCCCAGAAACCTGACTGATCTAGAGAAGATCTGTGTGGAGGAGTGGGCCAAAATCCCTCCTGCAGTGTGTGCAAACCTGGTGAAAAACTACAGGAAACGTTTGACCTCTGTAATTGCAAACAAAGGCTACTGTACCAAATATTAACATTGATTTTCTCAGGTGTTCAAATACTTATTTGCAGCTGTATCATACAAATAAATAGTTAAAAATCATACATTGTGATTCTGGATTTTTTTTTTTAGATTATGTCTCTCACAGTGGACATGCACCTACGATGACAATTTCAGACCCCTCCATGATTTCTAAGTGGGAGAACTTGCAAAATAGCAGGGTGTTCAAATACTTATTTTCCTCACTGTATATATAAGCCATTACATTCATTTAGCCAAAGTCAGGGCCTTTAAAAGTGGATTCAAACTGGCATTCAATCTAAATTTGTTATTATTGTTATGGGGATTATGACAAGGCTCAATCATTCTTACTGTACAGGTTAATCGGAAATGCCAAAAGTGGTCTGGGGCATGTTCAGCTGCAGCTTTGGCTGAAAGTGAATTGCCAGTTTTCTTTCCTCTGTTTGATGAAAGGCAGTACATTTGACTTGGTCCTGCCTATAAACCCTGATATACATGTTCCTGGTACTCTTGCCCCCATTTAGGGCTGGGTATACCGTTACATACCAGTACTTTAACAATACTTGGATTTTGATACCGTTACCTGAACAATGGCAAACATAGGGAAAAAATAGGGGGGAAATTATTATTATTATTTTTTTCTTCCAGTTTCTGTTTTCTTTTTCCCTTTGTGTTAACGGTCCTGTGTTATGTTTGCGTGTTGTATATCCCCACTGTATGCTGCTGCTGTACTGTTCTGTTTAGTCTGAATACAAATCTATTGGGAGCTCTAGGACACATGCCTCGGGTTGGAAAGCAAGCCAAGGTGCCTCAGCTTTGGGAAACAGCATCCGTCCCCACGCACAGCCCGTGTGTGTGGCGCCCTCTGCAGGAACCACTGCTCTCCTCTTCGAGACTATTCCCATTAAAAAGACAGCCGCGCTATGATGTGGGGTAGTATTTATTTATTTTCCGTGTTAGGGACGCGTCTTCACTCTTCATTGTGCCTCTGTCAGGAGCTGTCCTCGCTGCGCCGCACACACCGACACACACACACACACACACACACACACTCTCACGTGCACCCTCTCATGAACACACACTCCCACAGCTGGGTGCCAGATGGGCCTCGCAGCCAAAAGCAGCACAAAAATACACATTTACAGGACGCTCGTGGAATGTATTTAAAGACACAGAGGAGCGCAGTGAGTCCTGCGCCGTGTCCAGCTGCGCCGTGTCCGAGAAACGCAGCGGGGTCCCAGGGTCACTACTCATTTTGGCAACTGATTTTGGTTTAAATGTACTGTAGTTTTTGGTCTTTTGTTTGTTTTATTTTTTGGGGAGTGGGTGAGGGGGGGATTGTATGAGTAGAACAAAGAAGGGGTTCAATTAAATCCAAACAACATCATTCTGGTGGAAAACTTAACACCGACTGCTGCAATAAAAATGTAGTGAGAAAGCAAAAGGGCAGCAATCGTAAACACTCCCCAAAATCCATGATGTGCGACCTCAACTGGGCCGTCCTGCCTTTGCTCTGCCTGATCCCCTCAGACCTCAGAAGCAAAGCAGGAAGGGCCTGGTCGGTACGTGGATGGGAGACCGTTTGGGAACACCAGAAAGCCTGGGTGAATATAGTGAGTTAGTGGTTGGTGGTGGACAGAGGGTCCGATGGCGCAGACTGGCTGCCTCGCTTCCGTCAGTCTACCCCAGGGCAGCTGTGGCTGCCGTAGTAGCTTACCATAATCGAGTATGGAGTGAATTAATAATGTAATGTAAAGTCTTTGAGTGTCCAAAAAGCGCCAAATAAAACCAATATTATTATTATTATTATTATTATTATTATATTCTTTTGTAAAGGAAGTAAGGATAGAAATCTCTCAGCTCATCTGATTAGATTACCGATGCACTCACAACCTTACTTGATTGCCACATCCCTCTCTCACCTTCCCTATGTTTTTTTATTTTTTTATTTTTTTATTTAAACAATTTCAAAATACAACATCTCGTCGAGGTACAAAATACGAGAAAAATACAAGTAAACAGATTTAGGGACTGTACAGAAATGCAAGGCACGAAATTAAAAATATTGGAGCATTAGTGTCAATTTTAAAATAAAAGGTATTTGGACATGTCGGATACTATTTTCTTAGTAGAGCTGGATTTGATATGTCTTAATGAGGAAAAATACAATTTGAATTCATTCATAAAGTGATTGAAACAGGGGTGAGTGTACCTTCCCTATGTTTGTTAGGAGACCTCTCCACAGCTGACATTGAATCCTTGCTAAAGAAATGTTTATATACTGCATTAATTCTAGCCAAGAAAACGATCACAATTAACTGGAAATCGCGCAATTCAATAAATATAGTTTAATGGAAAAATCTACTAACTAATCATGTGGCAACAGAACAATTAACAATTATCGATAGCACACGCAAGGATTACACCAATCTCATGAATGCATTTAACAAATTGTTGACTTAATGATAGTGTCTTCTCCTTAACATTGGAAATCTAATTATGTGGATATACATTTTACATACTTGCATGCACGGGTAGATATTTGCGGTTACTGACTTCTTCTCTCTATTAATGTTAACGTTCAAAATCAGTTTTCTTCCCTCAGCATATAATCCGTCTCTCCATTTGGTCAAAAGACATAAGAAGTGTAACATAGCTGTTGCACTTATTTAATGCACTAGTCACTGAAAAGAAGGAAAACAGACTAAACATTTACATTAGGGGCATGAGACTTAACTGTTTCATGTTTAATGCAACACAAGACTCCCACACACCAACACAAATGTTTTATCCTTCTTTCAAAGACCAAATGGATGGCCAGGATTATATTATGTTTCAAAAGCGGTCTGGTTTATTTTTAAATTTTTTTCTCTGTTTTAAAACACTAAATTAAATCATGGACACTACAGATGAAGAGAGAAGGAACAAACTCTAAATTACAGTATGCCCTTTGAATTTTGATTCAGCAATATTACATTAACTTTGTTACTATCCTAATGCATATCCATTGATTTCTGGTTGAAAACACCTCCTCCCTTACCTTTACACACACACACACAGGTGTTCTACATGACAGGCTGGAATACAGCCGTTAGATTTACCTGTCCAGCACTGGTGGCAGTATAGTTTATTGTGCTGTTTTTTTCCTGTTCAAGTCCAAGGTATTCTCCTAGAAATGCGGACAAAAATAATGATTATTGTAAACATGCCTAGATGCAGATCCAGCCAAATTAAATAAATTGACACTTTAAATGTTATACATACCATATCATCCGCATCTCTTTTCTTTTTGTTCTTACATGCAGACGTCTTTTAAAGATAGCAGACAGATAGCAATTAACACGTTTAAAGAAATAAAAATCACTCTTTAAAAGTAATGCTTTCCTACCCTGCATCGCCACGGCCAATCATTTGGACCATAATCATACGTTATTTCTTCTCCTGGACTTATGTCTTTTGTTGCAAACAAGCACAGGTGGGGCTTTCCATCCACATTAAACACTTCATTGTGCTGTTTGGGTGTTCATAGTCATCCTTAACCAACCTGCCATATGTATTATCTTCCTTTGCTGCGTCAACACTGCAAACGAGATATGTAATAGTTATTATAGTATTAAAGATTTGATAACAAATTACAAGGAACAAATACTTACCACCATTTCCTTCCGTTAAATGTAAATTCAAACATAAAAACTTTTAACTTCTCATGATAGATGCGCTGCCTCATCTCAGAGGTTTCTTTACTTATTAGATCACCTCTGTATTGTAAAAGAAAGTCTCCTTTACAAAATGGTGCTGTTGCAAATATACCACGACCTGCATAATTAAAACACAACATATATTTAGTGTTTAAAAGCATTATAAATTCAGTTAGTTGCCAAGCCAGATTACCTTTAAAAGCATTTACAGTATATAGGCAACATCAAAACCTAATTTGTCCCTCTCTCTTTAATGTAAAAGATAGCATTATCTTTTGGGCTAATCCGTTTTCTTCTTGACGACATGTTTTGGGTTCTGTCCAAACAACAAATATCACAAAATATTAGAAAATATATTACATAATCAAACTGAGGAAAACCTAAAAAAAATAATGGTCAACAGTGGATTTCCAGCATGGACACGTAAGGCATAGTATATAAAGGTACATTTATATTACTTTCTTAATAATAGTAGTATTTATTTGACATTTTGCTTCAGTTGCCATCACATACATAGGCTCCCATCCATTTTTTCCAACACCACTCAGCTAATCCTTACCTTTTGTCCCATAATTATAGATCCAGCAATATTGAGCATCGTACTTTATAGGCTATAAATAATGATCAACATACGAAGAGCTCTTTTCCAAAACGCGATAAACGCCATTTTTGAAAAAATGAGTTTGTCACGTCATTTTGCTGTGTACTGAACCTATTCACTGCTCCATCAACGTTTCAGGCCAAATTGCTGTATTTCCTTGTTAAAATGTAGGTACAAGATGCTGTTCTTTTCCAAACCGCGATAAGCGCCGAACCTCTTTTAGCCTAAACGCGATACATCCTCTCGTGAGCGTTCAACACAATCCAACAAGGCGGCGCTCTGAACAGAGGTTTGTTTATGTTCATTCATTCCTCAAAACTAGTGCTTTAAACGGTGTAAACACTTTTGATGGCCTTGAGGAGTCGGTGAGACCTACACCTGGGGTAGAAAACACCGACTGGACAAAGAAAAGTAGTGAAAACAATAACCCACGTGCAAGAGGTAAACACACGGGACCCAGCGCTGCGGAGTGGAGCTGATCCAAGCGTAACTTTGACACAGATTTAGCCACTTTTCAAACCTTCTGTGACTATTTTTTGGAAACGGGGCAAGCAACAAATGTGTGACGCTCCAGGGTTTTCACCATCGCGTCCTGGAATCACATCCAGCGGCTCCGTGTGCAGGTAAGTCCCACGCCTCAAAATAACTCCTCCGATCAGCGCGAGCGTCTCGTCTTCTCTCGGGTCTGTCTCATGATCGATCACAAATACAAACGCTCCGTCTAAACTCGCCTTTTACACGAGATAACAACAAATAATCCAAGCCCGCAGTAACAACAAAACTACATAAATCTGCACTGACATCGATGTCATGTTCCGCTAACAGCAGCGAAACGCTTCCTGTTGTCCCCACAAAATAAAACCCGTCAATGTTCCAGCCGCTGGGAGAGCGTTTGCAATGTAAATTAATAATGGGCTGTATGCACGGTTCACTTCCACGTTTATTTTTACTATTGGTTTATTTTACTATTTATTTATTTGGCTTTTATTTATTTCATGCATTTGCAAGCATTTAATGTATTCACTTATAGTATTAAGAGTTCCTGATATATGTTGCATGTTCTCTTGTTTGTTATTTAAAAAGACAATCCATACAATTTAGAGAGAAAATTGATGGATTTATAGCGTTTTGAAAAAAATCGATGGATTTATAGCGTTTTGGAAAAAAATAGAATTAACTTTGAATTTATAATCAACAAAATTGTTGTTTGATTTAATAATCATTGTTCAACATGTTCAGACTGAGCCAAAGAAACATTTTAACAGGATAAATTGAATATTAACAAAATGTATGGGTGGAGGTAAAAAATGTACTTTTCCTGAAAACGACTGAAATTGATTTATAGCGTTTTGGAAAAGAGCTCCTCATATGTACTTGAGCACATGCTTAGCTACTAAGCTAACACCATGCTAAACAAGCTAATGCGGCTAATATAGCACATAACAGACATTTAACTATCCCATCCATAACCGCTTCAGTCGCCATCACATACGTACCATCTATTTAAGTAAACAACATTTGGCTAATCCTTAATCAACATAATTGCAAAATATGTTACCTGCATTAGCCTGCTTGAGCACATGTTTTGTGTTAAACAAGCTAATGTGGCTATAGCACAAGGTGGGCAAGAAATGTCACAAATCAGCATAACCGTTTTTATCTAAAATTAATATTCAGAAAATACTTGATAATGTATATTTAACAAGGACTAGATAATTACCAATATATTTTCTTGTCTTCTTTTGAGTGAACTTTCTCTTGGTTCTTCTTCATTCGACAATGGCAGGCTGCTAGCTAAAGAAAGGTGCATGACGCCACCTACTGTATCGAGAGTGTTACTCAATGCCTATATTATTGCTTTATTAATTTCATTTACAGTCACAAAATGTGTGAAACAATGATGTAACCTTATCAATGATATACTTAAATAAATTAGCCTTAATTTGTCATAATATCTTCAGGAAATCCTTATTTATTTATTTATTATTACAAATCCCGCATTACCATTAGATGTCTCCATAAACCACCAAACAGTCACAGGTGGAGTCTGAACACATATCCCGCCCATGTCCCCATAAACAACCAATCACAATGGAGCCTTCAAAAATCGCGTGTGTGTATGCAAATATGTGTAAAAACATGCAATACCGCCAGAGTAGGTAGGGGGAGCACATCATACACTCCATACACAAGAAATCAGGTTTGGGTATTATAGGGACTTCAAAGAAACTTTGAATTTATGGTCTTTAGAAGCTAAGAATTAAAAAAAAACTTGCTATGTGCATGATATATTATCATTGAGCATTAAAAGGACTTCAGAAAAACAATGAAATTATGCTCTTTATATGCTAAAAATGAAAATACAAAATCTTGGTTTATGAGCACCTTAGCATAGTCCTGCTAATCCCCTTAGGTCCTCGTAGTGCTGGTGAGCAGTCAGGTCAATTGGCTCCATAAACCATATATACAAACACACACACACACACACACACACACACACACACACACACACACACGCACGCACACAAATTTCTCAGTGTATGTTTTTTTTTTTTTTTTTTTCATTTTGTCTTTGGTCAATGTATGTGATCTTTTTCTGTTTCGTGTTGTAGTTTTTTGTTGTTGTCGTTGTTAGTTGTAATAAATAAAATAAAAAAAAATCTCTCAACTAGAATTGAAAGACTCTTGGCCTGTCTAGTATTAGTATTACAGTTTTTTGTCCCGTTGCTTGAACACTATAGACCCATTCTTAGACTAAAGTAACACAACTTGAAGCTTTTGTACCCATACCTCAAACACATGTACCCATACCTCAAACACATGTACCCATACCTCAAACACATGTACCCATACCTCAAACACATGTACACATACCTCAAACACATGTACCCATACCTCAAACACATGTACCCATACCTCAAACACATGTACCCATACCTCAAACACATGTACACATACCTCAAACACATGTACCCATACCTTAAACACATGTACCCATACCTTAAACACATGTACCCATACCTTAAACACATGTACCCATACCTCAAACACATGTAGTTACAATTCTGCAACACACTCACTCCTTTATGCAACACACTTGGTCCTGCATACTACACTCTATTTCATACATAAGACACTTTGTTTAAAAATGAAATCTCAGGGAGCCATTTGGAAAACACATGTATCCAAAATACAAAACACACATCGGGGAATTGCAACCACTCAAATACACACCTGAAGGCATTGGCTTGCAAAACTGAACACCAAAGAGCCAGCGACAAAAAGCCCTCAGTTTAGCCATTTCAACAACTTTGCAAGCATGGATGGAGGGAGAGCGAGAGGCAGCGGTAGAGCCAGAGGAAGAGGAAGAGGAGGAGGAGGAGGACAAGGTCAAGGTCAAAGAGGCCATGCACGGACCCCTATTTCTGTTGATATAAGAGCAACTTTGGTGTTGTACCTTTCATGAATAAATGTGGAGTATGTTATGTATCATTCAAACACTTTGATACAGATTGAAGGCATTTATTCATTTATTTGATGATTATTTTAGGATAAGAAATGTTTAAAAGGTTTGGGCTTCTATTACAGCTGACGTGGCAGACATGGGAGCGTTTTTAATACTGCATGTACGCTGTTAAACCACATTCTTGCTCTAGGCCCGCTTCCTGATAACGTGTTTAATAATATGTTTGAACATGTCAAACATATTATTAAACTTCAAACTCCGTGTCTCATGTGCCGAGTCACAAACTGCCAGACTGTCCAACGTCCTTGGTGTGTAGATGTTTTGGCACACGTTATCAGGAAGCGGGCCTAGAGCAGGAATGTGGTTTATCAGCGTACTGTACATGCAGTATTAAAAACGCTCCCATGTCTGCCACGTCAGCTGTAATAGAAGCCCAAACCTTTTAAACATTTCTTATCCTAAAATAATCATCAAATAAATGAATAAATGCCTTCAAGAGTAATGCTATATGGGCTGTAATGGTGATGGTAAATAACAGTAATACCAACATGGTAATAAAATAGGTATAGGAAACAAAATTATACACTTGTTATAACGTGTAACATACTGTGAATGTTGACTTAATGTAATGCATTGCTGCATCTGTTAATATGTAACCAACTTAATTGTTAATCGTTTGTAAGATAATAAGAACTAAGCAGTGTTATTGTTGCAAGCACATTATTATTTAAGTTTATGAACAGGGGTGGGAGCCAATAAGCTTGTCTTCTTCCCACTCCTTTTCGTATGGGGTGAGATTTGTGTCATATTGATTCATTGATGCAAAAATATAAATTAATTCAAAATCCCAGATTTATTCACAATGTCTAATTTGCGTGCTTAGATTTATTCACGTAAAATATTATTTGCAAATATATATTTGTGAATAAAAGGTATGTTTTGGTTTGTGAATCTCTGCTTCTGTGAATAAAACATATTTTTGTGTTTGTGAATCTGTACTTTTGCATGTGCCAATTTGAATCTGCATTTGTGAATCACCTAAAGGGTGAATTCTTCTCCTTTGTGAATGTGGATATTTTTGAGACAAATGTCACACGTTTTTATGAAAAATCTATGCACAGTTTTGAATCCTCGCAAAATCCGGATTTATTCAAAAAGTTAGTTTTGCATGCAATTTTTTGAACAAACATTCTTTTTTATATAAAAAATAACTTTCAATTTATTCGAAATAATTCACATTTTATTTGTAAATCTCTAGTTTTGCATGTGAGAGTTTGAATCTGCACTTGTGAATCACTCACCGCGTGCATTCAGCCTTTGATCTGCCGAGGATCTTTTTGACACAAACATTCCGCCGTGTGTTCTCCCAGATTAATGGTCGCAACAGCACAGTTCCCGTCGTGACCGCTGGGGGCAGTGTGATGACATTTCCAATGGAGACGCTGTAGCCAAGGAGAACACTGTATAAAATGACTTATTTTTGGAAAAATAGCTCTTTATACTAATTCAATGGCGCTGATTTCAAAAATCAATGTTGCCAAGCCCAGTTCTTGTGTTAAAATGGTCAAATCGGTCATCAAAGATGACATCATCATCCATATATGGTAAAATATTAGTTTTGTGTTTTGAAATTGAAACAAATCTATTTACTAATTCAAGGGTGTTGATTTAAAAAAAAATCTATGTTATCAAACCAAATTATTGCGTTAATATGGTCTAATCGGTCATCAATGATCACGTCATTGCCCATATATGGTAAATGAGTTTCATGAAAGGCCAATGTTACACTCACATTTCCTTTTTGTGTTCATACATTTTTTTGTAGATGTCGATGATAAAGTCAATGTCAATTATCATAAAGCAACATAACAAAGGTTCAATCTGCTGATTTTGATACAAATTTACATGCAATTCTGCTTCCACTGTTTAGTTATTAACATTATTATTATTCATATTTCACAAGTGTTTTTTTCATGACTAATAGTCTCATCCATCCATCCATCCATTTTCTTCCGCTTTATCCGGGGCTGGTCACAGAGGCAGCAGACTGAGCAGAGATGCCCAGACTTCCCGATCCATACACACCTCCATCCTGGGGGATCCCCGATGCCTCTCCCCAATAGGACATGCCTGGAAAACCTCCCGAGGGAGGCGACCAGGAGGCATCTGAAACAGATGCCCGAGCCATCTCAGCTGCTCCTTTCGACGTGAAGGACTCTCCACCGACCTGGAGGGGAAGCCGCCTTTTTCCCACAGAGAACCATGGCCTCGGATTTGGAGGTGCTGATCCTCATATTGGCTGCAAACCGCCCCAGAGCAGCTGAAGGTCCTGATTTGATGAAGCCAACACAACATCATCTGTAAACAGCAGATGAGATCCTGCAGAGGTTCCCAAACAGGACACCCTCCGGCCCCTGGCTGCGCCTAGAAATTACTGCCACGACCAGGACGAAAACCGTATTGTTCCTCCTGAATCCAAGGTTCGGCTATTGTCCGGATCCTCCTCTCCAGCACCCTGGAGTACAGAGCCGTTTTTTCCTATACGCAAACTACGCAAGGTGCGTAGGGCCCCCGCAGCCGCAAGGGCCCCGCATCTCCGTCAAACTACGGTGTTGTTTCACTGATTACGGGGACAGGCTCTCTGACAGCGCTCACTCACTCTCCGCCTACTTTGTCACAAACAACACCAAAACGCAGCAGTCTGCTAAAGTGGATGAGCAGGAGAGACCTAGCGCCTTCTCCCTGTCACTTCCAAGGCGCAAGTGCTTCTCGCCTTCACGTCCCCGCTCAGCTGTCTGTTCCCAGTGCTCGCCTCCCCTCCTGCATGTCCCCTGTGTCCGGGCGCTGCCCTCATGTTTCTCTGCTCGGACTCGGGGCTGCATCGCCACACTCTCATTTAAACTCTCTTCTTATTATCTCTAGCGGAGTATCAGGACAGTAGTTTGGTGAATAGACGAGAGTAAAGCCGTACACGTGGCCTTTTTGTCTCAAAGAGGAGTTGAATCCACACGGTTCTCATGAGCACAGTTACTTAAAGTAACTCTGGTTCTCTAAATGTGCACAGTCTAAAATGAATTGGGCTACTCACAGGCTAATTCTCAGCAGTAAGACAGAAATAACCGTCAGGTGCAGGTTTCAGTTAGTTTTAAATCAGCGGTTCCCAAACTGTGGGTCAGGAACCAGAGGTGAGAGAATATGACCATTTGCCATTTACCATTTTAAAAAGTGGAGGAAATAGACTAGTAGTCGTCCTGAATCCCAGTCTGACAGTGGCTTAGTGGTTCTCACACAGAGGGGCACGGCCTGAATTGAGGTCATTATGTTCCACTTCTGCCCTGCTGCACAATGGAACTGTTTGTGACCGTAAATGGGTTCGCTCTTCATCGAATAGCCATGGTACCTACAGTACAGTAGGTACTTGATGCCTGATGGCATCCCTTACTTCCAGGCTCCACAAACGGGTTCGGGGATTGCCGCTGCAACAGGCACCAGCGACCCTACGGCCACAGCTACGAACGGCCGCATCAACAATGGAGGAGGAAAACAGGGTCCACTCGGACTCCATGTCTCCAACCTCCCTCGGAATCTGGGAGAAGCTCTTCCGCAGGTGGGAGCTGAAGACCCTACTGACAGAGGGATCCAACAGACGTTCCCAACAGACCCTCACAACACATTTGGGTCTGCCAGATCTGACTTGCTTCCTCCCGTTCCAGCGGATCCAGCTCACCACCAGCTCAGCCCCTCTCTTCCCCCGAGTGTCCAAGACACGCAGCCGGAGGTCAGATGACACAACTACAAAGTCGATCATCGACCTCCGGCCTAGGGTGTCTCGGTCCCAAGTCGGTCCCAAGTCTCACGACTCAGGGTCCAGTGGGCGTTGAAGTCCCCCAGTAAAACAATGGAGTCCAGGTAGGCCATGTACTCTGCACAGATGTTGGACCCGTAGGCCAAGACAACGGTGAGAGACCTGTCCCCAATCCAAGGCCGTAAGGACACCTGTTGGGGTGAACTCCAACACATGGCGGCTGAGCTGGTGGGTGCAATAAGCAAGCCCAGCCCACTGCCTCTCCCCGTGGGCAACACCAGAAAAGTGGAGCGTCCAGCCTCTCTCCAGGAGTTGGGATTCAGAACCCAAGCTGTGCGTGGAGGTGAGCCTGACTATATCTAGCTGGTACCTCTCAACCTCCTTCACAAGCCAAGGCTCCTTCCCCAGCAAGGTGATGTTCCACGTCCCAACAGCCAGAAGCTGCGCACGTGGACCGTATTTACAAAACACCATCTCCAAACATGCTTAGGGTACAGGATCAAGGGTTGACAGAACCCGTACCAACTGGCTCTCTTGCAATTTCCATCCTGTCTCCTCTGGTTTTGGAAAAGGTGGTTTGGCGACGTGCGGCTGGCCACCATGGCCTGGTAATGTGACCTCAACAGATGGTGTTTAAATGCATCACTCATTCAGGGCCGCTAACTTTACCAAAGAGCTCCATGCGAGCAAGGTCGAGGGACTCCTCTGTCGTATCTCAATCGGTAGACAAACTTCTCAGCAGATGCGATTTTGGAGACCTCAAGCACTCCTTCAACAGACTCAAGCAGGTCATAGTTATTAACAAATACTTTACACTCTGTCTTCTTGGAATAACTAGAGATGAACGAGGTGCTATCACACCCTGTGATTGCGTGGAAGGGGAGCAGTGCCTCTAAACACATTTGGGGAAGATGTTTTGCCGTACCAGCCCAAAACCACATATTGGTGGTGACTCTTGCACTATGTGCCAACAGGAGTATCAAGACGTCGGTATCTCTCGCAGACACAGTAACGCTATCAACATACTCATTGAGATGAACGAAATGCAATCTTTGATGACCGGTTTGACCATGAACACAAAAATTGGGCTTGGCAACATTGATTTTTTAAATCAGCACCCTCAAATTAGTAAAATAGATTAGTTTCGATTTCACACAAAACACAAAACTAAATATTTTACCATATGGATGATGATGTCATCTTTGATGACCGATTAGACCATTTTAACACAATAATTTGGTTTGATAACATAGATTTTTTTTAAATCAACACCCTTGAATTAGTAAAATAGATTTGTTTCAATTTCAAAACACAAAACTAAATATTTTACCATATATGGATGATGATGTCATCTTTGATGACCGATTTGACCATTTTAACACAAGAACTGGGCTTGGCAACATTGATTTTTGAAATCAGCGCCCTTGAATTAGTATAAAGAGCTATTTTTCCAAAAATAAGGTCATTTTATACAGTGTTCTCCTTGGCTACAGCGTCTCCATTGGAAATGTCATCACACTGCCCCCAGCGGTCACGACGGGAACTGTGCTGTTGCGACCATTAATCTGGGAGAACACACGGCGGAATGTTTGTGTCAAAAAGATCCTCGGCAGATCAAAGGCTGAATGCACGCGGTGAGTGATTCACAAGTGCAGATTCAAACTCTCACATGCAAAACTAGAGATTTACAAATAAAATGTGAATTATTTCGAATAAATTGAAAGTTATTTTTTATATAAAAAAGAATGTTTGTTCAAAAAAATTGCATGCAAAACTAACTTTTTGAATAAATCCGGATTTTGCGAGGATTCAAAACTGTGCATAGATTTTTCATAAAAACGTGTGACATTTGTCTCAAAAATATCCACATTCACAAAGGAGAAGAATTCACCCTTTAGGTGATTCACAAATGCAGATTCAAATTGGCACATGCAAAAGTACAGAGTCACAAACACAAAAATATGTTTTATTCACAGAAGCAGAGATTCACAAACCAAAACATACCTTTTATTCACAAATATATATTTGCAAATAATATTTTACATGAATAAATCTAAGCACGCAAATTAGACATTGTGAATAAATCTGGGATTTTGAATTAATTTATATATTTGCATCAATGAATCAATATGACACAAATCTCACCCCATATTTTCGAGCTAGAGTGTTCATTATTATTTTTATTTTTTTATTGTAGTTTTTTTTCTGGCTTTTGTGCCTGTGTTGTGTAGCTCGAAATAAAAAATCAATCAATCAATCAATCAAACCATGACAACACAATTGCCATGATTTCTGTGTTTGCAGTATAGTGTTTTTTTCTATTACAGTAATTTATTTTTTTGCTTTATCTGAATTCATGTTACTGCAACGTACAGTGCTGCAATGTACAATATTGGGTAGACCTATGTGCTTTTTTGGTTGTTTGAAAATGTGCCTCCTGAAAATATGCCTTCTGAATAAACAGGGAAAATCAAAGACTGCAGTGTTTTATATAAAGTAGACTAGTGTATTCCCCCTGATCTGAAAGTGTATAATGCAAGTATAAGTGTCATTTTGTCATCAGAGTTACATTTTGACAAAGGAATGTTAGGTTTTTGATTGCAGAGTTTTGGTTTTGAAAGTAGACTTTCAATTTGACACAGATGTGAATGGTATATTCCCAGTGTTGTGTCATGTTTACTTGTGTGTAGAGTTTTGGCACAATGAGCGAAGTTTGCAAAATGTGCTTAAGTGACGGGCAAAACCTGTAACTGTAGGTGGCCAAACCTTTGCCACGGCCTTTTTAAAATCTTTTGAAAAATTTTGAAAATGTAAAGAATGACATTAAAACTTGATTTGGTCATGGGAATGTCTCATCTGCAACTGCATGCTACGTGGAGACACTTTCATCTTCCTTTTAGCAACAATGCAAAGGACCAAACATTTCCTGTATGTTGAGTTTGTGCGGTTTGGGGCTTTCTGATTGATGAGAGAGAGAGAGAGAAAAAATAGAAAATTCAAGCTGTTGCCATTAGGAGCTGGATCTTGCTCCAATTTGTCCCTTCTGTTCATTTATTACTCAAACAGAAATCTGTGGAGATTTAGTCATAGCTTTCGAGAGCCGAGTCAATGTCCTTCTAAAACTCGAGGACAAAGGTATGCCCGTAACACACTACTGTACTTTAATATAATACTTTTTTCAGTAATCTAACACGTAACTACTTCCTAACCAGTAATCAGATTAAAGTTACTTATCCAACTCACAGTGCGATACTATTTTGTCATTTTCATTTGGATATATTTGATTTGCTTAACAAGGAATGATGTACTGTACAATAAAACATCTAGTGGCACATGAAATACATGTGGGAAATGGATATATAAGACAGCTCAAAAATAGAAGAGAAGAAAATAGAGAAGATTTGCCTAAATCTATGCAAATCAACATGTACACCAAGGAAGTTAACACAGCCTATAAACATAACATGGCATTGGAACCTCTACAGAGGTGTCAATAAAGAACTCTCTGTCTCTGTTCTCTGTCACCTGCATAACTCAGTATTGGGCTCACTCTGCTACCATAAAGGGCACATCTTAACATCCGACCCTGAACTCTCCACTCAAGGAACCCCCTCTTTTTGTCAAAAGGAGGGGGAAAAATTAAAAGACTATTTGGTCCGTGCCAATGTCAGCCCCAAAGTCACATCTACCCAGACACTATTGACACCTATCCCTAATGGGAATTACAGATGTGGGAGTTGTGCACAATGTAACAACACTTATAAAACTTCTTTCTTCCAACATCCCCACAGTGGTAAAAAACATACCCATTTGCATCCACGTATGTGGTCTATTTATTGCGTTGCCCTTGTGGTTTAGCATATGTGGGAAAACCATAAGAAAATTAAAACAAAGAATAAGCGAGCATAAGAGCTCAATACGCAGAAATGACAGAGAATATCTAGTAGCTGCCCATTTCAACGATGCACATCATGATGTCAGTGCTCTATGTTTTTGAACAAGTCTCTCTTATAGAGGAGGAGACCATGACAAACTTTTGAAGAAAAGAGAAAGCCTACTGGATTGAAACTTTACAGACCCTTACACCCAAGGGATAAATGTTTTTCTATAGAGGTTCCAATGCCATGTTATGTTTATAGGCTGTGTTAACTTCCTTGGTGTACATGTTGATTTGCATAGATTTAGGCAAATCTTCTCTATTTTTGAGCTGTCTTATATATCCATTTCCCATATGTATTTCATGTGCCACTAGATGTTTTATTGTATATATGTACATATGTATATTTTATTCACTATATCCTGGCTTTGTTTTTTGTGTTTGGATGTATGTTGTATACATGTGGTGCCCATTATGACAGCATCCTGTGATGCAGCAGGCCACACCCTATATAAGGATGGCTTCTCATTCATAAAAAACATTTTGCCTGACAAAGGCCACTGGTCGAAACGTTGCATCAAATAAAGGAACACTGGTGTTTCGAGTATACAGTGTGAGAGTTTTTTCCTGCTCTACATTTGACTTCTATACATTCTCTTATGCACCTGTTTCATACAAGAGATGTGTGAAGTACACCGTCTTTAATTGCTGAAAAATTTATAAAAAATAATAATTCTAAAAATAAAATAAAAAAGGCCTCCAATCCAAACCTTAAATGTGCTTTCAGATTCTTCTGCTCAATGACGTAAATAAGGCTAATAAGATAAGATAAGATAGCCTTTATTGATCTCACAATGGAGAAATGTACTTGTTACATTCAGCTCTTAGAAACACTCAGGGTGTGCAAATAGGCAGGAAATGTGAAATAAACAACAATTAATTAGTAAATAGTGGTATCTTATATACAAGGACTTTGTGGGGACAAAAAGTGTACACAGTAAATAATAATAAGTAAACAGACTGCAAAAAATAATAATAATAATGCTATAGTCGGTATCAGCAGTGCAGGTTTAGTGTAATACTAATATTTTACAATAAAAAATATAGATTGACCGCCTTCTTAGTGACGTCACAGTTTTGAACGCGTGTCATTGGTTGACGCGGGTGTCAATCAGAACAGCTGATCGTGTTTTTGACTCTTGGCGCCTAATGAAACATATGATCAATAAATGCTTATCTTTTAACCTTAAATGGCTGACCGAGGCAAACATAAGGACATTTATATCATCGTGGACGCTTGGCATCACTTTCACCCAAAGGACTTTTGCAGAGGAAGTGTGAATCGGCGTTACGATCCTCCATGGGACTCCAGCGGGCCGCAGCTCAAAGCTAGCCCGAAGAGAGCGCACCTTGGCCGGGTGCAAGCCCGGCAAAGACCCGGCAAAGACCCGGTAAGCCATGGATTAAAACCGGACCATGACACGCCACTTGTGGGACTAAATACTGGAGAACTCGTCCCACGAAGACAGCAGAAGGTAGGGGAAAGGCTTTAAACTACGTACTGCTGTAATGCAATGCGATATTGTAAAAGTTCCTGAAGAAGTTTTGTGATTGGGTTGGGTCCGGCTTGGTTTGTCCTGGATCCATCATTTTTTGGCTTTGATGAACAACAGTTTGGCCTCAGATTCACGCAAATATGAATACTGTAGTTCTGCGCTTGTGTATGCGTGCTGAATGCGGTTTTGCCTGTCTTGCGAGGGATTCAAGCGAGTGTTGACTGTGATTTTGCATGTTTCTTTAGCATTATTGTAATTGCAAATACACTGCGAGTCATTTTTGCAAATTTGATTGTTTTATAGTTGGCTAAACCGAGCTGAATTTGTACTACGTGTTCTATACTATGAGCTGTCCGATATCGTCAAATGAGCCGCGCCTGGACTCTCATTCAAATGCATTACAAACCCATTGCGTTACTGGAGACGCAAACGGGTACCTTTTGCGTTCTATATTACGCATAAGGCGAGTGACCGTTCGTCAATTTATGACGCTTTCGGAGTGAGACTGTGTTGGTGTGCACATGTGTGCGCGCTCACACGTGCACGTCAGCACGAGGCGGTGTCGACCCACTGGACACAAGCTGAGAGGCAGATGACAGGAAGTGACTCGAGTCTAGTTCATTATTTTACTGCACTAAGTTTTCATTTGGACTCAGTCCTCAGAGCTACAGCCAAATCTAACCAACAGCCTTGATTTACTAGATAATAATAATGATTTAAAAAAAATTAAAGTAAGTGAAGTAGCCTATTTTAACTGTACCGCAAATTGGAAATAAAATGTAGAGTAATCAAAAATAAATATAGGCCAAGGATTAATGCCTACTTATACAGTAGCCTCTATCTAACTTTTTTTCCCTTTTAAAGTACCGATAAGATTACCATTAAAGTACCGGATCGATAAGGAGTATCGATAAGAGTAGTAGTATCGATAAATCCTTAATGATACCCATCCCTACTCGTAATAGATAGATAGATAGATAGATAGATAGATAGATAGATAGATAGATAGATAGATAGATAGATAGATACTGGACTGTTTATAATTCACCCACAGAAACAGTGATATGTTGACTTTTTGTGCAAATCCACATATGGACATTTAAGCAAATCAGTCTAATGTCCAAATATTTAGCAGCAAACATTTTCCTTCGTTCTCCACTTCGTGAACAGACTTTGCGCTCTACCGAAAGAGTAACTACAAAAGGAAGTGCCAATTTGTGACAAAAAGTGTCAAAAACAAACAAAAGTGGGCGGGCGGAATAAGGTGAATAGTGCTGTCATCGTAATACAGCTCAGGCTAATAAGCTATTTTTATACTTTTTCACTACAAGGTACTAGCTGTACTATTATAAATGTTGATCTTACTATTTTCCTGGGGAAAAAAAAGCCTGCTGATCCATAGCCTTTCCTTTTAGGGCTTCTGTTATGTTAAATGTTAAATGTTCAATTTAATGTTAATAAATGTTTTTGTTGCACTATGTTGGTCTTGCCTTTGGTATTATTAAAAGACTCACAAGATGTTTGGTTACACTAATAAATTGTAATGTCAAATCACAGTTAGTTACTGGCAAAAAAATTACCGTTTAAATCTTGTAAATTAGGAATACAACACTATATTGTAAATGTTTTTACAGTTCATTGCCGGTTTTCAGAAAAGCTATAGATAACTGTAAAATAAAATGCACCAAAAACCTGTAAATCAGATCCAGGAAAACACTATAAATGATTTTACAGTAACAGACTTTAAATTCTACAATACATTGCTGGCAAAAAAATGACCGTTTACTTACTGTAAATTCTACAGTTAATTCGTTACAGTGCACCTCATCTTCACTGCAATAACGTGTTTGGACATATTTACCGTGTGTGCTCTGAATGCATACTGTACATACTGTACCCGCCACAAAGGATTGTAGACCTGGTGCTCATTCTTACCTGTAATTAATTACACCCACCACAAGCTCTCACCTCATCTTCATTACAATAACTGGTTTGGCCACATTTCCAACATCACCACAACAACATTAGACACTCCCCCTGTCAGTAAGTAAATAAGTACAAGCGTACAATGAAATAGTGTTCAGGTTGAAGGCAAAATAGTGGCAAAGTTTAACCATGACATAGACAGACTTTTGTCCAAGTTGGTCGAGGTTACACTTTTAAGGGAAATGTGGGGTTTAAATCTATCAGAATGATGCTGGTTTCCAGATTTGGAGCAGAATGTCACAATGTTTCTGGTATAAAAATGATGACAGCTCTCAGTGGGATGTGGCTTCTTCTGTCGTTTTTGGCCTGCCCACAGCACAAGTCATTTCTTTCAACCTTTCATTCCCCTTTATCCTTCATATGTACACTACCTATAACCATAAATTGCACTCGCTGCGTCAGAAAGGTAAGACCATTTTGTTGTATTTGCTCAAAAAGGATCAGAGATTGGAATTTAATGGTATCTGTTGACACAAAAGGCTATTTATCTATTTACTTTATTCAATTATATCCACACTTATGTGATTAGGAATAAAGCAGTTTGATTTATTGTCAATAAAATGTGAAAAGTTTATTCGGCAGTTCATCTTAACATACGGTAAATCTTTAGCCTTGATCTGTGCATTTAAATGAGCCTTTTGTGGTAAATGTCCATGTTTTAATGCAGGGGTCCTCAAACTAAGGCCCGCGCCACACCCCTCTGACCGGCCCCCCAGCCCCTCCGCCCTCCACCACTTGAACCGGCCCGATGAGGCAATTCCCAAAAGTGGTCATGGCCTATTTTTTTTTAAATTGCTATTTGGCAAATAACATGTCTGTGAGTGATGCGCGGGATGTGGGTTCCACCCCGGTCCCCGTGGGCTGCCCGAGGATCAGGTCATGAAATTCTCCTTTGATCGCGGGGCGGGTTGGAGCGGGTCATTAAATGCCTGTCGCGGCCTCTCTTTGCCGCCGCGCGTTCATTGAATTCAGTCACAACATATTTCATCATCTTTAGAGCAGGTTTTAGACGTAAATATGTGGCGGATTTTCATAAAACAAGCAGCGTTTTGCAGATTGTGATCCAGAGAACGCTCTTATGGAGCTCGGTTATTTCCCCCTGTGCGTCTGTGAGTGTGTGCGTTACCTCCGCTGTACCTCCGCTGTCTGCTCCTCTCCCCCTCCAGCGCGCGCTGGAGGGGGAGAGAGAGAGCGAGAGGGGAGGACACGCCAGTACGGTTCATTTCAAACACATTTTGGACGGAATTAAAGCCGTTGTCAATTCAGCCGGATCATATTTATATCGCGTAATTTTTAATGATTGCGGGGACGGGGCGGGTTATATTTATTTGCTGAGTTTTCATCCCCTGACATGCGGCGGGGCCAGGCAAGGCAGGTGCAGAGAACTGTGTGTAAAGGAAAGCAAAATGGCAAACGAAAAGTTGACAGAGAATGCAGGTATTCAAAGAACAGTGGACAGTGAATTATTGTTTTATTCAGTGCGAGGACCGTCCCATTTGTCTCATCTGTAAAGAAAGTGTGGCGGTTTTTAAAGAGTAGGCTATAATTTACGTCGTCACTACGAGGACGGACGCCACAGCCGAGGCCAGAGGGAAACTTGCAAGCGGAGAATTAGGACAGTCAAGCCGTGGATGCACAAATAAAAAGACAGTCGTCCAGCCTTCTCTGTGCGTAAAACTGCAGAAGCTGCAGCTGCGCACTTGGATACGGACACGGATACTGGATACGGGGCGCACTCTGCCTTCTTGGCCCTGATCCAGCACACATAGCCGCACTTTGTATGAAAAGCGCATTATAAACAAAGATGAAATAAATAATACATAATTTCGTTCCATTTTTGTTGCAATTCACATGAGTTAATGCTCCATTTGCACAAATTCATCCCAGCAGAGTCCACAATATGTTTTGCGCGCAAAGAAAAGTTTCTGTGGCATAGGCTACACTCGGGACGCTACAGATCATATCGTCCACGTGCTCACAACATTGATTCAAAAGAGTTGTTACTTCAGGATATGTTTGATTGTAATTTTTGTGATGTGATAGTGACGTATTGTAGCTGCCAACAGAAACCGCCGAGGTTTGGGGATGCGCCAAAGGGAACTCTGGTCACATTACGCAATGATGTTTTATTTGAAAATAAAAATAAATGCAATACCTGTGGTATTTCAAATTAAAACAAAGTGTGAAGACATGATTACTGCAAACCACTACAGCTAAACAAATATGTGCCTGGACTCAAATGTTGATCTTGTGATATAGTAATGGGGATGACTGTGCCAGGCTAATCACTTAACAATGAGTCCTGCTGCATTTTGGTCAGGGTCATATAATTCTATGCTACAGCCGGCCCGGCCCTGCCCCCATCACAGTCAGGAACGATAATGTGGCCCCCGGAGAAAAAAGTTTGAGGACCCCTGTTTTAATGGGTTACAGTTGAACTATAAAATTGTGGGGGGCTCGGCAGTGTTAAAGTTGACGACATCATTTTTAATGTAGTTTTAGTCCTTTAATTTATGAGTCTCTTTCAAACTGTCAGTGGAAGTTTGGATGTTTTAGTCTCTTCTTTTCATTTTTATTTAGTCATATTTTTGTCGACCAAAATATCTGGACATTTTACTCACAGTTTTAGTCTCATAAAAAAAAATTTAATTTAGTTTTAGTCGGCAGAAATATGACTTTGGATAAAATTATGACTAAATATTTTAGTCGAGGAAATTATCACTGGGGCTCAGCAATTTGCCCCTGTCTATAGGTGCCCAATTTTGGCTCATTATGTCACTCATTATTGTGTATGTGTTGTGTACAACATAGAAACAGGCCAACTTCTGTATTCAAGATTTCAAGATTCAAGATTTTTATTTGTCAAACCATGTGAATGATTTGAAATTATATTTCTCTCATCCTCGATTGTGGAGAGGGGGGTGGGGGAAGAGGGGTGGGAGGGAGGCCAGGGAGTTCAGTATCTCACTATATATAACTTGGAACTTGGAATTGCTCAAGAAAACGAAACTAAAATGATAACTTCTATCTCTATCTATCTGTAAAATGTAAAATTGCAGATAACCACATGCAGAAGTACTATAACCAATACGAAAATGTACCACAGTTTAAGAACCAGTGCTTTAGATAAGATTTGGAGCAGTAATTGACGGAATATGATTGTTTATTAGCCTATGAAATAGAAGCCTCTATGTGGGCTATTTACTGTATGCTTTTTATTCTTTTGTAGCTGTGAAATTATTTGTGAATGAGCCAGATGCTAATCAATGCTTTTTTATTTGCGTACGTCTTGTCGACGTAAAGTCACTTCCCAAACAGACATTTGAAAGCGCTTTCTGATTAAAAAATGTTGTTACACCAGGTCTGATGTTGACTCAGCATGAGATACAATGTCAGGGCTTATAGACTACACAGCTTTCAACCCTTAGCAATTATTGTTTCAAATTTCAGCCCACCACATATTTTTTTAGGTAAATGATAAACAAAGTGCGTGGGATTAGATGATGCCGACATTTAAATTTCCACTGGCTTTTCCCTAACCCTTCTGAGCCCACTCTGTGAAATATATCCAAAACTACAAGGACTACAGCACAATACTGCAAATCTTTGAAGAGGCGTTGAATCGATTTAATGAAAATACACAACATAAAAATAGACCAACTACTGCATCTCGCTGGTGCCATGCAAAATTCAAAATTCAAATTCAAATTCACTTCATTTATCCGTTAGGAACTTCATTTGCAGAGGAAGTGCCAGTACGGGCCCGATAAAAACAGTACATCCACAGACATACAACACAATCAACATGTGCAATAAATACATTAAAGAGGGGGTATTATGCTTTGTTCAATCACATAGCACCAGTCTATAGCATACTACAATGATGACGTAACCTTCTGTTGGTCTGTATATGCAGTAAATTCAAATAACTGCTCTCTCAAAATGGCTGTACTGAACGTCTTGAAATAGGCCTCTGTCTCTTTAAGAAGCTTTCCGACACGCCCCCTTCAGCACACTGCTGTGGCATCTAAACAACACTACTGTGCGGGGAGGGGGCTCTGCTGAGCTGAGGAGCAGTGGTTGGTGGCTTGGCTGGTGACAAAAGGTCCAGAGGCGTCTCCAGGAGGTGGGGGCGTTCCTAGGAGGACTGAGGCATAGCTACACCTAAAATGGCTGCCGTCTAAGTTTTTACTGATTACTCAAAAATATGTGAATGAGCCAAGGCAACACTCCAGGCATGTGTTTAATGAGGGAATGACATAATAACATGATATAAAGCTTGAAAAAGTCGATTTTACATAATACCCCCCTCTTTAAAACAATATAGTGGGCCTGTGATAGACCAGGTCTGCACAGTCATTTATTCAGCAGGCGGATGGAGGTAGGGAGGAAAGTGGAGATCGCCCTCTTTGTCCCCAGAGGGAGGGACCTGAACCTGCGCCCTGATGGCAACAGGGCGTAGTGAGAGTGCAGCCTGTGTGAGGGTCTGTCGAGATCTGGGTTCCTTTCTTCAGAACTCTGGAGTCATAGATGCTACTTAGTGAGTCCTGCTCCTGACCGATGATTTTATTGCTAATTTTGATAATTTTATTGAGCATGTTGCGGTGGGTGAGAGTGAGTGAACCAAACCAGACAGTGATGTTGAATGTGAGGATGGATTCAATGAAACATTTGTAGAAAGAGGCAAGAATGGATTGGTGTACTTGGAGGTGCAATATTAGACATTACACTGGCTTACTCTGGCGACATCTCCACTTGGTACTTGCAAATGTTTTTCCCTCTTCATAAAATATCAAATTTACAGTCTGAAAAAATGTGTTTGTCCACAGATGTTTGGGGGTCATTGTAGGAACGCATTGGCCTGTATCATCCTGGTCTCCGTGTTCTCCCTGGTCATTATTTACACTTTTAGAAACAACTTCCCCAGGCTTTCGTTCAGTCCAAAGGTGGTACAGTCCCAAGAAAGTCCCTGGTAAGTTCATTATCTCTGACCATTTACACATTGTTTCTACTTTATGTGACATTATACTTAAGAATAAGCCTGTACAGAGCTCATGCTTCTTTTGAACAACACGTTCTTATGCACAAATGTGTTCTTAAAGGAGCTGTATCATGCTATTTTAGCCATTCCAAAGTAAAGTTTAGGCATATACAGGGTTCGAAATTAACTTTTTTGATCACCAGCCAAAAGCCAATCAGAATTTCCATTAGACAAATGTTTACCAAATGTACACATTTTTTGGTACCAACAACGAAACTGTTGGTTTTATTTTTTTCTTTCATGTACTCACGGCAAATCTGACAAAACATGACCGAATTTTTACTATCAAACACTAACCAGTGACGACCTGTCTGCCATTTACAACTGAACTTCCTTCTCTTGTTTTGCATATTCTGTCAACATTTTCATCTTCTGGCTCCTTCCTCTTCTCACTTCTTCCTGATCCTGACGTTTGTTCTAACCACCGCAACATTTTAGTTTATTTCGCTGCAGCTCAGTCCTCTCATCCGATATTTCCGCGTATCTGCGCGCTGCAGCCAATCTGCCAATAGGTATCTAAAACGTCCCCAGTAGTGTAGTGTTCATGGGAAATGTAGGACGGAGGGGACAAACCACCCAGAGCGTCTCGGACATGATTTGCATGATTGGCTCATGCATCACCGGCCAAACTGGCTGGTAGGTTTTTATCAGTACCCGCCAAAATGATTTTTAACCCGCATTTGGCGGGTTGGCAGGTGTTAATTTCGAACCCTGGGCATATATATGATATATTGTACAACTATCACTATGGAGTACTCATTTTTGAGAGAAATATAAGTATTTTGGGGTTAACTCCACCCCTCTCTCCGCTCATTCCACATTTGCAGTATTATAAATATAAACATCGCTGCAAAAAGTGAAGTTACTTCACATAATGCAGTTATAAGGAGTTGACATGTGCAACACAGTTTCATAAATGGCTAACACACATGCTAACACACACGCTAACACACACGTTAACACACACGCTAACACACACGCTAACACACACGCTAACACACACGCTAACACACACGCTAACACACACGCTAACACACACGTTAACACACACGCTAACACACACGCTAACACACACGCTAACATGCGTTTTGATTGACTCACCGCTCAGTCTGGACTCCCCATGGGATCGCGTTGGTTATAAAAGTTAATCCACTTTGATTCTGGCCAAGGTTCACCAAGCATCCATCAGGTTGGTTGATAAAGTCGCTGAATCCCAAAAAGAAATTCCAACTTCTGGCGAGTGCACTCTTCTTTAGGAAGGTTGAATAGTCCTGTTCCTCTCGTAGCCAAACGCGCATCTGTGACATTATCGTTGGGTAAGAAAAAAGAACAGGCGTGTCCAGAGTAGGTTAGAAAGAGCTCAGTCTTCAAAACAACACTTCTGCTCGGATCCATGGCTCCTCCGGCCGGGGGTGCGTTGTTTAGCTTCCCGGGACAGCACAGACGCATCAGAGAGTCCTTTCTTTTCTTTTCTTTTTTTGTGTCTTTATTTCTCTCTTACAACAAAAATAATGAAAAAGCTGTTTTATAAATTAAAATCAGGCCGTAAGGCATTACATTACAGACGTAGAGCACTTCCGTTCCTTTGTGACGACACAACTGAACAGCTCAGTCGTTTACCAGGAGAGGGCGGAGCAACTGCTCAGAGAGCAGGATTCAGGAGGATTACTGAGAACTGCGTGAATGAAGCCAAAAACCGCTTGGGGTGTTTTTGATGAGGAAATAGCATAACAACATGGCTAAAAGCTCCAAAAAGTCGATTTTGCATGATATAGGACCTTTAAGGCCGTCTTAGGAAGGTTTTTGGCATTCACAAAACTTGTTCTTAGTTTCTCTGTAAGAACAAATCCTAAGAACAGTCTGGAGGACTCTTACGCACACAAAAAAATCTCCAGTTCTGTTCACAATCTGCTCCTGATGGAACCCAACATTCAGAGTCATACAGGTGCTCGCCATACAATTAGAATATCATAAAAAAAGTTGATTTAAATTCAGTAATTGCATTCAAAAAGTGAAACTTGTATTTTATATCCATTCATTACACACAGACTGATATATTTCAAGTGTTTATTATTTTTATGTTTAAAGCTGAAACTAAAGTTTCAGTATCTCAGAACATTTGAATATTACTTGAGACCAATACAAGCAAAGGTTTATTAGAAATGTTGGCCAACTGAAAAGCATGAACATGGAAAGTATGAGCATGTGCAGCACTCAATGGAGTCCATCTGTCTGTGGCATTGCTCAGGTGTTATGAGAGCCCAGGTTGCTCTGATAGTGGCCTTCAGCTCTTCTGCATTCTGGTCTGGCGTATCGCATCTTCCTCTTCACAATACCGTTAAGGTCAGGTGAGTTTGCTGGCCAATCAAGAACAGAGATACCATGGTCCTTAAACTAGGTACTGGTAGCTTTGGCACTGTGTGCAGGTGCCAAGTCCTGTTGGAAAATGAAATCTGCATCTCCATAAAGTTGGTCAGCAGCAGAAGCAGGAAGCATGAAGCGCTCTAACACTTCCTGGTAGACGGCTGACCCTGGACCTCAGAAAACACAGTGGACCAACACAGTAGATGACATGACTCCAAACCATCACTGACTGTGGAAACTTTACACTGGACTTCAAGCAACGTGGATTCTGTACCTCTCCTCTCTTCCTCCAGACTCTGGGACCTTGATTTCCAAAGGAAATGCAAAATGTACTTTCATCAGAGAACACAACTTTGGAGCACTCAGCAGCAGACCAGGGGCCTCATTTATCAAACTGTGTGTGAAACTCTGACTTTGAAAGTGCGTAGCAAAAGCACAAAAAATTGTGTACGCAAAGTCTTTTTACGATTTATAAAACCCTGCGTATGCGTGGGTACGCACACCTGACCGCAATCTTTCCTTCACTGATCACACGTGCAGCAGAAAGCTGCGGACATCACGAAACGCCCTCTGCCCGCCTCCATTTAACCATAAAAGGCAATGCAAAGAGACTTATGAATGAGATTTCCCTAAACATGAGGCGGTAATGAGTGGGTTTAACTGAAGGCGAGAGACAGAGAGGGAGGGGCTGACGCTGCAGCAGCTCGTGCAGAGACGACACGGGCTCGAGGAGTTTTAATGAAGAGTGAGATCTGCCTCTCTGATCACACGTATTGAATCTTTCTGTTTATTCCATCAATAAAACTTTTCAAAACACATGTTTTGAACATAAAGAAGAGCCTTAAGTGTCGGCTGTATTTGCCAATAGGAAGGTTTGGGTTTGCCAATAAAAACACGATCAACTGTGGGACATTTCATTCATCCAAACCATGTCACACACAGAAGCAGAGCTGTCTGTCGGGTGGTGTGAGTGGGGAGGTCAGTGTCGAGTGAGGAGAGGTCGCGTCCGGTGAGGAGAGGTCAGCGTCCGAGTGAGGAGAGGTCAGGTCGAGTGAGGAGAGGTCAGTGTGAGTGAGGAGAGGTCAGTGTCCGAGTGAGGAGAGGTCAGTGTCCGAGTGAGGAGAGGTCAGTGTGAGTGAGGAGTGGTCAGCGTCCGAGTGAGGAGAGGTCAGTGTCCGAGTGAGGAGAGGTCAGTGTCCGAGTGAGGAGAGGTCAGTGTCCGAGTGAGGAGAGGTCAGTGTCCGAGTGAGGAGAGGTCAGTGTGAGTGAGGAGTGGTCAGCGTCCGAGTGAGGAGAGGTCAGTGTCCGAGTGGGAGGCGGTGAGGAGAGGTCAGCGTCCGAGTGAGGAGAGGTCAGTGTCCGAGTGAGGAGAGGTCAGTGTGAGTGAGGAGTGTCAGCGTCCGAGTGAGGAGGGTCAGTGTCCGAGTGAGGAGAGGTCAGCGTCCGAGTGAGGAGAGGTCAGCGTCCGAGTGAGGAGTGGTCAGCGTCCGAGTGAGGAGAGGTCAGTGTCCGAGTGAGGAGAGGTCAGGTCCGAGTGAGGAGAGGTCAGCGTCCGAGTGAGGAGAGGTCAGCGTCCGAGTGAGGGAGGGTCAGTGTCCGAGTGAGGAGAGGTCAGTGTCTGAGTGAGGAGAGGTCACGTCCGAGGAGGAGAGGTCAGTGTCCGAGTGAGGAGGTCAGCGTCCGAGTGAGGAGTGGTCAGTGCGAGTGAGGAGAGGTCAGTGTCCGAGTGAGGAGTGGTCAGTGCGAGTGAGGAGTGGTCAGCGTCCGAGTGAGGAGAGGTCAGCGTCCGAGTGAGGAGAGGTCAGCGTCCGAGTGAGGAGAGGTCAGCGTCCGTGGTGTCTGAGGAGGGAGGGCAGTGGAGCCGCGGTGCCGGTGTGCTCTGTGTTAAGACGGTCTCGTGTCTGAAGGTCATGTGACCCGAGATTTGGACCTAAACCCAGTTGGTCAGACTTATGTCCAGAGATGAGTCAATTAAAGCACATACAGCGGGATCATTCCTGCTTCCCGTTTAAAAGGCTTCAGCGTCAGTGCACGTACGCGCACAGGTACGAGCGTGCACGTATATGCAACAAGTCGTTTTTCACAAATATCGTGTTAAGTTGCTCATTTCATTCTAATCTTTGTCATTTCTGATGAAAATAAAGTTCAAATGAACTATTTCAAAAGTGACAAACATGACTTCCTCAAACTGTCCTTCCCTCGCCTCTCCCCGTCTCTCAGCAGTGTTTCTGAAAAGTGCGTACCTCGTACGGGAGCTGTATAGTTTGCGTGAAGGAGCGCAATGTTTCACGTTCAGTTTGTTTTCTATAAACACCATCTTTTGCGCAGAAGAGCGGCTACGCAAAGTTTTGGCCTCATTTTGTGCGCAGCAAGTTTGATAAATGAGGCCCCAGTCCTTTTTGTCTTTAGCCCAGGCGAGACGCTTCTGACGCTGTGTCTTGTTCAAGAGTAGCTTGACACAAGGAATGCAACAGCTGAAACCCATGTCGCAATTCTGCAGTGCTTGTGTTTTGAAGTCTGAATTGGACGTTTGCTGAAGCTGGAATGAATAACTGCCAAATGCTTCGTGTTGACTCAGAGATAAGTGGAATTATGACCAGACCAGTACAGTCACTCATACCCATAAGTAAATGGTAAATGGTCTCATTATTATTACTTATATAGCGCTTTTCCACCTACGTTAGGCACTCAAAGCGCTTTACAGTAAGGATCCACTCACCCATTCACACTCTCATTCATACACCCGCAGACACTGGAGGCAAGGAGGGTGAAGTGTCTTGCCCAAGGACACAACGACAATGTGCACCTTCAGGATGCAGGATTCGAACCCCTGACCTTCCGATCATGAGCTGATCATCATCTGCGCCACCGTCGCCCCCAAGCTAGAAGCTAATAGTATGATGGGTTTGAGACGGGTTTGACAGGTTTGAGGAGATGTTAGTTTATATCATAGACTCAGACGATTGAAGGCAAATAATGTTGACTTTAGTCCAATTGAAAATCTCTTCAATGGATAATTCCTGCATGACTAACATTTTTCATGAAGTACTTTTTATAGTTTAGTTTTTTTTCTTGAATTCTTTTCACCAAATAATCTGGCTGAGTTGTTCCTCCTCTCTTCAAGGACGGCCCCTGTGTCCCGGGGCCCCTGTGAATGCCAGCCTGGCTCTATACAGCTCAAAGACAAGTTTCCTTTGGACCAACATGACAACGTGTCTCAGCAGAGGAAAGAAGAGTTTGAGAAGCACAAAGAAAGGTACAATCTTGTGTGAACTAAAGTCTGACGGTGTGGACAGTGATACGGCATCTGTTGTCTGCTCTTCAGCAGTTGACACATTGTTGCAGTAATATCGTTTTTCTTTTATACAGTGCAGTTAAGCAGGACCAAAACTTCACTTGAATCATGATCTTCTGATAAGAGTGGTTTTGAGCTCTTTTAAGGAGGATCACAGACCGGTGGTTAAGTGAAACATTCAACTGGGTGCTGTTTTTTTACCTGTTCCACTCTTTGATCTGGGCTTAGAACACTATGTTTACATATATAAGGTTATAGAGAGTGATTAAACTTGCAGTCTAACATGTTTCTCCGGGTGCTCCGGTTTCCCTTACCTCAGGTTGGCACACAGTGGCAACGTGTTCTGTCCCAGCGGCTCAGGACTAACCCAACACCTGACAAATAAAGCACTTACTTACCCAACCTGCTGGACCACTCCCAGTCATGTGACTTTTGGAACTGTACCTATTTAAATATATAGTGCCTCTCGAAAGTACTAATACACCTTGAACTTTGCACATTTTGTCATGTTTACAACCCTAAACGTAAAGATTTTATTTTGAATTTTTTACTGAAAGTTCACACACAAGTAACAGACAACTGTGAAGTGAAAGCAAAATGATACATGATTCTGTTATTTTACAAAAAATAGAAAAGTGGAGCGTGCATAAGTATTCATACAGCATTTTCTGAGTGCATTAAATTGCCTTTATAACATACCTAATGACTGCAGAATGTTCACACCTTGCCCTAACCATTAAATAGAGTCCACCTCTGCGTAATCTACTCTCAGTATAATTCCAGCTGTTCTGTGAGGGCCTCAGAGCTATGGTCAGAGTGTATTGGTCACTAAACATCATGAAGGAGCACATCTCACGGAGCACTGTTCAATCCATCATTCCACCTAAACTAACAGACCGAACAAGGAGAGCACTGGTCAGAAATGTAACCAAGTGCCCCAAGCTAACTCTGGAGGAGCTGCGACGTACTGCCGCTGAGCTGGGGGAATCTGTACATGGGACAACTATAAGTCGTACTCTACACAAATCTGTCCTTCATGGACGAGTGGCAAGAAGAAAGCCACTATTGAAAGGAGGCCATAAGAAATCCCGTTTGAAGTTTGCTAGAAGTCATATGGAGGACACAGCTACCGTGTGGAAGAAGGTGCTTTGGTCAGATGAGACAGAAATTGAACTTTTTGGCCCAAATGCAAAACGTTATGTATGGAGCAAACCTAACACTGCTCATCGTCCTGAGTGCACCATCCCCAGTGTCAAATATGGTGGTGGGAGCATCATGCTATGGGGCTGCTTTTCCTCAGCGGGGACTGGGAAGATTGTAAGAATAGTTGGGAAGATGGATGAAGCCAAATACAGGGACATTTTGGAGGAAAACCTGCTGGAGTCAGCAAGAGAATTGAGGCTGGGGCGGAGATTCACCTTGAGTTTGAGTTGTTTTGTAAAGAGGACTGGGCTAAAATGTCAGTCTCTAGATGTGCAAATCTTGTAATCATACCCCAGAAGACTTGCTGCTGTTATTGCAAAAAAAGGGGGTTCCACAAAGTATTAAGTCAGTTATACTGAGAGTAGATTACATACAGGTGGCCTCTATTTAATGGTTAGGGCAAGGTGTGAACATTCTGCAGTCATTAGGAATGTTATAAAGGCAATTTAATGCACTCAGAAAATGCTGTATGAATACTTGTGCACGCCCCACTTTTCACTTTTCTATTTTTTGAAAAATAACAGAATCATGTATCATTTTACTTTCACTTCACAGTTGTCTGTTACTTGTGTGTGAACTTTCAGTAAAAAATGTAATAAAATGTTTACGTTTAGGGTTGTAAACATGACAAAATGTTCAAAAGTTCAAGGTGTATTAGTACTTTCGCAAGGTACTGTAAATTATAATGGAACCTCAAATAAATGGACAAATCAAATAATAAACCGTACAAGGAAAGTTTTAGTCCAATGATTAAAAAGTAACAATAATCAATTTCCCACAGGACAAAGACTGAATTGTCCAAACTGCTGCTCGCTCTGCCCAACTCTCCTCTGCAGTATCCCATTCAAGGAGTGACTGTTGTGCCCCTGAGGAGCAGCCTTATCCCAGGTACATCACCGTGGGCTGAGACCTAAAATAATGCAAATACTTTTTTTTTTTTCTGACAGTGATAAAATGAGTTTATCTTGGCACAGGTTTGGCTCTGTACGCAGAAGAACTGAGCAGCTATGAGGTTTGTGTGTGAGTGGATTGAGAGGAACAGATGAATCCTCTCAGACGAGAGACAAAATACCTTCAATTAAAAATCTCAGTTAAAGATGACTGCAGAAAATGATTTTTATGATACACTTGTTTGGGTCAATATTGTCATTATTGGTTATTGTAATCTACATATCTAAGAGAGATAAATCTTAATTCTAAAGTCAATCTAGTCTTGAATAAGCTTGGGATTTGTGGTAAGCACAATCTAAAATACAAAACCCTTTTGAAACCTTTACATGTTTATGGTTAACTGTGTAGGTGACCCTTAAAGTGAGCAAAGGCGTCCTCAGCTCAGTCGACTCCCACAGAGAAGTGACAGTGACGGGTAAGCCCCTGGTTTGGACTAAATCATATTCTCTTCTTCTCTTAGACACATATTAACCTTTTAATAATATCACTAAGCATATCTTTGGTGACATAGCACTGAAGCGCTCATATTAATTCTAAAAAGCTTTTTCAAATTGCTCAAAAAAACGGTTATTAACGGCTAAGAACATTTTTAGTCCGATGGAGAACTGCTGTATGACTGAGAGCTTATACGAACACTGTATTTTAACTGTTTCAGCTGCCACTCATTCATCCTGTCCATGTCATTTCAAACACAGGTGAAGGAGAGGCCAAGCTCACTCTGACGTCTAGCAGCCTGGAGAGTCTTAATGCTGTTCTGGCTACAATATCCTACACAAGCACAATCTACCATGTCCACACAGCAGATCTCGGTAGGTCCCACGAACACACCCCTCTGAGATGAGTGTGCAGCAACATGTTTTATTAATAACTGTGTTTTAGTCTCTTTCTGCTTTGAGAATCATGAAGCCATGTTCCCCATTGTCATCAGACAGCCTCAGCTGCCCGTCATGTTTAACATGGGAACGGGTAAGTTTACTCAAACATCCTCTTTACAATCAGTGACAATTCAGCTCTGAAACTAAACTCTTGCTTCTGTACTGTACTAATGTCATATAAGACTGACCACAGTGATTGCTCAATGTTTTTTTCCGTACATATAATAACATCAGTGCATGTTCTGGAGTGCATCTCTGCTCACGTAATATCTTTAAATACAACAATATTGGATCATTTCGAAGGCATTGGCCATCTACGTTAGAAAATGTCCGGCTGTGTTTTTCAGTGGACTTTGTCCACCTGCAGTAACTGAAATAAGGTTAAGGTGCTTAACAGCATAATACGTGTTATTAAGTATTAAGTATTATACCAGCAAACAAATAGTACATTTCGTAGCAGGTACTACTAGTACTAGTACAAGTGCAAGTTGACTTTGTACCTTGGTTGCTTTGTACACATGATAAACGGCAGCAGAGGAACTAGTGAAGTAGTTGTAGTAGTGGCTGATGTAACAAAGCCACTCTATGAATGCGACAACAACCATTCTTCAGTATTTTCAAGTAGCTTCCCCAGTGATGGGTCCAAATGTTTTTATGTAGCAGTTCTAAGGTGAATACTAAGCAGTTTTATGTGTGATTGCTTCCTTGTCTCTTAGACATTAATTCTCAAGTCACCATCACCATTAAGACCTTTGTGCGCTACAATAACCTCAAAGTCTTACTGAGCAGCATCCGCAGCTTTTACCCAGACATGAAAGTGATCATTGCAGATGACAGCTTTAAACCTGAAAAGATAACTGGGGAGAACATTCAACAATATTTCATGCCACCAGCTCAGGTAACACTCACATTCACTCACTCTGCCTAGCCTTTTTCTGTAAAGCATTTAAAGCTTTGTTGTCCACAATCAATGTAAAAGAAAAGATTAGAGGGAAGGGGGGGAAGGGAATCTTATTTGTATAGCGCTTTATATAATATGACACTAGTCACACCCAAAGCGCTTCACACATGAAAGGGAGGGGGCTTCATTCACTCCATGCTGATGGTGGTAAGCTACATTTTGTAGCCACAGTTTCCCCTGGGGTAGACTGACAGAAGCGAGGCTGCTCACATCTGCGCCAACGGTCCCTCCGACCACCACCAACCACTCACACATAGGCATTGGGTGAAGTGTTTCTTAAAACGCTTATGACAGGAGGTTGAACTACTCATTCCACGGGTTTATAGATCAAGAAAGTTTATGTAGCCTGAACTTTATTAAGTGCTTTATTAAAAGTACAACAATCATAACAGTCACTTGGGTTGCCACAGAAATGTGTTTTTTCATAATAATAATAATAATAATAATAATGCATTGGTATCATTTCGCGCTTTTCTGGACTGAAGGATTTGGACCAGGAAAGGCTTCCCCTTAGCTGTCCAGGTGTCCTCGGCCTGGAATGGAATTATTTTAGAGGATTTTTTATTTTATTTTTTTTGCTTTAATACAGTGGCATAAAACATGAAAACCGGTCAATAAACACTGGCTACGTTTACATGGAGACCACAAATGTGATCATAATCCTTTCTGGAGTTCTCAGATTATGCACGCGAGCGTCACGTGACTTCTGAGTGGATTCTAAGTAGTCGTTTGCGTATCCTGTCTCCGTTAGTTCCCTATGACGTCGTGTCTAAAAAAATAAATAGCTGAAGATTACATGGCAGACTGGAGGAAACTTCCGTGCTCATCATGGTGAATGTTTTTGTCTTGAAGCTAACGGCTAACACAAATTAAAAATGAAAATAGCTACAAGATTTTAAATGACCCTGCTCTTTAGTATAAATACTTTTTAGACGTTTAATTTTTGTGGTGGTGTTTTTTGATACCAGCCGTTAGCGCTGAGATAAAAAGTCCTACCTCAAAAAACACAGACGTTTCCTGCAGTCAAGAATTTACATCCAACTAATGTTTTTAACATGTAGCGAGTCACGTCGGATCAGTATCTCACTGTCAGTGATGTTTCCTTGAACTATTTCTTTAGACAAGACCTCATAGGGAAATAACAGAGACAGGATATGGAAGCAATAACCTACAACTTATACAATTTAAAGTCCTCCACAGATATCACTACAAGCTACAGATTATCAAAAATGGGATTCACTTCACAAACATGCTCACACTGTACACAAGGAAACAAGGACAATTACATTCATGCACTCTGGCACTGCACACCAGTTCAATCATTCTGGGAAACAATCACTCAGCCAAGTAGTGTGGAGAGCGACTGCCACATCCCAATGTCCCCCTCTCTCCGAGATACATCCACACTTCCACCCAACCAATGCAATACAAAACATCTTCTGGTGTCGCTAACTGTCGCCAAAAAGGTCATCCTTTTGAATTGGATATCAAGGAAAAAAAATACACATTACCATATGGAAGCACCTAATTCTAGATTACATCTCACTACAGAACCATACCGCACAGTCCGGGCCTGACACAGACCATTCAGCCAACACACCCTGGTCCTCTTTTATCTCCTTCCTACAGTCATAGCACCCCGAAGATAGCTCAGTTTGTACACCCCCTACATTACTCTAACCCTAACCCACATTATTCTTACTTTACTTATTTATCTATTTTCTCATCTAATTTCAAGTTACTATTACCATTATACTATTAACTATTATTATTATTATTATTATTATTATTATTATTATTATTATTATTATTATATTATTATTATCATTTGTTTCTTCCTTCCTTCTAAATTGAATCTTAATCTATCCTGTTAATGTATTTATGAATTATGTGATTTTGTCACAATACATAGTTATTCCTGCTACTGCTTCTTTTAATTGTAGATATATATATATATATATATATATATATATATATATATATATTTTCTACTATTAGTATTATTTCATTTGAGTATTAGTAACCAATTCTGAGGTTGAGATAGGTCGGTCATGGTAATAACCGCAACCAACTGTGTGCACTGATTGCTGTTATCTAATAATGGAAAATACAAATCTTATACAACGTTTCAGCCTTTGGCACATTCACTCACTTGCCAGTAACTATTCGAGTCCCAATTACGCCGGTAACAACAGTCACAAACACAAGAAAACAAATGAACAGGGTGAACAGGAGTGGAGCTGCGTTTATCTCTCAGCTGCTGCACACACCCTGTTTTTTTTAAATGCATCACAAGCCCTAGGACACACAACGCACCCAAATGTCCCCAGGCACAATCTTTTCAATTTATGAACAGTTACTAAACACAGTCTCTCTTCGTCAACAGATGAAAAATAATACCATCCTACAGCACCAATATGGTCCTATGATCAACTACTTTGTTGATGTTGTTGTTGCCATGACCCGCCCACACTCCCGCCCACACCACCACCTAAACTGTCAAACATGTCCATTACTCAATCACTAAATCACTCTCTCATTCCCCATATACTGTATATGCTCATACACTCCTGGACACACACACACACACACACATGCACACGCACACGCACAACACACACAACACACACACACTAACTAAGACAGCGTTTATGATTTATATACTTTTCTGTTTTCCCTTTGTTTTGTTTCCCATTTATTTTGTTTTTGTTGTTTGTTTCTTTTGTTTCTTTGTTCGATTCATAACAATTTTATCACTTTGTCACTTTCACTATTATTATCATGCATTTATTTTTCTTTCCGATTTTTGTTTTTATCCCCTCCCCTGCTGGGATTCCCCGTTCTATGTCCTATATATGTATGTACTCACTGTAAATACTTGACACCTGGTGCCTAAATAAATAATTTTAAAAATGTTAAAAAGAAAGTCACGTGTCATTTGCGTGCATAGAGCCTATTGAAGAGACATGTAAACAGCATAATCTGATATTGATATAATCTGATTTCTTCCTGATCTTTCACACATGTGCCAAAACTAACAGGAACATAATCAGCCAACATTGGTCAAGAAGACAAAGATTAAAATATATAATCAAAATACTTAAAGCATTTTGAATAAAAAAAAAAAGAAAGAAAGAAAAATAATCACAAAAGTTATCCATGAAATAAATCTCAAATTAGTTTGTAGAGTAAGTGCTACTGACAGTCGAGTGGTTTAGGCTGTTGTTTCGAATCCCCGCCCTGATTGAATTGTCTCTCCATTCTCCTCAAGGTGCGTACAGACCAAACGCGACCACACCACCAACTTCCATGTTAACCCTATGTAGACGTGCTTCGATGCGCTTCGAAATGTAAGCAAAGCCGTCCGCGCGTATGAAGCGTAGCAAATGCGAGCGGATGAGGATAAACACGCGTCAAAGCCAGGGAGAACAGCGCGGTACACGAGCAGGGAGGCCCCGCCCACTGCTTCATGCACTAAAGTAATCCAATCTACACTGGGCTCAAATAGTGAGCACAAGCGTCACCTGTTACCTGCAGCAGTGCCGCAAAAAGTGCATACGCAATATATGCCTTGCATAAGGGCACCGAAAGGACGGGGCGCCAATTAGTGATGTGTCGGTCGCGAACGATGCGGCTCTTTTGAACGAGTCTTTACAGTTAACGATATGAACGGGAGGTGAAGTATTTTTTTTTAATTCCTCTTTGGGAGAGGGGCATCACTTTAGTTGTGCTGCTTATTTTGCAAAACAAAAGTCTGCTCTGGCTCATGTAGATTCTCCAATTTCTGAAGAGAATGTTAACGCATCAGATCTGATTATTGGGTTATCTGATTTCTCCAGTTATCAGATCTTTCAGACCATGTAAACGTAGCTACTGTAAACCCTTGTATTAACGTCAGATTTGTTTTTTCCGATGTTTCATCAGGGATGGTTTCCAGGCAGAAACTTGGCAGTTTCTCAAGTCACAACCAAGTATTTTCTGTGGTTGGATGACGACTTTTTGTTCACTAAAGACACAAAGATCGAGAAGTTATTAGAAGTCATGGAGGCCCATCCTGAACTTGATGTGGTAGGTAGTTACTTTGAGATAATATGGTGTTGTATGTAAAATCTATTATTTAAACTGTATTATAATCCTATATCCATGTTTCCTTTGTTTAGGTTGGGGGCTCAGTGCAAGGAAACCGGTTTTACTTTTCGATAGAGTATGACGAGGGCGAGGAGACGGAAGGAGGCTGTCTATACAGAAAGTCGAGAGGAAGGTTCAACGCCCTTCCTGATTACCCACAGTGCTTTCTGGTCAGTGGAGTGGTCAATTTCTTTCTTGCCCGCACTGACTCTGTCCAGAAATCCAGGTTTGACCCCCTTCTACAGAGAGTAGCACATTCAGGTGAGCAAAAGAAAAGTATTATGGGCTTAACCTCATAACTCCCACCTGAGCAGAGCACATTTCCTCCATTCTAAAAGCTTCAAAATAGTGATGAATGAGAGATGTAAACGAGGATGAAAAGACAACAAAAAAAGCAACATAAAAGTGACAAAAACACTACAATAACCTAAGCAAAAAGGGTCAAAAATACGACAACACAAGCAAAAAACCTGGGTAATACTGAACTGAAGAAAATGTGCTCGGTTCAGGATATGTCACCAATATCCTATATAATATTAACCCTTTATCTGTTCATTCTAGAGTGGTTTATGGACGGACTTGGATCCCTGATGGTGGCATCCTGTGGTGGAGTGTCCATACAGCACCAACACAAGACAAATACCAACCTGTATAACAAGTATCGGAAGCCTCCTGGCAATTCCGACCAAATTTTCAAATACCAACTGCACTTCTTCAAAAACCATTTGAAGTGCATAAAGTTTGGATGAGAAGTAAAATCTGTCTTAAGGTGCCTACACACCTAACTGCATGGATCGCGCTGTCGCTTCTATTTGGACACTTCAGATGCTTGCAATCAGACGCTCACATGTGTTCTCTTCAGGCGGCGCCACCAAGCTGTGTGATTCTGTAGGGGGGGAAAGAAAACTGTTTCCTGATTCTTTGCTTGTGCTTTGGTGACAGTTTTACTAGCCTACCTTTCTCTGACACTTGAGGCCAATATCACCACTTTCCTCTCTCCCTCTATTATTTAAATATGTGTGGGTTTGAGTGTGTAATAGGCTACCTATCCGTCCAGCGATCTTGTCATGATAAAATCCCCCTTTAAACATGTTTGTAATCCAGTGCGTTCTTTATTGTGTAGTCTTAGTCTGTGGTTTTAGTGTGTCTTTGTATTTGGGGTCTGTGTTTCTTGGTATTTTATTTGTGTGTTTATTTGGTTGGACATGGGACTCAAGCATACACATTAATATGTTTTTTGTTGAAATGTATATTTTTTCTTATTCCACTATTCACTTCTATTACAGTTTTTGTCATTCTTTATTTACTAAAGTGGATTGTTTGAAAACAAATAAACACGTAAAATCGACAGTTTGACATCATTAAAGCTCAAAGTACTACAATTGAAATAAACTTGGTGACGTTTCACTTTTTCAAGGCTGGTCATAAAAGTCATATTAAAGAGCAACTAAACACCAAATCAAGTTTTACTGATAAACTGTCTCAATGGGTGTCTCATAGTGTTGTCTACTGGTCCCTGACATTATTCTGACATTATAGCGCAAACATGTGTCAAATCCTAACTTTGGCCTGAAAACGAATGGGTTGCGCCCCCTTCAGGGTAAACTCTGCTACTAAATTCAGATATCCGAACAAAAGAGGTTGATTATTGTAGCTATATGCCTCTAGATTACACTCACCAAGTTGGGTCTCATTTGGTCCAAAATCCTGGGAGTGACTTGAGAAAACATCAGGTGAAGAAATTCAGGTTAAAATTTCAATCCAATATGGCCGACTTCCTGTTTGTCAGAGGGCGGAGCTATAATGATGTTTTAGGTTTGTCTTGATATTGAGGGTATTTGTATATTTCAGAAAGAAATTAGAATTACTCAACTTGCAGACGACACAGCTCTTTTTCTACGGGATAAAAGCCAAGTCAATGCTGCAATTTCCTTGGTTGATCAATTTTCCAATGCTTCTGGATTAAATTTAAATAAATCAAATTGTGAAATATGATGCCTTTATGAAACACCAGAACAGTCCATATGTTGCATACCAGTAAAAAAAAAGTGTGAAATATCTTGGTATCCACATTTGTGAAAAATGTGACGTCAGCAACAACATTTCGAACCCAAACTTAAGAAAACTCAACAAATCTTTAACATGTGGTTACGAGATATTTCACTCTTTGGACGAGCGCTTCTATGTAAAGCAGAAGGAATTTCACGTCTTGTGTACCCAGCTCTGTCTCTCTTTGTCAAGGATTCAACAGCCAAAGACATAAACAATCTACTTACCAACTTTGTTTGGAAAAATAGGCAGCATCATCTGAAGAAGAACGTTCTTATTGGACCTAAGTGTGAAGGAGGAATTGAAATGCTGGACTTTTTTGATCTGAACAATACCTTTAAAGTAAAATGGCTTCAAGAGTCGCTGTGGTATTTTATCCCAACCAACATTTTTGAAAAGTTAGGAGGTCTGAATCGCTTAATGAAATGTAATTATAATGTCTCAAAATTACCAGTTCTTTTATCCAATTTCTACAAACAAGCTCTCAATTCATGGAAACTCTGCTTCAAACACAACTTTTCTCCACATAAATGTATCACATGGAATAATTGCTGCATTTTAAGAAGAAACCGATCATTAATTCTACAAAATTGGATTCAAAAAAACATTGTATATCTTAAAGATCTGGTGGATAATAATGGTGAAATTATTAAATATGAAATCTTTTTACATAAATGTGACCCGCCCTGGATTCCAAAGACACAAGTCGGCAGCCCGTGTCTCGAGAAAAACGTGAACAAAGGTATTTTTTTGAAAATTGGTGATTTTCACTTTTTGCAGAATCGTTCAGTTGAAGTTACAAAGAAGCCTCTCCATGTTTAATATGTTAATTATATGTGGCAGTATAGACCTCAGCCAGCAGGTGGCAGCACCTAAAGTATAAAAGTGCCCCTATCCCATTTTCTCTTCCTGCCTTCCATACTTCCTCTTCCTGTTGGGTTTGTGTGTGTGCGCACACCAGGTTGTCTGCAGGCTCAGGTAGATGTGTTTCCGTTTATTCACCCAGATTATTTGTAAAATGCCCAGGCCACCTCCCAGAGACTTATTGCTGCTGAGGGTAGGGGACGGGGAGGGAGACGCGGGGCTTGCGGCAGGCGGGCAAGGGTCCGGGTCTCACCTTCCGGTCTTGGGCCACTACCAGATTCTGACCCCGGTTCGGGGTGGGCTCCTTCTTTTCCGGAGCCACCGCTGAACACCAGTCTCTGTTCAGGGTGGGCTCTTCCTGTCCGGAGAACCGGGGAATTCCGCTGGAGTCGTCCGCCCCTGCTCCTTCACCGCGGCTCGCCCGGCCGCCGCCGGTCTCTCTTCCGGGGTCGCGCCTCGCTCGGCCGCCGCCTGGCTCTGCACTTTTCCGGGGCCTCGCCAGGCCGCTGTCTGCCTCAGCTCCTCGCCCGAACCTCGCCCAGCCCCCGCCAGAGTTCGCGGATCCGTTTTCGCCCCTGCCTCCGGGGGAGCATCTGGACTTCCCTCCGCCTCCAGAGCCTGCAGACCTGTCTCCGCTGCCCTGGCCCTCCCTGGAACTTCCAGACCTGCCTCCGCCGCCGTGGTCTGCTGCGGAGCTTCTAGACCTGCCTCCGCTGGCAGAGCCCGCAGCAGGGAGGTCTGATCTGCGTTCACCTCTGGAGATTTTTGACCTGCTCCTGTCTCCAGAGGACCCGTCTCCGTGCCTGACTCCGCTGCCAGGGCCTGCAGTGGAGATCCTGCTTCCGCCGCCGCTGGAGTTCGGACGCGCCGCCGCCTCTGCTGCAGAGCCCGATCCGTGGGCTCGGGCTCTGCAGCAGCTGCCCCCGCTTGTCCAGTCGCCGCTGCAGCTGCCCCCGGCTGACCAGCCGCTGCTCCCGTCGGACCAGCCGCTGCCTCAGCCTGACCTGCAGCCGCCTGATCCGTCTCTGCCTTCGCCCTGACCTGCGGCCCCGGGGCCCCTGTTGGGCCGCTTCCTGCGGATGCTGCGCGGCCATCTCCGGAGGCCTCCGCCGGACCTCCTTCGGAGTCTCCCGGACCCTCTGCCCCCGGGGTTTCTCCCTCCGCCGTCTTCATGGTCCCCGGACCTGTTGCTCCATAGTCCCCGGGGCGGCTGTGGTCGGGCGCCGTCTTTGAAGGCGACCGGACCCTGCCTCTCGGTGACTCTTGTGCCCTCCGGCCCGCCCGGGCCCGTCGGACTGTTGTTTTTTGTTTGGGACGTCTGGGAGCCGTCCCTTTGAGGGGGGGTTCTGTCATGGTTTGGGTTTATTATTTAGTTTAGTTTGGGTTTTTGTCTGGTTTCCCCTGTTCTGATTTTGTGTTTCTGTCTTCTGTCTTTTTGCTTTGCCTTCCTCCCCCTGATTGCCTGCTCCTCCCTAATATGTTTCACCTGTTCCCCGTTTCCCTTGTGTGACACACCCCGGTGTTTCCCTTTGTCTGGTCATTGTATTAATGCTGAGCTTGCTACGTGTATCTTGTTCATCCTTTGGTTATTTCCAAGTCTGCGTTTGAAGTTCCTGCCTTGTACCCCGCTCCGTGTCGTGAGTCTACCTGTTTGGTTTTGAGCTCGTTTGTACTTTGAGCTTTCCATTAAACTTTAGTTTGAACTGTGAGCCTCCTGCTTTTGGGTCTATTTCCCACACCACACCTGCAAGACGTGACAACTACCTTCTCCAAGTAAGCTGCCATCAGGGAGGCAAGATGGCGCCAGTGTGTTTGGGTCGCCGTTTGTCACTTCGCACTCTGTTTTGTTTGTGGCAATCCTGACATTTGCTGCAGTAAAAGTCAATTCTCTGCTGGTCTATGATCGCCAAACACTACTGGATCTTCGACTTTTTAGCCTGGACTTGGTAAATATCGAGTGGGGGAGCATGGAAGTTCTTACCCACCATTCCTGTCCGGGATACCGGCTCACCTCCGCTGTCCGGCTCCACCCTCGCACAGAGCGCGTCGTAGACGCCGGGGGAAACGCAGTGGAAGGCTGGTGAAGCTAAAGGCCGGTTTGTTGCTTGCTGCCCGGGAGCGCAGCAGTTTCGGCTCGAGGCGTTATGGTCCGACCAGATACCTTGTATCTGTGGTCGGTTTGGATGACGAGAGGACACTGACCTGTCGTCCTCCCTTGTCCCGTGGCCAGTTACGCGGAGTGAATGTTCACAACTTACGCTCGCTTAATCGGACGTTCTGCGAGGCTACCGGGAAGGCTAGCAGTACTGTGGCTCCAGCCAGGATAGCGCTGGTAAACGCCAGATCGCTGGTGAACAAAACCTTCATTCTACAGGACTTCATTATGTCCCACGGGTTGGATTTCTTGTGCATAACAGAGACGTGGATCAACGTTGGTGAGTCTAGTGCCTTTGCTGAACTCTTGCCTGTTGACTTTACCTATCTTTCCACACCAAGAACAACGGGGCGTGGAGGTGGAGTAGCGACTGTTTACAAGAAAAACTTTAAATGTACACAGTTTGCTTTGAATGTTTCTGCGTCGAGCTTTGAGATAAACGTGTTTGTTTTGGCTTCTGATCCCCCCGTGTTGTGTGCTGTTGTATATAGGCCACCCAAATACAACAAAGACTTCTTAAGTGACTTCTCCAGATTCTTAGCTGACATATTGCTGAAATTTGACCGCATACTTATTGTGGGTGACTTTAATATCCATGTATGCTGCACCGAGAAACCTATGGTCAAGGACTTTTGGATCTTGTTGAATCTTATAACTTTGTGCAGTCTGTTTGTGGACCCACACAGGAACATGGACATACATTGGACCTTGTTCTAACATATGGTCTTTCAGTGTGTAATTTGGAAGTCTGTGATGCGGTGTTTTCAGACCATATGCCGATTCTCTTTGATGTGCCTCTTGTGCGTAATGTTGAACCGTGCGTTAATGCGCGCCGCTCTCGTGTAATCAACTCGTCCACTGCTGCTCAGTTCTCCGCGGCCTTTGACCGGTCATTGTTGGCAAATGATCATTCTTGCTTTGACTGTGATTTGGAAGAGTTTTCCTTACATTTTGATTCAACTTGTCTGTCAATTTTGGACAATGTGGCTCCGTTAAAAGCTAGGCGACCCAAACCTAGACCTGATCCGTGGCTTAATGAGTCCACTCGCACTGCTCGACGTCAGTGCAGGAGAGCTGAGCGAAGGTGGAAAAGGGATAAGTTGCAAGTTTCCTTTCAAATGTTAAAGGACAGTTTGCATAACTATCAGACAATTGTTAAAACTGCTAAGACGATGTATTTTGCTGATATGGTTATATCCAACAGGAACAACCCTCGGGTTCTTTTTAATTTGGTGAATTCTGCTCTTAATGTTCCTCAATCACATGTCCTTGACGCCTCACCTGCATTGTGTGAAAACTTTCTGAACTTTTTCATAAATAAGGTTGTCACCACTAGGGCCCTTATCAGCACCCCATCTGTTGCCGTGTCTGACTCTGTCACATGCACAGCCTTATTTGATCATTTTGAGCCTGTGACACTCTCTTGTTTGGAAAAGATTGTCAGTCAGATGAAGCCTGCTGGTTCACCCTTTGATCCCATCTCTCCACGCCTGTTCAAAGACGTGTTTTCCACATTAGCACCCTTTGTTTTGCATTGTGTTAATGGAAGCTTGATAAATGGAGTAGTGCCTGGAAGTTTCAAGCATGCTGTTGTCCAGCCATTAGCAAAAAAACCTGGCCTTGATCCTAATGATCTGTCTAACTTTCGCCCGATTTCCAAGCTTCCATTGCTGTCCAAAATTTTGGAAAAAATGGTTTTTAACCAGCTGAAGGCATTCCTGGATGAGCATGAGATTCCCGAGGTTTTTCAGTCTGGTTTTAAGAGCCGCCACAGCACTGAGTCAGCTTTGCTTAGGGTTTTTAATGATCTTTTTATGTCTACGGACTCTGGCCACACTGTGGCATTGGTGCTGTTGGACCTGACAGCTGCGTTCGACACAGTGGATCATGAAATCCTCCTGTGTCGTCTTGAAAATTCGGTCGGCATTCAGGGTTATGCTCTGAAATGGTTCAGATCCTACTTAACAAAGAGGAGTTTCTGTGTTAAAATTGGTGACTGTGTGTCCTCCACAGCTCCACTGTCATGTGGTGTACCACAAGGGTCCATTCTCGGACCACTTTTGTTTTCATTGTATCTGCTTCCGCTAGGATCTGTTCTCCGTAGATTTGGGGTGTCATTTCACTTGTATGCTGATGACAGCCAAATTTATGTGCCCCTTAAGCGTGAGAATGCGTTCAGTGCCACTCAACTTTTAGAGTGCGTGGATGAAATCAAATCCTGGATGTCCGCTAACTTTCTGCATTTCAATGATAAAAAGACAGAGGTTCTACTAGTTGGGCCGAGCAATGGTAGAGTTGCCTCTGCAAACCTGGGACCCTTGACAGTTTGTTAAACCCACTGTGTCAAACCTTGGTGTTAAAATGGATCAGGATTTTAAATTTGACAAGCAGGTTAGTGCTGTGGTGAAGGCCAGTTTTTTCCATCTGAGGCAGCTTGCAAAAATAAAGTCCTCACTTTCTAGTCACCACTTTGAAATTTTGATTCATGCTTTTGTTACGACGCGGCTGGACTACTGTAACGCTCTGTACACCGGCATTAGCCAGTCCTCGCTTGCACGCCTGCAGCTGGTTCAGAACGCTGCAGCGCGTCTTTTAACTGGCTCACGAAAGCATGATCACATTTCACCTGTTTTGTCTTCCCTTCACTGGCTTCCAATCAAATTCAGAATTGATTTTAAATTCTTTTATTTGTGTTTAACCCTCAGGGCACCCTAGGGCCTTTTTGTGGCCTTTGACATTTTCATTTTATGGCATTTTTTCTGTGTTCAGTGGATGTTCCTCAAATTTCCCTCAGGATAATCATTTCTGGAGAAGTTCATTTTGGCTATTTCAGTTTTTTATATTAGCTTCCCAGAGCTGGTGCTGAAAAAAATCACACATAACACCCTAAGGCCACAAAAGTGGCCTCTACTTTCAACATCCATAAATTTTTGTACTTTCATATTTTTTTCTACTTTAAAAACTCAGAATCATAGAACTACTTCTGCTTGACACATACATACCAAATATTTGTAAATTTTTAATGATTTTTAACCCTTTATCGGCCAAAATGCACACAAAAGTTCACTGTCATGCAAGTATTTGTGATACCTAAACAGGAAAACTTTTTTAAATGCATTCCAAATTGAATGAGGTGTTTAGTTTTATTAGGCCTTGGGATGGGTCAAAGTTGAGTGGTAAATTATTTTTTACAGGTTTTTTGTTTTTCTGTAGTGACAGATTTTTATAAAAAATCACACATAACACCCTAAGGCCACAAAAGTGGCCTCTACTTTTAACAGCCATAAAATCACTATACTTTAATATTTTTTCACACTTTAAAACTCAGACTCATAGATCTATGTCTGCTTGACACATACATACCAAATATATGTAAATTTGTAATGATTTTAACCCTTTATTGGCCAAAATGCACACAAAAGTCCACTGTTGTGCTGTTTGTAATGCAGAAATAATTGCATAACTTCTATAAAAATATTCCAAATTGAATGAGGTGTTTATTTTTATTAGGCCTTGGGATGGGTCAAAGTTTAGTGGTAAAATTATTTTTTACAGGTTTTTTGTTTTTCTGTAGTGACAGATTTTCATAAAAAATCACACTTAGCACCCTAAGGCCACAAAAGTGGCCTCTACTTTTAACAGCCATAAAATCACTATACTTTCATATTTTTTCACACTTTAAAAACTCAGACTCATAGATCTATGTCTGCTTGACACATACATACCAAATATCTGTCATATTTTTATATTTTTAACTCTTTATGAGCCAAAATGCATTCTTAACTCCTCATTTCTGCTCTTGCAGCGTCAGTAATACTTGTATAACCTTTATAAATGTGATTCAAATTGAATGAGCTTCATTTGTTCATTTGCCCTAAGGGTTGGTCATACAATGGTAGTAACCTTGTTTTTAACAGTTTTTAAATGTTTCTGTAGAGCCACACTAAAATGAACAAAATGCTGTTATCCCATTGAAAATCAATACAAATGTTCCACAGAAACTCTGTCTTCTGTGGTTTTATCTCAGGAGCAGTTTGCAAATGTGGGAACATTTTTATATGAGTTGGATGACTGTGCATAAGATAAACATTTGGAGGGTGTGGTGTAGTGAGGGGGGATTTGGGGGTGTGTGGCGTCAAAAGCCTTTCCTCTTTGAAAAAACAACTAAACACAACAGCAATAACAACAGTAAGAAAATGTAAACAAAAGCGTGTAGTGTTATGGTTTTCACACAGTGTTTCACAGGTGCACTGGGCACGATCCAAAAAACTTAATTTGGTCTTTGTGTGTTAACTTGCAAACGATTTCTTTTAGATCAGACCAGTGTGTTTTTTTTATTCCTATATACAGTTTCTACTGGTCACTTTCTGCAGAGTTGGTCACGTTACTGTGACTTGCCTTGTCAGCTCAAAACTTCATGTGACCAACTCTGAGGAAGATTGCAGAAAGTGAGCAGTGGAAACTGTCAGGGATAAAGAAACCACACTGGTCTGATCTAAAAGAAAACTTTAGCAAGCTCTGGGCACTATATAAGAGCAGTGGGACAATGAGGAGACATTTGAAGATACACCATGAGGCTTTGGATGTGATCATGAACTCTGGGAGAGAGGATGAGGAGAAAATATTAGACCAACGAGGATTCTGATTTAGGGAATGACCAAATGAAATTAAGCTCTGATTCAAGGGAGGACTCATCTGAAGACCACACTGAAGATGGCAGTGTAGAGGAGATTGGGGAAGAATTGAGATGGATATCCAAAGTGGAAGCATTGTGTGGTACTCGCTCCGGTATGTACTCGTCCCAACAGGATTGTCTCCTGGACATACAGTACTGCCTATGCTGTCACGCGAGTAAGTGATCCTTTGTCTAACATCAGGATGTTTCTAACTGATAAATAATGAAGCATTTATTATAGCACTTCGGGCCAGATAAAGGTAGAAAAGCGCTGTATAAGTTGAGATCATTTATTGGCAATGACAAACTTGCAAACGTGAAATTGAAAACTGGCGAGATTAGGACATGCTGGAAATCTTGGCTTACGTCGGGCTTCTTTTTCTGTAGTCAGTCCAGGAGACAATCCCATTGTCCCACTGCTCTTATATAGTGCCCAGAGCTTGCTAAAGTTTTCTTTTAGATCAGACCAGTGTGGTTTCTTTATCTCTGACAGTTTCCACTGCTCACTTTCTGCAATCTTCCTCAGAGTTGGTCACATGAAGTTTTGAGCTGACAAGGCAAGTCACAGTAACGTGACCAACTCTGCAGAAAGTGAGCAGTAGAAACTGTTAGGAATAAAAAAAAAACACTGGTCTGATCTAAAAGAAATCTTTTGCAAGTTAACACACAAAGACCAAATTAAGTTTTTTGGATCGTGCCCAGTGCACCTGTGAAACACTGTGGGAAAACCATAACACTACACGCTTTTGTTTACATTTTCTTACTGTTGTTATTGCTGTTGTGTTTAGTTGTTTCTTCAAAGAGGAAAGGCTTTTGACGCCACACACCCCCAAATCCCCCTCACTACACCACACCAACACCCTCCAAATGTTTATCTTATGCACAGTCATCCAACTCATATAAAAATGTTCCCACATTTGCAAACTGCTCCTGAGATAAAACCACAGAAGACAGAGTTTCTGTGGAACATTTGTATTGATTTTCAATAGGATAACAGCATTTTGTTCATTTTAGTGTGGCTCTACAGAAACATTTAAAAACTGTTAAAAACAAGGTTACTACCATTGTATGACCAACCCTTATGGCAAATGAACAAATGAAGCTCATTCAATTTGAATCACATTTATAAAGGTTATACAAGTATTACTGACTCTGCAAGAGCAGAAATGAGGAGTTAAGAATGCATTTTGGCTCATAAAGAGTTAAAAATATAAAAATATGACAGATATTTGGTATGTATGTGTCAAGCAGACATAGATCTGTGAGTCTGAGTTTTTAAAGTGTGAAAAAATATGAAAGTATAGTGATTTTATGGCTGTTAAAAGTAGAGGCCACTTTTGTGGCCTTAGGGTGCTAAGTGTGATTTTTTATGAAAATCTGTCACTACAGAAAAACAAAAAACCTGTAAAAATAATTTTACCACTAAACTTTGACCCATCCCAAGGCCCAATAAAAATAAACACCTCATTCAATTTGGAATATTTTTATAGAAGTTATGCAAGTTTTTGTGATTTCTAAACAGCACGTCAGGGAACTTTTGTGTGCATTTTGGCCAATAAAGGGTTAAAAATCATTTAAAAATTACAAATATTTGGTATGTATGTGTCAAGCAGAAGTAGTTCTATGATTCTGAGTTTTTAAAGTATGAAAAAATATGAAAGTATAGTGATTTTATGGCTGTTAAAAGTAGAGGCCACTTTTGTGGCCTTAGGGTGTTATGTGTGATTTTTTATGAAAATCTGTCACTACAGAAAAACAAAAAACCTGTAAAAAATAATTTTACCACTAAACTTTGACCCATCCCAAGGCCTAATAAAAATAAACACCTCATTCAATTTGGAATATTTTTATAGAAGTTATGCAAGTTTTTGTGATTTCTAAACAGCACGTCAGGGAACTTTTGTGTGCATTTTGGCCAATAAAGGGTTAAAAATCATTTAAAAATTACAAATATTTGGTATGTATGTGTCAAGCAGAAGTAGTTCTATGATTCTGAGTTTTTAAAGTATGAAAAAATATGAAAGTATAGTGATTTTATGGCTGTTAAAAGTAGAGGCCACTTTTGTGGCCTTAGGGTGTTATGTGTGATTTTTTATGAAAATCTGTCACTACAGAAAAAAAAAAAAACCTGTAAAAAATAATTTTACCACTAAACTTTGACCCATCCCAAGGCCTAATAAAAATAAACACCTCATTCAATTTGGAATATTTTTATAGAAGTTATGCAAGTTTTTGTGATTTCTAAACAGCACGTCAGGGAACTTTTGTGTGCATTTTGGCCAATAAAGGGTTAAAAATCATTTAAAAATTACAAATATTTGGTATGTATGTGTCAAGCAGAAGTAGTTCTATGATTCTGAGTTTTTAAAGTATGAAAAAATATGAAAGTATAGTGATTTTATGGCTGTTAAAAGTAGAGGCCACTTTTGTGGCCTTAGGGTGTTATGTGTGATTTTTTTAAAGGATGCCCTGAGGGTTAAATGCCTCAATGGTCTTGCTCCGTGTTATCTGTCCGACCTGCTCGTGTCATACTCCCCGACACGTTCGCTGCGATCGGTGGACCAATCGCTGCTTATGGTTCCTCGAACCCATCGCAAACTCAGAGGAGACCGAGCTTTTTCTGTGGTTGGTCCCAAACTGTGGAATGAGCTGCCTCTGTGTGTTAGACAGGCTGACTCCCTTCCTGTTTTTAAATCACGCCTTAAGACGCATTTGTTCTCTTTGGCATTTAACTAGTTTGGAAGTTGACTTTTACTGTTCAAATCGTCCTCTTATGCCACTGTTTATGTGTATATTTGATTGTATTTTATATTTTTATTTTTGTACGGCACTTTGGTCAACTCTGTTGTTTTTATTAGTGCGTTATAAATAAATTGGATTGGATTGGATCAGCTAAGAACCAAGAGGCAACTACTCTCAGAGAGGACCTGATCCGGATTAGTTTATGTATTTCATGAATTACACAGAGGTCAATTGGTGTCCTATTACTTCAGGTTGGGTATTAAATATGAAATAAATATGTATGCATTGTATCCCATTTTGCAGTACATGATGCAAGATGCAAGCATTCCTCCGACTGACAAGCAGAAGCTAATTTTTGACATGTCAATGGAGCACTGCCGCGTCATGGACAGGCACGATAGGAGGTGTGCAGCTGATGAAAAAAGTCTCTCTATTGGAGCGGGAATACAAGAGTCAGCTGGAGCGACTTGAGCCACAAAAATGTGGGATGATTGTGGTGAATTAGGTTTGTAATGCATTTGTCATTAGCCAAGATTGGTACATATAAAGAAACAAGTTGATGTGACTACCTGTGGTTTTTGTTTAGATATGTCTGTAAGCAGCATGGTTCCCCCCCCCAACAAATGCTTCCCCTGGTGCTACGTCAGAGGCAGCCAGCACGTCCAGAAAGTGTTCAGCCAAAAAGAAGGCAACTGCGAAACATGCTGCAAGTAAGAAACGGGATGCTACTTTGGAAGTACTGTAGCTGAAACTGCAACAGTTGAAGCATCGTCCAGCCAAACTTCTCAAGAGTCCTTGTAATCACATGACATATGGATGTATCCACGTCAGCACCAATCCAGGGCTAAAGCGTATGCAGTATTATGTATGACATGATGGTGATTTGACACAGCTCAATGGGAAAAGAGACATTGTGTGTAATGTGTGGCAATATGTTTGGCTAGATGTAGCAGAAAGTGCTTTGTATAGGCTTTCAAGTAGAAATGGCTTGTTGGTAGGAATGCCATTATTTTGTGGAAACGGTAGATTTATCTTAAGCATATGTGTGTGAATCATTGTTATTTGGGTTGTGTTAAAGAACAAAAAATTAAAATACTGCTGTATGACCACTATTTCAACTAGTGTTCTTTGTAACATCAGCTACTGAGTGCCATGATGGTCACAAAAGGCTTTCACATTGCAGCCTTAATAAAGTTATAGTATTACTAAATAATGCAAAGAAGGAACTGTGTGCTTTGAGGTAAATGCCTATATCGGTGGTTGTAATGGCTGTACACCAATTTCTGGATTTATACTGTAGGTATACAGTATAGGGAATAGATGTTACGCTTGTTGAAAGCAGTCCAGAGTAAGTGTCATTAGGTCATCTATATTTGCAGTCAATCAATCCAAAAGCTTTATTCCAAAGTGGTGTGCAGTTTGCGGCTCTCTGAGCGTTAAATTCAACACACATTGTGAATTGAGATACAAGTGCAGGCAATCAAAAATATGCACCATATATATATAAATAAAAATAAAAAAACTCTTCCTCACCCTCCGCAGGCGGTCTCTCTTTTTCCTCCAAGCTCGAGTCCTCTACCGTCGGCCTGGGAGCTTGAGGGTTCTGCGCAGTATCTTTGCAGTTCCTAGAACTGCACTTTTCTGGACCGAGATGTCTTCTGTATTTCCTGGGATCTGCTGGAGCCACTCCTCCAGTTTGGGGGTCACTGCCCCGAGAGCCCCAACGACCACGGGCACCACTGATGCCTTCACTCTCCAGGCCTTCTCTAGCTCTTCTCTGAGCCGCTGGTATTTCTCTAGTTTCTCGTGTTCCTTTTTCCTGATGTTGAAGTCGCTTGCTATTGCTATGTCAACCACCACGGCTTTCCTCTGCTCTTTGTCCACCACCACAATGTCCGGTTGGTTCATTACCATTCTGTCCGTCTGTATCTGGAAGTCCCACAGGATCTTGGCTCGGTCATTCTCTACCACCTTTGGAGGAGTTTCCCACTTTGACCTTGGGGTTTCCAGCCCATACTCTGCACAGATGTTCCTGTACACTATGCCAGCCAGCTTGGTTGTGGCGCTCCATGTAAGCTTTCCCTGCCAGCATCTTACATATAGGTACAATGCACAGTAATGAGCAACTGCATTGAAACAACAAAAACAGGCGTACACATGTCGGATTAGAGCCACAGGTCTAATTTGCATCGGTAGTCCAGAGGCATATACAGAAAGACGGGAAGTACAACAAATAATATGACAGAAATTAATAAGTAGAAGTAAAAGTAGTGTCACTTAATGGTAAGAGTGCTTTCTTGTAAGTCACACGTAGAGTGTGGTTGTAAATATAGGACATTCCCTGACAGTGATGGGGAGATGGCTTTCACACACAGAACAGTTGGTCCAAAGGTTGTTGAAAGGCACCTTACAGTAGAGGTGGCTAGAGGAGGCCTCTGTCCTGGCAGCACTGTGTGTCTTTAGTGTAAAGACGTCTGACATGGAAGATGGGACTAATCCATTTAACATGTAGTAAACAAAATGTGTGGGATAAAAAAAGAGATTATGTTTTGAAATAAATGTGGTCAGTCCACATTTGTGGAAGGGTACTGGGTTTTTATCCAAGACGCTTAAGGCTTTTTGATGGAGCAATTGTAATGTTGTGAGTGTGGTCACACCAGTTAATAACCAACTTGTAAAACAAGAGTCAATATGTGATCAAATCAGAGAATGCAAAATCAGTTTGGTTGGCAGGGCCAAATGGTATGAATTGAGGGATTTGGTTGAAATGTGTTATATTAAGTTGTACTGTATTTGATATGCTTGTAACCAGTTTAGTTAAGGCATGGGTCACACCAAGGTAATGAAACTTGGAGAAATGTCTCATTCTTTTCATTGTTTGATGTTTAGGGAACATCATACATACAGTACATATATGAAATACATGAAAGTTATTTTAGGGGAAAGACATAGTTTCCAGATAAAATGACAATATAACAAACTGGTTGTTTGTGTTAATTGACTGCAGCTAAGTAAAGATTAAAGAATGCTGTCTGTGTTAGTTTACAGGCACAGATGTACTGGTGCTAAATTTAACGTACAGAGCGATCACTGTGTGGCAGACTTTTGACCATTTCCTGAGGTGGAAGTGTTCAGACTTCAAGTGTATGTGAATGGCCCAGGACACACAGGAAAGGCACTGAAAGGCTGGTGTGAGGCAAGGATGTGGATTAGACAGTAATGTCTGAGCAGGCTGTATATGACGCTGGAGGGCTATTTGTATGCTGAAAGCATCCCAAAAGTGTAAATTGCAGCCAATATTTCTTCATATATCTATATACTCTATGGCAGGGGTCACCAACCTTTTTTCAGCGAGGGCTACTTCAAGAGCATTGAGTTTGTCGAGAGCTACCAGTTAAAAACAAACCCTAAAGACTTAAACGTACACTGTTTACTTATAGGATATTGACCCCATATTATATCAATAGCTTTATTTTAAAGTCGTACTGAGTCACAAGAACAGAAATAATTGTATTTTTAAGAATCAGATTCAAGAAAATGAAGTGCTTTACACCTTAGAAAAAGTCTCAAGGGCTACTGGGCATGCCCCAAAGGGCACCTGGGTGCCCGCGGGCACCACGTTGGTGACCCCTGCTCTATGGTATAGTCCTTCATCATTTCAATACGTGTGTAAAGAATACCAAGCCAGAAATGCAAGACAATTGAGAATGAGGAGTCACGTGCCGAGTTGGGGTGATTGGGGGGGGGGGCTCTGAGCCTGTCGGCCATGTTGGATGCCGATTAGGGGCACACCCCCAGAATTTCACGCATTCCTCATATTCCAGAGCACTTTAAATTTTGCACATTTACGTTTTCAGCGAGACAGACGGCTCTGCGAATACAACAACGAAAGGAAAGAAAGTAAAGCAATGCAAAGAGATAAGGCGAAAGAAAAGGGACCTTACAGGAACAAGCTCATACCAAGCACAAAACAGCGGTATTTGGAGAGGCTTGCGGACATTCAAAACATCGACCCACACGAGCTCCCTGCAGCGGAGACCTGGACCATTTACCTCCGTGCACATACATGGACACAGTAAACTACCTTGTATTTGGTGTAAGTTACTACACGATGCTGGAGTTTAAAAGCCACAAGTCTTTGGAAAGTTACGAGACTTTCTGCTGTGGATCCAGTACTTGGCTCTACAAGCCTCCAGCTGGTGAAAACAGTGTTGTACTGGCAAAAGTACATTTCTTCACATGCGTTTTAGTGTGTTGTCATTACATTGCATTTAGCAAAATGACAAAGTAATAAAGTGCGTGTTTCGTAAACACTACATTGTTACGAGATGTTCAATGTACACAAACGTTTCCAACATGTTTTGACAGGTCAGAGTGAGACTTGCGCTCCTCGATGCTGTGTCCATTTCTGTAACCTAAAAACTGTGTCCCATTGTTCCTACGTTTTCCATGTCTATCGTGTGAGGTATTGGAGCAGTTTTTAACACAGCAGTGACTTCCAGGCAGTAAAACAGTGCGGAATAGCAAGAACCTCCGCTACTACCGCGTTAACAACACACGTAAACAATGTGTATTGCCGCCGGAGCGCAGCCAATATGGCAGCGAGGGGGGGGGGGGATCGGCGGAGGGGCTCTGTGCCGTGACGACAACTCCTCATTCTCAATTGTCAGTATTGTAAATGGTGTAGTAAGTGGGAAAAAGACTGAGAAAGAGCACTATTAATAAAATGTAAGTATCACCGGTATGTTAGAACTCAAATGCAACGCAGGAAGGAGTAGTCGGGAACTGAAATATCTGAATAAGCCAGGATAAGCAGGCACCAAACAAAACAAAGAAAGATAATCCCAAATATCCCCAATAGGACTTGTTATTTATTCAGACAGGAACAGAAAACAGATCTCTGGACAACCAGAATCAGAATCTCTCAGAAATATCACAGGGCTTGAAAGTCTCTCTTCGCAGGTTGACAATCTAGCAAGAGACTGACTGAACTGAGGGAGTATATATACCCTCCCCCAACCTGACTAGGGAATGAGGAGCAGCTGTGCAGAGCAGGAAAACTGGGCAGGCAGGAAAACATGAACCGGAACTGGCCAAATCAAGGAGCAGGGAGTGAACCTGGACGTAAACAATAACTAACTAAGCAGAATCATGACAGTAAGTCAACTGATTATTCTATTGTGACTGCTAAAGAAATATTTCCTAAAGGTGTACGTATGTACAACTGTCAGCAAGTAATGGTGCTGCATATTCAAGCTTTGGTTCAGCTTCTGAATGTGTGTTTGCACAATGTAAAGTATGTGTACTTGCTTAACTTGTATGTCTTTGACATGTTCTCCAGAAAAAGCAATTGCTCTGTAAAGGAATAAAAAAAGTTGTTTAAGTATAATGACACTACCGAGACATGCTGTATCTAGAATGTGAGTGTCATCCTCCGCCTCTTACATTTGGATGGACCAATGACAGTGCTGAATGATGAGTTGCTTCAAGTAATTAACATAGTCGTCAGTGGAAGACGGTCATTTGGACCAAGCTGAGAGACCAAGGTGTGACATGACAGGGGCGCGGATGGCCCTCTGTTAATTGTTTATAGTAAAATGGGCACAGGTACCAACCATGAGAAATCATTATCTTCTACCGAAGCCCCCGGCCCGCTTAAAGTTCTTTTTTTTTTACCATTGATGTGACAGAGACATGGACAGGAAAACATCTTTTACATTTTCATTTATGTGCAGGTGTTTGAGTTCAGTTACACATTTTGGTTAGCCATATTCTTTCATATTTCGGATAGACAGGTTATGTTTTTCAGTCCATAATGGCGATGGAGATACAGCCACTCCAAAGCTTCACTTGAAGTATAAGGTAAACAAAAAGGGGAGACTCGCTGCCCGCAGGAGCCAAAATTATGGACAGGTTTGGCACGCGTCCCGAGTGGCCGCCCGCCTCAAAACGCCCAAACCGCAGGAGGAGCAATCCCACGCCGAGCCATATGCGATTCCGCAAATAGTCTGTGTTACCGCCGGCTTAACCCCAACAAACGGCCCGCAACGCTCTCGGTAACCGCCGGGTTTTGGCCCATCAAACGGCCACAGTGCGCCTGATCGCCTGAGTTCAGCTGGAGCAGTCCTCCGTCTAGCGTCCATGACTCGGCTCCTCGGCGCATGACGTCAGGGGTGAAGACAGGTGAGGAGACGGCGCGGGTGACTACTGCCCCTTATAAAAGGCGGATAATAATAACGCACATCTACCACCCCACACTATTACAAAGGCAACACCTGTGTTTGATGAAGAAAGGTAAGACTCAACACATTTTCTGTGATAATGCAGTGTTTGCCAGTAGAAAAATGGCATCAATGTACAAAAGCGGTTTCTGTGCAGCTGCTCTTCAAATAATTAGAATATCTTGAAAAAGTGCATTTACTTCTGTAACTCAACGTACTCAACTGTGAAACTGATGATAGACTCATTACATTCAAAGTTAGATATGTATAGCCTGTATTTGTTAACATTTTGATGATTATGGTTCAGTTTGTAAAAACCCCCAAAGTAAAAATCTCCTAAAATTAGAATATTTGAGAAAAGTAAGCTATAAGCATCAAAAAAATAACAAATAAAGCCTTGACATGTCACTTTGCATGTAATGAGTGTATATCATATATTAGTTTCACATTTTAAGTAGATGCACGTTTGTATAATATTCTCATTATATGATGAGCACCTGTAGACTTGTTGATGCTGTAAGAACTTCCTCCTGGATGCAAAAGTATTGTAACTGTAAACTTTAAAATGTTAAATGTGTAATATGGGGAATTGTATCATCTTTAAATTGTCTTTCATGTGCCACCCTGCTGTACAAATATGTACACGGCTAAAAACAGCCATAAAATAAGTTCATGGGTTGAGCCAAACACATACCAAACATACAATAATTTCCTGGATTTTAACCCTTTCAATGTGACTTTCTTTATGTAAACGTGTGAAAATGGTTGACCCAAACCCTACAGAAACAGGAACATTTGCTAAGTAATGGCTGGAGCTTTGGATGTGTCAAACCTGAGGACCAAAAATTATTTGATGGCATTTGTAGTTTTTCTGTAGTGGATGAGTCTTTATTGAATCATAGTCGGAACGTACCGCTGCCTCAATGCCCCCACTGCCTGAATGCTCCAGCCCTAGTCTGAATGTCCCAATTCCTAGTCTGAATGTACCACTCTCTTGTCTGCATGCATCACTCATACGTATGACATATGTATGACTTCTCTTTCACATACAACTGTACATTAGTCTCTTTCAATAAGATAGCAAAAAGTGTCCACCCCAGATCCGCGGCGGAGGTGTCAAGATCCGCGGCATCAGAGTCCACTTGCACATCACGGCGGAACTGTTCCTCGTCCGCTGCGCGGAGGCGGGGCGGACCAGCGACACCGCGGCTTTTAGCACGGGTCCGCGGCGAAGGTGCTGCGGATCCGTTTCGGATCCGCGTTTGTGTCTATTTTGTCATTATTTGCCTTCTAGTTTTTTTATTGATCCACTCATAACTTTGTGATTTGACTAACATCTACTATAAAACTAGGTTAGGATTTGAAAGGGAATTGTTAATAAACAAATTTGGCAATACTAAACCATACTGTAAAAAAAAAAAAACTATGGACTAAATAGACTTAACATGACAATTATTCTAATAAATAGACTTTAAATCATAGAAATATGCATCAATGCTACAGCCTTCTAGGCTAATAAACCCCATTTATCATACAAACAAATTTAAACAAGATGGACAATTGTATTTAATTCATCAATTACAAATATTAATATTGACATTTGTAATAACAAAATGATCAGCTATAGGCTTTTAAATTTGAAGACAATTTACGTCACAGTTGGCTTCTCAATGAAAATAAATAAAATAAAGACGTAGTAAAACAAATGGCCAACAAAAGATTTATTCAGTGCAGCTTCATTTCAAACCAATATATCGCAAACTACTAGCTTGGCCAAAGAATCAATCCCCCAAAAAGTTCACCACAATAAAATAGATGATTGAATGTTGTACTTATACACAGTAGTTAGGTGTTCAGAGTTTGAGATGTGTATGGTCAGTCTGAAGCAGTAGATAGGGGTAGAAGTAGTTCGCCTGGTTCCTCTTCTGCGGCTACATCCACCTGGTGAAGATGCAGTCTGTGTCCAGTCACATATAGTCCCTTCCTCTGACAGGATCTGAAATGACACCAGCGAGCAAAAAAGGTAAACATGGATGAGACTGATTATTGTTCAATATGATTCTACAGAGCCATTTGTTTACACTGTATTTAACTGCATCTTCACTGTGTGCCACTCAGCCCAGCAGAGGTCCACCTGAAATAAACAATAAGAATATTATTTGCAAAGGTCAGGTTTCATAATGCCATTATGTAAAGGTCTTCAATACAAGTACATACAGTACTTTTTCCTCTTCTTCATTTTCATTTTAACACGAAACCACCAAAGGAAATGCTGAAAAAGAAAAGACGATACATATTTTTAACACATTGGCAAATACTAACTGAAATTCTGACCTGCTGTGCCTTAAATCAAGTTTCATTACCTTTTGTTGACTTTTATCCCAGTGCAGCTGCATATGATAGTCAATGCATAATGCATGGAATGGATGCTTATTTGTAAAGCTCTTTTAACATGAGACCAGTTGGTCAAAGCGCTTTACTAAGTAAAGTGTACTTTAATCCTGCCACACACAGTGGCGGTAAGTTACCTATGCAGCTACATTGTCCCCTGGGGTAGACTGACAGACATGCGACAGCACACATCTGTGCAAAGGGTCCCTCTGATCACCACCATTCATTCACGCACACACATCATTCATCCTAGCCAATTGTACATCTAGTGGAAACCAGAGTACCCGAAGGAAACCTACACAGACACGGGAAAACATGTAAACGCCGCACATAAAAGGTCTCGTCCAGGGATCGAATCCGGGAGCTGCTTGCTGTGAAGCACAAGCGCCAATGTTTAGGTTCATTATCAAGAATCAGTTCTCTTAAGGCTGTTCATCTCAGATTAAGTCACTTATTCATCCAAACCCCTGTCTACATGCATTGTCACAGCATGAGTATTCTGTGTGTGAGGATTACTTTTGTTTTAGAAGCACTAATAAATAGATAAAAATGAAAATCAGATGTTGATCTTGCTGGCTCTCAGTCTCCTACCTCTGCTCTGGTCATTGGCCACACATGTATGATGTATCCATGTATGATGAACCTTTCCAAATCACATTGCAGAGGCTGTTGAGGATATAGAAAACTGTAATGAAAAAAGTAGACAATTTTACAAAGATTTTGAGTTGTTGGCTGTTTGACTCTGCCCAAGGACTTAATAAACCTGGGCATGTACCCTAATAGAGGCTGTGTGGAGCGTATGTAGTAAAGTGTTTTGTTATAGTAAGTACTAAGCCTATTAATCAATATACAATGGTTATTAGTATGACAATAGGTGCATTTGATTGATTTGAACATGTTTACTTCAAATCCGACACAAACCATAATATTTCTACCTAAAGAAAATGTTTACTTACCAAGTGAAGTGAGTGGTGCATTAATTGTGGCTGTATATTGCTCTATAAACAGAAAAAGGAAAACAAAGTAAAAAAAAGTCATTTATGCTACAATCTCTATTATAAATCAGTGCATCCTGAAGTAATCTCTGATGGCACAGATTTGACGAACGTGTAATGTGGATTTAATATGTTTTTCATTCAACGGTTTTCTATACAATAGCTGGGTAACCTAGCCAACTGGTTATCTAGCTTTGGCATCACAGAAAAATTAAATAATGTACATATATGGCAAAACACAACGGTAGCTTAAAAACATGTTCACTTACACACTAATGTAAATGTCAGTCTGACAAAAAAATCATAGGAAAAGTTACAATTATTACTCACTCACTGGCTGGAAATAACTTTTGTGTACAGATCCACACGTCCGCTCGAAAAGTAGCTACGTAACTAGGCAACCACACTTACGACGTACGACGTGACATGTTTTGTTGGTTCTTGACGCCGGTGTGTCCCGGGCAGGCGGGATCATGTAATACAGACAAACTCTCTTGTCGTTGTAGACTTATTTTGCACTTTTTACGTAACAAAACAAAGCGCACAGTCAGTAGGCAAGTGCTGATAAAGAAACGTTAAAACGCATAAAAGTGATTAATATATGGAGCCCAATCTTATGGTAACTTTGTACGTAATTAATGGGGCCCAATCTTTGTACTTACCGCTTGCTAGTAAAAGTGAAATTGCCGGGGCATTCAGACCACTCGATGGGGACATTCAGACCAATGGGTGCGGGACATTCTGACTGGGGCATTGAGGCAGTGGTACATTCCGACTAGCACCCCTTGGTCCAAGTTTGTTTGTGTGTTGAGGTCACTTTCAGCTGCGAAATACTATTTAAACACAAAAAAGGGGGAAAATAATATAGGCTCCACCCCACCAAGTTCTGGTAATTACATAAACACAGAGTAAACGAACTGTGTAATATGGCAACAACACACGCATTGGCAACAGTTGGAAAAGTGTTGAATGGGATGAAATAGTAATATTGATTATTAATATAAACATTAGGGGTGTTGAAAAATATCGATTCGCCGATATATCGCGATATTACGTCGCGCGATTCTCGTATCGATACAAAAAGCGCCCGTATCGATATTTAAACATCTATTTTTGGGGAAATATTCATTGCAGCGTCTCTCTTTGGTCCTGCACTTTTACTCCCGCCCGCTAGATGGCAGCGCACCGCGCAGCTCGCTTGAGTAACACTAGAATTTAGTGAGAGTTGGAGAAACACAGGGAGAGTTTAGCATGGAAAAGAATGAGCTATGAGACGCTACGGGCTCTTTAAAACTCTACATTTGGCTTTGGCTTTTACAGCAAAGACAGAGACCTGGATTATTACGAGAGCCACCAGCTTTGTGCATATTGCTGAGTGCGTCGCCGCTGCGTTTGGAGAGGATTTATCTTCGTAGCATGGATTTCTTCGTAGCATTTTATTACGGAATTAAAAGAAGCCGAGGGGAAACTAAATACAGCAGGCTCATGTTAAACCTGTGTCTCGCCACTGCAGTACTACGACGCAAGTTTAAAAAGAGCCTGCTGTATGTAGTTTCCCCTCTGCTTCAGTTGTGTGCTACTGCTGCGCGTGATGCCCGTGTCATTATGTCCCTGATCTACGAGTGACACCCGTTGTGGAGTAGACACGATTTTAAATGCCCCGTCTGAGTTATTGTATATTTTAATGGATGAAACCCATAATAGTTACTGATCGCCAAGGACTCCCAACTATAGAAATACTAGAAAACCTGCATCCCCAGTAATTGGTTTCATTACTAGGTTTCCAAGAAATCTGTTTTCCGTTCAAAGGTACATAATCACCATAAACACAGTCACAAGCACATTAGTGAAAAGCATTTATATCATAAGATGGATAGATCAAATGTATTTGATACAAATCTAATGAAGGTGGACTAGTTTACTGAATAGTTGTTTCCAAAGTAGTAAAAACAATAATCGCAATAATCGTCTAATTCTTCAATATCGGGATATATCGTATCGTATCGTATCGTGACCCTTGTATCGGGATACGTATCGTATCGCCTGAGACTAGGCGATACACACCCCTAATAAACATATATTTCATTCATCATCTTCTAAATGAAAGATGATGACACTGAGTTAGTATTTTAGGCATAAGCAGTATTTCAGAGAGATGAACAATGGGAATGTAACATGGTCAAATCCATTGCAATTACCATATTTCCATTATATTCTATAGGGAAAAAATTAGTGATTTTATTCTTATGTCAAATGTGTGAATGATGTGCTATCTGATTAAATCTAATCAAAATGTACCTCTTTTTTTACCCAAATTAAATGCAGACATTGTAAAATGTGAAGTTTTAACCTTCTTTGAAAGAGGGCAAATAATGGAAGTCAATGAAAGAAGAATTGTCTGCTACAGAAAAATTATAAATGCAGTCAAATCCATGTTAATTCTCATCTTTGACACATACAAGGCTTTGAAAATAGACAAAGGCCCAGCTCTCGACATTTGATTCATAGAAATAGGATCCCACGTTTGACTGATTGTGTAACCGTTGTTTTATTCAGATTTATGTGTAGGAACTGGGATTTAAAGGGTTAAAATCCAGAAAATTATTATATGTTTGGTAGTTTTAGAAAGGTTTCAAGTAGTTCATGTAATATATGGAGAAAGAAGTGGGAAAAAATATTGGAGAAAATCTAGATTTTATGGCTGTTTTTAGGCGTATATGTTTTGTACACCAAGGTGGGGAAAAGGTACATAATGCAGATCTACAATATAAAAGTCATGAGTGTAAAGAAAACCCACTGGATTCTGAATATGTGGCTCAAAAGAACATGTTCTGCAGAAATCCACGTGTCAAGCTGCAACTCACACTCAGACCAGCAGAGCTTTGATACAGGAAGGGAGAACCCAAACAGTTGATGAATTAAATTGGGCTGACAGATGTGACCTTATACGTAACAACCCAATACTGGCAGCGAGAATGTTTGACTATAGATGCCATTGTTTCTTAAACCTTGTTCTCAAGTCAGCTGCTCACCCCATTGGCAAGATTGTTGACTATTTTTACAGGGTAGAATTTCAAGCCAGAGGCGCCGCCCATATTCACTGTCTATTTTGGTTTCTGAGGCTCCGAAGCTGAATGTAGATACAGATGAAGTAATTGCCTTTATTGATAAATACATAACGTGTGAAATTATTTCTGATAGGGAAAAACAATTGTAACAATCGTAACAAAAGTTCAGCGCCACTCAAAAGACCACTCAAACACCTGTAGGGAAAAAAACACAGTCTGCCGATTTAATTTCCCACGACCACCATCTCTTAGAACATTTATTATGCGACCAAAACAAAAAACAAAATGCCCAAGATGCCATCAGAAAGATCAAGAAGCACAGTGCATATGTCCACCATCTAATCCCAATGAAATGACCAAAGAGACAGCAGAAAACATGATGAATGTGACTCCGGGCTCACTACAGAAGAGTTATTTGAAAGAATGAATGTTACACAGGAGAACATGGAAGAGGCTTATCAACATTTGGGAGGGCACACTCACATAGTTTTAAAGAGAGAAGTCAATGCTGTGTATATTATTCAACATAACCAAATAGTGCTTTTGATTTGGAATGCAAACATTGATATCCAAATTGTAACAGATCCATATGCACTAGTAGTTTATGTTATTGGCTATATGACTAAAAGTGAATGAGAGATGGGCCTATTGCTTAATAATGCACAGAATGAAGCCTCACAGGGCAATGAAAGCGCTAAAGATGCAATGAAAAAAATTGGAAGAGTTTATCTTCATAATCGCGAAGTCTCTGCGCAAGAAGCGGCCTATAGAGTGTTAAGCTTGCATCTCAAGGAATTTTCTCAAAGTTGTTTTTGTTCCCACAGGCAGTAACATCAACTGCGTAATACACAGCTTGAAAATGAAAGCTCTGATTCAATATGGATGACCAACATTATAGACAGGTACAAAAACAGGCCAAAAGATAACTCATTTAACGACATGTGTATAGCCACATTTGTATCTGAATATCGCTTACTTGCCAAAAATGGAAAAATCCAGACATCCCATTCTCCTTCAAAATTTAATGGGTGCAATTACAAAAAGAGTCAATACCAAACCTGCATGTGTTAAATTCTATTTATGCCCTGAAAGGGGAGATCCAGAAGAATTTCATCTCATTTTGTTGCAAATGTATTTCCCATATCGTGTAGAGCATGACCTTAAACCAGATTCTTTCCAAAGCTTCAGAGACTTTTATGATAATGGTCAAGTGACTTTAAGCTTGAATGGATTAGTGCATTCAGTGAAGTCTGTTGTTAAAGCACACAGAAAATTATTCGACGAACACTCTGAAGATTTGGAGGCCATCTCAACTAAAATAAATTACAGTGAACATTTAGAAACTGCATGGTGCAATCTCTGCCCAATACAACAGCTTGAAAGGCTAGAAGCAAAAAAGTTGAAAACCAAGATGACAATCATGATGAGCTAGAGGAAATCCCAGACCTTGCCATTAGAAATGAAAATATTTGCCATTTAGAACATACCAGCATTATGTCTAGGGGTGAGGGGTTAGACCTGATACGCACCTTGAATTGGCAACAAATGTCAATTTTCTTCAAAATTAGACAATGGTGTTTGGAAAAAATTACTGGACAAAATCCCAAACCATTACATGTTTTTATTACTGGTGAGGCAGGAACAGGTAATTTAATTAGAGCAAAACAATATGAAGCTACACGGTTATTCTCACCAGTATCTCATTCTCCAGAAAACATTACTGTTCTTATCACTGCCCTACAGGGACTGCAGCATACAACCTGAAGGCTGCAACTATTCACTATACTTTCAGCATTGGTAGAGACCTTTCCGATAAATCTGTTGGACAAGGAGAGGTTACAAAGAATTTGCGATATGTTGGACTAGGAGAGGATAAACTCAACACTCTGCGTGCCAAATACATGGACGTTCAAATACTTTTCAATGGTGTCAAAGAATGTCAACTTACATTCATGGAAGATTACGTCAAATAAAGCAGCACGATTCCCCATTTGTCACTGTAATCGCGGTCGGAGACTTCTTCCAATTACCACCAGTTAAAAGTACAGGTTTGTACAAACAAGTTGGCTATAGTTTGTGGGACACACTGTTCGAAGTTACTGAATTGACAACGATTGTTCGGCAAAATAATAAAACCTTTGCTAATTTGTTGAACCGCTTAAAACACGTTCGAAATCAAAACCCATGCTCCACACTGATGTCAAACTGTTAAAAGGTCGTGAAACTGGAGAAGAATCTACTGCATTGCACATCCTAACAACAAACAAACAGGTGTACGAACACAATCTCCTACAGCTCAAAAAAACATGTCAAGATTACGTCACAATCAAAGCACAAGGTTACAGTTACGATAAAAAATATGGCAAATTGATAGAAAAGCAGGAGTTTTTCCAGACAAAAAAAAAAACGTCGTTACTTGAAACCTTACCCATTGGCATTAATGCACGAGTAATGCTGTGTAGAAATCTTGACACAAGTGATGGGTTAGTGAATGGGGCAGTTGGCACAGTAACACATATAGACAATCCACCAAACAAACGGCTTCCTTTAGCAATATTTGTCAAATTTGATGACACTAAAGCTGGAGCACAAAGGAGTCGCAAACATGCATCATCAGATCTAGTTGGTTCAACACGTATAGAACCAATAGAGGATCAAGCTAATAATGGAGCCAATAGACGCCTCCAATTTCCTCTAAAATTAGCTTGGGCATGTACTGTCCATAAGGTTCAAGGTATTACTGTGGATGAAACAGTGGTATCCCTGAAAATAACTTCCCCAGGGCAAGCATATGTTGCACGAGAAAGCCGTTTACTGTAATGACAGCATTACAAGCGCACTAGACAGGATGCCATGTTTTGAGGTTACACGACTACAATTCAGAGATGACAGACATGTATTCACAGTGTTCTATATGAATACCCAAGGACTGTCACAACATGTGTCAGATTTGAACTTGTGTACACAACACTTAAAACCTAACATCATAGCTGTAACAGAAACATGGTTAACTATAAATTCACAACAGCCATCCCATAGCATTGCAGGATATAACTTCCATAGACAACCCCGCGGGTTATCTTATCAATCAAGCCAAAATCCAGCACTCATTAATTTGAGTAACCAACAACACGGCGGAGTTGGGATTTATTGTCAAGAACACCATTCCTACAACACTTTAACATTGCAACAGTTCAATATGGAAAGTTTAAGTTTAAGTTTACTCACTTTGTTGAGCAAAACATCTTAATTGCTGTAATTTATCGTCGTCCGTCATACCCAATGACTCAAATTAAACTCCACTTAGAAGAACTTATAAATTGGCTTGATTTGAACTATGATTCTGCAGCCATTGTGGGAGACTTTAATGATGACATATTAAAATCCTCAAATCTATGCATCTTTATGCTAGAACAAGGCTACACAACATGTTGTTTCTCCCACAACGGAAAGGGGGACACTAATTGACCACGTATATGTGAAGTCTCCACAATACGTGCTTGATACATGGGTAGAACCAAGGCAAGGCAAGTTTATTTGTAGAGCACAATTCATACACAAGGCAATTCAAAGTGCTTCACAGTTGCAGAAAGAAAATTACAACCTACTTCAGTGACCATGACCCAATAATATGTTGTTTTAGGCCCAAAAATACCACAGCAAACTGTTAATATTTACTGTGATTTCAATTTTAGAAATGGCTTTTCCTGCACCCATGTCCCTGTGGCATCATTATACTTCTTGCGTACAGGTAATTACAAGCAAAGGTCTTCCAAATTTCTCTGTTTGATAAGTAACATTTTTTTGGGTGCATCAGTTGTAGTTAAGTCAGTCTTATCTGCTTTATACTGCTTATGTGTTAGAAATAGTTGCTACAAACAATATTTTATTATATACCAAGCACTTTTTAATCCTCTAAAAATATTTTCCAGTATTTCTAATTAACTCCCAAAGACAAATGTATATGTCAGCAATGATATTTTGACCTCTTGTTTGATTAAAATTTTGTCATACAAAACTATATGGTTCTATTTCTTTCCAAGTGCTAAATGGTTCTCATTTTATTTCAAATACACAAGACACATTAAAAATGTCCTGATATTTTATGCTGTATAAATGTATGTCAATAGTTAATTTTGTGATCCCACTTATCCTCACTGTGTGTTAAATTCACTTGTACAAAGGGATGTGCATAATTCTTGTGAATAACACTAATTGTGTAATAATGTACCTTGTTTCATATTTGTATGATGTAACAATTCATTTAAATGTTTGCTGAATGGTATGGAAAAGGCTATTACTGTTTGACCAATAAAATAATGTACAATTTGAAAACTGCTTCAACTTCAATGTTTACTATTTAGAAGCCAACATAATTTTTCTTAAAAAATATGTCTCTCCTATAAAAATCTATATAATGAACTCTGTTTGCCCTGATCTTTGCTTAACAATTTGTTTCCCAAATTGGAACTCACTACATTTCAATTTATGACCTGACATGCCAACATGATAAGAGTTTACAACATGCTGTCTGTTTCTCCTGTATGCTTCCCACTCTCACCATGCTGACTCCTTAATCAATGCTTGGTTTAGTCCTGGTTTAGCCGTTCAGAACATTATTATTAGCTTTTTTATTTTTGGATTAAATTTGCCGAGATCTGTTAGTAGAATAGCTTCTGCAAAGTAGCGAAAACAATCAAAAAAGCAAAAAAAAGTCTGAGGCACTCGAGTCATGTAGCAAAATTAAAAGTCCTTTATTAAGAATGGACCAGCCTACGCGTTTCGACCGCAACAGGTCTTCGTCAGGGCATGTAAAATTGATCACAGGTGTGGAGATTTATACAAGAGATCATGTGACCAAACATGTCACGTGATCAAACATGTCACGTAATCAAGAACAAAAAAAACAAGGGCATGCAGATAAAATAAATAAATTGTCCTGGCCAGGACTAATGCAAGACCAGAGAGACAGCATGAAATAAAATATGACAATACGTCCACAAATGGACACTGGAAGCAAAATGACCCAGTGAGCAATAGTGAATACATGCATCATTGAATACGTCAAAGGTCATGAACATGAGACCGAAAAATACAATAAAATATAGCAACCTCGACCCCAGAGACAATAATATGAATTGCGTAATGGTAAACGTGGTGAAAATAGTGACCATTCAAAGAAAAGGGGAGAAATCAATTTCCTTATTCAACCCAGGAGGACGAGTGGCTCCCAGAGTGTCAATCCAGTATGTTTCACGTTGTAAACGTTTTTTAAGTCTATTACCACGTAGGTGGAGTTGCAGTTGGCAAAAGAACGACAAAGGAAGGTGTTTTCATGTTTTGAGTCAGTGAATGTTTTAGCTGTGTTGATGTGGGAGCAGTGAGAACACTTCCCACATCTGAAGGTTCCAATCGGTTTTTTGAAGAAAGTGGTGGGTTTTCTGGAAGGTAGGTAGCTGGTCACAAGTTTGTCTCTTAGGGTAGGAGGGCGCTTAAAGGAGAACATTGGTGGTTCAGTGAACAAAGAGCCCAAAGTATGGTCACAGGATAAAATGCTCCAGTTTTTGAGAATGACACCTTTGATTTTGTGCGCCATATTGCTATATTGTATTGGACAGAACATGTTGGTGCTGGATGGCAAAGGAGGACGTCTATGTTTTTGCAAGAGGCTTTCTCTGTCTAAAGTGCGGGCTTTAGAAAGTGCATTGTTCAGTATAGTTTTTGAGTAGCCCCTCTGTGAGAATCTGTTGTACAGACGTAAGACGAGAAGGGGCAGACCGAAGAAACGGCCGTTTCCAACTTCGACCACGACAACCACACCGGACGCAGAGCTACAACAGCAAACGGTAATAAATATCTCCGATGTACAACTTCCCACTAACTGTCTAAAACTCTTTGCGCCAACATACCAAACTAATAAGTTTCAAACTAAAGTTGACCTCTACAAATATTACCGCAATTTACATCTTAAAACTTGGTATCACACCCGCCCGGCACCTGCTGTCTCCTCTGCTAATTCTATCTCTACCCAGGTCGCTCCTGTTACCCCTTTCAAACGCAAATCCACCTTTTTCCTGTCAGCAATAATGCTTGTCTAAATGCCTTCACAAGAAAGGTTGACCATGATGTGAACATTATCCTACAGAATGATACCAACACGCGCTCTAATCTCTCTGTAGGTGAACGCCAGGCCATCACGTGGCTCAAGAATAATGAAGACATTGTGGTTCGCCAGGCAGACAAAGGTGGCGCTACAGTCATTTGGGGTAAGATGCACTATTTGCAGGAGGCATATAGACAACTTAATGACACACAATTTATGTTCACCTTAAAACTAACCCTTCAGAAACCATTAGAACTGAGCTATCTAACATCCTTAACAATGCTTTAGAACATAACTGGCTAAATAAACATGAATTCGACTTCCTTTTGCCTCCCAGCCCCAAACTTGCTTCATTTTATCTCCTTCCCAAAATTCATAAAAACCTCAATTCGCCTCCAGACCTATTATAAGTGGCATTGACACATTGACTGAACTTGTGGCTCAATACATCGATTACATAATAAAACCCCTCACAGCCTCTTTGGAGGCTTACCTTGAGGACACGACACATGTCCTTAACAAACTTAAGGATTTACAACAGATTCAGTCTGCCTTTTTAGTCACCATGGATGTGGAAAGCCTCTACACCAATATTGTTCATCAGGAAGGCCTGGAGGCCTTAACACATTTTCTACAAAAGAGAGATAATCCCATGATGCCTCCTACAGATTTTATTGTCTCTCTTACACAATGGACATTAAACAACAATATATTTCTGTTCCAGGACCGCATCTACAAGCAAATTAAGGGGACCGCCATGGGGGCCTCCTATGCCCCTAATTATGCTGGCCTTTTTTTGGACTCTGGGAACAACGGTACGTGTTTAGTGCAACAAATCCATTCAGACCCTACATCAAATTCTACGGAAGATATATTGATGACCTCCTGTTTATTTTTACAGGCTCTCAAGACCAACTGCTGGATTTCCACAAATATTTGAATGACACGAACCCCAACATCAAGCTCAGCCTGGAATATAGTCAACAAGAAATACATTTCCTGGACCTCAAAATTTCTCTGGACAAGGAAGGCCTCATACAAACGTCTATCTTCAGAAAAGAAACTGACAGAAATACTTTACTCAGAGCTGAAAGCTGTCACCCCCAAAAACTTGATTTCTAACATCCCGTTCGGCCAATTTCAAAGGTTAAGGAGCATCTGTAATTTGGATAGTGATTTTGAACAACAAGCACATGATATGTACAACAGATTCTCACAGAGGGGCTACTCAAAAACTATACTGAACAATGCACTTTCTCAAAATATGGATTACCCCATCGCAAAGCATTTCAAGAAATCTGGCCACTCGAATCTAAATAAACTGAAAGTGATGGTCATTGAAACTGTGGAAATGGACCTCCGTGGTGGTAATAGACTTAAAAAAACGATTACAACGTGAAACATACTGGATCGACACTCTGGGAGCCACTCGTCCTCCTGGGTTGAATGAGGAAATTGATTTCTCCCCTTTTCTTTGAATGGTCACTATTTTCACCACGTTTACCATTACGCAGTTCATATTATTGTCTCTGGGGTCGAGGTTGCTATATTTTATTGTATTTTTCGGTCTCATGTTCATGACCTTTGACGTATTCAATGATGCATGTATTCACTATTGCTCACTGGGTCATTTTGCTCCCAGTGTCCATTTATGGACGTATTGTCATATTTTACTTCATGCTGTCTCTCTGGGTCTCTTGCATTAGTCCTGGCCAGGACAATTTATTTATTTTATCTGCATGCCCTTGTTGTTTTTTTTGTTCTTGATCACGTGACATGTTTGATCACGTGACATGTTTGGTCACATGATCTCTTGTATAAATCTCCACACCTGTGATCAATTTTACATGCCCTGACGAAGACCTGTTGCGGTTGAAACGCGTAGGCTGGTCCATTCTTAATAAAGGACTTTTAATTTTGCTACATGACTCGAGTGCCTCGGACTTTATTTTGCTTTTTTGATTGTTTTCGCTACTTTGGTTAGTAGAATAGTTTCTGCAATCTCTGCAAATTTAATCCATGTTCAGCGCAGCCCAGTCTTTGAAGAGCACAGGTCAACCTTTTCACTTCTTTCCAGACCAGTGATGCACTCACCCCTTCCTATTTTTATTATTTTATTTTTTTTGACCCTGGGAAATGGTCTCATTATAAGAAGATGTACAGGATACCTGCATGATGACAAAAAGACAAAGTCATTATTTAACATGGAAAGCAACTAAACAAAGACCCAAGCTCGGTAGCTAGGATACATATAGATAGGTAGGTAGGTAGAGGGCAAATTTTCAACATTGCCAAAGTCCATCCTCCCAAAGTTAAGTATCCCCTTGCCACTAATGCCAGAGTTGTACATCACATAATACCTAATTTGTGTTTTGCCAGGAATTTGAAAGAAATGGATAGTAATATTTCATATTTGCTGTATGGGTGTTCGGTTGATGGTTAGTGAAATACTTCTCAAAATCATGTTGGAGGCCAGTGGATGGTGGATGATGGGATTTGGCCCTCAAACATGACATTGCCCAGCCCTGCTTTACATGATTCAGCATAAGGCTGACTGACTTTTTTGATTGGTGTGACTAAAGGATTGCCCTGCCATATAGTGGTGAGTAAGTGGATTGTCATAGGATTCCAATAAGAGCAACGGCCAAACTATTAAAAATACAACACAGGTCTGATTGACTTTTATGAGAAGCACCATGCACTGGAATTTATAACCAGTTGTAATTATTTCCACAAAAAAGTATTTTTTCATCCTAAATTAAAACTTACTTTTTCCTGTAGGGATATATACTGGAACCATATGTTTACATACACTTTATAAAAAGACACATTTGCATTTTTATCCCCCTTGTCTGACATGAAACCAGAATTTACTTTTTTTTTTGGTCAATTAGAATTTTACACAATGATTTCTACAGTGCATCCGGAAAGTATATCACAGCGTTTCACTTTTTTCACATTTTGTTATGTTACAGCCTTATTCCAAAATTGATTCAATCCATTTTTTCCCTCAAAATTCTACACATAACACCCGATAATGACAACGTGAAAAAACGTTTTTTGAGATTTTTGCAAATGTATTACAAATAAAAAACAAAAAAATCACATGTACATAAGTATTCATAGCCTTTGCCATGAAGCTCAAACTTGAGCTCAGGTGCATCCTATTTCCACTGATCATCCTTGAGATGGTTCTACAGCTTCATTGGAGTCCACCTGTGGTAAATGAAGTTGATTGGACATGATTTGGAAAGGCACACACCTGTCTATATAAGGTCCCACAGTTGACAGTGCATGTCAGAGCACGAACCAAGCATGAAGTCAAAGGAATTGTCTGTAGACCGCCGAAACAGGATTGTATCAAGGCTTCTGGGGAAGGGTACAGAAAAATTTCTGCTGCTTTGAAGGTCCCAATGAGCAGAGTGGCCTCCATCATCCGTAAATGGAAGAAGTTTGGAACCACCAGGACTCTTCCTAGAGCTGGCCGGGCATCTAAACTGAGCGATCGGGGGAGAAGGGCCTTAGTCAGGGAGGTGACTAAGAACCTGATGGTCACTCTGTCAGAGCTCCAGCGTTCCTCTGTGGAGAGAGGAGAACCTTCCAGAAGGACAACCATCTCTGCAGCAATCCACAAATCAAGCCTGTATGGTAGAGTGGCCAGACGGAAGCCGCTCCTTAGTAAAAGGCACATGGCAGCCCGTCTGGAGTTTGCCAAAAGGCACCTGAAAGACTCTCAGACCATGATTAAGAAAATTCTCTGGTCTGATGAGACAAAGATTGAACTCTTTGGCGTGAATGCCAGGCGTTCTGCTTGGAGGAAACCAGGCACTGGCCAATACCATCCCTACAGTGAAGCATGGTGGTGGCAGCATCATGCTGGGGATGTTTTCAGAGCGCTCTTGACCTCAGACTGGGGCGACGGTTCATCTTTCAGCAGGACAACGACCCTAAGCACACAGCCAAGATAACAAAGAAGTGGCTTCAGGACAACTCTGTGAATGTCCTTGAGTGGCCCAGCCAAAGCCCAGACTTGAATCCGATTGAACATCTCTGGAGAGATCTGAAAATGGCTGTGCACAGACGCTCCCCACCCAACTTGATGGAGCTTGAGAGGTGCTGCAAAGAGGAATGGGCAAAACTGCCCAAAGATGGGTGTGTCAAGCTTGTGGCATCATATTCAAAAAGACTTGAGGCTGTAATTGCTGCCAAAGGTGCCTCAACAAAGTATTGAGAAAAGGCTGTGAATACTTGCAGTGAGGAAAATAAGTATTTGAACACCCTGCTATTTTGCAAGTTCTCCCACTTAGAAATCATGGAGGGGTCTGAAATTGTCATCGTAGGTGCATGTCCACTGTGAGAGACATAATCTGAAAAAAAAAAATCCAGAAATCGCAATGTATGATTTTGTAACTATTTATTTGTATGATACAGCTGCAAATAAGTATTTGAACACCTGTCTATCAGCTAGAATTCTGACCCTCAAAGACCTGTTAGTCTGCCTTTAAAATGTCCACCTCCACTCCATTTATTATCCTACATTTAGATGCACCTGTTTGAGGTCATTAGCTGCATAAAGACGCCTGTCCACCCCATACAATCAGTAAGAATCCAACTACTAACATGGCCAAGACCAAAGAGCTGTCCAAAGACACTAGAGACAAAATTGTACACCTCCACAAGGTTGGAAAGGGCTACGGGGAAATTGCCAAGCAGCTTGGTGAAAAAAGGTCCACTGTTGGAGCAATCATTAGAAAATGGAAGAAGCTAAATATGACTGTCAATCTCCCTCGGACTGGGGCTCCATGCAAGATCTCACCTTGTGGGGTCTCAATGATCCTAAGAAAGGTGAGAAATCAGCCCAGAACTACACGGGGGGAGCTGGTCAATGACCTGAAAAGAGCTGGGACCACCGTTTCCAAGGTTACTGTTGGTAATACACTAAGACGTCATGGTTTGAAATCATGCATGGCACGGAAGGTTCCCCTGCTTAAACCAGCACATGTCAAGGCCCGTCTTAAGTTTGCCAATGACCATTTGGATGATCCAGAGAAGTCATGGGAGAAAGTCATGTGGTCAGATGAGACCAAAATGGAACGTTTTGGTCATAATTCCACTAAACGTGTTTGGAGGAAGAAGAATGATGAGTACCATCCCAAGAACACCATCCCTACTGTGAAGCATGGGGGTGGTAGCATCATGCTTTGGGGGTGTTTTTCTGCACATGGGACAGGGCGACTGCACTGTATTAAGGAGAGGATGACCGGGGCAATGTATTGCGAGATTTTGGGGAACAACCTCCTTCCCTCAGTTAGAGCATTGAAGATGGGTCGAGGCTGGGTCTTCCAACATGACAATGACCCGAAGCACACAGCCAGGATAACCTAGGAGTGGCTCTGTAAGAAGCATATCAAGGTTCTGGCGTGGCCTAGCCAGTCTCCAGACCTAAACCCAATAGAGAATCTTTGGAGGGAGCTCAAACTCCGTGTTTCTCAGCGACAGCCCAGAAACCTGACTGATCTAGAGAAGATCTGTGTGGAGGAGTGGGCCAAAATCCCTCCTGCAGTGTGTGCAAACCTGGTGAAAAACTACAGGACACGTTTGACCTCTGTAATTGCAAACAAAGGCTACTGTACCAAATATTAACATTGATTTTCTCAGGTGTTCAAATACTTATTTGCAGCTGTATCATACAAATAAATAGTAAAAAAATCATACCTTGTGATTTCTGGATTTTTTTTTTTAGATTATGTCTCTCACAGTGGACATGCACCTACGATGACAATTTCAGACCCCTCCATGATTTCTAAGTGGGAAAACTTGCAAAATAGCAGGGTGTTCAAATACTTATTTTCCTCACTGTATGTACATGTGATTTTTTTTTTATTTTATTTGTAATAAATTTGCAAAAATCTCTTGTGGTCACTTGTCTGAAGTCTGAAATACGACTGATATGGACATATGACAGAACAGCGCCCCCCGGGCTTGTGGTCACTGTGTAAAATTGCACTGAAAAAAGAGACACTTACCTGATAGGGCAGGGCGTTAATTTACGGCAATAATCCAAAGTAAACTTATTTTTCTGATATCCTGTTCTATTTGGTACAAACGTGGCCCACTTCATAATGTACCCAAAAGTAACTTTATTCTCACATAAATATCACTGTTTTTGCTTGGTAGCACACCTGAAGTGACGTGTGGAGCGCAACTTTCAAATGAGACCGTGTAGAGCAGTGGTTCCCAAAGTGGGGTTCAAGAACCCTGGGAGGGCCTTAGAGCCACTGCAGGGGCCCTCAAAGGCTGACATCATTCATAAAAACCGTAGTTAACCTATTAGTCAGTTATTTGTAAATTGATATGTACATTCATGAGGAGATCATGACAAAACCGTTATTAAAAAAAATAAATGTATAGTGTTGGGGCACCAGGGGATTTCGGGAGAACAATGGTAATTTCCAATATTTAAGTTTAATATTTTGGTTTATACTAAACCAAAAGTATAATTGGCTACATTTTTAAGTTGTGATGGAAACATATTATCCATCCATCCATCCATTTTGTTCCACTTGTCCGTTGCCAGGTCGTGGGAGCAGCTGTTGGAGCTGGCCAAATCACATTGCACCAGCCCCTATGGCTCCTCCTGCAGGTGGTGGGTCCACAGAAGGACGGCCTCATGGTTCTAACCGTTCTGTTGGTCTTTGTCTGACCCGTCACCTAGGACCTGTTTGGCCTGGGAGACCCTACCAGGGGCACGAAGCCCCCGACAACAGAGCTCCCAGGATCATTCAGGCTCAAACCCCTCACCACTTTAAGGTGGCGGTTACAGGAGGGGGGAATTAAATCACTTTTACATCAAGGAACCAGTGCACCAGTGTGTCTTGTTCAAGGACACAATGGCAGTGTGCACCTGCGGAACTCAAATCGCTCTATCTGCACCACTGGTGCTGTACTAATATGAGCCATTTCTATGTCATAATCTGCACCATAATTAAAAAATCCCTGTAGCCACATTGTCTTTTTGGTTTTTCTTCAAAGAGTCGGCGCTATACAGGTCTGAATGTTCTATCAGTGCTTCCAAACCAGTGGCATAGGGAATGCAACCGCAAGGGCTCAAAATAAATTATTAAAGTATAGTTAATAGGATAATTGTCATCTTCATGCCAACTATTATGAATGGGTTTTATAGTTGCCCCCTGACAGAGAGGTCGTCAGTAGGTGAAGTGAGCTATCCATAGACTCAGTCACTGTATGTGCACTGTACACATGTTGTTGGTTTAAGGCTTGCGTTGTGTCCAATATCACAATTATTATTTATTTTTAAGCCTGAAGGCTTAACAGTATGTTAAAAATAACCATCAAATTCTCTTCTGAGGGTCAAATCACATAAAAATGCCGTCTTAGCACTCATTTGGCTTCCGTTGCTGTCGCCATGTTGGAATATGACCTGCATAAAGCAGATGTACTGTTACAGTCCCCATACCTCTGATTTGGAAGCACTTTTAGAACATTAAGGCCTATATATCGCTGACTCTTTGAAGACTGACAACGTTTGCTTTTCTTCATTATTGTGTAGAAATGGCTCATATTAGTACGGTGACAGTGGTGCAGATAGAGCGATTTGAGTTCCGCAGTTGCACACTGCCATTGTGTCCTTGGACAAGACACTTCACCCTCCTTGCCTCCAGTGTCTGACACTGATGGCAGGAACGAGAGTGTGAATGGGTGAGTGGTTCCTTGATGTAAAAGTGATTTGAGCCAAATGAAGGTAGAAAAGTGCTATATATTTGTCACCATACCATTATAAGGGTTAGCATGGTGTAATTACTGCACCTCCAGTCACCAGACCGTTAAACTGAGCAAGTTTGCGGATGACTCCACCCTCATCGGGCTCATCTCGGACAGTGATGAGTCCGCCTACAGGAGAGAGGTGGACCGGCACTGGAGATGCTCGTGGACTTCAGGAAAGACTAAGCCCCACCGTCCCCCTTGCCCTGACAGACTCTCCACCCCATCTCCATCGTGGACTCCTTCCGTTTCCTGGGCACCACCATCACCCAGGACCTCAAATGGGAGCCGACCATCTGCTCCCTCATCAAGAAGGCCCAGCAGAGGATGTTGCTCCTGAGGCTGCTGAAGAAACTTAAGCTGCCAACCAGGATACTGGTGCAGTTCTACACACGGCCGTTCATCGAGTCCATCCTCACCTCCTCCATCACGTGTGGTCATCCTCACCTCCTCCATCACCGTGTGGTATCCCGGCGCTACAGACCAGGACAGGCACCGACTGCAGCGCATTGTGGCGTGCTGCTGAGAAGGTGATTGGCTGTGAGCTCCATCTCTCCAGGACCTGTTCACCTCCAGGACCCGGAGGCGTGTGGGTCGGATCACAGCTGACCCTTCTCACCCTGAACACGGAACTATTCACCCCTCTCCCCTCAGGCAGGAGGCTACGGTCTATCCAGACCCATAAATCCCGCCACTTGAACAGTTTTTTCCCCTCCGCCATCAGACTCATGAACAAAAACAAGTCTCTGTAGCTTAGATACAGACTCATGGAGGAAATCTGCACTTGTACTGTGTGGTGTGTCCACATTAGACACGCTGCCATCACTTATCACTTTAATACCACTTAATATCACTTTATATGCCTACACATCCCGCTGTTGTTCAATGTCAAATTGTTGTTGTCTTACCATATGTCACTTTATTTTATCTTATTTATTTAATATTTTTTCGCATGCCCCTATAGCCTTATAGTTTAAAGTTTTTTAGCATTATTTTTATCTTAACTCTGTGTTATATGTTTTATGTCGCACGTTTGCACCGAGAAAATTCCTAGTTTGTGAACCTGTTCTCAAACCATGGCAATAAAACCTATTCTGATTCTGATTGATCACCTGTAAGTGCAGTTATACAGGCTTGTATATGTGCATTTTTACATTGCGCCCGCCGAAACTCAGCCTCACAATTCACACTGGCCTTGCTGACTTTCATCAACAAGAAAGTTTCCCTTGACCAAAATGACATCAAATTGGATAATCATTGCAGCCCTATCTCTCTTGGTGATAATAACCAAGATTGAGGTTGTTTTTTTTGCCTTTTTGTTAAAAATATGTGGGGTGCGAAAAAGTGCAGTCACTCCATTAGACTATAAGGGGATACATATGACCTGGACCAGCAACCCTGTACATGTTACAGCAAAAAGAATTGTCTGCTATGTGTCAGCTATTTCGGCAGACTAAATTTTTTCGTACCAAATTAAGAATCCTCTTTTTCTGTAGGGGGCCCTATAGCATGGACCATAAGTGTTGTCATAGATAGGGATTCTTTCTCATCCAGTTAATAAGTGATACAATTTCCAACTCAAACTCACAAGGCACATTCAAATTAAAAGGATAATGTGCAAATGTGGAAACATTTAGCATGGCCACGCCCACATTTTTATAAAATATAATTAAACTCTAATATATATATTTTTTAGTGCTGTCCAATGATTAAATATTTGCTCGCGATTATTCACATGAATGTCATAGTTAACTCACGATTAATTGCAAATTAATACAATTTTTATCTATTCTAAATGTCCCTTGAATTATTTTAATAGACCTTTTAACTGCTGACATCATCAGTGACATCAGCTGGAGGCAGGAAGTGATCAAGAGAAATAAGATTAAACTAAAACTAGCGATTTTAAGTGTAAAACTACAAATGAAAATGTGGTCCTGTTGTGGCTTAAGGTACCAGAACAAGAGGAATGACATTTGATAAATAAGGTTTATCTGATATTTCCAAAACAGTTGGACATTTGTTTATCGTTACTATGACAACAGCTACAATGGAAATGGATAGGAATCGAGCTGCCAGCCTCCAGCTAAGCCCGGAATGTTTAGTTTAGTTTTAGTTTATTAGTTTATTTGAGCAGTTAAAATTCTGCTCAAAGGAGTGGGCTGAAGCAAAGCTTATAAGCGCCCACCCCCGACATCATTGAAATAAAAACAATTGATACAGGTACAGGGAGCATGTTACAAAAGTACAAGACACAAGAGCAGGAACACAGCACACACACACACACACACACACACACACACACACACACACACACACACACACACACACACACACACACACACACACACACGTACCCCTCCGTGACCCAACTTTACCTGTTATAGTTACATTATCAATCCTACATTAAGCAACAGCATATGTTGATTTGTTTGTTTTTTTATTTGCCCCACCGGCAAAGAGAACCTACAACCCACCAGAGCGGCCATTTTAACCCGGCCCACACCCACAAAGCACCTCTAGAATTGTTTGTACAAATATAAATTAACAGAGTTTAACGGAACGGAAAGGGAAAAGAAACACAACTGAAAGGAAAGGAAAAGGAAAGGTTTACAAACAATTAAAGGGTCTATACTTTAATACTCCTATTGGGTTCCACAAATATACAGCACAAACTTGGGGAGCGGGCTAGTCGGGTTAGAAAGCACACTGATTTTGTTTATTTTGTCCTTACGAACCCGTGGGTGCTGCAGGCTGGAGCACCCACTCAAATCTTTGGGCACCCAGGCGAATTTGCCTTGATTACAAAATGATTCAATGAATATCGCCAAATCTGTAAAGCCGCTACTCAGTGTTCAGCAAATACACGAGCAGGGGGCGGTACCTAATATACATATAGGTGTACCACCCATTTAGCTACATAGGTAGAGTGTCGGGCTCCCCCAGTTCATAAGTGATTACATTTCCAACTCAATCTGACAAGGTACGTGAGAAATATGAAGGATATTATGCAGTCTCTGGGACATTTAGCCTTGCCATGCCCACATCTTAAAAAATATCATACACATGTAATATATATTTGTGTTTGTTTAATGTGTAGAATATACCTGCAACGTTTCATATAAATCGTACAAACTAAAATGTTCAAAGTATAGATAGGTGGCGCTGTACTGTGGTGAAGTTAGGCTTTTAATGAGTTTGTTCACCCAAAAACAATAGTCCCTTGCCGGGGACTGCGTCCGGCTCGGGCCGAAATATAATAATAATAATAAGACAAAGTAATGTCAAAATCGGGTCCATATGGATGTTTCTTTGACAGCAAATTGTCTTGCAGAAACTAAAAATGGCACTTGTTGCTAACATTAGCATATGTAGCATGTAGATACCGTAGCTCCCTGGTTAGCATCATTGAAATAAAATGGAGAAGCGGCGTTCGTTCCTAACGTATTCGGACAGTTAGCAAGCTCACTTGTCCGTTCAGAGTCCGTTAGCCTGCTCAATGCATTTTACCTATAGCCGTTAGCATTAGTCACCAAACAACGCGAATCCAGATGTTGTCAGTTGTTGTAAACCCATCGACCACATTCATGTGAGGTCAAAGCCTCATTATAAATTATTAGTGAATGTACAGACCTTTGGAGATGTGAATTGGCGTCTCAAAGTGTCCTCTGAGCTAAATGCTAACTCAAATTCAGTGAAGTTTTTGCATTTTGTGGGTCGGATACACATCGAATGACTAAACATCATCTTATAATATGTGATGATAAATAAAGCACAGAAATTATATAACTGCCATGAAAAGGACAAAACACACCTCCCCGTTCGTTATTTATGGGCTGTTGAACCCAATTTGTTTAAGTAATGGTGGAGAAATGGGAGAATATTCAGGTTTATTTCAACGTGACCATATATGGGCAATTCCAGAGAGGCCGTCTGTATCTTTTGACTGATTCAGTGCCTCGCAGACAGTGCAGTATTTTCCAGAGACGATGTCCTGCTCCAACGCCAAATCAGAAGTGGCAAAGTTGTGGAGATTAGTGTGGACGCTTGCCAAGGGCTTAGCTGAACACGTGCGGCGCGCTTGTGCCTTTCCCAAACTTTCGAGTCGCTTTTCATTTGTTTAATGCTTGCTTCGCGCGAGCAGGTGCTGTTTATGGAATATGGAAATGCTAATACCCATCTTTTTTTTTTTTTTTTTTTTTGGGGTAATTTTTTTTCTCATATTGGCAGCGGTCCCTCGTCAACCATTAATTTCCAGAGCCGTGCCAAAAAGCCATTTCCGCCGTGAGCATTTCGGCCGCTCATTTGCGAGTGAACCGGGGTTAATTAGAGTGCCACTAATCACCAGCTTTTACCTCTGTGATTACACTGGGCACAAACAGCAAGAAACTCTCTCTCTCTCTCTGCCCCATTTACATGAGAAATGATGCAGCAACAACAAGGGATATATTTAGCAGGCATGTCCAAGGGCAGCCAACGCTCTTTGCATGGTGATATACACGGAGGGATCTTCTTCTTTTTTTCATTTACAGCATAAAGTGCACCCTCAATGAAATACGTTGAAAGAAATAAACGACAACACAAGCCGCTAATATACAGTGGGTTGCATAAGTATTCGCCCCCCACTTTTGACATTTTGCCACACTATGGACCTTAAACATAAATATATATAATTGAAATTTTATGTACACATTTTATGTGCAACATCGCGTGGCAGTCGGGGACAGTGCCTCTGGATTGGCAGACCGGGGTGGTGGTCCTCTCTTTAAGAAGGGGGATCGGAGGGTGTGCTCCAATTACAGAGGGATCACACTTCTCAGCCTCCCCGGTAAGGTCTACTCCAGGGTGCTGGAGAGGAGGATCCGGCCGATAGTCGAACCTCGGATTCAGGAGGAACAATGCGGTTTTCGTCCCGGTCGTGGCACACTGGACCAGCTCTATACCCTACATCGGGTGCTCGAGGGTTCGTGGGAGTTCGCCCAACCAGTCCACATGTGCTTTGTGGATTTGGAGAAAGCGTTCGACCGTGTCCCTCGTGGTGCCCTGTGGGGGGTGCTCCGGGAGTATGGGTCCGGGGCCCTCTGCTAAGGGCTGTCCGTTCCCTGTATGACCGCAGCAGGAGCTTGGTTCGCATTGCCGGCAGTAAGTCAGACTTGTTTCCGGTGCGTGTTGGTCTCCGCCAGGGCTGCCCTATGTCACCGGTTCTGTTCATTACCTTTATGGACAGAATTTCTAGGCGCAGCCAGGGGCCGGAGGGTGTCCGGTTTGGGAACCTCAGGATCTCATCTCTGCTGTTTGCAGATGATGTTGTTCTGTTGGCTTCATCAAATCAGGACCTCCAGCGCGCACTGGGGCGGTTTGCAGCCGAGTGTGAAGCGGCCGGGATGAGGATCAGCACCTCCAAATCTGAGGCCATGGTTCTCCACCGGAAAAAGGTGGCTTCCCCGCTTCAGGTCGGTGGGGAGTCCTTACCTCAAGTGGAGGAGTTCAAGTATCTCGGGGTCTTGTTCACGAGTGAGGGACGGATGGAGCGTGAGATCGATAGACGGATCGGTGCAGCGTCAGCAGTGATGCGGTCGCTGTATCGGACTGTTGTGGTGAAGAGGGAGCTGAGTCAGGGGGCAAAGCTCTCGATTTACCGATCGATCTACGTTCCCACCCTCACCTATGGTCATGAGATCTGGGTAATGACCGAAAGGACAAGATCGCGAATACAAGCGGCCGAAATGAGTTTCCTTCGCAGGGTGGCTGGGCGCACCCTCCGAGATCGGGTGAGGAGCTCAGTTACCCGGGAGGAGCTCGGGGTAGAGTCGCTGCTCCTCCACGTCGAAAGGAGCCAGCTGAGGTGGCTAGGGCATCTGTTCCGGATGCCTCCTGGTCGCCTCCCTCGGGAGGTGTTCCAGGCATGTCCTATTGGGAGGAGGCCTCGTGGAAGGCCCAGGACACGCTGGTGGGACTATGTCTCCGAGCTGGCCTGATGTCGCCTCGGGGTCCACCCAGAACAGCTGGAGGAGGTGTGCGCGGATTGGGAAGTCTGGGCATCTCTGCTGAGACTGCTGCCTCCGCGACCCGGCCCCGGATAAAGCGGAAGAAAATGGATGGATGGATGGATGGATGAAATTTTATGTGAAAGACAAACACTAAGTGACACACAATCATGAAGTGAAATTAATACATGATTTTTATTTTTTTTATAAATAAAAAACTGAAAAGTGGTATGTGCTTAAGTACCGGCCCCCCTTTCCTTTTAATGCAACCAATTGCTTTCAGAAGTTGAATGATGATTTCTGAATGATCGCATGTTGACCTAATGACTAAATAGAGTCTACCTGTGTGTAATCTAATGTCAGTTCAAATACAGCTGCTCTGTGATGGTCTCAGAGGTCTGTTCAGAGACTATTTGGGGAGCAGACAGCATCATGAAGTCCAAGAACACACCAGACAGGTCCAGGATAAAGTTATTGAGAAGTATAAAGCTGGGTTACGTTATAAAAAGATTTCCAAAGCTTTGAACATCTCTCAAAGTACAGTTAAATACACCATCCAGGAATGGAAAGAGTATGACATCACTGCAAACCTACCAAGACCCGACCGTCCTCCTAAACTTACTGACCGAACAAGGACAGCACTGACCAGAGCTGTTACCAAGAAGCCTATGATGACCCTGGATGAACTGCAGAGAGCTACAGCTCAGGTGGGGGAAACTATCCACAGAACAACTATTAGTCGTACACTGCACAAAACTGGCCTTTATGGAAGAGTGGCATTTTTAAAAGAAAACCATTAGAAGTCCCTTTTGCTGTTTGCTAGAAGCCACATGGAGGGCACATGGTGGCTTCTGGCAAACAGCACACAGGACTTCAAATGGTTTTCCTTTAAAAATGCCACTCTTCCATAAAGGCCAGATTTGTTACAGTGTTTTGTTGTCTCATCAAAACAGACCTGGAGTTGTGTTTCGAGGTACACATCTTTTAGCAAGCTTTGAATCTTCCCCAGAGGCTGTTCGGCGACCGCTCCCAAAAAGCTCCGCCTGTTCAATCAAATTTCTTGTGAGTTTCACGTATAGCCAGGAAACGCTTTCCTCACCTCCCTATCTCTGGCTAAGGGTAATCCACTCATGGTAAAGTGAAAACATTTCACACGTTTCAGCTGTTTCAGATCAGTATGGCATTTCTTAACCAACAAAGCAGATGTCTTTAAGATTATTACCAAATACCTGCAAAAAGCATAACACCCACTCTCTACCTTGTGATGGGGCTGATTTAGGATTTTCAAGTTTTCAATACAATATACATATATATACATATGTGTATAAAGATTACAGTGAAATCTTAAAAGAGTCAGAGAAAGTAGTGTCTGTCATGTCAAATGATTGATGATGATGATTGATTTTTTTATTTCGATCTGCACAACACAGGCACAAAAGCCAGAAGTGATATAAAAAAATAAAAAATAAATAACATTCTAGCTCGAAAAGGAGTGGGAAGAAGACAAGCTGTTCATATACTTAAATAATAATGTGGTTGCAACAATAACACTGTTTAGTTCTTATTATCTTACAAAACAATTAAGTTGGTTACATATTTACAGGTGCAACAATGCATTACATTGAGTCAACATTCACAGTATGTTACACTAGTAACATAGGTGTGTTTACCTTTTCACTCGTACTTGTTTAGCTCCTTTTCCTCCTTCACCCAAGGCGATAAAACAAAATATCGCCTCCAAATAAAATAATCAAACAAAATACACCAAATAGATGGGGGGAAAAAACATTTCCCTTTATGTTTAAGTTTAGTGAAATGTACAGTACCGGTCAAAAGTTTGGAAGAAATTTTGATTTATCAGCTTTTCGTAATTTTTAACACTATTTACTTTGAGTGATTTTCATTGAAGACATAAGGTCGTCATATTAAATGTCTGTGTAAGCTCTCAGTCATACAGGAGTTGTCCAGCTTCAATGAAGGTTCTTGAGTCATCTTCTGTACTCAGTAGTTGAAGTTTGGAACGTTTCGCCTCTCATCCAGAAGGCTTCAGGCGGGCTGAGCGGGACTTTAGTCCACTGACGAAGCCTTTTGGATGAGAGGCGAAACGTTCCAAACTTCAACTACTGAGTACAGAAGATGACTCAAGTACCTCCATTAAAGGTCATATGAAATGGTTTTCAACAGTCAATGAAGTCAAAACCATTTATGTGACGACATCATGAAGTGTGCATATGTGTTCATTTATAAATGAATGCCTTCAATGCCTTCACAGTGGTGGGCCGTCACATTGTTGAGTTGCTTATATTGGTATTGTTCAGGTGTAACTGTAATTTCCTACTCAAAAAGGGCCTTAAACACCTCTGGCGAGCTGCTCTTCCTCAGGGCCTGCTACACAGATCCAGCTGCCCCTGTGTTGTCAGGCCGCACACATGACTGACTGACTGACAGAATTATCAGCCAATCATAATTCAACGTACAATGACAATGCGTCCCCAGGTCCTGCTGGACATTTGGCACCCCTTCCTCATGAAGAGCTTCGATCATAGACATAATAAATAGTAGACTCCATCTGCTCACTCCTCCCGTTTACGTTAATGACAATTGTTCGAGGGAGAGTCCATGATAGATTTAAAGACTCCTCTTACCCTGCTCCTATCGAGCATGTTCCTAAAAAGGGCGGGATCTTCACAGTAGGGGGTTGATCTCTGGATGTCCCACTCTGTCAATAAAACATCTGATAATAAAAGCAACCGGTTTCTATGTTTATAATGCGCTCATCTCCACCTGTCACGTGTCGTGTGTTTCCGAATATCACGAGCGTTCCCGAAGGGTTAGGCACTGCAGCTTTGGTTTGCGTTGTTGTTGATGCTTCCTTTGGCGTACAAATGCCACGTAAAAAAGCAGTTTTCATCCATACGCCTTTTCTATTGTCGATCAATTTATATGCTCGCCACTGTTACGTCCTCTTGCTCTAGGGGTGCAAGAAGGGACACAGGAGATGGAAATAACTAAAACTGCAGATTTATTTTAACAAAGTAAGGTAAATGTGAACAAAAAGAGACCCAACGGGTATAACAAAATAGTACTAACGAAATATAAAACAGGAAAACGAACAAACAAGAAATGACTCAAAGAATTACAAAACAGAATTTACACAGCTCCTAAACAATAAGTAAAGTAAGGAACTAAACTAAGTGTCTCAACAAAATTAACTAGTCACACAAAACATAAGGCTAGCCAATTTGTGACCAAACTCAAAGACACGACAGTCAAGGTTGGCGGACTGGGCCCCACTAATCCCAGCCGCCCGGAGCAGCAAAACAGTCCATGTTTTAAGGGGCGTGGGAGTTCAGGTGGAGCGGCACGGTTGGACAGCCAGATGATGGACAGGTCTGCTGGATTGGAGGACCATCCCACGGCAGCCAACCAACGAACTCTCCCACAGCCGGCGGAGCAGGAGTGGACCAACGGCGGAGCGGGCCTCGCCGAGCGGGTGTGCATATTAAAACAGAGCACACATGGGTTGCGATATACGAAGAACGGGAGTGTAGGCGGGGCCGAAGTCAGCGGCCGTAACACTCTCCCCCTTAAGTGCAAACTACAAGTTTTCTATACAATTCAAAAATTGCAAAAATAATTTGGCCAGGGGGGGGGGGAGCCCCCACAGAGTACAAAAACACTAAAAAAGAATACTCACATTCTGGACAGTGCATCAGCCAAAACATTGTCGGACCCTTTTTTATGGCGAATCTGTAAGTTAAAGTCTTGCACCATCAGGGCCCAGCGCATCAACCGTTGGTTGTGGTTGTACATACGAGATAGAAAAACAATCGGGTTATGGTCAGTAAAAACGACAACAGGCAGAGAGCTTGAACCAAGGTACACCTCAAAGTGCTGGAGAGCGAGCAACAGCGACAATGTCTCCTTCTCGATGGTGGAATATGCCAATTGGTGTTTATTGAATTTACGGGAGAAATAACTGACTGGATGGCTAACCCCACTGTCATCCTCCTGCAACAAGACAGCACCTGCACCGACAGCACTCGCATCGACTTCAAGGGTAAACGGACGCGAGCAGTTCGGAGCGGCTAAAACAGGGGCATGGCTCAACAGTAACTTTACACAATCAAAGGCATGTTGACATGCAACGGTCCACACAAAATCAACCTTGGGACTCAACAAATTGGTTAAAGGCAAGGCGATGGAAGAGAAGTTACGACAAAAACTGCGGTAATAACTGGCCATCCCTAAGAAACGACGAAGCGCGCGACGCGTAGAGGGAGGCGGGCATGCAGCTATGGCAGCGACTTTCGCTTCAACGGGATGCACCTGCCCCTGGCCCACTTCTCTACCAAGATAGATAACAGTGGCCTTTCCAAATTCACATTTTGCTAAATTCAATGTGAGCGAAGCGCGGGCAAGACAGGCAAAAACCTGAGTCAATGTAGCGATGTGTTCTTCCCAAGTGGAAGAATGCACAATTAAATCATCTAAATACGCGTTACAGCGTGGCACCCCCTGTAGAACAGTGTTTACAAGCCGCTGAAAAGTAGCGGGGGCATTGCACATGCCAAACGCCATAACTGTGTATTGAAGGAAATAGTCAGGGGTGACAAAAGCAGAAATTTCAGATGCACGCTCAGTAAGCGGCACCTGCCAGTACCCCTTAAGCAAATCAAGTTTGAGACAAATTTAGCAGCACCGAGGTTGTCCACGCAATCCTCCATGCGTGGCATAGGATAAGCATCGAGGACTGTTACAGCATTCACTTTGCGATAATCAGTGATAAACCGAGGAGAACCATCAGGTTTACCCTCCACTAAACATGGGGAACTCCAGGCACTCGAGCTGTGCTTGGCCAAACCATGTTCTAACAGATATTCCGCTTCCTGTTTCATAAGGGCACGTTTAACTGGGTTTACACGATAAGGATGTTGACGCACAGGTTTTGAGTCTTTAACATCTATGTCATGAACCAACACGGACGTTCGGGTAGGAACATCATTAAATAAGGACGGGAACTCGCGGATTAATCTCATTAAATCGTCACGTTGAGCTTCAGGCAAATGGCCAAGATGTGAGGGCAAGGCTTTCATCATCTGGTTATTTGGTAACCGTACGCCTTGCTGTTGAGACAACACGACATCACTCTCTCGGGCAACAGAGTCCACCACAATAAGCGCAGAGGCTCCCGGGGACGCCTTACTTTCAAACAGCGGCTCAGCGGGACGCGCGTGGTACGCCTTTAGCATATTACATGACAAATTCGAGATTTACGTTTTCGGTCAGGAGTGCCTATGACATAATTCGTATCATTCAGCCTCTCTTTTACGTCGTACGGTCCTGCGAACTTTGCAGAGAGCGCATTGCCTGCAAGAGGAAGCAAAACTAAAACTCTACCCCCAACTGAGAAGTCTCGTTTAACGGCCTTTCTGTCAAAACGACACTTCATATGTTGTTGCGCGTTACTGAGGGAAGATTTTGCAATCCTATTGGCCGTCTGCAGTCGTTCTCGAAAGTTAGAAACATAATCCAATATATTGGTAGGAGACGCTGACGACGCGAGGAACTTCTCCTTTAAAGCCTTTAACGGACCACGAGGAGAATGCGCAAAAACAAGATCTGCCGGGCTAAAGCCTAGAGATTCTTGGACCGCATCTCTGGCAGCAAACAAAACAAAAGGAATACCGTCCTCCCAACTCTTTCCAGTTTCCAAACAATATTTGCGAAGCATCGACTTTAACGTCTGATGCCAGCGTTCGAGTGCGCCCTGGGATTCTGGATGATACGCACTCGACACAACATGTTGTACACCTAGCGTTTTGATCACTTGGTTAAACAGTTTTGATTGAAAATTCGTTCCCTGATCGGTCTGTATTACTCGTGGAAGACCGAAGAGTGAGAAGAACTGGGTCAGCGCTTTAATAACGGAGCGGGAAGTTATTTTCCGCAACGGAACAGCTTCGGGGAACCGCGTAGAAGCGCACATAATAGTCAGTAAATACTCGTGCCCATTTTGTGTTCTGGGTAGTGGCCCCACGCAATCAACTATCACACGGTCGAAAGGTTGGTCCAGTGCAGGTATAGGATGCAGCGGAGCTTGTGGAATAATTTGGTTTGGTTTCCCAGCAATTTGGCAGGTGTGACAGGTCCTGCAGAACGCAACCACATCTTTTTTCAAGCCTGGCCAAAAGAATTGTTTTAAAATATGCAGGTATGTTTTGGTAACCCCCAAATGTCCAGACCACTGGCTCTCGTGCGCCACCGCCAAAATAGAGTTACGGTAGCAGGTGGGCACCACAATTTGATAGACAGCGTTAAGATTAAAGTCAGTCAAAGCGTAAGAAGACCATTTACGCATAAGCAAGTCATTATCAAGGAAATAGCATGTATGTGCATTGTCACGTTGCTCATCACTCACCACACTGGAAAACAAGGAGCGTAGCGTTGGATCCGCCCTCTGCTCTGCATTCATCCTGGCACGCGTGCAGGGCAAGGGTAGACCCTCTAAATTTGGAGATGCAGCCTGTGTCACGATAAAAGGTTTAAACTCAGCCTAGGTCTCAGACTTAGGCTCAGGCACATCTGAAAAAGTAGACGCAAGAATGCTATCAGACAAGTCTACATCAGGATTTTTTCGTAATTGCGCGCGCGTAATGGCGCACACGGGGTACAGCTCAGTAGAGCCCCCACCTTGGTCGCTGTACTGCGGGGAATCAACTACTTCTAAAGTAGGAGTAACCTTGCCTCCCGCTATGTCGTTCCCTAACAACATGTCTACCCCCGAAACAGGAAGCTCTGTGCAAACAGCGACAGGGAAAGTGCCGGTGACAAGTTTAGACTGAACGTGTACAAAGTGAACGGGCCTAGGACTGTAACCCATTTCAATTCCCCGTAGTACAGATCCATACCCACACGAAGATTGAGGGGAAAAGGGTAGAACACTGGCTAAAATTACTGACTGAGACCCGCCAGTGTCTCTTAAGATGCGGATTGGGCGTTGATGTACAGGTTCACCAGATAACGAGACCAAGCCTTCAAATATGAACGGCTCAAAACAAGGGTCGGCAGTGGTGTCGGGGACTACAGAGTCCAGTTGAATTAACCCGACACCTTTGGGTTGGAAAGCGGTCTGTTCCGCTTTTCTTTTTAGGATCAAACAATTGGCGATAACATGTCCAGGTTTGTGACAATAAAAACACTCCCGTTGTTCCTTAACCGCTCTACCAGAGTTGGACTGAACAGAGCGTGTTTCAGGGGTCACCTGAGGAGCTTTTTCCACGGGGCTTGTTACAAACGTGCTCCTGTGCGTTAGCACAAATTCATCAGCTAATACAGAGGCCTCAGCAAGAGTGGTAGCCTTTTGTTCGTTCAAATAAACCACCACCTTGTCTGGGAGATTTTTCTTAAAATCCTCCAACAACATAAGTTCACGCAGTGTTGAAAAACCGTCACATTTAGCTGAAACACACCACTTGTCAAATAAAGTTCCTTTCTCCCTGGCAAACTCAACATAAGTGCGCCCTAGGGCTTTTCTATGGGTTCGAAACTTTTGCCGATAGGCTTCAGGGACCAATTCGTATGCGCGGAGTATGGCTGATTTAACAGACTCATAGCTCATACTTTCAGCAAGAGACAACGTGGCAACAACCTCCTGAGCTTTGCCATTTATTTTACATTGTAGCAGAATGGACCACATTTCACTCGGGCACTTTAAGGCAATGGCTATACGCTCAAAGGCAGGAAAATAAGAGTCTACTTCGGATTCACGAAAATTTGGGATAAGTGAGACATATTTACTTACGTCAAAGGATGCGTTAACCTGGGAGGGGGACGACAGGGCCTCCGTGGCAGCAGGTAGGCTAGGTCGCGGGTTGAGAGGGAGGCGGCTTTGAGCCTCCAGCTCAAGCCGTCTGATCCTCACGGCTGTTTCGGCCTCGATTTCAAGTTTCCTAATTTCTAATTGTAACTCCATGTGGGCCTTGCGCTCTTGCTCCTTCTCGGCGGCCACCATTTTAAGCTGTTCCAAGCGTACTCTGTGCCGGGATGACAGCCTCACGGAACCGACGGAGCTAGAGGACGAAAGAGCGTCAAACCGAGGATTGGTGAACGGGGGATCCTCCCGTCCTCCAGCCCCAGCAACTGCACCTCTCGCCCTAGGAGGGGTTTGCAACCGCTCCTCATCTTTTGGAGTAGAGCTGGCAAGCCCGGAGCTACTGACCTGTTTTTCCACAGGCTGACCGACAACCTCAGCCTCCTTAACGTCTACCACGCCCTGGGAACCCTGGTCCACCAACCAGGCAACGATCACTTCTTTCAACTCACCTTTCTTTTGACTTTTATCGATTGGAATTTGGTGCGACTCAGCATACTGAATTAATTCGTCTTTTTTGTACTTGCCCAGCTTCTCAAGGGTGATCAGCGGCAACTCCACACTTTTGGGCGCAGCCATTCTGCGTGCTTTCCCCGCTCGGTATTTCACTGAAAAAAAACCTACTCTGTCAAAAATAAAACAGCAATTCTAGTCACGGGAAAAATGGGTTTAAAATATCCCGGATGAGCCCCCAATGTGTTACGTCCTCTTTGCTCTAGGGGTGCAAGAAGGGACACAGGAGATGGAAATAACTAAAACTGCAGATTTATTTTAACAAAGTAAGGTAAATGTGAACAAAAAGAGACCCAACGGGTATAACAAAAATAGTACTAACGAAATATAAAACAGGAAAACGAACAAACAAGAAATGACTCAAAGAATTACAAAAACAGAATTTACACAGCTCCTAAACAATAAGTAAAGTAAGGAACTAAACTAAGTGTCTCAACAAAATTAACTAGTCACACAAACATAAGGCTAGCCAATTTGTGACCAAACTCAAAGACACGACAGTCAAGGTTGGCGGACTGGGCCCCACTAATCCCAGCCGCCCGGAGCAGCAAAACAGTCCATGTTTTAAGGGGCGTAGGAGTTCAGGTGGAGCGGCACGGTTGGACAGCCAGATGATGGACAGGTCTGCTGGATTGGAGGACCATCCCACGGCAGCCAACCAACGAACTCTCCCACAGCCGGCGGAGCAGGAGTGGACCAACGGCGGAGCGGGCCTCGCCGAGCGGGTGTGCATATTAAAACAGAGCACACATGGGTTGCGATATACGAAGAACGGGAGTGTAGGCGGGGCCGAAGTCAGCGGCCGTAACAGCCACTGAATCTAAATAGTCTTGAAATAAAAAGAAACCCAATACATTTCACTCGTATCGTACAGGCCTTGTCACAAACAGTCGGCAGTGAGAGTCTGTAGGGGCAGGAAACCCGGTGGAGCTCTGATGTAAACCAGAGCGGATCTAAAGTCAGTCTGTGCCCAGCCTGTTGCACTCATCTCTCCATCAAAGCCACCCACAGATCTATGTGGCGTATGTGAGCGGAGCATATGGAATCACAGGCTCCCACTGTCGCGCCTGTCCTGCTCTGCCCTCCAGCATCGCACCAATCAATCCAGCATTCATTTACGGAGTTAGCATTGTAAAAGCCCAGTCATAAACATTTGTGACTAAACCCTTAACTCCACCCACATTAGCAGGTTAAAAAAATTAAATAAAATCTGCTGATGCGGGTTTTCGGTGACTACAACGAGGACCCTCCCCGACCTGAGCACCACATGGGTTTAGCCTCCTGCCCCTGACTGTGAGGAGATGTCCCCGGTTTGCAGTACAAGGCGATTATTGTAACGCCTTGTATTGTGGTTTGGATCAAGTGTCCATAAAGAGGCTGCAAATGGTCCAAAACGCAGCGGCCCGTTTGCTGACCAGCACCCGGCGACGGGAGAACATCACACCTGTGCTCGCCGGTCTGCACTGGCTCTCTGTCTGCCACAGAATCCTATTCAAGATTCTTTTGATTGTTTTTAAATGTTTAAATGGCTTGGCACCTTTGTACATGTCTGGGGGTCAGCCCTTTGTTCCCTGGTTCCCATGTTCCCCCATCAGTAGAAGTGGGGGAACATAGTATTAAGCCCACTATAGGTTAGTGGCTAGGGCAGGGTCAGTGTTAAGCTGATTGATATATAGGTATGTATGACGTTTCACTCTCAGGACTTGTGACTGGTTGATGAACCAACTCACCTACAAAAAAAAAAAAGAGTTGTGCGTAGAGTATATCCGACCAGTACCTCTCGACCTCCCGCACAAGCTCAGGCTCCTTCCTCCCAGAAAGGTGACGCTCCACGTGCCCAGATGCTGTGCACATGGACCAGACCCAGTCCTCTCTGCACACGACCCTTACAACTCCCTCTGCGGGTGGGGACTTCAGACGTTTTTCTATTTTGTTTTTATGGAAAGCACAGGTGTAGTCGTAAAGTGCTATAGAAATCAAATTTGAATAACTGATTGATTTGTCTTTCACACACACACACACACACACACATCCTTGTAATTCTATCTTAGTGAGGACACTCATAGACATAATGTATTACCCAGACCCTAACCCTGAACCCTAAACCCCTAACCTTAATCCTAACCCTAATCTAAACCCAATTCTAACCCTAACCATAAAACCACATCTTGACCCTCAAACAGTCCTTCAAATAAGTGAGGACCACCCAAAATGTCCTCACTTTCCAAAAATGTCCTCACTCTGTAAAAACTCAAACTGGTCCTCACAATGTTGTAATTACAAGAACACACACACACTGAAGAAAACAGGACATGATTTCTATTCTAAATGTATTTTACAGCAAAAAGCTTTCTCTTTATCTTGCTTACTTTGTTGTTATTTGTTTTTGCTGGACTGGGGTTCACTTTTGTCAAATTTAAGGCAAAGCAAGGCATGTTTATTTATAGGGTGCATTTCGTACACAAGGCAACTCAATGTGTCTTCACTCATTTTTCATTTTCATTTATTCATTTATTTCAGGCAATGGGCAACAAAAGAAAGGATATACAGTATGTAAACTAATGATCCATTAGCCTTAGCAATACACAGAGAGAAAAAGATCTGGCTCTTTTTACAACTGAGATCTAGATCGAACTGTTCACATTGAAAAGACGTTCAAAGGAGGCCATTCGGTCATAAACGTCATTCATAGTTTTTTAGTCTTTGCCACCAGTCTCGGATGGAGGGTACAGCCCTGATGAAGAAGAAGAAGAAGATCTTTATTTATATAGCGCCTTTCACAGACATGGTCACAAAGCGCTTTACATGAGAGCATTTTACATTCACTCCATACTCAGAGGTGGTAAACTATGTTAGTAGCTTCAGTTTCCCCTGGGGAGACTGACAGAAGCGCTGTCACGACTGCACACATCTGCACTAACAGTCCCTCTGACCACCATCATGCATTCACACACACATCATTCATCCTGGCTTATTGTACATGTTGTTAGTGGTAGGGTAAACCGGAGTACCCGGAACTTGCACTGTCCCTACCAAATAAACCAATAAATAAATAAGGAAACATACACAGACACGAGGAGAACATGCAAACTCCACACAGAGAGGCCCCGTCCAGGTGGGAATCAAACCTGGGACCTTCTAGCTGTGAAGCGAGAGCGCTAACCACTACGCTACCGTGCTGCTGATAATGAGTGAACAGTCTCATTACACTAAGAGTGTCCCACAGAGATAAGCGTGTGCTTCAAAGCTGCAGTATTATCTGGGGAGTTCATGTATTTCTGCCACGTGGTTGACCGGAGCCATTTCAGAAAATGATAGTAATATCTATAATGCAGTATTCTTGGAGTACTTTAAAGGTGTTTAAATCCACATTGCAAGAAGATATTTCTCAAAATCATCTTGGGGAGGCCCGGATTTGGCTAAGGGGCCTGACATTGCCTCGCTCAATTCACAGCCTCTGAACGCATCGCACAGCATCATTCAGAGCAGAAAACTTCTGTTAAAGAAGGACAACTTATCAGCGATGTTCAAATGTAAAACTACATGTAGCATCCACATATTGCCTATGTTTCATTTATTTGGTATCAATAAGAACAGATAAAGAACCAGATCGATAAGATAAATGATCAAGGGCACTGATATCGATAAAAAGTTAACAATTCCCATCCCTGATAAAGACTGCTTAACACTGATTTGAACTTGGAGATGATTTTAAGTGTTGGGCAGTAAGGCATTAGTAACCCACCACTGTAACGCAGTAATGTAACGCATTACATTTGCATTATGATTACTTTATACTTTATGAAGCTGAAAACATCTTCTTAATACATTTTCAGAATTTTTGATGTAGAAAACTCCAGGTCAAATGTAAACTTATACGGCCCTATACGATTTGTTAACTACAAACAATAAAAGAGGAAGCTACTAAATGAAAATGTTAGCTGTGGTCCAAAATCATTCCAAACTTTCCTCGCACATTTTTAGGAGTTTGTAGACATGTACGTTTTACAACTTTTCAAATTCGTTTTCTAGGTTTTTTTTTTACAACAAAAATGCTTTTCTCAAAATTCTGCCAGAAAACTCCATGAATCTATTCTGCACTGACGAATGGAGATACAAATGCTTTCTAATTAGATGCAATGTTTTCCTACAAATGTCTGAGTTTGCAATGTATTAAAGAGGGGGTATTATGCTTTTTCAATCACATAGCACCAGTCTATAGCATACTACAATGATGACGTAACCTTCTGTTGGTCTGTATATGCAGTAAATTAAAATAACTGCCTTGAATAAAATTGCTCTCTCAAAATGGCTGTACTGAACGTCTTGAAATAGGCCTCTGTCTCTTTAAGAAGCTTTCCGACACGCCCCCTTCAGCACACTGCTGTGGCATCTAAACAACACTACTGTGCGGGGAGGGGGCCCTGCTGAGCTGAGCAGCAGTGGTTGGTGGCTTGGCTGGTGACGAAAGGTCCAGATGCGTCTCCAGGAGGTGGGGCGTTCCTAGGAGGACTGAGGCATAGCTACACCTAAAATGGCTGCCGTCTAAGTTTTTACTGATTACTCAAAAATATGTGAATGAGCCAAGGCAACACTCCAGGCATGTGTTTAATGAGGGAATGACATAATAACATGATATAAAGCTTGAAAAAGTCGATTTAACATAATACCCCCCCTTTAAAGGAGGACTCATGTTATTCCATTACTAGAAATGACAACAACCAAAAAACAAGTGATCAATAATCTAGTTTTGTTTATTGGTTTATTTGGTTGGGACAGTGCATGTTAATGAACAAGCCACACCGGATTGTACGTGTTTTTAGTGGTAGGGGAAACCGGAGTACCTGGAGGAAACCTATTGAGACACGGAGAGAACATGCAAACTCCACACATGAAAGGTCCCGTCCAGGTGGGAATCAAACCCGGGACCTTCTAGCTGTGAAGCACGAGCGCCAACTGCTGTGCTACCGTGCCGCCCAGACTAGATTTGAAAAGAAACTAGATCACCCTGAGGTGTCTGTCCATCTGAATTCTGCTCAGCGCTGACGAATGGAGGAAAATATTTCTGCCTTTCTATTGGTGCTGTGGTCCCTGTTCCGCCCGACGACTGCACAATGATGGATGATGATTGGCTGCTGGGATCAGACTCCACTGTGTTCCTCCATACATCATCCCGGCGTGCACCTGCTCCGGCCCAAAACACCTGAGATTAATGTGAGCCGCTGAGCGCAGGCCGGCTGATCCATCACAGCAGCGCTCAGACACAGCTAATGTGCTAAAACAGAGAGCTTACGCTAAAAACAGGCTAATGTGCTAACAACACATACTGCTGCGCTGGCACTAATCATCATCACACCTTTATTGCAGACGTGAGGTCCAATTTGAACAAAACAAGCACTATATAACAGGATGGAGTAAGACCCGGTGAACTAGTTTTAGATCATTCTTTAATGCCGTGATGAGGCTATAGTTCCGTAAAACAAAGGCTCTGTGAGGATGGTCCACAAGCATATACAGACGGACACAACAGTAACCAACAGGACATTGTGGTGGTGGACAAAGAGCAGAGGAAAGCCGATGACTTCATTGATCCACCAGGGAATTGGCGTTTTCACTGTAGCTCACCAATAGAAATTATATGAAAATAATTAAAAGCAATACCACCAATAGAAAGGATGAAAACAGGAACTTGTTTTAGAAATAGCGGAATAGGTACTTATGAAAATCTGGTAATACATTTGCAAATATAAAGATCTCTATATAGTATCATACAAATGCACAGTTTATGCAAATGAACAGTGGAGAATTGACATAAGTGACATCACTGAGCAGTGAGTTGTACAGCTGTATAGAGCAGTGGTTCTTCGGGACCCGCTATTACCCTAAGATGACAAGACCCCCTTCTCATTTATTGTATCAAAATATAGCATTTTCCCATACATTTTTTTTACAAGCAGTAGATATGCCTTTAAGACTGAAATTATGATCAAAACCACGCAATAACATCAGTGGTGTGCCGTCAGGGCAGCAGGGCCTTCTTGCCAAGGCCAAATGAAGAAAAAAGAGTAAAATGTCTTAATAGTATATTTAATTAGAATTCATTTGTATAATGTACAGTTGAGTTTCTTATATTGGTATTGTTGAGGTGTAACTGTAATTTCCTACTCAAAAAGTGCCTTAAAGGTACCTGGCGTACAAATGCCACGTACAAACCTCTTTTATCCAAACACCTTTCTATTTATATGTGTTCGAGTGAGTGAAGGCCCTGACTGGAACCCCACGGCACGCCACTGAATAACGCTCATTTGAAAAGACTCTGGTAATGTTTCCATGCAGTTTCAGATTGAAAATATATATATTTTAAAAATGTTCCCTGGAATAGGCTCGCGATCCACAACCCACTTTTGGGTCCCGACCCACCAGTTGAGAATCACTGGTATAGAATATGGTATAAATGTTATACTAGCCCGTGTAGGATTAGTGAGCCGTTTCCTCAGTAGGCGTGTAAGACGCGCTAAGGGGCTACTGTTTACCTGTTGCTTCCTGTTCATCAAAGACAGTCCATAGGTCCAGTAAAGTGCAACAAAAAAATCATTATTTCATCAATAATTCATCTTGTTCAAAGGATTAAAAGCTTCCAATAAAACACAAGCACAGCATCACCCACTCCGCCAAAGCGCCCTTCTGGGTCAACACCTGTCTGCCCTTTGAATACTATCTGCTCATGGCAACAGCGCCACACAATGTACACACAGGGTAAATACATCAAATATAGGAAATGTATTTATGCCATTTTAGTCTCCTACAAATGTGTTCCTGTAACATTCATTATGGCAGCCGAGATGTTGGAGAAAGGACTTCTTTGCCCCTTTACCAACTGCTCTACAGCACCCTCTACAGTCCAGTGCAGTGGGTTAGCAGTTTGTCCAGTGTCCTCCTGTCTCTCACTTTCACAAATGTCTCCAGCTGACAGCAAGTTTATCAATCCAGGAGATGTCCCTTTGGGTGGTGCTGCCACGATACCAAGTGATGGCAACATCAGACGAGAAACGAGAGAAATCCCAAGTGTTTAGAGAAGAGCTGGAGGGTGAAGGCATCAGTGATGGCACTTGGGACAGTAACCCCCAAACTGGAGGAGTGGCTACAGAACAACATCATCCTTGTCCAGAAAAGTGCAGTTCTAGGAACAGCAAAAATACTGCGCAGAACCCTCCATCTCCCCGGCCTGAGGCTGAAAGGACTTTCTTATACAAACATTGATTTGTGGGTGAACAGACTACACCCAGAGACTCTGTTGCACATAAACCAGGTCATTACAAAAGTTCAAGATGAGCTGAGGAACAGTTTTAGGGTTTATGCTCCATGTGTGTTCCTCTAAAGGGGTCAGTTACAGCCTCAGTCTGAGCTCAGTGCTGATGTTCTGATATCTATATTTCACATGGTATATTCATGTGTGAACACACAGCTGCGGCACTGACAGATGGCTCAGAGAACATACGTCTGTACTGTTCACATGTTGACATGACAACTGCCACGCACTGAAGCCAACCATCCTCAGCAGCTCCATTCACTGGGGTATTCAGAAATTATGTGTGTGTATAAAAAATATTGCTTGCTTTACACTTGCATTAGCTACTGTTACTCAAGTAGTTGTGCTTGAGTACCTTTTTGAAGTAGCTGCACTTCTTGTAGTGGTTATAGTACTTTCTACTGTTACTTAAATATCTTGAAGTGTGAATACTCTTACTCGAGTCTTCGTGAGTCAGTGCCAAGTGGCATTTCTTGTTAAAAATGTTTCTCTCATCTGTTATTGTATGGTTTATTTTTAATCACAGTTTCCACTTCAGTTTATGGATTATGTCACACAAAAACATACAGTGGGAACCATATGTTTACATATACTTTATTTTAAAAAAAAAAGACACATTTGCATTTTATCTCACTGTCTGACATGAAACCAGAATTATATATTTTTTAGGTCAAGTAGAATAAAAAAAAAAAATTCTATTTGTCAAATTCCAGAAGAATGAGAGATTATTTTTAATGTTTTTGTTACTTTTTACAAAGTCAGAAGTTTCTATACACTAAGATTACTATACTATAGCATCATGCTGGATGGATGGGTTGTTTTGCTGTGGGAGGGACTGGTGCACTTCACAAAATAGATGACATCATGAAGAAAGAACACTATGTGGAAATATTGAAGCAACATCTCAAGACATCAGCCTAGAAGTCAAAGCTTGGGCACAGATGGGTCTTCCAAATGGACAATGGCCCAAAGCAAACTGCCAAACCGGTTACAAAGTGCCTTAAGGATAACAAAGTCAATGTTTTGAAGTGGTCATCACAAAGTCCTGATCTCAATCCAAATGAAAATGTATGGGCAGAGCTGAAAAGGCATAGGCACGCACAGTGGCCTACAAATGTGTCTCAGTTACACTGAGTTCGTTTTGGAGGAATGGACCAAAACTCCTGCCAACTATTGTGAGAAGCTTGTGGAAGGAAATCCAAACGTTTGACCCAAGTTATACAGTAAAAAAATAAAAATAAAAAATAAAAAATGGGGATGCTGCTTTCAGGATTTACGTCCAATCCTCCAAAACGAACTCAGTGTAACTGAGACACATTTGTAGGCCACTGTGCGTGCCTATGCCTTTTCAGCTCTGACCATACATTTTCATTTGGATTGAGATCAGGACTTTGTGATGGTCACTTCAAAACATTGACTTTGTTATCCTTAAGGCACTTTGTAACCGGTTTGGCAGTTTGCTTTGGGTCATTGTCCATTTGGAAGACCCATCTGTGCCCAAGCTTTAACTTCCTGGCTGATGTCTTGAGATGTTGCTTCAATATTTCCACATAGTGTTCTTTCTTCATGATGTCATCTATTTTGTGAAGTGCACCAGTCCCTCCCAGCAAAACAACCCATCCATCCAGCATGATGCTATAGTATAGTAATCTTAGTGTATAGAAACTTCTGACTTTGTAAAAAGTAACAAAAACATTTAAAAAAATCTCTCATTCTTCTGGAATTTGACAAATAGAAAGATTTTTTAAATTCTACTTGACCTACAGCAAATTCCCTTGCCATTTTTAAAACTAAATTAAACACTCATTTTGATCGTCTGGCTTTTGACTAATCTCTTTTGTTTGATTTGTACACCTGTTACCTTACTCGCTTGCTGTTGTGTTGCTGTTTCTTTAATTGTTATAAGTGTGACTTTTTGATGTTATGTTTTACCATTTACCAAGCACTTTGAACTGCCCACGGTATGAAAAGTGCTCAACAAATACATGATTATTATTTATTATTAAAAGCAATGCTACCAAAAATATTAAAGGGATATTTCAGGATTTTTGACATAGGGCCCAGAGTGTTGTTGATGTCTGGAGATATTTTTTTCTTAAATTCATGCAGTTCTTATATTTGAAGAGCTTAGTGGCGCTAGGCTAACGCATTTCTATGGTATCAGCAACCCTGCATTAAAAACAGTCTGACCCACTCCACAGTGCACCTGAGGTAAATCACTTATAACACCAGACTAACCATATAAATGTCTGTCGATAGAATAATTTTTTTAATATAACTGACCTTGTATCACATGAATTACCGCATTTTGAGGGACTATTTTCTCGCAGATCACTCCGCCGCTGCGTTAGCTTACAGCCACGAAGCTGATGCTGCTCAAATATAAGTTATTTTAAATGCAAAATGGTTCAAATGATTCTATTAACACAGACATTTATAAAATATCTCCAGAAATCAACAACACTCTGGATAATTAGGAAATGAGGCCCTATGTCAAAAATCCTGAAATATCCCTTTAATGAAATGTATGTAAACTTTTGGTTTGGTAAAAAGTAATACAACATTTTTTTTAACAAATCTATCTGTCATTTTCCTGGAATTTAGCAAATAGAAATAATTTGTAAAATTCTACTTGACCTAAAAAAAAAAAAGAAGTAAATTCTGGTTTCATGTCAGACAGTGAGAAAAAATGCAAATGTGTCTTTTAATGAAGTGTATGTAAAAATATGGTTCCCGCTGTATTCAGATTTTTATGCATACTACTCCATACTAAAATGTTCACCTAGTACTTTTATTTTCTTTGCGTACATATTTGGGTCAGAGCTTTATAGAATTCCCCCGATGTGTGCCACTGTTCCCATGACGACACTGTCTGACGCTAATCATAATCCTAATTTAATCTGTAATCCCACAGAGATGTGAGGATTATTCACTTCATTACATTAGAATCATAATAACTTAATCTGATAATAAATAATCATTTTATTATCGAGAATGAGAAATGACCCACCGGTGTGACCTCTGCTTTTCAAATTTAATCAAATCCATTTTGCCAAATTAGGCCGTTGCATTTACGGGATGTTTCACAAACAGATTATAGTAAATTAAATGGATGAGCTCTGTGTTTTTCAAAGGTTATTCTGCACACATGACTGAGGCCCAGGAGAGAAACAGCACCCCCTAGCTGGCAGGCAAGTGCGGTGGCCAATCCATGTGCTGAGACTGACCCACTCATTCACAATCTGACACCAACGACTCCTGGGGAAGGGGAGAGTTCAGGTTCCTGACAGTTCGAATGAAGCTGTCCTTCACCGTCGGATTGCATGTTTGCTCAGATTGCAATGTCCTACAATCTCCTACAAATCCTACTGTGCCTGTTTTCAGTCCTGACTCAGGTCCGCCGCGCTTTAGACCCCTGAGGAGCTCATAGACAGCAAGTTTGTGAATTAAAACTCATAACATTTTAAAAAAGGACATAGAAAGCTCTTGTGATCACTTTGAAGTAAGGCCCTTTCACGTTCACATTTTTTTGCGTGAGGGACTCTGGGTTGAGAAAATGTGTGTGATTATTTTGGTCCTCAAGTGATAACAAACACCTACAGAGTGGAAATATACTGTATATGTCCTTCTGTCCATCCGTCCGTCCATCGAACCATCCATCCATCTTCTGCTTTATAAGGCCCTGAGATACTTGAACTCCTCCACTTGAGGACTTCAAGGACTCTCCACTGACCTGGAGAGGGGAAGCCACCTTTTCCCGGTGGAGAACCATGGCCTCAGATTTGGAGGTGCTGATCCTCATCCCGGCCGCTTCACACTCGGCTGCAAACCGCCCCAGTGAAGCTCCTAATTTGATGAAGCCAACAGAACAACATCATGTGCAAACAACAGAGATGAGATCCTGAGGTTCCCAAACTGGACACCCTTGACTACGCCTAGAAATTCTGTCCATAAAGGTAATGAACAGAACCGGTGACAAAGGGCAGCCCTGGCGGAGACCGACAAATATAGACGTCATATCGGTCAAAAGCAGACACATGATTACTGAAGGATCCATGTTAAATGTGAGTCATGTGACGCCGATCTAAGCACTGTGGAGCTTGATCCGGCCGGACTCTGCAGAAAACCAACTCTATCCGTATTTTTTGTCGGAGAGGAATGGAGTGGCGGACCGGCATCAGAGGCCGTTCACAATAACAACAATAGAAAGCTACTAATTTACTGAGGAGTGCGGGGCAGAGCGGAGCAAACACGCAGGATGTGGAATCTGGCAGTCGGTCAGTTGGACCTCTCCCTGAGGCGGGACTGAAGAGGGTGTGAAATGGGTGCAAGTCTTGGTTGGCTATCCCTAATGTGTCTGGAGTAGAAGATTTTTGGCCAGCGCAAAATCCCTGGTCATTTCAAGGCAGTTAACAACTTGAGACAGATTAGAGCATCCAAAAGACTGTCTGTCCTGTCTTTTGGATGTACACGTACTTGAGTTACTTGTGTACACATGCAGCGCCGGTGCTCGCCTTTCATCCCAAGGCTAATCGACAAAGAGCCAACACATTTACGGTCAAAGACAGTTACACGCAGTAGTGCAGGGTAGGGCAGGGCGATATGGCCTAAAATGTCTATCACGATACAAAAAAGAAATATCACGATAACAACATATTTGACACATTACTTGAAAATTCCAGCCTTACGCCTGTTGGGAAGATTAACACAAAGATATTTCATTCTTTTTTAGCGCCATACTAATTAAATATGATCGACTCAAGCAGTTCACTTCCTTCATTTCATTTTACTCTTTAAGCACCTGTCCCATTGTCCTACACTGTGAGTGCTGTTCTGATGGAGCTGAGCGTAACATAAATTATATCGTGTCCACAGCGATATAAAAAATGACAACAATATTAAAAAAAATCATATTGCGTATGGAGGATTGAAAGTGCCACAATTAAATAAATAAATACACCATTAAATAATTAAATAAATGTGTCATTAATTAATTAAATGTTTCATTCATTCATTAAATATGGAATTAAATAAATAAATTGATTAAGAAGCAAAGAAGCAAAACCATATATGAAAGTTTAGAGTCTTTGTATTTGCATTGTCTATCTATATAAAGTAAATTTAATGATAAGATGTTCTTAGTTGCAGAGTTGTAATGTTTTCTTATTTGAAAAGGTATTTGACTTCAGAAAACTTTGTGAATCTGATTTGCCAAATTATTCTCTTCTTAAAGCAGTACTAAGTAACGTGTTTACCTTAATAAATCCTTTCCGTAGTCCCTCTGGGGGTAATACAAGTGTTAATGGGATGATTGGAGGGTCTTTCATCTCCCCCTGGTGTCTCTGGCCAGAAAACCATGCTTGCAACTTGACTGCCACCGGGGCGGAGCAACCAATACACACTAATAGAATCACGGAGAAGAAGCTAACAGGCTAACGGGCAAAGCTAACTGCGGGCTAGCGCCACTTTAAACAGTATTTACAGCCAAGTTTGAGTGAAAAAAAATATTCCCATTGTATCACTGGATGTACAACACCCCTCTCTCCCTTCACCTTTTCTGTCAGCGTAGTATTTACTCTCCAAGACATTTAATAAGTTAAAAAATCGTAACTTGCTAAGACACCTGCAGTTGCGCTTATGGCCTCTAGGGGCAAGAGTTACTTAGTACTGCTTTAAGAAAACATCCATGAATGAGGCCCAAAGGCTTCAGACGGACTTGGCGGAATATTATGTGCGAAGAGGGCGGGCCGACAAAACAATAAAAATGGTTACAGATTTGTTATGTAAGTCGGATATTGAAAGTGTGTAGCATCTGGGTAGATCACGCTGATGCCCCATCTCGACAGGAGAGGAACAGGACAGACCACATGAGACCAGTTCCTTTTTGGGAGGGTTATCCCCACAGGTTTGCGTTTCAAGTGCCTTCAGGAGAAAGCGGTCCAGAGCAGTATGGAAATGTCCAACAGGAGGCGCTGTGGGGCTATGCTCATGCCAGTAAATGCAGAGTAAGATGCTTTTATAGGTTTTTATTCCTCTGTACAACATTTTAACAACTCATAGGGCTATGCAGTGGATTTTACAAGCGGTAGATGTTTTCTTAAAGTTTCCAAATAAGAGATGCTTTGTCTCATAGGATTCCCAAAATGGAAACAGCTGTTGCTAAAAAGCTAGCTTTGTTTTGCTAAACATGTAGCTCATGATGAAGTTGCTTTTCTCTCAGAATACAACACTGATCACCAAACCAGGTCAGCACTTGTTTGAATATGACAAATGTGTCTGTATGCTTTTAGGCTTGTGGTATTTGCTCGAGTGCTGAAGTCAGCCCTGGGTTTGGGGGCTGACTTCAGCACTTTATTGGTAACGACCATAGACTGTTAAAAAGAATAGACAACTCCTCATCACTCCTCCCCGTTTACCATAATGACCACGTTCGAGGGGGAAATCATGGCGGATTTACAGACTCCTCCTCCCCAGCTCTGACGAAGCATGTTCCTAATAAGGGCATAAGGGCGGGATCTTCACTGTAGACTCGGCCCTTGCGTGACGTGTAGATCGCGCAGCTCCAATGCCAACAGTCCGACCTCCGTTAAGTAGGAGATAAACAAAAATATCTCTCTTATATTT